>CM057338.1:59579071-60934133 GCA_030015575.1 Agapanthus africanus
GCCAAGTGCGCTGCGTCCTAAGCGGCGCACCACGTGCAAAGCATGTGGGCGCTAGCGCTAGGTGCGCTACGCTCTAAGCAGCACGCCACGTGTGCGCTGTGCTCCGAACAGCGCACCACGTGTCAAATACAGGTGCGCTAGCGCAATATGCGCTGCCCTTTAAGCAGCGCACCATGTGCAAAGCACGGACGCGCTAGCGCTGGAGCTAAAAGCTCCCCACCGTTAGATCAAAGATCTAATAATAATGATTAATCATTAATTAATCAGAATTAAATTCTGTTAAGAAAAAATCCTCAAAATCTTTCCAAATAATAAGATTGTGCTCTGTAAATCAGAGCACCGTTGGATCAATGATCCAATGGTAAATAAAAATTACCAAAAGACAGAATAAATTCTGTGTGGAAAGATTTTCCAATCTTGTTAAAAACAAGAAGATTGCCTTCTGTAAAACAGAAGCCCTAGGATCAAAAATCCAATGGTGGGGAAACATCCCCAAATCAATCAAAAAAAGATCTCTTTAACTGATTCAACAAATCAGCCTACCCTGTAAAAAGGCCCCTAGAGTTCAAGTCTCAAAAAAAATACAGATACAGAGAAATAGAGAGAAAAACCTCCTGAAAAACTTTGAGAGATTCAAAGAAAGAGAACAAACTCTTAGAAGAAGATCTTTCTTCAAGGTAAAACTGATGATGATGAACATAGAGATGAAATCATCTCATAAAAAGAAGAATTCATTTCTTTAAAAAGATCATAGATCTACAAAGACAAAAAGTCTTTCACAAAGAGATCAAAAGATCTCATCATAAAATAAAAGAAGAACTTACTTCTCACAGATCATATATCTATAAGACTAAAGTCTTTCTCAAAGAGATCATGAACATCTCATTATAAAACGGAGAATAATTCAATTCTCTTAAGGATCATAGATCCATAATGGCAAAGCCTTTCATCAATATAAGAGATTGAAACAAAATAAGAACGATTGTTCCTAGATCTTGAGACAAAGTCTCTTTTAAAAAGCTCCGATCATAAAACTGATCAAATGCGCCTTGCGCCCTTGAACTGCGCTTCTGCGCTCTCTGGACTGGCGCTCAGCGCCAAATGCGCCACGTGTCAATCACGTATGTGCCAATTAACTATTAGTGCTTTGCGCTCTTGAAATAGCGCACTGCGCTCATGGGCTGGCGCTCAGCGCCAAGCGCACCACGTGTCAATCACGTGTGCACCACTAAACTGAAAGCGCAATGCGCTTATGGATTAGCGCTCATAAACTGCCATCATGCGCTCATCATTTAGCACTTAGCGTCAAGAGCGAAACGTGTCCCTTACATGTGCGCCACGTGGCAGAAGCACACTGCGCTCTTTGACTGGCGCAAAGCGCCTAGCGCGCCATGTGTTGTGTTGACAGAACATAAATTGTTCTTTAATAAGCCCAGAGCTCTGATGAATGCTCAGCATTCAATAAAAGACAAAAAACATTGTCAAGATATAAATCAATGCTCAGCATTGTTAAAAGGGCCAAGCCCAAATAAAGGCTCAACAGCCCAAAATAAAATGTTAAACATTTATTGGACTTAGCCCAAGATTGGCCATAAGTCCTCAACTCATATTAATTGAGCTCATCTGCTCATAAATATGTTAACAGATCTTAGCCCCAAATTGGACTACAGATCTTTCAACCAACTCACATCGGTTCGAGGGTACATCTCTTTACTCCTCTGATATTTGTCGTTGTAATCCTTCAACGTCTTCAGAGAGGTGACGGATCCTGACAACCAAATATTCTACGGACTGTGGGGTCCTTTAAAACCCATGGACTATGATGTCCTTAACCTTGACTGAGAGGTCTTTAAACTCACGAACTATGATGTCCTTAAGCTTGACTGTGGGGTCTTTAAACTCACGGACTATGATGTTCTTAACCTTGACTGTGAGGTCTTTAAACTCACGGACTATGATGTCCTTTAAAACCCATGGACTGTGGGGTCCTTTAAAACCTATGGACTATGACGTCCTTAACTTTGTACCGAGATGTCTTTAAACTAACACTTGACCGTAATGTCCTTAAACTAATCGACCGTAATGTCCCTAAACCAACAATAGAGCCCAAATGCTCTTTTGTTGGATCTAAACGATCCCGTTAAGTTGATCTTAGTCTAAAATTAGACTAACGTATCCTTAACAAACGTTTAAGTTGATCTTAGTCCCAAATAAGGCTAACGTATCCTTACACCCAACCCCCAAACCTAAATCTAAGAAGATATGGATTTGGACTAATCCACGCCATACGGGCGACAACATAAATTAGTCTCCGTATACGATCCACGGGCAACCAAAAACAAAACAAACACACACGACATGAAGTGACTATCTGGAGAAGGAGAAAATTGTTACCGCGATGCGGTAGCGTAATTAACTGCAGGGGCTTGCGCTTGCAGGGAAGAGCGTCCCCAAAATCAAAAACCCCTCATCAACGAGGGGGAATCTGACGAAGTCTGCTACATCGGCCGCATCCGTTTAAACCTTCGATACATGGTGCCATAAATCAACTTGGCATCTTCGAAGAGGTGGACGGATAGAACCTATTAGCATCTGCCCCGAAATTCAGGCGAGACGGGCTCGCGCGGTCGCGTCTCCGTGTTTCGGCGGGGAACAGATTCTGGCACGCCCGGTGGGACCTTTTCCTCTTTCCACTCCACACTTCGTGTGTCGTGTTCGCGAACGAATCGTGATTTGATATGGTTGCCCTTGGGTTCGAGATACTAAGATTTGGTGTCTTGCTCCGTGCAGAAAATGAAAGATCAATGGCTTCTACCTGCACAAAATGCTCCAGCTGCAACTCCAACTCCCGTTCCACCTCATCTAGAGGTGTAACTTACGGGCCCCAGGCGGCCTCCCTGTTCATAATGCCGGTGGACCAAGCAACTCAGG
Source organism: Agapanthus africanus (assembly GCA_030015575.1). Lineage (NCBI taxonomy): Eukaryota > Viridiplantae > Streptophyta > Magnoliopsida > Asparagales > Amaryllidaceae > Agapanthus > Agapanthus africanus. The sequence continues at coordinate 59,582,003 of CM057338.1, forward strand.
CCACCACTGGGCTGTTCTTTGGGATTATGATCCCACCCATGAGCTTCAATGCCCCGATACTGCTGCAAGAAGCCCCAAAGAAGTCGGTCTTTGATCGACTTGCCACTGCCGCGGCCCCACTCAACGGGTCACCCAAGTCCACTGCCTCAGTTTTCAGCAGACTGGGCCAGAATGCTAACAATCCCGCGATACCTGAAGCAGCCATCCCAAAGCGGATAGCCATCCCGGATCAAGCAGACGAAATCATTGGAAAGGCTTCTCCTGACAAGAAGTCAGTTTTCACAAGGCTGGCCACTCCGGCTCCCGCTCCAGGCGAAGTCACCTCTGCCCAGAGGTCTGTATTCGATTGGTTGGACATTACTTCTCGGCGAAAGTCAGTCTTCAAAAGGCTGGCACTGGCGACAACCCTCCGTCAAGACGGGGCATGACGAAGCCATCTCCATAGCTGAACCAACTCCATCCGCACGACATGCTCGCCGTCGTCACTGGCGCCGAGTAAGGAAGGCTGGGAGCAACTCCCCTTCTGGACTAACTCCGCCAGCTCCCATGGTGGAAATCAATGCTGCTGTTCCAACTAGGAATAGCTTTGAACCGCTTAGGAGGGTTCATAAGAACTCTCCGACTGCCGTGCTGAAGAGATCTTCTCCACCTATGGAGATTACTACAGAAAGGAAGACGGAGCAGCCCCCTCAGCGGCTGTCCTCCAAAATTTATAAAGTTTGGCGACAGGTCCAGGAATCGGCGATTAACCAGGACTACTCTCGCCGGCCAAAGAAGCTCAAAGCTCAGCAAGAAAAGAGTCATCTCGTGGTACCACAGAAGACGTCATCTGTCTGGGTGCCCGCTGCAACGGCCCCCTCGACTTCAACTGCTCACAAGAGAAGGAGGCCAAAGAAAGCCCCCGTGACTGCGGAAAACTGCAAGGACGTCGAATCTAAACGTCTCAAGTCCGGGGGCATGGTAATACATACCGTTTATATGGCTTCCGGAAAAGTGGAAAGCCGTGCTTCTTCGGGTCATCGACCGCTTACTCGATCGATAACGAAGGCTTAGGAACAACAATAGCAGAAACTTCAGGAGATGCTGACTGCAATGGCCGCACTCACTGGGCCAAAAGAAAATCCAGAGACCTCAGAGCAACGTCAGGAGCAAGAAACTGATGCTGATTTCCTCCGAAGAATGTTCGAGAGGAAAGAAAAGGAGGCCGCGGAACAGGCGGCCAACATAAAACGAATGGCTCTTTTGTTCCACGACATGGCCGGGATGATGTTACAGCCGAAACCTCCAGCTGAAGACTCCCCGATCATCATTGAAGACGACAGAGGGGAGACATCGAATCCTCCTCCGGCTCTTTCAGCAGCTGTTCCCCTCCGAAAGACGGCGCACAGGACCGCGATGTCCTGACGCTGAGATTCGGGGCAGATGCTATTTGGTTTTATCCTTCTACCTCTCCGAAGATGCCAAGTTGATTTATGGTACCGTGCATCGGAGGTTTAGATGGATGCGGCCGATGTAGCAGACTTCGTCAGATTCCCCCTTGCTATAGGGGTTTTTGATTGTGGGGACGCTCTTCCCTGCAGGCGTAAGCCCCTGCAGTTAATTACGCTACCGCGTCACGGTAACAACTTTCTCCTTCTCCAGGATTTCACTTCGTGTCGTGTGTGTTTGTTTTGTTTGTGGTTGCCCGTGGATTGTATACGGAGACTGAATAATTCCGTCACCCGTAGGACGTGGATTAGTCCAAACCCGTATTTACTTAGATTTGGGCTTGGTGTTTTTAGCTTAAGGATGCATTAGTCGCGTTGCGGCTAAGATCAACTTAAACATTTGTTAAGGATACGATAGTCCTGTTTGAGACTAAGATCAACTTAACGTGGTAATCTGGCCATTGGGACTCGTCACCTCTCTAACGTCGTTGAAGGATTACAACGGCAGATGTCAGAGGAGTTCAGAGATGTACCCTTGAACCAAGGTTGATTTGGAGTTTTATAGTCCGTTTGAATGTTTAAGGATACGTTAGCCGTATTTGGGGCTAAGATCAACTTAAACGGGACCGTTTAGATCCGGCAAAAGAGCATTTGGGAGCTCTATTGTTCCAGTTTAGGGACGTGGTGGTCCATCGCCAGTTTAAGGACGTAGTGGTCCATCATTAGTTTAAGGACGTTTCGGTCCATCGCCAGTTTAGGGACGTGGTGGTCCATCATTAGTTTAAGGACATTTCGGTCCATTATTAGTTTAAGAACATTTCGGTCCAATATTAGTTTAGGGACGTTTCGGTCCAATATTAGTTTAAGGACGTTTCGGTCCACTAGTTTAAGGACCCCGCAGTCCATATTCATGTGTGGTCGTTGGGACCCGTCGCCTCTCTGACGTCGTTGAAGGATTACAACGAGAGGTGTCAGAGGAGCTCGGAGATGTACCCTCGAACCGGATGTAAATTGATTTAAGGGAGCAATCTCGCTCAGTCAATTTAATTTGAGGACTTATGGCCATGATTGGGCTAAGTCCAGTTGAAAAGTATTCAACACCTTTTATTTGTTTTTGGTCTGTTAGACCTGTGTTAGGGCTTGGCCCATTTTTAAATAATGCATTGCATTATTTTCTATTTTTTTGTTTGGGTTCTGTCCATAAAAGATGCAGAGCATCAATTTATTTTTGGCTCTGCAAGGCATCTGCATAGCATTTTTATTATTTTGTTTGGGGTTTGCCTATTTATAAATGATGCAGAGCATCAATTTAATTAGGCCTGTTTGGTCTTTTAATTGGGCCTGGCCCTTCAGGAAACGCATTGCATTTTCAGGCGCTTTGCGCCAATCAGAAAGCGCAAGCGCTTGCAATGACGACACGTGTCATGCAAGCGCAGTGCGCTGCGCTTGCGCTGCTGACACATGTCGCACCTTGGTGAGTTGCGCCAATCACAGAGAGCAAAGCTCTATCTCAAAGCTCATAGCGCAAGTGATTCAGGCGCTGACACGTGGCGCTCTCTGGTGGCTTGCGCCAGCCCAAGAGTGCAACAGTGCAGATTTATAAGTGCAAAGCACTATTAATTTGAGAATCTTTTAGATTCAAGAACAGAAGTGCAAAGCACTGTTAGATTTCTTGACCTAATTTAGATCAAAGGAAAAGATAAGTTTTTTTCTTATCTTAAAGAACCAAACGTTCATGAAAAAGTGCAAAGCACTATTTTTATTTTTATTTATTCATTTCATTTAGTTATGTTTAAAGATCAATGATCTTGTTTTTAGATCACTGATCTTTTCATAAGAGAATTTTCTCTTCTTTCAAAGGTTTTTACCTTTTTTGTTCTTGAGGAGTTCTTCAGAGTCCTCTTTCTCTCTTTTTTTTTTCTTTAGAAAAATGTTGATTCCTTTGAATTGAGCTCTAGGGTCCTTTTTATAGTGCCCATAAATTAGTTAAATTTGTTAAAGAGATCTTTCTCTGAGTGATTTAGGGAATTTTCCCCACCGTTGGATCTTTGATCCAAGGGCTTCTGTTTTACAGAAGAAAATCTTCTTGTTTTAACAAGAACAGAAAGATTTCTTTAAAATCTTAATTCTGTTTGGCGCAAATGCTCCAACGCGTGACACGTGTCGCGCAGCGCAACTGCGCTAGCGCATCTGCGCTGACACGTGTCGCGCAGCGCAGCTGAAGCGTTGCTTCCTTTAATTTTACTTAAAATAGAGCTTTGCTCTGATTGGGCGCGTCTTCTTGGGCGCTGCGCTGACGTATCAGCGCCTGACATGTGGCGCGTTGCGTCCGAGATTTGAAGCGTTGCTTCAGAATTTTGAATTTTGAATTTCAACAGAGCTTTGCTCTGATTGGGCAAAACAAATGCCCCCCCACCATTGCGCTCACGTGGCGCGCACGTGAGTGCAGCGGTGGCAAGCCCCTGACCGTTGGATCAAGGGGTGAGCTGAAGGGGCGCAGGCGCCTTATAAATAGGACCTATGGCCCTTTAGAAAACTTCACCATTTTCTAGATTTTGATTCCAGAGCTTTGCTCTTGCTTAGAACTTCAGAGCTTTGCTCTCGTTTCCAGAACTTCAGAGCTTTGCTCATTTCCGAAGTTAAAAACTTTAGGTAAAATTAATTTAAATCAAATTAACTTAAATTAACCTTAACCAAAGAGCTTTACTCTTACAGATCTTTTGATCTAAATAGATCCCCATTGGGGTTTCATAAACAGAGCTTTGCTCTCAAAAACTTATAGATCTACAGGGATCTTGTTCATAGGTTTTAACCCATGAACAGAGCTTTGCTCATAGATCATCTGTGGATCTTTTAGATCTGAAAAATGAAAAAATTTCACAAGTTTTTCGTGGATTTTCCAAGATTTCAAAAATTTTAATTCTTTTAGGTATAGACATTTTCTGATGGATCTTTCCATTATTACCATAGAGCTGTGCTCTTTTTAAAGAATCTTATTTCCCTGGGACCAAAGTTTGACAAGTGTCACTCTGTGACAGAGCTTTGCTCTGAAAGAGGAGATTTTCTCCTTGTCTCTAGGGATTCTTCCCACCCTCCTTTTTTTTTATAAATGAGAATGTTTTCCTGGGGACCAACTGACAATCTCATCCAATGATGAGGTTGTCTGACGTATTGTCATCCAGATTTTGTGGGTCCCCCTTTGGTCTCCTACTCACTGCACTGCTGTGTGGTGTAATTAATTAATTTTAATTTAATTTAATTAATGCATTTTTTTAGATGCCAAATGTTGGAATTACAACACTAACGGCTAAATTGTTCTATTTGCAGTGATCATGTCTCTAGACACTTCATTCCCGTTCGTTCGCTTGGAGGAGGGATTTCCCGAGGCGTCCTCGGACCGTGAAGTCTTGACCATGATTAGAGAGTACGACCCGGAGTACGAGAAACTCCACCTTTGGGGGTCTTGGTATAACCAGATCATTATGGGTCGACGCATCTTCACATGCGCAGTGCCGTCCGAGCCCATCACGGCGATTCATTATGCTACCCCACCCTCGGTGCAGTATGCCATGGAGATGGTGGGTTGGACCGCGAACAGCTTTCTTCATCCCGCTATGGATGCGGTTCCTGTCCAACGTCCTATGGTCTTGGATATCCTAGGACGTCGTATTTGTCAGGGCGAGGCGAGACCCTGGGGGCAATCATATAACATTGGTCTGATCCCCCGCCATCCGATTGGTTACCTGCCGTGGGCCCGGTACATCCTGTCGACGAAGAAGTCGCAGTTGATAAGATTAGGATTGTACACCGCGGTCTACGTCTCTCTCTTCCAGTATCCCACGCTCCCCACTTGGTGGTTTAAAGCTTTCCTGGAACAGTGGAACATTCCCACCCACACTTTCCTTGCCATGGATCGGGAAGTGTCCATCTCTTTGGAGGAATTCGCGGAGGTATCCGGTCTACCAGTCATGGGGGAACACTATGAAGAGCTGCTCCCGACATATGAGTATGTCTTCGGTGCTAAGCCGATGGTAAGGGGGATCACGCCGGAAAATGCTGTTCAACACCAATTCCCTAGCCTGATCAAGGTGTTGAACATCTACGAGTCCCTATTTATCGAACATGGGAGCCGAGGAGTTAATTTTGAGGACTTCATTGCTCGTTTCCTTCGCCCAAGCGTCATTTCATCAGAAGCTGCCAAGTCTGCTATCCTGGATGATCCTTTCGGCCTAGGTTTGGACAACCTGCCGGCGAAGGAGATAGACCAAAAGGTTTTCTTCCTTCCGGACTTCCCTACTATATCTTTTGCAGAAATTGCAGCCCCCGGGATGGACGAGGAGGCCTTTTTCTTAGGATATCTCGGACTGTGGCTGAGTTGGTTCGCGATCCCAATGCACTCTCATCGCATGCGGCCCTCCGTGTTTTACCCAGCCCACCGAATGGTCATCGGGGTAAAGGTAGCTGTGGGGATCGCCGGCTTAGCGCACTTATATCATGGTCTCAGCCGAGCCGCGGATGCTAACGAGCCCGGAGTATTGCACGTGGTCTTCCCGATGCACTACTTCATGTCGTGGCTCGAGCTACATACGGCGGGTGTCTTCGGCATGCATAAAAGGCCTTCATTCTTTGACAAGTGCGGTTTTCCTCACATTATACAGTTGATTGGCTCATCAATCGTGACCCCTTCACCCCGGAACGCCAGGGGTTTACTGCTTCGCCCTCACACCGTTGGAGTTGGGATGTCCTTCATTGACAAGGTATTAACCATTGGAAAAGCGTCCACCACTGCGGTGCGACCATTACAGGACTCTTTTAAGGATGGAGCTTCAGTGTTGACGGCCCGGGAGACCCTCCACTTGTATTCTATTAGACCGGGCTTCCTAGTCTTCAGGCAGGGAGGTGCGGCAATCTTCATGAGATATAACCCGCATCGTTTTGCCCGACAACTGGGCTACGATCAAGGGGTACCCTTGGAAGGTTTCTTACTGGAACCTGCTGCCAATGAAGAAGGGATGGAGAACGCGTTACATCACTTTATGCGCCTGAACACGGGTTCTCGTTTTTTTATCAGCGCGCCGGCCTGCGCTCCACGACTCCTTAATGTATATAAAGAGTGGTACAATCATGCGACGGGAGCCGTTATAAAGGAGGAGAGGCGAGTGTTGATCGACCGTAAAGAAGCACCTCCCGGCACCGACCGTAACGCTCCCTTAATGCCAAGGACCCCGGTGGTTCCTCCTCTAAAAGATGCCGGGGGCAGACCATCGCATGCGCAAAGTCCTCCGCACGGATTGCCGCTTCCCGATATTACAGATGCAGCCCCAGCACCTCGTGCTCCAATGGAGACAGTGGTCGTGGCCTCGCCGGAGTCCGGTGTAGGTGCAGACATCGGGACCCGCCGTCCCAAGGTGGCTGCTAAACGTAAGTCGATCCCGCGTGCACCTAGGGTTGGCGGGCAGAAGAAAAAGAAGTCGCTCTTCGCCGCGGACGTCGTGTTCGGCCAGGAACCCCATGCTCCCTATGCCGAGGGCCTAATCGAATATGGGACTAACGAGGGATTAATCATGCCGCCGCCGGACGACACAGGCTTGGAAGCCGCTCTTGAAACTTCAGCGTGGTTGGCAAAGCGTGACGCGTGGCTGGCTAAGCTTGCGCAATCAGGTAACTACTAGTCAGATTTTCTTTATTGCAACATATTTCCTTCGTTGCTTTTGACTAACGCTTTTCTTTCTTTTCTACCAACAGGCATCACTGATGAAGAAGCCATTGCCGCTTCTCTGAAGACTTTCCAGGAGGAGGAACGTCTCAGAGCATCTATGGGCCTCAGTAAGTTTCGATTCATTAAGCTTTCATTTCCCTTGTGTTATGGTTGATCTAACCTTTCCCTTTTAATCACAGGAACCTCAATGCCGCTCCCACCAAGTGACGCAGATGTCCTACCGGCTGCCGACGTTCCTGCTTCCTCAGGGTTACCGCAAGAAGTCCGTCTTGAAGAGCCGATGAGAGACGCCTTAAAGGCTCTGGAGGTTTCTTTGTTTACGGATGACGATGCCGCGGTGAAAGAGGCGTCACAGAGGTCCATTGTGACAGCTCGGGAGGAAAGAAAGCGGCAAAGGCGTGAGGTGAAGACGCGCCGGGCTGCCTTGGCTGTGGGGGCGGGCCCCAGCACCGTCCCTCGCGCTGACACTCCATCTGAAGAGCCCCCTGTTGCCCTATCCACTGCCCGCAGAGAGGTGGCGCGCGCAGTTCAGAGCGCAAACGGTAAATCCGCTTCAGATAATATTTCTCTCAGAGTTTTTGTTATAAGGATTTTAATGCCATTGGTCCTTATATTTCTTATTTTGCAGGGCCAAGTCCGATCGAGGGGGAGGCGGAAACCGTTGATCCCAAAGAAACAGAGGGGGCGGTACCCGCCGAACTCGAGCCGACGGTGGGCAACGTCGTTGTGGCTTTGGAGCCTGAGGTGGATGTCGAGGGGCATGCAGCCGAGAAGGTCATTGATGCCGAACCTGAAGTGGTGGCAGATGATATGATCATTATAACTGAGCCCATGGTGGTGGCGGATGAGGCGCTTGAGGCCGGCGACGTCGTGGTGACGGCGGATGAGCCAATGGAGATCGCGGAGCCCGAAGAAGTAGCGGGTGAGATGAGCACGACTCTCGAGAAGGAGTCAGCCGCTCTCTCCCAAGAGTCTGGTAATGCTCCAATCATTGCCCTCCCCATCTACGATCTTCCGCCGTCTCCTGGTCGCGCGAGCACGACGACGGTTCCCATTGAGTCGGGTGATGAGGCCACGGGCGGTGGCCTCATGTCGATAGAGGAGGGAGTCGTCTCCGTTTCAGCTGGGAGCTCCTCAGGTAAACCCCAAGTTGCTGTTTTTTCTTTACTTTACAATCTTTTCTGACAAGTTCACCTTTCTTGTAACGCAGGTGCAGCCAGCACCGATGCCCCACTGCTTGAGGGAGCGCCTTCAACGACTGCCCTGGCGGTAGTCACCTCTCAACCCTCTCTTATACCATCTAAGATGTTGGAAGGTATGGGTTCGCAACTTATTAGCCTTGTCTTTCAGATGTATAGTTTACGTACTGAAGTCGTGTTGTTGTGTTTTTTCAGGAGTACTTTTTGACCATCTTTATCAGGTGTTGCTCCCACACTTCTCCTTCCCATCTGAACTCGCTTCTCCCTCAGGTGGTGCTGGTGAGTATAGTTCCCGATTGATATCTTTGTTTTTTGAGTGGTAGAATTATTTCTAACTCTCTCTTGTCCTGACAGCAGTGTTACAAATCGAAGGGGGAGAAGAAAGATCGGTTGCGCCACCGGCCCTTCCGGTCTTGCCACCTGCTTCAACCGGTATAGTAAACTATCTTATCAATGACTTTCTCCGCATCTATTGAATCATCATCTAATCACATTTTGTCCTTTTCAGCTATCGTTCCAGTCTCGGTGCCTTTCGAGTCTCGCATTACAATACCGGGCGGCCCTTCCCAGAGACGTCCGTCCTCAAAAGGTGCGGCGAATAGTCTGCGCATGTTGAGCAACTACATCGAGGAACTCGACGTCGAGACTCCTACATCTGCTGAGGACTTCGCTACGACGGTTAACCCGATGTTGTTGATATTTGCCACCTTCCATGACGAGGGCATTGTCACCTCTTGGGTTAACTATTGTCAGGAGATTGAGGCTCGCCTTCATCAGCTGGAGTCGATGCGCCTATCCCCCGAGACTTTGGCCGTGAGCACTCAACGGGGAGCATGGCTCGAGCAAAGCACTTCTCATTTCCGTCATTTGGAACAAGAAGCAGCTTTGAGGCTAAAGGAGTGCCAAGAATCTTCAAGTGAAACTGCTCGCCTGCGTGCTGAAGTTGAGGCAAACGCCGCTGAGGTAAAGGCCGTCTTCGAGGGCCTTCTGGAGCGCATATCAAATGGGCTGAGACTGAAGCGGGCACTTGATGTCACCGAGCATGACACTCCAGGCCGTGAAGCTGCTCATCAGGCCGTCAGGGATCAGCTTGCATCTGTCGCACAGCAACGGGCCTAAGTAGAGACGGAGTTGGCAGTGGTGGCCAATCAGGAAAAGGCATGGAAGGAAGTGTACGAACAACTGATAAAGCTACTTAAGACGCTTCCTTCCCAATAGCTGTCTTTGTATCAATGTATTTGTAAAATTTTCCTTTTAAATAATATGTATCCATTCTTTATTCTTTTGTACAATTCATCTTGTATTTGATCGAAGTCAATGAATAAAGATACACATTTTCTTTTTGCAATGTCTTGTACTATCTCTTTGCTTTCTCCCTTTGTATCATGATGTTTTCGATGAACCTAATTGGCCGATAACTTAATTTCTCCAAGAGATAGCGATGGCTTAGGCCGCAGGTTCAAATCTGCCGCCTAAGACTTTTCAACTCTATGAGCCGTGAGGGTCTCATAGAGACTTTTCTCTCTACGGATTGAGGGGATCTCGTAGGTGGGTATTTCTCCTTAGGAATCGTGAGGATCCCTAAGTGTGGTTTTCTCTTATAAGTCGTAAGGATCCTACAAGAGAATTTTTCCCTCTTATGAGTCGAGAGGACCCGTAAGCGGTTGCTTCCCTCCTTGTCGAAACTCGACTTTGGAGAGTGAGACCCGTGAATAGTATGCAAGAGACCATTTTGGATTGACTTGCAGGGTCCCATTGTTCAGAAAGCAAGTTTTTTCGTCCCTGTTGCCTGAGGCTTCATCTTGCGAGTTGAGACGAATCGGGAATTCTCCCGCGGAGACACTGATGGCTCTGCGAGTTGACGTGGATCAGGAGGCTCTCGTCACGGAGTGTTTGTATCCGTGAGTCGAGGAGTTTGCTAGGGATTATTTGTTTCCCAAGCGCCAAGGATTATTTGTTTCCTTGGGGTTTGAAACGAGTCGTGGATTTCCCACGGAGGCGCTGGTGGCTCTGCGAGTCGACGTGGATCAGGAGGCTCTCGTCAAGGAGTGTTTGTATCCGTGAGTCGAGGAGTTTGCTAGGGATTATTTGTTTCCCAAGCGCCAAGGATTATTTGTTTCCTTGGGGTTTGAAACGAGTTGAGAATTTCCCACGGAGGCACTGGTGGCTCTGCGAGTCGACGCGGATCAGGAGGCTCTCGTCAAGGAGTGTTTGTATCCGTGAGTCGAGGAATTTGCTAGGGATTATTTGTTTCCCAAGCACCAAGGATTATTTGTTTCCTTGGGGTTTGAAACGAGTCGAGAATTTCCCACGGAGGCACTGGTGGCTCTGCGAGTCGACGCGGATCAGGAGGCTCTCGTTAAGGAGTGTTTGTATCCGTGAGTCGAGGAATTTGCTAGGGATTATTTGTTTCCCAAGCGCCAAGGATTATTTGTTTCCTTGGGGTTTGAAACGAGTCGAGGATTTCCCACGGAGGCACTGGTTGCTCTGCGAGTCGACGCGAATCGGGAGGCTCTCGTCAAGGATTGTTTGTTTCCCTGAGTTGAGGTATCTGCTGAAGACACTGGTTTCTTCGGAGTTGGACTGAACCGTCGAGATTTGGCTTTGTCTTCTGGCGGAGCCTGTTGGGAAAGTATGGTTCCCTCTTTGTTTACGCCCTTGGATTGTATACAGGGATCGATGTGATCTTAACTGTAGGGGCAAAGTTTTATCATTTCTTTTTTTTTCATTTCCGCGATGCTCTATCATTTCAGCTTTTATATCACGAAGGTCGCGACTGCCCAATCATTTCGGCTATTTTTCGCGGTGCCCAATCATTTCGGCTGTTTATTTTATTCTAACTCGCTGCTTTTTATTGCGAGTTGCCCAATAATTTCGGCTATTTTTTATTTTTACTCGCTGCTTTTTATTGCGAGTTGCCCAATCATTATGGCTATTTTTCATGCATACATTTTCACTTGCTGCTTTTTATTGCAAGTTGCCCCATCATTTCGGCTATTTCATATGCATGTGCGGCTTACTGGCTTTTCGCCGTAAACCTGAAATTAGACGACGATTTCGGCATCAGTACCGCTACAACTGGGATATTGCCAGGAGCGAATCATCATCTGCCTCTGTCGATGTCGAACAAGGGTGGCTTAGCGAACAGTGTTAAGGTCCTGTCGACTAAGGCTTTTGACTTTATGAGCCGTAAGGGTCTCACAAAGGTATTTCTCCCTACAAGTCGTGAGGATCTTGTAGGTGTATTTTCTCCTTAGGAATCGTGAGGATTCCTAAGTGTTTGTTCCTCTGTAAGTCGTAAGGATCCTACAGGAGGATTTTCTCCTTGTAAGTCGAGAGGACTTATAAGGGTTGTTCATTATGCGAACATATCCCCAGTCTCGGATGAGACTTGATTAGGGAAATGTTTATTCGCGCCCGTGGATTGTATACAGGGGTCAGTATTGAGCCACTTGTAGGGCAATATTGGAAGTTTGTGGGGGTTTGCTTAAGCACAGGTTTTGGGTCTCTGTAACTTAAGACTTTCAAATCTTATGAGCCGTGAGGGTCCCATAAGAGAGTTCTCCTCACGAGTCGTGAGGATCTCGCGAGTGTATTTTCTCCCTAGGAATCGTGAGGATCCCTAAGTGTGTTGCTCCCTTGTGAGTCGTAAGGATCTCACGCGGGTGGTTTCTCCTTATAAGGTCGAGAGGACCCTATAAGTGTCTTTTAACGAGGTTGCGCCCTTTCGGGTTTTCACAAACACTCGCCGGTAGCCCTGTTGTTTTTACTCACGGAGCCCTTTCGGGTTTTTCATCCGTGCCCATTTTGCTCATGGACGTACCGTTTTTTTTATTTTTTATTTTATATATTTTTTACAAGGTCGCGCCTTTTCAGGTTTTCACGAACACTCACCGGTAGCCTTGCTGTTTTTACTCACGGAGCCCTCTCGGGTTTTCATCCGTGCCCTTTTTGCTTATGGACATACCGTTTTTTTAATTTTATTTTATTTTCATATGTTTTTTTATCCCGTCAGCTTAAAAGATGCTGCGGTAGTAGTTTAAAGACGTTTCGGTCTGCTATTAGTTTAAGGACATTTCGGTCCGACTTTGAGAAGGCTGGCTACTGCTGATAGAGTTTGAGCTTAGGAAGATAGAGAGCGGACATAGTCATCGTCATCCACCATTGACCTAGGCTGTGGCTTATTAAGCATAGTATTTCTTTAGGAAGCGACCGTTTATTGGCCTGAAAGGCCTTTCACCGTGCATGTCCATGAGTAGATAGGCTCCACCCTGGTAGACCTTATCTATGACGTACGGGCCTTCATAGTTTGGCTCGAATTTTCCCCGCTTGGCGCGATTGGGGATCATAGGCCTTTTGACCACTAGCACAAGCTCGCCTTGGCGGAATGTCCTCGATCGGGTCAGTCTTTCATATGAGCGCGTCATCTTTGCTTTATAGGCCTCCAGATTTTGTTGCGCTATGATTCGTGTTTCTTCAAGGGCGTCAAGCTCCTCAAGCCGAAGGTGAGCATTTTCTTCGTCCGTCAGCTCATAGTGGACTGCCACTCGTAGAGAGGGTAACTCTATCTCGAAGGGGAGTACTGCTTCTGTACCGAATACCAACGCATATGGCGTTGCGTTCGTGGCCGTTTTAAACGTAGTTCGATACGCCCAGAGAGCTTCTTGCAGTCTTTCGTGCCAGTCTTTCTTATTTCGTGACACCGTTTTCTTTATGATCTTCGTCAAGGTCTTGTTGAAGGCTTCAGCTAGACCGTTAGCTCGCGGATTATAAACTGAGGAATATCTCCAGTCTATATTATGCTGTTGCGCGAAGCGACTGATTTTGTGGCTTCTGTAGGCTGGCCCGTTATCGGAGATGATTCGTCTTGGCGTTCCGAACCGATATATGACATGCGTCTTGAAGAAATAGAGGATATTCTCCGTCTTTACTTCCCTCAGCGGCACCGCTTCTGCCCACTTAGAGAAGTAGTCAGTCGTCGCTAGGATGAAACGATGTCCTCTAGACGATGCTGGTTCGATGGGGCCGACTATATCAGTCCCCCGCATTTCGAATGGCCAGTTAGCCACAGTTGGATGTAGTGGATTCGGATGCTGATGGATGAAGTCCCTATGAATTTGGCATGAATGGCATTGCTTCGCATATTCGAGGCAGTCCTGGATCATTGTGGGCCAATAGTAGCCCATCCGTTTGATCTTCAACTTCATCTTTGGGCCCGCTTGGTGAGAACCGCAGAGTCCGTCGTAAACTTCATGGACGACTCTTTTCGCTTCGTCGGGTTCTAAACATCTCAGCCACAGAGAATCAAATGACCTCTTGTACAGAGTATCGTTGACGAAGGCGAAAAACAGGGCTCGTTTCATAAGCTGATGTCTTGTGGACGCTTCTTCAGGCATTCGGTGGGACTTGAAGTAATCTATGAAGATTTCTCTCCAATCCTCGGTATTTTCCCAATCTTTTACTTGCAGGGTTGTCTGCTCGTTCGCTCCTTTTTCTTCGGATGATTCCGGAGATATTTCTGCCGGGACAAGCACTCGACGGCTTTGTACCACGATTCTAACGTCATCGAGGTTCTCGTCAGCCAGTTCTTTAGCAATTTTGGCCAACGCGTCTGCTTTGCTGTTTTCCGCACGCGGTATGTTATCTAAAGTATAAGAGGGGATTTGGGCCAACAGTTGTTGCACCTTTTTGTTGGGGTAAAAATTTACACCCCGGTTGATCAAGTCAAAATCAAAGTCAACCCCAAGCCAAGTGGGCCCAAGCCCAGGTCCAGTGGGCCCATGCCCGGGTCGAGCCCGAACATGAAGCGGCCGGCCTCCCCCACGCCAAGATAAAATTTTTGTAATAAATAATTTTGTTGCATTTCCTTTTATTTTATTTTCGGATAAATGTAAGAAAAATAGGCATGGAGCCAAATTTTTGTAAAGCCCATGGCTTATGTGCAAAAAGAAATGGCACATAAGCCATGGGATAGGCAAAATGCCATTTTGTGAAGCCCAAGGGGCTATGTGTAAAGTGTATGGCCTATAAAGGCAAAGATAATGAAATATCTAAAAAAATTATTCTCTCTCCAAACAAAAAAAAGTCTCAGAGCTGAGCTCTTTCTTCCATCTTCAAGGTTCCAAAACCTTCTTCTTTCTCTTGAATTAAATCAAGAGTTTTACTCTTCCTTTTTCAAAACAAATTAGTTTTTCACCACAAAACCCACAAAGGGGAACTCGGATCTATCATTAGATCTGAAAAAGGAGAGATTTTGAGATTTCACATCTCTTGATCTTCAAGATCCAGCAAGCAACAGGAGGAAGAAGAACATCGTTCACTAAACCCAAAAAAAAAAACACACACTCAGGAGTCCAACTCCTCTCTGATTTCTCTTGTGAGAAATTTATTTTAGCAGCGCGCAGCGCAAGTGCGCAAAGCTGGCCGACACGTGGCGCGCGCGCGCTTGCGCACCTGCGCGCTTGCGCAAGTGCGCAAAGCGCCCGCGTGCCGACACGTGGCGCGCGCGCGCGCGCTTGCGCACCTGCGCAAGTGCGCAAAGCGCCCGCGTGCCGACACGTGGCGCGCGCGCGCTTGCGCACCTGCGTGCTTGCGCAAGTGCGCTTGTGCACAAAGCGCCCACGTGCCGACACGTGGCGCGCTTGCGCACCTGCGCGCAGCGCTCATGCGCAAAGCGCCCACGTGCCGACACGTGGCGCGCTTGCGCACCTGCGCGCAGCGCTCATGCGCAAAGCGCCCACGTGCCGACACGTGGCGCGCTTGCGCCTGAGCGCACAGCACCTAAGCGCACAGCGCCTAAGGTGCTGCCCCACGCATCCTTTGGATGCCCTTTTCCCCTTTATTTATATATATATGTATATATATACATTTGTATGCAAATGTACACATACACATACTCCACGACACTGTCCCTGTTAGAAAAAAATTTCTAACGGGGCGCTGCCCCGCACCCCGCAAGGGGGCTGCTAGCCCCCTTGACCCCCAGCCCGCTATCCGGGTAGCGGGACCCCTGTAAAAACTCTGCGTGGCTCCCGATATATCCAAAACCCCCCTTTCAGAACAGAACACACGCACACTGCACATTGAGTTCGCATGACCAGTTTAACCTGTTAATCGGAGGTTCCCTCGCCCCAAAGGCGAGGGGTAATTAACGGCAGTTTAGTCCGCGGCTGCCGGAGATTCGGATCCCCACAATCATTAAACCCCGGCCTACCTTAGGCAGGGGGAATCTGTAGTACGCCTGACAAGCGCGCGCGTATTCCCATGTCACTGGGGTGACGAAAAACACCCTACAGATTCTGGCACGCCCGGTGGGACCAATCTCTCCTCCCATATTTCGGGTTAAACGTTCATACGAACTTAATCAATATACATATCGATTGCCTATACTGAAATGATGTTCTTTTTTTTCCATGCAGCAATCAACCTTCGATTACAATGTCTCCCCAGACGAATTCAGCTTCCAACATGACCCCGATTCCATACGTGGTCAAGATCAACGCTCGTGTGGTTCTCCCCGCGAGCCTCAGTCGACAGTGGGAGGAACCGCCCCGCCAATTTGGTTCTGTCATCATCTACCCTGCCGGGAGCGCTCATCTGGCGGAGATCCCAGCGGAACAGGTGGCCAAGCCGGTCTCATGGGGCAAGAGGCCGAATGTCGTGATCGCCAAGGCACCACAATCGAAACTTAAGACTGTATCTGAACGATTCTCTGGTGCTCCAGCGGGGTGCAAGAACTTCGGTATAAAGGGCAAAATCAAATGTTGCGGACGAGCTCAGGCGATGACTCCAACATATGCACAATCGAGCGTATCTCCAAGGCCCTCCATCGCCCGGTCTGCGGCGTCTTTCCAAAGAGCTGAAGTCTGCCAGGCGCTTAGAACAGAAAAGTTAAGGCAGAAGCGGCTCAGGTATCGAGCCAACAAGAGGGCCAGGGCTTCGGCCAAATGGAATCATGTGAAGTTCCAAGTGCAGGGTTGCCCCGCGACGACAGCTGAGTCGGACGTAAGAATCAGCAATTCCTTCAAGCCTCTGAAGTGGGTTCAGAAAAATGCCATGACCGCCAGAATCAAGAAGACAGCGGTCCGAACGATTCTACCAAGAGACGTGTCCCGGCCCCAACAGAAAAAGTATGACACTGTCTCTTCAAGAGTCTATCAAGCACTCTGTGCCGCACGAAAGCAGCGGGGCAGACCCAGAAAAGAAGCGCCATCACCATTCAAGAAACTGGTTAGGCCAGCCGCCTTTAATCGACTACCAGCCACCGAAACAAGGGGGTCAAGACAGCAATCCATGAAATCAGCTGCCAATGATAGAAAGACGGCCGGATATATCATCCATACGGTCTATATGGCAAGCGGTCGCCCCAGCGATAACCTTCGCAGCAAAAGCAAGGATGGGGCCATCACATCCCAAGCCCAATCTAGCCTGAATGTGGTTGCCGCCGCTCAAGAACAGCCTCCCCCGCTGGATGAAGAAAACCCTCTCGATGAGGATGATAGACAGAAAGACCCCTCGGTCCACACAGAGTCAAGCTCGGACAGCGAGGAAGAGCCGACTTTCCGCCCCAGGACTGCGGAGCAAGAGCTGCTTCAAGAGCTTCGAAAACAGCTCAGGAGCAAAGATAAAGAGATGGCCAAGCTCTATTCGAAGATTGACGACTTAACGAACGTGGTGATGCAGCTTACGGCTCAAATTGCTCGAGCGCCTCCCAATCAAGCACAAGCCGCTACTAATCAGCCGGGTGATGACAATCCGAGGCAGCCAATGCCTGTTCCTTCGGGTCCAAGACTGGTCGAGCCACATGAAAGCCGGCCACACTCCGCTTCTGGGGACGCCTTGGCCCCAGATAATACTATCCCTCTAACACAGGATCGGATAATGGATTTGGTCACCAGCAAGGTTAAAACATTGGTGGCCGAAGCTGAAGCTCAGAAAGAAATCGGCAGTAGCGGGCGGCCATATCCCGCGCAGTACGATCTGATTGAGTTCCCAAGCGGCTACGTTATTCCTAAGTTCGGAAGATTTGATGGAACGGGGAATGCAAATCAGCACGTCGCCCACTTCAAAGCATCGTGCGGAAATACAGGGGGCAATGACGCGCTCCTTCTTCGTCAGTTTGTCAACAGCCTGACCGGTGTCGCTTTCGACTGGTACGCGAGCATACCAGACGGGTCCGTCATTACCTTTGCCCAAATGGAATCTCTGTTTCGGCAAAGGTTCATGAGTGTCAGTGATAAAATCTCAATTGCCGACCTTGTGAGGACCAAGCCGGGGAAGAATGAAAGCAACACCGACTTTATCGCTCGATGGCGTAATCTCACAGTCAAGTGCGAACCGCCGCTGGAGCAGGACCAGTCCGTCAGCCTTCTCATTGGGAACCTCAGCAACTGGATGGTCCCATTCTTGTGTACAGCGGGCCTCAAGACATTTCAGGAGCTAACCAAGAAAGTTCAAATGCTGGAACGCTCGAAGCAAGAGTCCCCGCCAGACTCTCAGAGAGACAAAACCTGGAAAAGCAAGCGGGACGACAACCGTAGAAGCAGGAGTTCCAGCAGTACCAATGTCTTCAATGCCTCCGACAATGAAGAAAAGCGAAGGGCAGGCGAATCCAAAACCAACCGGTCTCGAAAGCCATTGCTGGGAGGAGATGGGCCTTCTCTAGAGGAGAAAAAGAACAAGGTTTACTCTTTCAGAAGGGACAAGGTCCGCAAGATATTTAAAGATGCCTTGAACAACGGCCTACAATTGCCGGAGTCGAAAAGACCCCAAGAAGCAAAAATGACCGACAATCCTTTGTATTGCCCGTACCACCGAGTAGTGAGCCATGCGATCGAGGATTGCTATATCTTCAAAGACTGGGTCGAGAAGCAGTACAAGGCTGGAGAGATCGAGCTGTCCAAAAGTGTGTTGGTGAACAATCAAGTTGCAACCACCAACTTTATACAGACAGAAACTGAAGCCTTCTGGGAGCAAACAGCCGAACCCGCTGCCCTGAGAAACGAAACCGACTCATCGCGGCCTCCATGGAGTACGCACATATCTAATAAGACGAAGAAGATGCTAAAGATGCTTCAGAAAGAGCCCAGGATGGAATGGGAAGGACAGAAGAGGCCTACCAGTCCAGCTGCCAATGCGGCTCCATCAGGCTCAAAATCCAAGAAGCTCAAGAAGAAGAAAAGTGCAGCTCGGCGCGAAAAAGAGTCTGCAGGGAGATCGACCATTCAAAAATATATCGATTCCCTCGAAGAATATGAACAAAAGGAAAGAACATTGATTCAATTGAAGGAGTTCTTCCCTGTAGAAGCGGCTGAAATTCTGAAGGAGTTAGAGGAAGACTCCAATGAAGAGATCCCAGTAGTGACCTGCTACGCCATCCATCTTGGCAGCGACTCGGAAGAGGAGCTTTGTTTTCCCGAAGAGGACGAGGAGCTCGCCACAACGACCAATCAAATCCAGCTCAGAAGCGGCAGGGCTCTACCGCCAAATCAGGGCAACGCCCCAAAAGGGAAGGAAAAACAAGTCACTAATGAAGAAGATGGCAGAGAACCGGCTGATGAAAACATAAGTCCTTCCTCGGTGGACTATAATGTCTTGGCGCATCTCCGGAAGCTTCCGTCTCTCCTAAGCATCTACGACGCCTTGGTCCTATCTAAGGAGCTTAGAGATGTTCTCATTCATGCTCTGCAAAACCCCGAGCGGTATCAGGCTCACTTTGCGGAAATTAATATGAAAGAAGCCCAGCACGCTCTGCATGCCGCCGCAGTCACATTTAAGGATGAAGACTTGCTACTAGGAACGGCTGAGCACAATCGGCCGCTTTACGTGACCGGGTACAGCGACGGAGATCGAATTAATCGCATATTGATTGATCCGGGGTCCTCAGTGAACATCATGAACTTGCGAACTCTGAAGAGTTTGTCAATGGACGTCCGACACCTGTCAAAGGAAAGGATCGTCATTCAAGGCTTCAACCAAAATTGCCAGCAAGTTCTGGGGTCTATAGCTCTGCCAATCAAATTCGGGGATCTGCAAACTGAAGCTAAGATATACGTGATCGATGCCGACACGTCTTATAAGATTCTCTTGGGGCGGCCATGGCTCCACGATTATGGCATCATCCCGTCAACTCTCCATCAATGCATGAAGTATACCAAAAATGGCGAAGAAAGACGCATTGACGGAGACATCCAGCCGTTCGGTGTGCATGAAGTCTGCTATGAAGATTCTCGGTACTTTATGAACCACCAAAATGCTAAGCCACAACTAACTGAGGATAGACCGGCCCCGAGACCCAAAAGCAAATCTGCACCGGTTGTCACTTTCAAAAGTAAAAACGCCCAAGTGCGCCCACATTTCGGTAGCGACACTGATGAGTCCGACGATGGAAGCCCGTCCTTCCGTAAAACTCGCCTTCATTTCGGCAGTGATACAGACAAATCTGATGCTGAAGGCCCATCTAGCAGCAAAGTCCGCCCTCATCTTGGCAGTGACACTGAAGAGTCAGAGGAAGAGGACCTGTCGTGCAACAGCGGTACAGATTGGACCCCCATGCAAAAAGCGAAACTACGAGAGACCTTCAAAGTTGCAGAAGGGTCCCTAGCCGTTACAAGGGTACCAGAGCAAATGTGCAAAGAGCTCGATGCATTATCAATCTCCACCGTGGACCAGCTGAAAACTTTCTACGTTCCCGGGAGGAAAAGTGGACAGAAGGGCATCTTGTTTTATGGGTCAAACCCTGTTGCGCACCCGGACGATTTGTCTGTCGCGTGCCTTCCATATGAGAGAGGCATAAGAGCCGTCCTCAATCCCAGATACTATGCGCCCGAGATGCGGGAATACTTTAAGAAGTGCGGGTGCCGGTTATACCAAACGGAGTCCGAAGCAAAGTTTTACGAAGGGCTATGGCATCCGCCCCAGGTCCGAGCACTCATCGATGAACGAATTCCAGATAGACGGGGCATAGGCTACATTCAACCTGATTCCAAAGCGTGCTACATGATCCATGTTGGTGAGGCCAGCGAAAGATCAAATGATGACGACGAGATAGCCGAGCCAGAAGAAGCTCCTCAAGAGCTCGAAGATGGCGGACAAGCAACCTTTGATGAGCTAACCGAGATTGACCTAGGAACGCCCGATAATCCAAGGCCGACCTATATCAGCTCACTCTTGTCAGAGGAAATGAAAGAGCAGATAATTGCCCTGCTGCGTGAGTTCGTCGACTGCTTCGCGTGGACGTACAAAGAAATGCCTGGCCTTTCCCCTGAGGTAGGCGTGCATAAGCTGGCTATATCTCCTGATGCTAAGCCAGTCAAACAAGCTCCTCGAAGAATGAGAAGGGAACTAGAAGAAAAGGTCATTGAGGAAACTAAAAAGCTCATCGATGCCGGCTTCATCAGGGAAGAGAAATATGCGGATTGGATCGCATGCATAGTCCCAGTGAAGAAGAAAAATGGGCAGATCCGAGTTTGTGTCGATTTCAGGGACTTCAACAAGGCATGTCCTAAAGACGACTTCCCGCTACCGGTCATGGAAATGATGGTCGATGACACCTCAAATTACGAACTGTTCACCTTTATGGATGGCTCGTCTGGATATAATCAGATCAAGATGTCGCCTGAGGATGAGAAGCACACAGCATTTCGAACCCCGATCGGAATATATTGCTACAAGGTAATGCCATTCGGACTGAAGAACGCAGGTGCTACATATCAAAGGGCAATGACTAATATCTTTGATGACCTAATCCATAAAGTCGTCGAATGCTATGTTGATGATCTGGTCGTCAAGACTAAAGCCAAGGCCGATCATATCCAAGATCTCAGGACCGTTCTCACCAGACTGAGGGAATACGATCTGAAGATGAATCCTCTGAAGTGCGCTTTTGGCGTGTCATCGGGAAAATTCCTGGGCTTCATAGTCCGACATCGAGGGATCGAAGTTGACCCATCAAAGATAAAGGCCATCATGGAGATGCCTCCTCCGAAGAGTCTGACGCAGCTAAGATCTTTTCAAGGCAAGCTTGCTTATATACGGAGGTTTATCTCAAATTTATCGGGGAGATGTAGGCCCTTCTCAAAGCTCATGAAGAAAGGAGCTCCTTTTATCTGAGATACCGAATGTCAAGCAGCGTTCGAAAGCATCAAACAATACTTGTTGCACCCTCCAGTGCTGGCCGCTCCCATTCCAAATAAACCATTGATTCTCTATACTGCCGCGCTAGATGAGTCACTCGGTGCGCTCCTCGCCCAGAATAACGAGGAGGGAAAGGAAAATGCCCTCTACTACCTCAGTCGAACTCTAGTCGGGGCGGAACACAACTATTCCCCAATCGAAAAGCAATGCCTGGCTCTAATATTTGCTGTGAAGAAGCTGAGGCACTATTTGCTCGCTCATCGGGTTATGCTGATCTCCAAGGTCGACCCGCTCAAACACTTGATGACCAAAGCAAACCTAGCCGGCAGAATGGCAAGATGGGCTGTCATGCTACTTGAGTTTGACATAGTTTATACCCCTCAGAAAGCAGTAAAAGGGCAAGCTATTGCAGACTTTCTCGCTGCTCATCCCATACCAGAAGGGTCGCCGCTAAATTGTGAGTTACCCGACGAACAAGTGCTGCACCTCGAGAATGATGAGCCATGTTGGGAGCTCTACTTCGATGGGGCCTCATCGATAAGAACCTCCAGTAAATCAAGCGTCCCGGAGATAAAAGCAGGGATAGGATTGGTGTTCATCACACCATCAATGGGAACCCTACGGCGTTCTTTTGCTCTCACCGAGCCTCAGACAAACAATGAAGCTGAGTATGAAGCTCTGATAGCTGGTTTGGAGCTCGCCATAGAAATGGAAATCCTTCGGCTACGGGTTTACGGTGACTCCCAGCTTGTCGTCAACCAAGTAAGCGGCGACTATAAGATATACAAACCCGAGTTAGCTCGGTACAGAGGTCGAGTGGTGCAACTCATGAAACGGTTCACTCATATTGAACTAACGAGGGTCCCTAGAGCGTTGAACGGAAAGGCTGACGTACTCGCTCGCCTAGCCAAGGAGCTGGCTGATCCTGACATGGACGAAATTCTGATCACAGTCAGGAGCCGACAAATTCTACCCCCAGTCTCTCTACGAGAAGAGGAAAGCGCGGAACAAAAGAGCAGTCCTGCCGAAGAAACTTCGATCATCCAAGACGAGCCCGATTGGAGAGAACCCTTCATAGAGTACCTCCGATACGACAGGCTGCCCGAAGAAAAATCTGCGAGGATTCAGCTGAAGAAGAGAGCTCTCCGATACGTGTTTGTAAATGACACGTTATACCGCAGGTCATACGACCAACTATGGCTCAGGTGTCTGTCATTGGCCGAAGCCCAAAAGGTCATGAAAGATGTCCACTCGGGCGTTTGCGGTGCTCACCAATCTGGCCCCAAGATGCGACTTCAAATCAAACGGCTTGGGTATTACTGGCCCACCATGATATGGGATTGCGGAGAGCATGCAAAGAAATGTTATATCTGCCAAATTCACGGTGATTTTATTCACAAGCATCCCAATCCATTGCATCCTACGGTGGCGTCGTGGCCCTTCGAAGTTTGGGGCACCGACATTGTTGGCCCAATTGATCCTCCGTCATCTAAAGGCCACCGGTTTATACTGGCCGCGACAGACTACTTCTCCAGATGGGCTGAAGCTGTCCCGCTAAAAGAAGTTAAGACAAAGGATATTCTGACATTCTTCCAGCATAATATTCTATACCGCTTCGGCACACCAAGAAGAATCATTTCTGACAACGGGCCTTCTTTCAAAAGCTTCAATGTCTCAAGGTTCGCTACCCAGCACAAGATAGACTGGAGATATTCCTCCATCTATAATCCAAGAGCCAATGGGCTAGCCGAAGCCTTCAATAAGACTCTATGCAAGCTCCTGAGGAAAAATGCTTCAGCCAACAAGAGAGACTGGAATCTCAAGCTTCACGAGGCATTGTGGGCATATCGTACCACGCACCGTACTCCAACTCAGTCCACTCCATACTCATTGCTCTTCGGAGTGGAGGCGGTCCTCCCCCTCGAAGTCGAAGTTCCAAGCTTAAGAATGGCCGTTCAGCATGAGTTGACGGAGGAGGAAAACGTGCTCCTTCGACTTGAAGAACTCGATGCCCTCGAAGAAAAGAGGCTCGCGATGCAGCAAAGTCTGGAGCTATACCGAGCCCAAATGTCACGGGCCTACGACAAGATAACCCGTCTCCGCGCTTTCAAGAAAGGTGAATTGGTGTTGGTCCTCAAAAGACCGATTATCCCCAATCGACATGCCAAGGGAAAATTCGAGCCAAACTGGGAAGGACCATACGTCATTGAGAAAGTGTTCGACGGAGGATCCTACCAACTAATAAGTGCAGAGGGAGAAAGGCCCATGCCACCCATCAATGGACGATATCTCAAGAAATACTACACATGAATGCTCCAAGTCGCAGGCGAATTGAGCACATCAGCCCTACGGTCTGGATCATACATCCTGCAAAACCGTATACAATCCACGGGCATAAATGACCCCTATCTCTCCCAAATCCTGCCGGTGAGACTACTTTTAAAGTCCCACCAGCGGTAAAAAAAAAAAAAGAAAGAAGAAAGAAAAAAAATAAAAATAAAAATAAAAAATAAAAAATAAAAAAAATAAAAGAAATAAAAAAATAAAAATAAACGGTATGTCCACAAGCAAAACGGGCACGGATGAAAACCCGAAAGGGCTCCGTGAGTAAAAACAGCAGGACTACCGGCGAGTCTGCGAAAACCCGAAAGGGCGCAAACTTGTGAAAAGAGATGAAATACACTCGCAAGGTCCTCTCGACCTTGTGAGGAGAAAACCCCTGCGTGAGATCCTTACGACTCACAAAGGAGCAACACACTTAGGAATCCTCACGATTCCTAAGGAGAAAATACACCTGCGGGATCCTTACGACTCGTAGGGAGAAAATGCTTTATGGGACCCTCACGGCCCATAAAATTGAAAAGCCTTAGGTGATAGGGACCCAAACCTATCTCCTAAGCCATCGTTCCCCAACGGGCAACGGCAAATGATGAGTCGCTCCTGGCATTTCGCTTCAGTGTTAGCGGTGCTGATGCCGACCAAAAACCCAAATCCCAAGTCCTCCCGAGGCAAATGATGAGTTGCTCCTGGCATTATTCCAGTGCAGCAATACTGATGCCAAACAAGATCCAAATTCCAAGTCCCCAAACAGCGAATGATGAGTCGCTCCTGGTACCATATTCCAGTGTAGCGATGCAGACGCCAACCAAAATCCAATTTCTCAAAATTCTCCGGCCCTACGGTGGGTCCCCAAATTGACCATTGTATACAATCCACGGGCTCAAATAATTCTCATCATACCCATGCCCCACCGTAATCACCAGTTACGCGGCCGGTCTCCGCTTTGGGAATGATGCTCCATTGATAAGACCCACTCATGTGTCCTCACGATATATGAGGAGAACAAACCTTTGTGGGATCCTTACGACTCATAAAGGAAAAACACACTTAGGAGTCCTCACGACTCTTAAGGAGAAAATACACCTGCGGGATCCTTACGACTCGTAGGGAGGAAATGCTTTTATGGGACCCTCACGGCCCATAAAATTGAGAAGCCTTAGGCGATAGGGATCTAAACCTGTCTCCTAAGCCATCGCTCCCCAATCCCCAAATGGCGAATGATGAGTCGCTCCAGGTACCATATTCCAGTGCAGCGATGCAGACGCCAACCAAATTCCAAATCCCATACCCCAACGGCGAATGATGAGTCGCTCCTGGTACCATATTCCAGTGCAGCGATGCAGACGCCGACAAAGTCCCAAATTTTTTTCCGGCCCTACGGTCTGGATCATACATCCTGCAAAACCGTATACAATCCACGGGCGTAAAACAATCCCAATTTCTCCCAAATCCTCTCAGGGCAAATGATGAGTTGCTCCTGGCACTATTCCAGTGCAGCAATGCAGATGCCAAACAAAGACCAAAATCCCAAAATCCTCTCCATGACGGATGATGATTCGCTCCTGGTACCATATTCCAGTATAGCGATGCTGATGTCAACCCAAATCAACAAGTCAACTTCCACTCCGACACCGCAAGAAGCGGAGCAAGTCAAGTCTACCCCTGGCATTGCAAGAAGCAGAGCAACTCAAATCAAGCATCGACCGTCCACGTCGCTAAAAGGGCAGCATCGACCGTCCACGTCGCTAAAAGGGCAGAACCGACCGTCCACGTCGCTAAAAGGGCAGAACCGACCGTCCACGTCGCAAAAAGGGCAGAACCGACCGTCCAAGTCGCTAAAAGGCAGCACCGACCGTCCACGTCGCTAAAAGGGCAGCACCGACCGTCCACGTCGCTAAAAGGGCAGCACCGACCGTCCAAGTCGCAAAAATGGCAGCACCGACCGTCCAAGTCGCAAAAAGGGCAGAACCGACCGTTCACGTCGCTAAAAGGGCAGCACCGACCGTCCACGTCGCTAAAAGGGCAGCACCGACCGTCCAAGTCGCAAAAATGGCAGCACCGACCGTCCAAGTCGCAAAAAGGGCAGAACCGACCGTCCAAGTCGCAAAAAGGGCAGAACCGACCGTCCACGTTGCTAAAAGGGCAGCACCGACCGTCCACGTCGCTAGAAGGGCAGTATCGACCGTCCAAGTCGCTAAAAGGGCAGCACCGACCGTCCAAGTCGCAAAAAGGGCAGCGCAGGATTCCTACAAAGCGGGAACCAGATAACTCCGGGCCAGGGAAAACGTCTATCACGGACACTCCGTCTCGGAGACATGTCAAGCAACGACCGTCCATGTCGTAAAAAAAAAGGGGCAGTGCCAGCTTCCCAAAAAGCTGGAACCAAATCAAGTCGCCTCCACGTGAAAGAAGATCCATCAATTTCATGCACACGACCCACATATGTGGTGTGCATTTATTGATGGGGGGCAATTTGTTGGGGTAAAAATTTACACCCCGGTTGACCATGTCAAAATCAAAGTCAACCCCAAGCCAAGTGGGCCCAAGCCCAGGTCCAGTGGGCCCATGCCCGGGTCGAGCCCGAACATGAAGCGGCCGGCCTCCCCCACGCCAAGATAAAATTTTTGTAATAAATAATTTTGTTGCATTTCCTTTTATTTTATTTTCGGATAAATGTAAGAAAAATAGGCATGAAACCAAATTTTTGTAAAGCCCATGGCTTATGTGCAAAAAGAAATGGCACATAAGCCATGGGATAGGCAAAATGCCATTTTGTGAAGCCCAAGGGGCTATGTGTAAAGTGTATGGCCTATAAAGGCAAAGATAATGAAATATCTAAAAAAATTATTCTCTCTCCAAACAAAAAAAAGTCTCAGAGCTGAGCTCTTTCTTCCATCTTCAAGGTTCCAAAACCTTCTTCTTTCTCTTGAATTAAATCAAGAGTTTTACTCTTCCTTTTTCAAAACAAATTAGTTTTTCACCACAAAACCCACAAAGGGGAACTTGGATCTATCATTAGATCTGAAAAAGGAGAGATTTTGAGATTTCACATCTCTTGAACTTCAAGATCTAGCAAGCAACTGGAGGAAGAAGAACATCGTTCACTAAACCCAAAAAAAAAACACACACTCAGGAGTCCAACTCCTCTCTGATTTCTCTTGTGAGAAATTTGTTTTAGCAGCGCGCAGCGCAAGTGCGCAAAGCGCCAGCGTGCCGACACGTGGCGCGCGCGCGCTTGCGCACCTGCGCAAGTGCGCAAAGCGCCCGCGTGCCGACACGTGGCGCGCGCGCGCCTGCGCGCAGCGCTCATGCGCAAAGCGCCCACGTGCCGACACGTGGCGCGCTTGCGCCTGAGCGCACAGCACCTAAGCGCACAGCGCCTAAGGTGCTGCCCCACGCATCCTTTGGATGCCCTTTTCCCCTTTATTTATATATATATGTATATATATACATTTGTATGCAAATGTACACATACACATACTCCACGACACTGTCCCTGTTAGAAAAAAATTTCTAACGGGGCGCTGCCCCGCACCCCGCAAGGGGGCTGCTAGCCCCCTTGACCCCCAGCCCGCTATCCGGGTAGCGGGACCCCTGTAAAAACTCTGCGTGGCTCCCGATATATCCAAAACCCCCCTTTCAGAACAGAACACACGCACACTGCACATTGAGTTCGCATGACCAGTTTAACCTGTTAATCGGAGGTTCTCTCGCCCCAAAGGCGAGGGGTAATTAACGGCAGCTTAGTCCGCGGCTGCCGGAGATTCGGATCCCCACAATCATTAAACCCCGGCCTACCCTAGGCAGGGGGAATCTGTAGTACGCCTGACAAGCGCGCGCGTATTCCCATCTCACTGGGGTGACGAAAAACACCCTGCACTTTTCACCGTATTTCACCAATTCCGGTTTGCACGTTTGGTAGTCGCCGTTTACTTGACTAAGGACCAGTTGAGAATCCCCGTATATGAGGAGGTTTTCAATTCCCATGTCAATGGCGATCTCGAGGCCCGCTATCAGAGCTTCGTATTCGGCTTCATTGTTTGTCCTTGGCTCTGTTAAGGAGAAAGCGAAACGCATTATCCCTCCTTGTGGAGTCACGAAGATGAGGCCTACCCCCGATTTGATTATAGGGGTATTTTGTTTGCGCTTTTTCATGGAAGATGCTCCGTCGAAATAAAGCTCCCATCGGGTATTATCACCGTTGATCGCATCAAACGCATGTTCGTCTGGAAGATCGCAATTCAGAGGAGAATCGGCGGGTATCGGATGCTCAGCGAGGAAGTCGGCGATGGCCTGACCTTTCACTGCCTTGAGAGGCTGATATATTATCGAGAACTCCATCAGGAGCAGGGTCCATTTAGCGAGTCGTCCCGTCAGTATGGCCTTTGACATCAAGTATTTAAGGGGGTCCACCTTTGAAATAAGACGGACTTCATGCGCCAACGCATGGTGCCTGAACTTTGTTATCGCAAAGATCAAGGCCAGGCAGCGTTTCTCAATGGGGGAGTAGTTGCTTTCTGCCCCCAGCAGAACTCGACTTAAGTAGTAGAGTGCTCTTTCCTTCCCTTGGTCGTTCTCTTGCGCCCATAATGCGCCTAAGGAACCTTCGAGGGCGGTCGTGTAAAGAATGAGAGGCTTTCCCTTAACTGGAGCAGCCAATACTGGAGGATTCTGCAGGTATTGCTTGATCTCGTCTAACGCGCCTTGGCATTTTTGGTCCTAGATGAACGGGGTTCCCTTCTTCATCAGGTGGCTGTAAGGACGGCACTTGCCAGAGAGGTTGGCTATAAATCGCCGAATATATGCGAGCTTTCCTTGTAGAGATCGCAACTGTTTGAGAGTTCTCGGCGGAGGGATTTCCATGATCGCTTTGATCTTGGATGCATCTATTTCGATACCCCGGTGTCGAATGATGAATCCTAAAAATTTGCCTGAGGAAACTCCGAATGCACACTTGAGTGGGTTCATCTTCAAGTTGTATTGTCGAAGGTGCTGAAATACGGTCTTCAGATGCTCGAGATGCTCCTCGTATGATTTGCTTTTAACCACGAGATCGTCGATATAACATTCGACGATTTCGTGTATGAGGTCATCGAAGATCTTCGTCAAGGCCCTCTGATAGGTGGCGCCGGCGTTCTTTAAACCGAAGGGCATTATCTTGTAGCAGAATATACCCAAAGGGGTTCTGAAGGCGGTGTTCTTCTGGTCTTCGGAATGCATCTTTATCTGATTATACCCTGACAAGCCGTCCATAAAGGAGAAAACCTCATGAGTGGACGTGTTGTCTATCATCAGTTCGGTGACTGGTACCGGGAAATCATCCTTCGGGCAGGCTTTGTTGAGATCCCAGAAATCCACACATATGCGCACCGTCCTATTTTTCTTCATCACCGGGATGATGTTAGCGATCCATTCAGGATATTGAACCTCCTGAATAAAGCCAGAGTCGATTAACTTTTTGACCTCAGCGTTGATGCTCATCTCAAGCTCGAGTCGCATTCTTCTCGGCGCCTGTTTTACCGGTTTGACGTCCGGAGATATTGCCAACCTATGCATAGCAATTTCTGGATCTAGTCCCGGCATTTCGGAATAGTTCCATGCGAAGCAATCTTTGTGCTGTACAAGGACATCCTTTAAAGCAGTCACCCTTTCTTCAGATAGCAGCTCACTGACAAACGTCGGCCGTGGGTCATCAGCTGTCCCCAACTCGATTTTCTTGAGGTTATCTGCGGTGGTATGTATTCCATCCTCCAATTCTTTCGGAGCTGGCGGAAATTCTGAGATCATCTTCTCATTGCTGTTTTCGAAGCACCAGGGAAGGCTGTCCATGTTCTCGGGCTCTTCTTTTGATATTGTTATCATGTGACAAGTGCGAATCCGCTTCCAATCCCAATGTGGAGTTGGTTCTGTTCTTGTGGCTTTGGGTTCGTGCTTCTGTGGCGGCTCTACCCTCCAGTTGTTGGACAAAGCGAATTTGCCAAGCTGATACTGATCTTCAACCCAATTCTTGAAGGTGAAGCAGTCTTCGAGAGGGTGCACTATTACTCGATGGTAAGAGCAATAGTTTGGGTCAGAGACTTCGCTTGCTTGTTCGGGGCGCTTGGATTCCGGCAGTGTAAGCATCTGATGTTTTAGAGCGAGGTCAAGTATCTTCTTCGTCTTGTCTCGCGGAAACGAGTATGCTCGACCCATTTTCTTCATAAGGGATAGATCAATAACGCTCGACTCTCGTTTGCGTGGCTTCTTAGCCATGCTCTGTTGTTGTTGAGCGCCTTTTTGGCTTTTCGACTTATTTCTGCCTTTGCGCCGAGCCTTCTTTATAACAGGTTGACAAGGAGCGGCATTTTCATTCTTTACGGCCTGTTGGAGGAGGCGTTGCGTCTTGGCTTTCTCGTAGATGGCCGTCTCACGGTTGTGATCATCTCGGACTTTTTGACCAGCTTTTTTTTATAAGTTTGTCCATTTGTTCCTCGAACGACGGACTGGGCTCCTGTGCATCTGGAATTTTCACTGGCTTAGGATTAGCGTCCTCCCATTAAGCATCCGCTTCTTCATCAAGGTCATAGACGACGTAACAGCTGGGTAGTAACTCTCGTTTCTTTGACCGGATGTATCCAAGCCCTTTTGTTTCCATTCTGCCACTAGGCAGCTTGTGCTGAGTTCCGGGGACGTTCCAGATCCTGTCATAGAATTTGGCCTTTCTAACGGTCTGTTTGAAGGGTATCTCTTGGCACTTCAACAACTTCTTCAAGCCTTCTGTATAATATCTGGGTAGACGGATGGGTTGAAGTCTGTCCAGCGTAGGATCTGCCCCGTACCAGATTTCTTTCTCCACTTTGTTTTCTTCAGAGCGGAAGAATAGAATTGCCTTCTCGCCTTCTCGCCTGGGAGGGATATAGAACGTTTGCAGCTCTTCTACATTGTAAATATCGAGTGCATCCAGTTCTTTATGGTGTTTAAGCGGCACCATGGCGACTTGTAGACTTTGTTCTTCGTTAGCGAACTTTCGTATTGAAGGTCGAGCAGAGAATACAGCATGGATCTCATCTTCCGAGTCGCTACCAAAGATCAACGTAGGAGCGGACAGTCCTAGCTTGTTGTATTGGGGCGGACCCGAATAAACTCTCTCCTCTTCCTCCTCGGTATCACTGCCGAAGACAGGGATGGTGGCATTAGCTTTATTCTCCGGCTTGTGACACTTCTCCGTATCTTCGAAATCCGGTAAGAAGTATTTGGCATCTTCGTATTTGCGGACCTCGTTCACAGAGAACGGGTTCAGTTCTCCCGTCACTGTATACTCGAAACCATCCTTAAAATACTTCATACACTGATGTTGTGTAGAAGGGATGATGTTGTACTCGTGTAACAATGGTCGGCCGAGCAAAGCGTTGTAGCATGTCTTGGCGTCTATGACGTGGAACTTAATGTCCGTGACGAGTAGCCCGAAGCATAGCGTCAGTATCACAGATCCAAGAGTCTTTGACGATTGGGAGTCGAACCCGGAGATGGTGATCTTGTCCCGAGCAAGGTGCTGGACGCTCATGAAGATTTCCTTCAACACCCGCATGTTGAGTAGGTTAACAGACGACCCGTTATCGATCAGGATTTTGCCTATCTTTATATCATAGCAGTATCCCGAGACATAGAGAGGGCGATTGTGTTCGCACGTCCCAAGTAGAAGGTCTTCATCACCAAAAGTAACATCGGCCGTGTGCACTTCCTCCAATTCATCTTTCATCTTTTCCTCGGCCAGGCATGCTTGGAATTGTTCCGGTTCTTGGAGCGCCTTAATCAACGAATCTCTCGCCTCTTTTGATAGCAAAAGGGCGTCAAGAATGCTGAGCTGTGAGGGCAGCTTCCTCAGATGTGCTAAGACGTTGTAGTCCATCTTATCCTTCTTTGGTGGGTCTTTGGCAGCTAGCTCTTCCACCACTTGGTCATCTAAGACGATATCTTCAGAGACCTTTTCTTTCCCTTTATCTTTCCTGTTCGAGGGTCCGAGGTTCTTTTCGGGCAGCGTGCGATTACGTAACCGGATATTTTCGCAAACCTTCGGTTCTTCTTTTTTTCTCGAAGCGGACTCTTTAAAGAGAGGGGCAAGTTCCAGCTCCTCATCAGAATCGCTCCCGAATGTAGGCACTTGTGACCCGCCGGTGTTAACTACGCGACAATCGCCGGTAGTTCTTTTACTCCCTTCGGTCGTATTTCTTTGCTCTCGACGAGTTTTACGCTTTTCCCGCTTAAAGCGTTGTTGATGAGCAACATATCCTTGCCACCATCTATCGAAAGCTTTGCACTCTTGTGTGGGGTGCGAAATCTTTTGATGATATAAGCAATAGGAGAGGTGCGTTTCCACTTCACCGGTGATGTTTTCTTCAGAGGATGGTAGCTTCATGCCCATTGATATGGCCTTAGCAAACTTTTTCCTCATCTTGAATTGGCTTTTGTCGGTAGCGGAGGTGTTTAGCTCCAACGGGATCGTCTCAGCTCCTTCATCAAGTCGCTGGCGTTTGGCCCCTTCAAATATAGCCGCCTCGCGCTCCCTATCAGCTTTACTTTTCAACCGAGCTTCATTAAGGAATGCGTCAATTACTTCATCTGATGGCCCCAGAACTTTTGGTTCAGGATCTGCCCCCAGCTTTTCGGTGCAAGGAGTCTCCTCATCGTTCGTGATCGAATGGAAAATCATATGACAGCTCGCCACATATTCCTCGGATTCATCCGATGAACTTTCTCCTTCATCTTCTTCTTGAAAGACGTGATTGAGGAACTCTTGGAATGTAATAGGAGTCCGCGCCTTTTGGTTGTATTCTTCCAACGCGTCAATTTGCTTTTGTAAGTCCGTGCGTTTGCCGCCAGGCTTCACGGGCTTCTTAGATTTCTTCTTCTTCTTCTTCGAAGATTTTGACGGCTGGCTGCAAGTGCTTGAACCGCCACCATCGGTCTTTGGAGTTGGACGTGGCTTCAGCATCCTTTCAATGACCTGCGGTTCCAACGGATTCTTCCACTTGATCGCTGGACATGTCTGAAGATCATTTAGCATCCTCTTTGTCTTGGCTGATAATACAACCTCCCAAGGAGCTTCTTCAATGACGGAGCATGTTGCCCCCGGCGTATTCGTCCCCTTAGAGGTGTGGGGCTGTGGGGGATTCACCTTCCATTTGTCAGATAACGCGAACTTGCCCTGTCGGTACTGGTTTTCAAGCCAATTCTTGAAAACGTAGCAATCTTCGATCGGATGGCCTAGTACTCGATGATAAGGACAGTAGTTGGGCTCGTTGACGTCACTTGGTTGCAACGGACGTTTTGGATCCGGTAGATTTATGAGTCTGTTGCGCAACGCCAGCTCGAATAACCTCCTCGTTTTATCGCGGGAAAAGGAATAAGGACGTCCCATCCTATCCTCAAGGGGCACGTAAGGGCGCATATTATTTTGACGAGCAACCGGGTTCGAGTCGCTCGGTTGTTGTTGAGCATTAGCGACGACGATCACTTTTCCCTTCCCTTTGTCATTTCGGGAGTCCGGCCTTGGAAGAGGGGGTTTATGGCCCATTTGATCCATTTGCGCTAGTTTGTCAATCAAGGCCTGGAAGGTAGTTGGCTTGAAGAACATCATAAATTGTGAGATGGTTGCTTGTGGATCAAGGGTTCCCACAAACATACCCACTGCGGGAGCTTCTTCAATGCGCTGCTCGCACTTTGACCATAAGTTCCGCCATTGTATAGTATACTGAACCCACGTCTCGCATGGTTTTACCCTGGCGTTAATCAGTGCTGTCATCGGGGTGCGTTCACTGGCGCTTGCAAAACGCTGAGTAAACAGCAGCTCCATCTTCGCGAAGGTTTTAATAGAGTCGTTCGGGAGCTCAGAGAACCATTCAAACGCCGTATCTGAGAAGCTTCCAACAAACTGGCGAAGCAACAGTTTGTCATCACTGCTGGTGTTGCCGCAGATGCCCTGAACTGGGCAACATGCTGGTGAGGATTGCCCGTCCCCTTGTAGACATGGAACTTAGGAATCGTATAACCTGGAGGGTACTTGATTTGATCGTACCAACTCGGATATGGCCTCCCCGTTTTCACGACCTGGCCGGCTGTTTCGGTTGCATGATGAACCCGTATTTGTTGGGCGATGTACTCATCCAAATCAGCTTTGGAGATTGTATCCTCTTTAGCTGTGGACATAGCTGGTGGAGGATTCGACATCTCTCCCCTATCGTCTTCAAGGATGATCGGGGGATCTTCAGCAGGTGGATCTTGTTTAATCATCATACCCACCATATCCTGGAATAGGATGGCCATTTTCTTTATGTTGGCTGCCTGCTCTGCAGCTTCTTTATCCTTCTTCTCCAGTACGCGACGAAGGAATTCAGCGTCCGTTTCTTGTTCTTGGCGCTCGTCCGAGGACGTTTCAGGGGTTTCTTTTGGCCCTGTAAGTGCGGCCATAGCGTTCATCATTTCTTGGAGCTTCTGCTGCTGCTCTGAGCCTTGGTCACTGACCTCGTGTGCGGTCTATGACCTGTTGATATGCGGTTATCTTCTTTTCCCGATGCCATGTAAATCGTATGAACTGTTATGCCCCCTGACTTGGGGCGTTTAGGTTCACCATTTTTAACTTTTGCCGCTGACGCGGGAGTTTTCTCTGGCCTCCTTCTTTTGTGGGCCGTTGAGGTTGATGGAACCGTTGAAGGGGGCAGCCTTGCAGCTGTTGTCCCCTGCTGTTTAATAGGATGGTCTTTTTCTTTTTGCACTTTCGCCTTCTTTTGCTGACAAGAGTGATCTGGGTTGATCACAGAGTCTTGAACCCTCCGCCAAACTTTATAAATTCTTGAGGACAGCCGTTGAGGGGGCTGTTCTTGTTTTGTTTCCGGAACTCTCTCCGCAGGTGAAGGAGATCTTTTCAGTGTAGCGGTTGGAGAGTTTTTGCGTACCCTCCTCAGCAGTTCAAAACTGTTCCCAGTTGTAACAGCAGCGTTGACTTCCACCACTGGAGCCGGTGGAGTTATCCCTGAGGGGGAGTTGCCCCCTGCCTTCCTTACTCGTTGCCAGTGGCGACGTCGAGCACGACGAGCCGTTGGGACTGGCTCGGAGATAGAGGTTGCTTCTTTTTGCCCCCTGTCTGAATGAAGCGCGGCTGTTGTTAACCTCTTAAAGACTGAGGTTGTCTTTTGAGGGGTGATATTTAACCTGTCGAAGACAGATCCTCGAGCAGGGGCAGGAGCAGGAATCGTCAGTCTTGAAAAGACTGACTCTTTGACAGAGGAAGCCGCCTTGACGACTTCTGGAGCAGTAGTCATTGCCTTCCTTGGGACAGCCAATTTAAAGTTCTGATCCAGCCTGGCGAAATCCGAAGCTGTTGGTTTGGCAGTGGGTGACCCGTTGACAGGGGCCGTCGTGGCAGTGAGTCGGTCGAAGACCGACTTCTTGTTCACCTCCGATGCAGGCATCGGCATAGAGAAGGTTGTAGGTGGGATCATGGTCCCGAAGAACAGGCCAGTGGTGGCTTGGGTCACCTGGTCTACTGGCAGAGTGAGGAAAGAAGTCGCTTGGGGTCCATATGCTACACCTCCGGGGGAGGTGGAGCGTCCATTGCAGTGGCACTTCGAGCAGTTGGTGCAGTTAGAGGCCATTGAATCTTGAGTTCTGCGCCAGGCAAGAGACCAAATCTTAGTAACTTGAAATCCGAAGGCAACCATTTAACAAACCGCGATTGGTTCGCGAAGACGACACACGAAGTGTGGAGTGGAAAGAGGAAAAGGTCCCACCGGGCGTGCCAGAATCTGTTCCCCTCCGAAAGATAGCGCACAGGACCGCGATGTCCTGACGCTGAGATTCGGGGCAGATGCTATTTGGTTTTATCCTTCTACCTCTCCGAAGATGCCAAGTTGATTTATGGCACCGTGCATCGGAGGTTTAGATGGATGCGGCCGATGTAGCAGACTTCGTCAGATTTCCCCTCGCTAGAGGGGTTTTTGATTGTGGGGACGCTCTTCCCTGCAGGCGCAAGCCCCTGCAGTTAATTACGCTACCGCGTCGCGGTAACAACTTTCTCCTTCTCTAGGATTTCACTTCGTGTCGTGTGTATTTGTTTTGTTTGTGGTTGCCCGTGGATTGTATACGGAGACTGAATAATGCCGTCGCCCGTAGGACGTGGATTAGTCCAAATCCGTATTTACTTAGATTTGGGCTTGGTGTTTTTAGCTTAAGGATGCATTAGTAGCGTTGCGGCTAAGATCAACTTAAACGTTCGTTAAGGATACGATAGTCCTGTTTGAGACTAAGATCAACTTAACGTGGTAATCTGGCCATTGGGACTCGTCGCCTCTCTAACGTCGTTGAAGAATTACAACGGCAGATGTCAGAGGAGTTCAGAGATGTACCCTTGAACCAAGGTTGATTTGGAGTTTTATAGTCCGTTTGAATGTTTAAGGATACGTTAACCGTATTTGGGGCTAAGATCAACTTAAACGGGACCGTTTAGATCCGGCAAAAGAGCATTTGGGAGCTCTATTGTTCCAGTTTAGGGACGTGGTGGTCCATATTCCAGTTTAGGGACGTGGTGGTCCATCGCCAGTTTAAGGACGTGGTGGTCCATCATTAGTTTAAGGACGTTTCGGTCCATCGCCAGTTTAGGGACGTGGTGGTCCATCATTAGTTTGAGGACGTTTCGGTCCATTATTAGTTTAAGGACATTTCGGTCCATTATTAGTTTAAGGACATTTCGGTCCAATATTAGTTTAGGGATGTTTCGGTCCACGAGTTTAAGGACCCCTGTAACCCTTCGAAAATCGTTTAGGCAGTTTTTCGATAATCGGCTAATTTTTCGGCTTTTTCCGGTATTTTTCATTGTAGACCTAATTATACAAAATTTAGATAAGATATTACTATAATTTTTTCACTAAAATGTCACTTAAAATTTTCTAGTTAAATAAAAAAAATCGTAATTAATTATTTTTTTATTATTTTTAAGCTTTTAAAAATACATTAAATTAGTGATAAATACAAATTTAATTAGGTAAATTTCATAATTAGGAATCTTTATAAACTAAAATAGAGTGTTAATAAATTGTATCATAACTTTATAAGATTTTAGTTTTAGGGTTTGAAATTTATGAAAAAAATGATGTAAAATGGGTTTTTTTTGTAAAAACTTGATGTGAAAGGCATTAAATGGAAGCATAAGGGGTTTTTTGACCTAGAAACCTCTACACAACCCCACACCCTCCTCCTCTTCACCTCTGG
This sequence comes from Agapanthus africanus, assembly GCA_030015575.1. NCBI lineage: Eukaryota > Viridiplantae > Streptophyta > Magnoliopsida > Asparagales > Amaryllidaceae > Agapanthus > Agapanthus africanus. The sequence goes on from CM057338.1 coordinate 59,619,064, forward strand.
CCAAGCCTAGCTGCTGCAGCTCCCCCTCTTTTCACCTCAATTCTTGCTTCAAAAATCATGAAAAATCAAGAAAAATCCATAAAAATTCACCATTTTCTTCATAAATTCAAACCACAACCCTAATCCACTCTCTCCTCAAACCAATTTAGTCCAAAACTTGAAGAAAGGAGGCATCTTTGGTGGCTTGAGCAAACTAGGGTTCAACTTGTAAGGTGAAATTTCTAAACTAGTTTGTTAACTTGTAGTTTAAATGTACTAAAATTGAATTTTGAAGTGTTAATTTAGTAGTAATTGTTTGTTCATGAAAATCAAGAGAGGGATTTGATTTCAAATTAGGGTTTGAAGCATGTTTGTTGGAGTTAAGTTAGGGTTTGGTTATATAATTAGTTGGAGTGGTTAATTGTGTAATGTTACGCTCGCTAAATCGATAAAATTGCGATATTTGCATCGAATCGGTATGCAATTGCATGCTAGATTTTTATGTAAATTAGAATGTGATAAAATTGCGTTATATTAGCGATATAATTAGCTTCTTAAACAACTATTAGAGTGCGCGAACGCGGGGTTTTGTCTAGTCGGGTTTTAGTTTTGTCGATTTCCCCAAAATGACGATTCTAGTTAAAGATTAGCGATTTTCGTGCACTTTCCCGTGCACCGAGTGCACGTTACGTTTAATTCGAGAGCGTCGATATTTGTATATTGTCACTTGCATCGTTTTAGGATATGTAATCTTATGCTTGGTGTTGTGCAAATATAGGATCGGTCGGGGAAATATCGGACACGGCGCGTAAAGGCAAGGCGGTGGTCGGATCGGATTAGCGAGGCATTCAGGTGAGTAGATGTATTCATCTATGGGGGAATCGTCTGGATGGTGTAGGGTTGCTAAGCACGCGCACAAGGGTCTACGAGGCATCAACCATGCCCGATTAAAAATTTAGCCGTGCCGAACAACCCGAATACGGATCTTTAAACCAGAGATTAGGCGAAAACTAATATGTTAACATCTTTAACACTAAGTGAGAGGGATTACAACCTTTGTAGATCCGGTCCTTCACTTCATATGCTCCATGTTGTGGTCCCTTCGCTGCGATCATCGGGTTCCGGACTCTCGAGAGGTTCCACGAAGAGAAAGATGCAACCTTTGCTTCCGATCTTCGATACTAAGATGATCTACCTTGAAGTTCCGTTAACACAAGCTAACACTCATGAAATGATATGAACACCCTCATCTAAATGGCAAGGGAAGATGAGGATGATGAAGTAGGATTTTTGCTCTCTTTATTTATCTTTTTCTCATAGTTATTCATCACTTTTGAAAAATCTAGAAAGCTTTTTCTCCATGAAAGAATGAAGGAAGAAGATGAACAATAATTAGAATTCGTTTTGTGATGAATAGAAAAAGAAATGATATGATAAATAATGCAACCATGGTTAAACTAACCCTTGTAGAGATTTGACTAAGGTTAAAGGTTTGGTTAGGTTAAGAAAATATCTAGCAAAATATCTTTTCCAAAACAAAAAAAGAAAGCTTCTAGAAACTTCTAGAAAACCTTAACCCTAATCAAACCCTAACCATGTTTAATCTCTACTAAACAAGTTGCATTAGTTATCATATCATGTTAAAATATTATATATCACATATATAATATTTATCGTAACAAAATAAAATAATACAATTAACATATATCGCATATATATCAATGTATTACCCGAGTGAGAAAAAGAATCTTTTAGTGAGCAAATATTAGTTAATGTCATTTAATATATCATATATATTATTATACATTAAATTATCGAATCAACACTTGATCCTACAATCCGGCTATATCGCATATAACCGACTAATATTTATCCGTACCGATTCATCGAATCAACACTTGATCCGATGACGCGGCTGATATCAAAAATCGCGAGAATAGAATACGGTATCTCATATCGCATTATCCTCGGTCCCTCACATATCACATATGTGCTCTTACTCCGTTTTGCCTGAGTCAAGAAACCTCTGTGTAGGACTCTAAAGAATCGTCAATACGCCGGCAGTAGGTGATGCTCATATCAAACACCCACAAGCTGCAAGCGGTCAGCTAAACGTAACAGCTACCCAGGTATTGAGCGCTCAGAAGATCAACAAGCAAGCCTGTACATTCTCCTGTGAATCCAAACAGTAACACTCCCGTACAGTCCGGTCTCGTCGTCTGATATGTCGCATATCTCGCCTAGGGGTGGTAAACGTCAGACCCCAGTAGCTTGATAAGTCGTGTCGATATGAGGTCTATAACAGTTCGAGAAACTACTGATAACACTTACCAGTAAATCTCAGCAACCCTGGCCAGGTATTTCCGGTTATAGCCAATCGAACACAGCACAACATCAACTCCCTATACCGGGAGAGACGAATCCCCTCCTATCGCTCATTGCCTCCATGTGATTCGGGACTGTACCCAAAAGCTACCTTTTTGCACGCCCTCTTGGACGTGGTATGATGGAAATCAAAGCACAGTGGGAATCACACAAGACTCTATGACGATCTCGGGTCAACAGACTACTCTGTACCAGTGTCACCGGAGAACTGCCATCTGACGTGAGGTATAATACAATCTGGGAGTTCTCGGCGAGTCCGTCCAGTGTACCCAGTCTCCACTGAGCACCCGTACACCATCCTTGATGTCAAACACCGATGGATATGGGATCATCCATCGCCATCAAATAGGTCAAGATGCGTATACGCTAGTCTACTCTGGTGTATCGATGCCCTGTCTCGATACACCCTTGACTAGGAACAGTTATAGGATGTACTCGTCGACTACCTTGGCCCCACTAGTATGATCTCATCATAGTCCCAGTAGTCGAGTACATATCCTAAGGGATTTATCAACATGTAATATATAGACAATCAGAGTACATGTTAAGATAAAGTACAACCAGATAGCATACTATCATGTCGAGCAAGAAAGTCCTCTCTATATATGTCCTAGCATCCACTACAATATACATCGTATGTACAGTAATGGCCTCTAGGGCATACATATGACTAACAATCTCCCACTTGCACTAGGGCCATCTGTTGTGGTATCACATACCCAACAATTAGCTGCGGTTGAAGTATCTCATACTCAACCATCCCATAAAATTCTCTACTGGGAAAAAGGCCTTCACAAGTGGATCCGCGCTGTTGTCCTCTGTGTCTACTCTCCTAATCTCGATCTCCCTGGAGATCAACCATCTCCATGATCAGGTGATACTGCCTAAGAATTATATCTGGATTTCTGATGGGACGAAAGTTCCTTGGCTAAACCACAACTCCATTGTCACACAATGGTAGGAACGAAGTTCATCTCATGAACTTATAAATATCCAGACTGCCTCTTTTGGTAGCATCCTTGGTAACGATGTATCTTGCCTTTAATCGTCTAGTATGTCACGGTATCTAGCTTGGAACTCATCCAACATACCGTCCCTCCACTGAGGGTAAAGACAATGCATGCGACTGATATTCAGTCGTCCTTATCACCCTGGAACCATTCCAGTGATTCTCCTCAGGATTGATTGATACCAACTCACTACAACTAGTGAGTGTCCTAACATCCAATTAGATCTATCTCATAGATCCAAAACCCAGGATTTAGGAGGTATCACTTTGATCCTATATGGAGAATCATTGTGATAAGCGGAGATTGACCGAGCGTAGCATAGGAAACTCCTTCCCTATCAAGAGTATGTCATCCACGTATTCTACGAGGATCACCACCATACTCTCTACTACCTTTTCGTATATACAAGGTTCATCTACCATTTTGATGAAGTCAAACTCTTTGACTACCACATCAAAACAAATGTTCCAACTCCGCGATGCCTGTTTTATCATATAAAACATCTTGCACACGTTTCCGCTGCTCCCACTGTCTACGAAGCCCTCTGGCTGTGTACTTATAGACGCTATCTTCTAAATCATCATTTAGAAAAGCAGTCATGACACCCAACCACCAGATATCGTAGTCATGGTATGTAGCCGTGGCAAGTAGGATCTGGATGGACTTAAGCATAGATCCTTAGAAAAGGTTTCAACATAATCCATACCTGGTCTATGATGCAAACCTTTAACAAGTCTAGCTTTGAAAGTCTCAACTTTTCCATGTACACCAAGTAATCTTCTCAAGATATACTTGCTCCTGATGGGGATTTAACCCTTCAGATAAAGCAACCAAAGTCCATACTTTGTTGGTGTATAAGGATTCCATCTCAGATCGATAAGCATCCAGCTATTCTTACAGAGTCCCACTCCTGATGGCCAGCTCGAAACTAGTTGGGTCATCATCTCATGATGCAATCCTCGCTCCCACTGTCATTGAGAAACCGAAGTATCTCTCAGGTGGGTGAGGAACCCTACTAGATCGGCGGAGAGGCTGAGGTTCGTTGGAAACTATTGAATCCCTTGGTTCTACCTAATCATCAGCTGCAGTTTGTATAGCTGGAACATTTCTAGTTCTACATAACAGACCTTGCCTCGAGCTTGTCCAGATTTTGCTTTTATACATAGGCCGGGCAACCCCAAATCTTAACAAGCTTAAGATATGGGCTCTTCCCTTTCCATATCAAATATGAAATGGCAGGCAACTGATTTGATTTGAACCCTATTCAATAGGTATGCAGCTTCTCAAGTGCATAACTCCCCAAAGGAAATAGGAAACTCAGTAGTACTCATCATAGAGCACACCATATCAAATAGGGTGCTAATGCTCCACCCCGATACACCGGCGTGCTGTGGTGTATACGAAGGAGTAATGCTGAAAGAGAATCTCATTCTCCTTTAGAATAATCCAGAAATTCCATGCTCAAGTATTCTCCTCCTTGATCTCATCAAAGGACATAATACTTATACCCGTATTTTGGTTCTCTACTTGTAACTTATATTCTGTGAATATCTCAAAAGGTTCGGACTTATGTTTCAACAGGAACACATGTCTGAATCTCGAGAGATTATCAGAGAATGTAATAAAGTACAAAGAACCGGTCTTGGCATGTATAGACAGGGGACCTTCATACATCAGCATGTATCAATCCCAAAAGTTCACTAACTCTTTCTCTATTTCCAATAAACAGAGCTATAGTCATCTTATCTTTGTGACATGACCGGCAAGTTTCACAAGATGTAAATTCAAACAGATTTAAATATGCATCTAAATGTAACTTAGCTAGCCGGGTCGCATTGATATGACCTAGTCTACAATGCCTCAAGAAGGATTCGTTTATTTCTGAACTCTTCCTCTTGTGTGTTTTCTGTATACTAAGAACTGTGGTTTGATTTAGAACGTCAATGCTTTTAGATAACGTGCCTGAACCGATCAACTCTTGATATAGGAAATGTTCAAAATATTATCCAACAATACAAAATTATATCCTTTCTTTACTAATAAAGAGACTGATATGATTTTGTATATCAGGTTCGGTATCTAATAACATTTGTTCAGAATCAATGTATTCCGGTAATACAGGGTGACAGTGACCAACAGACTTGGCTGCAACACTTGCACCGTTTTCTGTCTCATGAAACTTATCACCCGTTCTCAGTTCTCTACCTTTCTATAGCCCATGTAACAGATTACATATGCGGGATCCTGATCCGGTATCACATACCCAGGACGTAAAGGATACTGAGAAACAGTTCTCTGTAATGAACACACCCGAAGATGATGCATCAGCATGCACTTTCTTCGTTTGGGCAGCACGGGAAATCTGGTATTCCCCAATTTCCTGCTCTGTCTTATAACAATTATAAGTTGAAGCGGGACCAACGTTCCCCAGCTCAGTATAACAAGTGGGTTCGGTCAATATATCTGTATTATTATCTTGATTAAGGCGTGATATGGTCGCTACCTGGAGAGAGAGAGAAGAAAACACTCAGCGTATGCTCTTGCAAGATTAGATTGGTTATCTAATATATCTAATCAGGATGTCTCCCACTGTTTTAATCAAATCTTCCTTCAAACCCTAAAATGAAAGACTAGCCGGGATTAATTACACGCTACAAGTTCGCCAATCTTTCAGCCAGGCCAGTGTCGGTACTTTGAGGGAGGTCTCCCGTGCTTTCGCACGAACCTAATTAAGTAAACCTCGTTTTCCCAGAGGCCTAACCCCGTTAACACCTTTCTAGACACCTACTTGATCGGCTAATTGTAATGTGTAAAACTCTCACAGGAGTAACTCTTACTCGCAGCGGGTATTGGGATCCAACTATCTCATAGAAGGTATGCAATCTCATTGCAAATTTCAACACTTGAAATCCCCAATAATATTTTGCCCCTAGCGTCCCATGACCTTGACGCAGGCCAACAAACCACAGTGCGCTAGTCAAGTTCAACCCGTCATTTCTTGATTGAATTAAACCCACCCGCACGACCCTTGACGCAGGCCAACAAAGTCGCACGACTACCCTAACTCAATCTGCATTATATACATAAGCAGATAAATACTAGTTAGCTACCGCACACTACGCCTTGACGCAGGCCAACAAACGTAGCACGAATACTAACTACTACTTATCTGAAATGACGGAGGGCTACGATAGGTTTTTATGAAAACCCTTTGCGTAATGAACTTGATATCGTTGTAGAATCGAGTGATTTTAAATGGAGTGTTTTTGAGGCTTTTCTAGTTTTGCTAAAGGGGTCACTCCCGGTGAAGGGATCGCCGGTCCTTTCCTCATCGAATAAGGTGCAGGATATATCATATATACCGCTGTGCAAAGCAAGAACTATAAAAGCAATCAAAAGACAAACCGAGTTTGTAGCATCTGCCAGTTATTGCTAAAGGAGTCACTCCCGGTGAAGGGATCTCGGTCCTTTCCTTATCGAATAAGGTGCAGGATGTTCTACAAGGAACACCGCGATGCAAAGCAAGAACTAGAGCTACCAGTTTTTAATAAACAAGTTTCTACAACATCTTAGGTTTCTTTTATTTCATTAAACTCATTAATGAAGTCCCATTTTATTATGCTTCACAAGCATCTCTTTTGAAACGAAATCTACAATATAACATATATCTCATATATATAATATAAACATTCGTCTCAGGCAGTAATATGATCTCATCACAGAACATTGCAGCAGAAGAAACATATATGAAATATTGGATATACTAGGACGTCCGTGTTTTCAATATGAGCCTGTATAAAACACGGATTCCACGGTCGCGATGAATAGCCAAACCCACATCCCTAGACCCCTACGAGAGCGGCAAGTAACACTGCCAATTCTAGGGTTAGGAGACCCGATCCCGACTCCTCGAGATGGTCTCCCACTGGACCCTAGAACCCGGTTACTTGTGCTCCCCGCCTTGGGTCTACCTAATGCGGAAAAGTAAATAATATACAACGGTGACATCTTCCGCTACCTGGAAGAGCCCCAATAAAAGAATATTACATACAAATGAATTTTACATGAATGAAAAAGAAAAAACTCGCATCTCACATAAAACCCCCGGCTATTCAGAACGCGACGATCCAATATAACATATCACAGCAACACATAATATCTCATATCATCAATGTAAGCAAGTTTGCGTATCCCGATTGTCGTTGATGTATAGCAACGAAGCCGGCGATACACCACATACTACGCTTACGGTCACAGAAAAGAAAGTGTAAAACTACAACAGTTGGAATCCGAAACCTTCTTAGACATCGCATGGCTAACCAAATGAATTCCTTAGACATCGCATGCCTAACAATTATAAACCCCGCATTTTAGTCTCATTATCGAAAACTCTTTTCAATATCAAGTCGGCCAATTCAACAAGATTCCCGACGTCCTGATCGAATGCTCGTCGCAAACTTTAGTAGGCGGATGCACCCCTGATACCGTCGACGAAGTGCACTAAGGCGGAACACCGCTACCGCGAGCACCCGAACGGATGCTTTCGGCGACGGGGTTCTCCTACAGTCACTTGGTCGGGGCTATGGGGCGTAGCTGTCTATTAAGTTTACCCGGCGAGTATCCGCGTACGCTACGTGATTGCGACGGACTTTTGATCATATCAAAATTCCGTAGCAGCAGATCATTTGAGACTAAACTGCTATATTTATAATATTCAAATCAGTTATCTCATAACTACCTGTGGATTCCAAATATTGTATCACATTCCAGATAAATAGACAAAGTTAAACTTTCCGATCGAATCATCAAACACCCAAGATTTCCCCAATATATCTCAACACTTGAAATCAGTTTAAAAACATCCATCACATGCCACAGTACCAATGGTCCAGCCGTAGAAAGGTCAAGCCAACGCCTCACATGTGGCACGCCGTACTGCCCCAAACCCTAAGGTTCAAAAGGCAGTTCAAGACGGTCACATAATCGAGTTAAGGTTTGTTGTCTTCTAGAGGGTCCACCGAGTTACTTGCACGACTTAGAACATTCTTAAACACGAGAAAAAATCCAACTTTTGAAAAATTTTCCGACAGAGGAAAAAGTGAGTTATTGATATCCGTTCGAACTTTTTAACAGTTTCTAAAAGTTATCCGGACAAAACTAAACGAAATTAAATTATTCGATCGAAACATCAAGTCCCCAATACAACCCTTGAAAACTCAACACTTGAGTGGAATAAAAATATTCACAGAAAAAATTGCCAAGAAAGGACCTAAGAATAAATACAAGAAATTTCAGGGATTAACTCAAAATTTTGGCCGCGGAACCGCCGCAAAACCCATGCTTTCGCCGCGGTTCCGCGGTCCTTTTGGCGAATTAGAAGTCCGTACTTCACAGTAATTCTTATTTTTTCCTGCTTAATTTTCTGAGAATTTTTAATTCAGAAAAAACCACATTTTTGAAAAATGTCCAGAGAGGGGTTAAATCGGGGTTTCGGGTTTCGATCGGACTTTAAACTTCGTCTAGACTTCTCCTAAAGCTCTAGCTTGGCTCTGATACCACTGTAGGTCAGGCAGCCACCCTATCCAATGGGGTCGCCGTGGCACCAACGGGTCCCTCAGCCGCTACTTTTTACGCATGCCCCCTCGCGAGGACTACAACCCGCCGGAACACCTTCCGGTCTCGGGACACCCTGGGGGTAAGAGCCTATGCTTCGCCACACTGTCACACAGTGAGAACCCCCCATAGGTCGACATCCAATGCCTAGTAGCTCTGATACCACTGTAGGGTAGCTAAGCACGCGCACAAGGGTCTACGAGGCATCAACCATGCCCGATTAAAAATTTAGCCGTGCCGAACAACCCGAATACGGATCTTTAAACTAGAGATTAGGCGAAAACTAACATGTTAACATCTTTAACACTAAGTGAGAGGGATTACAACCTTTGTAGATCCGGTCCTTCACTTCATATGCTCTGTGTTGTGGTCCCTTCGCTGCGATCATCGGGTTCCAGACTCTCGAGAGGTTCCACGAAGAGAAAGATGCAACCTTTGCTTCCGATCTTCGATACTAAGATGATCTACCTTGAAGTTCCGTTAACACAAGCTAACACTCATGAAATGATGTGAACACCCTCATCTAAATGGCAAGGGAAGATGAGGATGATGAAGTAGATTTTTGCTCTCTTTATTTATCTTTTTCTCATAGTTATTCATCACTTTTGAAAAATCTAGAAAGCTTTTTCTCCATGAAAGAATGAAGGAAGAAGATGAACAATAATTAGAATTCCTTTTGTGATGAATAGAAAAAGAAATGATATGATGAATAATGCAACCATGGTCAAACTAACCCTTGTAGAGATTTGACTAAGGTTAAAGGTTTGGTTAGGTTAAGGAAATATCTAGCAAAATATCTTTTCCAAAACAAAAAAAGAAAGCTTCTAGAAACTTCTAGAAAACCTTAACCTTAATCAAACCCTAACCATGTTTAATCTCTACTAAACAAGTTGCATTAGTTATCATATCATGTTACAATATTATATATCACATATATAATATTTATCGTAACAAAATAAAATAATACAATTAACATATATCGCATATATATCAATGTATTACCCGAGTGAGAAAAAGAATCTTTTAGTGAGCAAATATTAGTTAATGTCATTTAATATATCATATATATTATTATACATTAAATTATCGAATCAACACTTGATCCGACAATCCGGCTATATCGCATATAACCGACTAATATTTATCCGTACCGATTCATCGAATCAACACTTGATCCGATGACGCGGCTGATATCAAAAATCGCGAGAATAGAATACGGTATCTCATATCGCATTATCCTCGGTCCCGCACATATCACATATGTGCTCCTACTCCGTTTTGCCTGAGTCAAGAAACCTCTGTGTAGGACTCTAAAGAATCGTCAATACGCCGGCAGTAGGTGATGATCATATCAAACACCCACAAGCTGCAAGCGGTCAGCTAAACATAACAGCTACACATATATTGAGCGCTCAGAAGATCAACAAGCAAGCCTGTACATTCTCCTGTGAATCCAAATAGTAACACTCCCGTACAGTCCGGTCTCGTCGTCTGATATGTCGTATATCTCGCCTAGGGGTGGTAAACGTCAGACCCCAGTAGCTTGATAAGTCGTGTCGATATGAGGTCTATAACAGTTCGAGAAACTACTGATAACACTTACCAGTAAATCTCAGCAACCCTGGCCAGGGATTTCCGGTTATAGCCAATCGAACACAGCACAACATCAACTCCCTATACCGGGAGAGACGAATCCCCTCCTATCGCTCATTGCCTCCATGTGATTCGGGACTGTACCCAAAAGCTACCTTTTTGCACGCCCTCTTGGACGTGGTATGATGGAAATCAAAGCACAGTGGGAATCACACAAGACTCTATGACGATCTCGGGTCAACAGACTACTCTGTACCAGTGTCACCGGAGAACTGCCATCTGACGTGAGGTATAATACCATCTGGGAGTTCTCGGCGAGTCCGTCCAGTGTACCCAGTCTCCACTGAGCACCCGTACACCATCCTTGATTTCAAACACCGATGGATATGGGATCATCCATCGCCCATCATATAGGTCAAGATGCATATACGCTAGTCTACTCTGGTGTATCGATGCCCTGTCTCGATACACCCTTGACTAGGAACAGTTATAGGATGTACTCGTCGACTACCTTGGCCCCACTAGTATGATCTCATCATAGTCCCAGTAGTCGAGTATATATCCTAAGGGCTTTATCAACATGTAATATAGAGACAATCAGAGTACATGTTAAGATAAAGTACAACCAGATAGCATACTATCATGTCGAGCAAGAAAGTCCTCCCTATATATGTCCTAGCATCCACTACAATATACATCGTATGTACAGTAATGGCCTCTAGGGCATACATATAACTAACAGATGGCGCGAGGCGCCCCCTAGTCAGGATTACCTTATTTCTTGCAAGACTTGCATTGCTAGTTAGCTTACCCCTTTATTTACACTGCATACCTTTATAGTTAATAGTATGCTAGATTGCATGGTTATTCATATGCACATATGCGATAACACTTCGTAGGACACGAACACCATTACCATTGGCATCTGTTGCACGCGCACTATTCATGTGACACACACGCCTTTGGTAATTGCCATGTCACGTGCACTATAGAACCTGTTTAACTTAGAATCGCCACTTGCATTCATACATGATATATGAAATTGCATAGCATGCATATACCTCGCATTATCATCATATTTACATAGATTTCTAGCCAAAATTCACATCGTATACATTGATATCATAGACATTTATCATATATAACATGTGAACATTATGATTTTCTTGAGAATTTCAGTATTGCTGCGATTTCTGGATTTTTGGGGAAAACCGCAAGAATTTAACAAAAGCTTATATTTATCATTTTTTTAAAATAAAGTTGCGGTTTTCTCGTGATGTATGTGTCGTCTACCATGAGTTTTCATGTTTTCTGTTGGATTTCGAGACCCGATTCGAGGAGTGGATGAACCGTCTCGGGTACATGGTGGGCCCGGTATGGTACCCCGGGGCAAGAAGATCGAGTTGTAGACGATGAGCCTGGCAGGGGAAGACTACCTACTGGTGATGTCTGGCACGGCGGATATCCGGAGAATACCGACCGTTGTCGTGAGATTTGATGATATGGGCCGATCCGGACTGACGGAGCCCGATATTTGAGGCATTGATACAGTGAGATATTGAGACAGATATGATTTCATATTTGGTGTCGATGCTTGACACGGGTTTTCAGATGATTTCTTGATGGTACTTAGCTATTATACAGATATTCATTTTCTAAAGTTAAGAATGCAGTACCCTTAGCATTTAAAACACTTAAAGATTTAGTAATGACATTGCATACATGTGCATGCATACTAGAGCTATTATATCACATATGGACATACATGTTATGGTGCATTGCGTACATTCTTACGATTGCCTTACTAGATGTTATATTCTACTCACGAGCTGGCAACTCACCCCCGTTGTGCCACAGTGTCTTGCAGGTCGGACTCATCAGTCTTGTAGCGGCGGGCTATCTTATCATCAGCTCCTTTTGCTCAGACTCGCGACATCGCCCGTAGGTGGGTTGCGAGCACACTTTGTTTCCTTTTGCTCTATCATTGTATCTAGTATTCTCCATCTACCACTTTATATTGTATATGCGACCTAGTGATGAGACTGAGAGATTTGTATATTTGTGGTTTCTTTTGGGTCGAGCTCACTTGAGCCGGCGTTGTGTTTTCTAATATTTTACGTTTCTTTTATGCTCTTTCCTTGATATTACTCATATATTGCATGTGGTTGTGATCCGCCTTGGGCGAAGAGCTAGCTCCCGCTTGGGGATGCCATTTTATGATTATAGGTTTTATATCTTGTTGTACCCATTTGGGGGGATAGAATTTACAAGGGAGACTCTGCCGAAATTTTCGGAAATTTTTGATGTTTTAAAAAGGGGTTCAATGCAACATAATTGATTTAAAATCATTTTCATGTAAGGTTTTTCCTTCACTCTCTTTTGATTTTGGTTTAGATTTTTCTGGGCTTTGGCTGACTTAGGTTACGGTACGCCTTTAGACGTCTCGTAATCTAAGTGTCAGTCACGTTCCGTACTTTCGGGTCATGACAAAGTTGGTATCAGAGCGTAGGTTTTACCTTTCTGAGTGTAGGACGATCTTGGTAGATGGAGTAGGTGACTTAAGCAGAGTGGCGTAGCGTGGGTATGATCCGCGGCATACTTACGATACGGTACTCCGCCTAAGTGACCTTAGGACATAATTGCTTGTATTTCCTTCTTGATTCCTTGCATTCCTTGATTCAATTGCAATGCTCTTATCAGTCCTGTTTCTTATTCCAGCTTCGATGCCGCCAAAGACTACGAGAGCTCAGCGGGCTGCCGCTAGGGATGAGATTCGCGCGGGCCCGTCTGAGGCGAGGATCGAGCGGGATGATACGCCTACCCCTCAGGGTCATACTGATCCGCCTTATCCAGACCGTATTGCCAGATTAGAGTCCGGCATGCAAGAGTCGCGACAGATGATGGGATCTTTAGTTGAGTCCAGCCGGGCACAGAGATCCGGGGACGTTCCTTCCACCGCACAGACCACGATTGTACCTGCTGCACAGATGGTCACTCCCGCTGCTACTACGGAGACTATCCCTGTTTCACTACAGGAGTTCATGAGATTGAGACCTCCAGCTTTTACCGGTACGGATGCGACAGAGGACCCACAGGCATTTCTAGATAGGATGGCTCGGATTTGCCGTTCGTTGAGGTGTTCTGATGATAGATTGGTGGAGTTTGCGAGTTTTTGTCTGGAGGGTCTTACCCAGGCATGGTACGATTCAGTAGAGAGAGGCCGAGCTGCAGGTCTACCTTCTATGACCTGGGACGAGTTTACAGCTGCATTTCTTGCCCGTTTCCTTCCGGAGAGTGTCCGAGATGCTCGAGCCCGTAGTTTTGAGTCTCTGCGCAAGACTCCTGGGATGACAGTGACGGAGTATGATATACAGTTTACCCAGTTGTCTCGATATGCTCCGTACCTAGTAGACACAGAAGAGAAGAGAATAAAGAGGTCTGTGCGAGGGTTTGATACACAGCTATTCCTTGCCATCGGCACCCAGCACTTTGATACATACGCAGCCGCGATGGATGCAGCCTTACTTTTGGAGGAGCGTATTTCTGAGACTCCGGTCGTTTCTGGGCCGAAGAAGATCCGTACTGATACGCCAGCTCAGCGGCAGATGGGTAGACACCGCGATAGATTATTTCCGGGAGATGGTGGAGGCAGAAGATTGAGACGAGGTCAGTTATTTGGTTCATATCCACAGACCCAGCAGTCGTCGCCAGGATGTTTTCGGTGTGGGAGTCAGTACCACCGTGTCAGAGACTGTACCATGGGACGCTAGGGCACGGCGACAGTCCCGCATCTGACCTTACCACCCACACCACCTCCTCAGAGAGCTCTACTACCTACTCCTGATGATACTCCACGCCAGCCAGATGCTTCTAGAGGCCGTGGGCGTGGCGGTCCGGTTCAGAGAGGACGAGGCGACAGAGGCAGAGGCAGAGGCCGAGGTAGAGGCAGAGGACAGACAGCTATTAGTGGCGGACAGGCCCGAGTGTTCGCGTTGACTCCTCAGGATGCACAGGCATCCAATGCCGTCGTGACAGGTACTCTGCCAGTATGTTCTTTTGATGCACGGGTATTATTTGATCCAGGCTCCACACATGCCTATGTATCCACGTACTTTGCACCGAGGTTGGGCCGAGAGTCTTCTCCGTTAGATCAGCCGCTTGTCGTTATTACACCGGTAGGCGAGTCTTTTGTTGCCCGTTTTGTGTACCGATCGTGTTCCGTTCGTATCGGGGAGAGAGATTCTTCAGTTGATTTGATTCTCCTCGATATGTTAGACTTTGACGTTCTTCTTGGTATGGACTGGCTAGCCACCTATTATGCATCCGTGGACTGCCGTGAGAAAGCAGTCAAATTCAGTTTTCCTGGTGAGCCGGTTCTTGTTATTCAGGGAGATCATAGCGCTACCCTTCCCAGCTTGATTTCTTCTCTTCGCGCTGGTCAGCTCTTGAGGAAAGGGTGTCAGGAATTCTTAGCCTATGTTTGTGATACTAGCTCTACAGAGGTTCTGTTGGACCAGGTCCCTGTTGTGAGAGAGTTTCCTGATGTATTCCCTGACGAGCTGCCTGGTCTGCCACCAGAGCGCGAGATTGAGTTCTGCATCGACCTGATCCCCGGCACGGGGCCTATCTGTATACCGCCTTATCGGATGGCCCCGGCGGAGCTGAGAGAGCTAAAGGATCAGTTACAGGACTTGCTGGACAAAGGGCTTATCCGACCGAGCGTGTCACCTTGGGGTGCTCCCGTCTTGTTTGTTAAGAAGAAGGACGGAAGTATGCGTTTATGCATTGATTATCGTCAGCTGAACCGGGTTACTGTGCGGAACAGATATCCCCTACCCCGCATTGATGACTTATTCGATCAGCTCCAGGGTGCAGGGTTTTTCTCGAAGGTTGATTTACGGTCAGGTTATCACCAGTTGCGGGTTCGGAAGGAGGATATTCCGAAGACTGCCTTCCGTACTCGATATGGTCATTATGAGTTCTTGGTGATGTCGTTCGGGCTCACCAATGCCCCGGCAGCATTTATGGATTTGATGAACCGTGTATTCAGGTCGTATCTCGATCAGTTCATTATTGTGTTCATTGACGACATCTTGGTTTATTCTCGGAGCCGGGAGGAGCATGAGCAGCACTTACGTATCACATTGCAGACTTTGAGGGAGCATCAGCTGTTCGCCAAATTTTCCAACTGCGCATTCTGGTTAGACAGTGTCGACTTCTTGGGTCATGTGGTGACGAGAGATGGTATTTGTGTGGACCCGAAGAAGATCGAGGCAGTTCAGCGTTGGCCTAGACCAGTATCAGTTACAGAGGTTCGCAGTTTTCTAGGTCTGGCCGGCTACTATCGACGTTTTGTCCAGGATTTCTCCCGCATTGCTGCACCGTTGACCGGATTGACCCGGAAGGGGGTTCCTTTTGATTGGACCCAGGCATGTGAGGATAGTTTCCAGCAGTTGAAGACTCGTCTGACTACTGCACCAGTGTTAGCATTGCCTTCAGGATCAGGCGGGTTCGTGGTATATTGTGATGCTTCTCGAGTGGGGCTGGGTTGTGTATTGATGCAGCACGACAGAGTTATCGCGTATGCTTCTCGGCAGTTGAGGAAACACGAACTGAACTACCCCACCCATGATTTAGAGATGGCTGCAGTGGTATTTGCACTTAAGATCTGGAGACATTACCTATACGGTGAGTCGCGCCAGATATTCACTGACCACAAGAGTTTGAAGTATATCTTCTAGCAGTGAGATCTGAACCTGAGACAGCGCCGTTGGATGGAGTTGGTGAAGGATTATGACTGCGAGATTTTATACCATCCGGGCAAGGCGAATGTGGTGGCAGATGCTTTGAGTAGGAGGCCCGGGGGTAGCTTATCTTGTTTGAGCGCAGTACAGATGCAGTCGACGGCGGATTGGCAGGTTTTATGTGATAGCGGAGTGCAGTTCGAGTTCACTCCTACAGGGGGACAGCTGGCCCATTTCAGAGCACGCCCACAGTTACTTGACCGTATCCGCGAGGCACAGTCTGGCGATGCCCGTATTTTAGAGATTATTGAGCAGATTCGGCAGGGCAGAGTTTCTGAGTTCGTGATTGATGATCAGGGGATACTTCGATTTGGGACTCGACAGTGCGTACCAGATTCAGAGGGACTGAGGCGTGATATTCTCTAGGAGGCACATAGATCAGTATACAGTATGCATCCAGGTTCCACCAAGATGTACCATGATTTGAGAGAGGTTTACTGGTGGGACGGGATGAAGAAGGATGTTACAGACTTTGTGTCGAGGTGCCTGACTTGTCAGCAAGTCAAGGCCGAGCACCAGAGGCCAGCCGGTGAGTTACAGCCTTTGCCCATCCCTGAGTGGAAGTGGAAGCAGGTCTCCATGGACTTCATTGTGGGTCTACCCAGGACCAGTCGAGGGTATGACTCTATTTGGGTGATTGTGGATCGACTGACGAAAGCGGCTCACTTTCTGCCAGTGAAGACCACTTTTGGATTTTCTCAGTACGCCCAGGTTTATATTGATGAGATAGTGCGACTGCATGGTGTTCCGACTTGCATCGTGTCCGACCGGGGCACCCAGTTTACCAGCCGATTGTGGCAGAAACTTCAGGAAGCATTGGGTACTCGATTGAGTTTTAGCACAGCCTTTCATCCTCAGACTGACGGTCAGTCGGAGCGTACTATTCAGACTCTTGAGGACATGCTCAGAGCTTGTGTTTTAGATTTCGGTGGTAGCTGGGATCGTCATTTGCCTTTGATCGAGTTTTCCTACAATAATAGCTTCCAGGAGACGATTCAGATGGCACCTTTTGAGGCTCTATATGGGAGGAGATGTCGATCGCCTGTATGTTGGACAGAACTCAGGGAGAGCAGTGTTTTGGGGCCGCAGATCGTACAGGAGACGACCGAGAAGATACAGTTGATTCGGGAAAGGATGAGAGCGGCACAGAGCAGGCAGAAATCATATGCTGACAGGCGCCGTCGCCGACTCGAGTTCGCTGTTGGCGATCATGTTTTCCTGAAGGTCTCTCCGATGAAAGGTGTGATGAGATTTGGGCGGAAAGGGAAACTGAGTCCTAGATATGTTGGTCCTTTCGAGATCCTTGAGCGTGTTGGTCCAGTCGCTTATCGGTTAGCTCTTCCGCCCAGTTTCCCCGATGTTCACCCCGTATTCCATGTCTCGATGCTCCGCAAGTACCTTCATGATCCTTCCCAAGTGATTCAGCACCAGACGATCCAGTTAGAGCGTGATCTTTCTTTCACCGAACAGCCGGTGGTCATTCTGGATCGGCAGGTGAAGAAATTGAGGTCGAAGGTTATACCGTCCGTCAAGGTTCTTTGGCGTGGCCCGAACAGCGAGGAGGTCACCTGGGAGACCGAGGTCGAGATGAGGAAGAAATATCCCCATCTTTTTGAAGATACGCGTAGTTAAATTCTAAATTCGGGGACCGAATTTCTTTAAGGGGGGAAGATTGTAACCCTTCGAAAATCGTTTAGGCAGTTTTTCGGTAATCGGCTAATTTTTCGGCTTTTTCCGTAAAAAGTCAAAATAGGTATTTTTCATTGTAGACCTAATTATACAAAATTTAGATAAGATATTACTATAATTTTTTCACTAAAATGTCACTTAAAATTTTCTAGTTAAATTAAAAAAATCGTAATTAATTATTTTTTTATTATTTTTAAGCTTTTAAAAATACATTAAATTAGTGATAAATACAAATTTAATTAGGTAAATTTCATAATTAGGAATATTTATAAACTAAAATAGAGTGTTAATAAATTGTATCATAACTTTATAAGATTTTAGTTTTAGGGTTTGAAATTTATGAAAAAAATGATGTAAAATGGGTTTTTTTTGTAAAAACTTGATGTGAAAGGCATTAAATGGAAGCATAAGGGGTTTTTTGACCTAGAAACCTCTACACAACCCCACACCCTCCTCCTCTTCACCTCTGGCCAAGCCTAGCTGCTGCAGCTCCCCCTCTTTTCACCTCAATTCTTGCTTCAAAAATCATGAAAAATCAAGAAAAATCCATAAAAATTCACCATTTTCTTCATAAATTCAAACCACAACCCTAATCCACTCTCTCCTCAAACCAATTTAGTCCAAAACTTGAAGAAAGGAGGCATCTTTGGTGGCTTGAGCAAACTAGGGTTCAACTTGTAAGGTGAAATTTCTAAACTAGTTTGTTAACTTGTAGTTTAAATGTGCTAAAATTGAATTTTGAAGTGTTAATTTAGTAGTAATTGTTTGTTCATGAAAATCAAGAGAGGGATTTGATTTCAAATTAGGGTTTGAAGCATGGTTGTTGGAGTTAAGTTAGGGTTTGGTTATCTAATTGGTTGGAGTGGTTAATTGTGTAATGTTACGCTCGCTAAATCGATAAAATTGCGATATTTGCATCGAATGGGTATGCAATTGCTTGCTAGATTTTTATGTAAATTAGAATGTGATCAAATTGCATTATATTAGCGATATAATTAGCTTCTTAAATGACTATTAGAGTGCGCGAACGCGGGGTTTTGTCTAGTCGGGTTTTAGTTTTGTCGATTTCCCCGAAATGACGATTCTAGTTAAAGATTAGCGATTTTCGTGCGCTTTCCTGTGCACCGAGTGCATGTTACGTTTAATTCGAGAGCGTCGATATTTGTATATTGTCACTTGCATCGTTTTAGGATATGTAATCTTATGCTTGGTGTTGTGCAAATATAGGATCGGTCGGGAAAACATCGGACACGGCGCGTAAAGGAAAGGCGGTGGTCGGATCGGATTAGCGAGGCATTCAGGTGAGTAGATGTATTCATCTATGGGGGAATCGTCTGGATGGCGCGAGGCGCCCCCCTAGTCAGGATTACCTTATTTCTTGCAAGACTTGCATTGCTAGTTAGCTTACCCCTTTATTTACACTGCATACCTTTATAGTTAATAGTATGCTAGATTGCATGGTTATTCATACGCACATATGCGATAACACTTCGTAGGACACGAACACCATTACCATTGGCATCTGTTGCACGCGCACTATTCATGTGACACACACGCCTTTGGTAATTGCCATGTCACGTGCACTATAGAACCTGTTTAACTTAGAATCGCCACTTGCATTCATACATGATATATGAAATTGCATAGCATGCATATACCTCGCATTATCATCATATTTACATAGATTTCTAGCCAAAATTCACATCGTATACATTGATATCATAGACATTTATCATATATAACATGTGAACATTATGATTTTCTTGAGGATTTCAGTATTGCTGCGATTTCTGGATTTTTGGGGAAAACCGCAAGAATTTAACAAAAGCTTATATTTATCATTTTTTTTAAACAAAGTTGCGGTTTTCTCGTGATGTATGTGTCGTCCACCATGAGTTTTCATGTTTTCTGTTGGATTTCGAGACTCGATTCGAGGAGTGGATGAACCGTCTCGGGTACATGGTGGGCCCGGTATGGTACCCCGGGGCAAGAAGATCGAGTTGTAGACGATGAGCCTGGCAGGGGAAGACTACCTACCGGTGATGTCTGGCGCGGCGGATATCCGGAGGATACCGACCGTTGTCGTGAAATTTGATGATATGGGCCGATCCGGACTAACGGCGCCCGATATTTGAGACATTGATACAGTGAGATATTGAGACAGATATGATTTCATATTTGGTGTCGATGCTTGACACGGGTTTTCAGATGATTTCTTGATGGTACTTAGCTATTATACAGATATTCATTTTCTAAAGTTAAGAATGCAGTACTCTTAGCATTTAAAACACTTAAAGATTTAGTAATGACATTGCATACTTGTGCATGCATACTAGAGCTATTATATCACATATGGACATACATGTTGTGGTGCATTGCGTACATTCTTACGATTACCTTACTAGATGTTATATTCTACTCACGAGCTGGCAACTCACCCCCGTTGTGCCACAGTGTCTTGCAGGTCGGACTCATCAATCTTGTAGCGGCGGGCTATCTTATCATCAGCTCCTTTTGCTTAGACTCGCGACATCGCCCGTAGGTGGGTTGCGAGCACACTTTGTTTCTTTTTGCTCTATCATTGTATCTAGTATTCTCCATCTACCACTTTATATTGTATATGCGACCTAGTGATGAGACTGAGAGATTTGTATATTTATGGTTTCTTTTGGGTCGAGCTCACTTGAGCCGGCGTTGTGTTTTCTGATATTTTGCGTTTCTTTTATGCTCTTTCCTTGATATTACTTATATATTGCATGTGGTTGTGATCCGCCTTGGGCGAAAAGCTAGCTCCCGCTTGGGGATGCCATTTTATGATTACAGGTTTTATATCTTGTTGTACCCATTTTGGGGGATAGAATTTACAAGGGAGACTCTGCCGAAATTTTCGGAAATTTTTGATGTTTTAAAAAGGGGTTCAATGCAACATAATTGATTTAAAATCGTTTTCATGTAAGGTTTTTCCTTCACTCTCTTTTGATTTTGGTTTAGATTTTTCTGGGCTTTGGCTGACTTAGGTTATGGTACGCCTTTAGACGTCTCGTAATCTAAGTGCGAGTCACGTTCCGTACTTTCGGGTCGTGACAACCCCGCAGTCCATATTCATGTGTGGTCGTTGGGACCCGTCGCCTCTCTGACGTCGTTGAAGGATTACAACGAGTGGTGTCAGAGGAGCTCGGAGATATACCCTCGAACCGGATGTAAATTGATTTAAGGGAGCAATCTCGCTCAGTCAATTTAATTTGAGGACTTATGGCCATGATTGGGCTAAGTCCAGTTGAAAAGTATTCAACACCTTTTATTTTTTTTTGGTCTGTTAGACCTGTGTTAGGGCTTGGCCCATTTTTAAATAATGCATTGCATTATTTTCTATTTTTTTGTTTGGGTTCTGCCCATAAAAGATGCAGAGCATCAATTTATTTTTGGCTCTGCAAGGCATCTGCATAGCATTTTTATTATTTTGTTTGGGTTTTGCCCATTTATAAATGATGCAGAGCATCAATTTAATTAGGCATGTTTGGTCTTTTAATTGGGCCTGGCCCTTCAGGAAACGCATTGCATTTTCAGGCGCTTTGCGCCAATCAGAGAGCGCAAGCGCTTGCAATGACGACACGTGTCATGCAAGCGCGGTGCGCTGTGCTAGTGCGCTGCGCTTGCGCTGCTGACACGTGTCGCACCTTGGTGAGTTGCGCCAATCACAGAGAGCAAAGCTCTATCTCAAAGCTCATAGCGTAAGTGATTCAGGCGCTGACACGTGGCACTCTCTGGTGGCTTGCGCCAGCCCTAGAGTGCAACAGTGCAGATTTATAAGTGCAAAGCACTATTAATTTGAGAATCTTTTAGATTCAAGAACAGAAGTGCAAAGCACTGTTAGATTTCTTGACCTAATTTAGATCAAAGGAAAAGATAAGTTTTTTTCTTATCTTAAAGAACCAAAGGTTCATGAAAAAGTGCAAAGCACTATTTTTATTTTTATTTATTCATTTCATTTAGTTGTGTTTAAAGATCAATGATCTTGTTTTTAGATCACTGATCTTTTTATAAGAGAATTTTCTCTTCTTTCAAAGGTTTTTACCTTTTTTGTTCTTGAGGAGTTCTTCAGAGTCCTCTTTCTCTCTTTTTTTTTCTTTAGAAAAATGTTGATTCTTTTGAATTGAGCTCTAGGGTCCTTTTTATAGTGCCCATAAATTAGTTAAATTTGTTAAAGAGATTTTTCTCTGAGTGATTTGGGGAATTTTCCCCACCGTTGGATCTTTGATCCAAGGGCTTCTGTTTTACAGAAGAAAATCTTCTTGTTTTAACAAGAACAGAAAGATTTCTTTAAAATCTTAATTCTGTTTGGCGCAAATGCTCCAGCGCGTGACACGTGTCGCGCAGCGCACAGCGCAGCGCAACTGCGCTAGCGCATCAGCGCTGACACGTGTCGCGCAGCGCACCTGCGCTAGCGCATCTGCGCTGACACGTGTCGCGCAGCGCAGCGTTTGCGCAACTGCGCTAGCGCATCTGCGCTGACACGTGTCGCGCAGCGCAGTGCCTGCGCAGCTGAAGCGTTTCTTCCTTTAATTTTGCTTAAAATAGAGTTTTGCTCTGATTGGGCGCGCCGTCTTAGGCGTTGCGCTGACGTATCAGCGCCTGACATGTGGCGCGTTGCGCCCGAGATTTGAAGCGTTGCTTCAGAATTTTGAATTTTGAATTTCAACAGAGCTTTGCTCTGATTAGGCGAAACAGCAGCCAAAGAGGAAACCATCTCCAAGGCCGCTCTGGATGACTACATTGCTCAGCAAATACGAGCTCACCAGGCGAATGAAGCGGCCGGCCAAATTATTAAAACCGGGCGACCATATTCATGATGGTATGACCAAATAAGGTACCCGCCGGGATATACGATCCCTAAATTTCATGTATAAAGGGACGGGAAATCCGCATCAGCATGTCGCTCAATTCAAAGCCTTGTGCGGCAACACCGGGGGTGATGATAAACTTCAGCTCTGCCAGTTTGTTGGTAGCTTGTCGGAGACGACATTCGAGTGGTATTCTGAACTTCCGAACGACTATGTTAAGACATTTGGGGAGATGGAGCTGCTGTTTACGCAGAGATTCACGAGTGCTAGCGAGCGTACCCCGATTACCGCACTAATTAACGCCAGGGTGAGGCCAGGCAAAACTTGGGTACAATACGCAATACGATGGCGAAATTTATGGTCAAAATGTGAGCAGCGCATCGAGGAAGCGCCGGCAGTAGGCATATTCATGGGCACTCTTGACCCTCACGCAACTATTTCCCAATTCATGATGTTCTTCAAGCCGACCACGTTCCAGGCCTTGATCGATAAACTGGCCCAAATGGACCAGATGGGTCATAGACCGTCTCCTCCAAAGCCGGAGCCGCGGAACGAAAAGAGTAAAGTGAAGATGACCTTCGTCGCATATACTCAACAGCGGCCCAGTGGTCCAAAATTAATGGATCGAGTAGAAGAGAGACGGCGATACTATAATGAGAAGATGAAGCACCCTTATTCGTTTTCCCGAGACAAGACGAAAAGATTGTTAGAGCTAGCGGTGCGCAACAGGCTCATCAATCTGCCGAATCCAAAACGACCGTTGCAACCCGGCGAGGCTAATAGTCCCAATTATTGCCCCTACCATCAAACGGTAAGCCATCCAACTGAAGATTGCTTCGTCTTCAAGGGCTGGATTGAAGAACAGTATCAACAGGGAAAATTTGCCCTGTCCGTGAACTGGAAAGTGAACCCACCACAGCCACACGCTCCTAAGAAGACGGATACACCGGGGGCATCATGCTCCTTCATAGAAGAAGCTCCATGGGAGGTCGCTCTTTCAGCCAAGACGAAATGAATGCTGAAGGATCTCCAAACATGCCCGGCAATCAGGTGGAAAAATCCATTGGAAACCTAGATCATCGAGGGAATGCTGAAACCGCGCCCAACTCCAAAGATTGGTGGTGATAGCCAAAGCGCTCACACCCAGCCGTCAAAGTCTTCGAAGAAGAAGAAGAGGACCAAAAACCGTGAAGCCTGGTGACAAGCGCACGGACCTGCAAAAACAGATTGACGCGCTAAAAGAATATAACCAGAAGGCACGGACCCCAGTCACACTCCAAGAATTTCTCAGCCACGTCCTTGAGGACGGAGACGATGACAATGGAGAAGACTCGTCAGATGAGCCTGAAGATTGTGTGTCAAGCTGCCATGTGATCTCCCACTCGTTAATAAACGATGAAGAAGCTCCTTATACAGAGAAACTGGAGGCGGATCTTGAGCCGGAACTTCTAGGGCCGTCAGACGAAATGATTGATGCATTCCTGGACGAAGCTCTTCTTAAAAGCAAAGCTGCTCGAGAGCGTGAGATGGCCATATTTGAAAAAGCCAAACGCCGGCGACTGGACGAAAGGGTTGAAACACTCCCGCCAGATCAAAGTACATCCGCCGCAAATAAAAGCAGGTTCAAAACGAGGAAGAGGTTCGCCAAAGCTATATCGATGGGAATGAAGCTGCCATCCTCCGAAGCGAACGCCCTTGGTGAAGCGGAAACACATCCTAGCTACTGCTTATATCATCGCAAGATTGCGCACCCCACTGAAGAGTGCAACGATTTTAAAAGATGGTGGTAGGGATATGTTGCTCACCGGCAACATTTCAAGCGAATGAAACGTAAAACTCGTCGGGAGCAAAGAAATACGACCGAGGAGCGTAAAAGAACTGCCGGCAACTGCCATATGGTTGACTATGAGGGATCGCAAGTTCTCACCTTTGGGAAAGATTCTGATGAAGAAATAGCTCTTGGCCCTCTCTTCAAAGAATCCACCTCGGGAAAAGAGGAAGAACCGAAGAGCTGGGAGAACATTCAGCTGTGCAATCGCACATTACCAGAAAAGAATCTCGGACCTGCAAATAATGGCTCGAACAAAAAGGATAAGGGGAAAGAAAAGGTCCCTGAGGATATCATCCTTGATGACCAAGTCGTCGAAGAGCTGGCAGCCAAGGACCCATCCAAGAAAAGTAAGGTAGATTACAACGTTCTTGCAATCCTGAGGAAGATACCTTCGCAGCTCAGTATTCTCGATGCCCTTCTGCTATCCAAAGAGGCGAGAGATTCGCTCATCAAGGAATTACAAGAGCCTGAACAATTCCAAGTTTTCCTCGCCGAAGAAAAAATGAAGGACGAGTTAGAATAAGTGCACAAAGCCGATATCACTTTCGGGGATGAAGATCTCCTCCTCGGGACCTGCGAGCATAACCGTCCCCTTTATGTCTCTGGATACTGTCACGATATCAAGATAGGAAAAATCCTGGTTGACAATGGGTCCTCCGTTAACCTCCTCAATGTAAGAGTGTTGAAAGAAATCTGCATGAGCGTTCAGCACCTCGCTCGTGATAAAATCACCATCTCTAGATTTGACTCTCAGTCATCACGGACGCTTGGGTCTGTGATACTGACGCTGCGCTTTGGGTTGCTCGTCACAGACATTAAATTTTACGTCATTGACGCCAAGACATGCTACAATGCTTTGCTCGGTAGGCCTTGGTTACACGAGTACAATATCATCCCTTCTACACAACACCAGTGTATGAAGTATTTCAAGGATGGTCTCGAGTATACTGTGACAGGGGAACTAAACCCATTCTCCGTGAACGAAGTCTGCAAATACAAGGATGCAAAATACTTCCTGCCAAATTTCGAAGACACAGAAAGATGTCGCAAATCGGGGGACAAGAACAAAGCTATCACCACTATTCCAGTCTTCGGGAGTGATACTGAGAAGGAGAAAGAAATAGTTTATTCAGGTCCGCCCCAATGCAACAAGCCGGGACCGTCCACTCCTATGTTGATCTTCGGCAGCGACTTGGAAGATGAGGTGGATGCCGTATTCTCTGCTCAGCCATCAATACAAGCCTTCGCTGATGAAGATCAAAGTTTGTAAGTTGCCATGGTTCCGCCAAAGTATCATAAAGAGCTAGACGCGCTTGATACCTACAGTGTGGAAGAACTGCAGACATTCCACGTCCCTCCCAGGCGAAAAGGTGAAAAGGCGATCCTATTCTACCGATCCGGGGAAACCAAAGTGGAGAAAGAAATCTGGCATGGCGCAGATTCTACACTTGACAGGCTCCAGCCCATCCGTTTGCCTAGATATTATACAGACGGACTAAAGAGACTCTTGAGACGCCAAGGTGTACCCCTTAAGCAAACTGCTCAACAAGCACGGTTCTATAACAGGATCTGGAATGTTCCCGGAACTCAACGAAAGTTTCCCAACGGGAGAATGGAAACGATCAGGCTTGGATATGTTCGATCCAAGAAACGGGAGCTATCCCGCGACTGCTACGTCATACATGACTTTGATGAAGAAGGAGATGCTATGTGGGAAGATGCTAACCCTGAACCAGAACGAGCTCCCGCCGTGGAAACGCCAAGTCCGCCATTTGAAGAACAGATGGACAAGCTTATAAGGGAAGCGGGTCAAAAGGTTCGAGACAATCATAATCGCGAAATGGACATCTATGAGAAAGCCAGAATGCAGCGCCTCCTTCAGCAGATTGCGAAAAATGAAAATGCTCTTCCTTGTCAACCCGTCATACAAAAGGCCCGACATAGAGGCAAAAATAAATCAAAAAGCGGGAAAGGCGTTCGACAGCAACAAAGCGGGACCAAGAAGCCACGCGATCGGGAATCGAGCAATCCGGATTCGTCTCTTATAAAGAAGATGGGTCGAGCATACTCTTTTCCCCAGGACAAAACACAGAAGATACTTGATCTTGCCATAAAATATCAAATGATTACCCTCCCGGAGTCCAAGCACCCCGAGCAAGCAGGTGAAGTTAATCACCCAGATTATTGCTCCTATCACCGAGCAATAGGACATCCTCTCGAAGACTGCTTCACATTCATAGACTGAGTAGAAAACCAGTATCAGCAAGGCAGGTTCGCTCTATCCAGCAGCTGGAGGGTAACTCCGCCACAGAAGCATGAACTAAAAGTCGCGCCTGCAGCGAGAGTAGAACCAGATCAACATCGGTCTTGAAAGCGATCTCGTACTTGTCATATGATAATGTTGTCAGAAGAAGAACCCGAGAATACGGATGACCTCCTCTGGTGCTTCAAAAACAATGATGACGAAATGATATCAGAGTTTCCACCGGCGCCGAAAGAGCTGGAAGATGGGATACATACTACTGCAAACAACTTCAGAAAGATCGATTTGGGGACGGCAAGTGACCCGCGGCCGACATTCGTCAGTGAGCTGTTGTCTGAAAAAAGGGTGGCTACGCTTAAGGACGTGCTCATGCAGCATAAAGATTGCTTCGCATGGAACTATTCCGAGATGCCAGGACTAGATCCAGAGATTGTTATACACAAATTGGCAATATCTCCGGACGTCAAGCCGACCAAACAAGTACCGAGAAGAATGCGGCTCGAGCATGAGATGAGCATCAACGCCGAGGTCAAGAAGCTAATCGACTCCCGCTTCATCCAAGAGGTTCAGTACCCTGACTGGATCGCCAATATCGTCCCAGTGATGAAGAAAAATGGGACGGTGCGCATATGTGTGGACTTTCGGGATCTCAACAAAGCTTGCTCAAAAGACGACTTCCCAGTGCCAGTTACCGAGCTGATGATAGACAATACGTCCACTCATGAAGTTTTCTCCTTCATGGACGGCTCGTCAGGTTACAATCAGATAAAGATGCATCCAGAGAACCAAAAGCATACCGCCTTCCGGACCCCTTTGGGTATATTCTGCTACAAGGTGATGCCTTTTGGTCTAAAGAACGCCGGTGCCACCTATCAGAGGACCATGACGAAAATTTTCGATGACCTCATACATGAAATCATCGAATGCTATATCGACGACCTCGTAGTAAAAAGAAAATCATATGAGGAACATTTAGAGCATCTGAAGATTGTGTTTCAACGCCTTCGGAAATACAACCTGAAGATGAACCCTCTCAAATGCGCGTTCGGAGTTTCCTCGGGCAAATTTCTCGGATTCATCGTACGACATCGAGGCATCGAGATAGACCCGTCGAAGATCAAGACGATCATGGAAATGCCCCCACCAAAGACTCTCAAGCAGCTGCGATCTCTCTAAGGAAAGCTCGCATATATCTAGCGATTCATAACCAATCTTTCCGGCAAGTGCCGCCCCTACAGTCACTTGATGAAAAAGGGAACCCCGTTCGTCTGGGATCACAAATGCCAAAGCGCACTTGACGAAATCAAGCAATACTTGCAGAATCCGCCAATGCTGGCCGCTCCCGTTAAAGGAAAACCTCATCCCTCGAAGGTTCTTTAGGCGCGCTGTGGGCATAAGAGAACGATCAAGGGAAAGAAATAGCTCTCTACTATCTGAGTCGGGTTCTCCTGGGGGCAGAAAGCAACTACTCCCCCATCGAAAAACACTGCCTAGCATTAATCTTCGCGATAACGAAGCTCAGACACTACGCATTGGCACATGAGGTCCATCTCATATCAAAGGTGGATCCTCTCAAATACCTGATGTCGAAGGCCATATTAACAGAACGTCTCGCTAAATGGGCCCTGCTCTTGATGGAGTTCTCGATAACATATCGGCCTCTTAAGGCAGTGAAAGGCCAGGCCATCGCCGATTTCCTCGCTGAGCATCCGATCCCTGCCGACTCTCCCTTGAACTGCGAATTTCCAGACGAACACGTGTTTGACACGATCGCCGGGAAGAAATGAAAATGATACCCGATGGGAACTCTATTTTGATAGGGCATCTTCCATAAAGAAGCGCAAATAAAGCACCCCCATAATCAAATCAGGGGTAGGCCTCATCTTTGTGACTCCACAAGGAGGGATAATGCGCGCTTTGCCTTCTCCTTAACAGAGCCGAGGACGAATAATGAAGCCGAATACGAAGCTTTGATAGCAGGTCTCGAGATCGCTGTCGACATGGGAATTGAAAACCTCCTCATATACGGAGACTCCCAACTGGTCGTTAGTCAAGTAAACGGCGACTATCAAACGTGCAAACCAGAGTTAGTGAAGTACGGCGAGAGAGTACAGCAACTGCTGACTCAAATCCCTGCCTATACCCTGGAGAGCATACCGCGTGCGGAAAATAGCAAAGCGGATGCATTAGCCAAGCTCGCTAAAGAATTGGCCGACGAGAACCTCGATGACGTAAGAATCGTGGTACAAAGCCGTCGGGTTATTGCACCGGCAGAAATATCTCCGGAGTCGTCCGAAGTAAAAGGAGCAACCGAGCAAATGGCCCTACAAACAAAAGATTAGGAAAAGGCTATGGATTGGAGAGAAGTCTTTATAGACAACTTCAAATCCCGTCGAACACCTGAAGATGCATTCTCAAAACATCAGCTCATGAAGCGAGCTCTATCTTTTTCTTTCATCAATGATACTCTGTATAAAAGATCATTTGATTCTCTGTGGCTAAAATGCCTGGGACCTGAAGAGGCAAGGAGAGTCATCCAAGAAACTCACGACGGACTCTGCGGTTCTCACCAAGCCGGGCCGAAGATGAAGCTGAAGATCAAACGGATGGGTTATTATTAGCCCACGATGATCCAAGACTGCTTAGAATATGCAAAGTAGTGCCCACTCGTGCCAGATTCACGGGGACTTTATCCATCAGCATCCAAATCCACTACATCCAACGGTGGCTAGCTGGCCGTTTGAAATGTGGGGAACTGACATAATCGGCCCCATCGAACCAGCATCGTCCAGAGGACATCGATTCATTTTGGCAACAACTGATTACTTCTCCAAATGGGCAGATGCAGTACCGCTGAAGGAAGTGAAGACGGAGAATATCCTCCATTTCTTTAAGACGCACGTCATTTATCGGTTTGGAACTCTGCGACGGATCATCTCCGATAACGGGCCAGCGTACAGAAGCCACATGATCAGCCGCTTCGCACAACAGCATAACATAGACTGGAGATACTCTTCAGTCTATAATCCTTGAGCTAACGGTTTAGCTGAGGCTTTCAATAAGACCTTGACAAATATCGTGAAAAAGACGGTGTCTTGAAATAAGAAGGACTGGCACGAGAGACTACATGAAACTCTCTGGGTGTATCAAACTACGTTTAAAACGGCCACGAACACAACGCCGTACGCGTTGGTATTCGGTACGGAAGCGGTACTCCCCCTCGAGATAGAACTACCCTCTCTATGAGTGGCAGTTCATTACGAGCTAACAGACGAAGAAAATGCCCACCTTCGGCTTGAGAAGCTTGATGCCCTTGATGAAACCCGGCTCATAGCGCAGCAAAATCTGGAAGCTTATAAAGCAAAGATGACGCGCTCATATGAGAGATTGATTAGGCCGAAAACATTCCGCCAAGGCGAACTTGTGCTAGTGGTCAAAAGACCTATGATCCCCAATCGTGCCAAGCGGGGAAAATTCGAGCCGAACTATGAAGGCCCGTATATCATAGATAAAGTTTACCAGGGTGGTGCCTATCTACTCATGGACATGCATGGTGAAAGACCTTTTAGGCCAATGAACGGTCGCTTCCTGAAAATATACTACGCCTGACGAGTCACGGCCTAGGTCAATGATAGATGACGACGCCTATGTCCGCTCGCTATCTTCCTAAGCCTAAACTCTGTAAGTAGTAGCCGGCTTCCTTTTCTCGAATCGAAATGTCCTTAAACTAACGATGGACCACTATGTCCTAAAACTGTTGTCGGACCGAAACGTCCTTAAACTAATGGTGGACCACTATGTCCTAAAACTAACTGTTGACCGAGACGTCGATAAACTACTGTGGACTGCAACATCCCAAGGCTGACATAAAAAAAAAGAATAAAAAAAAAAGAAAGAAAAAGAAAACGGTATGTTCATAAGCAAAATGTGCACGGATGAAAACCCGAAAGGGCTCTGTGAGTAAAAACAGCAGGGCTACCGGCGAGTTTTTATGAAAATCCGAAAGGGCGCAACCTCGTTAAAAGACACTTGCAAGGTCCTCTCGACCTTGTGAGGAGAAACCACCTGCGTGAGATCCTTACGACTCACAAGGGAGCAACACACTTAGGGATCCCCATGATTCCTAAGGAGAAATTACACTTACGAGATCCTCATGATTCCAAAGCGACAAGTTGTGAGATATCCCTCAAATCGCCTCTTCACCGCTAATTGTGGCCAGGTAAGTACAAGTGAAGAAAGGAGGGTTCCGCTCACGAATCACTGTGAGACGGGCCTTTTAAAGTTACCTTTTTCACTTGTCTAGCCTAAGCACCACAAAGTCAGGTTTAAATAAATGACCGAATGCCCACAACCTTTCTCTGTCCTAATGAGCGCGACAGTTCTTAATTGGCTGAGTCTAGATATATTTTTTTTATTAGCTCAAAAGTTATTTATTTATAAAGATGTCGATTTCCCGTATTCTATGTTGCATATGAGTGTGTGAGGAGGTAGGTCGTTACCTCGTGATCTACATAAAAGTATAATAAGTTTAATGGTTTAAATGTCGCAAAAGAAACTATGTGGTATTTAAATGAAAAAATACGGTAAAAGGAACTAGCAACTATTTTGTGATATGAAACTTTATCAATTTGATTGATTAGTGTTTAATAGTCAACATGAGAGAGTTTAAGCATAATTGTATTAACGAGAAGTGAAGTTTTATGAAGAAACCAAATCGGAAATTGGATTTGTTCCGATTCAGTCGGGTTTTGTAAATCCGTATTTTAGAAAAGAAAAAAGAGGTAGAATTTGGAGACTAACGGGTTTTGGACAATAACGAGAGTGAGATAGAAGGAGAGGAATCGCCGGTGCGTCGCTTCGTCGCCGAGAGCTCCTAGAACGATCGCCGGAAGTTTGCCGGGAATTTCGCCGTAGCTTCGCTTCATGCTCGTTTTCAAAGTACACAAGTTTCTTGGAAATTTTAGAGAGTTGGCTCAAAGTTTTGGGATGAGAAGGTAGAGGGTAGGGGTGTATTTATAGGGTTAGGCTAGGGTTAGTGTTTTAATTTTTTTTAAAATGTAAAAATGTATGAAAAATGTATTAAATGAGGTTTAATGGGGTCTCTGGAATTGATATGAGAAATTGAAATATGCAGGGGAGTGGGGAAGATCAAAAGCCACACAATTATAGTTGACGACTCGGCCGACCGGCCGAGTCGAAGGCTCGGAAGGTGGGGGGTCGCCGGAGGTAATCACTGGTACCTTCAGTTTTTCATGGGTAGTGGGAAATTTTGGAGTTATTTCGTGTGGACTGTCGGGATTCTATAAAATTTAAAACAAATAAATATTAAAAATAATATGGGGCATGGGATTTGAACTCTAGTGGCTTGGTTCAGCAATACAAGATATTACCAATAAGCCACAAGCTCCTTCTTGTAATTATGGAGTGAAATAGATATTTAAAATGGTAACAGCAACATTAAATACTCCAAGTATATTTTAAATTTAAAGCAAATTTATATACACTAAAAATGGAGTTGTTACATTCTTTTAACTTGTAATTAAAAAGCAAAATAATTACTTATATCTTGTGCTCAAGCTAAAATACCTCTTTAAGGATTTTGAAAAAAATCAATTTAAAAATTTGTATGGAAAAAGTGTATAAGAAAATTAGGGTTGTTACAACCAAGAAAATACAGTTGATTGCCTGGGAACACACGCTCACGATATCTACGACGAGGAGCTCATCTTAGGTGACCCGGCAGACCACCCTCGACCCGACCCGTGAACAGGTCGGGACGAGAGTGGGGGGCTAATGATGATGCTTTATATAGGTGATCTTCTAGATCGTGACACGTGGCTGATGACGTGTCCCGAAGCCCGCAAAGAAGGACCAAGGACGGCACGTCGGAGGAACACCAGGGTCTACGACCCATGAACGTGGCCGACCTTCTAGGCCGTCCACACCACTCCTATGCCCGTCTTGCAGACAACCGCTGGCTCACCTCCGAGCCTCCGGCACATTTGGCCTCCTCGGCCCTCTCAGCTCGCCTCCGGGCTACCACAAAACTAAGATAGCTCGGCCTCCCACTCGGTCCCGAGCCCCCGCCGAGCTCATCTTTCTCGGTCCCTTCAACCGACCAACGGCATCATTCACAGGTGCTTCCGTCCCGCCTCCGCTAATCTCGCCATGCGCGAGATCTCCGCTGTCCACGATCCTGCGTTCCACGCCATCACGATCCCCATTAACGAGCATGTCTCGCCATTAATGGGAGATTCCGTCCATCACGCGGGCGTGGCGTCGGGGACGTAACGGCCAGCGTGATTCTGCGCCTGCCTGCTTGTTGCCACCGCTATATAAACCCCTTCTTCAGACGGTTCAAGTAAGTCATTTTTCACTCACTAGGCCGTTACTCTGCTCGGATTTCCTGTTTAACTTGATCGTCGGAGGGTCCTCGGTTGTACAACCACCCCGGGACTTTCTTACAGATAGCTCGGCCCCAACAACTTCAAACCCATTGAGATCCACACACTTCAGAAGCTATCCTCCAACTCAAATCCCGGCCGTCCATCATCGCCAACAGCAGATCAACGGAAGGTAATATCTTGACGCAATCCGCACCGCGTCACCATCTTTTTCCAATTTCTAAAAGTAATTTTATAAGTTTATTCTCAAATCTAATTATTTAAATTACATATATAATATTTAATTAACCAATAGGATATTAACTACACATCCAGCATCACACCGTGCAATATATATACACTACTCGAAACTGTGCTACTCGAAAGTGTGCATATTAGAGACCATATTAAATGGTCTCTAATACTTAACATACGGTCTCTAATAGATATTAGTGACCGTCCAAATATTATACGGTTGCTAATACCCGATTGCTGAAAATGTAGTCGCTAACAGACGTATTAGCGACCATTTATACAGATGCTAATACGTGCGCCACATATTTAAAAAAAGTAAAACTGATGGTATTGACGACCGTTCAAACGGTTGCCAATACTTGAATCGTGATTAAAAATAATAATAAATTTGTAGTCTTCTTCTTCTTCCTCAACATCTTCTTCCTCCTCCCCATGGACACCGGCTCCTCCCCCCTCCGTCCACGGCACCACCTTCTCCTCTCCTTCCTTCTCCTCGTCTTCGCTTTCTCCTCCTCCATCATCATCATCATCATGATCATGCATCTCATTAAGCACAAAAAGGAGAAATTTAATCAGAAGCTGAGTGAGAGAGAGAGAGAGAGCTAGCAATCAAATTCTTGAAAACCCCTTTCAGTAACAAATTACAAGAACTGGAATATGTAACAAAATTGAAAGAAACTTTGATTTCAACAAATAACATTCATAGATTTTGATCATCAACGCTAGGATCCACATCTATTCTCCGCCTCTCATCTTCTTTTCGTCTTCTTCATCATTGGTCTTCTTGGATCTTCCTTTGCTGTCCTATGCATAAAAAAACAAACAAAAACTATTCAGATCTAAACTTGTTGGTGGGAATAAAAAAATTAGGAAGAAAAAATGAGAGAGAAAGAAAGTTGGGGAGTATTTGAAAGAGGAGAAGAACTTTAAAGGATTTAAAATCATGAAAATTTTAAAGATTCGTGCTGCTGCGCGTTTGTTTTTGCAGGTATTAACGACCGTATATATGGTCGCTAATACACTATAATATCTGGGATTTAAAAGTGGATTTATTGCATATGTATTAGGGACCGTGTAAACGGTTGCTAATACTTACGTTCAGAATTTAACGGTCTCTAATACTTACGTTTTTTAGTAGTGATAATTTACACACATACATGCATATAGACATTGTAACATGTGCGCACGCAAATGTGTGCTTTTATAATAGCAAGTTTTTTGAGATTTCAACTTGATTGTGTAGCTCATTTGTATGTCTTGAAATACAAGAAAGAAAGAAGGAAAAAACTTTATGGTTTATAATGGATTATGCAGTGCCATGTAACCATGACACCTTAATAAGACGAAATAAGGTGAAAACAACATGCTTTTGATATCATCAAAATTCAAATAAAAAATTGGTGCGGAAGTCTACATTCTATAATTTTTTTAAAACGTAAATAAACTCCATTTATGAAACCCAATGGGTAGGAGAAGGAAGAAGGGAAATAAAGAATACAAGGAGAATATATAGTTGTGTATTGCAAGTGCAAAACATTACTCTCTCTCTCTATCTCTCTCTCTCTCTCTCTCTCTATATATATATATATGAGAATAATGGAGAAAAGATGCCATAGGAGGGAATTCCCTCCTATGGCGTCGAAAAAATACCCCCTCCACCAATTTTTCCGACGATCGGCCCCCATCATCTTCATCGTCATCATTTAAGATGTGGGTACACCAAATTTCATGTGATTCTACAACTTTTTCACCGTTGATTTAGCAATGTAAAAAGTTCTATTGTCGGTAAACCGTTAATTTTGAACCCACTTAATCAACGGTGAAAAAGTTGTAGAATCACATGAAATTTGGTGTACCCACATCTTAAATGATGACGATGAAGATGATGGGGGCCGATCGTCGGAAAAATTGGTGGAGGGGGTATTTTTTCGACGCCATAGGAGGGAATTCCCTCCTATGGCCTCTTTCCTCCATTAATCTCTATATATATATACATATTTGGAAATAAATCCTTCTTATTTTTCTCTGTTAGATTAACTTTGAAATGTGTGCTAATAATTATGAATAAAAACTTTCATTTATTACCAAATATAACATATATAATTGAATGCACAAATCCTAAAATTAATTTAATGGTGAAAAATTAGGAAAGATTTGGTTTCAAATCCTTCCGATATGATGCTAGTCGAACTATATATATATAATGTAGAAAAGAGGCCCTATGAAGCTTTTTTCGTTAGGTGGAGCAAAAAGCTACACCCTCCACCATTTTTTCGATGATCGGCATTCATCATCATTTTTATAATCTAAGATGTTCATGCACCAATTTTCATGTGATTCTAACATTTATCACTGTTGATTTAATGGGTGCAAATTTAACGGTTTACCGATGACAGAACTTTTTACATTGCTAAATCAACGTTTGTTTCGATGAAGAGGGGGATCCCCTACGGTAAAAAAGTGTTAGAATCGGTGTTAAATTTTTACTCCACCTAATGGATGTGTTATAGGCCTTCGATGCTTATGAATTTTGATGCGTAAGCTATCTAAAACATGTCGATCAAGCTGACCAGTTCAAGCTGACCGATTTGGATCGGTATTAAATATGGGAGATTGTGTGTTTGTAAAGTTGGCTTCATTTTATAAAATGAGTCTCGGTCTTTAATAAATCATCTCCGTAACGTGTCATGATGAAAAAAGCCTCCTAGGGCCTCTTTCCTCCATTATAGAGATGATTTATTAAAATCGAGACTCATTTTATAAAATGAGGCCAACTTTACAAACACACAATCCCCCATGTTTAACACCGATCTAAACTGGTCAGTTTGAACTGGTCAGCTTGATCAACATGTTCTAGATTGCTTACGCATCAAAATTCCTAAGAGTCGAAGGCCTATAGCACATCTATTAGGTGGAGTAAAAGTTTAACGATTTTTACGCATGTGAAAAATGCGCTCGCTTAATAGATATGCTAGAGTCCTTTAAATCTCATAAAATTTGATATATAAGTTATCTAAAACATGTTGATCAAGATGACCGGTTTAGATCGATATTAAACATGGGGATTGTGTATTTGTAAAGTTTGTTTTTAACCCCCTAAACTTGTCCTGTCCACTAAACCAATATTTCATATTGAAAAACCTTATTAATATTCAAAATTTTCATCATTAACTCATCCTCAACCTCCAAAATCCCAAAATTTCAACTTCAATTCTTCAAATTCCACATACATAACCCTAAAACCCATAAATATTCTTCAAATTCTATCATCTTCTGCAATTAAAACCTTAATCCCTAAATTTTCATCTCTAACCTTTATAACCCTAAACCAAATAAAAGTCTATCATCTATCGCATCCAAAACCTCAAATCAAACTAAAAGTGATGGAGGCTGAGATCTCGTTCAGATGTTGTCCTCCGTCGATCCTGTGATGGCAGTCTTTGACGGCTGAAATTTGTTTTGGAGGTTATTAGGTGTGAATCTCGGTTGGTATTTGACGCCGGGCTACCTGCAAAGAAGTCCCGGAATGGGTGACCACCGTAAGACCCTCCAACGTTCAAGTTAGAGCCGAGATATAAGTGCAGAGTAGCGGTGTATTGGAAATGAGTTCGAGTTACCTGAGTCATCTGAGACAGTGGTTTATATAGGGGTCGCGTGGAGCGAGCAGACGCGAGATCTTCGCCGTCAGTTACGCCCCAGCGTTATCCTCACCTTGAATGGCAGGATACGCCCATTAATGGGTGGAGACGTCTATTAATGGGGGATGTGCTAGCGTGGGACGCGGATCGGGGGAGGCGGATATTTCGTCCTAGCGATATACGCGAAGTCGTTGCGGGGCGCATGGGATTCACGCTCTTGATTGATTGCCGGGAAATCGAGGAAGCTCGGTATATCAGGAGCTCGGAGATGAGCCGGATGGTCGAGAAAGCTCGGCATGTCAGGAGCTCGGAGACGAACCGGGTAGCCGAGGAAGCTCGGCATGTCAGACGGCTTGGAGACAAGCAAGGAGACTGAGAAAGCTCGGAGACGAGTTGTTGGTAGTTTTCTAGGTGAAAGTGTAATGTATTCAGAAAGGTCTCCCGAAAGGTTGGATACGTTCCTTTAGAAGGGGATCGCGAGGAATGTCTCTGATGCAACTCATTTATTCCACCCCGTAGACACGTCATCCGCCACGTGTCGTAATCTAGGAAGATACCACTTGTGAGCATCATCAAAAAGGAAAAATAATTATCAGATAAAACAATGGATTACATATATAAAATTAACAGAAATATTAGATAAAGCATGAAATTTGCGTATGGAGGAGAAAAAGAGAAACTTACAGAACTTGAAGTGTTCCTTGCCTTTTGCGCACAGATTACTCCTATGGCTTATATGGATTATATACAGAGAGAAGTTGAAACCTTGGTTATTTATAAATAGGAGAAGGGAAAGCATGGATCCTATCTCAGATATGCATTCGGAAGTACTTCAGGTATATTATTAGGAGCTGAACCAAATCTTTTATTCATCTCTCTATTGTAATCTTGTTATTGCCTGCGGTTTTTGGCACAATTCGCTGTGTTGTGTGTAATTATAGTAACTTTTATGATAAATTTCTTTATGGTTTTTTTATTTATATCTCACCTCAAAACTTGCATATTTCTAAATTTCATCCCTAAAATCTCATATTTCTAAATTCCCTCCTAAAACCTTTAGCTTGTTCAAAAATCTTTCGTAGTCAGATTACTTAGCATCACATAAGAATTTTCCTTTTTTTTTGAATTTTCACCATTTAAGAGACTTGGAAAAGATCAAAATGCCTCAACATTCGTCTTCCTCTTTCAAATTAGGTCTGAAGTTCTTCCTGATTTCGAAATTAGGATTTTTCTTTAGATAAAAAAAAAACTAGAGGTTTACCTCTTCGCCTATTGCTTATGGGTTATGGAGGGATAGTCCCTCTAACTCAAGTCCTTGGTTAAATCAATTTAGCCCAAATTTAATTCTCACGGAATATATATAACGTGATTTTTTTGGTTAACGGAAAAGTTTTACGTGGGAAATTTAGAAATATGTAAGTTTTGGACGTGAGAGATAAAATAAACAACTTTTTTTATTAATTAATAGTGACGTGCACTTTTTTTTATTAAAACGAAAGCAAATGCTGAAGAAAGAAAGGGGAAAAAAACCTCCACCTAAAGAAATAAAATGTCATCATGTC
This sequence comes from Agapanthus africanus, assembly GCA_030015575.1. Lineage (NCBI taxonomy): Eukaryota > Viridiplantae > Streptophyta > Magnoliopsida > Asparagales > Amaryllidaceae > Agapanthus > Agapanthus africanus. The sequence goes on from CM057338.1 coordinate 59,657,910, forward strand.
AATATAAACAATAAACCGCCCATGATTGAGAGCCCTCCGTATTCTTCGGGGGTGGGTCGGAAACGACGCAAGCCTATATTTCTTGAGTTCATCTCAAGCTTGGACTCCATTTTAATCGATTTCTTGAAATTGCTATGCAGTAAATATCGAATTTTTCTTGCTATCGTATGATCTCATTTGTATTCATGTGCATGGCACTTATAACTTGTATTTCTTATTTCTTTTCAAAATCCCTAATTTAAATCATCGCTTATTTTCTCTCTTTTCCTTCAAAAAATGAGCATGGATTCAAAAATACGGATTAGGAAAAGATGAAGGAAAAAAAATGTTAGTTTAGTGAATTAAATTTATTAGAAGGCTATTTTTGTTATTAAAAAATCTTATGGATGGAAAATTTAACACCGTTTGGATTTTTGGATAGTGCATATGTTTTCTGAGTTTAGGAGGTTTCTTGCTTTTCATGCATAAGTGAGGGAGGTTTCCTGCATTTTACCAAGTAATAATGACGTGATATTAAATTACATGTATTACACATGAAACAATGGTGTTTTTTTTTGTTTGATTTAGGCCATGTTTGGTTGTTCGGAAATAACCGAAGTGCCAGAAGAAAGCTTGAAACAACTTCCAAAAAATATGTCATGGAAGTAAACTTAAATCTCACTTCTAGTGTTTGTTTATACATTTTTTGAAGATGGACGTAAAAAATGAAACAACTTCCTATGTTTCTTTCATAAGCAAAACAAACAAAAAAATATTTTTTAATAGCAATAAATTATTATCTATTGGAAGTAATAAAAAGAAACATTAAATAATTATTTCTTTTTATTATTCCTTATGCTCAATGATTAATTCTCATCCAAAAGGAAAGAAAATTTTGGAAGTAACCATGCTACATAGGATCCACATCACCATTTTGAAGTAACTTCCAAACTCTGCTTCCGTGTAAATAAACGACCGAAGTACTTGAAGTAAGGTTACTTCCGGTACTTCCATGTTACTTCCGGTACTTTCATGTTACTTCCGTGCAAGTAAACATGTCCTTATTTGAAAAAGTAAAAAGACACATCATCAATTAATTTCAAAATTAAATAACCCCTTTTTGGCCCTATAATAGTTGAGATGATAACCAAATGAGGAGGTCAGGGCATGTGGCCATGTTATATTCATTTGAAATATATTATTCCAAAAAAACTAAAAAAAATTCTTGACTCTAAGAGGCCATCAACTTTTTCATCAAGAAAATTTTATAGAATTGATAATTGTAAAATACAGAAGAATAGTTATTAAACTGAAAAGGCATTTGAAGAGGCTATTATGGTTAACAAAGAATTAATCATATGGAATAAAATCTGTAATGATAGTTCTTAAAAAATTTGAAGAGATTATTATAGTCAAGAAAGAGTTGGATACTCATAAATTTTTTTATAAATCTTCTTAAAAAAATTAAAGATATCTAATACTGTAACGGTAGCATTTTTGGCACGTGTGTTTCACGTAATCGTAGAAGTTTTATTGATAAATTTCTTTATTAATTTAACTACATGCATCACAATTGTAAAATAAAAATAACATCGCGCTTAATATCACTTTTTTTGAATTTGTATTATCTATATATTTAAACACAATATATGTGTTATTTTGAATTGCAAATTATTATATGAATTTTACAATTGGTCAGTAAAAAAGTGATTAGTGAACTCTATTAAATTCAAATGTTTGAAACCCAAAATAGTATTAGCATCAATTTAATTCAATATCTCACTACATATAATTCCTTACTCTCTATATTACTGTTTTGCACATAGAATACCCCAAAAATGTTTTGCACAACAAATTTGCACAATAAAAAACTATTCATTTTATTGACTGATGTTTCTCAAATCATAATATGTTTATAGTAAGAAGAATCATTTCTTTTGTGTGGTAAATGTTCATAAAATTAGTGTGGGGCGCTCAAATGTCATGCAACATACAAAATGTTTAAAATCGGTCACATGTATATCGAACTAACATACACTGAACCTTGAAGAGAACAGAACTCTTTTGGCGAAGTTTTAAATCTAATAAAATAATTTAAAGCTCATAAGTTGGACCGAGCTGAGAAAATTTTGTAGTCCAAACATGATGTTTAATAATCTAGGATTTTGATTTACAAACAAGGCAACATTCCTTTAGAGCAATCGATGGGCTTTTAAAACTTGTACATCGAATCTTCAGAGTCGATGATCATATGCCGTCTAGTTTTCTCCCAAAATTTTTTTTTGGGAACAAACGGCGAGAAGCGGCCACCTGCATGATCACAAATGTTCTAATCCTTATATACATACATCAAAATGGTTTATAACACAGGAAATATGAAAATTATATAACTTCACAAACTCATCAGAGCATTATCAAATTGTTCTTTGCTTTCGCTTCTTTGAGTCATGTGGTTTATCGGAAATTTACATGTCCAGCTTCTCATAAAAGCACTCGATGCAAGATTTCTCCGAGCAGTATCTAAACAATCCAATCCAACAAATTTGAACAGAAATTAGAGAGAAATGGAAGACCATCATCTGCCACTAGCTTTGGAAGAACTGATCTTGGCAGCGTTTCTACGGGCACAGCAAGCAACAGAGTATACCGCTGACTGCGCACAATGAAAAAAAAAATAAATAAAAAAGATGCCAGTGCATTTTTGTTCTCAAATTTCAAACATAAGAAAAAAAACATGATCCGAACATTCTGGTGTGTTGAAAGAAATCACAGCCGTCTATTAATTTAAAAAATAATAAATAATCGTGTTTATGATTCTTTTATTAAAGTAAAACTTCACTTGATTTCTAGAATATGTTCATAAATGTTGTAATTTATCATTAATGCAAAGAAAGAGGATCAAAAGGAAACATTCGCAATTTTTGGGAGAACAAACTTTTGAGAACACTGAACTTTTATTGGAAAATTTTAATTTTTCGGCGGAAAAAACTTACCAAAACAACAAACAGAATCACATTAAAGATCGCTACTACTCTCCACTCCGTCTTCATGTATTGTGCAACTCCAGCCCTAAAAGGAGAGAAAAACAAAGTTATAATACATAAGAAGCGAAAATCGATCTACAAGCCGAAAGGGTTTGACAACTGCCAAGTCAAAGCACTTGCTTGCAAGAATCACAATTGTAGCACTTCACGCTTCTAGCATTTTTGTAAATCTTGCAGTCATTGTTGCTGCTAACAGGATGAAAGCTCAAATCATAGTAAGAAGCATTTCTTGCAGGGTAGGCACACCTATTGAAATGAAACAAGTAACGTAGTAATGTGATAAATAACTATGAAGATGCGAAAATATCGCTAGGTTCCGATGGAAAAACAAAAGGCGAATAATTACGGAACCTACTCCGACGGTGGCCTGCAGCAACCGGCTTCAATGGAGTTTAGTTCCGCTGATTTATACTCCTTCAGGGTCTGAAATAAATATAGAAATGTTATAAGAAGAGAAAAATAAATCTGAGCAGCATTCAAATGTTGTACCTTATACTTCTTTGGCAACTCATCACAATCCTTGGACTTTACAAGGCAACTCTTTAAGCGTCTCCAGTTTTTCGTATCATTTATCTTCAATCAAAATTACCACAACGAATTATCAGAATGGACATATAACAATATTTAATGTAGAGTTAAAATATCTGGTAATCACCAAAAACAAAACTCACTTGTTTTAGAAACCAAGAACTGTAATCTTGAAGATGATACTCCTTGTACCTGAAGACACGATATGAAAGCAGTTTCAAAATACACTGAACTGAGATAATATCCTCGGCTTTTAGTCACGAATAAAACAATTTATCGCACAAATCAAATTCTGGTCTTACCTCAGCCCAGCTGCAGAATGACCAGAACCATTATTTGTAATAATGAACCTGCAAGTACGATATGGTTATATGAGATTTCAGTGACAACAGAAAAGATTACATATTTATTTGTTGTAAATAAACTTGCCATACTATTAACTTGAGATATTGAGTATTAGTCTAGTTTATACTTGGAAATTATAGCTAGCCTGTCTTCAAACAATGACTTGAAAGCCAAAAAAAGGCTTTCAAGCAAAAGTGCCAAATATATGAAATCTCGTAAAGGACTAACATAAATTCGATGGACTAGGACCATACAAACAAAAGATAACAAACTAAGCTCGGAACTTATAAGTAGTGCTCCAAGGACTTGGAAGGAAAAATGGGACTTGCAAGCAAAAATGCATACTAATGTCTAATAGAACAAGCATTGACCCGGTAATGTACCAGAAGAAATATGTTGTCATCCAAAACAAGATATAGTTGATACTATTATTTTCTGTAGTTTCAGTATACAGATTAAAATAAGAGATGTAAGGTATAACTGAAATCTGTGTGGCATGGGTAAGTGGCTATACGAGCAGATGACACTAGTATATGACCAACCTGTGTATGGTAAGAGGTGGGACCCACATCGGGCCAAACTCATAACTAAAAGAACATAGCGCCGATGTATCTATAAGATGAGTGAATAAATTTCTACCATCAAATACTAATCAATAGATGGCAAATAAAATTTAAAACATAAAATTTTGAGAGAAAATATACTAACCATAGGTTAGGATATAAAATATTTTCCTCAACCCCTCACCATGGCTTCGGAGTTATGGTGCAGTGTCTGGTGCTTTTAGATGGTACAGAGCATTCTATTCTCAAATCACGCAATACGCGCATTTAATAAAAGTGGACTAAAAATCATTTATGGAAAACGAGGAACAACTGCAAAGTTGTGGTGCAGTAGCCAATACTTTAAATCTGTGAATAAATATGTTGTGTATGTTGCTCCAAACCATAGGTTTAGATGATGCTGAAACTACAACCTTCTCTTTTCAGATCCAATACCATCTGTCAGATTTCTTGAACAAGAACTATAAGGACATCCCCATACATTCATAATCCATATGCTAATTTAAGATTTGATAAAGAAAGATGTGACTGGAAAAGAAGAATACTGTACTTTCATGAGCAATTATAGTATATATTACATCAATTCAAGAAATTGAGCAATGGGTTTTACAAATGGAAATACTTACGCGATCACAGTAAACATCAATATTGCCACCAAAATCAAGAACAGCACAACCAAGTACTAAAATCTCATGTCAAGGAAACCTTAGAGCATCCGACAGGAAAAACGGGTGAAGCTTTAAATAATCAATGAATCTTGAATTAATAGGAAAGGATACCATCCACAGCAATGCAGAAATATTTTTCAATGCGCCTAGGAACCCGATCAAGGATCTGAAAAGTTCAATCGACATCAAAATATAACAAGAATAAAATAATTATAAAGAGAGCTTTCGAAATAAATTAAGATGGCGTAAAACTCACATTACAAGGATTAATGCTCCAAAACCCATAACAGGGAGTGTCAAGGACTTCCGACATTCATCGTGGTGTGTGCTCATCCACACACCAAAACAGATAACCGTTATTCCTAGAATCTGTCCAAGCAGATGTAAAGAGAAGCAAGGTTAAGATATGAATTATGACATTGCTGGATTAATAAATAATAACTAAAGAAATAGCAATATATATTTCATTATTTTTTTGATATTGCCCCCTTGAAAATCGAATATTTTCGAAAACCCCGCTCACATTTGACTAATTGCATATAACCCACTCGAAAATCTTAACCCAACTAAAACCCCCATTCCGGTTCACTTTGAGTTGGTCAACGTTTTTTGACTGTCTAAAACTGCCGTTAGGGGGTAAAAAGACTGAAATGCCCCCATCTTCTCCACCGCCTCCTCTCGCATTCTCATCGACCGCCACCGCTTCCATCAGCCTTCTCTCCTCCCTCAGCCTCCCCGTCTCCCTCCTCGCCGACGCCCGCATCCTCATCGACCGCCGCCGCCTCCCTCAGCCTCCTCTCCTCCCTCAACTCCATCCTCTTCTCCACCACCATTATCACCTTAACCCACCACCACCATCAACACCCAGCATAACCACCACGGACCACTACCATCAGCACCACCCACCCACCACCACCACCACCCGCCACTATCGTCAGCACTACCCACACTACTTCCCTCCTCTCTCCTCCCCATTTTAAAATAGAATTGACATCAGTTCATTTTCTGAGAAAAATAAGTGAAAAGAAAAGAAAATGGTGAGACCAAGTTCATTTTCTGAGGGGAACAAGGAATCTTAATTTATAGCATCATGGCTAGGGTGAGGGGCGATGGTGATGGCGAGGGTGAGGGAGGATGGGCGAGGGTGGGTGGAGGGAGGAGGTCGACGGCAAGGAGGACATCGCCGGAGATGCTGAGAAGGTAGAGAAAGAAGGAGGATAGGGGAAAAGGATGATGATGAGGGGGCAGCGATGATGGCGAGGGTGAGGGGTCGGAGGGTGATGGTGAGGGGCGGCGGCGAGTGGAGGGGCGAGGTGGCGCCACCGGGGTTAGGACAGGGACGGCACCGGTGATGACGAGGAGAGTGAAGGGAAGAAGAAGAATGAGAAGTGAGAGAGGTGAGGGGAGCGCGCCCCTGCCCCCTGCCCTCCACCGTCCCTCATCCCCACATCATCAATTTCATCATCATCCTCATCTAACCATGGAGGCGGGAGTACAGAGGAGGGAAGCAGCGTTGGGAGGAGGCGGCGCATAGGAAGGAGGCAAGGCCAGAGGAGGAGAAAGGAGGGAGGCAGGGGCACAAAGGAAGAAGAAAGGAAGCGGCGACGGAGATTCGAGGAGGGAGGCGGGGGCGTTGAGGTGAGGGAGAGAGAGAGGTGACAGAGCAGAGAAAGGAAGCAGCGGCGGAGATTCGAGGAGGGAGGCGGGGGCGTTGAGGTGAGGGAGAGAGAGAGGTGATAGAGCCGAGAGAGGAGAGAGAGAGGTATTTTGGTTTTTTTACCTCTCTAACTAATTATGGTTAAGGGTTAACTTAACTGAAACCTACGGGAGTGGGGTATGTAGTTGACGAAGACTTTCGAGTGGGTTATTTAAAAATAGTCATATGTGAGTGGGGTTTTTTCAAAATAGTTGATTTTCGAGAAGGCGGTATCAAAAAAACCTTCATTATAATCGTTATAATCTGCAATAAACGTTAAGAACTCAGGATTACATAGTGATGTAAAATAATGATAAGCATGCATTCACACATCTAAGACTAGCTAAAACAGTCGAACAATCTGTAGCTTATTCAAAAAGTATTTTAATTTTCTCAAATGTTGTTTTTGAATGACAGAAATTTACGATACAAATTGTCAATTGATTAGCTGTGGTTGACCAGACAATACAACAACAACAACTAAGCCTTTTATCCCAAGCATATGGGGTAGGCTACATGAACCAACATGAGAATCACGCCGGGTCCAGCACATGAATCATCCGCCTCCACTCACTCCTATCGAACAATATACTTTCATTGAGTCCTTTGGCAACCATATCGTTTCGTATCACCTCCATCCATGTTTTCTTCGGTCTCCCTTTTGCCCTTTTGCCATTGCCCATATCGGGAGTATCTATTCGTCGAACCGGTGCTTCCATAGGTCTGCGTCGCACATGACCAAACCATCTTAGTCGGTTTTCCCGCATCTTCTACTCCACAGGTGCCACACCAACTTTTGCACGAATATACTCATTTCGCACCTTATCTTTTCTAGTGTTACCGCACATCCAATGAAGCATGCGCATCTCCGCTACGTGCATCTTCTGTATATGATACTTCTTAGGAGCCCAACATTCTGTACCATATAATAAGGCAGGCCGAATAACGCTCCGATAAAACTTCCCTTTCAATTTTAACGGAAAGTTACGATCACACAAAATCCCTGTTGCACTCCTCCATTTCAACCAACCAGCTTGGATCCTTTGATTAACATCACTATCGATCCTGATAGAATTGGATTGTTTAACGTTGTATTTCCTGAATGTCATGAATTCTGCACATAGAAGAGCCTGATAGAATCCTAGAAGAATCAATGATGAACCATGTGGTAATTGTTTGACATTTTTCCAGCACGTCGCTAATAGTAGAAAGTAATGGAGATCTCAGTTAAGCTTGTTCTAACCCATTAGTAATATGTATTGTTTAAACAACATTTTAGTTGCCTTTTTCCCCAACACAAATCTGCCAATTTGAAATCTGCCGATTCATGCACTGCTGATATCCAGCTACAAAGACAGATTAGTAGAAGCTATTTATCAACTACCCTAGATGAGATAACTCTAGACCACAATTATAATGGTGACTCCAGAAGCTATAGCCTACATTGCATTTCAAATATCAGAAAGGCATGGATAATACATTAAAAATAGGGCCTTCCCGATAAAAATTCCCATTTGTAAAACATGAATTTGTAAAACATGATGGATCGATTTACTTTATTAATATCATAATGCCCTATTTATACAAATAAGACATGAATTAGAAAACAAAATATTCTAGAACAGGAAATACATTATTTTAAATTTGACCCATAAATAAGGTTATAGATATATCTAAATGAGAGAATCGGCCATGATCTTTCCATCTTTAACAAACTCCATGTAGATTGTCTACTAAAAGTTTGGATAGAAATCTAGATTGGTTTGGAATTTGCTATATGCAAAGGCGACAACATGAGAAAACCGCAATTTTTGGTGCATCGAGCGAGGCGGACTCGCCTCTAGTCCCTTTAGTTAGCATGAAGCTAGGTGGATCAGAACATGGAGTCTCTTGATTTCAAGGCGGGCTCTTGCCGTGAAGCCGCTTTCGCTGGAAAGAGATGATGCAGGAAAGGAGAGATTATGTTGCCAACCAGGCTGCCAAAAGCAGGAGCAGCCGATGATGTGAATGCAAAAAAGTTTGTTGGTTGCAGAAGATAAAGGATTTGCAGCGGAAGTTTGATTTTTTTTTCCTTTGAGGAGGAAGATGAAGAACAATTATGAAGCTCATAGCTCTAATAAGTAATACCACGTGTCTTCACGATGGATCAATTTACTTTACAAACATCATAATTCCCTGCTTATACAAATAAGGCTACATGAATTAAGAAACAAAATATCCTAGAACAAGAAATATATATTATTTCAAATTTGACTGTAGGATCGTAAGAGATCTCTCTAAAGGAGGCATTCTAATTAGCCTTGGTAAGTAAATACAATCGGCCATGATCTCTCCATCTTTACTACCGTCTAACTACACCAATCGAGAGTTCGCGAGTTCAATCCCCGGAGGGGGTTGATTTCGAGAAAATAACTACACCAATCAAATGGGTAAATGTGTCAATTCAAATGAATTGAAAACTGAAGCTTTCTACTTGAAACCTCTATAACATGTGCCTTTTGGAATCAAACCAGCGACCTCTTGGGCATAAAAGTTTTAGAGCTATACCCAATTGGTAATAACCTCTCTATAACATGTTGAGAATTCAATTTTCACTTCAAGTGGGTAGAAGAATTACATGGTTGTTTGTTGGAATAATTCGATAGAAGCTCCCATGAACCCACAGGAGGGTCGACCAAAACGGAGGAGAACAGACACTCAGACACACAAACTTAGCATAATTTGTTTCTGGAATGCTTCTATAATTTTATTATATTTTTCTGAAATGTGGGGAATAACCAATTATATTGGTGCCAATTCCATTACCCAACAAAAGGAAAAAGCTCTATATCATGTTTGTTACAACAAATTCAAGAAACCCAGTAAACCATTTGCTAAAGAATCAAAAATACAGAGGCAGGACCAAGATCAAACACTTGGCATGCGTTACATCAAATCAGAAAGAAACAAATGAGAGATCCATAGAAGCACTCACCATGGTGAGGAAATTGATCCATCTTATCACAAAGGTGCTTGTCCCTGTGCTCATCCTGAGATCTGCTGAGAGAAATGACAGAGAGAGAGAGAGAGGAGACAAGATTACAATGCAGGGTTAAAAAGACCAGAACAGTGAGAGAAATGGATTTAATTCAAATTTATGAACCATCCACCACCAACATCCAAAAATATTGCCCTTTGCACCCCCCACAGCACAAGTTGCCGCTTTGTCTTTACTTTAATTGATCAGGGGTGTTTTAGTCAACAGAATAAATTAAAACAGAGGTCCTTGTCTTTTTCTTCTGCTTAATAATTAAAAGCAGGGGGAGGTTTCTTTTGTTTCTTGCTTCTGAAAGCCATCAAAAGCTGGAGATATTTTTATAGGGGCTGTGGGTCCCAGTGTCAGTGAGAGGGTTGAATGCTAGCCATTGCTGGCAGCAGCTTTGGGAATTAAGAGTTGTGGAAGCCAAGCTTTGCCTCTTCGAGTTCTTCCAAAAAAGGTGTTAAAAATTATTGATTTCTAGTTATAACATGACTGCAACAATTTTCTTAGTTGGGAAACTTCATGTGATATGGGCCATCTTATAGCTGTCCAAAGATGCAAGCCTTAGAAGGTAGTTAAAGGAAATAATGTTCTCAATATATGCAACTTAGTTATAACATGTTGTAATTAATAGGAGGTGGATTTGGATCCATCCGCAATAAAGAAAAGTTTATGGGTAAAATTTATAAATCATCTTTCTAAAGCATAATCACATAATTCGCGAATAATTCGCGAATTTTTTATCAGACGAATTAATCTCCGAATTAATCGTCATTGCCGAACTGGCCGAATAATTCGCGAATTATTCGCGAATTATTCACGAATTATTCCTGAATTATGTGAAAAACAGCGAATAATTCAAAAAACAGCAAATAATTCATAAAATCAAAACCTAGCGTCTCATATATTAATTTATTGCTCGAAATCCTTCCCGAACATTTTCCGAACACTTACCGAATCTTTCCCGAATACCTGCCGATTTTTTCTGAATAGTTCTCCGAATCCGAATTTTTGATCTTGCCGAATTATTCCCGAACGACGAATTTGTGACTATGTTCTAAAGAAAAATTGGCCTTACTCATATTTGAGACTGGAATAAGTTTTTTTTCATGCTAATATGCAATAGTGCGATGATGAATTACGCAAGAGATAACCATTTCTTATGATACCAAATTGTCCACAGAAAAACATATATTGAATTAATTTCAAAATTGAAAGCCTAGTCAATATATAGATGGACTATTTTGTATCACTTCAAGATAGTTAGAGACGAAGTTAGAAAAGCTCTGGATTCAATTTTACAAAAACAACAAAAAGCAACATAAAGAGGATACAAAGCATAAACATTGAACAAAAATAGTGTGTAATGTCACAGCAAATACAAGTAAAATAAGTACAGATTTTATTTTCCCCTTTCCCATGAGCTTAGTACAGAGCAAGCAATAAATTCAAAGAAAAAAAAAATCGAACTAGATTGAGTAAAATCAGCGAGAGCTCCGTTCATGTTTGTTCTATGATTGTTCCTCAGGCTGTGCCTCTTCTTCTGGTTTTGATTCTGACTCCGGATCCGTCAGTGATATTTCCGGTGGCACGACCGGATCAGCCGAGTTCTTTCTCATGGAAGCAGTCTTGGTGAGATGGTTGTAACTTCCCTTCTCCTTGAACAACTGAGCGAAATGATGCTTGCAATACAGAATTCCATCCAGTGCAGCGTAGTTCGATGGGGTAAGGGTGCACCCTCCGTGAGAGCACTTGAAACAAGTCTTATGGTAATTTTCACATTCCACGGTAATCTGCCGCAACAAAGATCATATATTTTATAACATCATAACAAAAACAGAAATTCTTATGGATACCGAAACTCGAAGAAAGCCGATAACAACCTTTTCTAATGGGTACACTGTTTTAGTGCAAACTGCACATTTGTCCTGGGTACCACTGAACATGCTTGAGACCCTGCTTGGCGTCCTTGCCTGTAATATGAATTTCATTAGATTAATTCAGATCATAATGTCAAATTAAGCAAGTTTAAAATTAATAATTTCATGTCTGAAATTTTTGAACATACCAGTTCTTTGTTCTCAGTCTTCGAAGCTGTGCACCAAGCAAATCCACATACAATGGTTAAACAATTAAAATTATTCCACAAAAACTTTACCTTGAAATGATTTATATATATCTTAAATTGGGTAAATCACACAGAGTTTTTTTTATCAGTAAGATGCCCAAAACTATGTTTTTTAAGGGGATTTTTTTCACTAAAATACCTTCGACAGCAGCACTTGGGGTATTTTATTGTAGTAAAAGAAACTTTTAGGTATTTCAGTGAAAATACATGACAGTTTAGGGTATTTTTGTGTAATTTAGCCTTTTTTTTTAAAGCCTAATCCATGCACTCACGCACATAGCACACAGCATACATAAGCACGCAACACGCACGCGTCGGATTTGCCCCCAATTTACCCTAAATTAGTAATAGCCTTACGTGTCTGGAATTTCTTGGAGAAGCTCCCAGTTTCCTTGAAGAGCTGCTCAAAGTGAGGCTTGCAGTAAAGGACACCATCCATGGATGAGTAGCTGCACATCTAAGGACAACATACAATCCCATGCTTATAATTTTTGAATAATCATGTTGCTTATGCAAAAAAAGAAAGAAAGAAAGAAAGAAAACAACCACCACCGAATGCTTTATAACATATGTGCGTCATGTGTGTGTATGCATTTTCTAAAAGAAACGCGCGAATATAACTTACTGTAAGATTTCCCTTGCAGTGGCTGCATTTGAAGCATGCCTTGTGGTAGGGGACGGTATCGGCAGTCAACAAGTCGATGAAATGCACCGTCTTGTCGCACGCCTTGCACTTGTCCTGAGTCCCGGAGAAAGACATTGTTCCTTATACGAGAATCGGAATCAACACGAAACGGAATTCAAGATCAATCCGCGTTCCGTTTTGTTTCCGAGTAAAGGCGGGATAAGGAAGAAGAAGAAGAAGGAGATGCTTGAGGAGGTATATGAAGAGGAGGAGAGGGAGGATTTAAGAAGAGGATGAGTTTGTTGAGGGGAGATGGGGGGGAGCAAGGGAGGGAAAATAGGAGTGGGTTGGCTCTCAACCGCAGATTGATTTAGTCAAACCCTAAGATAAGTTCTACGTGCCCAGAGGAATGTTAGGTCATTTTTTGCTAAATTTAGAGCCCTGCATGAATTTTATGGTCATCTCTGATTACAATGCTAATCAGGTTTCTGTTAAGCATTGAGGATACACTGCATGCAAACGTAATCTCCCGAGTGAATTTTAGGATTTTGGCAAGTCATTCTCTCGCTTATGGTTTTCTTACAGAAATTTTATGTCGGTTTCACATTCGGTGATAAAATTCTATGAAATCCTACTCAAGAGTAGAGTCATATGCCCCCCCACCAAGTGAAAAAATCCCTAATAACTAAAATCTTGAACATTTAACAACCCTTTAATTGGGATAATTACTCTCACGGTAACAACATGCTCTTTGCTAATGTTCTATGAACCTTCCCAATTATAAAAATGAGCCAACAACAAAAAGTTTCTTTCTTAACGAGTGCTACTGCAGCCTAACCGTATTGCCTCCTTGAGAGACCCAAGGTTCGGACCCGGCTTGCATCAGGGCTTTTTCTCTCTCTTTCTCTCTCTCTCTCTCTTTAGCCACCTGCACATGCCTCACACTGTTCTGGGTTAACTAAACAAACACTGAATCATTGCATGTTCAGCCTATATGGTAACTCCAGTTTCCAGCTTTGATCAAACCAAACCAAACAAGCCATAAATTGAGTTCTCAACGGTTCCAACTGGACCCAAGAGCTTCAATCAAAACCATTAGCTTTGCATCAAACCTATTAGATTGAATTTTTTTTTTCTGAAGGAAAAAATTGGGGCAAAACATCCTACTCAATAAAATAAATTAAAAAATATATATTTATAAAACAAAACATGTATGCATCGAGGTAAACCATAACTGTTTGAACTAATATCTTTTGATTTTATTTATGGGAAGACAATATATTCATCATCCTTCACACAAATGCAACCACAAGATATAAGTTCTACACCACACAATAAGAAAATCCTCGATACATCATATAAAAATTACAGACGCCAAAGAAAAGGATATTATTATTTATATCAAACGTCGACGGCTGATCAAGTTCTTTCTTTATTTCTGTTTTTATCCAATAAACGAATACTATTAATAGTATTTCCATCAATAATAACGCCGTAAGAAGCAACAATATCCATAATGGCATCATTATCATAATCATCAAAAGATTCGGTAGAGCAAGTTTCAGTAGAACGTTTCAAACCCGATTTCTAATGAGCACTCTTGAACGAAGAGTAGGATCCGCGCGACAGAAAGAAATATTTACTCAAAGAGGTATTGGTAATTAATTTTCTCTTATGGGTCATTTTCGTGATGCGGGATGGTTTGAAATCAGGAGGGATCAAACTCATTCGGAAAAGAACTTTGCACTACTGAAGTAAGCAGGTTTAGAATCCGAGTGTAGTAATACAGATTTATCATTTTGATCTTTAGAAAGTGGAGAATTGGCCTGAGAATTAACAGTATTGGTTGTTTGATTGTTGATATTAGAATTAGGAGCACCACAAGTTTGAATGTTGGTATCGAAGAAATACGTATCAGAAACTTTGTTACTGGTAAATTAGAAGCAGATACTTCACAATACTCAGAAATTGCTTTCACAGTTGGCGATTTAAGAGAATCGCTTACAAATGGAGAAGTTATTACGAGCAGGTATAATATTCTCTGTAGCATTTGAATTATTTGAAATGATAGATATATTAAGTTTAGATGCAGGAGCAGCAGGAAATGGAGACATTTCTATCAAGTTGCCAATGGGTTTCCATGCATTCATCTACTTAGTTTTTGGGATGCTTGATTGCTTCGGCGGTGGATCAGAATGGACTGTCTCTTGATCTTGCATGTTAGACTGATTTACCTCTTAATCTTTCTTACAGTCTATTTTGGAATGACCGTTTTTTGCACAATCAGTATAATATTTGTAATTCTTCTCAAAAATGAATTTTTAAAAGAACTTAACGGAGGATATACCAATTCAAAACTTAGAAGGCAATGATTTGTGGATATCTAGTTCTACACAAACACAGGTCTTATCTATGCATGTGCAATGCAAAGTGTTGGCATCTATATTAATAAGTTTACCAATAAGTGTAACAATAGATTTCAACATTTCTTGATAGTAAAAATTCGGAGGCAGACCAGGAAGGATCAACCACAATAAATAGCTGTTGATCCACATTAAAAAACGACGACCACTTAAAACGAAATAGAAAACGTTTAATGTATAAGTACTCTTTCAACCATATCTTATTAAAATCTTCAGCATTGTGAAATCTAAGAAGGAGATCTTTTCGATCCAACACGCTAATCATAATATCTTTATGAATGAGGAAATATTGTTTGAGAATTTCATTAATGTCGCGAATGTTAGATCTTCCATAGAAGGCAATCAAAACATAAGAGAAAGGAAGAGCTCTTTGGAGAAAAATATAGCAGAATCTCCATCAATGGTTAAAGAGATTTCTTTTTCAGGTATATTGATTGGATAAAGATGGAGATTCTGATTTAGGATGGAAGCATAGGAGGGTTTAGACGTGGCATGGAAGACCTCCTTTAATAGATTGAAACCCCATGTAGGCTGACACCGTAGATCCCCATTTCTAATAGATTGAATTTAAAACATAAGACATCATTGTTCAAATTTTTAAACATAGTACTTTAATTATGCATGTTCGGTCAAGTACATTTATTTACTAAATTATAACACAGATAGAAGAACATGCCAGTTATGGAGGCAGCACAATCTCCTGGCATAATATAAGATCCGAGATAGTCTTCCCATGCCGATCGATCCTCCTCGAACAATTAACACCTCCATCAAGAATATTCCTCACCACAACATTCAAAGAATGGATTCCTCTAACCTCATATATCTCAACTCTAACTTGCTCGAGCCGGTCATTTCTTCGTTTAATTGCTTCAGGGTTCGGGAATGAAGATGTATCAAGCAGAGCCGAAACCACAGTTTTGACCCAAGAAGGCGTTATCACCAATTTTAACCTTTCAATGTCTTGAGAGAAATGGGGGATGATCGAAAAGTTTAAGTCATTTCCTTTGTCACCAGTTCGGCTATGCGCAATTTCGTAGAGAGGAAGCTTCTTGTTTGATGGAGCAGCAGTTGGAGGGGATGAAGATGTAGAGTTTTCGATATAACTGCTTTGTGGAGTAAGTTGCGGTCCATTTTGTTCTCTTAGAGTAAGGGAATCGCATGGAGTTGTGATCTTCGTTTGCTCCATGTCCGTTGTCCAGAAAACTTGCTCACGTTCAACCTTCAGAATAATAGAAAGCACCGTTGGTAAAATTTAAAAATAGTTCAAGGTAAAACGATAATTTCTAGGAGAAAATCGCTTTCATAGATATACAGGCACATGATTCCCTCTGAAACAAGAGAAGCTGATATAGTGTTGTTGTCGAAAGCAAGTTAAGGAGGATGTCCAATATAATTGTTCCAACACTAAGACGAAGGGGAAAGCTCAAATAGACTTAGAGAGGAACTATGCAGGGTTTAATAGGATAAGAAACTATGTGCATAAATTTAAAGGGGAACAAAAAAGAACAGCCTCTGACATAATTGGATTAACTTATAATGCCAAAGATAGCAGAACAATATATGCATAACATGGAAGAAGAAAAGAGTTGGAAGTGACCATCAGAGTTTCCCTGAAAAATAAGATATGTATCCCTCCTTTCAGATCTTAGGATTCCGAAGAATCATCATAATTGGCTCCTTTGAGTTCTAATCCTTCTCCCACCAAAATGGATGGGCCATGGAGCAAGGGTCCATGAAAAATTTGATAAAGTTTTGTCATCTTGATGTTACAACGTCAACACTCTTAATTAGTTCCAAATTCCTAGGCAACACAGCTATGGATTAGAAAGGGGCTTGTGAAATCCTAAATGACCCATGGGCTTCCTCCAAATTCTTCTATACGAGCCGTGAAGTCTTAAAAGCAAAGGAAAAGATGAGAGGTTTACTTTACAGATCTATGTTCAACTCGAAAAAATAAAGCGAAGAGCGGAAAAGAGGTAGTCCATCAGTTCTACGAAAATAAAGGAAGCACGAATAGAAAAATGTAAATCTCAATTTCTTTAAATATTTCCAGGCGTGCGCACTAATTTTCATGATTTACTATTAAAGGGAACAGGATAAATGTAAACAAAATGAAATCAAATATGTATCTGCTTTATCTACTTACAATATCTATTTAAAAACTGCTCGAGACAAACTTTGCATCATAGACATTATAGTAAAAATTGACTTATCCACCACAACAATTTCATCATGCATGCAGATCCTTACCGGTTCCTTTTCAAGGATTATCTCCTTCTTGTTCCCAGTGCTGCATTTTCACAGAGCAGTCATTTAGAAGGTTTGATCAAGAATATGCTTTATGATAATGAGCTGCTCCTTGTAAAACCACATTGTACAGCATATTCCGCAATAGAGTTATTAGGGATAGAACTATATAAAAGAAATGGGAAGAACAGAAGGAACTTATATAAACCTGATACCACCACCTCCAGCAGGACCATTTGTGTAAAGAGCAATAAATTCTTCAACAAAGCAAGCGGCATGCTCTTTTAGCTCAAACAGGCCATCCATGCGAAGTCTGATGTCTCGAACTTGTTCCACGGAAGAGTCGCCCGTGTCAATGTTGGCTGCTTTTAGGCTGTCATGTCCAATAATATAGGAAACAACACTGTCTTTAACTTTGGGACAGGTTTCCTTCATCCATGATCTAACCTAAAATAGAACGAAATCGTGTGTTTGTAAAAGAATGGAAAATATATTTGATGATACTAGTAAGCAGAAACAAGATTCTTCCAACCTATATTAATGTGTGACAATGAATTGATAGGAAAGTCATCTTACGAATACTTGAATATTTGAATATCAAGTATAAGAACTTCCCAATATAAAATAAACAATATAGACTACAAGTATGAGCTTGCATGATAATGAACTACTAACCAGAAACTCTGCAGCTTCAGCTCGCTGTACGCATCCAAATCCTCCATATGAGATCTCTCCCCAACTTTTCCACCCACAAGCCTGCAAGGCAACTAGCTCATGGTGTCCAATATAAGAACAGAAAACTATCTTGTAAAACAATTATTCAGTATGAACAGATTTTGATGAAGACAATACTTGCATATGTTACAAGTCACTACACAAAAAGATCTTCATTGAAGAAAGAATCATTACCACAACCTCAGTAGTAGTGGAGAGAATTACTCAACATAACTCAGTAATAGGGGAATTTTCTTCCCACAAGATCAAAATTTGTATGTAAGAAAATCAAGATGTTGTGGGGGATAAACACCGACCAAATCATAAGCATGTTTATCTAGTTTTACTAGTTACTTTTGTATATGAGTGTCCAATATGCAATGCTATTTAATTATTAACTGCAGCAAGTATCTGACTTGCTTCCCACATTTTTTACTATAGACGGTCATGAACCAAAAATTCATGTTTCCTATCCCATGCTGCTCTGCGGAAGCAGCAGATAATTCTGAACCTATTATTATCAGTGATAGCAGAAAGTGACATTTAAGGTGGAAGGCTCTGGGTAACAGATCTCTTGAGTTCTTTAAGTGGCATATCTGTATTCGAGTTAGGCGCAAATACTTAAAACAAGCTGAAAAACATGAAACGTGAAAGATGTAAAACATGATATGGATTCAGTAGAAGTGTTTGCAAAAACAACAAAGCTGACTATAAATATTAGTTTGAAAGGTTTCAAACCCTAGATCATATAGCTAGGCAGTAAAAATGAATATTCAACAAAGTAATACTTAATAATATTACACTGAAGGACAGAACCATGTAGTGGTGCTATTAAGGGTCTGTTTAGGTTTGGAGTTGGGAAAACCAGAGCTCATTTCTTGGAGTTACCTACACTCTAAAATGGGTGTTTTCTTCTCATATTTCGGAGTTTATAAAGAATTTTGGAGTCAGGATAAATTTATGAAATTCCAATTATCCTAGTTTAACTCCAAAGCCAAACAGGCCCTGTTTTAACATTCTGTGAGATCTGTAATATCAACGAACAACTTACTGTTGGAACCAAACGCAAAAGTTTGTCTGGGATGTGAAAGCTAGATGGTTTTGCTCCATGACAGAAAACTCTATCAGTTGTTAATGGGCAGAAGTACACATCCTGCAAATTTATAACCTGCAATAGTAAAATACTTGAGTCTCAGCAATCTAAATCCAGTGGCAGTGTAAAATACTTTTATCTACTCACCACATCGGGAGTAATGTAGGACCCAGGATCACCAATCTCATAAAGAAGCTGCTGAGCACAGGTACGCTGATCCAAAAGACCACCACTACCATCGGCCTTTCCTACACATACTTCTCCTTTATAGCTAATTTCAGCATATGGGAGTGATAAATCCAAAAGTTGTTCATGAGAAAAATTTCGATGCCCATCTCCTGCCACAGAGCATGCACATCGTACAATTTAGTAGACAGCAAAATTAAGATGATCGAGAATTATAAATTGCATCCAGAACTAAATTAACCCACAATAACATGAGCATTACTCATCACCACCATCAAGGCCTTTGCCAACACAATGAGGAGAATGAAGCTAGCATGCACAAGGCTCCATTAAAGATTTGGCAGAATTTTAAGGTTGGGTGTTAACATTACATCTCAAATCTCAACCCTCTAAATTCTTGCAAAACCATGGCCAAGAAAACTGTGGGCAAGCTAAAGGTTCGACCTACATTCTAGAAGAATTGGAAGTTCGAAAAACCTGTTGTATTAGTCATGCAGTTTGAGCTTGTGCAACAAGCAGCAATGCTAAATTCTCAAATAAAACCAAAGAACCAAAAGGAATACACTGTAGTTATAATGGTAATGTTTTATGTAGTACTATGGCGTAACAGATGTACCTGGATGCATAAAGTATCCTCCTGTGAGTTGACAACCACACTCTAGAAGATGGCCAGCAAGTGCCCCTTGTGCCAATTGTTCGAAATCGTTCCAGTTCCAACCTAGTTCATAAACCTAACGATGAAGTAATTATGTGCCCTACATATTTTCGAAGATATAATCACTATATTATGTATTTATAAAAATGGAAATGTTTAATTGTATAATCTTACACTTTAGTTTAAACAACGTAAATTCCCATAGGCTTAAATTATACTGTCAGTCATCTAGAACTATCTATTCTGCAACAGATAACTTTAATAGAGTCATGCAAGTTTAGGTAAACCCTTATTAAAGTTTGTTAAGAATATAATGAGTTATTATATATTAGTGATGAGTACATTTAGTTAGTAGATATTAGTTATGAATATATTTT
Source organism: Agapanthus africanus (assembly GCA_030015575.1). Classification (NCBI taxonomy): domain Eukaryota; kingdom Viridiplantae; phylum Streptophyta; class Magnoliopsida; order Asparagales; family Amaryllidaceae; genus Agapanthus; species Agapanthus africanus. The sequence goes on from CM057338.1 coordinate 59,678,203, forward strand.
GTTATTAGATTGAGAGGCGATCTATAACTTTCTATATATATATCTGTATGTACTCTTGTTTTAATTAAGCCAATAAAGATTTTTCTCTTGATTATTTTCATGGTATCAGAGCTCTGAAAATAATTGAGAAAAAAAATCTAATTCTCCTAACCCTAATCCTTTCCTAGCCGCCGCCGCCCTCTCTCTCTTGATCTCTCCCCAACCCTCGATCCCCACCCTCGCCCCACTCTCCAGACCTTACAACTCATCCCTTCACTATTGACGACCCCTTGCCACTCCTCAACAGCACCTTGACAGCGCTCACAACCCATCACCCCTCGACAGCACTCGACATCCATCGACGGCCCCTCGCCACCCCTTCGACCGCCCTCGAAACCCATCGACTCCTCGACAACCCTTCGAACCCCCTCCAACCCTCCACCAATCCTTCGAAAACCCTCCAGCCCCCCTCGCCCTCGACGACCTCCAGCGACCCCCGGGCACCCTTCGAAGACCCTCCAGCAACCCACTACACCCTTCTGGCCACCCCTTCCAGCCCCTAAAACACCTTCAATAACCCTCTACCCCCTTACAACACCTTCAAAAGCCTTCATGCCCCTTTCTAGACCCATCGCTGCTCTTAAAAACCTAGCTGTCTCCATGATCTACTAGATCAACTTGCCTTTTGTATTTGTTGTGGGTTAAACAACCTTTTTTCTCTCTCGGGATCTACTTCTGCGCCATTTATCATGGATTCTGGTGATGACAAAGTTAACTCGGCCTCTATCTCGTCCGTTGACTTCAAGACGGATCTTCTCTTGACAATGATCTCTCTCTCCGGCGCAAAGAACTACCTCCAATGGTCCAGTGCTATTAAACGACCCTTGAACAACAAAGGTCTTTACCGCCACTTGACGGATGCTCCTCTTGACTCCAAAACTCCCCAATATGATACTTGGTTACAGGAAGATACCAAGGTGATTGTTTTGTTATCTAACTCTATAAATTCTCACTGCTATACGTCTATTATGTCTCTGAAAACTGCTAAGGAAGTTTCGACAAATCTTCATTTTCTGTACACGTCTGAGGATAACTTACAGAACCTCTATGATATCTTCCATACCTTTACTACGGCTACTCTAGAAGAAAATATTCAGGATTTTGGTGCCCTCTTCAGTGGACTTCTTGATCGGTGAAACATCTATCAGCCTATCTCCACTGACCCTGTTGTCATTTGCAAACGTGAGTCCCTTGTTGGCGCGTTACTCTTGACTCGACCACCATCCAGATTTGAGGGTGTCTGCTCCCTCATTCTTTCTCAGAGTGGTTGTTCTTCATTGACGAGCATCCTGTCAAGCATTTTCGTGTGCCCACGGTTTCTTCCCCATCTATTGAGCCTATCTTGACCGCCTTTGTTACTCGAGGCCGCAAACGTAGGATCTACACTCAGTCTGGACGTGGTTCCTCTAATTCTATCTGTGGTGACTGTAGGGTATGGTGTGGTCGCCCCCATCTGATTGCTCGTGGTCGTGGTTCCCGTGGATGCGGTCGTGGTCGATCCGGTCTTTACTGTGCTCATTGCTGCGGCACTAATTATCGAGAAGACTGGTGGTGGGAGAAATATGACTACCGTGATGATACACCTACCGTCCGCCAGACACCCACACCTGTAGCTACTGATCAACCTTTCTCTTCTGCCGGACAAGTACCGTTATCCAGTGATGAGTGGAGCCAGATGCGTCGTCTCCTCTTTTCTGTAGTTCCTGCCAACTTTTCCACTCCGCCAGGTATATCTTTACTCTCTCTAATTCGTAGATAGTCGATTTCGGCGCCTCAAATCACATGTCTCATGATGGACTATCTGATTTTACTTCTAGTTCTCACAAGTTTATTTCCATGGCCGATGGTAATACACTTTGACTGTTTCTGGCTCTGCTGATTTATCACTTCATCTTTACACCTTAAAAATGTTTTAATTGTGCCATCTTTAAAATAAAATTTGCTTTCTAATCGTCAGCTTACAAATGATTTCAACTGCTCTGTAACTTTTTATCATCTTATTTTGTGATACAAGATCTTTTGACGAAGCAACGGATTGGTGGAGGCATGAGTTGTATTATGTTGATTATCTTTCCAGTACGTTTGCAGCTGTTTCTATTATCCAATGGCACCGGAGACTTGGTCACCCTCCCTTTTCGTTTTTACGTAATATATTATCTTCTATTAGTTTTTCAGATTGTGAGTCTTGTATTCTTAGGAAGGTATCATCGCTCCTTTTCTCCAGTTAATAAGAGACATGATTCACCTTTTGTTTTAGTTCATTCTAATATTTAGGGCCTCTTTAAATTTCCTAGTGTATTTGGTTATAAATATTTTGTTACATTTATTGATGATCATTCACGTATAACTTGGTTGTATCTTCTGCATAATAGGTCTGAACTTTTATTTACTTTTAAAACCTTTGTTGCTGAGATTACTAATCAATTTGTTGTTTCGGTTAAGATTCTTCGTTCAGATAATGCTAAGGAAAATCAGCACGGAGTTTACTGTATTTTATAAGACACGTGGAATATTACACCAAACTTTGTATTCTTATACTTCTCAGCAAAATAGGATTGCTAAACGAAAGAACCGGCATTACGTGAGATAGCTCATTCTTTTCTTTTACATATGCATGTCTTGAAACGTTTATGGAATTTTGCTGTTTTAGCTGCCTGCTTTTATATCAATCTCATACTTTCTCCTGTCCTAGGCAACCAGTCTCCTTTGTCTATTTTGTTTCCACAGGGCAAGCCTTTTCCTCCTAAGGTATTTGGTTGTCTATACTATCCCCATATTTTAGGTCCTCATATTGACAAGCTTGATCCTAAAGCTACCCGTATGATGCTTGTAGGTTACTCACGAACTCAAAAAGGATGTTTACTTTGATTCTACTTCACCTAAAGTCTGTACTTCATGTGATGTGGCCTTCTTAGAAGATCAAGCTTATTTTCCACCAACTGTTAAGGACCCCACCCACTCTTCATGTTCCTACCTTCATCAGACCTTGATTCGTCTTTCCAACATGTGCTATCTAGTTTTCATCCTATAGCCTTTTATCCACAGGTGTATCACCGTCATAAGAAAGTTCTCCCAACTTCTCCCACCAATAATTTTTCTAACGATTCTTCAGCAGGTCCTACTATACAGTCCAATGTTCTTGATTCTCCATTGCGGTTGCCTTCAGAAGAAGATATCTTTCTTCCAATTGCCTTATACAAAGGTAAACGTCCATGTACTACTGCACATCCAATTTCTAACTTTGATTTTTATCATAGACTGACACGATCTACCAGTTTGTTTGTTTCTTTCTTATATGCCATCACCCTTACTTCTTCTGTTCAGGAAGCTCTTCAGCATACAGATTGGCATGCAACTATGTTAGAGAAGATTGCCGCACTGCGCTCTAATCAGACTTAGAAATTGGTACCTCCGCCTTCAAATAAGAAGATTGTTGGCCGTAGATGGGTCTTTATTGTTAAACATAATCCAGATGAGACGATTGACCGTCTCAAAGCTCAATTAGTGGCCAAAGGATTTACTCAGCAGTGTGGTTTGGATTATGTTGAAACTTTTTTGCCAGTTGTCAAATTGACATCAGTTTGTGTTCTTATATCCTTGGCAGTTTCTAAGGCTCGGCCACTTCATCAGCTTGATGTGAAAAATGTATTTCTTAATGGCGATCTTTCTGAGACTATTTATATGCAACAGCCTTCTGGCTTTGAGCGACCGGAGAAGTCTATGGTTTGTCTTTTATATAAATCGTTATATGGATTGAAGCAGTCACCGCGTGTCTGGTTTGATAAGTTTAGTACAGTTCTACGACATACGACGGATTGGCTTTAAACGTGGTCGCGCCGACACATCTCTTTACACATAATCATCCTCAAAGAAGGGTAATTGTGCTGGTGTATGTTGATATTATCTTTACTGGAGATCATTCTGCTAGCATCTTCAAGGTGAAAAAACATTTGGCTTCATACTTACATACCAAAGACCTTAGGCAATTTAGATATTTCCTTGGAATTGAAGTATCATGTAATTCTGATAGATTACAACTCTTTCAGCACAGATATGCACTTGATCTTCTATCTGAGACGGAATTTCTAAGATGTAAACCAGCAAACATCCTTATGGATTCCTCAGTCAAGCTATCTCGATTGAGCTATTCCTCGGATCCTCCACTTCCTGACCCACGACGATATCGACGTTTAGTTGGAAAGCTTATTTACCTCACTGTCGCTCGTCTTGACATTGCTTTTGCCGTTAGCACAGTGAATCGGTATATGCAAAATCTTTTGACCTCTCACTTTAAAGTGGTTGAGTATATTCTCAGATATATCAAAGGTTCTCCCGGACAGGGTCTTCTTTATAAACCACATCTATGTTGTCGCTCACAGTCTTTGAGGATGTTGACTTTGCTGGATCCATTGATGATCGTCTTTCCACAAGTGGCTATTGTGTCTTTTTGGGAGGAAACTTAGTTACATGGAGGAATAAAAAGCAAAATGTAGTGGCCCGTTCTTCTGCAGAGGCTGAGTATAGATCTATAACGCATACAATTGCTGAGTTGGTATGGCTTATCTCTCTTCTGACAGATCTTGATGTTCCTTCTCTTCCAACTACACTCTTCTGTGATAACAAGGCAACAATCCACATTGCTGAGAATCCAGTTTTTCATGAGCAGACCAAGCATATTGAAATAGATTGTTATTTCAATCGTGACAAGATGACATATAAAATGGTTGCACTCGGGCATGCTTCTTCTTCGATTCAACTAGCAAATATCTTTACCAAACCTCTTTCTCGACCGATTTTCGCTTATCTTTTGTCCAAACTTGGTATTATTGATATCTATGCTCTAGCTTGCGGGGAGTGTTAAGAATATAATTAGTTATTATATATTAATTATGAGTATATTTAGTTAGTAGAGATATTAGTCATGGATATATTTTGTTATCAGATTGAGAGACGGTCTATAACTCTTTATATATAGATTTGTATAGACTCTTGTTTTAATTAAGCCAATAAAGATTTTTCTCTTGATTATTTTCAAAGTTCACCTCCAAAAGAAGGAAATTATAGAAGGTACATATATAGAGCTCAAAATCTTTTTATAACTGCCCTATTCAACAATCGGTAAGTACAGATGTCAAGCGCAAAATCTTTCAAAAAAAATCCTAGTCAATACCATACATGAGGGAGGGGCACTATACTACTATCAACTAGAAAACATGGTTCTTTAAGAAGAATAGTTCTAATCAAAATTCCATCCTTGAAAATTGAAATCAGTCGATACAAAACTTTGCTTTGAATATTGGAAAGGCAAAATTACGGTTGGGTTGCCAAATGAAGACTCAAACATAAAAGTAAAATCATCATTGCTCATCATACATGCAGATCATCATTGTGTTTCCTTCTACTGCATAAAATGCTACGAACCTCAAATATTGGAAACAAAAAGAAGGGACAGATTTAAGCGTTTCTATTAAGAGATTACCTGAATTGGTACCGATATCAGTTTAAGATTTTGTGTTAAAGTGGAATTCTCAATAACAACCAAACATCAGTTAGGTCCTAGGTTAGAACCTCGCTAAAAACATTCAATATGGGTAATTCTAGTTACCCCGCGACATGATTGTATGAGGAGGTTCTGTTGCTAGGTTATGTACTAAATTATCAATGACCAAAGAAAAAATAATTTAATGGAGAATATGGAACAGTACCAACAAGTTATTCAAAGGGCATACTGAAGAAAGATCCATATTTGCAATGTTACAGAAATATTAAATGATGATGTTATCATATATGGAACAAAGGTGCATCCATTATGCCAACTTGCCAAGAGAGGCATGGTACATAAAAAGAGATCCATAAGTACAGCATTGTATAAGACAATTTTCATACCATTGGAGCCAAGAACAATGAAGCATCAGCAACCCTTGAAGTTATTATAACATGTGGTTTATACATCTCAAGGCATTGAACAATTGGAGCTGCTCCTAAATATGTACTTGCACCCTTCAATATCCAACCGAAACATCAGATCCAAATAAAGGGAAAATAATAAAATGCATATCACCTACATTTAACAGAACTGTCTCTAATCTTCTAAGAAGCAAACAGCAAGTCACATGAATGGGGATAGCGTATTCAAGCAAACACACATCTTTACAGATACAAACATGTGAAAATAGCAATTACATTTAAGAGTTGCATGCCACTAAATTTATGTTTAAAAGCACAATAATATTATAATTATAATATAAAATCACCGGCTTCATATATTTAACCTGAAATACAAAGATAAGTGCATGTACAAAACAATTACTCTACACATATTATCAACAATTCAATACATATAAGCATAAAACGCGGGTGGGGGAGGGGATAAAAATTTACTTGGACGTGTGTGCGCCTGCTCTGTGTGTGTGGGGGGGGGGGGTACTCACGTGTGTGTGTGTGTGAGAGAGAGAGAGAGAGAGAGAGCGTACGTGTGTGCACGAGCATACAAGCGTGTTTGTGTGACTGCACACAGACACACAACATTAAGTTTCACTAAAATCTTTTAAAACAAGGATGGAAGTGGAAGATGCAACCCTTCATCGAATAATCATAGATGCATGGGCTAAGAATGAGTTCACTAATACAATTACCCTAATACTGATTATGGTGCAAAGCAAATATATATATATATATATATATATATATATATATATATATATATATATTCTTTGCGACCCGGATTGCACAATAAGAAAAACGTGAACTCCTAAACCAAGCGAGATTTAAACGATCCGAACCGTTCATCCTCTAATCCATACCTTAAGATATTTGTATGGAAAATCAACGCATTTCGAGCTTTCTAACCCATGAATCTAATGATCTGTGTTCAATTATCGAAAAGAAGTTCAATTTTTGCATTCATTTGATGCATGGGCTAGAAAGCTCGAAATGCTTTGATTTTTCATACATAGACATCTTAAGGTATGGATTAGAGGATGAACGGTTCGAATCGTTTAAATCTCACTTGGTTTAAGAGTTTACGTTTTTCTTATTGTGCAACCCGGGTTGCAACGGATCACTCCCATATACATACATACATATACATATATAAGAGCGCTCTATTGCAAACCGGTCCGCATTTTTAAAAAAACGGGAACTCTCGATCCACGACATATTTGAACGATCCAAACCGTTCAAATTGGTCACCCTACCTTCGGTCTATGTGTATGAAAAATCAAAGAATTTGAAGACCTCTAACCAATATATTAGATGGAATTTATGTTGCTATATTGAAAGACGTTCGTTTTGCACTCATTCAATACATGAGTTAGAGATCTTTAAATCCTTTGATTTTTCACACATACATTTGAGGATAGGGTGATCAACTTGAACGTTTCGGATCATTCAAATCTGTCGTGGATCGAGAGTTCTCATTTTTTAAAATGCAGGATGGTTTGCAATAGATCACTCCCCTATATATATATATATATATATATATAGAGAGAGAGAGAGAGAGAAAGAGAGAGAGGGGGGGTACGGATCCTATGAGACGGGTTCGCGTTTTTAAAAACACGAACCTGAATGAGCGCCGTTGGCTTGTGTTTTTAATCAACGGTTAAAATTAATTCAGCTTATTAAATTGTTAATAAATGGAAGGTAAATATTCTACTCCTTGATTTTAGGAAAAAATCAATTTTTGGCAGTGGAATATTTACCTTCCATTTATTAACAATTTAATAAGCTGAATTAATTTTAACCGTTGATTAAAAACACAAGATTCAATGACTCTCATTCACGTTCGTGTTTTTACAAACGCGAACCCGCCTCATAGCATCCGTACTATATATAGAGAGAGAAAGAGATATATGTTAATGGAGCTAAGGTATACCTTAGCTAAGTTATCTAAACTATATGAGAAGAGGATGAGTGACTCATCCAACTATAAAAATATATAACTTAAAAACAATATGGCCCATCCCCTTTCCTCCTCTCACATATCTTAAGTAACTTAACTAAGGCATACCTTAACTCCATTTTTCCCATATATATATGAGAATAATGGAGGAAATAGGCCCTAGAAGGCTTTTCCGTTAAGTGAAATAGAAATATACGTCCTTCGCCATTTTATTTGACGATCGGCACCGCCCTGATCTTCATCGTCTACGATGTCGATACACCAAATTTCATGTGATTTTAATACTTTTTCCCGCAGTGGGTGCAAAATTAACGGTTCACTGACAATAGAACTTTTTACATTGCTAAATCAACAGCGAAAAAGTGTTAAAATCACATGAAATTTGGTGTATTGATATATTTGACAATGAAGATCAAGATGAGCGGTGCCAATCATCGAATAAAATAGTGGAGGATGTAGATTTCGACGCCACCTAACGAAAAAGGCCTCCTAGGGCCTCTCTCTCTCTCTCTCTCTCTCTCTCTCTCTCTCTCTATATATATATATATATATATATATATATATATATATATATTTGTGTGCGCGCGCGCAACAATTCAAAAAAAATGTGTGCACAGGCTCATGATGAATTGTAAAGCAAAAAACTAATAAACTCACTCCTTCCAGTTTATTGCACCTGTCAGATGATAGTGAAGACCCTATAAAGAAAAGAAACATCAGGGAATCGGTATCATAAACTATGCAGCTATGCTTCATTAAACTTCCATAATCACCTGAATTGGCATCAGAAACTTCATAAGCTACTGCCACTCTCACACTAATCCCCATCCTGCTCGCCACATCCAAAGTTTCTTTCTGCGCCCCAATCGGATCCACTTAATGCACCATCAAACACAAACAAAAATTAATCAAAATCCAAAATTTGCAACCAAAATACCAAAATCAAATTAAGCTCTTACATGCACCCATATTAGTGATTATACAAACTCCTCTCTCCACAGCCAAAGGCAACAGCAGAGACATCCATTCCGATACTACGAAAAAATCTACAGATCAATCAACAACACAACAAAAAAAACACCAGCTAGGGTTTTGTAAAGAAGCAAGCTTTACTTCTAGGATCGTATCCTTTGCCGCCGGAGAGCATGATCTGGTACCGATCAGCTAGGGTTCGCTCGGCCAAGCATTCGAGCACGATGTAATCGAGCTGGGGGGCTCGCCGCAGCAATTTGAGAGCGGCCATTGGTCTGTCGCCGGCGAATCCGGCCCCACAACCGATGCATACTCTATCTTGGAGCCTCTTAGGGTTTTGTCTCTGATTCCATGAGATCAAATTGATGCAGATTAATGATTTTAGAGCTCGTGATTTAGTTTGTCATTAAAAAAAGAGATTTTGGGGGGATTTGCTTACCAATTTGATCGAGGAGTTTCGTATTTGAAGGTTTGGATTTGTTTCCATGGAACGGGTGCCGAGTTTTCAGAAGGGAAGAGAGAGAGAGAGAGAGAGAGACTCCAAATGTTGGAGCGAAATGGTGGCTGTGCTAGATGCGTACGTAAGAAGAGTTAGGCGTAAGTAGAGTTAGGGGTGAAACCGTGTCCGGTTGAAGTTTGATACTCAATTGGGAAATCATAACTTAAATCCAAAATCCGTCCAAACACAAAGGTTTTGAGATGTGTTAAACCCGAATCTGCAATTTCGGATAACGGGCAGGTTTGGACAGTTTTAGGGTTTTAGACGAGCAGACCAGTCCTCGGATTTTCGGGTCTTACCTATAATGAATTATCCAAAAAATTTATAATCATAATGCTTGAATACATATGGACAAATTTTTACTTCGAAGAAAAAATTGCATCAAATAGATATCATACAATAATTACGATATATACAGCTAATATTTATAATTAAATATCTATACGATATCAATTCAGATATAGAAAAAGATAATAGAGATATAGACTGAAAATTTAGGTTGGTAAGAAAATTCCTAATTCTAAGATTGCTCAACATTATCGATATTTTTGAGTACATGGATATATATGTACACCTTTTGAAAAGATTATTAAATATTTTTATATAAGATAGCAAAGGTATCCATAATACGCGCCAGAGAATAAAGGTGTTGCCTTTTCTACTTCTATTTGATTCCATATCCTACTTCTAATTGATTCCGTAGAACTTTCTCGATTGGCGGGAAGGTTTTACCGAGCGTGTTGGTCCGGATCGAAAAACAAATGATTTCAACAGAGTTAGAAGGAGAAGATGGTGACGTCACCTCTGGTGAACATATATCCTCTCTCGGACTACAGCTTCGGATCGAAGGAGCTCAAGATAGAGAAAGATACCTCCGTCGCCGATCGCCTCGCTCGCATGAAACTCAAGTAATCCCCCCTCCCTCAAAACCCTAGATCCAACCCAACTCAAAACCCTAGATCAAAACTGTCGTTTTTATTCATTTTTAGGATATTGCACGCTGATCACATTCTCTTGTTTCGTTTCTTGGATGCTAGTCACATGAAAGAAGGCATGCGGACCAGCGTCAAAGGAATTCTCCTGCTAATTGGCCTCAACCCCTCTCTCTCTTTTTAAAGCTAAATATGGAAGAGATAAGATTTTTTCTTTTCAAAGAACCGCGAATTTTCCTGTTGTTGGGTACAAGAATTATTTTACTGGCATCCTTCAGGAGTTCAAATATAACAAAATCAATATCTTTCTCTTTGTTTTGGACTCGATGTGCCTTACTTTAACTATTCATAAGATATTATGATCCGATGGCGATAAAATACCCATACATTTCTAGTGGACGAAGGTAACAATGTATGATAAAGCCTTCGCCTCTCCTTCTCTTCCACCTAGCATGCATTCTCTCTATATGAGCAGTGTGGTTTAGTCAAGATTTCAAAGAGAATCCAATCACTTGAATCCCCTTGGTATATCCCGATAAATTAAACTCCTTTAACTTCTGGAGAGAAAAAACTCTTGATTTCATGGAAAGTTTACACACGAATGGAATTTATTTCTACAGAAAATACTCTAAAAAATTGAAATGAAGAATAGATATGAATGATCAAACTGATGGTAATGACGGTAGTTGAGTTCAATGATCAGGAATCATCAATCAAAAGAAGATGCAAGTTTTAGACCAATCAAAAAACACAGGGCTGAACTGTGAATCAAGCTCGTCTGAAGCATTTAAACGTAAACTCTGAAAACATGCAAAGGACATGCATGAACCCATTGTAAATATCTGCTGTGTATATCTATATTAATTATGGTTTACATGAGGAATATCTAAGTTGATTAAGTTTTCTTCTAGCAAATACGGAGTATTAATGGTAAACATATTACACTAGTGTGTGTATTAATCTTCTTGTTGATTAATTTTGATAAGCATGCACAATGGGCATGCAAAAATCATTGCGTCCATTTATCAACTTTCTTATTTGGTCATTCATTCTAACATGCTCATTCAATACTGTTCCTATCATGCCTTGGAGTAATTGCAATTACGTTTTCATAGCTTCCCATTTACATTTTGCCATCAATCATTGTTTACTGTTGTAGTCTTCCTGGACTCCTGTTCTTTTTTATTACCGGATAATTTTCATCTTCTCAGTTCCCCCTTATTTCGTTCCTTTTAAATTTCTCCTGATTTTAGAAAACCTGTTTTGAAATCACAGTTTACCTTAGGGAACCATGAGCCTAAGGAATAGGGTTGCATCCGGATCGGATACGGACCAAACATGAGAATTACCATATCCGTATCCACTTTCTATCTTCGGATACGGATACGGATATGTTCCGGTAAGAAATATTCATATCCATATCCGGAAAAAACGGATACGGAAAGACGGATTCGGATTCGGATATATATAATCCGGATTATTTAAATTTGGGTACTTACAAAACCACAATATGTACACACACTATCATTATCATGGTAGATATATGAACTCAATGGCATGGGTAGATATCATATAAGAAGAAGAAAATATAGCAAATGTATCAAACATCATAGACAAAGAATCAATCATTTCCAATCATAAGTTCCACCATCCACCAGACAAGTATATCAAAATACTTCACTTAGACAAATAAAGACCTTGTAAATGAAATACTAAAGAACAAACAAATTCATAGAAGCCAAAACTTCTCCGAACATTCATGAACCCACAAATCAAATGCCATATCAAAATATCATGCTTTCACTTTTGCTAGCAATCCCAAAAAATCCGAGGCACCTAGAAACATAGCAAACTATCGATTTCATCACACCAAGTCAACCCATTTTCACTCACAAGTCACAACAAAAACCACCACAATCATCAAGAATTCAAATTAAACTACAATCAAGAAGTATTCAAATTGAAGTTGACTCATCAAGAATTAGGGTTAAGGCTATACCTTGAGAGTCGGAGTCAAAGTAGACAGGTGGGAAGGAGGCGGAGTCAACGTCTCGTGGGAAGGCTGAGGCAGACGCTTTGCGGGAGGCAGAGAGAGGCGGCGGTCCTGCAGGAAGCGGAGGCGGTCATGGTGGCGGTCTAACGGTCGAGGGAGACGCGGTCGCAGAATTTGGGAAAAGTTACTGGATTGAGATGGATTGAGATGGAGAATAATAAAACTCTAGATAGTTCACAAGTTAAGAGTTGTTATTTCAAATCAAGGGCTAAAATTAAAAGTTAGATCAGATATTTAGATCTCAATGGGCCCAGAATTTACAAGTATAATATATTAGTATAATAAAAGCTAGTATGCTAACCGGATATCCGGATACGTATCTGTATTCGGACGATTTTTTATATACATATCCGGATCTGTATCCGGCCGGATTTCAAAATCCGGATCCGGATGCAATCTTACTAAGGAAGCTTGAAGCTAGAAGTGTCCAATAGATTTGAAGTGCTTAATATATACTTGAGGCTAGGGATTTGTCTTAAGACTCTTAGCATTTTTCTTAAATAAGCACTTATGGAAGTTTAGTTTATCAGTAGTAAAAACCTGCACTAGAGCAACAACCATAAAAAACTGCGGGTTTCACATCATTCCTCTTTTTTGATGCTCAAGTGCATTTATTCGGGTTTAAGGTTAATTTTTGAATCAAGTAATAACGAAAAGATATTCAAGATGGGTCAAAACCAATCAAAACCCATCATGAGAAAAAATACTATCTGTTTTAGTATGATATAAAAATTGATGAGTTAACCCAATTAGAACCGAATTATCAGTTACGTTTAATAAAAATTCAATATAATAAATTGAAGGTATTTGTTCTTGTAAGAAATCCTGGACAAAGGTCTTTTGGCATGTCAGTTCATGGGTTCCTGTGGGCTTAATAGCCTATCATTTTACCCCGTTTGAAGGAAAGCCTTGAATTATAGACTTATGGATAAAGAAAGAAGCTGTAGAAAATGATTAGACGTCGAATTTCACTTGTTCTCGTCTGCTTCCTAACAAGGCATATTACATGCTTGGCTTGAAATAAGAGTTTACCACACAGTTTGCAATGAATGATCCAACTTGAGTAGCCTTAGGTCAATGCTATAGCTCAAGACTTAAAGTTCCATAATTCAATTTAAGGACGTAAAGGTCCATGTTCTGGAATCCAATTAGGGGATGCGGTCTAGCTTTTAGGATTTGAAATTTGCATTCAGAGGTATAGATGTCCAATGACACTTCATTTGACTTGGACTTGGATCCACTTGACATTGACTTCAAATTTTTAGCTTGAGTATTAATAAATAAATACTATGTCATTTAAATAAATACTATTGATGCCTATATTTTGCACATGTGATGAATGTTAATGTATAGCTAATATTGTATTATTTAAATAAATACTATGTCATTTAAATATTTAGGTTTGAGAATAAAAGTTCTAAATATATCTCTTAAAATCGAAATAAAAAGAGGCATGGATATTGATGCCTATATTTTTTGTTTTTTATTTAGGGGGGTTGGGAGGTTGTGGTGGGTGTTGGGGGGAGACTTGCATTTGATGTTAAAATATTTAAATAGGTTGCCGATGGGGATGACTTCATATAAGGAATAGTTTGGAGGATTTTTCTCATTTTTTAATTTCTTTTATAGAAAAAGAGAGACCATTGATTGATGTAGCTACACCTTGGGAGTATGCATTATATTAGTAGACATAAATCTGAGTTTTAAGCACTTGTGTATGACTTGGAGGAGTCCATTTAGTGATGGCTCATTGGGATCAAAAATAATAAATGGGACAGTGTTGGGGGATTTGAGACTCTCAAGGAATTCCCACCTCATATTTGCATCTAAGTGCGAGACCTGAAGGGATCCCTATAAAAGATTGACTTGTGCCATGCATTCACAGTGCAGGCAAGGAAAACAATAAGGTTCATGTTAGGTGGATGAAAGCTGGGGGTCATATTATTTATCTTCTCATATAACTTGCAATCTTGGACCTATCAATTGCAGGCGCAGGAGCACAATCATCCTCATTTGCTCTGCTACAAATTTGAAATGCATTTTGTAAACTTCCACGGGGGGCGACTGAAGCTTGGAGAGAATGGTGAGATGATGTTTTATTGCACTTGTTCAAACTGCTTGACCTGCCTATGAGCTATAATTATATGACGTTTCTTTTGTCAAGTTTCTGGCTCATATTTGAATTTTTCCTCATGGCAAATGCTACAGATGTCGAGGGTTTGAAAAGGAAACTTTCTAGTAAACTTGCTGCTGACTTACCTGGTCATCAGCAGAACTGGCAGGTATTCTTCTGAACCATACCTTCTATTTGGTATATGTAAATTATTTTTTGATAGGTTCTGATGTATGATGTAAGCAAGCAACTTATCATATAAAACACTCCTTGAACCCATTCCGCAATTGCAGTTGACATGTAACTCATTCCTTGATCCTTGATCACAATCCTTATCAGCGGAGCTGTTCGAATTACAGTGCGGCTTAATCAACCCTGCATTTTCAAACTGACCGTAATATTCTTTTTCGTCCGTGATAGTTGAAAAGAATCAAGAAAAAATAAATTTATTGGCATAATAATTCAAGAGTACATACTAGATATATATAGGGAGGATAATAGATCACTTCTCCTATTATAACCGATGTGGGACTAAAACTAATAACTAATAGTTAATAACTGATTATATTTATAACACTTTCCCGCAAGCTGGAGTGTAGATATCAATCATGCCATGTTTAGATAGAAGACGAGTGAAAACCGGTCGAGAAAGAGCTTTGGTAAGGATATCTGATAGTTGAGCCGGAGAGGAAATATGTTGGAGTGCAACCACCTTGTCTGTTATTTTGTCACGAATGAAGTGACAATCTATTTCGATATGCTCGGTCCGTTCATGAAAAACTGGATTCTCAGCGATGTGGATTGCGGCATTGTCACATAAAAGAATCAAGAAATAAATTTATTGGTATAATAATTCATTAGTACATACTAGATATATAGAGAGAGGATAATAGACCACCTCTTCTATTATAGCCGATGTGAGACTAAAACTAATAACTAATAGTTAATAACTAATTATATTCATAACAATAGTCACTTGGGTTCAATGCTGATTCACTCGTACGATATGGCATTATGAGAGTAATCTAGCATGATGGAAGTGTCCATTGACTATTTTAAATGTTAGCTTTCTCCGCAGTTAGTGATTGCTTTTAATAGTCTGATTTACATTACCTTTTGCTACACACATATAGACACACACGTAGGGCTTTTTACTAAAATGCCCCCTCATACTTTGCTAATTACTAAAAAGCCCCTTCATACTTTGTATTTACTTAAAAGACCCTCATACATTTAAATTGCACTAGAAGGCTCCTAACAGACTAAAAAGTATCTTCCATTAATTCGTTAGGAGGCTAACCGCCAACGGTGAGTATGAGGTTAAGGTTTTATAACATTCACATCATCTTTTCTTTTCCCAAAATTCTAAAATTTTCTACGTAATTGGTTTTAGGATTAGGGTTTCGATCAAAGATCGCTTAAATTGCTCATGGAAACCGGCTCATTTTTCTCAATCTTCTCTAGCAACGAGCTTGTCGGGTGCCAATGACTCTTCAATTGTAAGTTCGTGAGTAACCTCATTTGAAAAGAGAGCGATTCTTTAGTTGTGTTAAATTCAATGTTCAACTAAACGAGGGTGGGGGTTTTTTTATGAGAGAGACCTACCTAAATATCTAAAAGGTAAGAGGATATCTCAAACACTAATTCTAGCTTCATCTTTCTAATGGGACGTTAATTTTTTATGGAAAACTAATGAGAGGGGCTTTTAGTGCAATTTGAATGTATAGGAGTCTTAAGCAAATACAAAGTATGAGTGTTTTTTAGTAATCAACGAAATATGATGGGGCTTTTTAGTAAAAAAACCCCATATATATATTATAAATCCTTGTGGGTTCTTTAGCTATGAAAAATAGCTACAGATTTTACAGAGCGGTCTTTCTCATTTCACTAGCATTTAGACCTGTGCTATCGCACAGATAAGTAAGTTTAATAATTAAATCATCAATAAATTATGAGAGTTCTCTGTTTCCATCATATCTTTCCTTAAAATTTTATTAATTAAAAGGATTTAAAGGAAATATGACAGTGTCTTATGTATATTTTTGTGTATCTTTTTTGGAATACTTCTAGTAAAACAAACCAATACTCGTATATTCATGTGTATAGAAAGATACCAAACAATAATTATTATTAAAAGAAATTAATTACAGTATAAATAAAAGTATTACACAATAAAACATCTTAAGGATAAAGATAATTGTTCCTATGGCTAGTTAGTTTGACCACGTTCATTTGGTTCTCTTAATCTAGCTTCAACACGTGCATCTTCTATAAAACTTAACCTTTTATTATACTTATTTAACTTTTATTTACTTCTACGTGCATCTTTTGTTTTAACAATTTGTTAAATGAAGACACAATATGCAAATATAATGATGTAAAGTCTTAAGTATCTTTTTATAGTCATATGCCTATGTACAAACCAACATTCTAGCATATTTCACATAAGTTGGTGGAATTTCTGAAAATCATAGGATTGAAATGTATGTGTCAAATAAGTTAGAAAGCATTGGGAGAAAAAAAATCTCATGATGATACAAAAAAACCTTTGAGAGTATCAATTAAACAATTCTTAAAACAGATATATAATTCGGTTGTCTATAATCCTCTTTTTTGAATGATACATGCTTCAAAAGAAAAATAGTTGTGTGCTTGCTTAGAATACACATCAAAACGTAATACCAATATGTGACTCTGACTTCAATAAAATTATACATGAAAGAATATTATTTTACAACATATTCATTAGAATAATAATATATTGCACGCTAATGTATAATATTAGTTTATAATATACTTAGATATTGCTAAAAAAAATATTTTTCTTGTTTGATATCAGTAAAAACATGTTTTTGATTTTAATGTTAGCATCTTTGATAGCATATTGCAAAATTCGTTGTTTTTAAAGATTTGATTAGTAAATGAATTCGTGGAAGCCAATTAAGTAATCTGTTTTATCTATGAAGTTACAACGACAAAATACCTTTTTCATTCGAAGCAGTTGACCCCATAAATAAACGAAGAAATTTTTATTAGAATTAAAAATAATAATTGTGTTTTTATTTTCGAAAAATTATTCTGGCTATTTCTATTTGTATCTGCAATCTCTTTTCTAAGTTTCTAAATAATTACCCACCTATTCATAATTCAATAGAGATGCTATACTATCATAAGACTGAAATTATATTTTTTAAAAGTAAATTAAAAAAGATATTAAAAAAATATTATGTAAGCACTCTTACTTAATTACTAACTCCCATCATGGTTCTTGGTTATATGTAATAGGGATTGTATTTGTGCAAAAAACAAAGAAAAATAGCAAACAAATTGATTCTTTTAAAACTTGTTTTGAATTAAGATTGCTTCTAAAACTTATGTTTTAATTGTCTAAATAAAACACCAATGATTACTTTTTTATTAAGGGCCCACATAATTCAATTTCAATGGAATTAACGTGTGTATTGACAGGTGGGCTGATATTTTTAATAAAAGAAAGGGTAAATTATTAAAAAGCCCCTGGCCCGCTTCAAACTTGTGTAAAAACCCTTGGGCTTTTTACTCATGTTATAAAACCATGGGCCCAATCAAAAAACCCTGTATACCAGTTGCATGTACTATCTTGCAGTTGCATGTAATATCTAATCAGCCGCAATTACTTGTAATATCTAAACAGTTGCCTCTAATATCTATGTAGTTACCTATAAATATCCAAGCAGTTGAGCGAATATAAGGCCTAAATGAAATACAACGCTGAGGTTTTTTCTCAAAAATTTGAACAATAGGCCCCTTGCCAACAATTTCGAAAATTACAGGGGTACTAGACAACTCCCGAGTGGCCCGGGGGCTTTTTATCGATTTACCCTAAAAAAAATCTCTTTCTTCTTGGTGGGCCCCATGCAAACCCACGTATGCTGGTTATTTGGCTAAGAGTTATTAGGGACAAATTCGGAATTAAGGGAAAAGATGTGGAACTTTTGAATTCAAATGCCCCTCCACTGGCTTTAGTATATTGTAGAGATGGACAACCTTAATTACCTGTCCCTCTATCCAAAGTTAAATTGTCTATAACAGCATGTAACACAGAGACCTTTTGTAGTCAAATACAGTATAATCTTGTCGCTTTAATACAAGGATGGTTACATCTCTTCATCTAACTTATGCTAATCTAAACTACTTCCCAGAATAGGCATTTTTTCACTCGAAGCACTTGCCCTTCCCTGTTAATCTACATTCCGGCCATCCTAGAGTTGGAATTTGGAAATATGTGCCAAAACCATGTTGCATGTATACACCAATTCAGTCATTATGCGGTGTGAATCCCATTTGTTCAAAACTTGTAAAATGCTAGGTTGATCTTCCATTAGTTGAGCGTGATCTGGAATTGTTTGTTTAGCATATTGTGTATGTGTGTTGAAAATAAGAACCATGTTTTCCCATTTCTTTCCATTACCTGCAGATTGGAGAGTGTGTTGCTGTGTGGTGGAGGTCAAACTTTGAGACAGTAATGTACCCATACTGCTCTCCTCACATCACCAACCCAAAGGTAATTTTCTTTGCTTGAAACTTGGAAATTCTGATAATTCTACTTTAACCGCGCCTTTCTAAATAAAAGCATTTTTCTATTTCCAGGAATGCAAGAAGCTTTTCATAGTTCACCTTCCAGATAGGGAGTACTTTGCTGTACCCAAAAACTTGAAGTTGCTTGCCGTGCCATTATTCGAACTCTATGACAATGTTCAGGTATTTATTTTGTTTATGTCCATCTGTTGCATGCTTTTGTCATCTTTCTCACAAGTTTATTTATTTATTTATCTCAAAAGATGAGTGCCATGCTCTATTATCATCATGTTGCGTATGCCATATTTTTAAACGCTTGCTCTGCATTATTTATAATTTTTGTTTGATGTGTCGATCCCGTACTTCTACATGCTGTTAAACATGCTGTAAAGGAGATAAAATATATGGTTCGGTAATTTTAAACATGTAATAGATGCTCCTTCCTTTGTTCCATGATGTCACAAAATGCCTTAGATTTTTATAAAATTCAAAATCTTGCCATCATTCTTGATCCACAAAGTCCTGAATTATATGAACTACCACAATTGGAAGTTTTGGATGTTGCATATCTATCAGTCTTAAATTGGACGACGTTCTATAAAAAATTGTTTGGTTCATGGTTTCCATAGAATTTAGGCTATATAACTTTGCAATTTGCATGCAAGATCTTTGTATGCCGTTTGAGGTCATCTACATGAATCCTTCTCTTCCATTGAACTCTGTGGAGGGCCAGCTCCATGATTAACCGACAATTATCTTTGTTTAGGCCTACCTCCTAGTTGCTCCATGAATCACAGTCCATGTGTTGTTCACTCTTCCCAGCTTATATGCCACCATCTCAACATGTAAACTTGTCCTCCATGCCATCCATCTCTAAATTTTAACTTGTTGCTATTGCGATTTGCAATTCCCTGTTGCAAATGCCATAACCAGTTTGATTCCTTAGACTTTCTAGTCTGATAGTGTTTTGGAAGGGAGCATTGTGGTTATCGTGTGGCTCAACTCTTTGGCCATTTAGGGAGTCCGTCCTTCCTCCAAACCAGACATCTAGATTATATTGCAAGCCCCTTCCAAGTTACAATCCATAATTGCTTTGACGTTGACTTTTAACTGTTAGGAAATTAGACCCGGCACAAGTGAGAAATAAACGACAATCGGAGCGATAAAACTAAATACGGCATAACAAATCAAGACACAGAAGAATTGTTTTCGCGGTTCACCCAACACTGGCTACTTCTGTGTCGCAGAGATTCTCTACGATATCCACTATATCTTTTGCACGGTTATCAATCACTCTCTACAAGAAATCTCACGATCTCTCTATAATCTCATGATTACAATATTTGTAAATACTCTCTATAAATCACTCACTGATTTATATTCCACCACACCTTCTTGTGGGTGTTTTTTTGATTGATTTTTTATTGATCCTCTCAATGAAAGCTTTCATTCCTTTTATAATGCAAATTAAGAGTGTATTAAATGAAGCCGACCTCTGCTAAGTTTGGATTCAACAATAGTTGATATATTTTGATAAAGAAAAGGAGATGTCGACCACTCCTTTAGACTTTCTCCTTAGCTGTCTTTTGACAAAGAAAAGGAGATGCCTTTTGACAAAGAAAACGAGATGCCAACCACTTCTTAGTTGTCTTCTTTTGCAAAAGTGGAACTGAAGGACAAAGAGCATTTAAATGCTTAGAAGAAAAAATTGTAACATAGGCTCCACAGCACAACAATCTCCCACTTGGAGACAATGCTCAAGTTCACAAATTTTTCATCTTTTTATTTTACTAAGTAACTTAGTGGATAAGCATATCACTTGCACGAGCCTCTACGAACCTCATCTTGTTCACTTTGAACCAAGGCCGACAAACCTTGAGCAAAATACAAGTTTTGTCGTATCTACCATCTTCGTCAACATATCCGTGGGATTTTTGACTCTATCAATCTTTTCCAGTTTTAGTTGTTTATTCTCCAATAATCCCCGTACAAAGTGATACTTCTTGTTGATATGCCGAGTTCTAGCATGAAACGCGACATTCTTGGCCAACTATATCGCATTTTGACCGTCGCTCCGAAGTGTTCTCAACTCTTGCTTTTCACAAAGTTCTACCATGAGATCTTGCAGCCACAACATCTCCTTGAACGCTTCCGTTATTGCTACGTACTGACTCTGTAGTAGATAATGCGACAATTGAATGGAGCTTTAATAACCAGCTTACCGATGTTCCTCCAACGGTGAATACATATCCGGTTGTACTTCTACATGTGTCTCGATCTCCCGCTAGATCAGCATCCACATAACCATTCACCTCAAGTGAATCTCTTGCATAACATAAGAAATAATAAGAAGTACCAATTAAATATCGAAAATTCCATTTTATTGTTTCCCAATATGTCTTGCCTGGATTTTGCATATAGCGGCTCACTGCTCTCACTGATTGAGCAATGTCTGGTCTTCTGCAAACCATAGCATACATTAAGCTACTCGCTACCAACGCATAAGGAATTTTCTGCATCATATCAATTTCATCTTATGTTTTAGGATAGTGCTCCTTTGATAGTTAAAGTGACTTGCAAGAGGGGCCATCATTGGTTTTACTTGCTCCATGTCGAATCGCTTCAACACCTTCTTGGTATAGTCTTCTTGAGAAAGTCACAACTTTCTCTCCTTTCTATTTCTGATAATCTTCATACCGAGAATTTGCTTTGCGGCACCCAAATCTTTCATAAAAAATTGCGACGCCAAAACACGCTTCAGCACATTGATTTTCTCCATACTCCTATATGCCAAAAGCATATCATCTACATATAGAGATAGATACAAAACATCGCCATCATTGAACTTATTCACGTAGACAATGATCTGATTCGTAATGTGTAAAGCCTTTCTCCTTCATGAATCCATCAAATTTAAGATACCATTATCGAGGAGCTTGATTCAAACCATATAAGCTCTTCCTCAATTTACATATCATATCCTCTTTGCCTTTAACTTCAAAATTTTTAGCTTGCACCATTTATAGTTCTTCTTCAAGATCACCATGTAAAAATACTGATTTCACATCTAATTGCTCAAGATGAAGGTCTTGTACCGCTACTATGCTTAGCAACACTCTTATAGAAGTCATCTTTACAACCGGCGAAAATATCTCATTGTAGTCAATTCACTCCTTTTGAGAATACCTTGTGACAACAAGTATCGCCTTGTGTCACTTTGTTCATTTGCCTCATCCTTGACTTGGTATATCCATTTATTCAACAAGGATTTCTTTCCGACGGGTAACTTGATCGACTTACAAGTCTTGTTGAGGATCAGCGAATCCATTTTTTTCATTATGGCATGCTCCTACTCACTGCGGCACCATCTTACAATGCTTCTTCAAGAGTCTCCGGCTCATCCGAATCTGTATACAAGACTTGATGATATATACTATTCGCCGATGGATCATAAATGACTTTAGGTCTTCTTACGTCAGTACTTCTTCTCAACTCTGGAATCTCTGCAGGGGTAAGCTTTGGAATCGTCGGTTCACCGGCCGGTTCAGGATCACTGATCTTTATGGGAACTCCCTCATCATCACCAGTAGCAGGTTCTTCATGAACCTCATGCTCTTGCAGCAATGGCACATTCTGTACTGGCTCAGTGTCTAACTCTACCATGCCAGACTTGGTTGTTGGCTCTTCAACATGTTTTCGGTCCCTGTACATCTCATTCTCGTTGAACACCACATTCCGAACTCGAATGACTTTGTTGAACTCATAATCCCAAACACGGTTCCCATAGTCGTCACTGTCATAACCAAGGAACACACACTTGCGCGACTTTGCATCAAGCTTTTTTCTCGAGTCACCGTCAAGTATTATGCCAAACAACCGAATACTTTTAAATACGAGTAATTAATCGGTTTTCCTAACCATATTTCTTCAGGAATTTTTCCATCCAATGCATTAGATGGACTGCGATTGATCAGGTAAATGGTCGTGTTGACTATTTCGGTCCAAAGATAAATAGGGAGCCCTACATATAACCTCATGCTTGCATGCTTCAAGATGGTCTGGTTCATCCGCTCGGCAACACCGTTCTCTTGTGGAGTTCTTCGAATGGTTCTCACTCCATGAATGCATTCTTCTCTTAAGAACTTAGCGAATGCCAAATTTGTATATTCACCACCATTGTCAGATTTCAATACTTCGACTTTGCAACCCGTATCATACTCCACCATAGTTTTCCAATGTTTGAATGTCTCAAAAATATCAGACTTCTCTTTGATAGGAAACAGCCAAGTTTTCCTCGTGGAATCATCAATAAAGGCCACAAAATATTTATTTTCTCCCATTGAAACTTGTTGCACTCGACCCCAGACATCTGTGTGCACCAACTTCAAACGCTCTACTTTGTGCTTCACACCATCAATCCGAAAACTAATTGCCTTTTGCTTTCCAAGAACACAATCTTCACAAAATTCTATCTCGAAGCTTTTTAAACCGGGCAGCAACTCTCGACGATGTAAATCCTTCACACCTTTCTTGCCAAGATGTCCCAATCGGTAATGCCAGAGAATAGCATCACTGCATGTGGAAGAAGTGGAAGCCGCAAGTACTTTGAGCTCACGCCTTTGGGCATATAAAACGTGCCAGCACGCTTTCCCTTAGCAACAACTCATGACCGTAATATTCGATTTTCCATTACTAAAAGAGATAACATACTCCTCTCGATCCAACACAATAGCCGGAATAAGATTTTTCTTAAACTCCGGAATATGTCGTGTCTCACGCCACATTAGACATGCATCACCATTAGTTTTCACCTTTACAACTTCTTTTCCGACTACTGAACATTGTGTACCATTACCCATGGTCACATGATCAAAATCACTCTTGTATTCAAGAAATTCACATCGTCTAGATGTGCAATGAAAGGAAGCGTCAGAATCCAATAACCAATTTATTATCTCCACGGCCTCGCAAGCAAACAAGCACAAATTGTTGAACTGCTCATTGCTTACAACATGTGCACCAACATAATTGTCTCCTTGCTTTTTCTTATTATTATTGTATTGGTCACAATCCGCTCTTCTACGACCCGGTTTGTGATTATGCCAACATTCATTGTTTCTGTCATCTCTACTTTTACACCTTGGTTTTGATATCCGCACCATCTCCCCTACTTTTGCTCCTGCCTCAGTCCTCCATGGTTAGAGCAGCAGTGGATGAAGAACTTGAGGAACTTTCTCCTGAAACCTTCCTCCGCATCTCTTCATCCAAAGTGAGATTCTTTCAATGTACCCGAGATAGTTTATACAACGGTATTGTAAGAATCTGGTAATGAATATATGAATAAAAGGGCTTGTAATTTTACTTCCAATTTCATCCTCACGCTTTTCAATTGATTTACAACTTGCGTGAAGTTGTTCATGTGATCAACAACGGTACCTTTCTCGGATAACATCATGTTCACCAACTTCCGCAACAAGAAAATTTGATTGGACGTCGACGACTTATCATATATATTTGAAAGTAACTCCATGGCTTCTTTTGCAGTTTTAGCTTTTGCAATGTGAAATCCGGTCTTCTTCGTCAAGCCAAGACGAATAGCACCAAGAACTTTTCTATCCAAAATATCGTACTTGGCCTTTACGTCCACATCAACCTCTTCACCTTTTTTGACAACCGGCATCAAACCCAACATCGGTTCGTGTAGATCTTGTTAATATAGATAATCTTCCATTTGAAGTTTCCACCATGCAAAATCGTAGCCATCAAATTTCTCAATTTTAATTTCCTCCGACATTCTCGCTTGTTGCCGCAGCAAATTTAACCTTCTCCCTCGGATATGAACCAATGTCTTTAAAACGACGATCTAAGAAAGTTGAGTAGAGAACGTAATTGTCGTTACCCACTGTTAATCTAGATCGTAAAATCGAAGAATCCTAAATTCCCTAAGGATCCTCTGCTACCACTTGATAGGAAATTAGACCCGGCACAAGCGAGAAATAAACGACAATCGGAGCGATAAAACTAAATACGGGCACAACATATCAAGACAGAGGAGATTTGTTTTCGCGGTTCACCCAACACTGATTAGTTCTGCGTCATAGAGACTCTTTATGATATCCATTATATGTTTTGCACGGTTGCAAATCACTCTACAAGAAATCTCACGATCTCTCTATAATTTCATGATCACAATATTTATGAATACTCGGTATAAATCACTCACTGATTTATATTCCACCACACCCCTTCGTTTGTGTGTGTTTTTTTGATATATTTTTTGATTGATCCTCTCAACGAAAGCTTTTAGCCATTTTATAATGCAAATTAGGAGACAATGTATTAAATGCCGACCTCCGCTAAGTTTAGATTCAGCAATAGCTGATATACTTTAACAAAGAAAAGGAGATACCGACCACTCCTTTAGACTTTCCTCTTGGCTGTCTTTTGACAAAGAAAGGGAGATGCCAACCATCTCTTAGTTATCTTCTTTTGCAAAAGTAGAACCAAAGGGCAAAGAGCATTTAAATGCTTAGAAGAAAAAATTGTAACATTGACCCCATCTCAGATTCTCCTATATGTCTGGGGACGTAATCTACATTATTAATTATTTTCTTTAGATTTAACTCAATCTCGGAACAATCTTATCCTGCAGCAATATATTTAATTGCCTCGTCTTGAGGACAGTCTTGTTAATTTTAGTGAATTTTCTATTTACTTTATTTTCTGGTATTAGAGGATTTTGTTTTTTGCTTGTCGAAACGATTGATCTCTTGCTTTTGTTTGGTGGCATGAACATTCTATTATTCATCGGTGCAGCAGTTGTCGAGATTCCACTTCAAAATGGTAGAGAATTCCTGAAGTCGCTGAAGCTACAAGTTACTTCACAGAATATGATGGTGCAGAGTTCATAATTGTCTGAATGGGCTGGAGAAGTATTTTGGAATGGAAATTGACCATCTGATTAGTTAGGAACTTTATAAAAAAAAGTACGGGTAGCATTAGACATTAATGAATTATTATTTTCATTAACATCCGTAACCTTTGGTCACTCAAGGTTGCAATTGAATATTAAATGTTAGGCGAGGAGTAATCTCGCTGAACTCGCATCATGTTTAAGTTGGGCTGTTATTATTTGACTTGGGTTACAGTCTTGTAAGCTAATGTATAGATGAGCAGAGTAACAGCTCCATTGAGCGATTGTACATATTGATCAAGTCTTGAAGGAGGTTAAACTATACAAGGTTTCAACGCTGGTTTTGTGTATTGGAGTTGTTCTTTTCCAGCAATATTCTTAGCTGTTGCTTATCAATTGTTTAGTGATCATTTAAAAGATGCAATGAGTTGCCAATGGGAATCCAAATCACAAACCAATTAATTCTTTCATAACGAGAAATCTATTGGTTTCATGGATTTCTAGATGGTGGTTGCTAGGTTTGATCTTTGTTCAATGGGTGTGTGATTTTGCAATGGACATAACCTATGGTGTAGTTTAGAATCTGTTTGGTTTCCTTTAGTACAAAATGAAGCATACAGTATTTGTTGTGAACAATTTAGAATCCGTGTTTGTTTGTGTTCAACCTGCATGATTTTCAAACCCAAGCCATGTTTCAATGTTTCATGGCTGACGGTACCCAAACAGAAAAGGAGATTAAACACTTGCAGCTAAATGAAAACTAAACAGGGCCCTGTTGGGGCTGCACCATATTGCAAGCGGCTGCGGTCAACCTTGGCGGCATTAATCTCTTTTGTATATTTGGAGTATTTGTGGTAAACAAATTGGTTGCTGTGAATGTAACAAAAGCTTATTGTATCATATGGTGTTATCGCTTTATTAAAAACATGATAATGGTTTCTTTTTTTTGATGTTGCACCAATTGGGCACATTTATGAGGTAAAACCTTTCGTTCCAAAATGTTTGATTGGCAAAGGAGAGGTCACTTCTAACAAATGTTGCGTTAATCCTAGGTAATTTTATAATCTAGAATTTAAGAAAGAAATGTACGTCTTTTTTTAATAAATTCTTGTCTATTTTAGAATGCAATTTATTTGATTTCTAAAACCTAGGTAATTTGGATCAATTGCACATGGAATGGAAGATTATTGAATGTGACGAACTGACGCAAATTTTAAACTTATTGTATTACCGTATTTGGTATATTTTAATCATCTTTGATAATATATGTATATGTAACGGTCTACGGTCGGTTTGCGGCCGACGGTCCGTAGACCGCCGATGACTTTGAACGGCCTACCTGTGGCCGACGGCTGACGGACAGGGAATGGGTAGCGGCTGGTGACGGACAGTTGTGGCGCATTTTGTGTTAGGTGAGAATATTTCTTGGTAATCTGCAATTGACATCAATGTTGGGAGGAATAGGATTCTTATGAAACGGGGACATCTTATTACCGTGGGAATTCTATATTCCTGGAATTACATTTTACATCAAAACAAGCATGGTGATTTTTCATGTGAATATAGGATTACCACTTGAATTACCTTCTACCAAGCATACCCTTAGTGTTAGAGAAATAAGAAATGACCAATGATCAATCGACAACAATTAGAAGATGGCACGAGCAGCGATGGCTTCTATGAACACTTGGCAGGCAGAGGGCTTGGCAAGTAGAGGTTGCAACAAGGCAATAGCGGAGATTGGTCTGAAGGCGGCACAATCGGTTGAGGATGGTGGTGAAAATGATGACCGGTCGGGTTCTCGGTAGGTCAGTGGCAGTGTTGACCAGCCGGCGAATGGTCCGTAGGCGAAGGCAACGACGATAACAATAAGGAGACGGTAGTTGTGAGCGATCAACATAGACAACACAAGCCATCAGTGAGATAGTACGGATGGACTATATACATTCTGAACTGTAAAATCCTAATGTTATGAGAGTATTTTTAGGTCGATGCATTTTCTCATTTTTGTGCTACAACTCACGGTAAAATGGTACCTTTGTATCTATCTACAAGAATAAAAGTGACATTCAAAATTGCTCAAATTACTGTGAAATAAAACTTAAGTGGACACTATGAAATTTTGGGAGAGAGTGATTGAACACAGGCTATGAAGGATGTTAAGATAACAGAGAACCGGTTTTGGGTTCATATTTGGACGATCGATAACAGAGACTATTTATTTACTTCGTCAACTTATCGAGCGTTTTCGAGATAGAAGAAGAGATTTGTATATGATATTTATTGAGTTAGAGAAAGTGTGGGGGACAATGATGAAGAAGGGAGACTCGGTCAAGTGCGCTGACATAATCAAGGACATGTACGATGGAGTGGTGGCTGTTAGTGTATATGCCCTAGAGGCCATTACTGTATCATACTAGTTTGTATATTATTTGATAGAAGCTTGGGATATTCACAGTTGTATATACAATCTTGCTCGAAATGATAGTATGCTACTTGGTTTGTCTCTGCTTTAATATATGCATGTGTTTCTTTTAGCATATTGCTGATATACATATTAGTAGAGCCCTTAGGATCTTTGCTTGATTACCAGCGTGGTGATGGCGCTCACACTCGTGGGACCTGGGTGATCTATAAGCACATCCTTATACAGGTCCCTGGTCGTTGGACTATCGAGATAGGGCATCGATACTCCGGAGTAGACTAGCGTATGCGCTTCTCATCCCAGCGTGGGAGACGGTCTGTCCCACAGCCGTCAGTACGTCGTACTTGAGATAGTATGCGGGTGCTCGTTAGGTTACGAGTACACTGGACAGGACTCGTCGGGAACTGTTGGTTGGTATTATACCTATCGTTAGTTATCAGTTCCCAGGTGACATGAGTACAGCTTAGTCCGCTGACTTGACACTGTCACTTCGCCTCGAGTGTGTTCCCACTGCACTTTGATTACTACCCTACCACGGCTCAAAGGAGACGTGCAAACAGGTAGTTTTTGGGTGCAGTCCCGAAGCACTTGGAGGCAGTGACGGTTAGACAGGATTCGTCTCTCCCGGTATTGGGGGTTGACATCGCGCTGTGTCTAGGAGAGCCATTACACGAGTAGTCCCTGGCCAGGGCAAGCGGGATATACTGGTAGGTTTCCAGTGTTATCTCAGGGTGTTCTGGGCTACACTCCGACACGACTTGTACCGCTATTAGGTGACTGACGTTCACCGCCCCCCTAGGCCCGCCATGCGATGTATCAGATGAACAGACCGGACTGTACGGAGACTGTCACATACAGACTCAGTAGGAGTTCAGATGGGGTTCACCTCGTCAGTCTTCTTATCGACATCTACCTGAGGACCGTTACGTACAGCTAGTACCGCTTGCGGTCTGTGGTTAAACCCACTGCCAGCGTAGTGTCGAGTCTTTAGAGTCCCACACAGAGAGCTATTCGCCTTTAGGCAAAATGAGTAGAGGTCGCATGGTTTTGCGACAGGGTTCGTTCACATCCGCGTACTTGTGCACGTTTGCTGTCCGGACAGCTTATACCAGCGGGCTTTGGTTTAAGCCAGATCCTAGTATAGATTTGGGATTGGTTTTATCTCATTGTATTCATGTTCCTCAGATCACGAATACGGGTGCGTATGCACAGTTGCTTGAGACAGAGGGAGAGGACTTTGATTAGGGTTAATGACTATTGTCATTTTATTAACCATAATGCTTATGTGTGTATTATGGTTAATTGATATTAGTTTAAATAATTGTGCATGGTTATGGTTGTTGACCATTTGACCTCCTTGACTTGTTGACCTTGGTTGACACTTTGACCATCATTATTTCATTTGGAAGATGCTCTTTGATCCTTGCAATTTGCATTTAAAATGAAATGATAATGGTCATGTCTTGATTAAGTCATGACAATTATCTTACTAATTATCTAATTAAAATAATGCACACATATATGTGAGAATGGTTTATTTTATTCTCATTCTATCATTCATTTTCTCTCTCTTGTTCTTCCTCTCCCTCAAGCTCTCCCCTCTCATGTGTTGAGAAACACTTGAGCTTGAGAAAAACCCTTTCTTGATAATCTTTACTCTCATCTAGGGTTCAAGGATTAGCACTTCTTGCACCCTAGTTACTTATAGCTTGGAGTTGAAGCCAAAGGTCGAGGCTTTCGGGTGGATCTTTCTTCGACGTGAGAAGACGACAAAGGTGACCTCCTTCCACCACTCCAAGGAGCAAGAAGAGAAAGACATAAAGCCCAAGGTATAACCTTTCTAGCACTTAGCTATGTTTCCTGATTTAAAATCAGAAAAGCTTATGTGAAAAGCTTCAGAAAAGGGTCACGTGCTTACACGTGACCAGCAGTCACGTGTGGGCACGCGACACCTAAAAGTATCGACAAGGCAAATTCAGTTTCCCAAATACGTCAAAGAAAGGGGCTTCAGAAAGGGTCACGTGCTCCCACGTGACCTGGGTTACGTGTCGGCACGTGACATTTAAAAGCAGCGGTAAAGACACAACGGTTCCCTGATCGAATCAAGAAAAAGGCTTCAGAAGAGGTCACGTGCTCCCACGTGACCAGGGTCACGTGTTGGCACGTGACACTCAAAACATCAGGCTCATTCTCCGGTTAAATCGAGAAGAAGGCTCCATGCCAGGGTCACGTGCTCACACGTGACCAGTTGTCATGTGGTGGCACGTGACAGCTAAACAGAGAACAGAAAGCAAAGCGCAGAAAGAAAGAAGAAGGCTCATTCCAAAGGGGGTCACGTGCCCACACGTGACCATAGGTCACGTGTTCACACGTGACCGGCTTTCAAAGCCCATTTTGTTAACAGAATTAAATTCTGAAGGAGATTCAAATCCTTCCAAAGGAAAGCGGCTATCTAGAAACAATTAAATTAAAGGTTCAGAGGTGATTAAATATCACCTATTTATGGGAAAATCTCGGGTTTGGAAAGATTTCCCCTTTAAATCTAACCGAGATAACAAAAGAGAATCCCTGGATTTGAAATCCAATGGTGAATAAAATTCACCTAATAAGCCAAAGGTCAAAAACGAATGATGGATGCAAATCAAATCTCTCAATGAAGATTCGTCAAAAACTAATTGATTCGGTTGCTTCTCCTATAAATAGGAGCCAAGAGACAAAAAAAAAAGATATATACGCAGAGGGAAGAAAGGGAGAGAGAGCCTTGATACTTCGAGGAACTTGGATATTCTGCAAAAGAAAACCCTAGGTAAGAAAGGGAAGGCTCCTTGAAAGAAAGGAGAATTTAATTCTCAACAGAGTTTAACTCTGATATATAAAACAGAAGAACATATTTCTTCCCTCTTTGATAGAGGATCTGCAAAGTGCACATCTCCCCTTGAAGTTGAGAATTTAATTCTCAATGGGTCGAGATCCTGCCATGCAGATCCAAAACATAGAGAGGGAACGGAAGCACGAGAATTTAATTCTCACAGAACTATAGGAATTTAATTCCTTTAAAATAAAATTAGGGTTTGACCCTGTGTCATGGGAATTTAATTCCCTCAGAACAAAGAGAAACAGGGTTTAATCCTAATTAAGAACCTAGTTCTGTTGAAACAGCGGGAATTTAATTCTCTTAATCATAATTTAACAGAGAATGGGAGTTTAATTCCTTAAAAGCTTTTATTAGGGTTTAACCCTATTCAGTTCTTCACATATATGAAGAATTTAATTCCTACAGAAAATTCAGAGTCCAACTCTATTCCGGAATATAAATCTTCGAAAGGAAGTAGGAATTTAATTTCTCTGAAATTATTGTCAGGGTTCAACTCTACGAGGAATTTAATTCCTGGAAAAGATTAACAGATCCTCTAAACAACATACATAGAGGCAGGGTCACGTGTCACTACGTGACCCCCCCAAAAGACCTACAGAAAGCCCCTTTGAGGCAGTGCCCCACGTGACCCACGTGACCCTTGACAGAAGCTTTAACACACAAGCATTTGAATGCCCGTCACGAGATGGCATGTGATGCTCTGAAAGATGCGATAATCTCAGCAGAATAAATGAAGGGAGGGCGCTCTCACGTGTTGCCACGTGACCCCTCTTGCCTTAGTGTTCAACACTAAATTGGAACTCTCGAATCCAGTATTGAAACACTGTTGGGCCCTAGTGTTCAACACTAATCAAAGAACTTTATTCGCAGTGTATAACACTGATTACCTTAGTATTTAACACTGATCTGAGATCTCCATTGCCAGTGTTCAACACTGATCTGTTTTAGTGTTTATGATAATTTGAAAGCCTTGTTGTTGGTGTTTAACACCAATTATCTTTTAGTGTTAAACACTAACTTGTCAACCTCATTCCCAGTGTTCAACACTGATTGCTCTGTAGTGTTTAACACTAGGCTTTGGCCCAATTGGCTAAATGGATAGAGGCAAAGCCTCTCCTTCAATGGACCAACAAGAAGCCAATATCCCAGACATGATCGGACTTAGCCCGAGCTAGGCCATGAGTCTTCAATTCGTAATTAACTGGGCTAATAGGCTCATAACATAATTAATCGGTCTTGATCCCAAATTGGGTCAAGGACTATTTAAGCCATTCCGGTTCTAGGGTACATCTCTTCACTTCTTTGATACTTGGCATTGTAATCCCTCAATGTCTTCAAAGAGGTGACGGGTCCCGACGACCACACATGGATAAGGACTGTGGGGTCCTTAAACCCGTGTCTAATGCAAAATTCCTGGTTACGTGGAACGCGGATAACGTCTCTCTTTGACCCCGCGGAAAACGCCCAGAGCGGAGCCTAGTCCTCGCCGAGCATGGCAGTGAACCCGTGTGAAGCATCTAGTGCAAAATTTCTGGTTACGTGGAACGCGGATAACGTCACTCTTTGACCCTGCGGAAAATGCCCAGAGCGGAGCCTGGTCCTCGCCAAGCACGGCAGTGAACCCGTGTGAAGTATCCAGAGCACATACCGGACTATGGAGTCCTTAAACCCATGGACTA
This sequence comes from Agapanthus africanus, assembly GCA_030015575.1. Lineage (NCBI taxonomy): Eukaryota > Viridiplantae > Streptophyta > Magnoliopsida > Asparagales > Amaryllidaceae > Agapanthus > Agapanthus africanus. The sequence continues at coordinate 59,711,160 of CM057338.1, forward strand.
CGACGTCCTTAACCTTGACCGAGATGTCTTAAAACTAACGATGGACCGCAATGTCCTTAAACTACCCATGGACCGCAACGTCCTTAAACTACCCATGGACCGCAATGTCCTTAAACTAGAACAATAGAGCCCCGCATGCTCTTTTGTCGGATCTAAACGGTCCCGTTTAAGTTGATCTTAGCCTTAAAGATGGCTAACGTATCCTTAAACCTTCAAACAGACTGGACTATGAATCCCCCCAATTAACTCTGGCTCGAGGGTACATCTCTGAACTCCTCTGACATCCGTCGTTGTAATCCCTCAACGTCGTCAGAGAGGTGACGGGTCCCGACGGCCATACATACGATGGACCACTATGTCCCTAAACTGGAACAATGGAGCCTAAAACGCTCCTTTGTCGGATCTAAACGATCCCGTTAAGTTGATCTTAGTCTCAAAGTTAGACTAACGTATCCTTAACAAACGTTTGAGTTGATCTTAGCCTCAAGTATGGCTGACGTATCCTCAAACCAAACCCCCAAACCCAAATCTAAGATAATACGGATTTGGACTAGTCCACGCCCTACGGGCGACGACATAACTCAGTCTCCGTAAACAATCCACGGGCAACAAAACACAAAACAAACACCCACGACATGAAGTGACCATCTGAAGAAGGAGAAAGTTGTTACCGCAATGCGGTAGCGTAATTAACTGCAGGGGCTTGCGCCTGCAGGGAAGAGCGTCCCCACAATCAAAAACCCCTCAAACGAGGGGGAATCTGACGAAGTCTGCTACATCGGACGCATCCGTCTAAACCTTCGATGCATGGTGCCATAAATCAACTTGGCATCTTCGGAGAGGTGGACGGATAGCACCAATTAGCATCTGCCCCGAGTCTCAGTGCCAAGACATCGCAGTCTTGTGCGCCGCCATTCGGAGGGGAACAAGCTAGTTTCTAGTTAGCTTAAGCTTGTTTTTGTTTAGCAAAGATCCTTCATAGTCTAGTCCATATTGCCTAAGTTGATAAAAATTTGATTTTTATTCCGTTTTCCGCCTCCCCGCAAGCACCGGGGTGGGCAACGTGGACTTACAGTGGTATCAGAGCCTAACTAAACATAAACTAGCTAGGTAGTAGAGTGTATCGAAGTTCGAATCGGAAAAATCGAAAAACCGAGTTTTCAAAACCCTAACTTTCTGTTAAATTTTTTTCTGTTCAAAATAAAATTTGTCATACTCCAAAAATAATCTCAGGGTTTTGTGAAGAAAGCCACCAAAAACGATCCAGTGATTCGACCAAAGAGCCGCGGTTCCGCGGCAATAGCAAGCTATTGCCGCGCAACCGCCGCCGTCTTGGCTCTTCACTGGGTCGAGTTTGGTGCAGTGTATTTCTGGCTTGGTTTTGGGATTTTTAAGATGGTTTATATGTGCCCAGGTTTTCCAGAATAGAAATTTATTTTTGGGGGCCTATAAATCCGTATTTTTATCGAACCTCAATACACTTTGACTAAAAGGTTATATCTGTGATGTTTATATGTATTGAACGTCGGCTAATCGCTATATGTCGATTAGTCGGGGTTATACATATCCGTGATCTGTGTTTGATGATGGTATGTGTATATGAATGTGTTGGATTGTCGCGGGTGAATAGCCGGGGTGGATGTGAGATGAGTGTTTCTTTTTCTTTCATTCATTGTAATGTGTAAATTGATGTAATAATATTATTTGTATGGCCGCGCAACCGGGTCGGGGTTGTAGCCGTCATTGTATAATTCTTTTTACTATTTTTGCTCCTAGGATAGACCCATGGAGGGGGTGCACAAACTACCGGGTATCTCGAAGTGCCGAGTGGCCTACTCACGGTGGTGAGGGAGGTTGCTTCGCTTCGGGTACTTGGCGGGTAGTTTGCCGCACCCGTAGGGGTCTTGGGTGGGGTATTGGCTATTCACTGCGACCGTGTAATCCGCTTTTCATTGCAGGCTCGAACGGATTGCGGATTCCTGGTATATCCAATGTATTCATCTGTGATCTGTAATGTCTATCATTGCTATATACTTATATATAATAACTATTTAGGCGTTGCTTATGTTTTACAGCCGCGCTAGCCCAGCCCCCGCTCTGTCGTTAGTTAAGTAACCTAACGGGTGATGACGGGGCCCCGTGGCGAATGCGAATGGCATAAGCGTACGTCATATTTTTGTTGTTTTCTGCAATGGTAGGATTAATTGATGGGACGCATTAAAAGAACTAATGCAAGAAAATAAACCAAGTATAAGTCGATTGGAACACTTTGAAAATCACTCGGTTCTTTTCAAAACTAAACTTTTAAACGCGGAGCTTGAACCACTCCTTTTAAAAGCTATCTCGTTCCATCGATTATATCAAGTTCACTACGTTCACGGTTTCGCCAAAACCATCCGTAGCCCTCCATCATTTCAGTTAAATATTCGGTAGTATTCAAGCTATGTATTTTGACCTTACGCCAAGACATAGTGATTGGTAGCTGCCGGATATTTATCTGTTGCATAGATAGAATGCGTTGGTTTGAGACAGTCGTACTGCCATTTTGGCCTACGTCAAGGGTAGGTACGGGTGGGTTCAAATTAACTGGGATAATGATGGGAAGAACTTGACATGTGACTTATGACATTTTGACCTCACGCCAAGGTCATAAGAGCATGGGGCAAAAATCCACATCGGGAGTTTCATAAGTACTGAAACTTGCTAGCGCTGCATACCATTTGGAGTGTGATGATTCTGGTAGGATTCCTTCGGTTTTATCACGCAATGATATTTGGATCCCGATCCTACTGTGAGTATATGCTACTCCTCGGGAAAACTCTCACTTAACGATCAATGCTATAAACTTAGTAGGTGTCTAGAAAGGTGTTAGCGGGGCTACGCCCACAGGGAAAAGAGGTTACTTAATTAAGGAACTTCGCGAAAGCGTTGGAAAACCTCCCTCGAAGTACCGACACTGGCCTGACTGAACGGTTAAGCAAGTATTGTACGGTGAGATTGATCCTGACTAATCCTTTCTTTACGGTTTGAGAAGGGATTCGAGAGACAGTGGGAGCCATCCTGTTTAGACAAACTAAAAACCACTCTAAACTTGCAAGAGTATCATGCTAAAGTGTTTCTTTTCTCTCTCCTAATTGCAGCGACCATTCAACATGACCGGACTTAAGTTATTACTAGATAAAAACATATTGACAGGGCCAAACTACAAAGATTGGCTCAGGAATGTCAAGATGGCAATCACTTACGACAAGCTGGGGTATCTCCTTACCACCAAAGCTCCCCCTGTCCCAGGTCCCAAAACCAGTGTCGTAGATAGGGAAATCTATAAGACCTGGGAAATAGATTGCGCGAAGGCCAAATGCCTCGTACTTGCCTCGATGGACAACGAACATCAGAGGAGGCACGAGAATATGGACCTAGAGTCCATATTTCTTCATACAAAAGAACTGTATGGAGAGCAGTCTCGTATCGCCAGATACGAAGTGTCGAAGAAGTTGTTTTCGGCAAGGTTGGCCGTCGGATCATCGGTAGCGAAACACGTGCTTAAGATGATTGGCTACATAGAGGAGCTCGCCGAACTTGGGACTACGTTGGAGAATGAGCTCTATACGGACTTGATTCTCCAGTCCCTTCCTTCCACTTACGCCCAGTTCATCCTGAACTTCAACTTACAGGAAAAAGAAGTTGAACTTTCAGAGCTCCTTAACATGCTGAGGAGTGCAGAGGGCACCCTACAGAAAAGAAGGGAGACATCCACTTTGTTTGTAGGAGGATCTTCCTCTTCTAAATCCAGGGCGAAAGCCAAGGGTAAGAAGAAGAAAGCCCCCGCCAAACCAAGAGGCGGTGTCAGTAAAGTGGATACGAAGGGAAAAGGAAAAGCAACAAAGGTAGCGGGTAAGCTGGTGGGGAAGGAAGAATGCTTCTACTGTCACAAAAGTGGTCACTGGAAACAGGATTGCAAGGCTTGGAAGGCCAGAACACAGGATTTGAAGCGAGTTGCGGGTTCAGTTCAGGTGTGTATGTTATTGAAAACTGTCTATCAATAAACTCTACATCCTGGGTATTGGATACCGGATCAGGATCTCATATCTGTAATTCTTTGCAGGCGTTGAGAAAGCGTAGAGTTTTGAAAGCAGGTGACATGACCCTCAGAGTTGCAAACGGTGCTAGCATGGATGCTGAGGCCGTGGGGGACTATCACCTGGGATTGTCGGATGGACACCTTTTGGTTTTGCGTAGTTGTTATTATGTACCAAATGCAACCTGTAATATCATTTCTGTATCTTTATTATCTAAAGAAGGTTATGAATTTGCATTTGTAAGTAATGTAGTGAACATTCACCTTAATCAAGTTTTGATTGGGTCAGGTACATTGAACAACGGTATATACGTGTTAAACCAACCACAGATTTTCAATGTCCAGAATACATACAAAAGAAAGTCTCCAGAAATTAATAAAACTTTCTTATGGTATTGTAGACTGGGTCACATCAATGAGAGAAGGTTGACTAAGTTACATACAGAAGAATATTTGGATCCGTTCGAATATCAATCGTATGCAACTTGTCAATCCTGTCTCAAAGGTAAGATGACAAAGACTCCGTTCACTGGACACGGAGTAAGAGCGAGCGAGCTCTTGGGACTCGTACACAGCGACGTGTGCGGTCCAATGTCTACACATGCGCGAAGCGGTTATTCTTACTTCATTACTTTTACGGATAATTTCTCAAGGTTCGGACATGTCTTCTTGATGAAGAATAAATCCGAAGCTTTTGAAAAGTTCCAGGAATATAAGAATGAAGTAGAAAAACAAACAGGCAAAAGTATCAAGGCACTGAGATCTGATCGAGGTGGTGAATACTTGAGTGCCGAGTTCCTGGGTTACTTAAAAGAGAATGGAATTCTCTCTCAGCTTACTCCTCCATACACTCCGCAACATAACGGTGTATCGGAGAGACGGAACCGAACCCTATTGGATATGGTACGGTCCATGATGAGTAACGCTGAGTTGCCGCGATCGTTCTGGGGATATGCGCTAAAATCAGCTGCATACCTTTTGAACCGAGTTCCCACTAAGACTGTGCCTACCACACCATATGAGTTGTGGAGTGGGAAGAAACCCTATCTTCAATATTTGAAGATTTGGGGATGTCCAGCTTTTGCAAAAAAGCAGCATGCGGACAAACTCGAGGCACGCTCAGTACTGTGCAAGTTTGTGGGATACCCAAAGAACTCCAGGGGGTATCTTTTCTATTACGCAGAGGAACAAAAAGTCCTTATTTCTCGTAATACCCATTTTCTGGAACATCAGTTCTTAGAAAAAGAATTAAGTAGGAGCGTAATAGAACTGGAAGAAATTCCAGAACCACGAGCTATTACTGAAAGCTTAGTAGAACCAGAGGGTTCGAAAGATCAGGACATTCCCACGCCACTCCGCAGGAGTAGTAGGCAGTCTCATCCGTCCGAGAGATACTACGGTTTTCTCATTGACGGGGATAGAGAGGATTGCATCATAGACTTTGATGAGCCTACTAGCTTCCAGCAAGCCATTCAGAGCGTCGACTCGGTAAAATGGCTGGATGCAATGCGGACCGAAATGGAGTCCATGTACACCAACAAAGTATGGACGTTGGACATTGCTCCAGACGGGGCAAAACCCGTAGGATGCAAGTGGATCTTCAAAAGGAAGATTGGTGTAGATGGACAGGTTGAGACCTATAAAGCTAGACTGGTTGCAAAGGGTTTTCGTCAGCGACCTGGTTTGGACTATGACGAAACTTTTTCTCCAGCAGCTATGCTGAAATCCATTCGGATCCTTCTTACCATTGCTGCCTTCCACGATTATGAGATTTGGCAGATGGACGTAAAGACAGCTTTTCTAAATGGACATTTAGAGGAGTGTATCTATATGGATCAGCCAAGAGGGTTTCATTCAGAGTGGGAGCAGCGGAAAGGTATGCAAGTTGCTTAAGTCCATTTATGGACTAAAGCAGACATCGCGGAGTTGGAACATCTGTTTTGACGAGACGGTCAAGGAATTTGGCTTTATCAAAAATCCAGATGAACCATGCATCTATTGTAGATTTGTAGCGAGAACTGTAGTATTCCTCGTTTTATACGTGGATGACATTCTCTTAATAGGAAATGACATTCCTATGCTACAATCTGTCAAGGGGTTCTTGTCACACAGGTTCTCCATGAAAGACCTGGGTGATGCCTCATACATTCTGGGTATCCGGATCTACCGTGACAGATCCAAGAGGATATTAGGACTTTCGCAGTCCAGGTACATCGACACCATACTGAAAAGATTCAGTATGGAAGATTCCAAGCGCGGTAATCTACCGGCTTGTCACGGGATCACCCTCTCCAAAGAGATGTCTCCCAAGACTGATTTGGAGAGGGATCGCATGTCTATTATACCCTACGCTTCTGCGGTAGGCTCTATAATGTATGCGATGTTGTATACCAGACCGGATGTGGCTTATGCACTGAGTGTGGTAAGCAGGTATCAGTCAAACCCTGGGGAGAAACATTGGATAGCAGTAAAGAACATTCTCAAGTACCTGAGAAGGACTAAGGAGATGTTCTTGGTGTATGGCGGAAAAGACCTCCAGATTGAGGCCTTTGCTGACTCCAGCTTCCAGAGTGACAAGGATGATTCCAAGTCCATGTCGGGTTTTGTCTTTACCCTCAATGGAGGGGCGGTGTGTTGGAAGAGCTCCAAACAGGAAACCGTTGCCGACTCGACTATGGAAGCGGAATACATCGCTGCATCTGATGCCGCAAAAGAAGCTGTCTGGATGAGGAAGTTCTTGAAAGAACTTCAGGTGGTTCCGTCCATTGTTGACCCAATACCTCTGTATTGCGACAACAACGGGGCTATAGCTTTAGCGAAGGAACCCAGGTCCCATCAGAAATCCAGACACATCTTGAGGCAGTATCACCTGATCAGGGAGATCGTAGATCGCCAGGAGATCGAGGTTCGGAGGGTTGCTTCAGAAGATAACACAGCAGATCCATTCACCAAGGCCTTGCCCCAGACTCAGTTCGAGCGGCTGATCGAGATGATAGGTCTTCGATACGCCAGTACATGGCCTTAGTGCAAGTGGGAGATTGTTAGTGTATATGCCCTAGAGGCCATTACTGTATCATACTAGTTTGTATATTACTTGATGGAAGCTTGGGATATTCACAGTTGTATATACAATCTTGCTCGAAATGGTAGTATGCTACTTGGTTTGTTTCTGCTTTAATATGTGCATGTGTTTCTTTTAGCATATTGCTGATATACATATTAGTAGAGCCCTTAGGATCTTTGCTTGATTACCAGCGTGGTGATGGCGCTTACACTCGTGGGACCTGGGTGATCTATAAGCACATCCTTATACAGGTCCCTGGTCGTTGGACTATCGAGACAGGGCATCGATACTCCGGAGTAGACTAGCGTATGCGCTTCTCATCCCAGCGTGGGAGACGGTCTGTCCCACAGCCGTCAGTACGTCGTACTTGAGATAGTATGCGGGTGCTCGTTAGGTTACGAGTACACTGGACAGGACTCGTCGGGAACTGTTGGTTGGTATTATACCTATCGTCAGTTATCAGTTCCCGGGTGACATGAGTACAGCTTAGTCCGCTGACTTGACACTGTCACTTCGCCTCGAGTGTGTTCCCACTGCACTTTGATTACTACCCTACCACGGCTCAAAGGAGTCGTGCAAACAGGTAGTTTTTGGGTGCAGTCCCGAAGCACTTGGAGGCAGTGACGGTTAGACAGGATTCGTCTCTCCCGGTATTGGGGGTTGACATCGCGCTGTGTCTAGGAGAGCCATTACACGAGTAGTCCCTGGCCAGGGCAAGCGGGATATACTGCTAGGTTTCCAGTATTATCTCAGGGTGTTCTGGGCTACACTCCGACACGACTTGTACCGCTATTAGGGGACTGACGTTCACCGCCCCCCTAGGCCCGCCATGCGATGTATCAGACAAACAGACCGGACTGTACGGAGACTGTCACATACAGGCTCAGTAGGAGTTCAGATGGGGTTCACCTTGTCAGTCTTCTTATCGACATCTACCCGGGGACCGTTACGTATAGCTAGTACCGCTTGCGGTCTGTGGTTGAACCCACTACCAGCATAGTGTCGAGTCTTTAGAGTCCCACACAGAGAGCTATTCGCCTTTAGGCAAAATGAGTAGAGGTCGCATGGTTTTGCGACAGGGTTCGTTCACATCCGCGCACTTGTGCACGTTTGCTGTCCGGACAGCTTATACTAGCGGGCTTCGGTTTAAGCCAGATCCTAGTATAGATTTGGGATTGGTTTTATCTCATTGTATTCATGTTCCTCGGATCACGAATACGGGTGCGTATGCACAGTTGCTTGAGACAGAGGGAGAGGACTTTGATTAGGGTTAATGACTATTGTCATTTTATTAACCCTAATGCTTATGTGTGTATTATGGTTAATTGATATTAGTTTAAATAATTGTGCATGGTTATGGTTGTTGACCATTTGACCTCCTTGACTTGTTGACCTTGGTTGACACTTTGACCATCATCATTTCATTTGGAAGATACTCTTTGATCCTTGCAATTTGCATTTAAAATGAAATGATAATGGTCATGTCTTGATAAAGCCATGACAATTATCTTACTAATTATCTAATTAAAATAATACACACATATATGTGAGAATGGTTTATTTTATTCTCATTCTATCATTCATTTTCTCTCTCTTGTTCTTCCTCTCCCTCAAGCTCTCCCCTCTCATGTGTTGAGAAACACTTGAGCTTGAGAAAAATCCTTTCTTGATAATCTTTACTCTCATCTAGGGTTCAAGGATTAGCACTTCTTGCACCCTAGTTACTTCTAGCTTGGAGTTGAAGCCAAAGGTCGAGGCTTTCGGGTGGATCTTTCTTCGACGTGAGAAGACGACAAAGGTGACCTCCTTCCACCACTCCAAGGAGCAAGGAGAGAAGGACATAAAGCCCAAGGTATAACCTTTCTAGCACTTAGCTAGTTTCTAGTTAGCTTAAGCTTGTTTTTGTTTAGCAAAGATCCTTCATAGTCTAGTCCATGTTGCCTAAGTTGATAAAAATTTGATTTTTATTCCGTTTTCCGCCTCCCCGCAAGCACCGGGGTGGGCAACGTGGACTTACAGTGGCAACCGTTAAAACTTACGATGGCCTAACGAGTGATTTTCCGATTATAATTTGCCTGCATCAAGAATCTGCATTAAGTCCATTCATGTTTACCATCGTGATAGGTGGGTTTACCAGAACTATCCAGGATGAGCTATCTTGGTGTATATTATTTGCTGATGATATTGTTCTGGTAAATAAGACGAAAGTATGGGTTAATGCCAAATTGGAGTAATGGAGGCAAACGTTGGAATCTCGGGGATTCAAATTGAGCAGGTACAAGACAACATATAAACAATGCAAATTTAGCAAACAGAGAAGTCGAGACCATGTTGGTATAACACTGGATGTGCAAAAGGTATCACTGAGCGATCGGTTTAGATATCTAGGTTTCATCATCCAAAAGGATGAGGAGATCGATAACGATGTCAACCAAAGAATTCAGGATGGTTGGTTGATATGGGGAGCGCAACAAGGATTTTGTGTGATCATAATTTTCTGTTAAAGTTGAAAGGGAGGTTTTATCGGAGTATTATTCGGCTTGCCTTATTATATGGCACAGAATTGTAACGGCTGCGCTAATATTTCATTTCTGAATACTATCCTTTTGAATTCTTTCTTATTTTCCCCGATAATTATGTCTCAATGCAAAGGAAACGGAAGTGTGAACTTTTCATCCCCGTCTCAATCTTTCTTGTAACTTTCTTATTTCTTTCAATTCATAATTAGTTTTTCTGTACTTGTATCCGTTAACCAGACTTTTCATGCGTTTCTAAACGGTCCTTGTTGGCTTAAGTGCTATCCTAACAATTCTTGTTTCGGCTTTCTAATTCTTGGATTCGAATGTATCGTACGTCTTCTTTTCTGTTGGAGTATGCTGTTTACTGGGCAATGTTATCCTTATCTTTTTCCCGACAGATTCCTTATAGGGATTTCAAGAACAAAATTAATTTTAATGATGATAGAAATTTGTGAGGAAGATAACTCATAGAATGCTGAGCTTTTAAGAAGCATAATACATAAAAAAATGCATATAGCGGAGTTGTGTGTACTTCATCGGATGTGTGATAACACAAGGAAAGATAAGTTGCTAAACAAGGATATTCGTGTAAAAGTTGGTGCAACACATGTGGAGGAGAAGATGCGGGAAAACTGGCTAAGAGGATTTGGTCATGTGCGATGCAGACCCATGGAAGTACCGGTTCGACGAATGGATACTCTCGATATAGGTAATGTCAAAAGGACGAAAGAGAGACCGAAGAAAATGTGAATAGAGGGGATATGAAAAGATATGGTTGCCAAAGGGTTCAATGAAAGTATATTGTTCGATAGGGGTGAGTGGAGGCGGAAGATTCATGTGCTGGACCCGGCGTGATTCTCATGTTGGTTCATCTAGCCTATCCCAAATGCTTGAGATAAAAGACTCAGTTATTGTTGCTGCTGCAACTCACGGTAAAATGGCATCGATAAAACTATTAAAGTAATATTTACACATGACCTGGGATCAGCACCATATTTGAAATTCCGGGTTTGGATCGGAGTCTAATATCCTTTAATAGTTATCACCGAATTAAAAAATTGCCTAGATAATCAGTAATCACTTATCCACCGCAACCTGTATCTTTCCCACTCCGATACGACCATCGAAACCAAAACAGCGTCGTACAATTTCGGTCTAATAACGACAGCCACATGTTATTATATTTATTCCCCCCAGAAACACAAGAAAATAAACCAAAATATATTTTAAAAAACAAAAGAAAGAAATCAAGAAATTTGCGATCTGCGAATCTCAAATTTCCTCACTTCCCCCAATCTCAAATCGTTCTTCAGAAATCGAATGAATCAGAGAGGGAGATACCCTCCTGGTATCGGGGGAAATGGACCCCCGAACCCAAACCCAAACCCTAACCCTAACTCTAATTTCTATGGCCGAAACCCTAATCAGCAGTATCAACAGCAGCAGCAGCAGCAGTATGTTCAAAGGGGCAATTCGATGCAGAACCAACAGCAATTTCATCATCAGCAACAGCAATTTCAGCAGCAGCAGTGGTTACGAAGGAATCAAATGGGGGGCGATGCTGGATCTAGTGATGCTGCGAAGCCTGTTCAGCACGAAAGCATCGATTCTAGGTAATTAGGCTGAAAACTAGAAAAAAGGAAGAATTTTGCTACCATTATGTACTCACATCTTATAGACTTGTTGTGTAATCTTGTTTGTTACCGGAATTGACAAAAAATAGGGTTTTTTTGGGTGATAGGCAAGTAGTCACATCAGCACAGAAAAAAGAAGTTCTTTAGTTCTTGTTTTTAATTTGGTTGATTTTATTGTTTAATTATTTATTATAATTCATTTTGTGTAGAAAGGAACTTGTGAGTAGTGGTTTCTATTATGCGTAGCCTTTTGTTTTAGGGATCTTTTCTACACCTTGGTCTTTCCTATAATGTATCTTCACCTCTGGTCTGCTCTTGATCTTGTAATTATTACATTTTGATAGAATCGTCCTATTTCTTTTTTTGGGTAAATATTAATTAGAGGCATTTTCATTCAAATATGGGGTCTCAGTATGTCCATATTAGATGGTCAATGTTTAAATTTAGATAGAAGATATTTAGGTGTTCGGAGCCTGGTAGGAGAGAAAAAGATGAATAATTTTGTATTGAACACAGCAGATGTGGAAGCAGGATCCGGTGCTAATGATTCAAAATTAATTTCAACACCGCCTTAGAAAACAAAAAATATGAAATACCAAAGTTGATAATTTCAGCTAAACTCGAATAGACTCGCAGCGAAGTTTTCCATGTTGGCTTGGTGGAAGCTGATCTATGTGAATTGTGGACCACATCTTAAGTCACCATGGGAGCACAAAATGCCATTATTGTTGTCAGGCTGCCGTTTTGTGGTGTTGCTAATTTTCCCTTCTCTTCCTTTTACCTCGGCTTCATAGGTTATTGTTCTACTTTAAATGTGAATATGTGGTATATGGGTAATCATAAATTTTTGCTATTGCGTGGAGGCGCTGTATGTTGCTAAGCATAATTTTGGTTGGATCTTGGATGTAGGTCTATAGATGGGGCAGGTTGAAGGTTTTGAAATGGGTCATAGGGATAAAGAGGCCACCCCTAGATAATTTTTTTTAAAAAAAAAAATCTTTGTTGTAACGGATCATATATGAAAATTTAGAAAGCAGTGCCAAAACATTGAATCCATTGATCAGCATTTAGTTATTTGGGGTACTAAAATCAAAATCTATCATCAGGGGTACTGAACTCAAATTCGGGGGTTTAATTGCTTTAACCTTGAAACAGATGCCTCCTTTCTATGTTTACATTTAGGATGATTTTATAGAAGTGTCTATTTGTAGTTAATTATGCAGCGATGTTTCCTTGTTGGTGCAACACTTAAACTCATAGAAGAAAGGAATTTGGAAAACACACATCAACTCTCTGACGTGTTTACAAAAATGGATGAAAAGGGTACTTAAGGAGATGTATATGAATCCTGAAGAACTGCTTAAGTTCAATGCCACTAATTTCACTCATTTAGTTTTGCCATTATCGATGAGATTATAGCACAAATTTTGTAGTGTGTGTGGGATGGCCTTTTAAAATCAATTTGTAGAGCAGGATTACCATCTGTGACACCCTAAAAAGAATTTCTAGGACGACGAGTGCAGCTATCCTAATAGTACTCCCTCTTGAACACTCTGGATGATGAAGTTTTTGCAGTGGTTCCTCCCTAAGAAAGATAATTTAATTCACATTATGCCTATATCTTTTTAAAAAAGCTTTTAGTATAGTGATTGTTCCCACCCATTAAGTCAACTTATTATTTCTTCTTCTATTTGCTTCTTAGTGTGCCATAACTTGTTGTTACATTCAATTATGTGGAGCTGGGAAAACCTTTTGTAACACTCCAAGCAAGGATTAGTTCCAATAATGAAACCTTGCTTAAGTTTGGCGTGCTTACGCAGGTTTGTTGGCAGTTCATGACATGAATGGAGTATGGTTTTTTTACTGATCTTGAAATGTTCATATATTGTAAAACCTGTAAATTGGTAATAAAGTTAGGGTCTTGTTTATCAGATTATTTAGTATGTGAGTTCTATTGTAGTCCTTTTGTTAGCCATAAAACTGCGAAGTTGTTGAATACTGTATTTGGTGAAAATTTTCAACCCACTGCATGCATGCATGTTTTGATATGTAGATCATGCATGGTGAATGCATTTCACCATGGACACGTATTTACTTCAACATACTTTGGGTTATGATAATTTTCTGACTTTGTCATATTATGTGACCATCTATGGTCAAATTCTTAATCAATATGTACATTCGGAAATTAGCAATGACGCCATGTGTTAAAAACCAGTGTCAACAATTTAGCATCATTGATATTTCTAGTTTGTTTTTAATCTCAGACCCTTAAATATCTATATATATTTGAAACTAACAGATCCAAGTGGTTTCCTTAAACAAATCTAAGCTGTTGTTCTAAAAGATTTATCAGCCCTAGCTTTTCTTATACGTAATCACTTTTCCTTCTTTATGCTCTTAGTTTCCCAGATTGGAAGGCACAATTGAAGATACCACCACGTGACACTCGATACAGGACGGAGGTAAAGATAAATTTTGTTAATAATTTCTCTTTATTTCAAAAAGCATATTCCTTAAGTATTGTTAGTTGTGAGTAACAAATTGAGTCATTTTCACCCAGTCTTTATAACGTATTGTTGTCTACAAAGAGAATCTTCTTGCAACTGTCAAGTGACAGAGTTAAAAAATTTATGCTGTCTACAAAGAGAATCTTCTTGCAATTGTCAAGTGACGGAGTTAAAAAATTTATGCGGTGGACGTATAATAATAATAAAAGGTCAACAAAATCTTGTCAAACCTTTTAACCTCATGTGCTAATGAATAGCCTTAACTTTGGCCAAATCCTGTAAAAACCGTGGATATGAAGATATTATCAATTAATTTATATGTTTTTTAATTGTATGTAGTGAAAAGTGAAAACTGTTTAAACTATCTGAAAACTAATGTATGTGAAGCCAGCAAAGCAGTTTATTTGTACGTTTTTTATTGCATGTCGTGAAAACTGGACTTTAATGTTCCAGATGACCTGCCTCTTTCCTTCCTCTTTCATGCCAGTGAATAATAAATGTTGAGCCTGCCATCAACAAGTAGCATTTCTACATCAGTGTATCAATTGATCAGTGTGATATTTCCATATTTGCTGAAGTAAAGGCTGCGCTTTGTGTGATGTAATCTTTTTATAGTTTGGATCTTAAGCTTGTTGTTTTCCGGACGCCCTAGGATCGTCGCTTATAATTCAAGTTGGTTATGAGAACTTTATCTTGTGAATCACACAAGTTTGACCATTTTTAATCACTTTTCCTGCTTTGATTAACTTTGATTTTGTCTTTTGTTGGATTTAGCAGTTATTACTTAAAGCGGTGCTTTTTGTAATATTCGATTCTGCTGTAGTTCAGTTGATCAGATCTTCCTATTTCTGTCATTCTTACCTTGATTGTTGGTGGTGATTTCTCCATTAACATATTGTTGGATTTAGCAGTTCGTTCGTAATTAGTGCTGAGTCAAATCCGTGATTGTGATTCTGATAGCCAAACTATCTGATCTGCACTTTTAATGTGCTTGAACTGATTTGCTCAATTCCTCTTCATTTATCTGAAATATAAATCTTCAGCTATTTGGCTTATAACATGACTGTCACTATGTACATGTCATGGGACGGAGAATTTGGCTCCAAAAAGTTTGTGCTTTTCCCTAGGTAGCATAACTTCTTCTTGGCATCTTTTCCAGGGAAAATATTATTTATCATTTTAATTGTTGGCATTTATCTGTAATTACTTAATTTGCCCTTGTTTATAGTTTCAACAAATTTATTTAACTGCCATTACTATTTTATTCTTCACCAAATAGCTGCAAAGTGGCTATTTGACCATTTTCAGAAAATGCGAGGATTTCTCAGATTTATTCACATCTTCAGCACACATTTCTGATGTGTGATATAATGGCATTCTTCCATGTGATGATTATTCTTTATACATATTCCTTTTGTAAGGTAGCTAGATGATATATTCTGTTGGATTTTCTAGTATTGTAATGCTAACTCTTCGGAGTTTTGTGGTTTATGAACATCTTGATAACAAAAGCTTAATGGCTTTCGGCTCTGCAATTTTACCATCTTATATATTACAGTTTTAGGCATCACACGCGTGCTCAGACACACACACACGCATGGATGCATTTTGCATCCCAACCAAGGTTTAAAGTCTCGGTATTGGTATTGGACGATCATTTTTAATATTGGAATCGGCCATCTCGGATAAAAGATATTGGATTTTTATCGCTTATTTAAACGATTTTTTAGAATTTTGTAATTTAAAAAAAATATTATAAAAATATCAACACTTTGATACGTTTTTCTAGTTGTCAATGATGTTTACAATGGTTTTATAGATATTGTGTAAAGGTAACCATAAACTTTTTGGCATATATTAGTAACAAATGATGTCAAATATGATAATCCATTTTTAAACTCTTTAACCCATCAATAAACTTGAACCACAATAACCAATTGGAGAATCCAATAATAAGTTTTTAAATTTTGGTATCCATTTCGGTATCGGAACTCGAATGGTTAGTTGTGGGATCGGAATCAGCCATCTTTGATCGGGACGGGTTAAGATTTCAAACCATGATCACAACCCCAACAATATGAAGTTAAGGGAGTGGGAGTTTTATATATACCTTGGCTTTGCTTCACACTATTATGCACGTTGATTACTTTTGTTTACATGCCTATTTCTGCTATTGTAACTAGAAGAGGAGAAGGGGTTGAAATTACAATTGTAAATCCAGCTGAAATACATAAGTGCTAGGTGTCTTAAATCCCAATAAAGAAAGATTGAAAATAATAAAGTAATAGGTAACTCAAATAGTTTATTTCAACTACCCATTATCTCAACCCCTCACTACGCAAGGTTTAGGGATTTAGCTGGAATAACTAACATTTTGTAACCAATAACAATTGATGCCAAAAAAGAAAATCTTGCAAAGAATATGCGAGGAAGAAAGAGTGAAAAAAATATAAAGAGAGAAATAGTTACAGATAAGTAGATAGAAAAGGGGGTGAGAAGAAGAGAATCAGGAGGAAAACCATGCCATTTATCAACGGTTATTCATCAAACATATTTTTTTAATATACCGGTTTATGCGAATAGTTTGCTTGCCATATATACATATTTCTTCCTTGAATTAAATATCAGAATCAATTATATTCCAGTTTATTTTTTTTCCTATTATAAACAATCAGCATCATATAAAACATTTTTGTTTACAACGCATGTGCATTGCACATGCAGAATACTAGTTAGTTTAACAGTTGAGATTTATATGTGTTTCTGGTTACATGGTACCAAAAACTCTATCAAATTTCTTTTATATTAGTCTGGAGATTGTATGCAATCACTAATTCATGTTCGTACAAAATGAAAACTTCAGTGTCGATTCTACAAGAATTTTTATGAAAGCGTTTAATTTGCTTCTCTTCCATGGAAGTTTCATTTTGATGTCACACATTTTGTCAAAAGAGTAGAATTTTGCATAAAAGAATGGCCCATTGTGATTCTTATTATTGACCGTCAATTAATGTGCCTGTTTTATCCTCTAATTCAGTCCTTGAAACTTATGCATTCTTTATCGAACATAAAAGACCTTTCCATTCTACTGGAATCAGACATGGAGCTGACAGACTCACAATTGAATTTTCACTGAAGACCATTTACTTAGCTGGATGGCTTCACCTTCTCAATTAATTAGTGCATGTTACTGATTATGTACTTTCAGAGTGTGCTCGCTGTAATACGGACATAATGCCTGTTGTGATCTTGCAAGCATTGTCGATCATGATCTTCTCGTCAGTGATTTGCTGATTGACATCAATATATGTTTTGTTTGAGGTGTAAAATGTGTAATCCTCTATATGCTGTTTCAGGATGTTACGGCTACTAAAGGAAATGAGTTTGAAGACTATTTTCTTAAGCGAGAACTGCTTATGGGTATATATGAGAAGGGATTTGAAAGTCCTTCGCCGATTCAAGAAGAAAGCATCCCCATCGCTCTCACTGGAAGTGACATTCTTGCTAGAGCTAAAAATGGGACTGGAAAGACAGCTGCATTTTGCATTCCTGCACTGGAAAAAATAGATCAAGATCAGAATGTTATTCAAGGTTCTTGTTTTCCCTTTTCTCTTTCCATTCAATTGGATGTATAGTTATTCTCTTGGGGGTGCATATTTCATCGTTATGTCTACAATAATTGGATGATATTGTCTCGGAAGCATGAACACCTCGAAGTGAGCCTATAAGTACAATTTGGGATTCAAAAACAAGAAAAATAAAAAATTACATGGCAGCATCATGTTGGCATATCGTGTTGGACACCTTGGAGGCTTGGAGTCATGCATGACTTAAGAAAAATAAACCCTCTGACATAAGTGGGATGCTATCTAGCAAAACCTAAACTTGTCTCAATATGTGAGTGGCATCAGGATTTGTATTAGATCATTTATTGGATTGGAAATCCAGATTTTTCGGTATTCAATTTAGAATTTTAAACCGGCAATTACTTTTAACTAGAGAAGCAGCTATAATTTATTTCATTAATATTTATTATTTGTTTTTACGCTCAATAAAGCATGTGCAAGTCACTTTTTTAATGCATATATATTATGTGGGACATCCACAGCACATGTATATGCTGCTGCTGCTGTGCCCTTGTATATTTTAAGTTTTATAGTGTCTCTGCTTCCATCTTCCAGCCTGTGTCGTATCTGTGTCTATTTTGTCTCTCTGTGCTTCCTGGCACACACACTATGCATACGATATTTCCATTAGATCCTATAAGTTGACCTGAACAGTTTTGACCTGTATTGAGTACTATGCATGCCTTTTTTATTGCTTCGTAATTGCTTTTATTGGTTGTGGGGTTGGGGTCTCTCGATTTGATGTGCACATATACTTACTTTAGTATTCTGTTACACCAGTTGTTATATTAGTTCCTACGCGAGAATTGGCTCTTCAAACATCACAAGTCTGTAAGGAACTGGGTAAGCATTTGAAGATTCAGGTTATGGTCACTACTGGGGGAACTAGCTTGAAAGACGACATTATGAGATTGTATCAACCCGTCCATTTGCTTGTTGGGACACCTGGTCGAATTCTTGATCTTGCAAAGAAGGGTATTTGTGTTCTGAAGGATTGTTCGATGCTTATCATGGATGAGGTATGAACTATGAACATCAACTTGAATATTACTGACTTTTGAATTAAAAAGCTACTCTAATAACTAGTTAAGTACCCGTATTTTTCCAACTATCCTTGTATGTTCGATTAACCTATTATAGTTTCCTTCTCAATTTTCGTGCTTTGTACTCAAACATATTAACAATATTGTGATAAAATCGCAACATTTTTTTGATTCAATTGTATCTCTTTATCTGTAATGTGTCCTGTTAATATTGGAATTTTCCAACTGGTCCTGATTTTTTGGCAAAAAAAAGATGGTTTAAAAAAAATTATATATCAGCCCAAAACTTACCTAATTCTAAATATCACCCCAAAACTTCATATTTCCATATATCACCCCCAATTCCTTTGATTTGTTCATATATCTCCCCATACTTTTGAGGAATCTACAAGGAATATTCCGTTAAGAACTAACCACAATGGTCATCTTCTTCATATTTCATAGATATAAATGATTTATTCTCTATGAAAACTAAAATTAGGGTTCTAAAAAAACTAATTTGGACTAGAAATCTTCATCAAAAAGAATTTTTTGGTTTAGAAACTCGTTGGAAGATGAAAATGATGATTGTTTGTTGGAGTTTGGGGATCCATTAGGTGTTGATGAATCTGAAGAATTGGGTATGGATATTGTAGAATTAAAAAGTGAATATAGTGAGGGATAGTTAAAGAGGCCATGAAGAGCTTAGGGTTGTTAGAATCGAACAAGAATGAAATTATAATGGAGGAATTGTTGAGTTCATGAGATTAAAAAAGAACGGAGGTGTGAGTTTTAGGTTCATAACACTAGATTAAGAGAAGAATTGTTGGGTTTATAGGATCAGAAGAGAAAAGATTGGGATGAGACTCGTTAGGTTCATGGCTTTTTTTGTTTGGGTTTGGGGGGAGTCAAGTTAACCCAAAGTTTAGTTAAAAAAAACTGATGGAGATGGTTAAAGGGGTGTTTTTTGGATAACAGAATAGTTTTGGGGGTGATATATAGAAATATGAAGAATTGGGGGTGATATTTAGAATTAGGTAAGTTTTGGGGGTGATATATAGAAAAAACCCAAAAGAGATATATGTAAATTTATCCTGATTTCAGTACTTTGGATAAGAAGTACAACAAGAAGTCATGATTCTCATTCCCCGATACCTCCCTATATGATATGGAAAGTGGTCTGACACTTGCCGGATTACCATAAAGTCATTCACTCTTGTAAATATTTATTTGCTAGTTATGAATCTCTCAGTTGGACACACCTCTTGTAGAATTTTTATTTCACTTGGTTTTCCTTTTTCCTGAATGCTCTCTTTTTTAGTCAAGGCTTAAGATGAATTAAGAAATTGTCGTATCTGGAGCATTTACCGGTTCATATTATTGTTGAGTAGCTTTAACTTAATGAGAACCAACGTTTCGTTAGATCAATTGGTGTTTTAAAAGCTAGGTATGAAGTTTGCATTGTTGTGCTTTGAGGTGCAGTGATGAGCAATTGCCCATACTAGTCTCTTTTTTGCACTTATTTTTCTTCTCAAATTATGTCTCTTTGAGAATATCAAGAAGCAATTTTTACTCTATTTTCTATTACTAATGCATTTAAATATTGAATTCCAACTCTAACCCTCAAAGTGCATTAATGAAGACTATCGATTAGAGAAATCAATATCTATGACATTTTTTATTTTAGAAAAGTTAATACTCTTCTTAATAAGTGTGCAAGAGGGGAAAAAGGACTGGTATTGTGAAACGGAGGTAGTAATTTATTTGAATCTTTTCATTTGAAAGATAACCCTTCAAACTTGGCTTTACTCTTTGGCTTTTTCGATCATTCGATCATATCATTGTTTTATTTTTGTATCCTCAAATTACAGATGTTATTTATGCATACAAATGATACGATGGAAAGGGTTATATTCTAGAGGTATTACATTTTTCCCCATGCATAATTCATCTCCCTATCTTCTTTTTTCCAGGCGGACAAGCTTCTATCGCCAGAATTCCAACCTTCAATAGAGCAGCTGATTCGGTTTCTTCCTGCAAACCGACAAGTTTTGTTGTTTTCTGCTACTTTCCCCGTAACTGTTAAGGATTTCAAAGACAGATACCTGCGGAAACCATATATAATTAACCTTATGGACGAATTGACCCTCAAGGGAATCACACAGTATTATGCTTTTGTAGAAGAAAGGCAGAAGGTCCATTGCCTAAACACTCTTTTCTCAAAGGTTTGACCTCTACATTCAAATCATTTCGCAAAATGAATGCATATGATAAATTGTGAATTTATTGTTGCATGGACCTTGTTGTTTGCAGCTTCAAATAAATCAGTCTATTATATTCTGCAATTCGGTCAATCGGGTTGAATTGTTGGCAAAGAAGATCACTGAACTTGGTTATTCTTGCTTTTACATTCATGCTAAGATGTTGCAAGACCATCGAAATCGAGTATTCCATGACTTTCGTAATGGTGCATGCAGAAATCTTGTTTGCACAGGTAAAATATCTGATTCAATTACAAGTTTTCTTAATTGGCTATATCAGAACCAGTCTCTATTAAGTTTTTTCCTTTTTCTTTTGGACTTTGTTGCAATTTCACTTGTGCAAAATCATCATAACTATTTAAGTTTGTAAACAACCATCAAGTCAGCAAATCCCAGACAATTTTACTTTTTAATAATTTTGATGGTTTCTTTTTTATACTTTCTTGAGTGTCTATATGAATATGATATTTATCTTCTTCATATTTGGCTTCTATTCTGAGTGCATCTATTTTAGTGATGAAAACAAGGAACAGTTTTTGCAATGCCATGAGTTACCAGATTGTTCAGCACCAAACAACTATTTATAATTTCTCTATATTTGTTTCTTTATCATATATTAAAAGAGGAAAAGCCTCCCCCACCCCCACCCCTCAAAAAACTAAAATAAAAAATTAAAAACTGGAATTTAATTAATGGATCATGAACCTCCAAGGCTTCAACTGTGGGTGGATTGAAAATGATTCGGAATGTCTTTGCTCTGCAAATTAATTATGGGGACAATTTATTATATCTAACTTATGATGTGGTACATCCGACCTTTTAGTGTCTCTTGATCAATATCAGAGGGGTGATTTCTGTGTGCGCCAGCGTGCGCGTATACACACACACACACACACACACGTATGTGTGCATATGTATGTGTGTGTGTGTGTGTGTGTGGCCCCAGCCTTAATCTAATCAATTTGTTACTGTATGTCCATTATACAACCACTACTTGCAACGGAAGGAATTATTCAGTTGCTTACAGGCTTGTCAAAGGTGTAAAGATCATGATAAATTGTGTTTGTTTTCAATTTGTATGGCCCTTTTTCAGCTGATGTTGGAACTTTTTTCAACTATGCCATTAGAATTAATACTGATTTCATTGCAGTAATTTCGTGTATGTAAAATAGTAGTAACGTGATTACTAGGCTGTACATTAAACGTGTCATTTACAAATTGTGTTTACATGCCATTCATGGAGTAAACTTTTTCTGTATAGCATCTCTTTCTACATAATCAGGAAAGTTTTTATATCAAGAAAGTTTGAATATTAGAATGAAGTAAACTTTTCTGTAAGTGGATATTGTTAAAATTTGCTGGTAACATGGTCTAAATTTTGCTTTTCTCAGATTTGTTTACAAGGGGCATTGATATTCAAGCTGTCAATGTTGTCATCAACTTTGATTTCCCCAAGAACTCTGAGACGTATCTGCACAGGGTATGAAGCCTGTTTATGTACAGCATCTCTCTTTCTACATAATCAAGAAACCGGCCCTGAATTCCTGTAATTCCTAATACAAATTTTTATATCAAATTTATGCCTTCTTTCTCACATGAGTACTTTTTCATCTCTGTTCACACAGGTTGGGCGTTCAGGAAGGTTTGGCCACCTCGGTTTAGCAGTGAATTTGATAACATATGAAGATCGTTTCAACCTGTAAGTTAACCTACTTTATTCTACATTTTGAGAAGTCATGTATATTTTTTTACGAGTTTCACATGAAATATACTTCTCTAATAACAGGTACCGTATGGAGCAAGAATTGGGTACTGAAATCAAGCAAATTCCTGCTCAGATAGACCAGGCCATTTACTGCACGTGATTATTTGATGGCGATATTTTATTTTTCATCAGAATTGGTGAATAATTTGGAAGGCTTCCTGTACATACTAGCTTACCAAGTATGTGAACTCTCTCTCTCTCTCTCTCTCTCTCTCTCTCTATATATATATATATATATATATATATATATATATATATATATATAAGTGATCTATTGCAAACCGGTCCGTATTTTTTAAAAACTGGAACTCTCGATCTTCGACATATTTTAATGATCCTTTCAAGTTGATCGCCATACCCTCAAATATATGTGCATGAAAAATCAAAGGATTTAAAGACCTTTAACCTATGCATCGGATGAAATTTATATTGCATAATCGAAAATCGTTCATTTTTGCACCCATCGATGCATAGGTTAAAGGTCTTTAAATCCTTTGATTTTTCATGCACATATATTTGAAGGTATGGCGATCAACTTGAACGGATCGGATCGTTAAAATATATCGTAGATCGAGAGTTCTCGTTTTTAAAAAACGTGGACCGGTTTGCAATAGCTCACTCCCCTATATATAGGGGAGTGCTCTCTCTTTATATATATATATAAGGCCTCCGCACATTGCACGGATGGAAGTCCAACCATAAATTATCTCAAGCAAAATGTCAATATCGTGTGATGATTGTGCTTGATGAAAATTTAGAATGTCAAAAAATATTGCACATTAATATTTAAATTGCCATGTAAGAATGCACCAAATATACAAAAATCTCATAGCACAACAAATTAAAACGGTTGATTATAAGCCGATAAATGAAAATAACTTTAACATTGGCCAACACTCTACCAACCACAAAGTTAAAGATAATCGTGTTCAAATTAATTTAAGAAAACCAATCGATAATTTGAATGAAATATTTTTTTTATGATTGCAACTGTGGATGTAGATGGATCTGGATAATCCGAATGGAATCCATATTCATATCCGATTTTTATCAAACATGGATTTTGAATTTCATATCTAGTGACTATCCGTACACAAATTTGTATCCGGTTAATGATGTCCGGATACGGATACAACAACACACATATTCCTTATGGATCCATATTCGATTTAATATACGACTTTCTATACAATGCATGGATATAATTTTTATGCTTTTAGACAATAATTATATACTATTTTTTTTTGATGTTATTTGATGATGGATTTCAAGAGGGACATGGAAATGCTTGTAATCTATTAATGCTGTTTTTCATCCATGGCTTGCTTGAGCAGGTGACCAAACACAATTTTTAGCTACTTTGCAAATTTTTGCGAAGAAAATAAGGTCATTGTAAAATTTTCAATTAAACAAATCCCATTCTTGTTGTGGTGAAAGGGGAGATTATTATGTGGAAAAAAATCAAGGGCGGGGGATGAAATTTTATAAGCAAGTGAAGACAGAATAAAGCTTGATATGGGAATCTTTTCCCATAGGGAGAGTCTATTTTACTCCCTAGGTGTAACCAAGTTGGTTACACCCTATGCAAAAACAATATGATTGAATTTTTTCCGGATGATTGTCACCTGTTTATCTTGATCTTCATGTTTTAAAATATGGCTAGACAAATTTTCATATGAGTTGGACACGTTTTATCAATACATCAGATGGGACGAAAACGAACAGTTTTCCGACAACATAACATTTTACAAACCTAGTTCAATATATGCATACCAATTTTTACGTCGTTTGGACACTTTTTACCAATGCATCGGATGGTACGAAATGGACGGTTGAAATGGACGGTTTTCCGTCAACATAACATTTTACAAACCTAGATCAATAGGCAAAACGTGTCCAAATCATATGAAAATTTTCTTACCCATATTTTAAAACATGAAGATCAAGATGAACAGTGACGATCGTCCGGGAAAATGATCTATCATGCTGTTTTTGCATAGGATGTAACTAACTTGGTTACACGTAGGGAGTAAATTAGCAGCTCCCATACACACATGCGCGCGTTCCGTGTACATGTTATTCATCTGTGTGCACACAGAACTATGAGCACTGTCCAAATAATTTTGGTTGATTGCATGAACGCAACAAGATACGTATAGCATAATCCTCATCTACATCTATTTTTCATTACTCAAGTACAAATTCTATTTTGGATTGTGTTTGTTTTCTTGAATCATCCTAGATTACATATTTGTCTACTCTAGCAAGGCCCTGTAGGATGTGGCAAAAGAATGTGTATAAAGACATTTGGACCCATTTGTGGACATGATAATGCATCTTATTGCTGGCTAAAGCCTAAATTTGCTCACATGGAGTATAATTTTCCTATGGCCATTGGCTAGTACCCTTTTATGCAGCATGCACAACTTGCCAGAGAAGGTAAAAAAG
Source organism: Agapanthus africanus (assembly GCA_030015575.1). Taxonomy (NCBI): domain Eukaryota; kingdom Viridiplantae; phylum Streptophyta; class Magnoliopsida; order Asparagales; family Amaryllidaceae; genus Agapanthus; species Agapanthus africanus. The sequence continues at coordinate 59,736,087 of CM057338.1, forward strand.
AAAAAGAAATTAGGAACGTTAATGGTAAAAAAGAAAGAAAATACTGCCCAAATATTCAGACAAGTCTATAGGCTATTCCACCTCTTGGGTTCGATTATTGGTGCAAGCATTTTGTCAATTAGGATATTTATTCAAAAAAATGCCTTGATTCTTTGGAAGATCTATCTCGTGTCTAGTTCTCAATGGTTCCCCTCTGCAAGAACTCCAAATCATTCTCTTGAAGCTCATCCTCTTGAGTCTGTTTATCTTTCAATTATGCTCCATGATAACGAGTTCTTGAAGTGACTGAGATGAATGTGACACATTACACTTGAATTTACATATGGGTTTGTGGCTAAACGATTTGGTATAACAAATTACCATGTACGTATGCTGTTATCAATTGTTATTGATGTTATTAAGCGTTGTGAAGTAAATTATGCCTATTTAGTGCTTTATTAAATGCATTTTTAAGGGACATCTTGCGGTTTTTAAATTTTTTTTCTTGTCTTTGAGGACAAAAAAAGGTAGAGGAAGAAGAGAGAGAGGGGGGGGGGGGCGTAAATTAACCACCTTTTCCCTCCCTGTTAGGTTGATGTGAAGTTATACAACAGTTGGCCATTTCTGGATAGATTTTACTCCTGTGGCAGTGTGCACGCATCGGAGGGATGTAAGTGGATACGAATTATCTGAACCAACCCCCTGTTTTCATAACTGAATTTAGCAAATATGGTTAGTAACTTTTCATTTCCAATGACTATTTGCATCCGTCACTAGCCACATAATGTGGATATGGTAGCACCTATTTCAGTTATGTATATGCATGTATCTGATATCAAAACTAGTAATGTTTTGATTTTATTGTGTATATAATTTATCCAATATTCTTTTCATATCCGTATCCGGTTTTTACCAAATGCGGATAGTAATTTTCATTTCCCATATCTATCCATATCCGAATTCGAATCCGCTTAAGACTGTCGGATATGGATATGGATATGGTAACACCTATATATGCTCTATATCAGATCCTTTTTCATCCCTAGCCCTAGTATTGTTGTCAATTTGTAGTTATCAAAATTACATCTGCAATTCCTTATCTTTTCACCTCTTGTTCTTTCCGAAGTACTCTTTTTTTTTTCTTCTTGTTTATGAAACCTAGATTCTTAGCTGCGGTTGTCTTTAGAATGTATGATAAACCTACTAGTTCTGCACATTTCTACCGGCTTTATTTGTTAATGCATACAATTACATGCTCAGTTCCTGATGTTAATGTCTTCTGCAATTCACCACAGGGCTAACCGGTTTCTTTCTCCGTGGCGTTGAGGTGTATTTGAAGGAGCCATCGTATGCAGCCTTTTTCATGAGCTCTATCTACTATATAATCAAGGTTATGCTGTGACCCGTAGAGTTTCTTATTGCTTTATATATCATCCTCCTGCGTTTAAAACTGACAAGTCATCCGCCCAAAGCTATGGGTGGTCTGTAGTTCAAGTTAGTTTGCTTTCGACTAGGTAATATATTTGTTTAACTTCTTTCTTAAACCAAGTGTCGCCTTCAAGTGTGTTTGCAGTCTCTAAAACATTGCATCTTGTTGTCATCTGACGAGAAAAATCCAAAAAAGAAAAAAAAAGGAAAAAGGGAAAAAAAATAAGAAGAGGAAGTTTAATATGCTATTAGATGCCGTTAATGCAGAATTATTTTATTTTTTTTCTCACTAGACATTTCGTTCCTATATGCTATGCGGAGTTGTGGAATAGTGATTGTATTATGTAGTAGTTTATTAATTCTTGATATTATGAATTAAAGTGAGCAACTGATCTGCAGAGTATTTGAGCAGCAAGATGACTATTTAAGGTAAAAGCATCTGGTGTCCTGGAAAAAAAATATACTGGTTCTGTTTGAGATCAAATCTTTCATTCATGTGCATTGTTGTTTACTCCTGTATTTGTTTCATTACCCATTGATCTCAATAATGCGTTCTTAAATATATCTATTTGCTTCATCTAATTCAAATACCCATAAGATTAGCTGAGCTAATCCTGTTGTTTTGGCCAAATATGAGGAAATATGAATATTATTAAATACAATATCCTCTTTATCTTTTATCAGAATCATGAATATACAAACAAGATTCTATATGATTTAAAACTACTCTGCTTACCCTGTGTATTTTGATGGATGTATATTGTTGTCTGTGTTATGCTGTTCGTTTCTTTTTGGTTGCCAAACAAAATGAAAATAATAGCTTTCTTTGAATGGTTTAGCTGAACAAATCAGAACAAGATTGCCAATACTTAAATTTCTGAAGAGATCATCATATCATGCATATATATATATATATATATATATATATATATAAGAAAAGAAAAGATGCCAGGGATTTTTGTTAGGAGGTGTAAAAAATCTATATTTTCCATGATTTTTTCCTACTGTTGGCATGCGTCATCATTTTTATAAGATGTGGATATATTAAATTTCATGTGATAACACCATTTTTTCACTGTTTTGACAACATAAAAAGTTGTTGAATTAGTAATGTAAAAAGTTGTCACTAGACCGTTAATTTTGCATACACTAAATCAACGGTGAAAAGACGATGAGGTGATGGAATCACATGAAATTTGGTGTATGCACATCGTACATGATAAAGATGATGGGTGCCGGTCGTCGAAAAAACTGTGGAGGATATATTTTTTTGATGCCATGAGGAAATTCTCTTCTTTGGCATCTTTTCTCCATTATCCTCGTCCGTCCGTAAAAAAATTAATAATAAAAATAAATAAATAAATAAATAATAATTATTAATAAATAAAATAATTTAAAAAAATGTACGCAAGCTACTAGTAAATTAATAAAAGTATATTATCTCTTTCTTAAACGGCTTTATTTAAGCAAGATCGACAAGTATGAGATAAAAATATTATCTCTTTCTTTTTTTTCTATTAACTTTTTTTTGGGATTAATTTACACTTTAAAAAGAGTTTTCCTCCGCTAATCACTACCTCGGCTGATTACTGGTTCAATGTAAAAGCTTGCAAAACGTTCCCTTTTCTATATAAGATGGTTATCTAATTGTGAATGTTTTGCTTTAGATTTTAGACAGTTCGTATACAACTTTAATTGTGACATTTCTTGCACAATTGACAACATCAATGTAAAATTTCATGCAAGCTTTTACAATTATTAAGGGAAATTCCTGCAAACTCTTACAGCTAATAAAATTAATACTCACTAAATCTGATTAAAAGGTAACTTAGTTAATAGGAGTATATTCTCTCTTTCTTCAGCGGCTTTATTTAAGCAAGATTAGCAAGAATGAGATTAAAAAAAAAATTATATATCTTTTTTTCAATATACTTAAAAACACTTTAAAAAGAGTAAGCACGATTGTGCAGCTCAATAGAACTCTTGTGAGTCCGAAAACTAGCTTACTTGCTCCCAAGAGAGATCGAATTTTCCTCCACTACACTAATCACTAGCTCAGTTGATTGCCGATTCAATTTAAAAGCATGCAAGAAGTTCACTTTTTCCGTATAAGATGGTTGTCCAACCGTGAATGCTTTGCTTAAGATTTTAGACATTTCGTCTGCAACTTAATATTGAAAATTCTTGCACGAGTAACAACACCAACGTAAAAATTCATTGAGTTTTCTGAAATACGAGATCATTGTTAAATGAATCTTCCATCTTTAATTTGATATATCACGGTAAACTAAATTTCTCGTGTATAGCGCGGGGCACCTGCTAGTTAGATCCTACAAATGATATAACACTGATAAGGCTCTCGATCTAGTTGCTGTGTTTTCTCCTTTTTTTGCTCTTGGTTTTTGTGGGGAAAATGATCTATTTGACTTTTGCAGGTAACCTTTTGCATTAATGTTAAGCATGAGGTTATCCAATGAGCTGATGATTTATTTAAAAAGAAAAAAAATGAAAAGAAAAGAAAATACTCCCTTCTTTTCACAATAGTATTTTTTTTTTGAAAAGCTATAAATGTGAAATACCTAATCTACTCCTTCATTAATTACCTTGAAACCTGAAACTTGAATAAGCTGAAGGAATATCCATAGTTTCATTAATTTTAAGGGATAAATTTGGAATTCTATATTTTAAGTGCATTGGTTTTAGAATCATATTTGTTTCCCTGGAGTTTCTAAAGTTTGAAATCCTGATTTTAGCACAGAGTTGGCTGGAGACATTGTCACGTTAAATGTTTTTTAATTTTTACTTCTTCCTTTTAGTTATGTTATTTCCTTCCATTTTTATTTAGCAACTCCTGATTCTCTTAGGAGTTGAACCAAACACAAACTTCAAGATCTTAATTTAAATTACAATAAGCTCCTTCTGAACAAACATAAAAATTCAAAGTTTGCATTTATTTTCTTACATGACTTCTAATTCTTGAGTTTTTATCCTACGGTCAAAAAAATAGGCCTTAAAAGGGTCAGTGATTTGAGTAAAAAACAAAGTGTAGGAAAAAAGATTAGCTTTGTAAAGCAGACGGAGTAACAAACCATCTTTAGTAGAGAACGGTATTTAGGAAATCTTGCAGAAAATGTTTTATTATAGAATAAAATAGGCTACATCCCTAAAAAGATTAGATTGTCTGGCTTCTTTGTTTCCACGGAGTTTCTAAAATCAGAAGTTCAAAGTACTAATTTTAGGTCAGGATTTGAAGAAATCTGTTTGTTTTGTTTTGTCAGAAAAATTAATGACTTCGAACTCTTAATTTTCTACGCGGAGTGAAATCGGAGCTTTTTGGATGGAGTTGGACTGGACTTTGTCATTCAGAACTATTTATTCTTTTTAATTATTTCTTCTCTCTTAACGATGTTACGCCATCCAATTTCATATATGAACTTTTGATTTTTTAATTGCTCTCTCAAACACAAACTTCAAACTTGCGTTTTCAACCAGAAGGAACCGTTTATAAACAAGCATAAGAATTTCATCTCGTCAGGAATTCCAACTACTGATATTTAACTCCATAAAAACAAATAGCCCCTGAATGTTATAGATCACAAATTATCTACGATCCAACATGAACAAAATGCTTTATCATTCCTCATGATACATTTCACATTTGAGGCTACAAATTAAAGCCACCACCTCTGCTCAAGTGTCTCCTATTTATTTAAGAATCGGGTCCACACTACACGCGAAAGAGAGAAATATATAAGAAAAGAAGCAATAAATCATTACCGCTCCACGTTTTTCTCAGCCTACAGGCTTTTGGTATTCATTCATCATGGATATCATTTACAACAACGAACAACATTGGCGCGAAACTCTCCTCAATTTTTCTTTTCTTTTCTTTTCTCTTCTTTTTCTGTTGGATTTGCAAAAATCCAACCTCAGCTTGTACCAAATGCATGTAGGCCTTTTGTTTTAATCACTGTTGACTTTTTAAGTAATCAGGACCTGCAGTGCCTTCGCCTTTTTGTTTTAATCACTGTTAACTTTTTAAGTAACCAGGGCCTGCAGTGCCTCAACCTGCAGTGCCTCATCCATGGTGGGGGCACTGAGGGGTATTTTGCAATTAATCTCTTATACCCTAACTTTTTACTGTTTATAATAATTTCTTATATCCCAGAATTCTCTTGATTCAAATATTAATTATTAGGAGTAGTTATTCAACAATAGCTGAAAATGATCGGTGCATTCTGGGAATAATTAGCGAAAATAATAACTTTGCAGGCATGAATGGTTTAAGGCGGTTTTCTGCTGTTAAGGCCGAGGGTTCGACATCATAATAAGAAGCATTTACTCATCGCTCTACCGTGTTCCATCCTAGATGTGTCCAGCAGGTGGGATGGGTCATCCACGGCCGGATCATTGCGGATGGCGAGTAAATTGAATACAAGTAAAATTAATCTAAGTTTGACAGATGCTAAAATTTATGCGTATTAGTCGATTTGTACACGGCAAGCAGGTGTACGGATAATCTATGTATCGATAAGTGAGTCATTCATGAACAGCTTAGGAGGTAATTTATATTATACATAGCTGAAAAACAGTTGACTTTTTATTAAATTATAGTCAGTGAACAGCCAAAAACAAGTACATAACTGCACATATTCAATTAATAAAAGCACAAATAAAGTTCTATATATACAAAGAAAATCTAATGCAAAACTTCATATAAAATCAATGCACGTGGGAAAATTCTCATTGTTATTCCGAAACTCCATCCTATTTTTTCATTCTCAACTTCATTTTTAATACAAGCCTAGTAGAACCCATGAACCTGTGTGATGATGATCGTAAATGGGAATACCCCATATTACGACGTGTAGCAGTTGACGTGTCGTCCACGTAAGCCCGTCAGATTCCTGGAGGCTACGAAGATGGAGTAAGTACGATACATTGGGGACATTTCTCTCATCTCCAAGGTATCATTCGACTTTCGGGGGGTCTTCCATGAGTACATTCCCTAGTCGTCTGGCAATCAGCCGACAACTCGCCTCCGGACCATCCTACAGCCGAGGTTCCTCGGCCTCATCGCTCGACTCCGGATAGCCACCAAGCTGAGCTTCTTCAGCTTTCCTGACCAGCCGAGAGCACGGAGCCCAAGCACCCCCGTAACGGCTCAGTGTATCTCACCACGACAAGATCTCCGCCGTTCCACGTTTCGCATCCCATGCTAGCGTATCTCGTCATTAATGGGCGTATCTCGCCATTAATGGGCATATCTCGTCATTAATGGGCGTATCTCGCCATTAATGGGCATATCTCGCCATTAATGGGCATATCCCGCCATCCATGCGAACGTGATACATGGACGTAACAGACGGCGAGAATCTTCCATCGGCTCGCTCCAATACGATCCCTATATAAACCCCTCCTCCAGACAACTCAGGTATGTGGAACTCATTCCTAAGACACCGCCACTCTGTCTAATTACTTCTCGGTACTTACTTGATCGTCGGAGGGTCCTACGATGGTTTCCCGTCCCGGGACTTCCCTTGCAGGTAGCTCGGTATCAGCAACAACCGACAACCCATTGAGACCCATACATTCAATCCTCACACCGACTCTCAACTGTTCAGCTCCACAGGCAGAAAAATCAACGGATGACAACATCTGAGGGAGATTCTGACCTCCACCCCCGTGAGTCGGATTAACCCGTGAAATTCAGACATGGATAGTAAATGTTTGACTGGTGATGCGTGTTTTACTGATCGGTAAAACTGGTCGCGAGTCATTCTCGAAAATTCCATTCCATCTATTTGAGCAAAATCATGTTTTAGGTTAGATTCTAATACGATTTCAACCAACATCTAATCCTTTTCATCTGTGGCGGGTCTCTAAAATCGGACACGTGGACACACGACCGTAAATAGCCACAACCAACAAGGGCAATAAAGTCATCAACAAAAAACAGGGACACATGGTCTTGACTACTCAATTTTAGCCTCTATAAATAGTCAAACCAAAGAAAGAGAAACAGACGCAAAATTGAAAGCTCGGTCCCCAATCTCATGTCCTTTGCATTCAATTCTCGCAGCCAAAAGAACCCCAAACCCTAACCCTAACACCAGAGAGAAAAAAAACCCAATAAAAAATTCCTCCGTCTAAGCTCTCTCTCATCATCAATGGCGACGAGGCTGCAGTGGCCTCATTAACTCCCCTGCACCTCTCGTGGCCTTCCCCTCTCTCCCATTTACGTAAGGATCTTCAAACAACATTCAACTCCCCTCCCCCTTTATTACTCCTAGTACTTCCCATTGATTTGATTGATTTTTTTTCTCTCAAACTTTTTAGTTTCATCTTTTGAGGTATTGCAGGTGTGATCCTGGGCATTTAAAGCTAGGAGATCTTCTACTGTTGCTGCTATAAAGTCGGTCTTTTTATTGTTTGCTTTTGTCTTTTCAAAAGGTATGGGGAGAACTCCTTGTTGTGATAAGCAATTGGGGCTCAAGAAAGGTCCATGGACTCCTGAAGAGGATAAGGTTCTTGTTGATTACATTCAAGCTAATGGCCATGGCAGCTGGAGATCTCTACCAAAGCTTGCAGGTGAGCTTCCATTTTCCCGTCATCTTTCATCCAAGTTTGGATTTTTATTGCATTTTTGTAGAGATTCATTATGTGGGTAAGTTTTGTTTTCTGAAAATTCATCTTGGGTCAAGCCTTTTGTAGTTAATCAAGTTGTGAAATTTTTGCAATTTTTTTTTTGGTTTTTTGGATATTTGGAGAGCGAAGGGAAATGGGTAACTTGAAAAGCAAGTAATCTCTTTGACCATGGTCTCTTGAGTGAGAGCCTCAGTCACTATTGATTTCTATCAGCAGTGGGATGGGATTCTCCTGAAAACCTGCTGAGTCTAAGCAGGGGCAATAACTAGCAATTATGTCAGCTCTATTTATTTCCTTTCTAAGAAACATGAGCCATTTATTGTTGATTAAGTTTGAGTCATGTATTCTCAACTATATGATGTGTAAATTAATGCTCTCAAATGGATAGATTCAAGGGCTCAAAATCATATCATATTGAAAGCATGCCCATTTACATGATAAACACATGGAAGTAACATCTAACTTGAGAATCTTTCTGGTCAAAAGTGAAGAAATAGACAGACATATGTCTGTTTGTATTTTGGATAGATTATATAATGAGAAGAAGTAAATGCAGGCTTGCAAAGGTGTGGAAAGAGCTGTAGACTGCGGTGGACGAACTATTTGAGACCGGACATCAAGCGAGGCCCATTTACAGCAGATGAACAGAAGTCGATTATTCAGTTGCATGGCATCGTCGGTAACAAGTATATTTAATTTATTATCATTTATAGTCATGTTGATTCAATTAGTATTTTTTTTCCTGCTAGTGGATCCCATGAACATTAAAATTATCGTAGTACTTGGACTCCATCCTTTTTCCTTGGGTCTTTTTGTTTGTTTTTGTTGGTGTATTCCATTTAGCACTAGCAGTGTGCAGCATGCTCACAAGGGTCCTTTAAGAAATAAATGATGGTGTTTTAGCACATGTGACCCTGCAAATGCAATTATTAGGGGTTGAGCTGGAACATGTTGCATTTATTCTCTACTCTAGGATCATTGAAATGTCTCAACATTTTTGTTATATCTACAAAGCAATTCAAATAAAAAACACAAATTAATGACGTTAGCTTTAGGGGCCACGCTTCCTTTCCTTGTTGAAGATTGTGAGTTCTGTTATCTCCTGGATATCCATTTGTGAGGGACTTATTGTCATAACTATATATGTGCTATTACAAATTTATATTTCAACTTCAAATATAAATTAACGTTGCGGGGTTCTATAGTTTGTAGATATGAATGATTATTAATTTTCATGTAGAAAGATCAAAACTAGATTTGATTGATACTAATTCTTTTAAAAGAAATTCTTTATTTTCATCAGAGTTACACCAAAATTGAAGCACTTCCCCGCTTTTCAGCTTTACATTTCTAGAATAGCTTTCGCATTTTGTGTTCAGACATTTCTAAAAAATCTCAAAGCAATTTATATATAGATTTGGTTATGAGAGATGATGGTTAAATCCAACATCTTACTAGTTACTCTACAAATCTTTTTTTCCTTTTGAAAGTAAATACTCTAATTACCAATCTTGATAGGTCTATATATTAAAATTATAGTTTAATTTTTTTAAAAATAATGGCGGGGATTTAAATTTTAAAAAAGGAAACGAGTCCTATTAGATATACGAAAACACTCCTAGTAGATAAGGTAAATGAGCCTGATTTAATTAGGAGATGAAATCATTATCCAAATATGAGAAAATGTAGTCTCCAAAGTTACGAGGATTAACCCTCTCTCTTGAGGTGAGGAGAGAGAGATTGGAGAAGATAGAGCGGTGTAACTAGTGTTTTCTTCTTCATGATAAAGAAATCCTCAAGTTGTTCCGTGGATGTGTTGAGTTGGTCGAACCACATTAAACAAGTCCTACCGGAGCTTGGTGTCATTTGAGGCGTCAGGTATGTTTTCCTAACACTATATAGGTCTAGTAATGGCAACAACTACTGAATTATCACTGCACAATGTGCAGAATATATATATATATATATATATATATATAGAGAGAGAGAGAGAGAGAGAGAGAGAGAGTAACGGAGGAAAGATGCCATAAGAGGGGATTTCGAGTAACGGAGGAAAGATGCCATAGGAGGAGATTTCTTCCTATGGCGTCGAAAAAATACAACCTCCACTATTTTTTCCGACGATCGGCATCCATTATCATCATCATCGTTATCATCTAAGATGTTCATATACCAAATTTCATGTGATTCCACCACTTTTCACTGTTGAATTAGCAATGTAAAATGTTCTATTGTCGGTAAATCATTAATTTTGCACAAACTAAATTAACGGTGAAAAAATATATAATCACATGAAATTTGGTGTATCCACATCTTAGATGATAAAAATGGACGTGATGTATGCCGATCGTCGAAAAAGTCATGGAGGGTGCATTTTTCCGACGCCATAGGAGGAAATTCCCTCCTATGGCGCATTTCCTCCATTAACCTTTTATATATATATATATATATATATATATATGACCAAAAAATCATTAGACCCTAACTGACAGTATAATTAATACTCACTGCCCTAGCCTCAATACAATGAGATAATGCATTACAGTAGAGTCCGACTTGGTCGTTCTTGGTCAAGGGTTGGTCTTGTGATTTTATGTGCAACTATTAACCATTTTCATATGCATGCCAGTGAAGATTGACCTCTACATCTTCAACTTTGAAAATAAACCTTTTTGAAGTTCTTCTCTATTTAAGATATCTGACATAATTGTCATCGGTGCTATGAAGCTCTGATTGTGATATATGAATAGAAAAGATGAATACTTCCTCCTCTTTTCAATTTACTCGTCCTTTTAGATCTTTTACCTTTTTGGTTTCAATTTACTTGTCCTTTTAAAAGTTGAGAGAGATGTTTAAGAATCTACTTCTATACTTGATGCTATCTAGGATGCGCTAGACATTTTGGAAGAAAGAAACTCCTTTCATTTTTAATAGGAGGGCAGTTCAGAACTTTTACATATCTAACATCCCCATCGTCTATCAAGGGGCTGTTTGGCTGCAGGATTTTGAAATTTGGATTCCCAAATAGTACAATTGAAAATATCTGGAATGGTTAATTTTGTGTTTGGTTGGTATTGAATTCCTAGTGTTAGATTTGTAGATCCTTGTAATCCTTTCTTGGTTGGTAAAATATAAGTGGAATTTGGATTTGAGGATTAGAGAGAGAGAGAGAGTTTTAATAACATAAAGTATGTGGGACCCATGTGAACAGTGCCAAATCCAAAGAAATCCATGATTTTTTTTTGAATTCAAGAATCCAAAAAAATGATGGGCTCTTTACAAGAAACAAGTAAATCCAAAACAACCAAAATACTACAACCAAACAAAGAATTCAAGGATCCAAACTCTTTTCTGGATTCAAGAATCCAAACAGTGCCAAATCCTATTCTAATCCTGCAACCAAACAGCCCCTAATGATAAGCTGCACTCCTTTTTACTTGGTTTTCTATATAGACCAAAAGGACAAGTAATTATATATCAGAGGGAGGAGGGAATAGAAAAGGGGTTCTTCTCATTCTATTTTAATGCACCATTTATAAATGAATGAATCTGTTTAATATATGTTTTTAGGTGGTCAACAATAGCAGCTCAGCTCACAGGAAGAACTGATAACGAGATCAAAAACTACTGGAACACCCATCTCAAGAAACGCTTGCTCCGCATGGGCATCAACCCAGAAACCTATGCCCCGGTGCATTCATCCCCTCTCTCCACCAATTCCACTTCCACCTCCCAATCCTCGGCCCCTGCCGTTGCCACCTCATCATCATCCTTCTCATCCGCCCGCCACATGGCACAATGGGAGAGTGCCCGCCTCGAGGCCGAGGCCCGTCTCTCCCGTGAATCCCTCCTCTTCTCCACCACATCGGACAGCTCAGCCGCCACCTCAGCACCCACCACCGAAACGCAAACCGACTCTCCACTAAAGAAAGAGCCTGTCGATGTTTTTCTTCGAATGTGGAACTCCGACATCGGCGACTCATTCCGTAAAACTAGTACTCCAGCTGATAATCAAAAGGTTAATAACGAGGAATCGTCACGGGCATCTAGCTCTGCGCTGACTGTTTCTGTTTCGGAAGCAAATGCGGTCGAGACCGAGACCGAGAGGAGGGAGGACGTGGAGTCAGAGGAGGCGGAGGCGGAGACATCGGACGAGACGTATCAGTTTTATTTGGATTTGGCAGCTGGGGATGATTTGTGCATGTTTCAGAGCCATCAGATGGGAAGTTGCTACTCACTCTTTGGGAGTGATCTTAATGAGGCTTCTCTTGATAATATCGATCCTTTTAAATGATGGCTTAATTGTATGTTTGATATATGAGTTATCTTTTGCTAAGGGGATAGGGTTTTGTTGGGGTATGTATGTATGCTGGTTGCTTAATTATGGATTATTTGGTGGTGGCAGGATTTTGTATGATCCTTTATTCTTTTGGGTGACAACGGACATGGTATCATATACAGTTGACTTGAACCTTGTGTGTGTGTGTGTTGTGGTGTGTTGTGGTGTGTTTTTTCTTTGCATGCTGCAGATGTTTGCCGTTGCTCTTGTATATTTTTCAGTTTGTTTTGTGAATGAATTGAATTAGCAAACAATATTTCGTTCTAAAGTTATGCTGCCAAAAATAAAGAGTTTTTGGTGCTAGAGGTTCAATATTGCATATGCATTGTGGGCTAATGTATTTATTCCCTAGTCTTTTGTTATCTCATTCTCAATCAACATTTCAATATATAACCACGTTTCAATGGAACTTAATTGAAATACATTCGATCATTCGCTGCTTATCGATGCTTCGTTCCGTCTGGTGTCTTCTCACCTTCCTGATGGTACGCAAAGAGCAACTACACTTTGATAAGTTCTCGACATGGTGTGCTATCTCCAAGCATCAATGTATAGAGGCGTGTAAGCTCCAAGCATAAATGTATATAGACGAAGAAGAGGAAGATGATGGCTCAACTCTAGGTCTCTTTCCGATATGAAAGATTCCTCAAACCCTAGCAATAAACCCTGATACAAAGATTCCTCAACCCCTAGCTATAAACCTTGATAGGTGGAAAAGTTGAGTTTCCGATCTGTTTGAACCGCGCATGCACACCCACAACCGCGAGCTTAGGATTGGGTTCTTGACCTGAGCTACCCACACGGTTGGAACGGATTCCAGACGGACCGAACCTAATCCAAACATATTGTGTTCGGGTGCAAATGGAGAGAGAATCGATGTGCCATGCGTTCTTAATAACAGCTCCAATCATATATAAATATTAATTTGTAGCAAATGTTGTCATGCAATTTTATATTCTTGCAACCAAAGATACATAAAACAATTAATACAAACTTACACTAAAACATATAGTCACATCAAATTAATAAAATTATAAAGAAAGAAAAAAGAAAATGATAATTGGGCAAGGGGAGAGCAGGTGTAGGAGGAGGAGGAGACTGTATACACAGCAGCATGCATCATGTCATGTGGGGAGCTCAATTAATATGCATATGCCCTTCTTCTTTTCTTCTTCTTCTTCTTCCTCCTCCTCCTCAATAATAATAATAATAATAATAATAATAATAATGTAATCAATGAAGTGGGGGAGCTAGGGAGGGTACGCGGTGCATTCAATGCGATGGATAATTAAGTTGGTATTGAGCACTGCCTTGCAAGCAAGGCCACTGCCACAGCTACACATCAACGATTGCGACGTATACTCTTTCCGTCCCTTTTTTACCTGTCATTTTAAAGGAATACACACGGATTAAGCAAAGCATTATCATTTTCTTAATATCAGCAATTAATGTACTGCCACATCACCACTAAAAAAATCATGCCATTTCTACTCTCAACTGTTAAGGAAAACATTATTAGTTTTTTTAATATCATCGATTAATTTTCTAGATTATTTTTTGTATTGTATTGATATCTTTATTATTAATGATTTTCAGGTTATTCCAAAAACATCAAGTAAAGCGAGACTTTATTCTCTCCAGAATGACAAGTAAAATAAGGCAGAAGGAGTATATATACTCCTATTCATTCAAAATTTGAGCATCTTTATTTATTTACCGACAATTCAATTTTTTTTTAAATTTTCTCTTTTATTTGGTTTGTTTATTTATTTATTTATTATTAATAATGTCTTCTCTTCTTGAATTGAATTGAAAAGACATGCATGCACCGAAATTAAGAAGAGGAGTTGATGATGCCATGAACAGTGAAATAGAATGGCAGCCATTAACTTCTACGCCCAAAGTCATCACACAACATCTCTCACAGTTAAATAAGTATCCAACCGTCTATCCATGCTATATGATCGATGTGTCTCGTGTTTGTTTTGTGCATCCATAAATTACTGGAATATGGTCATGTGGGTTAGCAACATGTGATGATCAGTTGTGTTAGGATTTTAACGCGATAGATATATATCTATATATATATATATATATATAGAGAGAGAGAGAGAGAGAGAGAGATTGATCGAGGAAAGAGGTCATAGGAGGGAATTTCCTTCTATGGCGTCGAGAAAATACACCCTCCCTCAATTTTTCCTACGATCGGCACCCACCATCTTCATCGTTATCATCTAAGATGTGAGTACACCAAATTTCATGTGATTCTACAACTTTTTCACCGTTAATTTAGTGGGTTCAAAATTGACGGTTTACCGACAATAGAACTTTTTACATTGCTAAATCAACGGTGAAAAGGTTGTAGAATCACATGAAATTTGGTGTACCTACATCTTAGATGATAACGATAAGATGGTGTGTGCCGATCGGCGGAAAAAATGAGGGAGAGTGTATTTTTTCGACATCATAAAAGGAAATTCCCTCTTATGGCATCCTTCTTCCATTATATATATATATATATATTTTTTTTTTTAATTTTTTTTGCTGTGAACATAAGGATTGTGTCTTCACTTTCTTATCTTGTGAGAGCAAGAGAGTGGATGCATGAGATGTGTGTGAGAGAGAAAGAGAGGAGAGCGTATGAGATAGCCTACTTTTCCCATATAAGCCGAATTTTTTAGGTGTCATTGTATATATTGGTGTTTTTTTTCATGATGTGATTGTATAATCTTATGAGCTTGATTTGCTTTATATGGTGAGGGGATCAGAATCCTAACAAAAAATATGGTTTTTTCTTTTATGAATACAATTTTATATACTTGTTATATGCTGTACCGTACGTGTAACGCGTGTGGTTGTATAACAACCGTACAATCAAAATACAGAAATGTTAAATGAAGTTTTAGATGTCTACATAAAAATAAAAATAAAGAAATGGCTTAAATATTAGTGTTTAGACTGTGGGGCTAGAGAAAGACAGTACTGTGTTTGAAATATAAATTTAAAAGAAAATTAAAATATTTGAATGAGAATTATGTGAATATTTTCACACGAGAAATAGAGTAAAACATTTTTCAAATTTTCATTTCTTTCAAGAAAAAAGACCACCACCATCATCAGTTGATGACATGATCTATATGTTTGGATTTGAAGAGCTGTTTGTGAAGACTAATTTCTAAAGAATCATAACTTATGGTTTGACAATTTAAGGAAGAACCATTATATATTATTCTTATCAATATTTGGCTATGATGGAAGTCTCGGAACAAGAAAAAACTAAAGCATTGGTATGATGCATCCTATTCAGCTGGTGACATTATTCACAATGCAAAATATCTGACTCTAATACCGGGCTTTCCTGTCAATAATTTTTTGGGTTTTTTTTTGAAATAGGGTAATTTTAAATTTTTATTATTAAAATAGGGTAGTTAAAATTTATTTTATGAAAATAGGACGGTTTGATGGACCCCATCCCAATCCCCGGTTTAGAGGACGGGTTCTAAAAACCCGCCCTCTACCTATTATAGGGGAGGCCGGGTTCCAAAAACCCGCCCTCCCCTTATTTTTGAAGAGGGCGGGTTTTGAGAACCCGCCCTCTCCTTTATAAAGGAGAGGGCGGGTTCTCAAAACCCGCCCTCTTCTTTGTAAAGGAGAGGGCGGGCCCGTCCTCTTTAAAAAAATTTTATTTTAATTCCGTGGGGCCCACAAACCATCCTATTTTCATAAAAAAAAATTTTACTACCCTATTTTAATAATAAAAATTTAAAATCCCCCTATTTCAAAAAAAAAACCCTAATTTTTTTAGATATAGCCGTCAACCAGTGGTTATGTTACGGAACTAGCAAGGGTGCGATGCACGGATGCACGGATACGAAATCCAAATTGAAGAAAAATGGTTTAAAAGTTATTTTTATTTTTCTTAAAACCTCGCAAAACTTAGCTTGATTAGTAACCCCCAAACATGATAATTACTTATTACCCAAAAATACTTTGAAGTTGCTCTTAAAGTCCCAGACTAGCCCTTTTCTCTCATTCCGTTAGCCAGTTAGCAGAGAGAAAGACTAGGGTTATTAAAAACCCCAACACGTCTTTATTCTTTTTCATCTAAAATTCCCAATCAGAACCCCAATTCATAATTAAGGTATAGGAATGACTATTCAAATCCTTTAATTGGCAGTGGAATATGGTTCTTCTTTCTCAGTATTATCTAGCTATGAAGCAGTGGAATGCAAATACGAGCTTAATTGCAAGCTTCATGCAAGTGGAAAAACTGAAAATGAAGGGGGAAAGTTCTTCGGTTGCTCTAGATACAAGGGTATAGATTAAGAGGAGGATGAAGAACAAGAGAGAAATGATGGTTTTATCGAATATAATTGTAGGGTTATAAATGAAGTAGATCGGAAGGTTATAAATTAGATAATGTCCATGTTTGTTTTTTTTAATGAAAAATATGGAGAGGGTAAAATGATGCAACTTAAAAGTTTTTGGAGGAGTAATAAATAAATACGAAGTTTTGGGTTCTTTTAGTAATTATCTAAGTTTTGGGGGGTTTTAATTAAAAAAACCCTGATTTAAAATTTTACTGTTATATGATTTGTAAGTTGTAATTTCTCATATGTAAGAACTTAATATGCAAAATATATGAAGGATAAACTTAAAAATACTTCGGTTTTTTTTTCCAGCCTTTTAATATTTTCCTCACTATGACATACAAAAATTGTGAAATTTTTTATAAATCATAAATTTTCTGTTTTTTTTCAATTTTTCGATATTTTGTTTTTAAATATTGTTGAGATATATTTTGGAATAGTCCCCCCATTGGAAAAAATATGCTTGTCATATGGATATAAAATATAAGATTGGACAACCACCCATCATAAGGCTTGAGTTTTTGGATGGACCCCGCTTATGTTGAAAACCTGTGTGTGTCCTCATATAAATAAATATATATAACCGATCCCCACATTCGAAAAAATATGATTTAGACAACTCACCATAAGACTTGAGTCTTTTGGATCGACACCACTTATGTTGAAAGTCCATATGTGCCCTCATATAAATAAATATATATAACTGGCCTCCTCATTCGTGAATATTAAATTTAATAGATATTATATGAGAATCAGGAAGCTTAAAAGAATCCCGATTTTTTTTGTTTTCTTCAATTTTTTAATATTTTGCAAGCTATAAGCATATGATTATATGAAGAAATTTTAGAAAAAACTCAAAAATTTGGTTTTTTCTTTCAGTTTTTCAATATTTTGTTTGCTATGCCATAATTTTTTTTTGAAATTTTCAATAGTAAAATATTTTTTTCTTCGATCAATAGGCTTCATGATATAACACATGATAATCGTAAAATTTTCAAATATGTCAAAATTTTTGTTTTATTCATTCATTTAATATTACGCATGCCAGCACATAAATATTATGGAAATTTTCAAAAAGATCAATTTTTTCTATAATTTTTAATATTTTGCATGCAATATAGTTGATGACAATCGCAAAATTTACAAATCCAAAAATTATTTGTTTTTTTCACATTTATAATATTTTGCACGCTACCTCAAAAAAACACGTAATTTTAAAATACCATAAATTTTTTATTTTCTTCGGTTTCAAATATTTTGTTTCCTTGCAGCACACGAAAATCATGATTTATTTAGAAAATTGTGATTTTTTTTTAAAAATAAAATATAATTTCATTATTTTCGATTTTCCAATATTTTGCATATGGGCAACAAAAATCATGAAATTTTTTCAAATCTCAAAATTTAGTTTTTTCAATATTTTCCTGCTATAACAAAAAATAATGAAATTTTAAAAATTAAAAAAATTCAATTTTCTTCGATTTTTCAATACTTTGTATATAGCATACGAAAATCACGAAATTTTCAAAAATATCAAAAATTTCTGTGCACTTTAATTTTTCAATATTTTGCTTCTTGCACTTGAAAATCGCCTTATCTTAAAACAAAAACCAAAAACTTTTGTTTCTTCAGATTTTTAATATTTGGCAAGCAATATAACATAAGAAAATTGTGATTTTTTAAAAATTAAAATAAAATTCTTCAAATTTCCAATATTTTACATGCTAGAACATGAAAAATGCGAAAATTTTAAAAATCCCAATAGTTTTTGTTTTTTTATTCAATTTTTCATTATTTTATATCGCATACTTTTCAAAATTAGCAAATTTTTTTCTTCCGTATTTCAATATTTTGATAATATATCCTTTGGAAATCGTTAAATTTTAAAAATTGTCAAATCTTTTGTTCTCTTTGGTTTATAATTGTATGATTTTCTCTCCGTTCACAATTACTGTCCTTTTAAAATTTTGCACGATAATTAATGTATATTTAAAACCTGTTTGAAAGAGATTATAATATTGTCATCCTAGTAAATTTTTCTAAATTAGTCTCATATTAAATGAATATTATCTTCACATTTTCTTAAATTTTCTTTGGAACCTAGCACCAATGAGATTAGTTAAGATATTTTATAAAAAAAAAAATAAATGTGATGAGAAATACCATACTAGTCACCTCAATATTATAAAATGACAAGTAATTAACCTCAATATTATAAAATGACAAGTAATTAAGGACAAAAATAACTTCCTAAAAGGATAAATAATTGTGAATAGAGGAAGTATATATATAACATATGATAATTATGAAATTTATATAAAAAAAAAAATCATCGTTTTTTGTTTTTTCAGTTTTTTTAATTATTTTGCACATAAAAGTAACAAATTATTCAAAAATATAAAAAAGTTATGTTTATTTGCTTTTTCTGTATTTTTTTGCAATATCAACAATAATTCGAAATTTTTAGCTCTTAAAATTTCAAAATAAAATTTTTATTTTTTAATATTTTGCATGCAATAGCACACAAAAGTCAAGGGATTTTTTAATATTTTGTCAATAAAAACTATGAGAGAAAAAATAGAAAAAGCTGTTTTAGAAGAGTGCCAATAAGGATTTTTTCACTATAAAATTCTAGTTGCATGGAATAAAATAAAGATAATATTAAGTTGAACCAATAAAAAAATTCATGACCCAAATATGCTTAGAGAATTAAGAAGTGAACAGATAACAATTTTTCCTAAAGTCCAAGGATGATGAGATCAGAATAATCCAAGAAAACTTTATAAATAATCATCTTCAGCATGGAATTAAGAAAGTTCCAAATTAATTCTAACGGGATTTTATAATTTGGGAGGATATGCATGGCCCTACAATTTTATGGGTTCAATGGCACATGCATGCGTACATATCGTCATGATTGAAGCAGTAAATTATATGATGTGTGTGTTTGGGGGTGTGGGTGTGTGTGTGTGTGGGTGTGTGTATATAAGGTAAATAATATTGTTTTGTTTATCAAAGAATAATAAATTTCTTTTTTCTTATTAATAAATGCAATGGCATATGGTTAAAAACATGAAATACGATTAGACATCATTTTACTCTTATAACTTTAAGTAATTAATTAAACATTTGATCTTTTAGCAAACATAAATTAAGGCTAAAAATTAATTTAAATAATTTGTTCTATACAAAAATAAAATTGAATTTTAATTAGAAAAATTAACCACCATCCCTCAATGCTATATTAAATAATAAGATCAAAATTTTGAGGTCAACTCGGGTTTTCGACAGGCAAGATGTAATTACTCATTA
Source organism: Agapanthus africanus (assembly GCA_030015575.1). Taxonomy (NCBI): domain Eukaryota; kingdom Viridiplantae; phylum Streptophyta; class Magnoliopsida; order Asparagales; family Amaryllidaceae; genus Agapanthus; species Agapanthus africanus. Next base: position 59,756,163 of record CM057338.1, read on the forward strand.
GCCTAGTTATGGTAGCACTAGTTTTCAAAATGACTACCTGAGACTCGATATTTTTTATAGCCAATTTTTGTCCTATCCGGCATTAAGGTATACTTCAATGTGCCCCTCTAATCAATGTTCATGGATCCGCCCCTACCATGATAGATGCAGTTTTTCATTCTCAAACCCTGATTCGCAAAGGGCACAAGACGTTATCAGTAAATTTCCTAAAATACCACTTTATCTTCTGCATGTGAGAGACTTATGTGGAAACAATGCAATGGGCTCTATTTTGAGACAAAACTACAAAATAATTATACATGAGTGTCTAGCATATAGTTAAAGCCTCTCAACATTTCCTGCTTTCTACCCTTTTCAAATATTTTACATGCTATGGCACAAAAATGTCGTGAAATTTTTTAAAATCTCAAATATGTTATTTATATTTTTAGAATTTTTCTTGTTACATGCACTAGAAAATCATAAAATTTACAAAAGTCCCAAATTTTTTTCTTCTTATTTTCAATATTTTGCATGTTATACAACATATGAAAACGATGAAATTACAAAAATCTTAAATAATATATTTTGTTTTCAATTTTTCAATATTTTGATTGCTATATCATACGAAAATTATAAAATTTTCTGTTTTTTCTTCCTTCTACAATATTATGCATGGTAAATAGGACAAAAAAATAGAGAAATTTTCAAAGATCTAAATATTTACTGTTTGGTTTGGTTTTTAAATATTTTACTTGATACCGAACACACCAAATTTAAAAAAATCATAATTTTTTTTGGATTTTCTTCAAACTAACAATATTTTGCCCGCTACCATACGAAAATGATGAAATTTTCAAAAACCTTCTAAAACTTTTTTATCTTCGGTTTTTCAATATATTGCAAAGCAAACGAAAATTATAAATTTCTCAAAATTTTATGTTTTCTCGGTTTTCCAATATTTTTCTTGTTATAACATACGAAAATCACGAAATTTTCAAAACTCTCAAAATTTTCAATAATTTGTATGCTAAAATCACGAAATCTTCAGAAATCTCAAACTTATTTTTTTTTAATTTAGGTTCTCAATATTTTGTATGACATAATAGCACACAAAAATCAAATAATTTTAAACATGTCTTAAAATTTGTTTCCTTCAATTTTTCAATATTTTGCATGCTATATAAAACACGAAAATCATGAAATTTTAAAAGAACTCAATTATTTTGTTTTCTTCCTTATTCGATATTTTGTAAGATACAACACATTAAATTTTCAAAAATCTCAAAAATTCCTGTTTTTTGGCTTTTTAATATTTCGCTTTCTATATAATACACAAAAATCATGAAATTATTAAGAAACTAAAATTTTATGTTTTCTTTAAATTTTTAATATTTGGTATTCTATAACACACAATATTTTGCACACTGAAATTTCAAAAATCTCATAAATTAAAATTTTCTTCGGTTTTCAAATATTTTGCTTAATACAACAAAGAAAAATTGGGAAATTTTCAAAAATATAAAAATTTAATATGGTTTGTCAACATTTTGCAAGCTGACACGAAAATTATAATATTTTAAATATCTGTAACTTCTCTGTTTTTCTCGGTTTTTAATATTTTGTTTACCACTTCAGAATTGCGAAATTTTCAAAAATTCCAAAAAAAATCTTTTTTTCCCCTTTAAATTTGAAATATTTTGTATTCAATTCAGAACACAAAAATCACAAAGGTTTTCGAAAATTTTAAATTTATTTTATTCTTTTGGTTTTTCAAAATTTGCTCGTTACATATAGCAAACTAAAACCGCGAAGTTTTGAGAATCTTAAAAGTTGTTTGTTTTTCTCGTTTTTTCGATATTGCACACGAAAATTATGAAATTTTCAACAATCTAAAAATATTTCTTTCTACTTGTTTTTTTTTGTTATTTTGCATGATATAGCATACGATAATCATGAAATTATAAAAATCTTTACATTTTCAATTTTTTGTATGCTATAACATCCAAATTTTTTGAAGTTTTTAATAAGCTCAAAATTTTGTGTATTCTTCGGTTTTCAGTATTTTGCTTTTTATAATACATAAAAATAATGAAATTTAGAAAAACATAAATTTTATGGTTTTTTTTTACTGTTTTTCAATATTGCACATGTTATATAAACACACGGTGATTGTGAAGTTTTCAAAAAAATTCAATTTTTTATTTTATTCTCTCCTTCAATAATTTATATGATATAACTCACGAAAATAGAGAGATTTTCAAAATTCTTGAATTTTTTTTGTGGTTTTTAATATTTACATGAAAATCATGATATTTTAAAAAAATCCCCAAACACTTTTCCATAAATAATATTAATATTTTGCTAGATGTAGCACAAGAAAATAATGAAATTTACGAAAATATTAAAATTTTATGTGTTCTTTTGTTTCTAATATTATTTTCTATAATAAACAAAAATCACCAAAATTTCAAAACTCGTAAATATTTGTTTTCTTATTTTTCAATGTTTTATATGTTATATAGCATACAAAAATCGTGAAAAATCAAACTAATATATTGTATCCAATTTTCTATATTTTGTTAAGTATATGCCAAAAACTAATCATGAAATCCCATGGAAATTGCGAAATTTAAAAAATTCCTATAAACTTTTATTTTCTTTAGTTTTTCAATATTTTGCATGCTATATAGCACATGAAAATAGCAAAATTTTCAAAAATCCTAATTTTTTTAATTCGGTTTGTCAATATTTTTCTTGTTATAACATAGGAAAATAAGTTCTTCTTTTGTCGATTTCAATATTCCACTTGTTAACATGAAAACGGAATTTTTTTTTTAAAAATCTATAAACTTTTATGTTTTCTTTGTTTTTTTCCAGTATTTTGAATATTATCACAACAAGAATACATAGCCTAATTCTACGTGAATACTCCTCGAATTAGATCAAATTTGACAGGACCGATTAAACTTCGACGGAAGACTGTTGTCATTTATAAACTCGACGCTGCAGAGATAATTCGACGTGAGATTCCTGTCGAATTATATTTTGTTTCGATGAGAAACACTCTTCGATTTATACTTGATTTTATAAGTATAGAATATTATTAAATAATATAATAATAATTTTCAAAATCTAATTCTACATTTCAATATTAATTCAATTCCATTTTAAATTCCAATCCAAATCCAAACATATTCCAATATCAATTCCAATCCAAATCCAAATACATTCCTATATCAATTCCAATCTAATAGAATCCAATCCAATTCTAAAATTATTTGACAATCGAATCAAACAACCAATACAAGCACTTAGATTCATATTTATCGATATATATGTACATGAAATTTAGAATTGAAATCATAATTAAAAACTCAAATATATCATAACATATAAGATGTCTAGATAACAAGTTTCTAATGCATGACAAGTCTAGATAATACAAGTTTAGATACCGTTATAATTAGTTTATATAAAACCTGTAGTATAGATAATACTAAACTACGGGATCGATTACGGAAAGGGAGAAAGTCAATCGCGGGGTTGGAGACCCATCACCTTCGGGGTAAAGGCCCCGCGATTAAAAGTTTAAAATATATAATTTAGTACATATGATATATTTATATATAATTAAGCTTAAAACTTAGTTAATATATAAATTAGGGTTATCGAACTTACCGGTGGAATTTCTTGTGTTGAATACATACTGATAAGACGAAGACTCTGGCGTGTGCTCATGCCACAAAAAGGATCGCCAGCGGGAGCGGGAACCGATCGATATGAAGAACCGTTGATATCCGGTGTTTGATCAGTCGAAGATCCACCATACACATTACTACAAAAGTGCTCAAAGGTAACGAGAATTTAGTCACGGTTAAAATCATGACCAATTTTGAGTAACGGTCTTAAATGAATTGGTCACGGTTTTAACCGTGACTAAATCGAAGATGATGCGGGATCCACAACCCACTGGGCAATAAAATTCCAATCCCCGCTTATTAACCCTCGATCCCTTTTTTCACCCAAAAAAAACTCTCTCCAAAATTTCCCCCCAAATCGACCGGAGCCGCCGCGCCTTCGTCGATCGGAGTTGCCGTCGCCTCTCCTGGAGCCTCCTCATTCGGATTGCCTGCAGTGAAGTCGCCGTCGTCGCCTCGATCGCCTGCTCCGTGGCTCGATCTCCTGCGCCGGCCTCGCTCGAAGTCACCGCCTGCCCTGTCTCGTCTTTGTGATACCTCGCCTCCTCACTTCTAATCTCGGTAAGTAATTTAATTTTTAATTTGTTGATTTTGTTAATTCCATTTTTATGGCCGATTAAGGTGTTAGGGGTTAGGGTTAGGGATTGAGTGAGAGTTTTGGGTTAGGATTAGGGTCAGTGGTCAGGGTAGTTAATTAGGGGGTTAGGGTTAGGATTTTGGGTTAGGATTAGAGACCGAGTTAAGGTTTTAGGTTAGGGTCAGTAGTTAGGGTAGGTAATTAAAGGTTAGGGTTATCGTTAGGGGTTTGGGTTAGGGTTAGGGTAAAGGTTAGGGATAGGTAGTTTAGTGAAATGAAAGAATAGTTAAGGATATTTTAGTGATATAGTTATAAAAGTTAATGGTATTTTAGTGTTAAAAATAATGTTGAGCGAAAGAGTGTTGTACTAAAAAACTTAATCATAATTTAGTGAAAAACAACAATAATTAAGGGTATTTTAGTGAATTTTATATTAACTTAGTTAATTTAAGAATATGAGTCGTTTATTTAAATTTGTTAAAGTAGTTTTGTGAAACCCCCAATAGTTAAGGGTATTTTAGTGTAATATACACAAAGACATTTACACACACATACACACACAAGCATACACACACACACACATGCGCATACACATACACACGTACAACGCCAAATCATAATTCATCTTTGATCATTATTTTCTACATTGAACTATTGTCAAATACCATCCTAATTCCAACCCTAAATCCAAAATTTTAAATTTGATTAAGAAAACCCAAAGTTTTAAAAACCTTACCCTAAAATAAAAACTTCAACACATTAAAATCGAAACGTAAACGTAAAACTAGTTACACCGATTGCGACATCAGCACCGCTACAATTGGGATATTGCCAGGAGCGAATCATCATTTGCCTCTGTCGATGTCAAACAAAGGTGGCTTAGCGAACAGGGTTAAGGTCCTGTCGACTAAGGCTTTTGACTTTATGAGCCGTAAGGGTCCCACAAAGGTATTTCTCCCTACAAGTCATGAGGATCTTGTAGGTGTATTTTCTCCTTAAGAATCGTGAGCATTCCTAAGTGTATGTTCCTCTGTAAGTCGTAAAGATCCTACAAGAGGGTTTTCTCCTTGTAAGTCGAGAGGACTTATAAGGGTTGTTCATCATACGTATATATCCCCAGTCACGGATGGGACTTGGTTAGGGAAATGTTTTTTCGCGCCCGTGGATTGTATACAAGAGTCAGTGTTGAGCCACTTGTAGGGCATTAGTGGAAGGTTGTGGGAATTTCTTAAGAACAGGTTTAGATCTCTTTAACTTAAGACTTTCAAATCTTATGAGCCGTGAGGGTCCCATAAAAGAGTTCTCCTTACGAGTCGTGAGGATCCCGCAAGTGTATTTTCTCCTTAGGAATCGTAAGGATACCTAAGTGTGTTGCTCCTTTATGAGTCGTAAGGATCTCACGCGGGTGGTTTCTCCTTACAAGGTCGAGAGGACCCTGTAAGTGTCCTTTCACGAGGTTGCGCCCTTTCGGGTTTTCACAAACACTTGCCGGTAGCCCTGCTGTTTTTACTCACGGAGCCCTCTCGGGTTTTCATCCGTGCCCTTTTTGCTTATGGACATACCGTTCTTTTTTTTTATATTCTTTTTATTCTTTTTTTTACGAGGTCGCGCACTTTCGGGTTTTCACAAACACTCGCCGGTAGCCCTGCTGTTTTTACTCACGGAGCCTTTTCGGGTTTTCATCCGTGCCCATTTTGCTTATGGACATACCGTTTATTTTTATTTTATTTTATTTTTATTCTCGTCAGCCTGAGGATGCTGCGGTAGTAGTTTAAAGACGTTTCGGTCATTTGCAAGTTTTAGGACATTGCGGTCCATCATTAGTTTAAGGACGTTTCGGTCCGCCGTCGCCGTATTTGAGGAGAATATCTAGTTTATTGACTTATCGGTCTATGGGGCTTTCCCTATGAATGAGCATGATGCCCCCAGCGTATCCATCTTTCTCAGAGCGTGCGGTTGTGGCGGGCTCACCTTCCAGTTTTCAGACAGCGCGAACTTGCCCTGTTGGTATTGGTCTTCAACCCAGTTTTTGAAGACGTAGCAATCCTCGATCAGGTGACCTACTGTTTGGTAGTAAGGGCAATAATTAGGATTATTAGCATCGCCTGGTCGAACGGATATTTTGGACTCGGCAGATTGATGAGTTTGTCGCGCACTGCCAGCTCGAACAGTCCCCTTGTTTTATCTTGCGGGAACGAGTAAGGACGTTTCAACTTTTCCTGGAGGGGTTGCCGCTTGTTGTTTCAGAAAACAACCGGTCTAGGGCCACTCGATTGCTGTTGAGTATTGGCTACGAGAGCTGTTTTTCCCTTCCCTTTATCCTTTTTGCTCGATCCCTTGTTTGCGGGGCCGAGATTTTTTCCGAGCAGCGTGCGATTACACGGCTGAACGTTCTCGCAACTTCTCAATTCTTTCATCTTTGAAATGGATTCCTTGAGGAGAGGGTTGATGGCAGTTTCTTCGTCAGAGTCGTTTCCAAAGGTGATAATTTGCGATCCCTTGGAGTCGGCTATATGACAGTCGTAGGCGGCCCTTTTGCGCCCATCTATCATATTTTTCTGATGTCTACGTGCTTCACACTTTGTCCTGTTGAAGTGTTGCTTTTGAGCGACATATCCTTGCCACCAACACTTAAAGGAGTCGCAGTCTTCGGTAGGATGTATGATCTTCTGATGATATAAGCAGAAGTTAGGATGCATCTCTATTCCATCGAGAGTATTTTCTTCAGAGGGTGGTAGCTTCATTCCCACTGATAGGGCTTTGGCGAACCTTTTCCTCGTCTTGAATTTGTTTTTATCCGCAGCGGATGACTTTTGATTTGACGGAAGTGCCTCGACTTTTTGGTCTAGTAGTGGGTGTTTGGCTCCTTCTAGTATGGCCGTCTCACGCTCTTGATTGGCTTTAACTTTCAGAAGAATCTCATTTAGGAAGGCATCGATCAACTCGTCTGACGGCCGCAGAATTTCTGGTTCAGGGTCCGCCCTCGGTTTCTCGACGCAAGGAGCCTCCTCCTCATCCGCCAATGAGCGAGAGATCACATGACAAGTTGCCCCCGGTGCATCCGTCTTCTTTAGAGGGTGCGGCTGTGGTGGGTTTACCTTCCACCTTTCAGACAGCACAAACTTGCCTTGTAGGTACTGATCCTCGATCCATCCCTTAAAGACGAAGCAATCCTCGATCGGGTGACTTACCGTTTGGTGGTAAGGGCAATAATTGGGATTATTGGGATCGCTTGGCAGCAACAGACGTTTTGGACTCGGTAGATAGATGAGTCTGTTGCGCACTGCCAGCTCAAACAGTCTTCTTGTTTTATTCTGAGGAAATGAGTAAGGACGTCCTAGTCTCTTCTCGAGGGATGGGCGTGGACGCACGTTGTTTTGGCGAACGGCCGGCTTTGAGTTGCTCGGCTGTTGTTGAGCATTGGCGACGACGATCGCTTTCCCTTTTCCTTTCTCATTTCGAGAGTCTGGCTTTGGAGGAGACGGTCCATGACCCATCTGGTCCATTTGGGCTAATTTGTCGATCAAGGCCTGGAAGGTGGTCGGTCTGAAGAACATCATGAATTGCAAGATGGTCGCTTGCGGATCAAGAGTGCCCACGAACATGCCTATCGCGGGTGCCTCTTCTATGCGTTGTTCGCATTTCGACCATAGGTTCCACCATCGTATTGCGCATTGGACCCACGTTTCGTCTGGTCTTATCATGGCATTAATCAGTGCTGTTATCGGGGTGCATCCACTAGCACTCGCGAATCTTTGTGTAAACAGTAGCTCCATATCCGCAAACGTTTTAACAGAGCCGTTAGGTAGCTCTGAATACCATTCAAAGGCTGTTTCTGCTAAGCTGTCGACGAATTGGCGAAGCAACAATTTGTCATCGTATCCAGTATTGCCGCATAAAGCCCTGAATTGAGCGACATGCAGATGCGGATTCCCTGTCCCTTTATATACGTGGAACTTAGGGATCGTATATCCCGGCGGGTAACTGATTTGGTCATACCAGCCCGGATAGGGTCGTCCAGTTTTAACAATTTGCGCAGCCGCTTCATTCACTTGATGAACCCGTATTTGATGAGCTATATAGTCATCCAGCGCGGCCTTGGAAATGGTTTCATCTTTGGCTGCTGAAAGAGCCGGCGGAGGATTAGATGTCTCCCTTCTATCGTCTTCAACAATGATTGGAGGGTCATCAGCTGGAGGGTCCGGCTGTAACATCATCCTTACCATATCTTGGAAGAGGAGCGCCATCTGTCTTATGTTAGCCGCTTGTTCTGCGGCTTCTTTGTCCTTCTTTTTGAGGACTCTACGTAAGAAGTCAGCATCGGTTTCTTGTTCGTGACGCTGCTCTGATGATAAATCTGAGTTTTGTTTTGGCCCAGTAAGTGCAGCCATTGCAGTCATCATTTCCTGAAGCTTTTGTTGTTGCTCCTGGGCTTTCGTCACGGATCGGGTGAGTGGTCGGTGGCCTATAGAAGCACGGCTTTCCTCCTTTCCGGCAGCCATATAAACTGTGTGCACCACCATGCCTCCAGACTTGGGGCGTTTGTGTTCAGCGCTTTCACGCTTCGTCATGTTCACGGGGGCTTTTTGCGGCCTCCTTTTCCTTTGAGTGATTGAAGTTGAGGGGGCCATTGCAGTGGGCACCCAAGTAGCTGTTGCTTTTTGTGGCTTGACGGAGTAATCCTTCTCCTGCCGAACCTTCATTTTTTTCTATCGGCGGAGATAGCTTTCATCAATCACCGACCCTTGGACCTGTCGCCAGACTTTGTAAATTTTAGAGGACAGCCGTTGAGGGGGCTGCTCTAGCTTCTTCTTTGGAGCATTCTCTACGGGTAAAGGAGTTGGTTTCACCACCGCAGCAGGAGAGTTTCTGCGCACCGTGTTCAGCAATTCAAAGCTATTCCCGGTTGGAACAACAGCTTTGATTTCCACCATCGAAGCCGGTGGAGTAAATCCAGAGGGGGAGTTGCCCCCAGCCTTCCTTACTCGGCGCCAGTGACGACGTCGAGCGTGTCTTGCGGATGGAGTTGTTTCAGCTATAAGGGTGACTTTGTCGTGCCCCCTGCTTTGAGGAGAGACTGTTATTGGTGCTAGCCTGTCGAAGACTGATACCCGTTGAGAAGCAATGTCAAAGAAAGACCTCTGGGCAGGGGAAGCAGCTTTGAGGACCTCGCCTAGAGCAGCAACCGGACTGGTCAGCCTTGTAAAAACTGACTGCTTGGATGGAGGAGCTTTTCCAATGATTTTGTCCGCCTGAGCCGGGGTGGCTATCCGTCTTGGGATGGCAGCTTCGGGTATCGCAGGCTTGCAGACGTTCTGGCCCTATCTGTTGAGAACTGAGGTAATGGAGTTGGGCGACCCGTTGAGAGGGGCCGCGGTAGTTGTAAGTCGATCAAAGACCGACTTTTTTGGGGCTTCTTGCAACGTCATTGGGGCATTGAAGCTCGTCGGTGGGAGTATGGTCCCGAAGAATAGTCCAGTGGTGGCTTGAGTTAGCTGCTCCACTGGCATCTTGAAAAGAGAGGCCGCTCGAGGCCCGTAATTCAATCCTCCAGCGAGGACGGAGCGAGAGTTGCCGTTGCAGGTAGTGCAGTTTGAATCCATTGATCTTCTGTTTTCTGCACGGAGCAAGACACCAAATCTAAGTACCTTGAATCCACAGGCAACCATAGCAAACCGTGATTCGTTCGCGAACACGACACACGAAATGTGGAGTGGAAAGAGGAAGAGGTCCCACCGGGCGTGCCAGAATCTGTTCCCCTCCGAAAGACGCGGCGAAGACGCGATGAACGTCTAGCCTGAATTTCGGGGTAGATGCTATTTGGTGCTATCCGTCCACCTCTCCGAAGATGCCAAGTTGATTTATGGAACCGTGTATCGAAGGTTTAGACGGATGCGGCCGATGTAGCAGACTTCGTCAGATTCCTCCTCGTTTGAGGGGTTTTTTATTGTGGGGACACTCTTCCCTGCAGGCGCAAGCCCCTGCAGTTAATTACGTTACCGCATCGCGGTAACAACTTTCTCCTTCTCCAGAATTTCAGTCCGTGTCGTGGGTGTTTGTTTTGTTTGTGGTTGCCCGTGGATCGTATACGGAGACTAATTTATGTTGTCGCCCGTAGGACGTGGATTAGTCCAAATCCGTATTTACTTAGATTTGGGTTTGGTGTTTTAGTTTAAGGATACGTTAGCCTTATTTAAGGCTAAGATCAACTTAAACGTTTGTTAAGGATACGTTAGCCTAATCTCCAGACTAAGATCAACTTAACGGGATCATTTGGATCCGACAAGAGAGCAATTGGATCTATTGTTTAGTTTAATGACGTTGCGGTCGATTTCCAGTTTAGGGACATGGTGGTCCATCATTCCCATTTGGGGACGGACTTTAGTTTAAGGGCGTTTCGGTCCAACGTTCCCATTTTGGGACGAATATTAGTTTAAGGACGTTTCGGTCCACGGGTTTAAGGACCCCGCAGTCCGTATCGATGTATGGTTGTCGGGACCCGTCACCTCTCTGACGTCGTTGAAAGATTACAACGATAGGTGTCAGAGGAGTTCAGAGATGTACTCTTGAACCGGATATAAATTGATTTAAGAGCAGTCTTACTCAGTCAATTTAGTTTGAGAACTTACGGCCATGATTGCGCTAAATCCAGTTGAGAATATTCAGCATCTTTATCTTTGGCCTATTAGGCCTGTGCTAGGGCTTTGCTCCTGTTTAATAATGCACTGCATTTTATTCTGGCCTGCTAGGCCTTTTTGATTTGGGCTCTGTCCCTTTATTTATGATGCAGAGCATCTGTCATTGTTTGGGGCTTTGCCCTTTTTTTTAAAATAATGCATAGCATTTTATTAGACCTGTTAGGCCTTTTTTAATTGGGCTTGGCCCTTCTGTAAATAATGCAATGCATTAATTATCTGACAGTGGCTTGTCAGGCGATTTGCGCCAATTATTGAGCGCAAGCGCATGTGGAGGTGACATGTGTCACGCTCTGGTGAGTGCAAGCGCAACAGCGCAGTGCGCTGCGCAGTGTGCTGTGCTGTTGCACTGTTGACACGTGGCGCGCTCTGGTGAGTTGCACCAATTTCAGAGAGCAATGCTCTATCTTAACAGCGCATAGCGCAAGTTATTCTGGTGTTGACACGTGGCGCTCTCTGGTGGCTTGCGCCAACCCAGGAGCGCAACAGTGCAGATTTGCAAGTGCAATGTACTATTTTAATTTCTTGATCCAAGAAAAGAATCTTTAAGATTCCAGAACTAATGGTTCATAAAAAAGCAATGCTTTTGTTATTTATTATATTTTTTTTATTGAAGATCGTTGATCTTGTTTTTGGATCAATGAATTATTCAAAAGAAATTCTTCTTTTTATAAAGGTTTTACCTTTTTTCTTCTTTCTGAATTCTTCTCAGAGTTCTTTAGAGGAGTTCTCTCTTTGTTTCTTGAATTTCTCTCTTCTCTGTGTTGTGTTGTTTTTGATCTTGATGTTGATGATGTTTTGAATTTGGGGTCTAGAGGCCTTTATATAGTGCCCATTAATTTGTTAAATTTGTTAAAGAGATCCTTCTCTGAGTGATTTGGGGAATTTTCCCCACCGTTGGATCTTTGATCTAAGGGCTTCTGTTTTACAGAAGACAATCTTCTTGTTTTAATAAAAACAGAAAGATCTTACTGGAATTTTAATTCTGTTTGGCGCAAACGCACCAGCGCTTGACACGTGTCGCGCAGCGCACAGCGCAGCGCAACTACGCTTGTGCAACTGCGCTGATACGTGTCGCGCAGCGCACAGCGCACAGCGCAGCGCAACGCGCTTGCACAACTGCGCTGACACGTGTCGCGCAGCGCACAGCGCAGCGCAATTGCGCTTGCGCAACTGATGCGTTGCTTCCTTTAATTTTGTTTTCAATAGAGCTTTGCTCTGATTGGGCACGCTGCCTTGGGCGCTGCGCTGACGTATCAACTTTTGACATGTGGCGCGTTGCGCGCAGCGCAAGGGATTTGAAGCGTTGCTTCAATTTTTGAATTTTTGAAATTCAAACAGAGCTTTGCTCTGATTGGGGGAAACACTCCCTTGTGAGTCGTAAGGATCTCACGCGGGTGGTTTCTCCTTACAAAGTCGAGAGGACCCTGTAAGTGTCTTTTAACGAGGTTGCGCCCTTTCGGGTTTTCACAAACACTCGCCGGTAGCCCTGCTGTTTTTACTCACGGAGCCCTTTCGGGTTTTCATCTGTGCCCATTTTGCTTATGGACATACCGTCTCTCTTTTTTTTTTTTCTTTTTTCTAGCGAGGTTGCGCCCTTTCAGGTTTTCACAAGACTCGCCGGCAGCCCTGCTGTTTTTACTCATGGAGCCTTTTCGGGTTTTCATCCGTGCTTTTTTTGCTTATGGACATACCGTTTTTATTTTTATTTATTTATATTTATTTTTATTCTTTTTTTTGTATCGGCTTTGGGATGTCGCGATCCACCGTAGTTTATCGACATCTCGGTCAGTAGCTAGTTTTAGGACGTAGTGGTCCGTCATTAGTTTAAGGACGTTTCGGTCATCAGCCAGTTTTAGGACATAGTGGTCCATCGTTAGTTTAACGACGTTTCGGTCTTTTGCCAGTTTTAGGACATAGTGGTCCAATGTCGCCGTATTTGAGGCAAATCTCTAGTTTACTGACTTTTCGGTCGATGGGGTTTTCCTTATGAATGAGCACGATGCCCCCGGCATGTCCATCTTTTTAGGGGCATGTGGTTGTGGCGGGCTCACTTTGCAGTTTTCGGACAGCGCGACCTTGCCCTGTTGGTATTGGTCTTCAACCCAGTTTTTGAAGACGTAGCAGTTTTCGATCGGATGATCCAATACTTGGTGGTAAGGGCAGTAATTAGGATTGTTGACATCATTCAGCTGTAGCTGGTGTTTCGGCTCCGGTAGAGTGATAAGCCTGTTGCGCACTGCTAGTTCGAACAGCCTCCTTGTTTCATCCCGGGGAAATGAGTAAGGACGTTTCAACTTCTCATAAAGGGGTTGCTGCTTGTTGTTTTGGCGAACAACCGGTCTAGGGCCACTCGATTGTTGTTGAGCGTTGGCGACGAAGGCCGTTCTTCCCTTCCCTTTATCCTTTCTGTTCGATCCCTTATTTGCGGGTCTGAGATTCTTTCCGGGTAGCGTGCGATTGCATGGCTGAATGTTCTCGCAACTCCTCAATTCTTTCGTTTCAGAGATGGATTCCTTGAAGAGAGGGCCGATGGCTACTTTTTCGTCAGAGTCGCTCCCGAAGGTGAGAACTCGCGATCCCCCGGGATCAACCCTATGACAATTGCCGGCAATTCATTTATGCTCATCTGTCGCATTTTTCCGCTGTCTACGAGCTTCACGCTTTGTCCTGTTGAAGTGTTGCCTGTGAGCGACATACCCTTGCCACCAACATTTAAAGGAGTTGCAGTCTTCAGTAGGATGTGCGATCTTCTGATGATATAAGCAGAAATTAGGATGCACGTCCGCTTCATTAAGATGTATACCGCCAGGAGAATTTTCTCTGAAAGAGGGCAGCTTCATCCCCATCGATATGGCTTTGGCGAATCGTTTCCTTGTCTTGATCCTGCTTTCATTTGCTTCGGATGTACTTTGATTCGGTGGGAGTGTTTCGACCCTTTCATCTAGTCGCCGGCGTTTGGATTTCTCGAATATGGCCATCTCACGCTTTCGATCAACTTTGCTTTTAAGACGGGCTTCATTGAGGAATGCATCAATTGTTTCATCTGATGGCCCCAGAAGTTCCGGTTTAGGATCTGCCCCCAACTTCTCAGTGCAAGGAGTTTTCTCATCTTCTGTAAACGAGTGGGTGATCATATGACAACTTGCTACGTAACCCTCAGATTCATCCGACGAGCTTTCTCCATCATCTTCCTCCTGAAAGACGTGGCTGAGGAACTCTTGGAGCGTGATGGGAGTCCGTGCCTTCTGATTATACTCCTCCAGCGCGTCAATCTGTTTCTGTAAGTACGTGCGCTTGTCGCTAGGCTTCATGGGATTTTTGGATCTCTTCTTCTTCTTCTTTGAAGACTTTGACGGCTGGGTGTGAATGCTTGGGCCATCACCACCGATCTTTGGAGTTGGGCGCGGCTTTAGCATCCCTTCAATGATTCGGGGTTCTAGCGGGTTCTTCCACCTGATCGCCGGGCATGTCTGGAGATCATTCAGCATCCTTTTGGTTTTGGCTGATAGCACAACCTCCTATGGAGCTTCTTCGACAAGGGAGCACGTTGCCCCTGGCATATTCACCTTTTTAGGGATGAGGTTGCGGCGGGTTCACCTTCCATTTTTCGGACAATGCGAACTTGCCTTGTTGGTATTGGTCTTCAATCCAGTTTTTGAAGACGTAGCAATCTTCGATCGGATGACCCAATACTCGGTGGTAGGGACAGTAATTGGGATCATCGACGTCGTTTGGCTGCAACGGACGTCTTGAATTCGGCAGATTGATGAATCTATTGCGCAATGCCAGCTCGAACAGTCTTCTCGTTTTATCTTGAGGAAACGAGTAAGGACGTCCTAGCCTCTCCTCGAGGGATACGCGTGGACGCATATTGTTTTGACGGACAACCGGCTTCAAGTTGCTCGGCTATTGTTGAGCATTGGCGACGACGATCGCTTTTCCTTTCCCCTTCTCATTTCGAGAGTCCGGCTTTAGAGGAGACGGTCTATGGCCCATCTGGTCCATTTGAGCTAATTTGTCAATCAAGACCTGGAACGTGGTCGGTTTAAAGAACATCATGAACCGTGAAATTGTTACATGAGGATCTAAGGTGCCCACGAACATGCCCACCGCTGGCGCTTCTTCAATGCGTTGTTCGCATTTTGACCACAAGTTCCGCCATCGGATTGCATATTGAACCCAAGTTTCGCCCGGCTTTACTCTTGCATTGATCAAAGCTGTTATTAGAGTACGCTCGCTGGCGCTTGCGAAACGCTGGGTAAACAACAACTCCATTTCAGCGAAAGTTTTGACGGAGTCGTTCGGAAGCTCGAGTACCATTCAAACGCCGTCTCCGAAAAGCTGCCGACGAATTGGCAAAGCAGGAGCTTATCATCGCCGCTGGTGTTGCCACAAAGTGCCCTAAACTGAGCAACATGTTGATGGGGATTGCCTGTCCCCTTGTAGACATGGAACTTCGGGATCGTGTAGCCCGGCGGGTATTTGATCTGATTATACCAGCTCGGATATGGTCGCCCTGTTTTGACAACTTGACCGGCCGCCTCAGTTTCCTGGTGAACCCTTATCTGCTGAGCTATATATTCATCTAGGACATCTTTAGAAATTGTCTCCTCCTTGGCTGTTGACAGAGCCGGTGGAGGATTTGACGTTTCTCCTCTGTCATCTTTAAGGACAATCGGAGGATCTTCAGCAGGAGGATCCTGCTGGATCATCATACCCACCATGTCCTGGAACAGAAGGGCCATTCGTTTTATATTGGCTGCTTGTTCCGCAGCCTCTTTGTCCTTCTTTTCAAGTATCCTGCGAAGGAATTCGGCGTCGGTTTCTTGCTCCTGTCGCTGATCCGAGGATGCTTCTGGGCTTTCTTTTGGCCCGGTGAGCGCGGACATCGCAGTCATCATTTCTTGGAGCTTCTTCTGCTGCTCTTGAGCTTTAGTCACTGATCGCGTAAGCGGTCTATGACCTGTGGATATACGGCTGTCCTCTTTCCCGAACGCCATGTAGACAGTGTGTACCATCATGCCCCCAGGCTTAGGGCGTTTGGGTTCACTGACTTTGAAATTTCCTGCAGGCGTGGGGATTTTCTCCGGCCTTTTTCTCTTGAGGGCCGTTGAAGTCGAGGGGGCCGTTGCCGTGGGCACCCGGGTGGCCATCGTCTTCCGTTGCTTAACAGGGCAGTTTTCTTCCTGTCGGACTTTCGACTTGTTATGCTGATTGGAGAAATTCGGATCAATCACCGATTCTCGGACTCGTCGCCAAGTCTTGTAGACTTTGGAAGACAGCCGTTGAGGAGACTGCTCCGGTTTTGTTTCTACAACGGTCTCTACCGGTGGAGGAGACCTTTTGAGCACAGCAGTTGGCGAATTCCTGCGTACCCTGTTCAGTAGCTCAAAGCTGTTCCTGGTTGGAACAACAGCATCAATTTCCACCGTTAGAGCTGGCGGAGTTAGCTCAGAGGGGAAGTTGCCCCCAGCCTTCCTTATCCGGCGCTAGTGGCAACGTCGGGCGTGATGGGTTGTTGGGATTGGTTCAGCGACTGCTTTATCTTGCCCCCTGTTCAGGTGAGGGGCTATTGCTGGTGTCAGCCTTTTGAAGACTGACGTCCGTTGAGAAGCCGTGTCCAACCGGTCAAACACAGATCTCTAAGCTGGAGCAGGAACGGGAGCAGTCAGTCTCGCAAAGACCGACCCTCTGGGAGGAGAAGCCGCCTTGACGACTTCAGGAGCAGCTATCTTCTTTGGGATGGTCACTTCAGGTATTATGGGCTTCTTGGTAGGCCCTTTGGAGCCCGAGTTCTGCCTGGTGAAGACTGAGGAATTGGACGACCCGTTGAGAGGGGCCGTGGGAGTAGCAAATCGATCGAAGACCGACTTCTTTGAAGCTTTCGATACGGGTAGAGAGCTGGTGAAGCTCGCTGGCGGGAGCATGGTCCCGAAAAACAGACCGGTAGTAGCTTGGGTAATTTGTTCCACCGGCATCGTGAATAGTGATGCCGCCTGCGGTCCATAGGCTACACCTCCAGGTGAGGCGGAGCGTCGGTTGCACTTGCAGTTGGAGCAGTTCGAGCAGTTGAACGCCATTGTTGTTTGATTTCTGCGCCAAGCAAGAGACCAAATCTTAGTAACTTGAAACCCGAGGGCAACCATTAATAAACCGCGATTCGTTCGTGAATACGACGCACGAAGTGTGGAGTGGAAAGAGGAAAAGGTCCCACCGGGCGTGCCAGAATCTGTTCCCCTCCGAATGGCGGCGCGACCTAGAGACTTCTTGCCTGAGATTCGGGGCAGATGCTATTTGGTTTTATCCGTCCACCTCTCCAAAGATGCCAAGTTGATTTATGGCACCGTGTATCGAAGGTTTAGACGGATGCGGCCGATATAGTAGACTTCGTCAGATTCCCCCTCGCTTGAGGGATTTTTGATTGTGGGGACGCTCTTCCCTGCAGGAGCAAGCCCCTGCAGTTAATTACACTACCGCATCACGGTAACAACTTTCTCCTTCTCCAGATGTTCACTTCGTGTCGTGGGTGTTTGTTTTGTTTGTGGTTACCCGTGGATTGTATACGGAGACTAATTTATGTCGTCACCCGTAGGACGTGGATTAGTCCAAATCCGTATTTTCTTAGATTTGGATTTAGGGTTTTGGTTTAAGGATACGTTAGCCATATTTGAGGCTAAGATCAACTTAAACGTTTGTTAAGGATACGTCAGTCTAATTTGAGACTAAGATCAACTTAACGGGATTGTTTAGATCCGACAAGAGAGCATTTGGGCTCTATTGTTCTAGTTTAGGGACATGGTGGTCCATTGCCAGTATAGGGACATGGTGGTCCATCTCCAGTTTAGGGACATGGTGGTCCATCGCCAGTTTAGAGACATGGTGGTCCAACATTCCCATTTTGGGGACGAATATTGGTTTAAGGATGCATTAGTCCATGAGTTTAAGGACCCCACAGTCCGTATTACCAGTTTAGGGACATGGTGGTCCATCATTCCTATTTCGGGGACGAATATTGGTTTAAGGACGCATTAGTCCACGAGTTTAAGGACCCCGCAGTCCGTATTACCAGTTTAGGGACATGGTGGTCCATCGTTCCCATTTTGGGGACGAATATTGGTTTAAGGACGCATTAGTCCATGAGTTTAAGGACCCCACAGTCCGTAGCAATATGTGGTTTTCGGGACCCGTCACCTCTCTGACGACGTTGAAGGATTACAACGACAAATATCAGAGGAGTTCGGAGATGTACCCTTGAACCGGATGTAAATTGATTTGAGAGAGCGGTTGTGCTCAGTTCAATTTAATTTGAGGACTTACGGGCAGAATTGGGTTAAGTCCATTTGAAAATGTTTAACATTTTATTTGTGTTTGGCCTGTCAGGCCTTTATTTGGGCTCTGCCCTTTTTAATAATGCACTGCATTTTTTATTTGGTCTGATAGACCTTTTAATTGGGCTCTGCTCTTTTTAATAATGCACTGCATTAAATGTTCTGACAATGCCCCACGTGGCTTGTCAGGCGCTTTGCGCCAATTGAGGAGCGCAATGCGCAAATTCATATGGAGGTAACACGTGTCACGCGCTGGTGAGCGCAAGTTTGTTAGCGCAATGCGCTGCGCCAGTGCGCTGCGCTAGTGCACTACTGACACGTGGCGTGCTCTGGTGACTTGCGCCAAACCAAGATAGCAGTGCTCTGTTTTAGAAGCGCAAGGCGCAGATCTGTTCTGTGATTGACACGTGGAGCTCTCTGGTGGCTTGCGCCAATCCAAAGAGCGCAACAGTGCAAATTTCAAAAGTGCAAGGCACTGTTTAATATCTTGATCAAATTTAGATCAAAGAAAACAAGTTTTTCTTTTTCCAGAGAGGTTCTACCTCAAATTTCAAGAACCAGTGGTTCATCAAAAGGCAATGCCTTTATATAGATCGAAAGATCTAATAAAGAAGTAAATTACTTCTGTTCTATTATTTTATTTTTTTATTCAAGATCTTGATCTTGTTCTTAGATCTTTGATCTTTTTAGAAGAACTTCTTCTTTTTTCCAAAGGTTTACCTGTTTCTCTTCGAGTTCTTCTCAAAGGTTTTAGAGGAGTTCTGTATCTCTATCTCTCTGTATGTCTATCTCCCTGTATGTCTATCTCTTTTAAACTTGGAGTCTAGGGGCCTTTATATAGTGCCAATTGATTTGTTAAATCAGTTAAAGAGATCTTTCTCTGATTGATTTAGGGATGTTTCCCTACCGCTGGATCTTTGATCCTAGGGCTTCTGTTTTATAGAAGATAATCTTCTTGTTTTAACAAGATTAGAAAGATCTTTCCAAAATTTTATTGTTTAAATTCTGGCACAGTTGGCGCAAGCGCACCCGCGCTTGACACGTGTCGCGCAGCGGAGAGCGCAGCGCAACTGCGCTGACACGTGTCGCGTAGCACAACTGCGCTGACACGTGTCGCGCAGCGCAACTGCGCTGACACGTGTCGCGCAGCGCAGAGCGCAAGTCATCTGAAGCGTTGCTTTCTTTATTTTTATTTTAAAACTGAGTCTTGCTCTGATTGGGTGCGCTGCCTTGGGCGCAGCGCCCCTTGCGCTGGCGTGTCTGTTTTTGACACGTGGTGCTCTGCGCGCAGCGCAAGGGATCTGAAGCGTTGCTTTAATTTTTGAATTTTTGAAATTCAAACAGAGTTTTGCTCTGATTGGGGGAAACATACATACATACATACATACATACATACATACATACATACATACATATATATATATATATATATATATATATATATATATATATATATATTAAGATAAGAAAATAATTAGTGAGCATAATATTAGTTAATATATAATTATATCAAATATAAATATATATCATATTATTAAATCAACACTTGATTTAATAATCCGGTTATATCACATATAACCGACTAATATCATCTATCTGTATATCACATTATCAAATCAACACTTGATTCAATAATCCAGTTATATCACATATAACCTAACTGATAACATTTATCGCCAGATTAGAATACGGTATCACATACTCGTATTTAATCAGCCCCCTGCGCATATCAACATATGTGCACTACTTCGTTTCGCTTGAACTAGGAAACTTCTGTGTGGGACTCTGAAGGCTCGTCAATACGGCAGTAGTAGGTAATGATCACATCAGTTACCCACAAGCCGTCAGCGGTACTAGCTTGACATAACGGCTACCCAGGTATTGAGCGAATAGAAGATCAACAAGCAAGCTTGTTCAAACTCCCATGAAGCCTATAAGTAACACTTATTGTACAGTCCGGTATTTTCATCTGATATGTCGCATATCGAGTCTAGGAGTGGAATTGTCAGACCCCAGTAACTTGTTAACTCATGCCGATGTATGGTTCATAACGGTTCGAGAAACTACTGGTAACTCTTACCAGTAAATCTCATCAGCCTTGGCCGGGGATTTACTGTTATAGCCAATCGAGCATAGCGCAATATCAACTCCCAATATCAGAAGAGATGAAACTCCTCCTATTGCTTGTTCCCCGCCGAACACAGAGACGAGACCGCGTAGGTTTGTCTTGGCTGAATTTTGGGGTAGATGCTATTTGGTTTTATCCGTCCACCTCTCCGAAGATGCCAAGTTGGTTTATGGCACCGTATATCGGAGGTTTATACGGATGCGGCCGTTGTAGAAGATTTCGTCAGATTCCCCCTCGTTTGAGGGGTTTTTGATTGTGAGGACGCTCTTCCCTGCAGGCGCAAGCCCCTGCAGTTAATTACGCTACCGCATCGCGGTAACAACTTTCTCCTTCTCCAGATGGTCACTTCGTGTCGTGTGTGTTTGTTTTGTTTTTGGTTGCCCGTGGATTGTATACGGAGACTAATTTATGTTGTCGCCCGTAGGGCGTGGATTAGTCCAAATCTGTATTTTCTTAGATTTGGGTTTTTAGTTTGGGTTTAAGGATACGTTAGTCTCATTTGAGACTAAGATCAACTTAACGTTTGTTAAGGATATGTTAGTCTAATTTTAGACTAAGATCAACTTAACGATTTGTTAAGGATACGTTAGTCTAATTTTAGACTAAGATCTACTTAACAGAATCATTTAGATCCAACAAAAGAGTATTTAGGCTCTATTGTTTTAGTTTAGGGACTTTGTGGTCCAAAAGTTTAAGGACATCATAGTCCATAGAGTTTAAGGACATCATAGTCCATAGTTTAAGGACGTCATAGTCTGTAAAGTTTAAAGATATCATAGTCTATGAGTTTCAGGACCCCACAGTCCGTGGTTTGTCTAGTTGTCGGGACCCGTCACCTCACTGAAGACGTTGAAGGATTACAACGACAAATATCAGAGGAGTCAAGAGATGTACCCTTGAACCAATATTGGTTGGGAGATTTATAATCTAATTTGGCACTAAGATCAAAAATTTATGAGCATATGGGCTCAATTAATCTGAATGAGGATTCTGTGGCCACTTTGGGCTCGGCCTACTCAGTTAAAATGTTGAACATTTAGCAATGCTGAGCATTGGTTTGGATTCTGACAACCTTTTTGTCTTTTCTTGGGTGCTGAGCACTTATTATAGCTCTGGGGCTTTGTTATTTAAAGAACAATTTATGTTCATTTAGCGCACACATGAGAAGCATATGGCGCGCTTGGCGCTGAACGCCAATCAATGAGCGCATTGCGCTTCTGGTGAAGTAGCGCACATGTGAGGAGCACGTGGCGCGCTTGGCGTTGAACACCAGACAATGAGCGCATTGCGCTCTTGGTGAAGTAGTGCACACGTGAGGAGCACGTGGCGTGCTTGGTGCTGAGCGTCAGATAATGAGCGCATTGCGCTTCTGGTGAAGTTTGGAGCGCTTAGGCTCTGCAACGCTATGCGTTAATTTTGGAGTGCTGAAGCGCTTCTTTTGACAGGAGTGGTATGGCTCTGCAACGCTATGCGTTAGATTTGGAGCGCTGAAGCGCTTCTTTTGACTGGAGCGCTATGGCTCTGTTTAGGCAGCTTTGCGTCCTGAGAATTAAATTCTCTTTTTTATAAGAGAGTTTGTCTCATGGATCTAAGAACAAAGTTCTTATTTTTTTATATGAGATGTTTCAATCTCTTATGTTTTTTGATGAAAGGTTTTTCCTTTTTGGATCTGTGATCCTAAAAGAATTGAATTATTCTCCCCCCTTTTATAATGAGATATTATAATCTGTGAAAGACAATTTCTTTTATAGATCTATGATCTGAAGAAGATTAAGTTCTCCCTCTTATTTTTTATGATGAGATACTTTGATCTCTGTTGTGAAAAACCTTGGTTTTATAGATTTATGATCTTAGAAAAAGAAGTAAATTCTTTTTTTTATATGGGATGATTTCATCTCTCTGTTCTTTTTTTAGCTTGAAGAAAATTTTCTTCTTCTGAGAGCTTGATCTTTGTCTCCGAAACTTCTCAAAGTTATGGGGGAGGGGGGTTCCTCTATATGAGACTTGAAGTCTTGGGGCCTTTATATAGGGCAAGCTGATTTGTTGAATCAGTTAAAGAGATTTTTTCTCCAAATGATTTGGGGATTTCCCCACCGTTGGATCTTTGATCCTAAGGCTTCTGATTTACAGAAGGCAATTTTCTTGTTTTTTAACAAAATTGGGAAATCTTTCCCCACACAGAATTTATTCTGTATTTTAGTGATTCTTAATCACTATTGGATCATTGATCCGACGGTGCTTCAATTTACAGAGCAAAATCTTTTTGTTTGGAAAGATTCTGAAGAATGTTTTCTCAACAGAATTTTATTCTGGTAAATTGATGATTTTTAATCATGTTCGTTGGATCTTTGATCCAACGTTTGGGAACATTTAGTTCCAGCGCTAGCGCACTCGTGCTTTGCACGTGGTGCGCTGCTTAGAGTGCAGCGCACTTAGCGCTAGCGCTTACGCGCTTTGTACGTAGGCATTGCTTCAGAGCGCTGGCGCTCTTAGCGCGAGCGCGTTCGTGCTTTGCACGTGAGCGCTGCTTGCTGGCGCTTCTATGAAGCGCTGCTTCATTTCAAATTTTGAAAATTTGAACAGTGCTTTGCTCTGATTGGGGGAAACAAATACCCCCCACCATTGCGCTCACGTGGCTCACACGTGAGTGCAGCGGTGGCAGCATCTCTGCTATTGGATCAACTTAGGAGTTGAAACGGCTCTCCGTGCCTATAAATAGGACCCTTGGCCCTTTAAGATGATTTCTGTTCATCTTCTTACTTTTTTCTGATAATTATTTCTCCTTCAGAGCACAGTTCCTCGTCTTAAGAATTTTCTTAGGGACAAAACTTTGTCAAAAATTTAGGTAAAGATTAAATCTTTCTAGGGTTTCACCCATTAACAGAGCTTTGCTTTTCTCAAATCATGTATATTTTTAGGGTTTCTCAATAGAGCTTTGCTCTTCATAGATCTAAAGAGATCTTTCTTAGGGTTTCTTAACCCATTAACAGAGCTTTGCTCTTTTCAATTCATATAGATTTGTTTAATCTTTCATGAAAACTCTTAGAGTTTGTTCATAGATCTTGAAGATCTCGGAGTTTTTACCTAGTAGAAGCTTTGCTTCTTAGGGTTTCTTGATGGATTGTTTCATCTTCCTTATAGAGCATTGCTCTTTAGAAATTTTGGGGGGGAATTTTATTCCCCTCATGGTTAATTATGACAGTTGTCTGTCTGTTGCAGTGCACTGCTCTCAATGGGAGATTTACCCCTCGGCTCAAGGGGACCTCATTAAATGAGAATCCTTTGAGAATTTCCTCATTTAATGTCAGTCTCATCAAATGATGAGACTGTTTTATTAATGATGAGTTATCATCTAGATTGTGTGGGTCCCCTTTGGCCCCTTTTGACTGCATTGCAGTGTGGTACGGATTTAAAGTACCAAGTACCGAATTTGACTTGTAGCATTGACGACTAACTTTGTTCTTTTCTGCGCAGGTACTATGTCTTTCGATACTTCGTTTCCCTTTGTCCGTTCAGAAAGCGGGTTCCCTGCAGCGCCAATATACCGAGAAGTTTTCACACCGATCAAGGATCACGACCCAGAGCGGAAGAATCTCCATTTATGGGGAACATGGTACAACCAGATCATCATGGGTCGGCGCAGCTTCTCTTGCACAACACCTTCAGAGCCCATTTCGGCGATTCATTATGCTGATGTACCCCCGGTGAACTATGCCGTGGAGGTGGTTAATTGGACTTCAGAGGGTTGCCTTCAGCCCTCTATGGCTGCAATACCTGTACAACCGCCCATGGTTTTGGACATTCTAGGGCGGCGTATATGCCAGGGTGAGTCGCGCCCTTGGGGACAGCCATACAACATAGGCTTGACTCCTTGTCACTCTGCTGGATATCTGCAGTGGGCCCGATACATCTTATCGGCAAAGAAGTCAGAGCTGCCGAGGCTCGGGTTGTACCCCGCGATCTATACTTCTCTGTTCCAGTATTCCACACCTCCAGTATGGTGGGTCAAAGCCTTTTTGGAACAATGGAACGTTCCAACTCACACCTTCCTTATGCTAGATCGGGAAGTTTCCATCACTTTAGAGGAGTTTACGGATATCTCCGGCTTGCCTGTCAGAAGGGAGCATTATGAGGAGATCTTGCCCCTTGACGAGTATATTTTCACTACCCAACTGGTGATGACGGGTCTAACTCCAGAGAATGCCATTCAGCACCGTTTCCCCAGCTTGATCAAGGTGCTAAACATTTACGAGGTCCTATTTCTTGAATCTGGAAGCCATGGGGTTAGCTTTGCGGACTTCATCGCCCGTTTTCTCCGCCCATAAGCTTTATCGCGACAAGGTGAAAGGTTTGCCAAATTTGATGACCCTTTCGGTTTTGGCTTGGATAGCCGGCCGATAACGGAAGCCGATCAAAAGAGTTTCTTCCTTCCAAACATCGCGGTCGTCCCCTTTTCAGAAATCGCCGCTCATGACATCGATGAAGAAGCGTTCTTTCTAGGGTTCCTCGGTTTTTGGTTAAGCTGGTTCGCGCTTCCCATGCACCCTCGCTACATAAGGCCGTCTGTCTTCTACCCAGCTCATCGGATGGTTGAAGGGAGACAGGTTGCTGTTGGGATTGCCGGATTGGCTCATTTATATCACGGCCTTAGCTTGGCGGCCGACACTACTGAACCGGGGGTGCAGCCCGTGAACTTCCCAATGCATTATTTTACATCATGGCTCGAGCTGCATGTGCTCGGTGCTATTGGAATGCACAAGCGGCCCCATATCTATAAAACTTACAATTTTCCACGGATCATGCGGCTAGTCGATGCTTCCACTGTGGAGCCAAGTCAGTGAGAGGCTCGGGGTGTGATTCTTCGCCCGGGTACAGTCGAGGACGGCATGAACTTTGTTGATAAGGTCATGACCATCGGTAAGGAATCCGCTAAGACGATGCAGCCGCTGGGGGACACCTTTAAGGATGGAGCTTCTACGTTGAAAGCTCGGGAGATTCTCCATTTGTACTCGATCAGGCCGGGCTACTTGGTGTTCAGGCAGAACGACTCAGCTTTGTTCATGAGATATAACCCCCACCGTTTTTCCCAGCAATCAAGTTATAATCAGGGCGTCCCGCTCGAGGCATTCTTGGCAGAACCGGTTAATACTGAAGAGGGCATCCGGAGCGCTTTGCACCACTTCATGCGCCTAAACACAGGGTCTAATTTCTTTATCAGTGAGACGAGTTGTGTTTCGAAAGCCCTGAACGTATACGTGGCGTGATATCAACATGCGATGGGTGCTGTTATCAAGGAGGAGAAGCGATTGTTGCTTGATCGCAAGGGTGCAACCCCGGCTGGTAATCCGACCGTTCCCTTAAAGAAACGGACCGTCGTTCATCCTCCTTTGAGAGAGGTTGCTACGGTTGTGGTACCACGTAAGATGCCCGAGCTGCCGCTACCCCATGGTCCCGTCGAAGTGGCCACTGTGGCGTCTCCTGAGTCCGGCGTGGGTACAGAAATTGGGACTCGTCGCCCAAAGTTGCCTACCAAGCGCAAGCTTGTGTTATCGGCTACCGGCGCTCGTCAGAAGAAAAAGAAGTCTATACTTTCTGCGGACGTTGTATTTGGCCAAGAGCCCCATACTCCTTACAGTGAGGGCTTGAGCGAATACGGGAACAATGAAGGTTTATTCTTGGTGCCGGATGATACCGATCTCGAGGCTGCTATTGCAGCTTCCGAGCGATTAGCAAGCCACAAAGCAGGACTGGTCATCCTTGCACAGTCTGGTAGACTTCAGTCATATCTTTCCGCCGTTACGTTTTAATTATCATGTCTTGACTGAAACTTCTTCTTCAACAGGCATCTCCACTGAAGAAGCTCTCGCGGCTTCTCTCAAGACTTTTGAAGAGGAGGAAAGGCTTCGTGCTTCCTTGGATTGGTACATTTCGGCTCACTGTACCTCCATTCCCGTTTTTATGGGTAAACTAACTCTTCTTGTCTATCTTATTGTAGGGACTACTTCGACTCAAGTTATCCCAAGTGCAGTGCCGATCGTGAGTGGTGATGCGGCGACGCTCCCAAGGCCGGCTGTCGAAGTCCCAGCTCCCCCAGTACTGCCGAAAGAAGCCTCGCTCAAACAGCCGATGACGGACGCCGTAGAGGCTCCAGAGGAAGAACTTGGTTCGGATGATGATATCTCCTTGACAGAGGCGTTGAGGAGGCCACTTCTCTTTTCCAAGGCCGACAAGAAGCGTAGAAAGCGCGCAACTAAGGAACATGATGCCGCTTTGGCT
The DNA here is from genome assembly GCA_030015575.1 of Agapanthus africanus. Classification (NCBI taxonomy): domain Eukaryota; kingdom Viridiplantae; phylum Streptophyta; class Magnoliopsida; order Asparagales; family Amaryllidaceae; genus Agapanthus; species Agapanthus africanus. The sequence continues at coordinate 59,782,850 of CM057338.1, forward strand.
ATAGGTGCAGGCTCAAGCGCTATTCCATCCGTCATTATTTCCTCCGAAGATGCTCCAACCGTCTTGTCTACCATTCGTAGACAGGTTTTGCGCGCGGCTCGGGAGGAAATCGAAAAGCCGGCTCTAGGTAACGTAACACTAGGTCCTTTTATTAGAGTTTGATCTTCAGATTCTCATATATCATATCCTGCAGGGCTAAAACTTTGCGATGAGGTAGCAGGCGAGATAACGGCAACCGCTGAGCTTGAAATGGCTACTCTCTCCCTAGAGTCCGGGATTGCTCTAATTGCTGCTCTTTCCCCTTGAGGTTCCCTACCATCGCCCGGCATTGCGAGTGTCACGACGGCTTTCGTAGAATCGGGGGATGAAGCTACTGGTGCCGAAACTGTCCTCCCAAATGAGACCGAAGAAGTCGCGACGCTTGGTGATGCTTCCGTCGTAGTTTTGCTGATGACCAGTTTGGTAGGTCTCAGATCGCTGCATTCTTTTCGTTTTGCAATCCCTTTGGGTCCCTTCTAATGATATTTTGTTCCTTTCGAATGTAGGTGTGGTGTGAGCGCTGAGGTTGTGCCACCTGAAGAAGCACCACTAGCTGCCGCTCTGACGGTCGCTGCCCCTTCGTCTCCTCTTATATCCTCTCAAATGCTGGAAGGTACGGATTTGCGATTAATTTAGATCAGGGACAGCATCTTTCGTGTACTGACCATGTATCATCATAACCTTGCAGGAGTTCTCTTTGATTATCTGTATCAAGTGCTGAACCCGCACTTCTCTTTCCAGTCGGAAATTAGTCTGGTTACTGGTGCCGGTGAGTATCTTTTCTAACCGACGTCTTTTCTTTTCTTTAACAGATGAACCTGCCATTGCTAACTGTAAACTGATTACAGCACTACAAATTGAAGGAGGGGACGAGAGAATTGTCGTGCCACCAGTACTCCCAGCTCTGCCCCCTGTTGCAGCCGGTATAGTAGACTCCATTGTTCGTGTTTTTTCTTTATTTCTTGAGCCGACATCTGTAACAACCTAGTTCATTTATACGTATTCCAATTCTCGTATTTCCTTATTTGTGGTATTTTCTTACTTTATCGTGTTTTGGGTGCGAATGGTATTTTACATTTTACTTTGCATTCGACCCGATCCGCTTGCTTGAAACCTGTTTGATTCATATTTACGAATTATCCTGACTTGTTACTTAGATACGTGCATTTTTCAGGAATACTACATACTGGCATTTTATCTGGCATTGCATCTTTTACCATATAACATTTTAAGCCATATAAAATAATTTAAAATTTCATAACATGGTCTGCATGATACCCCTAACCCCGTGGTAGTATTCGCGCATCTTGTCCTCGCCCCGTTCAGAAAAACGGATGTGTTTGGATGGCTACGCGCACGTACGTACATCCGTTCTTGGGGGTATGCATTTTCGTTAACTGAGCATTCATTTTGAAATTTGGACGTCGCATATATTTTTCATATTTTAAATCTGAATTTTTAGACCCGACCCGGGCGTGTTTTGGAATATTTTTGTATCCCGCCAAAATTCAAATTTATTTAATTTAATACATTTATTTTAACCAACAGTTTAAATTTTTTTTTAACCAACTAAAATCTTTTAAAATGTAAAATCAAAACAAATAACAACCCAGCTCACTCCTCAGCTCTCTCTTACCCTTCCCTGGGCCCCACACTTCTCTCTCTCACCCGTGCTATCTCTTTCTCTCTCCCCTCACAAAAATACAAGTTTATATATCCTCACTATTCATTATCTCTCTCTCTCCTCTCTCTCTCTCTCTCTCTATCTCTTTCTCTTTCCCCCCCCTCTCTTCTCGATCTCTCTCTCTCTCCCTCGTGATCTCTCTCTCTCTCCTCTGCATATAAATATATTACTTTATACCCTATTTTCCTTTAACCCAGAACCTCACGTCCCCTCTCTCCCTCTCTCCTCCATCATCTTCTTCTCTATTTTCCTGCCGCTTGAACCCACGCCCCCTGCCTTCGCTCACCGACGCCGCCTCCACCCTCGTTGGCATCCCATCTCCCCGACCTCCTCGACCTCCTCTCCACGTTCTTCTCTCTCTCTCATCTACGTCTTCTTTCTTTACCCGCCGCCTCCTGCAACCGTAACCCACGCGAGAGCCTGCACCCCTCCTCGCCGTCCACCACCATAGTTGGCCTCACCTCGTCGACACCATCCCCATCACCACGATCCTTCCTCCTCCTCACTAACAACCCCAGGCCAACCCCGAGCTTCTTTTCCCGTGCAAACCGAACCCAACCCTAGAATCCAAGAACCCGCGCCTGCACCCACTGCCGGCGACCGCCTCGCCTTTACCACCATGTCACCCTCATCTGAACCTCCTCAGCAACCACCCCTCTCTTCCATCTTCGACCCTGCACCAAAAACCCCGAGCATATGACATCAGGAAATCGCAGCCTCCTCGCCATGAAACCTTGCCGGAGCTCCGACCCATTGCCGTCATCACTCCCTTGCCACCCCCTCTGATCCCAGAGCACAGTGAACCCCAGTTCCCTTCCTTCTTCTTCTTCCCTTTATTTTCTTTTCATCGATCTGTGTTTTCCGAACCTCGTCGGAAAACTCACGACTCATCATCACGTCTCCCTCTCCTCACCTCCTCTGTCCCTGACCCGAGCCAAACCAAACCACAGAACAGCCACAACCTTCATCTTTTCTTTCTTCTCTTTCTTCTTCTTCTTGTTTTTTCCTTCTCTTCTTGCTTTCTTGTTTCTTGATCCATGTTTCCGATCACCGCCGGAGCCGTGCTTGCCGCCACTGATCCGGGTGACCCAGTGGACATCCCTATCTAGCGTGGTCCGTTCCTGCATAGCTTGGTTCAGTCCCGTGTGTGCCGTATGTGCATTACAACTTTTACCGACATTGGACGTTACAGCGCGTATCCGTATCGTGATCTATCGAGGCAAGTTTATCTTGCTACATGCTACATTACTTTATATACACCTATTTAAATAAATATCACATCTGTATTTTAAATCATGCACCCCATGTTTAGTTTTGCAGCTTTTCGATGTTCCGTTTGTATCCATCTCATTTAAAATATATATAACTGCATCCATAGATCATATTAATACATAATACTGTGATTTTAATACCCCATGTTTAATAAAGTGCATCCTAATTAGTATTGGAACTATAAATGTAACCCTAATCGATAATTGTGCATCCATATCTTTGAATTTATATCTATTTGCATACTATATCACATTATTCCATTTTATTGTTATATTGGTACCCCATACTTGTTTTTGTGTACCTACACTTATTACAGTTTGATTATGAGCACCAACTCGACACTTGTGCACTACCTGACATTACCTGATACACTACCACTGACATGATTTGATACCTGTGCACTACTTGACATGACTTGATACATGTACACCACCTGACATGACCTGATCTACCACAGCCTAACTTGTTACCTGATCTTGTTACTAATGCCGATAATCTTGATCTGTTGTTCCTACGGACATTTCCTGTTGTCTATATAGAAAAACCTGTACCTGCTTGATCCTGTGTTTTCATTAACTCCAGATAATCTTGATCGGGATTTTCACTTCGTCAAAACGTCGCCTAATGTTCTAGGTCGGCTCTGATACCAATGTTAGGTTAGTATAGCACCCTATGAAGAGATTTCAAGCATCACATGACCTAAAGTTTTCATTTTTAAGGTGCTAAACCAACATGCAAGTGGATCGATCCTAGAAATTAGGGTTAACAAACTATAAGTAAGTAAAGATTAGGGTTTAAAGGCTACAACCTTTGTAGCTCCCGTTTTTGCTTCACTCCTTAGGCTCTTTGAGTGTTGGATGAAGGTCCACTCGTCGTTCTCTTGCGTCCACGACGATCCACCCGGAGCTTCCCGTCCAAGCTCGCTACTTCGTCAAATCGAAGATAACACTCTAAACAAAACGGCTAAGCTTGTGTAGAATGTTGTTGTGGCTTTGGATCTCACTTCAAAAACCTTTCTTTGATTGTGTTTGACTCACTAGAAAAAACTAGAGAGGAGAAGATGAAGGAGGATGAAAATGGTTGCTATTTCTTTTCAAGAGAAAAAATGATAACCATAAGGTTAACCTTTAAAAAGAAATAAATATCACTATATATATTTATTCCTTCTTGACTCCAACCATGATTAAATGATAGATGATTAATTTAACTTGGGTTTAGAATGATAAAGGAAAGGATAACCATGGTTTAGTGGTAGCTGAGCATGGTTAGGTTAGAAGAAGCATGTAGAAACTAGCATAATTATCCTTTCCTTTTCATTTTCTTTTTAAAACCAAAATTAAATAATTATCCATTGTTTAATCTATGGTGTGAGGCTTATATTGCCACCATTTCCATATATAATCAACCATGATGGTTTGATGTATGTATGTGTACATGTATGCACATTTACATGTGCATGAAACTAGAAAAGAAGAAAGAAACACATGCATGCATGCATACATACATCAAACCCTAGAAAGGTTTTAAGTGAGAAAACTAATGGTTAAATGATACATCAACACTCGATTTATCAATCCGGTCATATCTCATATGACCCCACCAAAAGCAGTTCACCCGATCAATGTTCGGTATCATATACGCACATTTCAATCGGGTGCATGCGCATATCGCATATGCGCACCACAACGTTTCGCCTGGACTGGGTAACTCCTCTGTGGGACTCTAAGACTCGTCAATACGCCGGCAGAGGGTAATGATCATATCAAGTACCCTCAAGCCGCAAGCGGTCAGCTAAACGTAACGGCCACCCGGGTATTGATCGATCAGAAGACAACAAGCGAACCTGCTACAACTCCCGTCGAGCCATCCGGCAACACTACCGTACAGTCCGGTCTCTTCGTCAAATATGCTGCATATCGAGCCTAGGGATGGTCACGTCGACCCCAATAACTCAATAAGTCGTGTCGGTGAATGGTCTATAACAGATCGAGAAACTACTGATAACACTTATCAGCAAATCTCAGCAGCCTTGGCCAGGGACTTGCTGTTATAACCAGTCGAGCACAGCACAGCATCAACTCCCAATATCGGGAGAGACGAAACCCCTCCTATCGCTCATCGTCTTCGTGTGTCTCGGGACTGTACCCAACGGCCACCTGTTTGCACGACTCAGTAGAGCCGTGGTAGGGTGGCAATCAAAGTGCAATGGGAGAACACGCAAGACTCCATGACGATCTCGGGTCTACAGACTAACCTGTACCAGTGTCACCTGAGAACTGCTATCCGACGATAGATATAATTCCATATAGGAGTTCTCGGTGAGTCCGTCCAGTGTACCCAGTCACGACTGAGCACCCGTATATGATCTTGATGTCAAACATCGATGAATGTGGGAACATCCATCGCCCATCGTATGGGTCTAGTATCATATACGCTAGTCTACTCTGGTATATCGATGCCCCATCTCGATATACCTACGACTAGGGACGTTCCAGGATATGCTTATAGACTACAGATGTCCCACTAGTATGATCTCCATCATAATCAGAGTAGTCAAGCCGATATCCTCATGGCTTTATCAGCATGTATGAATGAATAAAAGCATGATCAAATAAACATGTCAGATAAAGAAGAACCAGATAGCATACTATCATGTCGAGCAAGAATGCAAACTGAATATATATACATGTATAGATACATCCACTATCACATAATGGCCTCTAGGGCATACATATATCCAACAATCTCCCACTTGCACTAAGGCCAGTTATTGGCGTATCTCATACCCAACATCTCAAAAAGTCGCTCATACTGCGGCTGAGGGAGAGCCTTGGTGAATGGATCCGCGACGTTGTTCTTTGTGTCTACTCTCTTAATCTCGATCTCGCGGCGATCTACAATCTCCCGGATCAAATGAAAGCGCCTCAGGATATGTCTGGACCGCTGATGGGATCTGGGCTCCTTGGCTAACGCCATTGCCCCATTATTGTCACAATACAAAGGTATTGGATCAATAATGGTTGGAACTACTCCTAGCTCCGAGACGAACTTTTTCATCCAGACAGCTTCCTTGGCGGCATCATTTGCAGCAATGTACTCAGCTTCCATCGTAGAGTCTGCAACGGTATCTTGTTTGGAACTCTTCCAACTTACCGCCCCTCCATTGAGGGTAAATACAAACCCTGAGATAGATTTGCTGTCATCCTTATCGCTCTGGAAGCTCGAATCGGTAAAGGCCTCCATTTGGAGATCTTTATTACCATACACCAAGAACAATTCTTTAGTCCTTCGTAAGTACTTAAGAATGTTCTTCACAGCTGTCCAGTGGTTCTCCCCTGGGTTGGATTGATACCTGCTTACAACATTAAGTGCATAAGCTACATCTGGGCGTGTACATAACATCGCATACATTATAGATCCTACTGCCGAAGCATAAGGTATAATGCTCATGCGAGCTCTCTCTTCATCGGTCTTTGGACAAGAATCCTTGGAGAGAGTGACTCCATGGCAAGCGGGTAAGGCACCCCGCTTGGAGTCTTCCATACTAAACCTCTTTAGAATGGTGTTGATGTACCTGGTTTGGGACAGTCCCAATAACTTTTTGGATCTATCCCTATAGATCCTTATGCCCAGGATGTATGTGGCATCACCCAGGTCCTTCATGGAGAACCTTAGTGATAAGAATGATTTGACCGACTGTAGCATAGGAATATCATTTCCTATCAGAAGAATGTCATCCACGTACAATACGAGGAATGTGACAGCTCTTCCTACAGCCTTCCTATAAACACAAGGTTCATCTGGATTTTTGATGAAATCAAACTCTTTGATAACATCATCGAAACAGATGTTCCAACTCCGAGATGCCTGCTTTAACCCATATATGGATTTAAGCAATCTACATGCTTTCTCGCTGCTTCCACTGTCAATGAAGCCCTCTGGATGATCCATATAAACACATTCTTCTAAATCTCCATTTAGGAATGCTGTTTTAACGTCCATCTGCCAGATTTCATAGTCGTAGTGAGCAGCAATAGAAAGTAGGATCCGAATAGATTTAAGCATGGCTACGGGCGAAAAAGTTTCGGCATAGTCCAAACCTGGTCTTTGACGAAAACCTTTCGTCACAAGTCTTGCCTTATAGGTCTCTACCTGCCCATCCACACCAATCTTTCTTTTAAAGATCCATTTGCACCCTACAGGTTTTACCCCAGGGGGTACAACGTCTAAAGTCCATACTTTGTTGGTGTACATAGACTCCATTTCGGATCTCATGGCATCCAGCCACTTCACAGAGTCACCACTCGTGATAGCTTGCTGAAAACTGGTAGGATCATCATCTTCCATGATACAGTCTTCTCTGTCACTATCAATGAGGAAACCGTAGTACCTCTCCGGTGGGCGAGAAGTTCTACCAGACCTACGGAGTGGCCGAGGTTCTTCAGTTTCTGTTGCAACAGCCGGTTCAACCAAATCGTCATTTGTAGTTTGTGTCTCCAGAACCTCTTCCAGATCTACTACCTTGCCATCATCTTTATCTGTGAAAAACTCTTTTTCCAAGAATGTGGCATACTGAGAAACAAACACCTTTTGTTCCTCTTTGTGGTAGAACAGATATCCATAAGAATTCTTTGGATATCCTACAAAGTTACACATGACTGACCGTGCCTCGAGTTTGTCCGGATTCTGCTTTTTAACATAGGCCGGGCAACCCCAAATCTTAATTCTCTTAAGAGATGGTCTCTTCCCATTCCATATCTCATATGGCGTGGTAGACACGGCTTTGGTCGGAACCCTGTTTAGCAGAAACGCTGCAGTCTCCAACGCATGCCCCCAAAACGAGACTGGTAACTCAGCATCACTCATCATGGACCGGACCATATCTAATAGGGTCCTATTCCGTCGTTCTGACACACCGTTGTGCTGTGGTGTGTAAGGAGGAGTGAGCTGAGAGAGAATCCCATTCTCTTTTAGGAAGTTTGCAAATTCTGTACTGAGATACTCTCCACCTCGATCTGATCGAAGCATCTTAATACTCAAGCCGGTTTGTTTTTCTACTTCTTGTTTATATTCAATGAATTTCTCGAAAGCGTCGGACTTGTGCTTTAATAAAAATACATGACCGAATCTTGAGAAATCATCAGTGAATGTAATGAAGTATGAAAAACCGCCTCTAGCCTGTGTAGACATAGGCCCACATACATCACTATGTATGAGGCCCAGGAGCTGAGTAGCTCTTTCTCCGTGTCCGGTAAACGGAGTTTTGGTCATTTTACCCTTGATACAAGACTGGCAAGTCGCATAAGATTTATATTCAAAAGGATTTAAATATTCATCTTTGTGTAACTTGTTTAGTCTTGTTTCGTTAATATGACCAAGTCTACAGTGCCAAAGAAAAGCTTCATTTAATTCTGAAAGTTTTCAATTATTAGCGTGTTGTATACTGAAAACTGTGTGTTGATTTAGGACATATATTCCGTTATTAAGTGTACCATACCCAACCAACATTTGATTCAGGTGAATGTTCATAACATTGTTTTGCAATACAAAATTATACCCTTCATTGTCCAACAAAGAAACGGATATTATATTACATAGCATATCAGGTACAAAATAACATGGATTCAAAATCAAAATACATCCAGACGGCAACCCCAAGTGATACTCTCCCACTGCGACTGTATGTACATTGGAACCATTTCCAACGCGGAGAGTATGGTCACCTGTCTTCAAAACCTTGCTATTTCTCAGCCCCTGCATGGAATTGCAAATGTGAGAACCTGAACCGGTATCCAATACCCAGGAAGCAGAGTTTATAGAAAAACAGTTTTCAGTCACAAACGCACCTGAAGCAGAAGCATCACCATGCTTCTTCTTGAGACTTAGGTACTCCGTACAGTTGCGCTTCCAATGTCCTGTCTTGTGGCAATGAAAACACTCGCCTTTCCTTGGGTCTCCAGCCGTGGACTTTCCCTTTCCCTTCACCTTTTTGACTCCGCCCTTAGGATTAGTGGGTTTCTTCTTTTTCTTTCTCTTGGCCTTAGCTTTTGGGCGAGAAGAAGAAGACTGTCCAATGGTCATAACGGGAGTCTTTGCTGACTTCATAGTGCTCTCTGCACTCCTTAACATATTAAGGAGTTCAGGGAGGTCCTTCTCCATGCCATGCATGTTGAAGTTCACAATGAACTGAGCAAAGGTGGAGGGGAGGGACTGCAGAATAATATCTATATATTGCTCATTGTCCATTGTCCATCCAAGGTCCTCAAGCTCTTCTATAAGAGTTATCATCTTCAAAACATGGTCCGCTACTGGTGTGCCAGGGGCCATCCGCATGTGAAACAGTTTCCTTGATGCTTCGTATCGTAATACGCGGGACTGCTCCCCATACAACTCCTTTGTATGGAGCAGTATCCCATGAATGTCCATGTCCTCGTGCTGCTTTTGATGTGTGTTATCCATCGATGCAAGCGCGAGGCATGTGGCCGTGGCACAGTCAGTGTCCCATGTCTTGCGGACTTCTATGTCCGCAACTGAGGATTTTGGGCCTGGGACGGGCGGGGCTGAAGCCGTGAGGACATATGATACTTTATTATAAGTCAAGGCGATCTTCAGATTCCTTAGCCAGTCTTTATAGTTGGTCCCGTTCAGTTTGTTTTTATCTAGTAGAAGCTTAAGTCCAGTTATTGGTATCTGCCATTAAGAGAGAGAAAAGAATACACTCAGCGAAAGCTCTTGCATAGATTAGATTGGTTTATTATCTTGTCTAATCGATGTTTCCCACTGCTTTTTATCAAGTTTTTCTTTCAAACCTTAAAAAGAAAAACTAGCCAGGATTAATTACAGTCTACAACTTCGCTAACCGTTCAGCCAGGCCAGTGTCGGTACTTTGAGGGAGGTTCCCCGTGCTTTCGCACGGACCTAATTAGAGTAAACCTCGTTTTCCCAGAGGCGGAGCCCCGTTAACACCTTTCTAGACACCTAATGAGTTAGCTAATTGTAAACTGCAAAACTCTCCTAGGAGCAACTATTGCCCACAGTGGGATCGGGATCCAACCATCACATGGAAGGTATGCAATCTCATTGCAAATTTCAACACTTGAAATTCCCGATGTAATTTTTACCCCTAGCACTTATGACCTTAACTATGGTCAACAAATCATAAGTACCAGTCAAGTTCTACCCGTCATTTCTTGATTAATTAGACCCATCCATATGACCCTTAACTATGGTCAACAAAGTCGCATGAATGTCCTAATTAATCTGCATCATATGCAGTGTAGGAAGACATCACTTAGCTACCGTTCACTACTCCTTAACTAAAGTCAACAAACGTAGCACGAATACTAAGTACTCTACTTCCTAAAATGACGGAGGGTTGCGAATGATTTTTAAGAAAATCTTTAACGCTTTGAACTTGATATCGTTGTAGAATCAAACAGTTTTTCAAAAGGAGTGGCTTAAGCTCCGCAGTTTTGAAATATAGCTTTTTCATAAATAGCCGAGTAGTTTTCAAATCCGATTCTACAACATCTTTTTAGGTTTATTTTCTTTACATTAATCACATTAATGTAATCCCATCATTTAAGTCCTAAAGCCAATCACAGAAAAGAAACGAAAATAACACGTACGCTTATGCCATCCGCATTCGCCGCAATGTTCCGTTATGCACCGTTAGGTTACTTAACTAACGGCATACCGGGAAGGGACTAGCGCGGGTGTAAAACATAAGCAACGTCTACTATATATCATATATATAATATGTCATTCGTCTCAGATATCACAGAACACATGCAGCAGAAATATAGATATAACGTGGGATATACTAGAACGTCCGTATTTAGTATTTAGCCAGAATAGAAAATACGGATTCCACAGTCGCGATGAATAGCCAAGCCCACACCCTGGACCCCTACGAGAGCGGCAAGTGACCCTACCAATCCTGGAGTTTAGGAGACCCGGTCTCGACTCCTCGAGATGGCCTCCCACTGAACCCCAGAACCCGGTCACCTGTGCTCTCCTCCTTGGGTCCATCCTAATGCGGAAAAGTAAATAATATACAACACTGGTGACACAACCGCAACCTGGAAGTGCCCCAAATAAAAGATATTACATTACATTTGAATTTACATGAATGAAAATACAAAACTCTCATCTCACAAAAACCCCCCGGCTATTCGATCGCGACAATCCTGCAAATCATATCTCAGCAACACATAATATCACATATCATCAACGTAAGTAAGTATGCGTACCCCGATTGTCGTTGATGTATAGCAACGAAACCGGCGATATCTAACATACTACACTTACGGTCACAGAAAAGAAAGTGTAAAACTACAATATTTGGAATCCAGATTCTCTTCAGACATCATAAATGCGAAATATCACATATTTCGTATTTCATGCCTAAACCATATGAATTCCACATATTGTATCACATTCCAGACAAACAGACAGTATTAAAGTTTTCGAACGAACAATCAAGCACCCAAGATTCACTAAAGCTCAACACTTGAGCAGGGTTCAAAAAATTTGGAGTGTGACACAGTAGCGGCGGTCCAGCCGTAGAAGGGTCAAGCCAACGCCTCACATGTGGCACGCCGTACTGCCCCAAACCCGAGGGTTCAAAGGGTAGTTCGAGACGGTCACATAATCGAGTTAAGGTTTGTTGTCTTCTAGAGGGACCACCGCAAAAAGACTTGCACGTATTTCCAAATTATTTAAACCCCGTGAATAGTGAGTAAATGATACTCGTTCAAACACTTCAATACTTTCTAATTTACCCGGAAAGACTACGAAATGAAAGTCCCGATCGAATCGATGAATCCAAAAACATCTCCAGAATTTTTCAAAACTTTATTCAGTTTAAAAATATCCAAAAAAATATACATGCAGAAAATAGAATTACTGTAGAAACAGTATACCCTAAATCATTTGTACGGCCGCGGAACAGCGGCCTAAGCAAGCTTAGACCGCGTTTCCGCGGCTATAACTACTGTTCATCGAATTATTTTTCTGCCGTAATTCTTATATTTTCCTGCTATGATTTTTACGTATTTTTAATTCTGCAAAATGTCAAGTTTTAGAAAATTTCCAGAGAGCATCTAAAAATACGGTATTTTTGTCCGATCGGGATTTTCACTTCGTCAAAACGTCGCCTAATGTTCTAGGTCGGCTCTGATACCAATGTTAGGTTAGTATAGCACCCTATGAAGAGATTTCAAGCATCACATGACCTAAAGTTTTCATTTTTAAGGTGCTAAACCAACATGCAAGTGGATCGATCCTAGAAATTAGGGTTAACAAACTATAAGTAAGTAAAGATTAGGGTTTAAAGGCTACAACTTTTGTAGCTCCCGTTTTTGCTTCACTCCTTAGGCTCTTTTAGTGTTGGATGAAGGTCCACTCGTCGTTCTCTTGCGTCCACGACGATCCACCCGGAGCTTCCCGTCCAAGCTTGCTACTTCGTCAAATCGAAGATAACACTCTAAACAAAACGGCTAAGCTTGTGTAGAATGTTGTTGTGGCTTTGGATCTCACTTCAAAAACCTTTCTTTGATTGTGTTTGACTCACTAGAAAAAACTAGAGAGGAGAAGATGAAGGAGGATGAAAATGGTGGCTATTTCTTTTCAAGAGATAAAATGATAACCATAAGGTTAACCTTTAAAAAGAAATAAATATCACTATATATATTTATTCCTTCTTGACTCCAACCATGATTAAATGATAGATGATTAATTTAACTTGGGTTTAGAATGATAAAGGAAAGGATAACCATGGTTTAGTGGTAGGTGAGCATGGTTAGGTTAGAAGAAGCATGTAGAAACTGGCATAATTATCCTTTCCTTTTCATTTTCTTTTTAAAACCAAAATTAAACAATTATCCATTGTTTAATCTATGGTGTGAGGCTTATATTGCCACCATTTCCATATATAATCAACCATGATGGTTTGATGTTTGTATGTGTACATGTATGCACATTTACATGTGCATGAAACTAGAAAAGAAGAAAGAAACACATGCATGCATGCATGCATACATACATCAAACCCTAGAAATGTTTTAAGTGAGAAAACTAATGGTTAAATGATACATCAACACTCGATTTATCAATCCGGTCATATCTCATATGACCCCACCAAAAGAAGTTCACCCGATCAATGTTCGGTATCATATACGCACATTTCAATCGGGTGCATGCGCATATCGCATATGCGCACCACAACGTTTCGCCTGGACTGGGTAACTCCTCTGTGGGACTCTAAGACTCGTCAATACGCCGGCAGAGGGTAATGATCATATCAAGTACCCTCAAGCCGCAAGCGGTCAGCTAAACGTAACGGCCACCCGGGTATTGATCGATCAGAAGACAACAAGCGAACCTGCTACAACTCCCGTCGAGCCATCCGGCAACACTACCGTACAGTCCGGTCTCTTCGTCAAATATGCTGCATATCGAGCCTAGGGATGGTCACGTCGACCCCAATAACTCAATAAGTCGTGTCGGTGAATGGTCTATAACAGATCGAGAAACTACTGATAACACTTATCAGCAAATCTCAGCAGCCCTGGCTAGGGACTTGCTGTTATAACCAGTCGAGCACAGCACAGCATCAACTCCCAATACCGGGAGAGACGAAATCCCTCCTATCGCTCATCGTCTTCGTGTGTCTCGGGACTGTACCCAACGGCCACCTGTTTGCACGACTCAGTAGAGCCGTGGTAGGGTGGCAATCAAAGTGCAGTGGGAGAACACGCAAGACTCCATGACGATCTCAGGTCTACAGACTAACCTGTACCAGTGTCACCTGAGAACTGCTATCCGACGATAGATATAATTCCATATAGGAGTTCTCGGTGAGTCCGTCCAGTGTACCCAGTCACGACTGAGCACCCGTATATGATCTTGATGTCAAACATCGATGAATGTGGGAACATCCATCGCCCATCGTATGGGTCTAGTATCATATACGCTAGTCTACTCTGGTATATCGATGTCCCATCTCGATATACCTACGACTAGGGACGTTCCAGGATATGCTTATAGACTACAGATGTCCCACTAGTATGATCTCCATCATAATCAGAGTAGTCAAGCCGATATCCTCAGGGCTTTATCAGCATGTATGAATGAATAAAAGCATGATCAAATAAACATGTCAGATAAAGAAGAACCAGATAGCATACTATCATGTCGAGCAAGAATGCAAACTGAATATATATACATGTATAGATACATCCACTATCACATAATGGCCTCTAGGGCATACATATATCCAACACTCCCATGGAGCTTCTTCTATAAAAGAGCATGATGCCCCCGATGTGTCCCCCCTTTTAAGAGCGTGCAGCTGAGGAAGGCTTACTTTCCAATTCTCGGACAGTGCGAATTTGCCATGTTGGTATTGGTCCTCAATCCAGCCTTTGAAGACGAAGCGATCTTCGATTGGATGGCCTACCACTTGGTGATAAGGGCAATAATTGGGATTATTGGCCTCACCGGGTTGCAATGGGCGTTTTGGATCCGGCAAGGTGATGAGCCTGTTGCGCACCGTCAGCTCGAACAGTCTCCTCGTTTTATCCCGGGAAAACGAATTAGGGCACTTCAGTTTCTCATTGAAGAATCGCCGTCTTTCATCTTGGCGATCAGTTGGTTTTGGACCACTGGGCTGCTACTGAGTATTGGCGATGAAGGTTGCTTTCCCTTTCCCTTTCTCATTTCAAGATTCCAACTTCAAAGAAGTGGGTCTATGAACCATCTGATCCATTTAGGCCAGTTTGTCAATCAAAGCCTGAAAAGTAGTTGGCTTGAAGAACATCATGAATTGTGAAATGGTCGCCTGAGGGTCGAGGGTCCCTACGAACATGCCTACTGCAGGCGCTTCATCGATGCGCTGCTCGCACTTCGACCATAGATTCCGCCACCGTATCGCATATTGCACCCATGTTTCGCCTGGCTTCACTCTGGCGTTAATTAACGCGGTGATCGGGGTGCGCTCGCTAGCGCTGGCGAAACGTTGGGTGAACAGCAATTCCATCTCCGTAAACGTTTTGAAGGAGTAGTTGGGAAGCTCTGAGTACCATTCGAACACCGTCTCCGCCAAGCTGCCGACGTATTGGCGAAGCAGTAGCTTATCATCCCCTCCAGTGTTGCCGCAGAAAGCCCTGAACTGAGCGACATGTTGATGTGGATTGCCTGTCCCCTTGTGCACATAGAATTTAGGAATTGTGTATCCTGGCGGGTACTTTATCTGATCATACCATCCTGGATATGGTCGTCCAGTTCCGACGACTTGGCCGTTTCCTTCATTCGTTTGATGAGCTCGTATTTTCTGAGCTATATAATCATCGAGCATGGCTTTGGAGATGGTCTCCTCCTTAGCTGCCGACAGAGTCGGCAGAGGATTTGATGTCTCTCCTCTATCATCTTCAATTATTACTGGAGGATCTTCGGTTGGAGGGTCCGGTTGGATCATCATGCCCACCATATCTTGGAATAGGAGGGCCATTTGTTTTATGTTGGCCGCTTTTTCCGCAGCCTCTTTATCCTTCTTCTCAAGCATTCTCCGAAGGAATTCGGCATCTGTTTCCTGCTCATGACGCTGCTCCGAAGATGTCTCCGGACCTGCTTTTGGTCCAGTGAGTGCAGCATGGCTGTGAGCATTTCTTGGAGGTTTTGTTGTTGTTGCTCCTGAGTTTTAGTCACAGACCGTGTAAGTGGTCGGTGACCCGTAGATATACGGCTATCCTCTTTTCCGGAAGCCATATAAAGAATATGCACCACCATGCCCCCAGACTTGGGGCATTTAGATTCAGTGTCCTTGCGATTTGCCAAAGACGCAGAGATCTTCTTCGGCCTCCTTCTTTTATTGGCGGTCGAAGTTGAGGGAGCCGTTGCAGCGGGCACCCAAATAGATGACACCTTCTGTGGCTTGACAGGGTGATCCCCTTCTCGCCGAACTTTTATTTCTTTCTGTCGGCAGGGGTGGTCTTGATCAATCACGGAGTCTTGGACCTGTCGCCATACTTTGTAAATTTTGGAGGATAGCCGCTGAGGGGGCTGCTACGGTTTCGCCTTTATGATCTTTTCAACAGGCGGAGGATACTTTTCAGCACGGCAGTTGGCGAATTCCTGCACATCCTGTTAAGTAGTTCAAAACTATTCACAGTTGGAACAGCAGTATCAACTTCCACCGTTGGAGCTGACGGAGTCAGTCCAGAAGGAGAGCTGTCCCCAACCTTCCTGACTCGGCGCCAGTAGCGATGTCGAGCATGGCGAGCGGCCAGGACCACCTCTATCGTTGGATCAGCTTTTCCATGCCCCTTACTTTGAGGAGAGGCTGCTATTGGCGCTAACCCGTCGAAGACTGACGTCCGTTGAGAAGGTATAGTCAGTCTTGCGAAGGCCGACTTTCGAACAGGGGAAACAGCCTTCACGACTTCGCCCGGAACGGGAGCTGAAACGGCCAACCTTGCAAAGACCGACTCCTTAGCAGGGTAAGCCACTCTGATGACTTCAGGGGTAGAAATGGCTATCCGCTTTGGGATAACCTCTTCAGGAATTGTGGGCTTCTTCATGGGCCCATCTGAGCTTCGGCCCAGTCTGTTGAAAACTGAGGCAGTGGACTTGAGCGACCCGTTGAGAGGGACCGCAGTAGTCGCAAGCCGATCAAAGACCAACTTTTTTGGAGCTTCACGCTACGGTATTTGAACGTTGAAGCTCGTTGGTGGGATCATGGTCCCGAAGAATAGCCCAGTGGTGGCTTGGGTCACTTGTTCCACCGGCATTGTAAAAAAAGAGGCCGCTTGGGGCCCGTAGGTTACTCCTCCAGATGAGACGGAACGGGAGTTGTTGCTGCAACCAGAACAGTTAGAGGCCATTGATGTTCTTTTTCTGCACGGGAGCAAAACCAAATCTTAGTACCTCGAACCCAAGGGCAACCATATCAAACCGCGATTCATTCGGGAATACGACACACGAAGTGTGGAGTGGAAAGAGGAAAAGGTCCTACCGGGTGTGCCAGAATCTGTTCCCCGCCGAACACAGAGATGAGACCGCGTAGGTTCGTCTTGCCTGAATTTGGAGGTAGATGCTATTTGGTTTTATCCGTCCACCTCTCCGAAGATGCCAAGTTGATTTATGGCACCGTATATCGGAGGTTTAGACGGATTCGGCCATTGTAGCAGACTTCGTCAGATTCCCTCTCGTTTGAGGGGTTTTTAATTGTGGGGACGCTCTTTCCTGCAGGCGCAAGCCCTTGCAGTTAATTACGCTACCGCATCGCGGTAATAACTTTCTCCTTCTCCAGATGGTCACTTCGTATCGTGTGTGTTTGTTTTGTTTTTGGTTTCCCGTGGATTGTATACGGAGACTAATTTATGTTGTCGCCCATAGAGCGTGGATTAGTCCAAATCCGTATTTTCTTAGATTTGGGTTTTTAGTTTGGGTTTAAGGATATGTTAGTCTCATTTGAGACTAAGATCAACTTAAACGTTTGTTAATGATACGTTAGTCTAATTTTAGACTAAGATCAACTTAATGATTTGTTAAGGATACGTTAGTCTAATTTTAGACTAAGATCTACTTAACATGATCATTTAGATCCAACAAAAGAGCATTTAGGCTCTATTGTTTTAGTTTAGGGACTTTGCGGTCCAAAAGTTTAAGGACATCATAGTCCATGGAGTTTAAGAACATTATAGTCCATAATTTAAAGACGTCATAGCCTGTAAAGTTTAAAGACAATATAGTTTATGAGTTTAAAGACCCCACAGTCCGTGGTTTGTCTGGTTGTCGGGACCCGTCACCTCTCTGAAGACGTTGAAGGATTACAACGACAAATATCAGAGGAGTGAAGAGATGTACCCTTGAATTAATATTGGTTGGGAGATCTGTAGTCCAATTTGGGACTAAGATCAAACATTTATATGCATATGGGCTCAATTAATCTGAATAAGGGTTCTGTGGCCAGTTTGGGCTCTGCCCACTCAGTTAAAATGTTAAACATTTAGCAATGCTGAGCATTGGTTTGGATTCTGACAGCCTTTTTGTCTTTTATTGGGTGCTGAGCATTTATTATAGCTCTGGGGCTTTGTTATTTAAAAAATAATTTATGTTCATTTAGCGCACACATGAGAAGCATATGGCACGCTTGGTGCTGAGCGCCAGTCAATGAGCGCATTGCGCTTCTGGTGAAGTAGCGCACACGTGAGGAGCACGTGGCGCGCTTGGCGCTGAGAGCCAGACAATGAGCGCATTGCACTTCTGGTGAAGTAGCGCACATGTGAGAATCACGTGGCGCTTGGCGCTGAGCGCCAGACAATGAGCGCATTGCTCTTCTGGTGAAGTTTGGAGCGCTAAGCCTCTGCAACGCTATGCGTTAATTTTGGAGCGCTGAAGCGCTTCTTTTGACTGGAGCGCTATGGCTCTGCAACGCTATGCGTTAGTTTTAGAGCACTGAAGCGCTTCTTTTGACTAGAGCGGTATGGCTCTGTTTAGGCAGCTTTGCGCCCTGAGAATTAAATTCTCTTTCTTATAAGAGACTTTGTCTCATGGATCTAAGAGCAAAGTTCTTATTTTTTTATAGGAGATGTTTCAATCTCTTATGTTTTTTGATGAAAGGTTTTGCCTTTTTGAATATGTGATCCTAAGAGAATTGAATTATTCTCCCCCTTTTATAATGAGATATTATAATCTCTGAAAGACAATTTGTCTTATAGATCTATGATCTTAAGAAGATTAAGTTCTTCCCCTTATTTTTTTATGATGAGATACTTTGATCTCTGTTGTGAAAGACCTTGGTCTTATAGAACTATGATCTTAGAAAAAAAGTAAATTCTTCTTTTTATATGGGATGATTTCATCTCTCTGTTCTTTTTTTACTTTGAAGAAAATTTTCTTCTTCTGAGAGCTTGCTCTTTGTCTCCGAAACTTCTCAAAGTTTATGGGGGGGTTTCTCTATATGAGACTTGAAGTCTTGGATCCTTTATATAGGGTATGCTGATTTGTTGAATCAGTTAAAGAGATCTTTTCTCCAATTGATTTGGGGATTTCCCCACCGTTGGATCTTTCATCCTAAGGTTTCTGATTTACAGAAGGCAATTTTCTTGTTTTTTAACAAGATTGGGAAATCTTTCCCCACACAGAATTTATTCTATATTTTATTGATTCTTAATCACTATTGGATCATTGATTCGACGGTGCTCCAATTTACAGAGCAAAATCTTTTTGTTTGGAAAGATTCTGAAGAATGTTTTCTCAACAGAATTTTTTTCTGGTAAATTGATGATTTTTAATCATGTTCGTTGGATCTTTGATCTAACGTTTAGGAATATTTAGTTCCAGTGCTAGCGCTCTCGTACTTTGCACGTGGTGCACTACTTAGAGTGCAGCGCACTTAGCACTAGCGCTTACGCGCTTTGCACGTGGGCATTGCTTCAGAGCGTTGGCGCTCTTAGCGCTAGCGTGTCCGTGCTTTTCACATGAGCACTGCTTGCTGGCGCTTCTATGAAGTGCTGTTTCATTTCAAATTTTGAAAATTTGAACAGAGCTTTGCTCTGATTGGAGGAAACATCGCTCACTGCCTCCATGTGACCCAGGACTGTACCCAAAATCCACCTGTTTGTACGACTCCTTTGAGCCGTGGTAGGGAAGAAATCAAAGCACAGTGGGAACCACATAAGACTCTATAACGATCTCGGATTTACAAACTAACTTGTACCAGTGTCACCATAGAAATGCTATTTGAAGATAGGTATAGTACCAACTAGGAGTTCTCGACGAGTTATGTTCGGTGTACCCATTCTCTAATGAGCACCTGTGTACAATCTTTGATGTCAAACACCAATGGATATGGGATCAACTATCGCCCCCTACAGGGTCAAGAAATATACACACTAGTCTATTCTGGAATATCGATGCCCTATCTCGATACTCTCTCGACTAGGAACAATTAAAGGATGTACTTGTTGACTACACAAGTCCCAGTAGTATGATCCGCATCATGGTCCTGGTAGTCAAGCTAATATCTTAAGGGCTTTATCAACATGTATCAAAGAGACAGTATAATAATACAAGTATACATGTTAAGATAAAGAGCAACCAGATAGCATACTATCATGTCGAGCAAGAAAGTCCTCTATATATATGTCCAAGCATCCACTATATCATATAATAATGGCCTCTAGAGCATACATATTCCTAATAATCTTCCACTTGCACTAAGGCCATATGTTGTAGTATCTCATACCCAACATCCCAAAAAGTCTCTCAAACTGCGTCTGGGGGAGGGCCTTCGTGAGTGGATCCGCTGCGTTGTCCTTCGTGTCAACTCTCCTGACCTCGATCTCCCGTCGATCTACTATCTTCCGGATCAGGTGATACCGTCTAAGAATATGTCTGGATCTCTGATAGGACCGGGGTTCCTTGGCTAAAGCCACAACTCCATTGTTATCACAATACACAGGTATTGGATGCTCAATGGATGGAACCACACCAAGTTCAGTAATGAACTTCTTCATCCGGACAGCCTCTTTGGTAGCATCGTTGGCAGCGTCTTATTCAGCCTCCATTGTTGAGTCTGCTACGGTATTTTGCTTGGAACTCTTCCAACATACCGCTCCTCCATTGAGGGTGAAGACAAAACCCGAGGCCGAGTTACTGTCGTCCTTATCACTCTGGAAACTCGAATCGGTAAAGGACTCCACCTGGAGTTCACCGTTACAATACACCAAGAACATTTCTTTAGTCCTTCTCAAGTACTTAAAAATGTTCTTCACAGATCTCCTGTGTTTCTTCCCAGGATCTGATTGATACCTGCTCACTAAGCTACATCCGGTCTGGTACATAACATCGCATACATAATAGACCCTACTGCCGAAGCATAGGGTATCCTTTGCATGCGAGCCCTCTCCAAATCTGTCTTGGGAGACATCTCTTTGGAGCGAGTAATTCCTGAACAAGCGGGTAAATTACCACGCTTAGAATCTTCCATACTAAATCTCTTTAGTATGGTTTCAATGTTCCTGGATTGAGACAATCCCAACATCCTCTTAGATCCATCTATATAGATCTTTATCCCCAAGATATAGGAGGCATCACCTAGATCTTTCATGGAGAATTTTTGTGATAAGACGAGCTTGACCGGGTGTAGCATAGGAACATCGTTTCCTATCAAGAGTATGTCATCCACGTACAATACGAGGAAGACAGCCTTACTCTCTACAATCTTCTTGTATATACAAGGTTCATTTACTTTTTTGATGAAGTCAAACCCTTTGATAGCTTCATCGAAACAGATGTTCCATCTCCGTGATGCCTGCTTTAATCCGTAGATTGATTTAAGTAGCTTGCACACGCTTCCGCTTCTCCCACTGTCTATGAAGCCCTCTGTCTGTGTCATGTACACGCTCTCTTCTAAATCACTATTTAGAAAAGCGGTCTTGACGTCCATCTGCTAGATTTCGTAGTCATGGTATGCAACAATGGTATGTAGGATCCTAATAGACTTAAGCATAGTGACAGGAGAAAAGGTTTCATCATAGTCGACATCTGGTCTTTGACGAAAACCTTTTGCTATAAGTCTAGCTTTGAAAGTCTCAACTTTTTCATCTACACCAATTTTCTTTTTAAAGATCGACTTGCTCCCGATGGGTTTTACCACTTCAGGAGCAACTTCCAAAGTCCATACTTTTTTGGTGTACATGGATTCCATCTCAGATCGCACAACATCCAGCCATTTCACAGAGTCTCCACTTATGATGGCCTGCTGAAATTAGTTGGGTCATTATCTTCCATGATGCAATCCTCGTTCCCACCGTCTATGAGAAAACCGTAGTATCTCTCAGGTGGATGAGGAACCCTACTAGATCTGCGGAGTGGCTGAGGTTCGTTAGGGACTATTGAATCCTCCGGTTCTATCAAATCGTCAGTTATAGTTTGTGTTGTTAGAACTTCTTCCAGTTCTACCTCATTACCACTAATTTTTTCATAAGAAATTCCTTTTCTAAAAAGGTGGCATGTTGAGAAACAAACACTTTTTATTCCTCAGTATGGTAGAAAATATATCTATATGAGTCCTTTGGATATCCCACAAACTTGCACAAAACAGACCTTGCCTCGAGCTTGTCCGGATTTTGCTTTTTAACATAGGCTGGACAACCCCATATCTTAACTCATTTAATAGATGGTCTCTTCCCATTCCATATATTATATGGAGTGGTAGGCACGGATTTGGTCGGAACCCTATTCAATAGGTATGCAGCTGTCTCAAGTGCATAACTCCAAAAGGAAATAGGCAACTCAGCATTACTTATCATAGAGCTCAGCATATCTAATAGGGTGCAATTCCTGTGCTCCGAAACTCTATTATGCTGTGGTGTATACGGAGGAGTTAGCTGAGAGAGAATCCCATTCTCTTTTAAGTAGTCTTTGAATTTTGTTGCTCAAGTATTCTCCTCCCTGATCAGATCGTAGGACTTTAATATTTTTACCCGTCTGGCTCTCAACTTCGTACTTATATTCCTTGAATTTCTCAAAAGATTCAGATTTATGTTTCATCAGGAACACATGTCCGTATCTTTAGAGATCATCGGTGAATGTAATGAAGTACGAGGAACCATTCTTTGCATGTGTAGACATAGGACCGCATACATCACTATGTATCAGTCCGAAGAGTTCAGTAGCGCTTTCTCCGTGTCCAGTAAACTGAGTTTTGGTCATCTTGCCTTTGAGACATGACTGGCAAGTTTCATAAGATGTAAATTCAAACGGATTTAAATATCCATATTTATGTAACTTAGCTAGTCTTGTCGCATTGATATGACCTTGTCTACAATACCACAAGAAGGTTTCATTCATTTCTGAACTTTTCCTCTTGTGTGTGTTCTGTACGTTTAGAATTGTAGTTTGATTTAGAACGTATATATCATTACATAACGTACCAAACCCAATCAACACTTGATTTAGGAAAATGTTCATAACATTATCCTCCAATAAAAAGATATATCCTTCTTTATGCGGCAAAGAAACTGATATAATATTGCACATCATGTTTGGTACATAATAACAGACGTTCAGAATCATTGTATTACCATTTGGTAATACTAGGTGATATTCGCCAACAGTTTTGGCTGCAACAATTGCTCCATTCTCTACTTTTAGAGACATATCATCCTTTCCCAGTTCTCTACCTCTTTTTAGCCCATGTGACAAATTACAAACGTAGGATCCTGATCTGGTATCCAATACCCAGGATATAGAGTAAACTGAGAAACAGTTCTCGGTAACGAATACACCCGAAGAAGATACATCAGCATGCTCCTTCGTTCGGGTGGCGTGGGAATCTGGATATTCCTTTATTCCTTGCACAGACTTATGACAATCATAAGAAAAAGTGGAACCAACGTTCCCAGCTCAGTATAATAAGCGGGTTCGGTCAATACATCCATATTATTATCTTGATTAAGGCGTGTCATTAGTCGCTATCTGGAGAGAGAGAGAGAGAAAGAGAAGGAAACGCATTAACGTGTGTTCTTTGCAAGATTAGATTGGTCATTATTTTATCTAATTAGGATGGCTCCCATTGTTTTTTTATCAAATCTTCCTTCAAACCATAAAAGGTAAGATTAGCTGGGATTAATTACACCCTACAAGTTTGCCAATCGGTCAGCCATGCAGGTATTGGTACTCCGAGAGAGTCTCCCCATGCTTTCGAATAGAACTAATTAAATAACCTCGTTTCCGCAGGGGCATAACTCCGTTAACACCTTTCGTAGACACCTACTGGATCGGCTAATTGTAAAGTGGAAAACTCTCTCAGGAGTAACACTTACTCGCAGTGGATATCAGGATCCAACTATCTCATAGAAGATATGCAATCTCATTGTAAATTTCAACACTTGAAATTCCTAATTACTGTTTTTACCCCTAGCGACTTATGATCTTTGATATGGTCAACAAATCATAGGTGCTAGTCAAGTTCAACCCATCATTTCGTGATTGAATTAAACCCACCTGTACAACCCTTAGCTAAGGACAACAAAGTCATACGACTATCCTAATCCAATAGCTTCACATACGGCAGATAAGCACTAATCAGCTACCGTACACTGCGTCTTGGCTATGGTCAACAAACGCAGCACGAATACTAAATAGCACTTATCTGAAACGACAGAGGGCTATGACTGGTTTTGAAGAAAACCATTAACGTAATGAACTTGATATCGTTGTAGAATCTAATGATTTGAAAATGAGTGTTTTTTGTAGCTTTTGCTAGTTTTGCTAAATAGGTCACTCCCAGTGAAGGGATCTCGGCTCTTTCCTCATCGAATGAGGTGCTGGATATTCATCAAGGAATACCACTATGCAAAGCAAGAACTAGAGAAGCTATAAAAACAAAACTGAGTGTGTTGTAGCATTTGCTAGTTTTTCAAAAGAGGTTACTCCTGGTGAAGAGATCTCGGCTCTTTCCTCATCGAATAAGGTGCTGGATATTCATGAAGGAATACTACTATGCAAAGCAAGAACTAAAGCTACTTTTTTAAAATTTCGATTCTACAACATCTTTAGGTTTCTTTTCTTTCCATTAATCTCATTAATAAAGTCCTATCATTTATGTTTCCCTAAACATCACATAAATGAAACGAAAATAGAACATACGCTTATACCATCCGCATTCACCACGGGGCTCCGTCATGCACCGTTAGGTTACTTAACTAACGACAGAGCGGGGGCTGGACAAGCACGGGTGCAAAACATAAGCAACATTTATTATATATTATATATATAATATAGCATTCGTCTCACGCAATTATATGATCACATTACAGAACACAAGCATCAGAAGTCAACATATGAAATATTGGATATACTAGGAGGTTCGTGTTTTAAATCCAGACAGTAATGAAAAACATGGATTCCACAGTCATGATGAATAACCAAACCCGTATCCCTAGACCCCTACGAGAGCGGAAAGCAACCCTGCCAATTCTAGAGTTAGGAGACCCGGCGACTCCTCGAGATGGTCTCCCATCGGACTCCAGAACACTGTTAATTGTGTTCCCTGCCTTAGGTCTATCCTAATGCGGAAAAATAAATAATATACATCAATGGTGACATCATCCTCAACCCGGAAGTGTCCCAATAAAAGAATATTACATACAATTTTACATGAATGAAAATTTAAAAAACCCTCATCTCATGCAAAAACCTCCGGCTATTCATTCACGACGATCCAATATAACATATCACAGCAATACATAACATCATATGTCATCAACGTAAGTAAATATGTGTATCCCGAATGTCTTTGACATATAGCAACGAGATCGGGGATACACCACATATTACACTTACGGTCATAGAAAAGAAATGAAAAACTGCAATATTTAGAATCCGCAAATACCTTAGACATCATAAACCCGGAATATCTCATATTCCGTATTTCATGCCTAACCTATAAATCCTGTATTTTATTCTCAAATCGAAAACTCTTTTCAATAAGCAGTTGGATAATTCAACAAGATTCCTGACTAAGTGATTGCGTACAATACGCGATTGCGACAAAGTTTTGATCCGAATCGAAACTCCGTGGCAATTGATCAACCGAGACTAAAACGCTAGATTTATAAAATACTAACCAGGTTTCACAAAACTAATTATTGTGGATTCCAAATATTGTATCATATATCATCATAGTCTATACGACGCTAAACATTTCGATCGATTCATTAAACTCCCTCAAATCACAGAGACCTCAACAACTTGAGCCTTATTAAAAACATCCAGAAAGTGCCAAATATCCTAATAGAGCAGCACAAGAAGAACGAACCCACAACTCAATAAACTTGCGACGGAACCGCGGCCAAAACATGGGTTAGGCCGCGGTTCCGTGGCGGTTAGGGTATCGTTTTTCTTGGGGCTCCATAAAATACCTGCACAATTTTCTGCATATTTTTAATCTCAAAAATTTCAACTTTTGAAAAAGGACAGAAACTTAGTAAAATTTGGGTTTCGAAGTTCAATCGAACACTTTAATGTCGTAAAGACTTCCCCTAATTTTCTAGCTTGGCTCTAATACCATGAAAGTCTACCCTAACACCACCAAGAGGTTTAAACCGTTATCAAGTATGCAATTTTAAAAAATTTGGGGTGCTAAGCTACACTAACTAAGGATCAAACTAGATGATTAGGGTTTCTATGATGATATCAAAAGATTTACGCTAAAAACTACAACCTTTGTAGATCGTGTCCTTCTCTTCAAAAGCTCCGTGTAGTAGTTCATGCGACTCCACTAGGCTCCATTTGAAGTTGGATCGAGTTTCCTTTACGATCTTCGTGCCGAAGATGATCTACCCGAAGCTCCTCTAATCCAAGCTACCTCTTCACTAAACTATCTTTAATGAAGAAAACACACTACACCAAAGTGCTAATCTAATATAGGATGGTGAAGTAGGGGTGTTTAGCTCACTAAGGATCCTCATAAGTCCTAGGCTTCACAACTCATGTAAGTATAACGGCTTGGAGGTGGAGGTGAAAAAAATGGAGAGAGCTAAAGGGAGAACTAAAGCAAATGAGCTCAAGAAAATATTAAGTGAAGAATGAGTGAAGTAATATGGCTGTCATATTGAGTTCACTTATTGAAGCATACAATCTATTCCAATAATAAATTGCTCCCATACTTCAATAGTGAATATAAATGACTAAATAAATATAAAAGCCATGCCTTGCACCATACCACAAATATCTCCCCATTTTCCCACCTCATTTTCTATTTTCTCAAAATAGAAAACCAACCATGCTTCTTAAATAATACACACACACACACACACACACACACACACATATATTAATATATATATTAAGATAAGAAAATAATTAGTGAGCATAATATTAGTTAATATATAATTATATCAAATATAAATATATATCATATTATCAAATCAACACTTGATTTAATAATCCGGTTATATCACATATAACCGATTAATATCATTTATCTGTATATCACATTATCAAATCAATACTTGATTCAATAATCCGGTTATATCACATATAACTTAACCGATAACATTTATCGCCAGATTAGAATACAGTATCACATACTCGTATTTAATCAGGCCCCCCGCACATGTCAATATATGTGTCCTATTTCGTTTCGCTTGAACTAGGAAACTTCTGTGTGGGACTCTAAAGACTCGTTAATACGCTATCAGTAGGTAATGATCATATCAGTTACCCACAAGCCGTCAGCGGTACTAGCTGGACGTAACGGCTATCCAGGTATTGAGCGAATAGAAGATAAACAAGCAAGCTTGTCCAAACTCCCATGAAGCCTATAAGTAACACTTATCGTACAGTCCGGTCTCTTCGTCTCATATGTTGCATATCGAGTCTAGGGGCGGAATTTTCAGACCCCAATAACTTGATAAGTCATGCCGATGTATGGCTCATAACGGTTCGAGAAACTACTGATAACTCTTACCAATAAATCTCATCAGCTCTGGCCAGGGAATTACTGTTATAGCCAATCGAGCATAGCGTAACATCAAATCCCAATACCGGGAGAGAAGAAACCCCTCCTATCGCTCACTGCCTCCATATGACTCGGGACTGTACCCAAAATCCACCTATTTGCACGACTCCTTTGAGCCGTGGTAGGAAGGAAATCAAAGCACAGTGGAAACCAAAGCACAGTGGAAACCACACAAGAATCTATGACGATATCGGGTCTACAGACTAACCTGTACCAGTGCCACCAAAGAACTGCTATCTAACGATAGGTATAGTACCAATTAAGAGTTCTCGGCGAGTCCTGTTTGGTGTACCCATTCCCTAATGAGCACCTGTGTATAATTTTTGATGTCAAACACCAATGGATATGGGATCAACCATCGCCCGCTATAGAGTCAAGAAACGTACACACTAGTCTACTCTGGAATATCGATGCCCTGTTTCGATACTGCCTCGACTAGGAATAATTAAAGGATGTGCTTCTGGACTAAACAAGTCCCATTAGTATGATCCGCATCATAGTCCTGGTAGTCAAGCAAACATCCTAAGGGCTTTATCAACATGTATCAGAAAGACAGTATAATAATACAAGTGTACATGTTAAGATAAAGAGCAACCAGATATCATACTATAATGTCGAGCAAGAAAGTCCTATATATATATGTCCAAGCATACACTATATCATATAATAATGACCTCTAGGGCATACATATTCCTAACACTCGCTCCATATTAGATGGAGCCCATGCAAGGCTGACTATGTTCGGTAGTTTTTTGCAGCGGCCACGATATCACATAACTTTTTATACATTCAAATTTAATCATTGTTATATATATATATATATATATATATATATTTGTAATTTCAGACGCAGGGTCATTACAGATTCATTGGTGTCATCGGAGATGATGGCGTTCCTACGCTGTTCGATGCGCATCGGGCCATAGACTGGGTCATATCCGAGTGCCAGGCTATCAAGAGGAGACTCCGATATGAAGTAAGGAAGAAACATTACATTTTCTGGGCCTTGGCTATCGAGGAGGAGCGGGAGGCGATGATGGAGGCCATTTTTCGGGATGTCCCGAGAAAAGATTAGCCGCAGCTGGTCGCGTATTACGAGAGTGATGATGTTCAGGTATAAATTTAATTTTTAAGATTATAATAATATAGAATGAAATCATATTTTGTGATATATAATATTATTTTCTTTGTATTTGCAAGATGGCGTTGGTTTGTAACAGGGAGAACCGGAACACGGCGTCAGAGAACGCGTTATCCCGATCTAAGGGAAGCGGTCGCAAGCTAGCGCTCAGCACCAGCTCGTGAGTATTTCAACGTTTAAGAATATATGTTTCATTTTCGAAAATTACTTATTGAAATAAATCCTAATTTTATCGCAGAAAAAGAAAGACCCCACCAACTATACTGCTGCCAAGAGATGGTCCGCGTTACACAGGGGCACAGACGTACATAGTAAGTTTCATATAATCAAGTCGATATTGTAGTTAATTTAACACGTTTATATATATATATATATATATATATATATATCTTCTTCACAGACCCAGTTCCAGAAGAGGACGGACGGCTTAGGACTTGGCCCCGACGATTCGATTACCGCCATTGTCCTTATTCTGGATTCGATATCCGACGGACATCACGGTAGCTATGAGTGCGGGGTTGGTCCCGGGCCCCACCGACACTTTTTCAGGCATTTGCCCGTCTACGATTACGCTGTGGCCCAGACGCGGACAGATGCGGCCGCTGCGTCACAGGAGGAGATTCGTCAGCTGCAAGATCGGGTGGAGCAGCAGAATGTGCAGGTGGATATGCTTCAGGCACAGATCGAGGAGATGAGGCGATTGAATGCGGAGTCCATCAGGCAAGCTATATGAAACGAGTTTGGAAGTATGTTCAGGTCACGGGACGATGGAGCTGGATCATCCCAACGACCATAGATTATTGATTTTTTTTACATACATTTGTTTTATTGCTTTATTGATCATATCGTTTGGTGTATATTTTTCACCGCCGGAAGACGGACCGGGATGTCGGGACGTCCGGCCAAAATTCTGGGGGCAGATGCTATTTGGATTTATCCGTCCACCTCTCCGAAAATGCCAAGTTGATTTATGGGACCGTATATCGGAGATTTGGATGGATGCGGCTGTCGTAACAGATTTTATCAGATTCTCCCTCATTTTTGAGGGTTTTTTTATTGCGGGGACGCTCTTCCTTGCAGGCGCAAGCCCCTGCAATTAATTACGTTACCGCATCGCGATAACCATTTTTTCCTGCTCCGAAAGTTCACTTCGTGTCCTGTGTGTTTTTGTTTGTTTAGGTTGCCTGTGGTTGTATACGGAGACTAGTTTTTGTCGTCACCCGTAGGGTGTGGATTGGTCCAAATCCGTATATTTTTAGATTTGGGTTTGGGTTGATTTAAGAATCGTAAATCTGGTTTGAGATTAAGATTGATTTAAAACGTATGAGCGTTCGGCCTCGATTATTTTAATTTTAGGATATCGCGGTCCATTATCGCCATGTTTGAGGCTAAATGTTAATTTAAGAACGTTTCGGTCCTTTATCATCATTTTGGAGGCGAATATTAGTTTAAGGAAATTTCGGTCCATTATTGTCATGTTTGAAGCGGAATGTTAATTTAAGGATGTTTCGGTCCTTTATCGCCATTTTGGAGGCGAATATTAGTTTAAGAACATTTCGGTCCATTATCGCCATATTTGAGGCGAAATGTTAATTTAAGAACGTTTCGGTCCTTTATCGTCATTTTGGAGGCGAATATTAGTTTAAGAACATTTCGGTCCATTATTCATCTTGCGTGCACATGTATTTTTTACGCGACGAAGTGAACAATGGAGATATGGAATGTGCCCAATTTAGGACACGATCCAATTTGAGGCATGCACGTCAATTTGGAAGAGCATCGGCGAAAGAAGTTGTTGGTCATCGGGACCCGGCACCTCTCTGAAGACGATAAGGAAGTATAACGCCATGTATTAGAGGTGTGGAGAGATGTACCCTTTTGAACCAAATCATGTATTTGAAGGAAAAGATTATGGTGGATCATCTAAAAATCATTAGCCTTATTTGAGACTAAAATTATCTTAAGAGATATACGATGAATATCATTTTGGATATCATCAATGCGAGATCATTAGTCATGTTTGAGATCAAGATCAGTTTGGATATCATGAAATAAACTTAGCCAATTTTGGCTAAGATTGGGGTTTTGTAACACCCAGCAGTGCTAAGCACTCAGCTGCATATAGCACTCATGTGTATATCACGTGAGGCGCTCCAATAATGCTAAGAACCAACTTTTGGGCACTCACGTGTATTTTACGTAAGACGCTCCAATAGTGCTAAACACTAACTTTTATGGCGCTCACGTGTATTTCACATGAGGCGCTCCAATAGTGCTAAGCACTAATTTTTTCCGGCGCTCACGTGTGTTTCACGTGAGGCGCTATGTTTTTGGTGATTTAATCTCTGTTGATATTTTTATAGAACTTAAATCTCTGTTAATGGTATTTTGACCATTAATGATCACCATAATCTTTATTTTGAGGATCCGGGATCATGTTCTTTAAGAACTAAGTTTTTGATTTGAAGGAACTAAGTTCCTAGAGTATTATGAACTCCATGTTTTCCATATTCATGTTTTCAGAGAGGTTAAACCTCTTTTAATGGTGTTTTGACTATTAAGGATCATCCAGATCACTATTTTGAGGATCTGGAATCAGATTCTTTTAAGAACTAAGTTCTTAGTTTGAAGAAACTAAGTTTCCGGAGTATTATGAACTCCATTTTCTTCATGTTCTTATATCCACGTTCTCCCCTGAATTTTTGATTCTCAAGAACAATATTTTCCCGATGAGAATTAAATTCTCAACTTGTGGAAGACTTGCCTAGTGGATCTCAGATCCAGAGAAAGAACTAAGTTCTTTGAAAAGAGTTAACCCTTTTAATAGGTAAAGGTAATGTTTTTTGATCTCTTCTTTTTTCTTTACTTAAAGTTTTTAGGAGGGAAATCTTCTTCTTTGAGAGAATTAAATTCTCTGTTGTTTAGAGAGTCTTCTGTATTTTTACAGAAGTTTATGGGGGGTCTTCTCTTATCTTTTCCTCTTCTTCCTGTTTTGTCATCTCTTTGCTCCTATTTATAGGAGAAAGAAAGAAATCAATTTGTTGAGAAAATCTCTCATTGAGGGATCATGATTGATTTTATAATCAATCAAAATGATCTTTTAGATCAATCGGTGAATTTTTATTCACCGTTGGATTTTTAATCCAAAAACTCTCTATTTAACAGAGAATATTTCTTGTTTGTTTTACAAGATTAGGAAATATTTTCCTAAGATAGAATTTTATTCTATCATATAAATATCTTGTTGGTTTAACAAGATTAGAATTTTATTTTATCTTATTAATATCTATTTATTTTAAAAAGATTAGAATTGAATTCTATCATATTAATATCTTGTTATTTTAACAAGATTAGGAAGATATTTTCCTAACATAGAATTTTATTGTATAATATGAATATCTTGTTAGAATTTTATTTTATCATATGAATATCTTGTTAATTTAACAAGATCAGAATTTTATTCTATCATATGAATATCTTGTTAGTTTAACAAAATTAGAAATATATTTTCCTAAGACAGAATTTTATTCTATCAAATGATCGATGGGTGATTTTAGAATCACCGTTGGATTTTTGATCCAAGGGTTCTCTGTTTAACAGAGAAAGTCGTTCTAGTTTGAGAAAGATCAGGAAAATGTTTTCCACCTAGAATTTAATTCTATCAGATGGTTTAATTGATGATATTTTATCACCATTAGATTTTAAATCCAAGATTCTCTGTTAGAAAAAGATCGTTCCATATTAGAAAGATCAGGAAATTTTTTCCCAAATAGAATTTAATTCTATCACATAGAATTTAATTCTATCAGATGGGATTATTTTTAATTGGGCGCTCTGCCAAAAAATGCAGCAAGAGAACTCACGTGTTTAACACGTGACCTCTAGTGTGGGTTTTAGCCTGTTTATTTTCAGTGCTCATATGCTTTGCATATGAGCGCTCTTGTATTTAACAGGTGAGGCCTGTTTAGCCATTAGTTATTTATGTTCAGCGCTTATATACTTTGCATATGAACGCTCACGTGTTTAACACGTGAGGCCAGTTTGGCCTTTAAGTTTATTTTATTCAACGCTCATATGCTTTGCATATGAGCGCTCACGTGTTTAACACGTGAGACCAATTTGAGCCTTAGTTATTTGTTTTCAGCACTTATATGCTTTGCATATGAGCGCTCACGTGTTTAACACGTAAGACCAGTTTGGCCTTTAACTTATTTTATTCAGCGCTCATATGCTTTACATATGAGCGCTCACGTGTTTAACACGTGAGGCCAATTTGACCCTTAGTTATTTGTTTTCAACGCTTATATACTTTGCATATAAGCGCCCACATGTTTAACACGTGATGCCAAACTATGATAATTCTTTTCCTTTTTCTTTTTCTCTCCTTTATTTTTATATGGGAACAAATAGCTCTTTGCCAAAAATTTTGGCGGGAACAAATGCCCCTCACTATTTTGCCCTCGTAAGTATGTACGTGGGTGAAATAGTGCAGAGTTATGCATGGCCATATAATTGATGGCTTAGGAGACAAGTTTAGAATCCTTGTAGCCTAAGATTTTTTTCATCTTCTTGAGCCGTAAGGGTCTCAAGAAGGTTTTTCTCCCTATGAGTCGTGAGAATCTCATAGGTTCATATTTTCTCTGGAAATCATGAGGATTCCTAAGTGTTCATCACTTCAATGAGTCGTAAGGATCTCACTCTGGTATTTTTTTCTTACGAGCCGTGAGGATCCGTAAATAGCTTCTTCACTTTTTTGGCGAATGTGGCCCGTGTATAGTATACAAGAGTCAGTTTGGACCTTCTTGTAAGGCAGCGATGGCTTAGGAAACAGGTTTAGATCTGTCGCCTAAGACTTTTCAACTTTATGAGCCGTGCGGGTCTCATAATGACTTTTCTTCCTACGAGTCGAGAGGATCTCGTAGGTGTATTTTCTCCTTAGAAGCCGTGAGGACTTCTAAGTGCGTTTTCTCTTGAGAGTCGTAAGGATCTCATAAGAGAATTTTCTCTTTGCGAGTCGAGAGGACTCGTAAGTGATTTTTCCTCCTCATCGGTATGCAACTTTGGAGAATATGGGCCGTGGATAGTATACAAGAGTCAGTTTGGACCTTCTTGTAGGGCAGCGATGGCTTAAGAAACAAGTTTAGATCTTTCGCCTAAGACTTTTCAATTTTATGAGCCGTGAGGGTCTCATAAAGACTTTTCTCCTTATGAGTCAAGAGGATCTCGTAGGTGTATTTTCTTCGTAGAAGTCGTGAGGACTCCAAAGTGCGTTTTCTCTTGAGCGTTGTAAGGATCTCATAAGAGAATTTTCTACTTATGAGTCGAGAGGACTCGTAAGTGGTTTTTCCTCCTCATCGGTATGCGACTTTGGAGAATGTGGCCCGTGGATAGTACAAGATTCAGTTTGGACCTATTTGTAGGGCCGCAGTGCTTAGGAAACAGGTTGATATCCCCGTCGCCTAATGTTTTTCACCTTCATGAGTCGTGAGGGTTTCATAAAGATGTTTTTCCCTACGAGTCGAGATGAGTCGAGAGGATCTCGCAGGTGTATCCTAATGTTAAATATAGATAACCCCTATTCCTTATGACATGGGTCCGTTAGGTTTATGGTACTAGGGTTTTAGTCCGTGGTACCATCGCATTGACTAATGTATTCCTTTATATATAGTCTTTAAGCTGTTGTTCGAGTAGCCCTGCGACTGTCATGTCTTTGATCCTTTCTAAGGCTGGACAAGACGTCTTTAAGTAATCTCCTTAGGTCATATTGCCGTCCGAAGAGCAAGTGTTAGGAAGTTGCCATGATGCTTTTTATTCGAGGTTAGGCTTAATTTAGAGCCCCGATGAGTAATAACCATTCCGCGCCGGAGTGGAATGATCTCCGATAGGCTTTATATGAGTTGCCGTCGAGATTCGAAGCTGGGAATATGCTGTTGCTTCATTTTTTTTGTTTTGACGATGTCGTGCCATTTTTTTGTTGAAGTAAGGTAGACATCTGTAGGATCTCTATGCTGTATATATCGCAGTTGAAGCCCGGCGCTAGGATTATGCCATCGCCCCACAACTGTCGTGTCTCTGATCCTTTCGGAGGCTGGACAAGACGTCTTCAAGTAATCTCCTTAGGTTATATTAAAGTTAGAAGAGCAAGCATAAGGAATTTACCATGACGCTTTTTACTTGAGATTAGGCTCAATTTGGAGCCCTAATGAGTCATAACCGCACCCTTCTGGGGTAGGATGATCTCAAATGGTCTTTCGGGTTTTATATGAGTTACCGTTAAGACCCGAAGCTAAGAATATGTCGTCACTTCATTTTTTTGCTTTGACGATGTCGCGCCGATTCTTTGTTGAATTAGGGTAGACATCTGTAGGACCTCCATGCTGAATGTATCGCAAATGAAGTCTGGAGCTAGAAATATGCCATTGCTCCATTTTTGTTTCGACCCTGGGGTCTTTTATTGACGTTGCATCTACATCCTGCTGGAGTGAGAAGGAATGCCGGGATAGTCTCTAGGTTTTATATGAACCGTCAAGACTTGAAGCTAGGATTTGTTGGCTATAGTGCCTTCAAGTCAATTATTGGATCGCAGGCATGTGATTGCGATGATTGATGGAGGACATATACCGGTAGAACAGTCTTACTCGAGATGATAGTATTCTATCTGGTTTTTCTTTATCATCATGTATCAGCATTAGGTGGCATTACAGATCCCTATTATATGTTGATAGAGCCCATAGGATTCTTTCTTGACAACCAGTAGTATGATGTCGATCATATACGTGGGAGCTGGGTGGTCTTTAAGCATACCCTTAAATGTCCCTAGTCAAGGGAGTTTCGAGACTGGGCATCGATACTTCATAGTAGACTAGTGTATACTGATCGAGACCCCGACGAGGGGCGGTGGCCGGTCTCACAAGCCATTGGTGTCAGTTTGTTCACCTAAGATGTATACAGGTGCTCATTGTGTTATGAGTACACCGGACGGACTCGCCGGGAACATGCTAGTTGGTATTATACCTATTGTCAGAGAGCAGTTCACTGGTGACATGTGTACAAATTAGTCTATCAATTTGAGATTGTCATTTGTCTCGTGTGAGTTCCCACTGTGCATTGATTACTACCCTACCACGGCTCAAAGGAGTCGTGCAAACAGGTTTTAGTTGGGTACAGTCCCGAGCCATATGGAGGCAGTGAGCGGATCGTCGGGGGATTCTTCTCTCCCGGTATTGGGGGTTGATGTCGCGGTTGTGCACGGGTGGCCATCACCAGAAATACTTGGCCAAGGTAGTCGAGAATTGCTGATCTAGGATCGGTAGTTTTTCAGGTGGTGATGGGCTTCATACCGAAACAAAATGTTGCGTTATTTGGGGTCTGACTTTATCCACCCTCTAGACTCGATATGTGATACTCATAGACGAACGGACCGAACTGTATGGATATTGTCACTGTCAGACTCAGTAGGGGTTTCAAGATGAGTTTGCTCGTCGGCCTCTCTTTTGCTCAATACCTGGGTAGCCGTTACGTACAGCTAGTTCCGCTGACGTGCATGTGGTTAAACCCACTGCCAGTGTATTGACGAGTCTTTAGAGTCCCACACAGAGGGTTTTCCTGTTTCGGGCGAAACGATGTAGAGGCTGTATGGTTTTACGGCAGGATTCGATCACATATGTGTACTTGTGCACGCATGATGTTCGGACGGATAATACTAGTGGGCTTTGGTTTAAGCCGAATCCTAGTATTATATTGTTGGATTATTTTCATCTCATTGTATTCATATTCTTCGGAATACGGATACGAGTATGTATATACGGTTGAGGGGTATTCTTGTAATTTATTACAAGATTGCTTTTAGAAGATTACACCTCATAATGGTTTAGACCTTTTTGGATCAAAAGGTTATTGAGGTGTAGGATGAGGTGTTTATTACATTTTTGTAGCATGGGTAATTAGTGACCCATGGTTACTATTCTAGCATACTTAGGTTTTTGTTTGTTGTGAGATTGTTTGTTGGCTTGAGATATTTTTGTTGACTCGAGATATTTTAGAGACTTGACATATTTATTGTGATGGCTCCATTATTTCTTATCAACACTTACAACACACAAAACAACAAGCCATTATTCATTTCTTTTTCTCCTTCTTGAGTTGCTCTCAACACACCTCATTCTAATGGCATCTTCTTCTTCCTCTAGCTCCACCAAAATCCTCTTATGAGTTGAGAATCCTTGGGTTTCTTGATACAAATTAATCCATCATCACTCTCTACTTCATCTACGGTATCTAGAGTAGCGATTTAGGTACCCTAGTTGCCTCGGATATGAGGTTGGAGCTCGTTGCATAGACTCTCGGGTGGATCATCTTCGATGGAGGGAGAGCGGAGATCAAGCTTGATCAAGGAAGCCCCTAGGAGCTTGGGATGATAGTTGATGACAGAAGGACACGGATCTATTCGGTATAACCATTCAAACTCCTTTGCATGTTTTGTTATCCGGGGCTTATGGGTAGATCCGGATAATTGGTTGTGGTAGCGCCAAGTTTTATAAAAATTTTTTTCCGCATTTTGTCACGGATTGATGGCCGGGGCGCTGCCGTAACCCAACATGGTATCAGAGCCACTCCATAAGCCTTAGTTAACTCATTGCGACATTAGAAATCCGCCGTTTTTGTCGTGAAAAACTGCCGACAAAAACAGTTCCAAAAATTGAATGTTTGAGATATTTGCACACCCCGCGGCTCACGGTTTGAACTGAGAAGCCGCGTGGTGGTGCATGGGCATCCCGGGGAATCCTCGGGGGGACCGAAAGGCTAAGCCCACTCTCTAAGACCACCACAAGGTGGTCTTGGTGGTGGGGACCTGAAACTCCCCCACCTTGGGCAGTTTCGGGTCTGCCTCACCCCCTGGCCATCTCATGGTGGCCTCGGGGGTGGGGTACCCCCTATAGGTCCCCGACTTAAAATTAATTTTGTGCTCTAACTCCCCGTGAAGGTTCGGGCATGTTTCGTTTTGATTCGCACTTACGAATTGGTTTTAAACGGTCGGTTTTTGGAACTTTTGCTCACTGTTTTTTCATGGTTTTGGAATTTGGTTTAGTTTGCTAATTGCGTGCGGAATTCTAATGTCAAAGTTTTCAGTACATACATTACTATCTACGACCGTGAAAGTCATTAGAGAGGTACAACTCGTCTAATTTCTATATAACTTTTAGACGGGTTTGCGAATGTGACATTCACGTTGATGTTCTGTGTTGTGCTGTGGTTGTGACGGGATCGTTGTGGTGGATAGCTTGGGTGCAATGGCAGTACAATTTGGATTTATATGTACATTTGATATTGTATGGCGAGCGTCCGACATGTAGACTGTCGTCACTGCCAGTTTATATATTATTTGTTTGGGGCACGGCCGGGTTGAGGTAGATGTCACCGCTGTACTTATTTTCTTTGTACTAGGATTACCCCGCGGTAGAGTGCATGAATAGATGGGTTTTAGAAGGCAACGGGCCCGCATTTCATGGCTTTAAGACCGACGGGGCCTCACTCTAGAATTGACGGGCTATTTTCCGCACTCGTAGAGGGTACATGTTGACCCAAGGAGGGGTGCTCAAGTTACCGGATTCCATGAAGTGTCGGGTGGCCCATTCACTTTGATGAAGAGGGTTGCCTCACTTCTGGTTTTGGCGGGTAATTTTCCGCGCTCGTAGGGGTCTAGGTTTTCATTGCACAGGCTATCCATACAATCAGGGGAACGTTGGGTTTCACTTGCGGTTCAAATGAAACCCGGGGCTCCCAGATTATCAGTATTGTTTTATGATGCTTATCACTTATCTGTGATGTTGCATATATCATGCCTGGAACGATTATTATATATTTTTATATATATACTAGTAGATGTTGTATATGTTTTGCACGCGCGCTAGTCCAGCCCCCGCTCTGTCGTTAGTTAAGTAACCTAACGGGTGATGACGGGCCCAGTGGCGAATGCGGATGGCATATACGTACATTATATTTTCGTTCTTTTCTGGTGTGATTAATTGATGGGACTGCGTTGATTCTGATCAATGTAAGAAAAACAAACCTATATATGATGTTGTTGGAACCAAGTTTTGTAAAACCTGACATTACAGACGTTCTCTTTTTCTTTGCACAGTGGTATTCAGTTATGAATATCCAGCACCCCATTCGACGAGGCAAGGGCCGAGATCCATTCATCGGGAGTCACTCCTTGGGCAGAAGTTTCCGTCAGCGTAATAACTTCACTATAGTCGATTATTTTTTTGCTTTGCGTCGAGGTATTCAGTTGGAATATCCTGCACCTCATTCCATGAGGAACGAGCCGAGATCCCTTCACCGTGAATGACCTTTTTAGCAAAGGTTTTCACCACTATATATTTGTAAAAAGCTATCCGGTTCCTTCAATGATATCAAGTTCATTACGTCAAAGGTTTTTCGCTAAAAACCATTCGTAGCCCTCTTTCATTTCAGACGAGTAGCACCTAGTATTCATGCTATATTTGTTGGCCTTAGTCAAGACATAATGTATGGTAGCTGTTTGGTACTTTTCTGTTGCATAGATAAATGCGTTGGTTTGGGACGGTCCTACAGCCTTGTTGGCCTTCGTCAAGGGCGAGTACGGGTGGGTTCAAATTAACCTGGACAATGACGGGTAGAACTTGACATGTGTCTTATGATTTGTTGGCCTTAGTCAAGGTCATAAGAGCATGGGGTAAAAATCACATCGGGAGTTTCAAATATACAGGAAACTTTCCAGGCATGCGCATACCTTCTGGAGTGTGATAACTTGAGTGGATTCCATCAAGTTATCATGCGATGATAGTTGGATCCCGATCCCACTGATGAGTTGGTTTACTCCTCGAGTGCTTTTAGAAGATCCCGACTAATTCTTCCTTTGGGTTTGAAGGAGAATTTGAGGATACAATGGGAGATATTCTGATTAAATAAAGTGATTAACCATTCTGATCAAGATTAGAGTGCACGCTGAGTGTTTCTTTTCT
The DNA here is from genome assembly GCA_030015575.1 of Agapanthus africanus. Taxonomy (NCBI): domain Eukaryota; kingdom Viridiplantae; phylum Streptophyta; class Magnoliopsida; order Asparagales; family Amaryllidaceae; genus Agapanthus; species Agapanthus africanus. The sequence goes on from CM057338.1 coordinate 59,822,527, forward strand.
CTCTCTCTTTGGCTGCGATCATGGCCCGACCCTAGACTATAACTCAGGAACCTAGTTAACCGAACCTTCTTAAAACACATGAGATGCAATGCGGCAATGTCTTAATAAAAGGAAGCGCAAGGTCAATGATTTAGCTAAAGCCTCAAGGCTACGAGGCTCTTATTCCTTCTTCTTTATCATCTTGGTCTCGGAAGGCCCTCGCTCTAAAGGGGCGGCTTGATGGCAACTATCCTACTCTGGACTTTTGGATTGTCAGAGTTGCATACTTTATTTCCACTCCTACTTTTACCTTTTGCATTTCTCCGGAACATTCCGTATTACTAGGAAGATCCCTTTTTATTGGATATGACCATCGTATAGTTACATACGAACTCGAAGAAACTTGTTTCAGTTTCGAGGATGGTTTCTGGTTCTGGAGAAATTGAATAGGACTATTCGATTTTCTTTTCCTTTTACCTTCTCTCAGCTTAAGAGGGCTCCTAAGATTAGAAGAGGGTACACCTATTGCGCTTATTGGATAGTCTTCTTCCATACCATAGGCAGGTGCCGAAAGCTGGGGAAGGAAGAAAACCAATTATCCTGAGTGTGGTGTACAGAAGATAATAAGTAAAGACAAATAAAGGGATTAGAAAGAGAGCAAAGTAAAGTGCGACTGCTATCATTCACGATGAAACCGTGTATATCATCGCCACTCCTACTTCACCTTTGCATTTTCCCCTGAACATTCCATATCACTATGAAGATCCACATTACGCTTATTAGATAGTACACCTATTACGCTTATTAGATAGTCTTCTTCCAAACCATAGGCTGGTGCCGAACGGTAGGGAAAGAAGAAAACCATGCAGCCTAAGTACGGTATACAGAAGGTAATAAGTAAAGACAAATAAAGGGATTGGAGAGATGGCAAGAAAATATATGGTTACAGTTATGAATCTGGATAGTGGAAGAGGCATTACTAGGAATACCCGGATACCCCTTCGAAATATTTTCATGTTTCAGTTTCACTGTGAGTTGTTAATTGAAAACTGATTTCCCAATTAGATTCTTACTCTAGGGTATGTATTTACCAGGCTTGATTCTCACATCTGTATGGTATTACAGATGATGAGTAGGAGTAAGATATTGGGAATTAGGTGATTATATCCTCATTATATCGGAATTCGTTGTAATTGATGATATTTGAGAAAATCACCTGAGTTTTTGCCGGACGGCAAATATTTGGTTTTGAATATCCGTAGTTATGCACCAGTTTCAAAATGATATATCTGTACATTTATTTTATAAAGTGAGATATAACTTTTTGAAATTATGTCTGTGACATTTACCTATATCAGTTGATGGTTAGGTAAGGAGTATTCAACAACGGTGTAATTCTTCTTAACCATAGTACGGTTTTCAACCTACGATACACAGGGTTTGAGTTATTGAACTCAGGGGACTTATACAAAGTATTGTATGTTGTCCAGTATCCATTATGGCAAGAGGTTGGTACTCGTACTATATTCTGTTTACTTGTGATTTCTTTAGTTTTTAGACAAGTATTTCGTAGAAATACAAGGTCCAAGTTTTGAGAAGTTATAGGCACAAGAATAAAGTAGAGAACCATGTGTTGCAAGTATCGGAATTCTTCAAGGTGATCGAAGATGTGTGTGTTTGGTATTCAGTTGATAATAATGGTTTTGAGAACTTGCTTCTCTTTCAGGTTACTCATATCTGGATGCACTCCTAATTGAGTAATGCTGATCGGCCTCTCTCCATTTAATTGACATGCACTGGAGACAACTGCATGATTTAAATCTGGTTCTAATTAAATTAGTGCCTCTGTTTCTATATTGTATATAGAATGGTTAATATCTTAACGATGTTAAGGTATATGGAGTTGTCCGGCTTATGCTTGAAACCAGACTCTAGATAAACTCAAGGCACATTTCAGTAATGGCTGTTTGTGGGTTATCCCGGGCTATGTCGAAGGATAACTTTCTACCATCTGGAAGATCAATAGTGATATTGTTCTTGACTCGCCACAGTTTTAGCAAAATGGAGTAGTGGGAGTGTAGTAGTACTGGAAGTGATTCTAGAATCACAAACGATTACTGAAGATTTAATAAAACCTAATGATTCAATTGGTTTTTGACATTCCATTAGCCACTCCGCAGATATGGTGGGTAACTTCAGGTGCCTGAGGTACTTCGGTATCCTTAAAGACAGTGACATGGAGGTTCTTGTTTACCCAGACTTGCCATTGCTGCTGTTCTAGACTATGAGACCCGGCAGGAGGATGAGTATAGCGTCGTTCTAAACTAGTTTTAGAAGTGCATGTGTATATGACTCTGCCAGAGGGTTGTTGTAGTCAGTGGGAGCAGCGGAAGCATAGTGGACAAGTAGCTTATGTCTATTCATAGACTAAAGCAGGTATAGCGGAGATAGATCATCTATTTTTGATGTGATAGTCATATGCTTTGACTTCATCAGTATAGGAGATGGATCTGTTAAGAAGGTAGTAGGGTGTGATGTCCTGGTATTTTGATGACATGCGCTTTATAGGAAGTGAAATTCTTATACTACGATCGGTTATACTGTGTTTGTCACACAGTGGTTTCTCCACATTGGATATGGATAATATATCAGGCATTCTGGTAATTAAATCTATGGTTTTAGATCTAGATTTGGGTAGTTTCCCAATCTGGGTACTTTGACATTTTTCTAAAGGTGTTTTAGAATGGCTGACTCCTGACATGGTAGTGTATTTGCAGGTGATGGAATCACCCTCTCTAAAGGTGTGTTACAGACTAAAGGGGAGAAAAATTTGCATGATTATCATATCACTTGTTTAGGCAATTGAGTCAATCATATGATGTCAAGTAACACACCAGATGTTGGTTTTGCACTAGCTGCAATAAGTTTATATTAATCCAATCCTGGATTAATCCAATCTTGAGAAACGTTGGAAAGCAGTTTATGAACATAAGTGAATGTTCATGGGATATGGTAACGGTAGCCTCTTTCGGGAGACGGTTATCATTCCAGGCTTCAAAGGTGACCTAGATGACATAGTGACTGTCAGAGTTATAGTTTTCCCTCTTTTGAGGGGCAGTAGTTGGGATAGGTGGTCCAAGCGGATACTAAGGAAGGCATGGTACATGATACTGATTAAATTCAGTGGACGATACCGTCTAAGAAGTTTTACTGGATTTGGAGTTCATTTGTGAACTGGGTCCCATAAGATATTCAGACATATTTTAAGACAGGTATTGCTCATTTTAGGAGATGGTTTTCTCCGCGAACTTGAGATAAAGAGAGAGATAGAAAGAAACATTGGAGCAGATCCACTCACTGAGGCTATTTCTCGAACGCGATAGTTTCATAATAGAGTTTTCTGAAACTGATTAGTAGAGAAGTTGGGTGTTCGGTATCACACGGGCTGTGAGTATACGACACCGCAATAATTAGCCTTAAGTGCAAGTAGGAGATTGTTGGCTATAGTGCCCTCAAGTCAATTATTGGATCGCAGGCACACGATTGCGATGATTGAAGGAGGACCTATACCAGTAGAACAGTCTTACTCGAGATGATAGTATACTATCTGGTCTGTCTTTATCATCATATATCAGCATTAGCTGGCATTACAGATCACTATTATAAGTTGATAAAGCCCATAGGATTATTGCTTGACTACCAGCAATATGATGGCGATCATATACATGGGAGCTGGGTGGTCTATAAGCACATCCTTAAATATCCCTAGTTGAGGGAGTTTCGAGACTGAGCATCGATACTCCAGAGTAGACTAGAGTATACTGATCGAGACCCCGACGAGGGGCGGTAGCCGGTCTCATAAGCCATTGGTTTCAGTTTGTTCACCTAAGATGTATACATGTGCTCATTGGGTTATGAATACACCGGACGGACTCACCGAGAATATGCTAGTTGGTATTATACTTATTGTCAGATAGCAGTTCCCTAGTGACATGTGTACAGGTTAGTCTATCAACCTGAGATCATCATTTGTCTTGTATGAGTTCCTACTGTGCTTTGATTACTACCCTACCACGGCTTAAAGGAGTCGTGCAAATAGGTTTTAGTTGGGTACAGTCTCGAGCCATATGGAGGCAGTGAGCGGATCGTCGAGGGATTCGTCTTTTCCGGTATTGGGGGTTGATGTCGCGGTTGTGCACGGGTGGCCATCACCAGAAATCCTTGGCCAAGGTAGTCGAGAATTACTGATCTAGGATCGGTAGTTTCTCAGGTGGTGATGAGCTTTATACCGACACTAAATGTCGCATTATTAGGGGTCTGACTCTATCCACCCTCTATACTCGATATGCGATACTCATAGACGAATGGACCGGACTGTACGGATATTGTCACTGTCAGGCTCAGTAGGGTTTTAGGATGAGTTTGTTCGTCGGCCTCCCTTTCGCTCAATACCTGGATAGCCGTTACATACAGCTAGTGCCGCTGACGTATTTATGGTTAAACCCGCTGACAATGTATTGACGAGTTTTTAAAGTCCTACACAGAGGGTTTCCTTGTTTTGGGCGAAACGATGTAGAGGCCGTATGGTTTACGGCAGGGTTCGATCAGATATGTGTACTTATGCACGCATGATGTTCGGACGGATAATACTAGGGGCTTTGGTTTAAGCCGGATCCTAGTATTATGTTGGATTATTTTTGTTTCATTGTATTCGTATTTTTCGGAATACGGATGTGGGTATGTATATACGGTTGAGGGGTATTCTTGTAATTTATTAAAAGATTACTTTTAGAATATTACACCTTATCATGGTTTAGACCTTTTTGGATTAAAAGGTTATTGAGGTGTAGGATGAGGTGTTTATTGCATTTTTGTGGCATGGTTAATTAGTGACCCATGGTTACTATTCTAGCATGCTTAGGGTTTTTGTTTGTTGTGAGATTGTTTGTTGACTTGAGATACTTTTGTTGACTCGAAATATTTTGGAGACTTGACATATTTATTGTGATGGCTCCATTATTTCTTATCAACACTCACAACACACAAAACAACAAGTCATTATTCATTTCTTTTTCTCTTTCTTGAGTTTCTCTCAACACACCTCATTCTCATGGCATTTTCTTCGTTCTCTAGCTCCACCCAAACCCTCTCATGAGTTGAGAATCCTTGGGTGTCTTGAGACAAATTAATCCTTCCTCACTCTCTACTTCATTTACGGTATCTAGAGTAGAGACCTAGGTGCCATAGTTGCCTCGGATATGAGGTTGAAGCTCGTTGCATAGACTCTTGGTTGGATCATTATCGATGGAGGGAGACTGGAGATCAAGCTTGATCAAGGAAGCCCCTAGGAGCTTGGGATGATGGTTGAAAACTGAAGGACACGGATCTATTCGGTATAACCATTCTAACTCCTTTGCATGTTTTGTTATCCAGGGCTTATGGGTAGATCCAGGTAATTAGTTGTTGTAGCGCTAAGTTTTATAAATTTTTGTTCCGCATTTGGTCACGGATTGATGGTCGGGGCGCTGCCGTAACCCAACAGGATTTTTCCATGACTCCATTTCTATTTGACCCTTGGGTCTTTCTTGACGTCGTGTTTGCACCCTGCCGGCATGAGAAGAACGTTGGGGTGATCTCTAGGCTTTAGATGTTGCCATTAAGATCCGAATCTAGGATTTTGCCGTCATTTCACACTTATTTGATTGTTGCGTCTGCATCCTGCTAAAATGGAGACAACGTCGAGCTGGAGCTAGAATTTTTGCCATCACTCTACTTTTGTTTGTTGACGTTGTGTCTTCCTTGAGAGGGAACGTCGAGTTGGAGCTGTGATTTTGCCATTACTCTTTTTTGATTTCGACCCTTGGGTCTTTTGTAGACGTTGCGTCTGCATCCTGCTGGAATGAGAAGGAACTTCGAGATAGTCTCTGAGTTGTATATGAACCGTCAAGACTTACAGCTCGGATTTTGCAATGGCTCCATTTTTGGTTTCGACCCTTGGGTCTTTTATTGACGTTATGTCTGCATTCTGCTGGAATGAGAAGGAACGTCGAGATAGTCTCTGAGTTGTATATGAACTGTCAAGATTTGGAGCTAGGATTTTGCCGTGCCTCATTTTTTGTTCGACCCTTGGGTCTTTGTTGACGTCGCGTCTGCACTAAGAAGGAACGTCAGGCTGATCTCTAGGCTGTAGATGTTGCCATCGAGATCTGGAGCTAGGGATATGCCGTTGCTCCACTTTATTTTGGTGATGTTATACCGATTCTTTGCTGAAATTGGGTAGACATCCAAATGACCTTTATGTTTTATGTATCGCCATCGAGGTCTAGAGTTAGGAATATGCCATTGCTCCAATTTCGTTTGACAGTTACTCCCGCACCCTGCTGGAATGAGGAGAACGTCGAGCTGGAGCTAGGATTTTTGCCATCACTCTACTTTTGTTTGTTGACGTTGTGTCTGCACCGAGAGGGAACTTCGAGTTGGAGCTGGGATTTTTCCATTACTCATTTTTTATTTCGACCCTTGGGTCTTTTGTTGACGTTACGTCTGCATCCTACTGGAATGAGAAGAGCGTCGAGCTGATTTTTAGGCTGTAGATGTTGCCATCAAGATCTGGCTCTCCCTTTGGCGGAGCCTGGTCGGAAAATATGGTTCCCTTTCTTTCATTTATGCCCATGGATCATATACAAGAGTCAATATGGATATACTTATAGGGCAAAGAAAATTTCCTTTTTATTTTATTTTATTTTTTATTTCCGCGATACTCTATCTTTTCAGCTTTTCTAATCACGAAAGTCACGATTGCCCAATCATTTTGGCTTCTTTATGCGCAGTGCCCAATCATTTCGGCTATTTTTTTATATTTTTATTCGCTGCTTTTTATTGCGAGCTGCCCAAACATTTCGGCTATATATTTTTTTATTCATATTTTTTTTACGCGCTGCTGTTTTTATCGCGAGTTTAGAATTTAAAACCAACCTTGGCATCAACATCACTACGACTGGAATATTGCTAGGAGCGAATCATCATTTGCCGTGAAAGGACTTGAAGTTTGATGCCTGTTTAGGAATCAGCATCGCTACAACTGGAATATTTTTAGGAGCGACTCATCATTTTCCTTTGTTGATTTGAACAAAGGTGGCTTAGAAAACATGGTTAGGATCTTGCCGACTAAGGCTTTTGACTTAATGAGCCGTGAGGGTCTCATAAAGGTATTTCCCCCTACGAGTCATGATGATCTCCCAAGCATTTTTTCTCCTTAGGAATCGTGGGGATTCCTAAGTGTGTGTTCTCTTATAAGTCATAAGGATCTTATAAGAGTATTTTCTTCTTATAAGTCGAGAGGACTTACAAGCGTCGTTCACCATATGAGGACATTTCTCGTCATTGGTGGATCTTGAAGGGGAAAACGTTTATTTATGCCCGTGGATTGTATACAAAGGCCAATCTTGGACCGCTTGTAGGGCAACTTGGGGGATATGACGGCTTAAGAATAGGTTCAAATCCCTATAACTTAAGGCTTTTGAATCCTATGAGCCGTGAGGGTCTCATAGGAGGAGTTCTCCTTACGAGTCGAGAGGATCTCGTAAGTGTAAAAATTTTACGAGATTGCGCCCTTCCGGGTTTTCACACGCACACCGGTAATCCTGCTGTTTTTACTCATGACGCCCTTTCGGGTTTTCATCTGCCCCCATTTTGCTTGTGGACATACCTTTTTTTACGAGATTGCGCCCTTCCGGGTTTTCTCAAGCTCGCGGGTAATCCTACTGTTTTTACTCACGGCGCCCTTTCAGGTTTTCATCCATACCCATTTTGCTTGTGAACATACCATTTTTTAATGACCCATCTGTTTGCCAGTGGGACGTAGAGGTGACTTCACTGCCGGAGTAGATGTGTAGCCAGTGGGACTTGAGTTGCAGTCTTCGCCGTTAGGGCTTCGATTGCAATATAGATCTCAAGAGAGCATATCACCGTTTTGGAGGCGATGTGCTAGCTTAGGGACATCTCGGTCCGTTATCGCCATGTTTGAGGCGAATAATTAGTTTAAGGACTTCTCGGTCTGTTGTCGCCTTGTTTGAGGCGAATTTTTAGTTTAAGGACATTTCGGTCCGATGTCACCATATTTGAGGCGAATTTTTAGTTTAGGGATATTTCGGTCCATTATCGTCATTTTTAAGGCGATGCGCCGTGTTTGAGGCGACGCACTAGCTTAGGGACGTTTCGATCTATTATCGCCGTTTTAAGGCGATGCGCCGCGTTTGAGGCGACGCACTAGTTTAGAGACGTTTTGGTCCATTATGTATCATTTGGTCAGGGAGTTACATAACTCATTCCTTCCAACGCTTACTCGCCGAGGCACTGCTGCATATCTTTTGTATGCATAGACATTTCACGCCTCAGGCTGTCTTCACCTTCTTGGACTGCTTCATCTATCATCGTGCCAATCGGGTTGTTTCACGGGAAGTACCGGGCATTTTACATGGCACTTGCCCATGCTTATCAATATCGCTACCCGATATTGATGGGGCATCTTCTTCATATACGAAGGAACGAGATATCACGTCATTCCTTCCGCCGAGTCTTCCTCTTCCTTTGAAGAATGAACTTGACTTGGGATTTTTTCCCCTCATCGTCTAATTCGGAGTGGGACATGGATTTCAAATCCCTCCCATAGCTTTTTATTGTTCAAGCGGGATATTCCATTTGATTGTAGGACCCGTTTGCAGGTCCCTTGATATCCTTTCTGTTCTTTGAGAAGAAAGGACCATCCCACGTAGAGATTCTTTCGCAAGTGAGAAATATGTCCCCTGTGTATATCTCGGGAGAGAGCGAGTACCCAAGTCGTCGCTATTTTGGCAATAGGTTTCTTCAAAGCCGCTCATTTTTTTTGATGACGTTGGCGACAAACGCCACCTTGCCTCCGATTTTCATTCATCTTCATCGGATGATGAAGGGTCTTGACATATTTGATCCAATCGAGCCATTTTATCCATGAGCTCTTGGAAGGTCATCGGCTTGAAGAGGGCCATAAATGGGAACACCTTTGAATTTGGGTCAAGGGTGGCTATGAACATTCCCACGGCTGTAGCTTCGTCGATGTGTTGCTTGCATTTTGACCAAAGATTTCTCCACCGGGTAACATATTGAACCCATGTTTCATTTGGTCCAACCCTTTCGTTGACCAAGCCGCCACGGTAGTGTGTTCATTCTTACTAGCAAATCTCTGACAGAAGAGAATTTCCATCCCGTCAAAGGTATTCACGAAGTCATTTGGGAGTTCCGTATACCTTTCAAACGCAGTGCCCGCCAGACTGCTGATGAATTGTTGGAGGAGCAGTATATCGTTTCTTCCAGTATTGCCGCACATGGATTTAAATCGCACAATGTGCTGTTGAGGATTCCCAGTTCCTTTGTACATGTGGAACATTGGAAGTGTGTACTCTGGCGAGTACTGTATTTGATCGTACCAGACCGGATATGGTCGACTAGTCTTGATTGACCTGTTTGCAGCTTTATTGACATAGTGAGATTTGATTTGCTGAGCGATATATTCGTCCAGCTTTGCTTCTGGAATTATTTCCTCTTCGGCCGTTGATGAGACTTGCAGAAAATTTGAAATGTCACCATTGTCTTTAAGAGCGACTACCGGCGGTTCATCTGCCAGTGGTTCTGATTAAACCATCATTCCAGATATATTCTGGATCAGAAGGGCCATCTGGTTCATTTTAACGGACATCCCCGCCACTTCTTCATCTCTCTTTTTGAGAGCGCACTTTTGGAAATCAATATCCGACTCCTTCCCTACTCTTTCTTCGGATGCGTCCTCGGAATTTTCCTTAGGTGGTGGATTAGCGAGTGTTGTCGCCTGAGAAAGCATCTTATGTAGCTTTTCACGTTGCAGTTGAGCCTTTGTCAGGGACCGAGTAAGCGGTCCGTGGTCAGTAGAAGCTCGAACTTCGTCTTTAGAGTCCACCATGTGGACTGTGTGAACTACTATGTCCCCACGATTGGGGTGTTTAGAGTTTTGGCCTTTGGAGTTTTCCTCGGGCGCTTGAGTTTTATCTGACCTCTCTATTTTGTGAGAAGCTTCTTTGGGAGGAACCATCATATCAGGAACCGCCTTGAAATGAGTCCCCTTGTATTTGAAAGGGGATTTGTCAGAAATTGGCTGACGTTTAGAGGAAGAGCTGCAGACGACAACTGGGTCCTTCACTTGCTTCCACACCTTATATATAGATGAGAAAAGTTCTTTTGGGGAGCGAACTGATTTCTGCTCTCGTTGGATTTCCACGGGCTGCGGAGATTTTTTCAATACCGCGGTGGGAGAATTTTGTCTGACCTTGTTCCCTGATTAAAAATCAGGAATTACCTCAAAGAGGTATTACGTGTTCACACGTGACCAAGGGTCACGTGTTGACACGTGATCTCTTTACAGAATTAAATTCTAATCAAGAAAAGTGTAAACAAATGGCTAAGGAAAGACTCTAATGGGGCGTCACGTGCTCACACGTGACCAAGGGTCATGTGCTGACATGTGACGGTCTTTAGCCCAGTTAAAAGACAGAATTAAAATTCTGAAGGAGGAGGGGTCACGTGTCAACACCTGATAAGCTTTGAAAGCCCTTATAACTTGATAGAATTAAATTCTAATTAAGAGAAATCAAAGACCCTAACTGGGAAAGTATTTCTCCAAATCTTTCCAAACAAAAAAGGATTATGGGGGACCGTTGGATTAAAAATCCAAGGGTGATTGAAAATCACCAATTTATAGAAAAATTTTAGACAAGGAAAGATTTCCCTAAATTTCACCAAAAACAGCAAACGGAATATCTTTTGGATTAAAAATCCAATGGTGAATAAAATTCACTGAGTGATCTAAAAGATCATATTAGTTACGAAAAACAAACAAAATCTTTTAATGAAATATTTACTAAACAAATTGATTCTTTTTCTTCTCCTATAAATAGGAACCAAGAGGAGAAGAGAGGGAGATAGAATTTTGGGATCTTGAAATTTTCAAAAGGAAAATAGCAGAGAGAAAAGAAAGGAGAATTTAATTCTTAAGAAAAGAAACCCTAGGTGAGAAAGGGGAAAATGATTAAAACTTCAAAAAGAGAATTTAATTCTCAATCTAAGAGTTTAACTCTTCTGCAAAAGAACTTAGTTCTTCCTCGGGTTGAAAATCTGCAGAAGCAAATCTCCTCACATGTTTAGAATTTAATTCTCATCGGGGAGATTCTGCCATGCAGATCCAAAACTTAAAGGGAGAATTGAGTTTAGAGAATTTAATTCTCCCAAATTCATAGGAATTTAATTCCTCCAAGATAAAACTAGGGTTTAACCCTACTTGAGAATTTAATTCTCCCAAATTCATAGGAATTTATTTCCTCCAAGATAAAACTAGGGTTTAACCCTATATGAGAATTTAATTCTCCAAAATTCATAGGAATTTAATTCCTCCAAGATAAAATTAGGGTCTAACCCTGCTTGAGAATTCAATTCTTCCAAACTCATAGGAAATTTAATTCCTCTAAGACAGAACTAGGGTTTAACCCTACATAGGAATTTAATTCTTCTACATACATAGGAATTTAATTCCATTAAAAACAAAATTAGGGTTTAACCCTACATAGAATTTAATTCTTAAAATAAAGAGACTTGAAAGATCTCCTTGCACGTAAAGAATTTGATCACGTGATGACACGTGACCCCAACCCGCAGTGATCAGAAAAGAAAGAATAAAACTAGGTCACATGCCCCCACGTGATCCCTAAACAAATCTCCCAAAATAAGAAGGGAAAAGATTGGAGGCAATGCCTCACGTGCTCCCACGTGATTTCCAAAACAAAGAGAACAAACGCAAAGGCAGTACTGGCTTTGGGCGCTTTCACGTGTCCTCACGTGACCCCTAATAAACAATTTAATAATCAATACATGAATACCCATCACGTGTCAACACGTGATGGCCAGAAGATTAAAAAGTGTTTAACACTTATTTGCAGTTCTGAGAACAAAATGAAGGAGGTTTGGCCCCACCTCTGAGTGCCCTCACATGCCCCCACGTGACCCCTTCCTCTTTAGTATTTAACACTATTTTAAGTATTTCGTTTCCAGTGTTTAACACTGTTTTAAATACATCACGTGAGGACACGTGACCACCAGATATTTTCTAGTGTTTAACACTATTTTAAAGCCAATCTTAGCCAAATTGGCTAAGTTTTCCAGAGACTAGCCTCCCCTTCAACTGAATCTCAAAATTGATCATTTCATATGACACACAAAGTAAAACTCAGAGCTATAATGTTTAACACTCAGTCAAAGACAAAAAAATGTTATCAGAGCCCTTAAACTCTTGTTTAGCATTGCTAAGTGATGAGGGGCTGAACCCAGACAAATGTCTAATGGTCCAATAAAGGGCCAACATTTCTAATCTAATTGGACTTAGCCCAAGTTGGCCATAAGTCCTCAATTCAGATTTAACTGAGTCAATGTGCTCATAATCTAATTAATTGATCTTAGTTCCAAATTGGATTACAGATCCCCAAATCAACTTTGGTTCAAAGGTACATCTCTTCACTCCTTTCATATTTGTCGTTGTAATCCTTCAACGTCTTCAGAGAGGAGACGGGTCCCGACAACCACACATTTCACGGACTATGATGTCCTTAACCTTGACTGTGAGGTCTTTAAACTCACGGACTATGATGTTCTTAACCTTGACTGTGAGGTCATTAAACTCATGGACTATGATGTCCTTAAACTTGACTGTGAGGTCTTTAAACTCACGGACTATGATGTCCTTAACCTCGACTGTGAGGTCTTTAAACTCACGAACAATGATGTCCTTAACCTCGACCGTGATGTTTTTAAACTAACATTGGACCATAATGTCCTTAAACTAACAATGGACCGCAATGTTCTTAAACTAATCGACCGCAATGTCCCTAAACTAAACAATAGAGTCCAATTGCTCTTTTGTTGGATCTAAACGATCCAGTTAAATTGATCTTAGTCTAAAATGAGATTAACGTATCCTTAACAAACGTTTAAGTTGATCTTAGTCTCAAATGAGGCTAACGTATCCTTAAACCCAACCCCCAAACCCAAATCTAAGAAGATACGGATTTGGACTAGTCCACGCCCTACGGGTGACAACATAAATTAGTCTCCGTATACAATCTACGGGCAACCATAAACAAAACAAATACCCACAACACGAAGTGACCATCTGGAGAAGGAGAAAGTTGTTACTGCGATGCGGTAGCGTAATTAACTGTAGGAGCTTGCGCTTGCAGGGAAGAGCGTCCCCACAATCAAAAAACCCCTCAAACGAGGGGGAATCTGACGAAGTCTGCTATATCGACCACATCCGTTTAAACCTTCGATATACGGTGTCATAAATCAATTTGGCATCTTCGGAGAGGTGGACGGATAGCACCAATTAGCATCTTCCTCGAAATTTAGGCAAGACGGACCTACGCGGTCTCGTCTCCGTGTTTTCGGCGGGGAACAGACCTTTCACAGCAGTTTGAAGCTGTTTCCGGTTGGAACATTATCATTCATTATCAGAGTTGAAGCAGGCGGAGTCAATGCTAATGGAGAACTTCCCCCAGCTTGTTTTGTACGACGCTGATATCGACATCGACCGCTTCTTACGGCCGTAATTTGATTAGCCTCAGAATTTTGCTGAGCTTGCCCCCTATTTTCTTTGAGAGCTTGAATATTCTACCCCCTGCATTGATCATGGTCTTTGGATGGTACCAGTTGTTTGGTGATCGGTTCCGTCGGAAAAGCAAAAACTTGAGGAGCCAGCCTGTGGAAGACAAACTTCTTCTAGGATTCTTCCTTCGGCATTGAGGTACCGAGGGTGGGAGGTGGGGGAATAGACCCAAAGAGAAGCCTAATGATTTCATTAATAGCTGGATTGCGGAGATTTGAGGCTGCAAGTGGCCCATACTTGACTCCAGTAGATGTGACAGAGCCTGAGTTGCGGTGAGTGGAAGCAAATGCCATTCTCCTTAAAGATGAAACGTCGGTTTCAGTATCCCATCACCCAAGGGCAACTACAAACATTTACACCGTGATTATTTGATCGCGGAAAAACACGACACATGAAGTGTAGAGTGGAAAGAGTAAGAGGTACCACCGGGTATGCGAGAATCTGTTTACCGCCAGAAGACGGACCGAGACATTGGGACATCTGGCCTGAATTCTAGGGGCAGATGTATTTGGATTTATCCGTCCACCTCTCCGAAGACACCAAGTTGATTTATGGTACCGTATATCAGAGGTTTGGATGGATGCGGCCGTTGTAGCAGACTTTATCAGATTCCCTTAGTTTGTGTGGGGTTTTTTGATTGTGGGGATGCTCTTCCCTGCAGGCGCAAGCCCATGCAGTTAATTACATTACCATATCGCGATAACCACTTTCTCCTGCTCCGGAAGTTCACTTCGTGTCGTGTGTGTTTTTATTTTTTTAGGTTGCCCGTGGATTGTATACGGAGACTAGTTTCTGTCGTTGCCTGTAGGGTGTGGTTTAGTTCAAATCCGTATATTTTTAGATTTGGGTTTGGGTTGGTTTAAAGATCGTTAATCTGGTTTGAGATTAAGATCGATTTAAAACATATGAGCTTTCGGGCTCGATTATTTTAGTTTAAGGACATCGCGGTCCATTATTGCCATGTTTGAGGCGAAATGTTAATTTAAGGACGTTTCGGTCCTTTATCACCATTTTGGAGGCGAATATTAGTTTAAAGACATTTCTGTCCATTATCGCCATGTTTGAAGCGAAATGTTAATTTAAGAACGTTTCAGTCCATTATCCCCATTTTGGAGGCGAATATCAGTTTAAGAACATTTCGGTCCATTATCGCTATGTTTGAGGCGAAATGTTAATTTAAGAACGTTTCGGTCCTTTATCGCCATTTTGGAGGCGAATATTAGTTTAAGGATATTTCGGTCTATTATTCATCTTGCGTGCACGTGTATTTTTTATGCGACGAAGTGAACAATGGAGATATGGAATGTGCCCAATTTAGGACACAATCCGATTTGAGGCATGCATGTCAATTTGGAAGTGCATCAGCGAAAGGAGTTATTGATCATCGGGACCCGCCATCTCTTTGAAGACGTTGAGAAATTCTAATGACATGTATCAGAGGTGTGGAGAGATATACCCTTTTGAACCAAATCCCGTATTTGAGGGAAAAGATCAATGTGGATCATCTAAGAACCATTAGCCTTATTGAGACTAAGATTATCTTAGAAGATATGGGATGAATATCATTTTGGATATCATCAATGAGAGATCATTAGTCATGTGTAAGACTAAGATCAGTTTGGATATCATAGAGACTAAGATCAGTTTGGATATCATGGATATTAGCTTAGCCAATTTGGGCTAATATTGAGCTTCTGTAACACCCAGCAGTGCTAAGCACTCAGCTGTATATAACGCTCACGTGTATATCATGTGAGGCACTCCAATAGTGCTAAGTACTAATTTTTCCCGGCGCTCACGTGTGTTTCATGTGAGGCGCTATATTTTTGGAGAATTAATCTCTTTTGATATTTTTAGAGAACTTAAATCTCTGTTAATGGTATTTTGAACATTAACGATCACCAAGATCTGGGATCATGTTCTTTAAGAACTAAGTTCTTGATTTGAAGGAACTAAGTTCCTAGAGTATTATGAACTCCATATTTTCCATATTCATATTTTTGAGAGGTTAAACCTATTTTAATGGTGTTTTGACCATTAAGGATCACCAAGATAACTATTTTGAGGATCTGGGATTAGGTTCTTTTAAGAACTAAGTTCTTGATTTGAAGGAACTAAATTCCGGAGTATTATGAACTCCATCTTCTTCATGTTCTTATATCCATGTTCTCTCGTGAATCTTTGATTCTCAAGAACAAGATCTTTCCGATAAGAATTAAATTCTCAACTTGTGGGAGACTTATCTTGTGGATTTCAGATCCAGAGAAAGAACTAAGTTCTTTGAGAAGGATTAAACACTTTTAATAGGTAAAGAAGATATTTTTTGATCTCTTCTTTTTTCTTTGCCTAAGGTTTTTAAGAGGGAAATCTTCTTTTTCGAGAGAAATAAATTCTCTGTTATTTTGAGAGCCTTCTGTATTTTTACAGAAACTTATGTGTGGTTTCCTTTTTTCTTTTCCTCTTCCCCCTGTTTTGTCATCTCTTTACTCCTATTTATAGGAGAAAGAAAGGAATCAATTTTTTGAGAAAATCTATCATTGATAGATCGTGATTGATTTTATAATCAATCAGTATGATCTTTTAGATCAATCGGTGAATTTTTATTCAACTTTGGATTTTTAATTCAAAGACTCTCTGTTTAACAGAGAAGATTTGCTGTTTGTTTTACAAGATTAGAAAATATTTCCTAAGATAGAATTTTATTCTATCATATAAATATCTTGTTAGTTTAAAAATATTAGAATTTTATTTTATCTTATTAATATCTTGTTATTTTAACAAAATTAGAATTTTATTCTATCATATTAATATCGTGTTATTTTAACAAGATTAGGAAGATATTTTCCTAAAATAGAATTTTGTTTTATAATATGAATATCTTGTTAGAATTTTATTTTATTATATGAATATCTTATTAATTTAACAAGATCAGAATTTTATTCTATCATATGAATATCTTGTTAGTTTAACAAGATTAGGAATATATTTTCCTAAGATAGAATTTTATTCTATCAAATGATCGATGGATGATTTTATAATCATCGTTGGATTTTTGATCCAAGCGTCCTCTGTTTAACAGAGAATATCTTTCTAGTTTGAGAAAAATCAGGAAAATATTTTCCACATAAAATTTAATTCTATCAGATGGTTTAATTGGTGATATTTTATCACCATTGGATTTTAAATCTAAAATTCTCTGTTAGAAAAAGATCTTTCCATATTCGAAAGATCAGAGAAAAAATTTCCCAAATAGAATTTGATTCTATCACATAGAATTTAATTCTATCATATGGGATCATTTTAAATTGGGGCGCTCACATGCTTTGCATGTGAGCGCTGCCAAAGAATGCGGTATGAGAACTCACGTGTTTAACATGTGACCCCCAGTGTGGGTCTTAGCCTGTTTATTTTTATATGAGCACTCACGTGTTTAACACGTGAGACCTGTTTAGCCATTGATTATTTATATTCAGCGCTTATATGCTTTGCATATGAACGCTCACGTGTTTAACGCGTGAGGCCAGTTTGGCCTTTAAGTTTATTTTATTCAGCGCTGATATGCTTTGCATATGAGCGCTCATGTGTTTAACACATGAGACCAATTTGACCCTTAGTTATTTGTTTTCAGCGCTTCTATACTTTGCATATGAGCGCTCACGTGTTTAACACATGAGGCCAGTTTGGCCTTTAACTTTATTTTATTCAGCGCTCATATGCTTTGCATATGAGCGCTCACGTGTTTAACACGTGAGGCCAATTTGAACCTTAGTTATTTGTTTTCAGTGCTTATATGGTTTGCATATAAACGCCTACGTGTTTAACACGTGATGCCAAACTATGAGAATTCTTTTCCTCTTTTTTTCTCTCCCTTTTTTATAAGGGAACAAATAGCTTTGTGCCAAAAAAATTGGCGGGAACATATATATTTTGGTTTATAATTGCATTTGATTCTAATCATATTACTTCTTGATTGTTAAAATTGCGTGAGATTTGATCATATAATTATTATCAATCGCTGGTTGTAATTAAAAAGTAACATACGTGGGACGCACAGATTTCAGTTTAAAAAAATTTAATAATGTAGTTGGTCATGGTTGTAACCGTGACCAAATAATATTGTAGGGTGTTTTTCGTCACCCCATTGAGATGGGAATACGCGCGCGCTTGTAAGGCGTATACTACAGATTCCTCCGGCCTAGGGTAGGCCGGGGTTATTGATTGTGGGGATCCAAATCTCCGGCAGCCGCGGACTAAGCTGCCGTTAATTACCCCTCGCCTTTGGGGCGAGCGAACCTCCGATTAACGGGTTAAAATGGTTATGCGAACTCAATGTGCAGTGTACGTGTGTTGTGTTTTAAAAGGGGGGTTTGGATATATCGGGAGCCACGTAGAGTTTTTACGGGGGTCCCGCTATCCGGATAGCGGGCTTGGGGTCAAGGGGGCTAGCAGCCCCCTTGCGGGGTGCGGGGCAGCACCCCATTAGAATTTTTTTTAACAGGGACAATGTCGCGGAGTATGTGTGTGTAAATATGTATACATATGTGTATATATATATATGTATATATGTGTGTGTGTGTGTATATATATATATATAAAAGAAAGAGGGGGAAAAGGCATCCAAAGGATGCGTGGGGCCAGCGTCTTGAGCGCTGTGCGCTTAGGTGCTGTGCGCTCAGGCGCAAGCGCGCCACGTATCGGCATTTGGGCGTTTTGCGCTTGAGCGCAGTGTGCTTGAGCGCTGTGCACTCGAGCGCAGTGCGCCTGAGCGCAAGCGCGCCACGTGTCGGTACAGCACGTGCGCACTTTGCGCTCGAGCACAGTGCGCCTGAGCGCAAGCGCGCCATGTGTCGGCACGTGGGCGTTTTGCGCTCGAGCGCTGGGCGCTGGCGAGACAAAGGGACTTTTAGTCTCAGAACCAGAAGCTATGCTTCAGAAAGGAAATATTATATATATATATATATATATATATATATATATATATATATATATATATATATATGGAGTTAAACTCCTAAAATGTTTTGGTTGATGAAAGGGATTCTTCCTTTTCCTCCTCTGTTGGCTGGATCTTGATGATCAAGAGATGTGAGATCTAAAAATCTCTACTTTCTGAGATCTAATGATAGATCCAAGTTCCCCTTTGTGGGTTTTGTGGTGGAAGACTTCTTAGTTTTTGAAAAGAAAGAGTAAAACTCTTGATTTAATTCAAAAGAAATGAGAAGGTTTAGAACCTTGGAGAAGGAGCAGGAGGCACAAAAGATCTCAGATCTAAAATTTTTGTGGAGAGAATGAAAAGTTTTTTTTATTTATCATGTTGCCTTTTATAAGCTTACATATTTACATATAGCCCATTGGGCTTCACAAAATGGCATTTTGCCTATCCCATGGCTCATGTGCCATTTCATTTTTTGCACATAAGCCATGGGCTTACAAAATATTGGCTTTATGCCCATTTTGCATACATTCATGTATAAAAAATTACATAAAAATTATTTATTACATGATTTATATTTTAGCATAGAGGAGGCTGGCCGCGGGCTCGACTTGGGCATGGGCCCGCTTGACCTGGGCTTGGGCCCACCCGGCTCGGGGTTGACCTTGACTTTGACTCGGTCAACGGGGGTGTAAATTTTTACTCTAACAAAGTGCCCCCCATCAATAAATGCACACCGCACATTTGAGTTGTGTGCATGAAATTGATGGATCTTGAAGCTGAACTTCGAGGTGGAACATCATTCCGGAGGCGATGCATCATCCCGAGGAGCATGATTCCCGGGGATCGGAGCATCATTCTGACTCGCGGAGCATAATTCCAAGGTCAGAGTATCCCTCGGGGAGCGTGATTCCCGAGGATCGGAGCATCATTCTGATTCGCGGAGCATAATTCCAAGGTCGGAGTATCCCTCGGGGAGCGTGATTCCCGAGGATCGGAGCATCATTCCGATTTGTGGAGCACAATTCCAGGGATCGGAGCATCATTCCGATGAGCGGAGCATGATTCCAGGGTTCGGAGCATCATTCCAAAGAGCGGAGCATGATTCCAGGGTTCAGAGCATCATTCCGAGGAGCGGAGCATAATTCCAGAGATCGGAGCATCATTCCGAAGAGTGGAGCATGAATCTAGGATTCGGAGTATCATTCCGAAGAGTGGAGCATAATTCCAGGGTTCGGAGCATCTTTCCGAAGAGCGGAACATAATTCCAGGGTTCGGAGCATCATTCCGATGGGCGGAGCATAATTCCAGAGATCGGAGCATCATTCCGATGATCGGAGCTTGATTCCAGGATTCGGAGCATCATTCCGAAGGGCGGAGCTTGATTCCAGAGTTCGGAGCATCTTTCCGAAGAGCGGAGCATAATTCCAGGGATCGGAGCATCGTTCCGATGGGCGGAGCATAATTCCAGAGATCGGAGCATCATTCCGATGATCGGAGCATGATTTCAGGGTTCGGAGCATCTTTCTGAAGGGCGGAGCATAATTCCAGAGTTCGGAGCATCATTCCGAAGGGTGGAGCATGATTCCAGAGTTCGGAGCATCGTTCCGATGATCGGAGCATGATTCCAGGGTTCGGAGCATCTTTCTGAAGGGCGGAGGATAATTCCAGAGTTCAGAGCATCATTCCGAAGGGCGGAGCATGATTCCAGAGTTCGGAGCATCGTTCCGAAGGGTGGAGCATGATTCCAGGGTTCGGAGCATCATTCCGAAGGGGTGGAGCATGATTCCAGGGTTCGAAGCATCATTCCGAAGGGCGGAGCATGATTCCAGGATTCAGAGCATCATTCCGAAGGGGGGAGCATAATTCCAGGGTTCGGAGCGTCGTTCCGAGGGGCGGAGCATAATTCCCAAGATCGGAGCATCGTTCCGAAGGGCGGAGCATAATTCTAGAGATTCGGAGCATCATTCCGAAGGGGTGGAGCATGATTCCTGGGTTCAGAGCATCATTCCGAAGGGCGGAGCATGATTCTAGGATTCAGAGCATCATTTCGAAGGGGGGAGCATAATTCCAGAGATTCGGAGCATCATTCCGAAGAGCGGATCATAATTCCAGGATTCGGAGCATCATTCTGAAGGGCGGAGCATGATTCCAGAGTTCAGAGCATCTTTCCGAAAAGCGGAGCATAGTTCCAGAGATCGGAGTATCGTTCCGATGGGAGGAGCATAATTCCAGAGATTCGGAGCATCATTCCGAAGGGCGGAGCATGATTCCAGAGTTCGGAGCATCTTTCCGAAGAGCAGAGCATAGTTCCAGAGATCGGAGTATCGTTCCGATGAGCGGCAGACATTCTGACCGAAGCATGATTTCGATGCAGAGGTAGATTCCTAGGCGAAGTATAATTCCAACAAGGGAGGCAAATATTCCGAGGCGAAGCATGATTTCGACACGGGGTATATTCTGAGACGGGGTATATTCCGGTGCAGAGATTGTTGGCTGACTTGATTCCGAGACGAAGCATAATTTCGACAGGGAAGGCAGGTACACCGAGATGAAGCATCATTTCGACACGGGGTGTATTCTGAGACAAAGCATAATTCCGACGAGGAGGTCGTTATCCTGAGGCGAAGCATGATTTCGACACGGGGTAAATTCTGGGACGAAGCATGATTCCGCTGCAGAGGTTGTTGGTTTGATTTGATTTGGGTTGACATCAGCATCGCTACACTGGGATATGGTACCAGGAGCGAATCATCATTTGTCATGAGAGGATTTGGGAATCGGTTTTTGCTTGGCATCAGTATCGCTACACTGGAATATGGTACCAGGAGCGAATCATCATTTGCGCTTGCTTATCAGGAAGCGATGGCTTAGGAGACAGGTTTTAGGTCCCTATCACCCAAGAATTTTCAATTTTGTGAGCCGTAAGGGTCTCACAAAGCATTTTCTCCCTACGAGTCATAAGGATCCCGTAGGTGTATTTTCTCCTAAGGAGTCGTGGGGACTCCTAAGTGTGTTGCTCCTTTGTGAGTCGTAAGGATCTCACGCAGGAATTTTCTCCTCACAAAGTCGAGAGGACTTTGCGAGTGCATTTCATCTCTTTCTCACGAGTTTGCGCCCTTTCGGGTTTTCACAAACTCGCAGGCAGTCCTGCTGTTTTTACTCACGGAGCCCTTTCGGGTTTTCATCCGTGCCCATTTTGTTTGTGGACATACCTTTTTTTTTCTTTTTCTTTTTCCTTTTTTTTTTTGAATCTTCCCTGCCGGTGGGACTTTGAATGTGGTCTCGCCGGTAGGACTTGGGAGAGATTGGGATCGTTTTACGCCCGTGGATCGTATACGGTTTTGCAGGATGTATGATCCAGACCGTAGGGCCATAAAAAATTTTGGGACTTTGTTGGCGTCTGCATCGCTGCACTTGAATATGGTACCAGGAGCGACTCATCATTCGCCGTTGGGGTATGGGATTTGGAATTTGGTTGGCGTCTGCATCGCTGCACTGGAATATGGTACCAGGAGCGACTCATCATTCGCCACTTGGGGATTTGGATTTGGAATTTGGCCGGCGTCTGCATCGCTGCACTGGAATATGGTATCAGGAGCGACTCATCATTCGCCACTTGGGGGTTGGGGAGCGATGGCTTAGGAGACAGGTTTAGATCCCTATCGCCTAAGGCTTTTCAATATTACGGGCCGTGAGGATCCCATAAAAGCATTTTCTCCCTACGAGTCGTAAGGATCCCGCAGGTGTATTTTCTCCTTAGGAGTTGTGGGGACTCCTAAGTGTGTTTTTCCTTCATGAGTCGTAAGGATCTCACGAAGGTTTGTTCTCCTCATGCATCTTGAGGACACATGATTGGGTCTTTCCAATGAAGCATAATTCCAAAGGCGGAGACCAGCCGCGTAACTGGTGGTTGCGGTGGGACATGGGTATGCTGAGAATTATTTGAGTCCGTGGATTGTATACGGCAGTCAATTTGAGGACTAACCGTAGGGCCAGAAGAATTTGGGGAAACTGGATTTTGGTTGGCGTCTGCATCGCTGTACTGGAATATGGTACCATGAGCGATTCATCATTCGCCTTTGTTTTGTTTGTTCTTTGTTTTGTTTTATTTTTGTTTCACCGCGATTGCTCTATCATTTCAGCTTTTCTTATCGCGAAGATCGCGATTTCCCTATCATTTCGGCTTTTATTCACGGTTGCCCCATCATTTCGGCTTTATTTTCATTTTTATTTTACTCGCTGATTTTTTTTTGCGAGTTGCCCATTCATTTCGGCTTTTCTTTATTTTTCTTTTATTTACACATATATTTTTTTTTTGAGTTCCCAGTTTAACGACTTAGAGGTCGACTGTTCCCAGTTTAATTACGTGGTGGTCGACTGTTCCCATTTTAATGACGTGGTGGTCGACTGTTCCCAGTTTAATGACGTGGTGGTCGATTGTTTTCAGAGAAAGGCAGATGTCTGAGAGAATCGGTTTTACGAAGAACTTCGGTCTCCATTTGTATGAAATTGGCGGTTGCAGCTTGACTGTTTGTTAACATGCCTTTGGACAGTTCTATCTCTCCTGCCTTGTATTGCTTTTCGACCCAATCTTTGAAGACGAAGCAGTCCTCAATGGCATGACCTATCACTCTGTGATAGGGGCAGTATTTGGGGTCGTCGGTCCTATTCGCTTCCTGCGGTCTTTTTGACTCTGGCAGTTGTAGACCGTTCTTCAGGGCGTCTTTGAATATTTTACGGATTTTTTCCCTTCTGAAGGAATAGACCTTATCCAGCTTCTCTTTCAGTGGAGATTCTCCTCCCTCTCAGAACATTGGCTTCCGAGGCTGGTTGGCGCTAGGTCCGCTCATCCCTTGTTTATTTCGGTTAGCCGAAGTGTTGAAAGATTCAGAATCATCGGAGTTTCCGCCTTTGCGATTATCGTCCTTCCGGTTTCTCCAGGACCTATTGTTATTTTGAGAATCCGAGGAGGACTCCTGTTTTGAGCGCTCCAGCATCTGGACTTTCCTGGTCAGCTCTTGGAATGTTTTGAGACCCGCGGTGCATAAAAACGGGGCCATCCAATTGTTGAGATTTCCGACGAGGAGACTGACAGATTGGTCCTGCTCTATCGGCGGTTCGCATTTGACGGAGAGATTGCGCCATCGGGTTATAAAATCCGTGCTGCTTTCGTCGCTCTTAGGCTTGGTCCTTACGAGCTCGGCAATGGTAATCTTATCGCTGATGCTCATGAACCTCTGCCGAAACAGAGACTCCATTTGGACAAAAGTTGTGACGGAGCCATCCGGTATGCTCGCGTACCAGTCGAAAGCAACATCGGTCAAGCTATTAATGAACTGGCGGAGGAGAAGCGCATCATTGCCCCCAGTATTCCCGCATGAGGTTTTGAAGTGGGCGATATGTTGATTCGCATTTCCCGTCCCATCGAATCTTTCCGAATTTGGGGATGACATAGCCGCTAGGAAATTCTACCAGATCATACTGAGCAGGATATGGTCTCCCACTACTGCTGATATCTTTTTGCGCTTCGGCTTCGGCCGCCAATGTTTTGACTTTGCTGGCAACCAAATCCATGATTTGATCTTAAGTTAGCGGGCTACTGTCATCGGTAGCCAAGACATTTCCCGAGATAGGATGCGACTGGTTTTCATGTAGTTCGCCCACTTTTGGATTTGAGGGAATAGGCGTCGGCTGCTTTGGGACACCATTTCCCAGTTCACGAGCAGAGCCCTCCGCTTGATTGGGCGTTTGAGAGGCAAGTCGGGCCGTGAGCTGCATCGCGACATTCATCAAGTCATCGATTTTGGAGCAGAGTTTGTCCATCTCCTTGTCTTTGTTTCTGAGCTGCTTTTGGAGCTCTTGAAGCAGCTCTTGCTCCGCGGTCCTGGGGCAGAAAGTCGGCTCTTCTTCGCTTTCCGAGCCTGACTCCTGATGGACCGAAGGGTCTTTCCTCCTATCGTCCTCATCAAGAGGGTTTTCATCACCCAGCAGAGGCGGCTGTTCTTGGGAAGCGGCCACCACATTCAAGCCAGATTGGGTTTGAGATGTGGTAGCCCTGTCCTTGCTCTTGCTGCGCGTGCCTACCGTGTAGACAGTGTGGACCACATACCCAGCCATTTCCTCATCTTCGGTGGGGTAACCCCGTTCTTCGAACCTCATGAGGTTCAGCCTGGCAGGAGCCCTAGCCCTTTTGCTGGCTCTATATCTGAGCCTTTTCTCCCTCAGCTTCTCGATTTTGAAGGCTTGGCGGGCATCCGCTACCCGGGAAGCCATTGTGAGTTGATCAGCAGGGAGCTTAGAGAAGACACCCGATCGAGCATTTGTCAGGGGCGCCGCTGGAGCTTGCTCGGGACGCGTTGTAGCTTTGTTGTTGTGATGGCCTTGCCCCCAGCTGGGGCCAAGGAAAGTCGTTAAGATACCGACTTGCGTTTGGGTTGGGGTGCCCTTGAGATCACCATATTTGGTCTCCTGCCTTTCGAGACCGGTTTGTCTGCTACCGGGGCTTGAGGAGCTGGGATGGCGCCAACTGGCATGAATATAATAGAGCCGAATGGTAGCAGCGGCTCCTCCCATTGTCGCCCGAGACTGGCCGGAAGGACCGTCCTAGAGTCTATCCTCATCGTGTAGGAGACGGGAGCTGAGTTCATCATCGAAGACATCGTCGGAAGGTGATTGCTTGAAAATCTGCATGAAAAAGCATTACTTTTAGTATAAATACAGGTATGTATATTGATTGAGTTCGCATGAACGCTTAACCCGAAATATGGGAGGAGAGATTGGTCCCACCGGGCTTGCCAGAATCTGTAGGGTGTTTTTCGTCACCCCATTGAGATGGGAATACGCGCGCGCGCTTGTCAGGCGTATACTACAGATTCCCCCGGCCTAGGGTAGGCCGGGGTTTATTGATTGTGGGGATCCAAATCTCCGGCAGCCACGGACTAAGCTGCCGTTAATTACCCCTCGCCTTTGGGGCGAGGGAACCTCCGATTAACGGGTTAAAATGGTCATGCGAACTCAATGTGTAGTGTACGTGTGTTGTGTTTTGAAAGGGAGGTTTGGATATATCGGGAGCCACGCAGAGTTTTTACGGGGGTCCCGCTACCCGGATAGCGGGCTGGGAGTCAAGGAGGCTAGCAGCCCCCTTACGGGGTGCGGGGCAGCGCCCCGTTAGAATTTTTTTTAACAGGGACAGTGTCGCGGAGTATGTGTGTGTAAATATGTATACATATGTGTATATATATATGTATATATGTATATATATATATATAAAAGAAAGAGGGAGAAAATGCATCCAAAGGATGAGTGGGGCCAGCGCCTTGAGCGCTGTGCGCTTAGGTGCTGTGCGCTCAGGCGCAAGCGCGCCACGTGTCGGCACGTGGGCGTTTTGCGCTTGAGATCAGTGCGCTTGAGCGCAAGCGCGCCACGTGTCGACACGTGGGCGCTTTGCACTCGAGCGCAGTGCGCCTGAGCGCAGTACGCCACGTGTCGGCATGTGGGCGCTTTGCGCTCGAGCGCAGTGCGCCTGAGCGCAAGCACGCTACGTGTCGGTACGTGGGCGCTTTGCGCTCGAGCGCAGTGCGCCTGAGCGCAAGCGCGCCACGTGTTGGCATATGGGCGCTTTGCGCTCGAGCGCAGTGCGCCTGAGCGCAAGCGCGCCACGTGTTGGCACGTGGGCGTTTTGCGCTCGAGCGCTGGGCGCTGGCGAGACAAAGGGACTTTTAGTCCCAGAACCAGAAGCTATGCTTCAGAAAGGAAATATTTATTATATATATATATATATATATATATGTAAATATGTGGAGTTAAACTCCTAAAATGTTTTGGTTGATGAAAGGGATTCTTCCTTTTCCTCCTCTGTTGGCTGGATCTTGATGATCAAGAGATGTGAGATCTAAAAATCTCTCCTTTCTGAGATCTAATGGTAGATCCAAGTTCCCCTTTGTGGGTTTTGTGGTGGAAGACTTCTTAGTTTTTGAAAAGAAAGAGTAAAACTCTTGATTTAATTCAAAAGAAATGAGAAGGTTTAGAACATTGGAGAAGGAGCAGGAGGCACAAAAGATCTCAGATCTAAAATTTTTGTGGAGAGAATGAAAAGTTTTTTTTATTCATCATGTTGCCTTTTATAGGCTTACATATTTACATATAGCCCCTTGGGCTTCACAAAATGGCATTTTGCCTATCCCATGGCTCATGTGCCATTTCATTTTTTGCACATAAGCCATGGGCTTACAAAATATTGGCTTTATGCCCATTTTGCATACATTCATGTATAAAAAATTACATAAAAATTATTTATTACAAGATTTATATTTTAGCATGGAGGAGGCTGGCCGCAGGCTCGACTTGGGCATGGGCCCGCTTGACCTGGGCTTGGGCCCACCTGGCTTGGGGTTGACCTTGACTTTGACTCGGTCAACGGGGGTGTAAATTTTTACCCCAACAAATATATGGTCTCGGTTACAACCGTGACCATTGGATATAGTAACGGTTACCTGCTAGTAGCAGATAACCTTCACTATGGTTTCCCTTTATGGTCACGATTTAACCCGTGACCATAGAGACTATATAGTCACGGTTACCTGCTATAGTAGATATTCTATATTACGCTTTAAACCTTTTGGTCACAGTTATAACCGTGACCATATATCACCTATGGTCACGGTTTACACCGTGACCATAATATGGTCACGGTCTTAACCATGACCATATATGTGGACTCCACACATGTTTCATTTAGTTATTTGAACTGTTTTTGGTAACGCCACCACTGCTACAATAATGGGTTGCCCCTACGGATTTAGCCGTAGGGGAAAACCACTGCACCTACGGATATGTTCATAGGGACATAAAATATCCCGTAGGTGTAAAGGCCATAGGTGCAAGTCTTCGTCTTGAACATGCCCATACGGAGTAATAATTTCCCCTACGCCTTACTCTGTAGGGACATATAGGGACATAATATTTATTTAATTTATTGGTTTATAAAATAAAATACTTATCCTTACGGATTAATCCATAGGGCCTGATAAATGCCTCTACGGATTACTTCGTAGGGCAAGTTTTACCCCTGTTATTGTGTCCGTAGGGACAAAATATCAGGTATCCTGATATTTTGTCCGTACGGCTAAATGTGTAGGGGCAAACATTGCACCTACGGATTAATCCGTAGGTGCAATAGATGGCCCTACGGATTAATCCGTAGGGACAAAATATCAGAGTTTTTAAAAAAAAGAGGCTCTCTGTTTTTTCCCCGCCCTGTGCACAATAATATATATATCATATAACCAAATACAGAAATATTCATAATCAATATCTCACGCATAATATATAAAAGAAATAAACAAACAGAATACGATATCAATCTAAATCATCGTGAACAAGCAAACAACCACCAATATCGTCCAAAAAATATACAATATATATCAGATAACTATATACATCCTCAAAAATATAAAAAAAAGCTACCCTAGCTCGGTCCAGCTCCTCCACCTCTGATAAACGCCGTAATCTGGCGCATCTACTCCTCGGCGCAGCTTTGAGTTGTCAAAAACTCGTCTAATGAAGGAGCGGATTGTGCGAGAGTCTGAGCGGGTTGAGGAGCTGCAGGAGTGGTCTGCGCAACCGTAGCCGAGGTAGTGGCTTGCGGAGCCGCAGCCGAAATAGCTCATCGCATCTGTTAAATTGTGTGTAATAAACGAGTAAGAATGGTGTATTAGATTGTAGTTGAATTCGTATCATTATCAGGTTATTGCGAAACCCCAATCTAAGAATACTTAGGGACTTAGGCGGTGTATTAGATTCTAGTCGAATTCGTATCATATGTTACTATCTATAGTGTGATATAATATTTTACTATTAAGTAGTATACGCACCATCTCCTTCAACTCCTCGACGGTGGTCTTCAAGGCGGCAACATCATGCTCTAGACGTTGCTCACGGGGGTAGGGGAAGTAACCACCGGAGTGGAGTCCGACCTCATATGTGCATGCTAGGACCCAGTCCCCGGCCTCTCTCCCAACCTACGTGGTGCCCTCCGTGGTGCCCTCCGTGTGCGGCGTCTAGGACTGGGCTCAGTAGCATCGGATCGGTCTGTCCAGTAAAATCGATCCCCGATGCTTCTGCCCGCTCCACCACCCGCTCCTACATCCATATTAACCATTAAATTATAAGTATATCATTTAAATTTGAATTTCAAAACAAAAATTTCAAACGTGATAGAATAAATATTAATATTTACGCAATACTCCTGGGTAGCGGTGTCGGGGAATCGAAGCTCGCCCGTGGCAGGATCTGTCGAGGTGCCGTGGATGGCAAGATACGCGGTCAGCATGCTCGGTATACCACCCTGCGCTAGGGTCTAAGCTCTATGCAATTCGCCAACAATTTACATATATTATAAAATAACTCTTAAGTTTACATTATATCAGAATATCTATTATAATTTACCGATGCATCCATGGCATGAGTAATGTTTCTCGAGCCACCTGTATAAGTAGGGCGACCCCTCTTCGCCGACTTCCTATTCTCCTTATTTTGATCAGCCTGTTTCTGCACAAAACATTCAGATTTAGTTTTCTAATTAAGAAACACAAAAAATAAATTATATACTAAACAATGAATTACATTTAAATTACAAATCTGTTTGCACTGAGAGTCAAAATATTGGCACAAGAGAGGACATGTATCTACGTCGACTCTCGCAAAGGCCGGAGTATGTAGGAGAGCCGCTCTCTCTGTCTTGGAAGTCGCCATCCATAGAGAATAGCAGTCAATCTTCAGCCCGTTCCTATTGTATCGGACCTTTGATTGCATGTTCTTCATCAGGCCTTGGTACAGAGCGTGAAGATCGAGCACTCTCTCATGGTGATCATAGTCGGGTATAGGCTGAAAGTCATAATCCAACTGCAAATACCAAAAAATAATGTATTTAAATTGCACGTGTTAAATAATAATAAATATATTGGATAAGTCAAATGAAAATATATATCAATACCCGAGCCTGATCCTAAAAGAGGGCAAATGAGCGTCGATGCTGATCGCCCCACTCAACGTGAAGTGGATACTTCTTTAGGATGAGGCTCTCATCTCCCATATACCAGCCGAATCTCTCGGCATAATCGTGTTAGTTATATGTATGCCCTAGAGGCCATTACTATATATAGGATGTATATTTTAGTGGATGCTTGGACATATATAGGGGGGACTTTCTTGCTCGACATGATAGTATGCTATCTGGTTGCTCTTTACCTTAACGTGTACACTGATTGTCACTCTGTTACATGTTGGTAAAGCCCTTAGGATGTGTACTTGACTACCTGGACTATGATGCGGATCATACTAGTGGGGACATGGTAGTCCATAAGTACATCCTTTAAGGTCCCTAGTCGTGGGTGTATCGAGACGGGGCATCGATATACCAGAGTAGACTAGCGTATACCTTCTCGACCCATACAGATGGGCGATGGATGATCCCATATCCATTGGTGTTTGACATCAGAGATGATATACAGGTGCTCAGTGGAGACTGGGTACACTGGACGGACTCGCCGAGAACTCCCAGATGGTATTATACCTTACGTCAGATGGCAGTTCTCTGGTGACACTGGTACAGGTTAGTCTGTAGACCTGAGATCGTCATAGAGTCTTGTATGATTCCCACTGTGCTTTGATTTCCACCTTACCACGTCCAAGAGGACGTGCAAAACGGTGGTTTTTGGGTACAGCCCCGAATCACATGGAGGCAATGAGCGATAGGAGGGGATTCGTCTCTCCCGGTATAGGGGGTTGATGTTGCGCTATGTTCGATTGGCTATAACCGGAAATCCATGGCCAGGGTTGCTGATATTTACTGGTAAGTGTTACCAGTAGTTTCTCGAACTGTTATAGATCTCATATCGACACGACTTATCGAGCTATTGGGGTCTGACGTTTACCATCCCTAGGCAAGATATGCGACATATCAGGCGACGAGACCGGACTGTACGGTAAGTGTTACTGGTTGGATTCACAGGAGTGTGAGCGGGCTTGCTCGTTGATCTTCTGATCGCTCAATACCCGGGTGGCCGTTACGTTTAGCAGACCGCTTGCGGCTTGTGGGTGTTTAATATGATCATCACCTGCTACCGGCGTATTGACGAGTCTTTAGAGTCCTACATAGAGGTTTCCTGGCTCAAGTGAAACGAAATAGGAGCGCATATGAGATATGTGCGGGACCGAGAATAATACCAGTATGTGATACTGTATTCTATTCTCGCGATTTGTATCATTGGACAGTTATATAAGATATAGTCGGGTTACCAATCAAGTGTTGATTCGATACATTGATACACTTGATATTAGTCGGTTATATGCGGTATGACCGGATCATTAAATCAAGTGTTGATTTAATGATTTAATGTATAATTATATATTTGATATATTACTTTACATTAACTAGTATTTGTTCACTTAAGATTGATTTTCTCACTTGATATGCACAAGTAGTATATGTGATATATTTTTGTGCACATGATTGTATCATGTTTGATGATACATGCAAACTTGGATGTGTGCTATACACCATGTTTAGTTAATGGTTAGGGTTTTATTTGCCTTATTTATTTATTTCATTTATTTATTTTTGGCAAGAAATAAAAACAAAATGGTGGTGGCTTTTCTTTGTTTTATTCTTGAAGATTCATGAAGCTTCAACCATTTTGTTTTATTCTTAACCCAACCAATAACCTAAACCCTAGTTTATTCTCTACATGAGTTAGCCTCACCCATGGTTTCATTATGATAAGATCACTTGATTTATTATTATTAAATAATTCTTTTTCCTTCTTCTTCTTCATCTTCTTCATGAAGAAAAAGCAAAGCTTTCTTGAAAATTGTCAAGTGATGAAATCAAGTGAGAAATCCAAATCCAACCCACTTCCTATTTCTTCATCCTCTACCACTTGCCATGTTGTATAAGGTATTTTCTTCACAAGTTTCATGAGCTAGTGAAGATGGAGCTTGAGTTAGAGTTGCCTCGACGTAGATCATCTTCGGCATCGAAGTCAACGACCTAGCTCGCTCATTTCTCCGACGAAACCATCGCTAGAGTCCGGGATCCCGGTGATCGCAGCGAAGGGACGTCATCACGGAGCTAAAGAAGTGGAGGACCGGATCTACAAAGGTTGTATTTCCATTCACTTAGCAATAAAGTTGTTTACTTGCTTGCTTTTCGCCTTTACCTCTAGTTAACGATCTAGCATTAGGGTTTCTCGGCATATAATTTTTGAAGTTGGCATGGTTGATGCCTTGTGGAACCTCTTGAGTGTGCCTAGGAACCCTACAGTGGTATCAGAGCCTAGCTAGAACTTTAGACGAAGTGTAGTCGATGTTTTAAGTCTGATCGAAACACGAAACCCTAATCCGACCCCTTCTCTGTACAATTTTTAAAACAGTGGATTTTTCTAGATTAAAAATTTCCAAAAAATTCAGCAGGGAAATGTAGGAGTTACTGTGCAGCACGTGCACTTAACTCGACAGAAGCGCCGCGGAACCGCGGCCCCACCCTGGTTTGTGCGGCGGTTCCGCGGCCATTTTGTTGAATTAGTGCACGTGGTTTACACAGTAATTTGTTTCTGATAGTGCTGTGTTTTATGGGAATTTTTAATATTTACTCAAGAGTTGAGTTTTCTGGGTTGTATTGGGGACTCGGTGTTTCGATCGGTAAGTTTAACTTTGTCTATGTGTTTTTCCGGGTAATTTTAGAATATGTTAAAAAGTTCGACCGGATATAAATACCCAATTTTTCCCCTGCCGGAAAATTTCCAAGTGTTGGATTTTTCCGTGGTTTAAGAACATTCTAAGTAGTGCAAGTAACGCGATGGACCCTCTAAAAGACAACAAACCTTAACTCGATTATGTGACCGTCTTGAACTGTCCTTTGAACCTTAGGGTTTGGGGCAGTACGGCGTGCCATATGTGAGGCGTTGGCTTGACCCTTCTACGGCTGGACCGTTGGTACTGAGGCATGAAGTGAATGTTTTTAAACTTATTTCATGTGTTGAGTTGTTCCGGGAAAACTTGGGTGTTTGATTGTTCGATCGGAAAGTTTAACATTTTCTATTTATCTGGAATGTGATACAATATTTGTAATTCACAAGTAGTTATGAGATAACTAATATGAATGTTATAAACATAGCACTTTAGTCTCACTTGATCGGTTGCCACGGAATTTTGATGTGATCAAAAGTCCGTCGCAATCACATAGCGTACGCGGATACTCGCCGGTAAACTTAATAGATAGCCACGCCCCATAGCCCCGACCAAGTGACTGTAGGAGAATCCCGTCGCCGAAAGCATCCGTTCGGGTGCTCGCGGTAGCGGTGTTCCGCCTTAGTGCACTTCGTCGACGGCTTCCGGGGGTGCAGCCGTCTACTAAAGTTTGCGACTAGCATTCGATCAAAATGCCGGGAATCTTGTTGAATTGCCTGACTTGATATTGAAAAGTGTTTTCGATAATGAGACCAAAATGCGAGGTTTATAATTGTTAGGCATGCGATGTCTAAGGAATTCATTTGGTTAGGCATGCGATGTCTAAAGAGGTTGCGGATTCCAACTGTTGTAGTTTTACACTTTTTTTTCTGTGACCGTAAGTGTAATATGTGATATCGCCGGTTTCATTGCTATATGTCAACGACAATTAGGATACACATGTTTACTTACGTTGATGACATGTGATGTTATGTGTTGCTGGATATGTTATGTTGGATCGTCGTGTTTGAATAGCCGGGGGGTTTTATGTGAGATGAGTGTTTTTCATTTTCATTCATGTAAAAACTTGTATGTAATATTCTTTTATTCGGGCACTTCCAGGTTGCAGAAGATGTCACCTTTTGTATATTATTTACTTTTCCGCACTAGGATAGGCCCAAGGAGGAGGGCACAAGTAACCGGGTTCTGGAGTCCAGAGGGAGACCAACTCGAGGAGTCGAGTCCGGGTCTCCTAACTCTAGAATTGGTAGAGTTTCTTGCCGCTCTCGTAGGGGTCTAGGGGTGTGGGTTTGGCTATTCATCGCGACCGTGGAATCCGTGTTTTATACTGGCTCGTATTGAAAACACGGACGTCCTAGTATATCCAATGTTTCATATGATTCTTCTGCTACGATATCTGTGATGTGATCATTTGATATGTTGTGATAGATACTGTATATAGTATATATGATATAATATATAGACGTTGCTTATGTTTTACACCCGCACTAGCCCTGCCTCGCTCTGGCGTTAGTTACCTAACTTAACGGTGCAGACGGGACATCGTGGCGAATGCGGCTGGCATAAGCGTACATTATATTTATCTGTGATGTTTAGGTGCTTAAATGACGGGACTTCATTAATGTGATTAATGGAAGAAAAGAAACCTAAAGATGTTGTAGAATCGAATTTCAAAAATAAAACAGGTAGCTACAGTTCTTGCTTTGCACAGCGGTATATATGATATATCCTGCACCTTATTCGATGAGGAAAGGGCCGACGATCCCTTCACCGGGAGTGACCCCTTTAGCAATAACTGGCAGATGCTACACACTCGGTTTGTCTTTTGATTGCTTCTATAGTTTCTTCTTTGCACAGTGATATATATGATATATCCCGCACCTCATTCGACGAGAAAAGGGCCGACGATCCCTTCACCGGGAGTGACCCTTTTAGCAAAACTAGAAAAGCCTAAAAAGCACTCCATTTCAAAATCATTTGATTCTACAACGATATCAAGTTCATTACGCAATAGGTTTTCAGAAAAACCTATCGTAGCCCTCCGTCATTTCAGATAAGTCCTGCTTAGTATTCGTGCTGCGTTTGTTGACCTTATCAAGGCGCAGTGTGCGGTAGCTAACCAGTATTTATCTGCTTATGCATATGATGCAGATTGGGTTAGGGTAGTCGTACGGCCTTGTTGACTTTGTCAAGGGTCGTGCGGATGGGTTTAATTCAATCAAGAAATGACGGGTTGAACATGACTTACGGTCTATGGTTTGTTGACCTTGTCAAGGTCATAGATCGTTTGGGGCAAAATATTATCGGGTATTTCAAGTGTTGAAATTTGCAATGAGATTGCATACCTTCTATGAGATAGTTGGATCCCGATACCCGCTGCGAGTAAGAGTTACTCCTGGGAGAGTTTTACACATTACAATTAGCCGATCAAGTAGGTGTCTAGAAAGGTGTTAACGAGGTTACGCCTCTGGGAAAATGAGGTTTACATTAATTAGATTCGTGCGAAAGCACGAGGGACCTCCCTCAAAGTACCGATACTGGCCTGGCTGAAAGATTCGCGAACTTGTAGCGTGTAATTAATCCCGTCTAGTCTTTCCTTTTAGGGTTTGAAGGAAGATTTGATAAAAACAGTGGGAGCCATCCTGATTAGATAAAATAATAACCAATCTATTCTTGCAAGAGCGCACGCTGAGTGTTTTCTTCTCTCTCTCTCCAGGCAGCGACCATATCACGCCTTAATCAAGATAATAATACGGATATATTGACCGAACCCGCTTGTTTTACTGAGCTGGGGAACGTTGGTCCCGCTCCAACTTATAATTGTTATAAGACAGAGCAGGAAATTGGGGAATACCCGCCCAAACGAAGAAAGTGCATGCTGATGCATCATCTTCGGGTGTGTTCATTACAGAGAACTGTTTCTCAGTATCATCTACGTCCCAGGTATTAGATACCAGATCAGGATCCCGCAAATGTAATCCATTACATGGGCTACAGAAAGGTAGAGAACTGAGAACGGGCGATAAGTTTCATGAGACAGAAAATGGTGCAAGTGTTGCAGCCAAGTCTGTTGGTCACTGTCACCCTGTATTACAAATACATTGATTCTGAATAAATGCTATTAGATACCGAACCTGATATGCAAAATCATATCAGTCTCTTTATTAGTAAAGAAAGGATATAATTTTGTATTGATGGAAAATGTTTTGAACATTTCCTATATCAAAAG
Organism: Agapanthus africanus; assembly: GCA_030015575.1. Taxonomy (NCBI): domain Eukaryota; kingdom Viridiplantae; phylum Streptophyta; class Magnoliopsida; order Asparagales; family Amaryllidaceae; genus Agapanthus; species Agapanthus africanus. The sequence goes on from CM057338.1 coordinate 59,858,134, forward strand.
TTGATCGGTTCAGGCACGTTATCTAAAAGCATTGATGTTCTAAATCAAACTACGGTTCTTAATATACAGAACACACACAAGAGGAAGAGTTCAGAAATGAACGGATCCTTCTTGAGGTATTGTAGACTAGGTCATATCAATGCGACCCAACTAGCTGAAGTTACATATAGATGCATATTTAAATCAGTTTGAATTTATATCTTGTGAAACTTGCCAGTCATGTCACAAAGATAAGATGACCATAGCTCCGTTTACTGGAAACGGAGAAAGAGTTAGTAAACTCTTGGGATTGATACATGTTGATATATGTAAGGTCCCCCGTCTACACTGATGGGTTCCTAGGCACTCTAATGGAGTCTCACAAGGCATCAAACATGGCCAATTAAAATTTTACAAGTGCCTACAAACCCTAATACGGATCGTTAACTAGATAATGAGGCGATGCAAGCATGTAAACGAATTAAATGCTAAAGGAAAGTGGCTACAACCTTTGTAGATCCGGTCCTCCACCTCCATGGCTCCACGATGAAGTCTCCTCGCTGTACAAATCGGATCTTGGGCTCTAGCGTTGGTTTCATCGGAGAAAAAGCGGGCTAGGTCATCGACAACGATGCCGAAGATGATATACTTCGAGGCATCGCTAGATCAAGCTCCAACTTCACCAAGTCAAGAAAACTTGTGAAGGAAACACCCTATACTACTTGGCAAGAGGTAGAGGATGAAGAAATAGGAAGTGGGTAGACTTTAGATTTGGATTTCTCACACTTTTTCATCAATCACCATTGATGTAGCAAGCTTCTTTTCATGGAAGAAGAAGATGAAGAAAAAGAAGAAGATATGATAAGTTAATTAGAAAATAGAAAATAAATCATACTTATCATAATGTCAACTATGGTTAGATGTAGAGAATAAACTAAGGTTAAAGTGAATGGTTAGGATTAAGGAAAGAAACAAAATAGTCAACCATTCAAAGCTTCATGAAGCTTCAAAGATAAACCAAACTTAGCCACCATTTTATTTCTTTCAATAAAGAATAAATGAATAAAGAAATAAGCAAATAAAAATGAAACCCTAACCATTCATATAACCATGGTCAATTCTTTACACAAACCCTAGCTTGCATGTATCATCAAACATGAAACAATCTTGTGCACAAAAGTATATCACATATACAACTTGTGCATTTCAAGTGAGAAAATCCATTTAAAGTGAACCAATACTAGTTAATGCAAAGTGATATATCAAATATAAAATTATACATTAAAACATTAAATCAACATTTGATTTAACGATCCGGTCATATCGCATATAACCGACTAGTATCCTATGTATCGGCTTATCGAATCAATCCTTGATTCGATAACTAGGTTATATCGCATATAACCAATCGATACATTCATCGCGAGAATGGAATACGGTATCACATACACGAATTATTCTCGGTCCCGCAGATATCTCATATGCGCTCCTGATATCTCATATGCGCTCCTATTTCGTTTCGCTTGAGCTAGGAAACCTCTGTGTAGGACTCTAAAGACTCGTCAATACGCCGGCAGCAGATGATGATCATATCAAACACCCACAAGTCGCAAGCGATCTGCTAAACGTAACGGCCACCCGGGTATTGAGCGATTAGAAGATCGACGAGCAAGCCCGCTCACGCTCCTGTGAATCCAACCAGTAATACTTACCGTACAGTCCGGTCTGTTCGTCTGATATGTCGCATATCTCGCCTAGGGGTGGTAAACGTCAGACCCCAATAGCTCGATAAGTCATGCCGACGTGAGGTCCATAACTTTCGTGAAACTACTGATAACTCTTACCAGTATATCACAGCAACCCTGGCCAGGGATTTCCTGTTATGGCCAGTCGTGCATTGCGCAACATCAACCCCCAATACCGGGAGAGACGAATCCCCTCCTATCGCTCATTGCCTCCATGTGAATCGGGACTGTACCCAAAAACCACCTGTTTGCATGACTCAGTAGAGCCGTGGTAGGGTGGAAATCAAAGCACAGTGGGAGACACACAAGACTCTATGACGATCTCGGGTCACCAGACTAAGCTGTACCAGTGTCACCAGAGAACTGCCATCTGACGTGAGGTATAATACCATCTGGGAGTTCTCGGCGAGTCCGTTCAGTGTACCCAGTCTCCACTGAGCACCCGCATACCATCTCCGATGTCAAACACCAATGGATATGGGATCATCCATCGCCCATCACATGGGTCGAGAAGATATACGCTAGTCTACTCTGGAATATCGATGCCCCGTCTCGATATTCCCACGACTAGGAACAATGAAGGATGTACTCATTGACTACCCAGGCCCCACTAGTATGATCTTCATCATAGTCCTGGAAGTCGAGTACACATCCTAAGGGCTTTATCAACATGTAATCAGAGAGACAGAGAGTATACATGTTAAGATAAAGAGCAACCAGATAGCATACTATCATGTCGAGCAAGAAAGTCCTACCTATATATGTCCCAGCATCCACTACAATATATATCCAATGTACAGTAATGGTCTCTAGGGCATACATATAACTAACAATCTCCCACTTGCACTAGGGCCATCTGTAACAGTAGTTGTAGTATCTAATACTCAACCATCCCCTAAAAGTCTCTCTTTGGGAAAAGGCCTTCGTGAGTGGATCCGCCATGTTCTCCTCTGAGTCTACTCTCCTAACCTCGATCACCCTAGAGATCAACTATCTCCATGATTAGGTGATGCTGCCTCAGAATATGTCTGGGTCACTGATGGGACCAGGGTTCCAGGGCCGAAGCCACACTTCCATTGTCATACAATGGCAGGAACCTAGTTCATCTTATGAACCAATATACATCCAAACTGCCTCTTTGGTAGTATCTTTAATAGCGATGTTACCAGCCCTTATCGTCTAGTTTGCCACGGTATCTAGCTTGGAACTCTTCCAACATACCGTCCCTTTACTGAGGGTAAAGACAATGCCTGTGACTGACATTCAGTTGTCTTTATCACTCTGGAACCCTTCTAGTGATTCTCCCCAGGATCGATTGATACCATCTCACTACAACTAGTGAGTATCCTAACATCCAATTAGATCTATCTCATAGATCCAAAGCTTAGGATTTAGTAGGTATCACTTTAATCCTATATGGAAAATCATTGTGATAAGCGGAGATTGATCGAGCGTAGCATAGGAAACTCCTTCCCTAACAAGAGTATGTCATCCACGTACTCTACGAGGATCGTCACCATACTCCCTACTACCTTTTTGTTTATACAAGATTCATCTACCATTTTGATGATGTCAACTTCTTTGACTAATCCATCAAAACAGATGTTCCAACTCCGCGATGCCTGCTTTATCCTATAAAGCATCTTGCACACGTTTCCGCTGCTCCCACTGTCTACGAGGCCCTCTGGCTGTGTACTTATAGACGCACTCTTCTAAAACATTATTTAGAAAAGTAGTCATGGCACCCAACCACCAGATATCGTAGTTATGGTATGTAGCCGTGGCAAGTAAGATCTGGATGGACTTAAGCATATTCCTTGGAAAAAGGTTTCATCATTTTCCGTGCCTGGTCGATGACGAAAACCTTTAACAAGTCTAGCTTTGAAAGTCTCAACTTTTCCATCTACACCAAGTAATCTTCTCAAGATATACTTTCTCCTGATGGGGATTTAACCCTTTAGATATAGCAACCAAAGTCCATACTTTGTTGGTGTATAAGGATTCCATCTCAGATCACTAAGCATCCAGCCATTCTTTCAGAGTTCTACCCCCGATGGCCAGCTCGAAACTAGTTGGGTCATTATCTTATGATGCAATCCTCGCTCCCACTGTCATCGAGAAACCGAGGTATCTCTCAGGTGGGTGAGGAACCCTACTAGATCGGCGGAGAGGCTGAGGTTCGTTGGAATCTACTGAATCCTTTGGTTCTACCAAATTGTCTGCTGTAGTTTGTATAGCTGGAACCTTTCCAGTTCAACATTACAGACCTTGCCTCGAGCTTGTCCGGATTTTGCTTTTAGACATAGGCCGGTCAACCCCAAATCTTAACTAGCTTAAGACATGGGCTCTTCCCTTTCCATATCACATATGAAGCGGTAGGCAACTGATTTGATTAGAACCCTATTCAATAGGTATGCAGCTTCTCAAGCGCATAACTCCCAAAAAGGAAATAGGTAACTCAGTAGTACTCATCATAGAGCACACCTTATCATATAGGGTGTGATTGCTCCGCCCCGATATACCATCGTGCTATGGTTTATACGGAGGAGTAATGCTGAGAGAGAATTGTTCAGACCATAATATTTCATTTTTCATTCCCCTTTTCTTATCCTTTTTATAAATAAACAGGTACTCTTGACGCACGTTTGTTGCATATTACAGGATACAGGTTTCAGGAGCAAATACAGTGAAAAAGACACAAAACAACAGAAAAAGGGACTTTTGACCAACAATTAGACGGATCCTAGCCAAGCCTAGACGAAGAACAGTGCAAGGTCCAAAATGTCAAAGTGAACGGTCAAAAGATACGAACAAGTTTCCACTGAAGATCTGGAGAAGACCCAGAAGCCAAACAGAGAAAAGTTATGAAGAACTAAGAAGACCTAACAACCAAGATGCAGCACAGAAAATATGGCGGCCCAAGACCACCAAAGGGCCGCGGATCCGCGGCCCAAGCCAACATTTGCCGCGGATCCACGGCCGTTTATTGCACGTGTCGGCACCGACTTCTTGTGTCGGTGCGACGGTTCGGGTGTTGGGATTTTTAGAGGTCAAATCAGTAATTGCGCATGTGCGAGACTCTGAAACCCTAATTCTCCTGTTTACTTATAAATTGTAATCTCAAATCTGTAAAACCCTATGCCTCTTTTCAATAAATAAAATTCAGAATTTCTGGGATTATATTCAGATCTATTCTGTCTTCTACTTGGAGGGAGCCATCAAATCAGTAGGTAATTTTATTTCCTTGCTTTTATTTTCTAGTATATTTTATCATCCCCTAATGAGCGAGTAGTCTCCTCGCTTGTTAGGGTTAGCCTTAGCGAAAGGGTTGAGAGATGAGATCTCTCACCCCTTTCAATGCCACCTTCACTTAAGAGTTAGAACTCCATGCATACGCGCACAACCGCTCCCTACGGCATCCTAACCCTAGAGGTAACGGTGAACCGTAGTATAAAGGGCCGGTTGCGCGCGTTTTCCATGGGGGTTAGGGTAATTATCAACAAAGGAAGGATACAAATCTAGAGGAAGAAACATCTTCCCAAAAGATTTGGATCCACTTTATTGATAATTACCGTAACATCCAATAGATCTAAAAAAGAAGGCATTGAAAGCGGTGAAGAAAACGTTAATCTCCAAAACTTCCCCTAAGCCTAACCCTAGCAAGACTTTTAATTAGATTAATTAGATCCAGTTTTCATAGATTTTTATAAACCAACCAAAACGACACTTTGAATCAACTCGTTAAAACACATAAAAGGAATTTACCCGTCTCTGTGGATCGACCCGTACTCACCGGCTAGCTGCGAAGCGACGCCGTTTCTGATTGCGGTAAACTCATATTTTTGACACAAATCAAATGGAGCCGCTGCCGGGGACGGCGTAATTTTTCTTTTTGTGAATTTTCGGGTTGATATAAATTTTAAAAATTATAAAAATCTGAAAATATAAAAAATACAAAAAAAAAATTATCAACTTTGATCTTTTTGAAGGGTGTATCTTTTGAATCTTGCAGGAATAGCGAAGAATTGAGGATCTGGAATTTCACAGAGGGCAAATCAGAAAAGTGAACATCGGAACAGAGGAGAATTCGTGCACAGGAGATACAAAATTTTTTCCAGAGACTGAACCCACCCACCGACCGCGTTTCCGCCGCAATGGTAGCCTCCAGACCGCGGTTCCGCGCTCATTTGGCCACGTCAGCATATCAAATTTTGTGAGTTTGATCCTCCTTCTCCCCTCTGTAACCTACAATATATCCACTGTAAAAATTTTCTGCAGGGTTCTTTGCGCTAAAAAATCTTTCTCCCCCTTCTAAATAACAGATTTTCTGCAGGTTTCTTTGCGCCGCGCTAAAAATTGATTGCAAGTGAAATTTTATTGTTTTGCATAATTTAATCAGACTCTAAGGGGCTAATTGACCAAACTCAGATTGGGTGGGGATTTCATCACCCTTCCCAGGACCCCAGAAAACACCTAAAGCATGTGCATTGACCACAGTTAATTAAAAAAGATTAGACTCAGACCTAAGGACAGTGAGCTCAATAGGAAAAGGACTAGGGTAGGCATCGGCCGTTTATCCTAACCGACATTGCGGTGTCTAGGCTAGTGGTTATTAATTAGGCCCACTGTAGTGGTGGTTCCTTCCCACTTACCTGGCCGTACTTGTCCGTGAAGAGGCGGTTTGAGGTCCTATTTCTAGCCCTAGTTAGGAGCTGTCTAGTAGACCTAGGCAACCCTAGATCTAGGTCTGATTGTGCATGTGTGGTTGATACATTTGTGTCACGAGTCCCTTCCCAAAAACCTTTTTGCAAAACTCTCACATAAATAAAAAGAAAAAAAGGAAAATTTTTATTAAAAACTTGCAAGAATTTTGTCGCTAAGAAATCCCTGCACCCCACTTGCACCACCTACCTTCTTTCTTTTCTCATTCTTCTATCATGGGTATCCCACATCATAAATCTCTTGCCGAATTTTGGTATCCCGAACCTAACTTTGCGTCGTTCGTCAATTGTTTCGGTCAATTTAAAAACGATCCCTCCTTACCAAAAATTTCGTTGAAAGATCAAATAGAGGGATCTAGGATAAATAGTTTGACTTTTCAACCCACTTTGTGTCAACCGAGTCAACCTTTACAACCTACATATGTTGATACCACTTCTTCAAGTCCTTCTGTCACTCCTAGGCCGATGTCCATTGCTGAGCATATGGCTCAATCTCGCAGTCGATCTTTCACCCCTCTCCACTCATCTAGTTTTAGGGATCCGCACGATTATTCACCTTCTTATCCATATGTTGACCCTACTCCTGTCTTACCACCCACTTCCTACCAGTCATACCCGACCTTCCCACCTTCACTAGACGCTGTTTCGACACAGCCATTAGGGAGTTTCACATACCCAACCAATTTTGAATCTTTTACTGAACCCCCCTCACCACCTACGTCTAGTTTGGAAGAGTCGTTGGAGGCTTATATTGCTGCAACAAACAAAATGATGAGGAATGTGGAAGCGTCCATAGCCACCCTTATGCATCCTAGTGAACCGGTAGCTAGTGTCCCGCTAGCTCAAAATTTTTTAATGTATAAGAAGGCGGTTGGACAGAGTGAGAATGAGAGAGGATTTACAAATCAAACCTACCCTTACCCAATTGAAGCCCACAACTCCTGTTTTCCATCGATTGCCCTAAATAGTTCACCTGTTGAAAATAAAAATGAGTTGTGTGATTTTGTAGTGCTTGATTTGCCAAATTGTGAAGAACCCCTTTCGAGTGAAACCGCACCTAATCCGTTTAACCTTTACACATCCACTCTAGAACCTACATTGATAAACATCTATGCTTTTGAGGAGGTGTCTAAAGAAATTGATTTTCACTTGATTGAGGATATAGAAGCCGGAAATATTTCGGATGATGAACCTGTCGATTTGCTTAAAATTTTATGTTCAAATCATCATCCTGAGTTATTAAATGTTTCCCCCGAATCTCATATGCGTCTAGATTTTGATGATAATGGCATGGATGAATTAAATATTGAGGATAGTACTGAGAAGAGTCTTGAGGATAATATCGAGGTTAAACCATTTTTATTTGATGTGTCGGATTTTCCAATTCAGCCTCCTGAACCTTTGACTGTTATATCACCCTCACTCCTTCCTATTGTTCCGACCGAACAAATGACCGTTACGCTTTCATCTCCTATACCAAGTTCGGCGTACCCATGTTTTCTTGCGAATCTTAAGGGATTTGACCCCATTGCACGACGAGTTGGTAGGTTAGCGCAATCGCTTTTAACACATCGGTCATCACAAATTGCGCTAATTTATTCACTCAATTTACACCCTCAAGATCGCACTCCACTTCTTTCTTCTTTCCGTCTTTCTTCTCCCCCACCGAGACCATATTCTACCATTCTTCTTTCCACACGGTCTCGCGTGCCTTTCATCTCTTTTCTTTCCATCCGATTCTTGCACCAACTCTACCATTACCATGATAAGATTTTTGAATGGTTGGTGCTAACATTTGGCTTGTGTAAGGCCAAGCTTAACTTTGGGGGGAAATCTTGTAGTATATATGTATATATCCTTTTGTTTTCTTTTTCTATAAAAAATAAAAAAAATTCAAAACATTAAAATAATTATAAATAAATAAACAGGGGAGTATCGGTATTTTGACTCTCTTGGTTTAGCATGACAGTGAGGACACTGTCAAGTTCAAGTTTGGGGGTATGCTCGGTACGTCTTCTTCCTTCGCATTCATTTGTACATATTTTTGCATTTGCATACTTATTTGAAAACCCATAAAAATTGGAAAATTTTGAAAATCATAAAAATTATTGTATTCAATTTTGGCTTATTTGACTAGAGTTTGACAAATAGGTTAACTGGCTAGGACAACTAGATCTTAAACTTAGTGAATTAAAAACCCTAAAAATAACATTCCTTAAAGTTTAACGGTAGAAAGTATATGCCTTGTAGTTTATTTAAAAATAGGCAAATTTTGGGTTCACTTCTTGGGCTAAATCGAAACAAGGGAAGAGTATTGATGTTCTTATTAGAGTATAAGTTTGAAAAATAGTTCCTAGCTTAAGTCTAGATTCTGAAAACGTATACCCTACAAATTGCACAATCATACACCTTGAAACTTGGAATAGTAGAGGAGACCTTGAATTGCTCTTGTCTAAAGTCCTTAGTACAATGAAAATAAAGAAAAAGTGAATAAAGAATAAAAAAATGGACACTGGTTTTTGTGATTACTTAAGATTGCAAAAATAGAAAATATTTAGCGAGGGTGCTTCATCACCTAGTGCCTTAGACCAACTGGTTTGGGAGTCACTGCTAAAACCTTGGGTGTTGCAAAGACTAGGAAGTACGCTTTAAAGTGCAAACGCATTTTGTAATCGGTCGTTGGTACCTCAAGAAGTATTAACGGTCGCATGAAGGATGTGTAAGCAAATTTCATTTAAAAATTCACTAATAAGTGCTTTGGACAACGGACAAGGGCATGATTGCTTGATTTGAATCTCCAAGTGTAGGGGTGATCTATACACACACGTAGGGGTATGTGATTGGAATTTAGATAAGAGAGAGGAATGAAAGATAGAACTTGTATCTTTAATAGAGTGATAGAAATTCCTAATTGGAGATGGAACCCTAGAAGGAAAACTTAAGAGATGTCGAAAGCTAAGTAGGTCTACATAACATGTATAATCTTAAGTTAGATGATGAGGAAGTGTGAAGAATGCGGGTGGATAATTTACGGGTCAACGATAATAGAATTCCTTGTTAGAAAACCTAATTGGAGAACAATAGTAAATGGGCCGAGTTGATAGGATTTTGTGGGTGTAATCCGCTGAAAACCCTCAGGAGACAACACTCCTCCTACTAGGGACACCTAAAGGTTTAACGGCTTGTTGCACGTGCTCAGTGCAATCGTGTTTCCCTGCGAAAGTGTGGTTAGGATTTTAGTGAATAAAAAAATAAGTTTGCTCGAGGACGAGCAAAAGGTAAGTTTGGGGGTATTTGTTCAGACCATAATATTGCATTTTTCATTCCCCTTTTCTTATCCTTTTTATAAATAAACAGGTACTCTTGACGCACGTTTGTTGCATATTACAGGATACATGTTTTTGGAGCAAATACAGTGAAAAAGACACAAAACAACAGAAAAAGGAACTTTTGACCAACAATTAGACGGATCCTAGTCAAGCCTAGACGAAGAACAGTGCAAGGTCCAAAATGTCAAAGTGAACGGTCAAAAGATACGAACAAGTTTCCACTGAAGATCTGGAGAAGACCCAGAAGCCAAACAGAGAAAAGTTATGAAGAACTAAGAAGACCTAACAACCAAGATGCAGCACAGAAAATATGGCGGCCCAAGACCACCAAAGGGCCGTGGATCCGCGGCCCAAGCCAACATTTGCCGCGGATCCGCGGCCGTTTATTGCACGTGTCGGCACCGACTTCTTGTGTCGGTGCGACGGTTCGGGTGTTGGGATTTTTAGAGGTCAAATCAGTAATTGCGCATGTGCGAGACTCTGAAACCCTAATTCTCCTGTTTACTTATAAATTGTAATCTCAAATCTGTAAAACCCTATGCCTCTTTTCAATAAATAAAATTCAGAATTTCTGGGATTATATTCAGATCTATTCTGTCTTCTACTTGGAGGGAGCCATCAAATCAGTAGGTAATTTTATTTCCTTGCTTTTATTTTCTAGTATATTTTATCATCCCCTAATGAGCGAGTAGTCTCCTCGCTTGTTAGGGTTAGCCTTAGCGAAAGGGTTGAGAGATGAGATCTCTCACCCCTTTCAATGCCACCTTCACTTAAGAGTTAGAACTCCATGCATACGCGCACAACCGCTCCCTACGGCACCCTAACCCTAGAGGTAACGGTGAACCGTAGTATAAAGGGCCGGTTGCGCACGTTTTCCATGGGGGTTAGGGTAATTATCAATAAAGGAAGGATACAAATCTAGAGGAAGAAACATCTTCCCAAAAGATTTGGATCCACTTTATTGATAATTACCGTAACATCTAATAGATCTAAAAAAGAAGGCATTGAAAGCGGTGAAGAAAACGTTAATCTCCAAAACTTCCCCTAAGCCTAACCCTAGCAAGACTTTTAATTAGATTAATTAGATCCAGTTTTCATAGATTTTTATAAACCAACCAAAACGACACTTTGAATCAACTCGTTAAAACACATAAAAGGAATTTACCCGTCTCTGTGGATCGACCCGTACTCACCGGCTAGCTGCGAAGCGACGCCGTTTCTGATTGCGGTAAACTCATATTTTTGACACAAATCAAGAATCTCATTTTCTTTTAGAATAGTCCAGGAATGCCATGCACAAGTATTCTCCTCCCCGATCTTATCATAGGACATAATACTTATACCCGTATTTTGGTTCTCTACTTCTAACTTATATTCTGTGAATACCTCAAAAGCTTTAGACTTATGTTTCAACAGGAACATATGACTGAATCTTGAGAGATTATCAGAGAATATAATGAAGTATAAAGAACCAGTCCTGGCATGTGTAGACAGGAGACTTTATATACATCATCATGTATCAGTCCCAAGAGTTCATTAACTCTTTCTCTGCTTCCAGTAAACAGAGCTGGTGCCATTATATCTTTGTGACATGACTGGCAAGTTTCACAAGATGTAAATTCAAACTGATTTAAATATGCATCTAAATGTAACTTCAGCTAGTCGGGTCGCATTGATATGACCTAGTCTACAATACCTCAAGAAGAATTTGTTCATTTCTGAACTCTTCCTCTTGTGTGTGTTCAGTATACAAGGAACTGTAGTTTGATTTAGAACGTCAATGCTTTTAGATAACGTGCCTGAACCGATCAACTTTTGATATAGGAAATGTTCAAAACATTATCCAACAATACAAAATTATATCATTTCTTTACTAATAAAAAGACTGATATGATTTTGTATATCAGGTTCGGTATCTAATAGTATTTGTTCAGAATCAATGTATTGGTAATACAGGGTGACAGTGACCAAACGACTTGGCTGCAACACTTGCCCCGTTTTCTGCCTCATGAAACTTATCACCCGTTCTCAGTTTTTTTTACCTTTTTGTAGCCCTATGTAACAGATTACATATCTGGGATCCTGATCCGGTATCGAATACCCAGGATGCAGAGGATACTGAGAAACAGTTCTTTATAATGAACACACCCGAAGGAGATGCATCATATGCACTTTCTTCGTTTGGGCGGCATAGGAATTCTGGTATTCCCCTTATTTCCTGCTCTGTCTTATAACAATTATAAGTTGGAGCGGGACCAACGTTCCCCAGCTCAGTATAACAAGCGGGTTCGGGTAAAATTCCGTATTATTATCTTGATTAAGGCGTGATATGGTCGCTACCTGGAGAGAGAGAGAAGAAAACACTCTGCGTGCGCTCTTGCAAGATTAGATTGGTTATGTATTTTATCTAATCAGGATGGCTCCCACTGTTTTTATCAAATCTTCTTTCAAACCTTAAAAGGAAAGACTAGCTGGGATTAATTACACTCTACAAGTTCGCCAATCTTTCAGCCAGGCCAGTGTCGGTACTTTGAGGGAGGTTCCCCGTGCTTTCGCACGGACCTAATTACAGTAAACCTCGTTTTCCCAGAGGCGTAACCCCGTTGACACCTTTCTAGACACCTACTTGATCGGCTAATTGCAAAGTGCAAAACTCTCCCAGGAGTAACAATTACTCGCAGTTGGTATCGGGATCCAACTATCATATAGAAGGTATGCAATCTCATTGCAAGTTTCAACACTTGAAACTCCCGATAATGGTTTTTACCCCTAACACTTATGACCTTAACTAAGGTCAACAAATCATAAGTACTAGTCAAGTTCTACCCGTCATTTCGTGATTAATTAGACCCACCCACATGACCCTTAACTAAGGTCACCAAAGTCACTCGACTGTCCTAAATAATCGCATCATATGCGGTGTAGGAAGACATCACTTAGCTACCGTACACTGTGCCTTGACTATGGTCAACAAACACAGCACGAATACTAAGTACTCTACTTCCTAAAATGACGGAGGGTTGCGAATGGTTTTTATGAAAACCTTTAACGCTTTGAACTTGATCTTGTTGCGGAATCAAATGGTTTTTAAATGGAATGTTTTTTAGGCTTTTCTAGTTTTGCTAAAGGGGTCACTCCCGGTGAAGGGATCGTCGGCCCTTTCCTCGTCGAATGAGGTGCGTGATATATCATATATATCACTGTGCAAAGCAGAAACTATAGAAGCGATCAAAAGAAAAACCGAGGGTTGTAGCATCTGCCAGTTATTGCTAAAGGAGTCACTCCCGGTGAAGGGATCTCGGTCCTTTCCTCATCGAATAAGGTGCAAGATGTTCTACAATGAACACCGCGATGCAAAGCAAGAACTGTAGCTACCTGTTTTTATTTTGAAATTCGATTCCACAACATCAATTAGGTTTATTTTCTTTCATTAATCTCATTAATGAATATCCCATCATTTAAATTACCTAAACATCACAGATAAATATGACGTACACTTATGCCATCCGCATTCGCCTCGATGTCCCCTCGTGCACCGTTAGGTTAGGTAACTAACGGCAGAGCGGGGCAGGGTTAGCGCGGGTGTAAAACATAAGTAACGTCTATATAATATATCATATATACTATAATATCTGTCACAGAACATCATATGATCACATCACAGATAAATCACAGCAGAAGAAACATATGAAATATTGGATATACTAGGACGTCCGTGTTTTCAATACGAGCCAGTATAAAACACGGATTCCACGGTCGTGATGAATAGCCAATACCACACCCCTAGACCTCTACGAGAGCGGCAAGCAACCCTACCAATTCTAGGGTTAGGAGACCCGGACTCGACTTTTCGAGATGGTCTCCCACTGGACCCTAGAACCCGGTTACTTATGCTCCCCTCCTTGGGTCTATCCTAGTGCAGAAAAGTAAATAATATACATCAACGGTGACATCTTCCACAACCTGGAAGTGCCCCAATAAAAGAATATTACATACAAGTTTTTACATGAATGAAAATGAAAAACACTCATCTCACATAAAAAACCCCCGGCTATTCGAACACTACGATCCAACATAACATATCCAGCAACACATAACATCATATGTCATCAACGTAAGCAAACATGTGTATCCCAATTGTCGTTGACATATAGCAACGAAACCGGCGATATCACATATTACACTTACGGTCACAGAAAAGAAAGTGTAAAACTACAACAGTTGGAATCCGCAACCACCTCAGACATCGCATGCCTGACCAAATGAATTCTTTAGACATCGCATGCCTAACAATTATAAACCCCGCATTTTAGTCTCATTATCGAAAACACTTTTCAATACCAAGTCGGGCAATTCAACAGGATTCCCGACATTTTGATCGAATGCTCATCGCAAACTTTAGTAGACGGCCGCACCCCCGATACCGTCGACGAAGTGCACCAAGGCGGAACACCGCTGCCGCGAGCACCCGAACGGATGCTTTCAGCGACGGGGTTCTCCTACAGTCACTTGGTCGGGGCTATGGAGTTAGGCTGTCTATTAAGTTTACCCGGTGAGTATCCGCGTACACTACGTGATTGCGATGGACTTTTGATCACATCAAAATTCCGTGGCAACCGATCAAATGAGACTAAAGTGCTATCTTTATAACATTCATTCAGTTATCACATAACTTTTGTGAATTCCAATTGTTGTATCACATTCCGGATAAACAGAAAATGTTAAACTTTCCGATTGAACATTCGAACACCCAAGTTTTCCCGAAACAGCTCAACACATGAAATAAGTCTAACAACATTCAGTTCGTGCCTCAGTACCAACGGTCCAGCCGTAGAAGGGTCAAGCCAACGCCTCACATGTGGCACGCCGTACTGCCCTAAACCCGAAGGTTCAAAGGGCAGTTCAAGACGGTCACATAATCGAGTTAAGGTTTGTTGTCTTCTAGAGGGTCCATCGCGTTACTTGTACTACTTAGAACGTCGTTAAACTAATGAAAAATCCAACAATTGGAAATTTCCCGGCAGGGGAAAAAGTGGGTATTTATATCCGGTCGAATTTTTTAACATATTCTAAGATTATCCGGAAAAGCACACAGACAGAATTAGACAATCCGATCGATACACCGAGTCCCCAAAACAACCCAGAAAATACAACTCTGGAAAAAATTATTAAAAATTCCCAGGAAAACCAGCACAGAAAACTAAGAATTACTGTGCAAAAACATCTGTCTGAATAGACCAACTTGCCGCGGAACCGCCGCATTAGGCATTCATATGTGGCGGTTCCGCCGCACTATTAACGATTCAGAGCCCCCGTTTTAAACAGTAATTCTTAGAATATTGCACTGAGGTTTCTGCATATTTTTAATCTACAAAAATCCACATTTTACAGAATTGTCCAGAGAGCATTTTAAAGTCGGGGTTTTGGGTCGATCGGACTTCTAACTCCGTCTACGCATCGCCTAAGGCTCTAGCTAGGCTCTGATACCACTGATAGGTTCCTAGGCACTCTAATGGAGTCTCACAAGGCTTCAAACATGGCCAATTAAAATTTTACAAGTTCCTACAAACCCTAATACGGAGCGTTAACTAGATAATGAGGCGATGCAAGCATGTAAACGAATTAAATGCTAAAGGAAAGTGGCTACAACCTTTATAGATCCAGTCCTCCACCTCTATGGCTCCGCGATAAAGTCTCCTCGCTGTACAAATCGGATCTTGGGCTCTAGCGTCGGCTTCATCGGAGAAAAAGCGGGCTAGGTCATTGACGACGATGCCGAAGATGATCTACGTCGAGGCATCGCTAGATCAAGCTCCAACTTCACCAAGTCAAGAAAACTTGTGAAGGAAACACCCTATACTACTTGGCAAGAGGTAGAGGATGAAGAAATAGGAAGTGGGTAGACTTTAGATTTGGATTTCTCACACTTTTTCATCAATCACCATTGATGTAGCAAGCTTCTTTTCATGGAAGAAGAAGAAGAAGATATGATAAGTTAATTAGAAAATAGAAAATAAATCATACTTATCATAATGTCAACTATGGTTAGATATAGAGAATAAACTAAGGTTAAAGTGAATGGTTAGGGTTAAGGAAAGAAACAAAATAGTCAACCATTCAAAGCTTCATGAAGCTTCAAAGATAAACCAAACTTAGCCACCATTTTATTTCTTTCAATAAAGAATAAATGAATAAAGAAATAAGCAAATAAAAATTAAACCCTAACCATTCATATAACAATGGTCAATTCTTTACACAAACCCTAGCTTGCATGTATCATCAAACATGATACAATCTTGTGCACAAAAGTATATCACATATACAACTTGTGCATTTCAAGTGAGAAAATCCATTTAAAGTGAACCAATACTAGTTAATGCAAAGTGATATATCAAATATAAAATTATACATTAAATCATTAAATCAACACTTGATTTAACGATCCGGTCATATCGCATATAACCGACTAGTATCCTATGTATCGGCTTATCGAATCAATCCTTGATTCGATAACTAGGTTATATCGCATATAACCAATCGATACATTCATCGCGAGAATGGAATACGGTATCACATACACGAATTATTCTCGGTCCTACAGATATCTCATATGCGCTCCTATTTCGTTTCGCTTGAGCTAGGAAACCTCTGTGTAGGACTCTAAAGACTCATCAATACGCCGGCAGCAGATGATGATCATATCAAACACCCACAAGCCGCAAGCGGTCTGCTAAACGTAACGGCCACCCGGGTATTGAGCGATCAGAAGATCGACGAGCAAGCCCGCTCACGCTCCTGTGAATCCAACCAGTAACACTTACCGTACAGTCCGGTCTGTTCGTCTGATATGTCGCATATCTCGTCTAGGGGTGGTAAACGTCAGACCCCAATAGCTCGATAAGTCATGCCGACGTGAGGTCCATAACTTTCGTGAAACTACTGATAACTCTTACCAGTATATCACAGCAACCCTGGCCAGGGATTTCCTGTTATGGCCAGTCGTGCATTGCGCAACATCTACCCCCAATACCGCGAGAGACGAATCCCCTCCTATCGCTCATTGCCTCCATGTGAATCGGGACTGTACCCAAAAACCACCTGTTTGCATGACTCAGTAGAGCCGTGGTAGGGTGAAAATCAAAGTACAGTGGGAGACACACAAGACTCTATGACGATCTCGGGTCAACAGACTAAGCTGTACCAGTGTCACCAGAGAACTGCCATCTGACGTGAGGTATAATACCATCTGGGAGTTCTCGGCGAGTCCGTTCAGTGTACCCAGTCTCCACTGAGCACCCGCATACCATCTGATTGATTGATTTAGCGTGCTTGCGCTTTCTAAAAAATAGATCAAAAATATTTATAACCGCAATCAAGAACGGCGTCGCATGAAGCTAGCCGGTGAGT
The DNA here is from genome assembly GCA_030015575.1 of Agapanthus africanus. Lineage (NCBI taxonomy): Eukaryota > Viridiplantae > Streptophyta > Magnoliopsida > Asparagales > Amaryllidaceae > Agapanthus > Agapanthus africanus. The sequence continues at coordinate 59,875,315 of CM057338.1, forward strand.
ACGGGTCGGTCCACAGGGATGTTGTGAATTTCCTAATCGCGCTAACGAGTTAATTCCGAAGGGTGTTCGGATTGATTATTAAATCTAAAAATTGAAGTTGTATGATACTAGGATTAGAAACTTGCTAGGATTAAGTTTAGGGAAAATTTGGTAAACAAAGATCTACATCTCTTTCCATTGCCTTTTAATTAAAGATATCATATTAGTGTTATGGTAAATCTTAACAAAGGGGATTAGGATGATTGGGAAGATTGATTCTTCCTCTAGATCCTTGTCCTTCCTTTCTTAATCTTTACCCTAACCTCCATGGAAAACCTTAAAATCCGGGCCTTTATACTACGATATCACCGCTACCTCGAGGGATAGGGTGCCGTAGGGAGCGGAATAAGAAGGTATGCATGGAGTTCTAATTTTCATAAAAGATTGGCAAAGAAAAGAGACGAGAGATCTTCATCTCTCAAATCCTTCCCTATTCCTAACCCTAACAAGCGAGGAAACTACTCGCTCATTGAAGGGATGAAGAAAGACATGATTTTATTAAAGAGAAAAAACATCTATTGCAAGTTAATAAAATTCTTAAACTAAATTAAACTAAGGCAAGAAAATAATTTACCTACAAAAAATGATGCTCTCCAAAAGAATGCTGAAATTTATTAATGAAGGGAGGCATGAGAAATTACAATGAGTAGAGTTCCTATTTATAGAGAATAGGAAACCCTAGGTTACAATTGATTTGCATGTCTACATTTACCAAAATATCCTTAGGAAGACCTAGTCAAAATAGACTTCAACCTTTGGTAAAATTTTATGTCTCTGTCTCTTTAAAAGAAGGTATTGGGCCTTGGATCTTTGGGCTTCCTTATTATTTGGTTCTTTATTAAAATAGCTTCTATGTTCCATCCAGATCTCCAGTGAATAATTGCGGTGGACTTTTAACCGTTCGCTTTGTAATCTTGGACCTTGCATTGCCTTGTACTTTGTGAATTTTATCTTTGATGTAGGCTTGATCAAGAGTCTTCTGTTTGTTGGTCAAAGTCCACTTTTGCATCGTCTTTTCATCGTTTTCACTGTTTTCTGTCCAAGAACCTGTAACCTGTAATATGTAGCAGACATGCATCAAAAGCACCTGTTTATTTGTAAAAAGAATAAGAATGGGGAATATAATAATACAATATTATGGTGTGAACAAATACCCCCAAACTTATCTTTTGCTCGTCCTCGAGCAAGCTTATTTTTATTCACTAAAATCCTAACCTAGCCACACTTTCGCAGGGAAACGCGATTGCACTGAGCACGTGCAACAAGCCGTTAAATCTCTAGGTGTCCCTAGTAGGAGGAGTGTTGTCTCCTGAGGGTTTTCAGCGGATTACACCCACAAAATCCTATCAACTTGGCCCATTGCTTTTGTTCTCCAATTAGGTTTTCTAACAAGGAATTCTATTATCTTTTGACTCGCAAATTATCCACCCACACTCTTCACACTTCCTCATTATTTAACTTAAGATTATATATGTTATGTAGATCTACTTAGCTTTCGGCATTTCTTAAGTTTTCCTTCTAGGGTTCTATCTCCACTTAGGAATTTCTATCAACTTTTACTAAAGATACAAGTTCTATTCTTCACTCCTTTCTCTCATCTAAACTGCAATCACATATCCCCACGTGTGTGTAAAATTCACCCCTACACTTGGAAATTCAAATCAAGCAATTATACCCTTGTCCGTTGTCCAAAGTACTTATTAGTAGGTGAATTTTTAATTGAATTTTGCTTACACATCCTTCATGCGACTGTTAATACTTCTTGAGGTACCAACAACCGATTACAAGATATGTTTGCACTTTAAAGCGTAATTCCTAGTCTTACAACACCCAAGGCTTTTAGCAGTGACTCCCAAAGCAGTTGGTCTAAGGCACTAGGTGATGAAGCACCCTCGCTAAATATTTTTCTATTTTTACAGCCTTAAGTAATCACAAAAACCAGTGTTCATTTTTTTCTTTTCTTTATTCACTTTTTTTCTTTTATTTTCATTGTACTAAGGACTTTAGACAAGAGCATTTCAAGGTCTCCTCTACTATTCCAAGTTTCAAGGTGCGTGATTGTGCAAATTGTAGGGTATACGTTTTCAGAATCTAGACTTAAGCTAGGAACTATTTTTCAAACTTATACTCTAATAAGAACATCAATACTCTTCCCTCATTTTGACTTAGCCCAAGAAGTGAACCCAAAATTTGCCTATTTCTAAATAAACTACAAGGCATATACTTTCTACCGTTAAACTTTAAGGAAGGTTATTTTTAGGGTTTTTACTTCACTAAGTCTAATATCTAGTTGTTCCTAACCAGTTGACCTATCTGTCAAACTCAAGTCGATTAGCCAAAATTGAATACAGTAATTTTTATAATTTTTGAAATTTTTAAATTTTTATGGGGTTTTCAAATAACTATGCAAATGCAAAAATATGTACAAATGAATGTGAAGGAAGAAGACGTACCGAGCATACCCCCAAACTTAAACTTGACAGTGTCCTCACTGTCATGCTAAACCAAGAGGGTCAAAATACCGGTACTCCCCTGTTTATTTATTTATAATAATTTTTTTTATATTTTTAATGTTTTAATTTTTTTTTATAGAAAAGAAAACCAAAAAAATATATACATATATACAAAGATTCCCCCAAACTTAAGCTTGGCCTTACACAAACCAAAGGTTAGCACCAACCATTCAAAAATCTTATCGTGGTAATGGTCTAGTTGGTGAAAGAATGGAGTAGAAAGAAAAGAGATGAGAAACACACGAGACCGAATGGGAAGAAGAGAATATGGTCTCGGTGGGGGAGAAGAATGGTGGAAAGGAGAAAGAAGGGTCGCGCGAACTTGAGCGTGTAAATCGAGTGAATAAATTAGCGCAATATGTGATGACCGATATGTTATAAGCGATTGCGCTAACCTATCCACCCGTCGTGAAATGGGGTCAAATCCCTCAAGATTCGCAAGAAAACATGGGTACGCCGAACTTGGTATCGGAGATGAAAGCGTAACGGTCATTTGTACGGTCGGGACAATAGGAGAGATGAAAGGGAGTGAATTAGGGATGGTCTCATTCTCACCGTAGTAAACTGTGTCGAACTGGAAAGATTCCATCAATGGTTCGAAACGATTGTAAGCAACCGAGTCTGATGGATTAACTAACTCATCTGAAAATGCAAAGGACTCAAACTCGGGCGGTGAAACTTCAACATCGTCCGAAAAAGTGAAACACTTGTAAGTGTCATCGGCTGTGAGAACTGTGTCAGATTCGAAGGAAAAGTTTTCAAGCTCACAGTCGTCAAGCGTGAAATGAGGCGTGGTCGGAACGATGGAAAAGAGGGAAGGTGATTTAGGTAAAGGTTCAAGAGGATGAATTGGAAAATCCGACACATCAAAGAAAAATGGTTCAACCTCAATATGATCCTCACTACTCTCCTCAATATTATCCTCATAATTCTCCTCAATATTCAACTCATCCATGCCATTATCATCAAAATCAAGACGCATATGAGATTCGGGAGAAACATTTAATAACTCGGGATGATGATTTGAACATAAAATTTCAATTAAATCGACAGGTTTATCATCCGAAATATTCCCGGCGTCTATATCCTCAATCAAGTGAAAGTCAATTTCTTTAGACACCTCCTCAAAAGCATGGATGTTTATCAATGTAGGTTCTAGAGTGGAAGTGTAAAGGTCAAACGGATTAGGTGCTGTTTCACTCAAAGGGGGTTCCTCACAATTTGGCAAATCAAACACTACAAAGTCGCACAACCCGTTTTTATTTTGAACTTGTGAATCATTTAGGGCAATTGATGGAAAACCGGAGTTGTGGGCTTCAATTGGGTAAGGGTAGGTTTGATTTGAAAATCCTCTCTCATTCTCACTCTGTCCAACTGCCGCCTCATACATTGAAAAATTTGGAGCTAGCGGAAAACTAACTACCGGTTCAGCAGGTTGCATAAGGGTGGCCACGGACGCTTCCATATTCCTAACCATTTTGTTTGTTGCTGCGATATACGCCTCCAACGCCTCTTCCAAACTAGACTTGGGTGGTAAGGGGGTTTCGGTAAAAGATTCAAGTTTTTTTGGATACGTGAAACTCCCAAAAGGCTGTGTAGGAACAGGGTCTAGTGACGGTGGGAAAGTCGGGTAGGACTGGTAGGAAGTGGGTTGTTGGACAGGGGTAGGGTCAACATGTGGATAAAAAGGTGAATAGTCGTGCGAATCCCTATAACTAGATGTGTGGAGAGGGGTAAAAGATCGGCTGCGAGATTGAGCAATATGCTCAGCAATGGACATCGGCTTAGGAGTGACAGAAGGACTTGAAAAAGTGGTATCAACATATGGAAGTGGTGAAGGTTGACTTGGTTGACACAAAATGGGTTGAAAAGTCGAATTGTTTCTCCTAGACGCCTCTATTTGATCTTTCAAAGATATTTTAGGCATGGAAGGATCGTCTTTAAATTGATCGAACAAATTGCCGAACGACGCAAAATTAGGCTCGGGATACCAAAGTTTGGCAAGTGATTTATTATGTGGGGTACCCATGATAGAAGAAAGAGAAGATGAAGAAGGTAGGTGGTGCAAGGATTTCTTAGCGGCAAAAGTTGCAAGTCCCTTTTTTTTAAAAAAAAAATTCCTCTTATTATTCTTTTTTATTTGTTTTGCAAAAATTTTCGATAAAGGGCTAAGACACAAATGCAAATAACCAGAAATGCACAATCAGTCCTAGATCTAGGGTCACCTAGGTCAGCTAGACAGCTCCTAACTGTTCCAAAGGGCTAGAAATAGGACCTCAAACCGCCTCTTCACTGCCAATTGCGGCCAGGTAAGTGGGAAGGAACCACCACCACAGTGGGCCTAATTAATAACCACTAGCCTAGACACCGCAATGTCAGTTAGGATAAACGGTCGATGCCTATACTAGTCCTTTTCCTATTGAGCTCGATGTCCTTAGGTCTGAGTCTAATATTTTTTAATTAATTATGGTCAATGCACATGCTTTAGGTGTTTTCTGGGGTCCTGGGAAGGGTGATGAAATCCCCACCCAATTTGAATTGGTCAAAAGCCCCTTAAAGTCAGTTTTAAAGATATGCAAAACAGAAAAAATCACTTACAATCAAATCTTTTTTTTTTGTGTGAATTTCAAAGTTTGCAAGTTTTCTAATTAAAACTTTCTTTTTTTCTCTTGCTCTTTATTTGGAAATTTTGCAAGAAGATTTTCGATAAAAGATATGCAAAACAAAAAATATTACTTGCAATCAATTATTATTTTAAGCATATCACAAAGAATCTTTATTTGGAAAAAAATTGTTGCAAAAAGATATTCGAGAAAAGACATGCAACAAAAAAAAGATTACTTGCAATCAATTATTATTTTAAACGAGGCGCACAAATCCTGCACAAGATTGTTATTTGGAAGGGGAAATATTTTTATAGCGCACAGATTCCTGCAGGAATTTTTCAGAAAAGATTTATCTAGATTTCCAGGACAAGAACATAGGAACTTACAGTGCAATTTTCTCCAGCTGATAACACAGGGGGACCGCGGATCCGCGGTATAAGCGGCTTGGCGCAGCGGAAACGCGGCGGCTACGGCGGCGCAGATCCCGAGACTTGACCAGATGACCGCGGAAGGGCGGCAGAAGGCTTCTAATGCCGCGGAATCGCGGTGGTATGGGCTGCTCGCGTCTGGAGAATTTTTCTATTGTTCTGTTTCGGAAATTCTCCTCTGTTCTGATCTTCTATTTTCTGTTTTGCTTTCTGGAAATTTCCAGATCTGAGTTTGTTCCTGCAAGATTTCACACAACAAAGTATCCTTTCCAAAAAATAACAATTGACATATTTTTATAGTTTTTTTTTTCCAGATTTTTATGATTTTTTAATTTTAAGATTAACCCGAAATTGCAAAAAGGAAATTTCTACGCCATCCCCGGCAACGGCGCCATTTGATTGATTGATTTAGCGTGCTTGCGCTTTCTAAAAAATAGATCAAAAATATTTGTAACCGCAATCAAGAACGGTGTCGCATGAAGCTAGCCGGTGAGTACGGGTCGATCCACAGGGATGTTGTGAATTTCCTAATCGCGCTAACGAGTTAATTCCGAAGGGTGTTCGGATTGATTATTAAATCTAAAAATTGAAGTTGTATGATACTAGGATTAGAAACTTGCTAGGATTAAGTTTAGGGAAAATTTGGTAAACAAAGATCTACATCTCTTTCCATTGCCTTTTAATTAAAGATATCATATTAGTGTTATGGTAAATCTTAACAAAGGGGATTAGGATGATTGGGAAGATTGATTCTTCCTCTAGATCCTTGTCCTTCCTTTCTTAATCTTTACCCTAACCTCCATGGAAAACCTTAAAATCCGGGCCTTTATACTACGATATCACCGCTACCTCGAGGGATAGGATGCCGTAGGGAGCGGAATAAGAAGGTATGCATGGAGTTCTAATTTTCATAAAAGATTGGCAAAGAAAAGAGACGAGAGATCTTCATCTCTCAAATCCTTCCCTATTCCTAACCCTAACAAGCGAGGAAACTACTCGCTCATTGAAGGGATGAAGAAAGACATGATTTTATTAAAGAGAAAAAACATCTATTGCAAGTTAATAAAATTCTTAAACTAAATTAAACTAAGGCAAGAAAATAATTTACCTACAAAAAATGATGCTCTCCAAAAGAATGCTGAAATTTATTAATGAAGGGAGGCATGAGAAATTACAATGAGTAGAGTCCCTATTTATAGAGAATAGGAAACCCTAGGTTACAATTAATTTGCATGTCTACATTTACCAAAATATCCTTAGGAAGACCTAGTCAAAATAGACTTAACCTTTGGTAAAATTTTATGTCTCTGTCTCTTTAAAAGAAGGTATTGGGCCTTGGATCTTTGGGCTTCCTTATTATTTGGTTCTTTATTAAAATAGCTTCTATGTTCCATCCAGATCTCCAGTGAATAATTGCGGTGGAATTTTAACCGTTCGCTTTGTAATCTTGGACCTTGCATTGCCTTGTACTTTGTGAATTTTATCTTTGATGTAGGCTTGATCAAGAGTCTTCTGTTTGTTGGTCAAAGTCCACTTTTGCATCGTCTTTTCATCGTTTTCACTGTTTTCTGTCCAAGAACCTGTAACCTGTAATATGTAGCAGACATGCATCAAAAGCACCTGTTTATTTGTAAAAAGAATAAGAATGGGGAATATAATAATACAATATTATGGTGTGAACACCATCTCCGATGTCAAACACCAATGGATATGGGATCATCCATCACGCATCACATGGGTCGAGAAGATATATGCTAGTCTACTCTGGAATATCGATGCCTCGTCTCGATATTCCCACGACTAGGAACAATGAAGGATGTACTCATTGACTACCCAGGCCCCACTAGTATGATCTTCATCATAGTCCTGGAAGTCGAGTACACATCCTAAGGGCTTTATCAATATGTAATCAGAGAGACAAAGAGTATACATGTTAAGATAAAGAGCAACCAGATAGCATACTATCATGTCGAGCAAGAAAGTCCTACCTATATATGTCCCAGCATCCACTACAATATACATCCAATGTACAGTAATGGCCTCTAGGGCATACATATAACTAACATACACATGCCAGGACCGGTTCTTTGTACTTCATTACATTCTCTGATGATCTCTCAAGATTCAGTCATATGTTCCTGTTGAAACACAAGTCCGAACCTTTTGAGATATTCACAGAATATAAGTTAGAAGTAGAGAACCAATACGGGTATAAGTATTATATCCTTTGATAAGATCAAGGAGGAGAATACTTGTGCATAGAATTCCTGGACTATTCTAAAGGAGAATGAGATTCTCTCTCAGCATTACTCCTCCGTATACACCATAGCACGATGGTATATCGGGGCAGGGCAATTGCACCCTATTCGATATGGTGCGCTCTATGATGAGTACTACTGAGTTACCTATTTCCTTTTAGGAGTTATGCACTGAGAAGCTGCATACCTATTGAATAGGGTTCAAATCAAATCAGTTGCCTACCACTTCATATTTGATATGATAGGGGAAGAGCCCATCTCTTAAGTCAGTTAGAATTTAGGGTTGTCCGGGCTATGTCTAAAAGCATAATCCGGACAAGCTCAAGGCAAGGTCTGTAATGTAGAACTGGAAAGGTTCCAGCTATACAAACTACAGCAGATGATTTGATAAAACCAAAGAATTCAATAGTTACCAACGAACCTCAGCCTCTCCGCCGATCTAGTAGGGTTCCTCATCCGCCTGAGAGATACTTCGGTTTCTCGATGACAGTGGGAGCGAGGATTGCATCATGAGATGATGACCCAACTAGTTTCAAGCAGGCCATCGAGAGTAGGGACTCTGTAAGAATGGCTGGATGCTTAGCGATCTGAGATGGAATCCATGTACACCAACAAAGTATGGACTTTGGTTGCTATATCTGAAGGGTTAACTCCCCATCAGGAGCAAGTATATCTTGAGAAGATTACTCGGTGTAGATGGAAAAGTTGAGACTTTCAAAACTAGACTTGTTAAAAGTTTTCGTCATCGACCAGGCATGGATAATGATGAAACCTTTTCCAGTGGCTATGCTTAAGTCCATCCGGATCCTACTTGACACGGCTACATACCATGACTACGATATCTGGCGGTTGGGTGTCATGACAGCTCTTCTAAATGATATTTTAGAAGAGAGAGTCTATAAGTACACAGTCAGAGGGCTTCGTAAACAGTGGGAGCAGCGGAAACGTGTCCAAGATGCTTTATAGGATAAAGCAGGCATCGCAGAGTTGGAACATCTGTTTTGATGTAGTAGTCAAATAGTTTGACTTCATCAAAATGGTAGATGAACCTTGTATATACAAAAAGATAGTAGGGAGTATGGTGGCGATCCTCGTAGACTATTTGGATGACATACTCTTGATAGGGAAGGAGTTTCCTATGCTACGCTCGGTCAATCTCCGCTTATCACAAGGATTCTCCATATAGGATCAAAGTGATACCTCCTAAATCTTGAGTTTTGATCTATGATATAGAAGTAATTGGATGTTAGGATTCTCACTAGTTGTAGTGAGATGGTATCAATCGATCCTGGGAGAATCACTGGAAAGGTTCCAGGGTGATAAGGACGACTGAAAGTCATTCACAGGCATTGTCTTTACCCTCAGTAAAGGGACGGTATGTTGGAAGAGTTCCAAGCTAGATACCGTGACATACTAGACGATTAAAGGCATGATACATCGCTACTTAAGATGCTACCAAAGAGGCTGTCTGGGTGTATATTAGTTCATGGGATGAACTTAGTTCCTCACATTGTGTGATAATGGAGTTGTGGCTTATGCCAAGGAACGTCCGTCCCATCCGTGATCCAGACATATTCTAAGGCAGTGTCACCTGATCATGGAGATGGTTGATCTCCAGGGTGATCGAGGTATGGAGAGTAGACTCAGAGGACAACACGGCGGATCCACTCACAAAGGCCTTTTCCCAGAGAGAGACTTTTATGGGATGGTTGAGTATGAGATACTACAACCACTGCTACCAGATGGCCCTAGTGCAAGTGGGAGATTGTTATTTATATGTATGCCCTAGAGGCCATTACTATACATAGGATGTATATTGTAGTGGATCCTTGGACATATATAGGGAGGACTTTCTTGCTCGACATGATAGTATGCTATCTGGTTGCTCTTTACCTTAACGTGTACACTGATTGTTTCTCTGTTACATGTTGGTAAAGCCCTTAGGATGTGTACTTGACTACCTAGACTATGATGCGGATCATACTAGTGGGGACATGGTAGTTCATAAGTACATTCTTCAAGGTCCCTAGTCGTGGGTGTATCGAGACGGGGCATCGATATACCAGAGTAGACTAGCGTATACCTTCTCGACCCATACAGATGGGCGATGGATGATCCCATATCCATTGGTGTTTGACATCAGAGATGATATACGGGTGCTCAGTGGAGATTGGGTACACTGGACGGACTCGCCGAGAACTCCTCGATGGTATTATACCTTACGTCAGATGGCAGTTCTCTGGTGACACTGGTACAGGTTAGTCTGTAGACCCGAGATCGTCATAGAGTCTTGTGTGATTCCCACTGTGCTTTGATTTCCACCTTACCACGTCCAAGAGGGCATGCAAAACGGTGGTTTTTGGGTACATCCCCAAATCACATGGAGGCAATGAGCGATAGGAGGGGATTCGTCTCTCCCGGTATAGGGGGTTGATGTTGCGCTGTGTTCGATTGGCTATAACCGGAAATCCCTGGCCAGGGTTGCTGAGATTTACTGGTAAGTGTTAACAGTAGTTTCTCGAACTATTATAAACCTCATATCGACACGACTTATCGAGCTATTGGGGTCTGACGTTTACCACCCCTAGACAAGATATGCGACATATCAGACGACGAGACCGGACTGTACGGTAAGTGTTACTGGTTGGATTCACAGGAGTGTGAGAGGGCTTGCTCGTTGATCCTCTGATCGCTCAATACCCGGGTGGCCGTTACGTTTAGCAGACCGCTTGCGGCTTATGGGTGTTTGATATGATCATCACCTGCTGCCGGCGTATTGACGAGTCTTTAGAGTCCTACACAGAGGTTTCCTTGCTCAAGCGAAACGAAATAGGAGCGCATATGAGATATGTGCGGGACCGAGAATAATACCAGTATGTGATACTGTATTCTATTCTCACGATTTGTATCATTGGACGGTTATATAAGATATAGCCGGGTTACCGAATCAAGTGTTGATTCGATACATTGATACACTTGATATTAGTCGGTTATATGCGGTATGACCGGATCATTAAATCAAGTGTTGATTTAATGATTTAATGTATAATTATATATTTGATATATTACTTTACATTAACTAGTATTTGTTCACTTAAGATTGATTTTCTCACTTGATGTGCACAAGTAGTATATGTGATATATTTTTGTGCACATGATTGTATCATGTTTGATGATACATGCAAACTTAGATGTGTGCTATACACCATATTTAGTTAATGGTTAGGGTTTTATTTGCCTTATTTATTTATTTTTGGCAAGAAAAAAAAACAAAATGGTAGTGGCTTTTCTTTGTTTTATTCTTGAAGATTCATGAAGCTTCAACCATTTTGTTTTATTCTTAACCCAACCATTAACCTAAACCCTAGTTTATTCTCTACATGAGTTAGCCTCACCCATGGTTGCATTATGATAATATCACTTGATTTATTATTATTAAATAATTCTTTTTCTTTCTTCTTCTTCATCTTCTTCATGAAGAAAAAGCAAAGCTTTCTTGAAAATTGTCAAGTGATGAAATCAAGTGAGAAATCCAAATCCAAAGTGAACCCACTTCCTATTTATTCATCCTCTACCACTTGCCATGTTGTATAGGGTGTTTTCTTCATAAGTTTCATGAGCTAGTGAAGATGGAGCTTGAGTTAGAGTTGCCTCGACGTAGATCATCTTCAGCATCGAAGTCAACGACCTAGCCCGCTCATTTCTCCGACGAAACCATCGCCAGAGTCCGGGATCCCGGTGATCGCAGCGAAGGGACGTCATCACGGAGCTAAAGAAGTGGAGGACCGGATCTACAAACGTTGTATTTCCATTCACTTAGCAATAAAGTTGTTTACTTGCTTGCTTTTTGCCTTTACCTCTAGTTAACGATCTAGCATTAGGGTTTCTCGGCATATAATTTTTGGAGTTGGCATGGTTGATGCCTTATGGAACCTCTTGAGTGTGCCTAGGAACCCTACAAATCGCCGGTATAGTGATAGTCGGGGATAAAGAAGAGGGGGAATGATGTCCCCCTAACTCTATCGGGCATCAGCTTATAGGACTGATTCATCCCTCGAATCCCCCTCTCGGGATGGGGCTGCCCTGCATCTACAAAAAATATCAAGACAAGCAATATTAAGACAAAGTAGTATTAAGAAATCAAGGATTAACGATAACTGAAGTGCGATATATACCTCCGGCGACAGCAGCACGAGCCTGGGCCCGGGTAGCAGCACGAGCGGAACGATTGTTCCTCGGGTGAGGAACAGCCGGTGACCCGGACGTGAACGCATCCCCTCCAACTTGAAAATAAACATTTACGATAAAATTACATGAAGTTCATGTTTATTCTTAGATGATATATAAAATGAATAAATATTTTATATTTAATCATACTAACCTACAGACTGAGCGGAAGGTACGGAAGTGGCGGGCGTGGCCACTGTGCTAGATATGGACGCACCACCTATAATTAGACAATTAAAAATATATTATATAAGTAATTGCAAAAAGAATGTGTGTATATTTATGAACATACCCGCAGGTGCGGTGGTGGTCTCTGCCCGAGATGTGCAAGCACCACCTACTGCTAGACAATCAAAAAATGATTATCTAAATAAGAGCAAAAAGAATGTGTGTATATTTATGATATAACATTCTAAATCAATATGCATGCACTATAGGATATATAAATATACTTTCAGGTGCGGTAGTAGCCTCCATCTCTGTTGTGGACGCACCACCAACAACTCGACAATTAAACATTGACTATATAAGTAATTTGAAATAAATATGCGTGTATATCTATAATATTACATTCAAATGAATATGTGTGCAATATATCTGGAGGTGTGGCAAAGTCCACACGGAAGGAGTCGTCCGAAGGGGTCTCTGATCGGGGTGCAAGACCAGCCCTCTGAAGCTCCCTATACAGCTCTCCGAGCGGCAGAACTGCTCTGCCTCTACCGCGGGTGGTGCTCCTGCCGTCCCTCGCTGCTCCGGTCGTCTTCATTAAACCTAGATAAGAGTAAAATCATTACATATGCATGCAATATATGTATAGATAGTAGAAATGTGAAGTAATAATATAACATTACTGATAACCATTTTCGTTTCGTGGACGCATTAGACATATCTACTTAGATTTCATCATCGATATCATTTCTAACCTTTTTCATTTCGTGGATGCATTAGACATATCTACTTATATTTCATCATCGATATCACGTAACTTCACGATCAGCCGAAGACAACCCGTCTTTTGAAACAGACGGTCGAAGTACTTAAGTCTTCTTTCTTCTTCTGCCATATTACTGTCTTCTTCTTGTCCTTCCCCGTGATATAGCCAAGTTGTATAAAGTCTAGTAAAACCATGTTTAACGATGTGAAACTCTACGATTTCTACCTTCTGCCAGTACTTATTTCTACATCTATCGCACGGGCAGAGAATCTTCTCTAACACGATCTTATTCTGTGCGCCTGCAAATTCAATGAGCAGCAACTTCTGCGACAAAATTAGATTGTGTTAGTTATATGTATGCCCTAGAGGCCATTACTGTACATACGATGTATATTGTAGTGGATGCTGGGACATATATAGGGAGGACTTTCTTGCTCGACATGATAGTATGCTATCTGGTTGTACTTTATCTTAACATGTACTCTGATTGTCTCTATATTACATGTTGATAAAGCCCTTAGGATATGTACTCGACTACTGGGACTATGATGAGATCATACTAGTGGGGCCACGGTAGCCAACGAGTACATCCTATAACTGTTCCTAGTCGAGGGTGTATCGAGACAGGGCATCGATGCACCAGAGTAGACTAGCGTATACGCATCTTGACCCATATAATGGCGATGGATGATCCCATATTCATCGGTGTTTGACATCAAGGATGGTGTACGGGTGCTCAGTAGAGACTGGGTACACTGGACGGACTCGCCGAGAACTCCCAGATTGTATTATATCATACGTCAGATGGCAGTTCTCCGGTGACACTGGTACAGAGTAGTCTGTTGACCCGAGATCGTCATAGAGTCTTGTGTGGTTCCCACTGTGCTTTGATTTCCATCATACCACGTCCAAGAGGGCGTGCAAAAAGGTGGCTTTTGGGTACAGTCCCGAATCACATGGAGGCAATGAGCGATAGGAGGGGATTCGTCTCTCCCGGTATAGGGAGTTGATGTTGTGCTGTGTTCGATTGGCTATAACTGGAAATCCTGGCCAGGGTTGCTGAGATTTACTGGTAAGTGTTATCAGTAGTTTCTCGAACTGTTATAGACCTCATATCGAGCTACTGGGTTCTGACGTTTACCACCCCTAGGCGAGATATAGCAACATATCAGACGACGAGACCGGACTGTATGGGTGTGTTACTGTTTGGATTCACAGGAGAATGTACAGGCTTGCTTGTTGATCTTCTGAGCACTCAATACCTGGGTAGCTGTTACGTTTAGCTGACCGCTTGCAGCTTGTGGGTGTTTGATATGATCATCACCTACTGCCGGCGTATTGACGATTCTTTAGAGTCCTACACAGAGGTTTCTTGACTCAGGCAAAACGGAGTAGGGGCACATATGTGATATGTGCGGGACCGAGGATAATGCGATATGTGATACCGTATTCTATTCTCGCGATATTTGATATCAGCCGGGTCATCGGATCAAGTGTTGATTCGATGAATCGGTACGGATAAATATTAGTCGGTTATATGCGATATAGCCGGATTGTCGGATCAAGTGTTGATTCGATAATTTAATGTATAATAATATATATGATATATTAAATTACATTAACTAATATTTGCTCACTAAAAGATTCTTTTTCTCACTCGGGTAATACATTGATATATATACGATATATGTTAATTGTATTATTTTATTTAGTTACGATAAATATTATATATGTGATATATAATATTGTAACATGATATGATAACTAATGCAACTTGTTTAGTGGAGTTTAAACATGATTAGGGTTTGGATTAGGGTTAAGCTTTCTAGATGTTTCTAGAAGGTTTTCTTTTTATCATGATAAAGATATTTACAAGTGACTCATGCTTTAACCCAAACCAAACCCTAACCCTAGTCAATTCTCTACAATGGTTAAGTCAACCATGGTTGCATTATTCTTCATATTAATCCTTTCTTATTCATCACAAAAGAAAATGGATCACTATTCTTCTTCTTCCTTCATTCTTTCATGAAAAAGCTTGCTTGATTTTTCCTAAGTGATGAATAAATATGAGAAAAAGATAAATAAAGAGAGCAAAAATCCTACTTCATCATCCTCATCTTCCCTTGCCATTTAGATGAGGGTGTTCACATCATTTCATGAGTGTTAGTGCAGGGTTCCTAGGCACTCTAGTGAGGTCTCCCAAGCCATCAACCATGGCAATTTCAAAAATTATAGTGCCTACAAACCCTAAACAACGGATCGTATACTAGATTTCTAGGCGAACAAGAACTAGTTAACAGTTAACTATATGAAATACGGAAATACAACCTTTGTAGATCCGGTGCTCCACCTCCATAGCTCCGCAACGAGGTCCTCTCCGCTGTCCAAATCGAATCTGGGCTCTAGGATCGGCTTCGTCGGAGAATGGGCAAGCTAGGTCGTCGATGTCCATGCCGAAGATGATCTACGTCGAAGCATCGATGAATCAAGCTCCACCTTCACCAAACCCTAAAATCTTGTGAAGGAAACACACTCTACTACTTGGCAAGAGGTAGAGGATGAAGAAATAGGAGGTGGGTTAACTTTAGAATTGGATTTCTCACTCTTTCCATCAATCCACCATTGATGGAGCTTGCTTTTCATGAAGAAGAAGAAGAGCAAGAAGAAGATCATTGTTATGATAAGTTCTTAGAATAATGAAAAGAAAAACAATTCTTATCATAACTTGAACCCTAGTTAAGTGTAGAGAAAAGACCATGGTTAATGGAATGGTTAGGGTTAAGGATAAGAACAAAATGGTCACTAGGTCAAAGTCTTCAAGAAGCTTCAATATGAAACAAAAATAGCCACCATTTTCTTCTTATTCCTTTTCTAATTATTTCCAAAATAAATAAATAGATAAATAAATAATAAAAGGAAATAAAACCCTAATCATATTAATAACCATGGTTTATTCTTAACTTACACTTAAACAATCATGTATCATCAAACATGATACAAGCAAATGCACAAAAGTATATCGCATATACAATGCGCCCATCCGAGTGAGAAAATCCATCTTAAGTAAACCGATACTAGTTGATGCAAAGTAATATATCAAATATATAAATATGTATTAAATCATTAAATCAACACTTGATTCAATGACCCGGTTATGTCGCACACAACCGACTAGTATACAATATATCGGCTTATCGAATCAACGCTTGAATCGATAACTAGGTTATATCGCATACAACCATTCGATATATTTATCGCGAGAATAGAATACGGTATCACATACACGCATTATTCTCGGTCCCGCACATATCTCATATGCGCTCCTATTTCGTTTCGCTTGAGCCAGGAAACCTCTGTGTAGGACTCTAAAGACTCGTCAATACGCCGGCAGCAGGTGATGATCATATCAAACACCCACAAGCCGCAAGCGGTCTGCTAAACGTAACGGCCACCCGGGTATTGAGCGATCTGAAGATCGACGAGCAAGCCCGCTCACACTCCAGTGAATCCGACCAGTAACACTACCGTACAGTCCGGTCTGATCGTCTGATATGTCGCATATCTCGCCTAGGGGTGGTAAACGTCAGACCCCAATAGCTCAATAAGTCGTGTCGATATGAGGTCTATAACTGTTTGAGAAACTACTGGTAACACTTACCAGTAAATCTCAGCAACCCTGGCCAGGGATTTCCTGTTATAGCCAATCGAACACAGCGCAACATCAACCCCCATATACCGGGAGAGACGAATCCCCTCCTATCGCTCATTGCCTCCATGTGACTCGGGACTGTACCCAAAAACCACCGTTTTGCACGCCCTCTTGGACGTGGTAAGATGGAAATCAAAGCACAGTGGGAACCACACAAGACTCTATGACGATCTCGGGTCAACAGACTACTCTGTACCAGTGTCACCAGAGAACTGCCATCTGACGTGAGGTATAATACCATCTGGGAGTTCTCGGCGAGTCCGTCCAGTGTACCCAGTCTCTACTGAGCACCCGTATATCATCTCCGATGTCAAACACCAATGGATATGGGATCATCCATCGCCCATCTGTATGGGTCGAGAAGGTATACGCTAGTCTACTCTGGTGTATCGATGCCCCGTCTCGATACACCCTCGACTAGGGACTTTGAAGGATGTACTTATAGACTACCATGTCCCCACTAGTATGATCCACATCACAGTCCAGGTAGTCAAGTACAGATCCTAAGGGCTTTACCAACATGTAACAGAGAGACAATCAGCATACACGTTAAGGTAAAGAGTAACCAGATAGCATACTATCATGTCGAGCAAGAAAGTCCTCCCTATATATGTCCCAGCATCCACTACAATATACATCCTATGTACAGTAATGGCCTCTAGGGCATACATATAACTAACAATCTCCCACTTGCACTAGGGCCATCTGTAGCAGTGGTTGCAGTATCTCATACTCAACCATCCCTTAAAAGTCTCTCTCTGGGAACAGGCCTTTGTGAGTGGATCCGCTGTGTTGTCCTCAGAATCTACTCTCCAAACCTCGATCACCCTGGAGATCAACCATCTCCATGATCAGGCGATGCTGCCTTAGAATAAGTCTGGATCACTGATGGGACCATCGTTCCTCGGGATAAGCCACAACTCCATTGTCACACAATGGGAGGAACATAGTTCATCTCATGAACCATTGTACATCCAAACAACCTCTTTGGTAGCATCTTAAGTAGCGATGTATCCTGCCTTTATCGTCTAGTATGTCTCGGTATCTAGCTTGGAACTCTTCCAACATACCGTCCCTTTACTGAGGGTAAAGACAATGCCTGTGACTGACACTCAGTCGTCTTTATCACCCTGGAACACTTCCAGTGATTCTCCTCAGGATCGATTGACACCATCTCTCTACATCTAGTGAGTATCCTAACATCCATTTAGATCTATCTCATAGATCCAAAATCCAGGATTTAGTAGGTATCACTTTGATCCTATATGGAGAATCATTGTGATAAGCGGAGATTGATCGAGCGTAGCATAAGAAACTCTTTTCTTATCAAGAGTATGTCATCCACGTACTCTACGAGGATCGTCACCATACTCCCTACTACCTTTTTGTATATACAAGGTTCATCTACCATTTTGATGATGTCAAACTCTTTGACTGCTTCATCAAAACAGATGTTCCATCTCCGCGATGCATGCTTTATCATATAAAACATCTTGCACACGTTTCCGCTGCTCCCACTGTCTACGAAGCCCTCTGGCTGTGTACTTATAGACGCTCTCTTCTAAATCATCATTTAGAAAAGCAGTCAAGACACCCAACCGCCAGATATCGTAGTTATGGTATGTAGCCGTGGCAAGTAGGATCTGGATAGACTTAAGCATAGTCACTTGAAAAGGTTTCATCATGATCCACGCCTGGTCGATGACGAAAACCTTTAACAAGTCTAGCTTTGAAAGTCTCAACTTTTCCATCTACACCAAGTAATCTTCTCAAGATATACTTGCTCCTGATGGGATTTAACCCTTCAGATATTGCAACCAAAGTCCATACTTTGTTGGCGTATAAGGATTCCATCTCAGATCACTAAGCATCCAGCCATTCTTACAGAGTCTTATTCTCGATGGCCAGCTCGAAGCTAGTTGGGTCATCATCTCATGATGCAATCCTCGCTCCCACTGTCATAGAGAAACCAATGTATCTCTCAGGTGGGTGAGAAAACCCTACTAGATCGGCGGAGAGGCTGAGGTTCGTTGGTATCTACTGAATCCTTTGGTTCTTTCAAATCATCAGCTGCAGTTTGTATAGCTGGAACCTTTCCAGTTGTACATAACTGACCTTGCCTCTAGCTTGTCCGGATTTTGCTTTTAGACATAGGCCGGACAACCCCAAATCTTAACTAGCTTAAGACATGGGCTCTTCCCTTTCCATATCACATATGAAGCGGTAGGCAACTGATTTGATTCGAACCCTATTCAATAGGTATGCAGCTTCTCAAGTGCATAACTCCCAAAAAGGAAACAGGTAACTCAGTATTACTCATCATAGAGCACACCTTATCATATAGGGTGTATCTGCTCCTCCCCGATATACCATCGTACTATGGTGTATACGGAGGAGTAATGCTGAGAGAGAATCTCATTCTCCTTTAGAATTATCCAGGATTTCCGTGCTTTAGTATTCTCCTCCCTGATCACATCAAAGGACATAATACTTATACCCGTATTGGTTCTCTACTTCTCGCTTATATTCTGTGAATATCTCAAAAGGTTCGGACTTGTGTTTCAACAGGAACATAGGTCTGAAACTTGAGAGATTATCAGAGAATGTAACGAAGTACAAAGAACCGGTCTTGGCATGTGTAGACAGGGGACCTTGCATACATCCTCATGTATCATCCCAAGAGTTTAGTAACTCTTTCTCTGTTTCCAGTAAACGGAGCTATGGTCATCTTATCTTTGTGACATGACTGGCGAGTTTCACAAGATGTAAATTCAAACTGATTTAAATATGCATCTAAATGTAACTCAGCCAGTCGGGTCGCATTGATATGACCTAGTCTACAATACCTCAAGAAGGATTCGTTCATTTCTGAACTCTTCCTCTTGTGTATGTTCTGTATACTAAAGAACTGTAGTTTGATTTAGAACATCAATGCTTTTAGATAACGTGCCTGAACCGATCAACTTTTGATATAGGAAATGTTCAAAACATTATCCAACAATACAAAATTATATCTTTTCTTTTCAGATAAAGAGACTGATATGATTTTGTATATCAGGTTCGGTATCTAACAACATTCGTTCAGAATCAATGTATTGCAATACAGGGTGACAGTGACCGACAGACTTGGCTGCAACACTTGCCCCGTTTTCTGCCTCATGAAACTTATCACCCGTTCTCAGTTCTCTACCTTTCTGTAGCCCTATGTAACAGATTACATATCTGGGATCCTGATCTGGTATCACATACCCAGGACGTAAAGGATACTGAGAAACAGTTCTGTATAATGAACACACCCGAAGATGATGCATCAGCATGCACTCTCTTCGTTTGGGCGGCACAGGAATTCTGGTAATCCCCAATTTCCTGCTCTGTCTTATAACAATTATAAGTTGGAGTGGGACCAACGTTCCCCAGCTCAGTATAACAAGCGGGTTCGGTCAATATTCCGTATTATTATCTTGATTAAGGCGTGATATGGTCGCTACCTGGAGAGAGAGAGAAGAAAACACTCAGCGTGCGCTCTATCAAGAATAGATTGGTTATTATTTTATCTAATCAGGATGGCTCCCACTGCTTTTTATCAAATCTTCCTTCAAACCCTAAAAGGAAAGACTAGCCGGGATTAATTACACACTACAAGTTCGCCAATCTTTCAGCCAGGCCAGTGTCGGTACTTTGAGGGAGGTCCCCCGTGCTTTCGCACGAACCTAATTAATGTAAACCTCGTTTTCCCAGAGGCGTAACCCCGTTGACACCTTTCTAGACACCTACTTGATCGGCTAATTATAATGTATAAAACTCTCCCAGGAGTAACACTTACTCGCAGCGGGTATCGGGATCCAACTATCTCATAGAAGGTATGCAATCTCATTGCAAATTTCAACACTTGAAATTCCCGATAATATTTTGCCCCTAACGTGCTATGACCTTGACGAAAGCCAACAAACCATAGCCCGCTAGTCAAGTTCAACCCGTACATTTCTTGATCGAATTAAACCCACCCGCACGACCCTTGACGAAAGCCAACAAAGCCGCACGACTACCCTAATCCAATCGCATCGTATGCTAGCAGATAAGCAGCATATAGCTACCGCACACTGCACCTTGACGAAAGCCAACAAATGCAGCACGAATACTATATACAACTTATCTGAAATGACGGAGGGCTACGACAGGTTTTTCTGAAAACCTATTGCGTAATGAACTTGATATCGTTATAGAATCAAATGATTTTAAAATGGAGTGCTTTTGAGGCTTTTCTAGTTTTGCTAAAGGAGTCACTCCCGGTGAAGGGATCGTCGGTCCTTTCCTCGTCGAATGAGGTGCGGGATATATCATATATATCGCTGTGCAAAGCAAAAACACTTAAAAGCAATCAAAAGACAAACCGAGGGTGTAGCATCTGCCAGTTATTGCTAAAGGAGTCACTCCCGGTGAAGGGATCTCGGTCCTTTCCTCATCGAATAAGGTGCAGGATATATCACATATACCACTGTGCAAAGCAAGAACTGTAGCTACCTGTTTTATTTTGAAATTCGATTCTACAACATCTTAGGTTTCTTTTAATTCATTAATCATATTAATGAAGTCCCATCATTTAAGTACCTAAACATCACAGATAGATATGACGTACACTTATGCCATCCGCATTCGCCTCGATGTCCCCTCGTGCACCGTTAGGTTAGGTAACTAACGGCAGAGCAGGGCAGGGCTAGCGCGGATGCAAAACATAAGTAACGTCTATATAATATATCATATATACTATATACTATATCCATCATAGAAACATCACATGATCTCATCACAGATATCGCAGCAGAAGAAACATATGAAATATTGGATATACTAGGACGTCCGTGTTTTCAATACGAGCCAGTATAAAACACGGATTCCACGGTCGTGATGAATAGCCAAACCCACACCCCTAGACCCCTACGAGAGCGGCAAGCAATCCTACCAATTCTGGAGTTAGGAGGCCCGGACTCGACTCCTCGAGTTGGTCTCCCACTGGACTCCAGAACCCGGTTACTTGTGCCCTCCTCCTTGGGTCTATCCTAGTGCGGAAAAGTAAATAATATACAACAGGTGACAACTCCCGCAACCTGGAAGCGCCCCAATAAAAGAATATTACATACAAGTTTTTACATGAATGAAAATGAAAAACACTCATCTCACATAAAAACCCCGGCTATTCAAACACGACGATCCAATATAACATATCCAGCAACACATAACATCACATGTCATCAACGTAAGTAAATATGCGCATCCCAATTGTCGTTGACATATAGCAACGAAAACGGCGATATCACACATTACACTTACGGTCACAGAAAAGAAAGTGTAAAACTACAACAGTTGGAATCCGCAACCACCTCAGACATCGCATGCCTGACCAAATGAATTACTTAGACATCGCATGCCTAACAATTATAAACCCCGCATTTTAGTCTCATTATTGAAAACACTTTTCAATATCAAGTCGGGCAATTCAACAAGATTCCCGACATCCTGATCGAATGCTCGTCGCAAACTTCAGTAGACGGCTGCACCCCCGATACCGTCGACGAAGTGCACCAAGGCGGAACACCGCTACCGCGAGCACCCGGACGGATGCTTTCGGCGACGGGGTTCTCCTACAGTCACTTGGTCGGGGCTATGGAGTGAGGCTGTCTATTAAGTTTACCCGGCGAGTATCCGCGTACACTACGTGATTGCGACGGACTTTTGATCACATCAAAATTCCGTGGCAACCGATCAAGTGAGACTAAATTGCTACGTTTATAACATTCATTTAGTTATCATATAACTCATTGTGAATTCCAATTATTGTATCCCATTCCGGATAAACAGAAAATGTTAAACTTTTCGATTGAACAATCGAACACCCAAGTTTTCCCGAAACTGATCAACACATGAAACAAGTCTAACAACATTCCGTTCGTGCCTCAGTACCAACGATCCAGCCGTAGAAGGGTCAAGCCAACGCCTCACATGTGGCACGCCGTACTGCCCCAAACCCGAAGGTTCAAAGGGCAGTTCAAGACGGTCACATAATCGAGTTAAGGTTTGTGTCTTCTAGAGGGACCATCGCGTTACTTGCACTACTTAGAACGTCGTTAAACTACGGAAAAATCCAACACTTGGAAATTTCCCGACAGGGGAAAAGTTGGGTATTTATATCCGGTCGAACTTTTTAACATATTCTAAAATTTATCCGGAAAGCCACACAGACAAAATTTGATACTCCGATCGAACATACGAATCCCCAAAACAACTGCAGAAAAATCAACTCTTGAAAAAATATCAAAAATACCCAGGAAAACCAGCACAGCAGAATATGAATTACTGTAGAAATTTGTATGCGAAAAACGACAAATTGGCCGCTCTTCCGCCGCACGAGCCATGCTCGTGCCGCGGAAGCGCGGCGCACTGTTTGAATTACCCAACCGAATTTTACAGTTTCTCATAGAATTGCCTGCTGATTTTTCTGAATATTTTTAATGTTGAAAAATCCCAGATTTTAAAAATTGGACAGAGAGCATGTTTGTTTTGGACTTTCGGGTTCGATCGGACTTCAATTTCCGTCTGGACTTCGCCTAAGGCTCTAGCTAGGCTCTGATACCACTGCAGGGTTCCTAGGCACTCTAGTGAGGTCTCCCAAGCCATCAACCATGGCAATTTCAAAAATTATGGTGCCTACAAACCCTAAACAACGGATCGTATACTAGATTTCTAGGCGAACAAGAACTAGTTAACAGTTAACTATATGAAATACGGAAATACAACCTTTGTAGATCCGGTGCTCCACCTCCATAGCTCCGCAACGAGGTCCTCTCCGCTGTCCAAATCGAATCTGGGCTCTAGGATCGGCTTCGTCGGAGAATGGACAAGCTAGGTCGTCGATGTCCATGCCGAAGATGATCTACGTCGAAGCATCGATGAATCAAGCTCCACCTTCACCAAACCCTAAAATCTTGTGAAGGAAACACACTCTACTACTTGGCAAGAGGTAGAGGATGAAGAAATAGGAGGTGGGTTAACTTTAGAATTGGATTTCTCACTCTTTCCATCAATCCACCATTGATGGAGCTTGCTTTTCATGAAGAAGAAGAAGAGCAAGAAGAAGATCATTGTTATGATAAGTTCTTAGAATAATGAAAAGAAAAACAATTCTTATCATAACTTGAACCCTAGTTAAGTGTAGAGAAAAGACCATGGTTAATGGAATGGTTAGGGTTAAGGATAAGAACAAAATGGTCACTAGGTCAAAGTCTTCAAGAAGCTTCAATATGAAACAAAAATAGCCACCATTTTCTTCTTATTCCTTTTCTAATTATTTCCAAAATAAATAAATAGATAAATAAATAATAAAAGGAAATAAAACCCTAATCATATTAATAACCATGGTTTATTCTTAACTTACACTTAAACAATCATGTATCATCAAACATGATACAAGCAAATGCACAAAAGTATATCGCATATACAATGCGCCCATCCGAGTGAGAAAATCCATCTTAAGTAAACCGATACTAGTTGATGCAAAGTAATATATCAAATATATAAATATGTATTAAATCATTAAATCAACACTTGATTCAATGACCCGGTTATGTCGCACACAACCGACTAGTATACAATATATCGGCTTATCGAATCAACGCTTGAATCGATAACTAGGTTATATCGCATACAACCATTCGATATATTTATCGCGAGAATAGAATACGGTATCACATACACGCATTATTCTCGGTCCCGCACATATCTCATATGCGCTCCTATTTCGTTTCGCTTGAGCCAGGAAACCTCTGTGTAGGACTCTAAAGACTCGTCAATACGCCGGCAGCAGGTGATGATCATATCAAACACCCACAAGCCGCAAGCGGTCTGCTAAACGTAACGGCCACCCGGGTATTGAGCGATCTGAAGATCGACGAGCAAGCCCGCTCACACTCCAGTGAATCCGACCAGTAACACTACCGTACAGTCCGGTCTGATCGTCTGATATGTCGCATATCTCGCCTAGGGGTGGTAAACGTCAGACCCCAATAGCTCAATAAGTCGTGTCGATATGAGGTCTATAACTGTTTGAGAAACTACTGGTAACACTTACCAGTAAATCTCAGCAACCCTGGCCAGGGATTTCCTGTTATAGCCAATCGAACACAGCGCAACATCAACCCCCATATACCGGGAGAGACGAATCCCCTCCTATCACTCATTGCCTCCATGTGACTCGGGACTGTACCCAAAAACCACCGTTTTGCACGCCCTCTTGGACGTGGTAAGATGGAAATCAAAGCACAGTGGGAACCACACAAGACTCTATGACGATCTCGGGTCAACAGACTACTCTGTACCAGTGTCACCAGAGAACTGCCATCTGACGTGAGGTATAATACCATCTGGGAGTTCTCGGCGAGTCCGTCCAGTGTACCCAGTCTCTACTGAGCACCCGTATATCATCTCCGATGTCAAACACCAATGGATATGGGATCATCCATCGCCCATCTGTATGGGTCGAGAAGGTATACGCTAGTCTACTCTGGTGTATCGATGCCCCGTCTCGATACACCCTCGACTAGGGACTTTGAAGGATGTACTTATAGACTACCATGTCCCCACTAGTATGATCCGCATCACAGTCTAGGTAGTCAAGTACAGATCCTAAGGGCTTTACCAACATGTAACAGAGAGACAATCAGCATACACGTTAAGGTAAAGAGTAACCAGATAGCATACTATCATGTCGAGCAAGAAAGTCCTCCCTATATATGTCCCAGCATCCACTACAATATACATCCTATGTACAGTAATGGCCTCTAGGGCATACATATAACTAACAGTTAGCTTGTGTTAACGAAACTTCAAGGTAGATCATCTTAGTATCGAAGATCGGAAGCAAAGGTTGCATTTTTCTCTTCGTGGAACCTCTTGAGAGTCCGGATCCCGATGATCGCAGCGAAGGGACCACAACACGGAGCATATGAAGTGAAGGACCGGATCTACAAAGGTTGTAATCGCTCTCACTTAGTGTTAAAGTTGTTAACATGCTAGTTTTCGCCTAATCTCTAGTTTAAAGATCCGTATTCGGGTTGTTCGGCATGGCTAATTTTTAAATCGGGCATGGTTGATGCCTCGTAGACCCTTGTGCGCGTGCCTAGCAACCCTACAGTGGTATCAGAGCTAAGCTAGAGCTTTAGGCGAAGTCTAGACGAAGTTTAAAGTCCGATCGAACCCGGAAAACCCGATATAACCCCTTCTCTGGAAATTTTCTGAAACTTTGGATTTTTGTGAATTAAAAATTGCCAAAAAATTCAGCAGGGAATTCTATGAGTTACTGTGAAGCACGTGATGCTAACTCGACAAAGGAGGCGCGGAACCGCGGCCCAACCCTGGGTTTCGCGGCGGTTCCGCGGCCACTTTGGTGAGTTACACCACCTGGCTTGCACAGTAATTCTTGTCTTCAAGTGCTGAGTCTTCTGGAAATTTTTTTTTTTATTCAACTGTTGAATTATCTAGGTTGTATTGGGGACATAAAGATTCGATCGGATATTTTAACTTTGTTTAGTTTTGCCGGGATAATTTTTAGAAACTGTTAAAAAGTTCGAACGGATATCAATAACTCACTTTTTCCCATGTTGGAAAATTTTTCAAAAGTTGGATTTTTCCTCGTGTCTAAGAACGTTCTAAGTCGTGCAAGTAACGCGGTGGATCCTCTAGAAGACAACAAACCTTAACTCGATTATGTGACCGTCTTGAACTGCCTTTTGAACCTTAGGGTTTGGGGCAGTACGGCGTGCCACATGTGAGGCGTTGGCTTGACCCTTCTACGGCTGGACCATTGGTACTGTGGCATGTGATGAATGTTTTTAAACTGATTTCAAGTGTTGAGATATATTGGGGAAATCTTGGGTGCTTGATGATTCGATCGGAAAGTTTAACTTTTTCTATTTATCTGGAATGTGATACAATATTTGGAATCCACAGGTAGTTATGAGATAACTAATTTGAATATTATAAACATAGCAGTTTAGTCTCAGATGATCGGTTGCCACGAAATTTTGATGTGATCAAAAGTCCGTCGCAATCACGTAGTGTACGCGGATACTCGCCGGATAAACTTAATAGACAGCTACGCCCCATAGCCCCGACCAAGTGACTGTAGGAGAACCCCGTCGCCGAAAGCATCGTTCGGGTGCTCGCGGTAGCGGTGTTCCGCCTTGGTGCACTTCGTCGACGGTATCAGGGGTGCGGCCGTCTACTAAAGTTTGCGACGAGCATTCGATCAGGACAATCGGGAATCTTGTTGAATTGCCTGACTTGATATTGAAAAGTGTTTTCGATAATGAGACTAAAATGCGGGGTTTATAATTGTTAGGCATGCGATGTCTAAGGAATTCATTTGGTTAGGCATGCGATGTCTAAAGAGGTTGCGGATTCCAACTGTTGTAGTTTTACACTTTCTTTTCTGTGACCGTAAGCGTAGTATGTGGTGTATCGCCGGCTTCGTTGCTATACATCAACGACAATCGGGATACGCATACTTGCTTACGTTGATGATATGAGATATTATGTGTTGCTGTGATATGTTATATTGGATCGTCGCGTTTGAATAGCCGGGGGTTTTATGTGAGATGAGAGTTTTTCTTTTTCATTCATGTAAAATTCATTTGTATGTAATATTCTTTTATTGGGGCACTCCAGGTAGCGGAAGATGTCACCGTTGTATATTATTTACTTTTCCGCATTAGGTAGACCCAAGGCGGGGAGCACAAGTAACCGGGTTCTAGGGTCCAGTGGGAGACCATCTCGAGGAGTCGAGACCGGGTCTCCTAACCCTAGAATTGGCAGTGTTACTTGCCGCTCTTGTAGGGGTCTAGGGATGTGGGTTTGGCTATTCATCGCGACCGTGGAATCCGTATTTTATACTGGCTCGTATTGAAAACACGGACGTCCTAGTATATCCAATATTTCATATATGTTCTTCTGCTGCAATGTTCTGTGATGAGATCATATTACTGCCTGTGACGAATGTTTATATTATATATATGAGATATATGTTATATTGCAGATTTCGTTTCAAAAGAGATGCTTGTGAAGCATAATAAAATGGGACTTCATTAATGTGATTAATGAAACTAAAAGAAGCCTAAGATGTTGTAGAAACTTGTTTATAAAAACTGGTAGCTCTAGTTCTTGCTTTGCATAGCGGTGTTCCTTGTAGAACATCCAGCACCTTATTCGATAAGGAAAGGACCGAGATCCCTTCACCGGGAGTGACTCCTTTAGCAATAACTGGCGGATGCTACAAACTCGGTTTGTCTTTTGATTGCTTCTATAGTTCTTGCTTTGCACAGTGATATTTGTGAAATATCCTGCACCTTATTCGATGAGGAAAGGGCCGACGATCCCTTCACCGGGAGTGACCCCTTTAGCAAAACTAGAAAAGCCTCAAAAACATTCCATTTAAAATCACTCGATTCTACAATGATATCATGTTCATTACGCAATAGGTTTTCTGAAAAACCTGTCGTAGCCCTCCGTCATTTCAGATAAGTCCTACTTAGTATTCGTGCTACGTTTGTTGGCCTCCGTCAAGGCGTAGTGTGCGGTAGCTGACTAGTATTTATCTGTTTATGCATATGATACAGATTGGATTAGGGTAGTCGTGCGGCCTTGTTGACCTCCGTCAAGGGTCGTGCGGGTGGGTTTAATTCAATCAGGAAATGACGGGTTGAACTTGACTAGTAGCCTATGGTTTGTTGACCTCCGTCAAGGTCATAGGATGCTAGGGGTAAAATATTATTGGGAATTTCAAGTGTTGAAATTTGCAAATGAGATTGCATATCTTCTATAAGATAGTTGGATCCCGATACCCGCTGCGAGTAAGAGTTACTCCTGGGAGAGTTTTACACATTACAATTAGCCGATCAAGTAGGTGTCTAGAAAGGTGTTAACGGGGTTACGCCTCTAGGAAAACGAGGTTTACTTTAATTAGGTTCGTGCGATAGCACGGGGGACCTCCCTCAAAGTACCGACACTGGCCTGGCTGAAAGATTGGCGAACTTGTAGCGTGTAATTAATCCCGGCTAGTCTTTCCTTTTAGGGTTTGAAGGAAGATTTGACTAAAAACAGTGGGAGACATCCTCATTAGATATATTATATAACCAATCTAATCTTGCAAGAGCATACGCTGAGTGTTTTCTTCTCTCTCTCTCCAGGTAGCGACCATGTCACGCCTTAATCAAGATAATAAAACGGATATATTGACCGAACCCGCTTGTTATACTGAGCTGGGGAACGTTGGTCCCGCTCCAACTTATAATTTTTATAGGACAGAGCAGGAAATTGGGGAATACCAGATTTCCCGTGCCGCCCAAACGAAGAAAGTGCATGTTGATGCATCATCTTCGGGTGTGTTCATTACAGAGAACTATTTCTCAGTATCCTTTACGTCCTGGGTATGTGATACCGGATCAGGATCCCGCATATGTAATCTGTTACATGGGCTACAGATAGGTAGAGAACTGAGAACGGGTGATAAGTTTCATGAGACAGAAAACGGTGCAAGTGTTGCAGCCAAGTCTGTTGGTTACTATCACCCTGTATTACCTGAATACATTGATTCTGAACGAATGTTATTAGATACCGAATCTGATATACAACATCATATCAGTTTCTTTATTAGTAAAGAAGTGATATAATTTTTATTGTTGAATAATGTTTTGAACATTTCCTATATCAAGAGTTGATCGGTTCAGGCACGTTATCTAAAAGCATTGACGTTCTAAATCAAACTACAGTTCTTAGTATACGGAACATACACAAGAGAAAGAGTTCAGATATGAACGAATTCTTCTTGAGGTATTGTAGACTAGGTCATATCAATGCGACCCGACTAGCTAAGTTACATATAGATGCATATTTAAATTAGTTTGAATTTACATCTTGTGAAACTTGCTGGTCATGTCACAAAGATAAGATGACCATAGTTCTGTTTATTGGAAACAGAGAAAGAGTTAGTGAACTCTTGGGATTGATACATGCTGATGTATGAAGGTCCCCTGTCTACACATGCTAAGACCGGTTCTTTTTACTTCATTACGTTCTCTGAAAATCTCTCAAGATTCAGACATGTGTTCCTGTTGAGACACAGGTCCGAACCTTTTGAGATATTCAAAGAATATAAATTAGAAGTAGTGAACCAAAATACAGGTATAAGTATTATGTCCTTTGATGAGATCAAAGAGGAGAATACTTGAGCACGGAATTCCTGTACTATTCTAAAAGAGAATGAGATTCTCTCTCAGCATTACTCCTCCTATACACCATAGCACGATGGTATATCGGGGCGGAGCAATAACACCCTATGTGATATGGTGAGCTCTATGATGAGTACTACTGAGTTTCCTATTTCCTTTTGGGAGTTATGCACTTGAGAAGCTGCATACCTATTGAATAGGGTTCAAATCAAATCAGTTGCCTACCACTTCATATGTGATATGGAAAGGGAAGAGCCCATATCTTAAGCTTGTTAAGATTTGGGGTTGTTCGGACTATGTCTAAAAGCAAAATCCGGACAAGCTCGAGGGAAGGTCTGTTATGTAGAACTGGAAAGGTTCCAGCTATACAAAATGCAGCTGATGATTTGGTAGAACCAAAGGATTCAATAGTTTCCAACGAACCTCAGCCTCTCTACCGATCTAGTAGGGTTCCTCACCCACCTGAGAGATACTTCGGTTTCTCTATGACAGTGGGAGCGAGGATTGCATCATGAGATGATGACCCAACTAGTTTCGAGCTGGCCATCAGGAGTGGGACTCTGTAAGAATGGCTGGATGCTTATCGATCTGAGATGGAATCCTTATACACCAACAAAGTATGGACTTTGGTTGCCTTATCTGAAGGGTTAAATCCCCATCAGGAGCAAGTATATCTTGAGAAGATTACTTGGTGTACATGGAAAAGTTGAGACTTTCAAAGCTAGACTTGTTAAAGGTGTGCATCATAGACCAGGTAAGGATTATTTTGAAACCTTTTCTAAGGATCTATGCTTAAGTCCATCCAGATCCTACTTGCTACGGCTACATACCATGACTACGATATCTGGTGGTTGGGTGTCAGACTGCTTTTCTAAATGATGATTTAGAAGATAGCGTCTATAAGTACACAGCCAGAGGGCTTCGTAGACAGTGGGAGCAGCGGAAACGTGTGCAAGATGTTTTATATGATAAAACAGGTATCGCGGAGTTGGAACATCTGTTTTGATGTGGTAGTCAAAGAGTTTGACTTCATCAAAATGGTAGATGAACCTTGTATATACGAAAAGGTAGTAGAGAGTATGGTGGTGATCATCATAGAGTACGTGGATGACATACTCTTGATAGGGAAGGAGTTTCCTATGCTACGCTCGGTCAATCTCCGCTTATCACAAGGATTCTCCATATAGGATCAAAGTGATACCTACTAAATCCTAGGTTTTGGATCTATGAGATAGATCTAATTGGATGTTAGGATACTCACTAGTTGTAGTGAGATGGTATCAATCGATCCTGGGGAGAATCACTGGAAGGGTTCCAGGGTGATAAAGACGACTGAATGTCAGTCGCAGGCTTGTCTATACCCTCAGTGGAGGGACGGTATGTTGGAAGAGTTCCATGCTAGATACCGTGACATACTAGACGATTAAAGGCAAGATACATCATTACCAAGGATGCTACCAAAGAGGCAGTCTGGATATATATAAGTTCATAAGATGAACTTCGTTCCTACCATTGTGTGACAATGGAGTTATGGCTTCAGCCAAGGAACTACCGTCCCATCAGAAATCCAGATATAATTCTTAGGCAGTATCACCTGATCATGGAGATGGTTGATCTCCAGAGAGATCGAGATTAGGAGAGTAGACACAGAGGACAACAGCGCGAATCCACTCACAAAGGCCTTTTTCCCAGTAGAGACTTTTATGGGATGGTTGAGTATGAGATACTTCAACCGCAGCTAATTGTTGGGTATGCGATACCATAACAGATGGCCCTAGTGCAAGTGGGAGATTGTTAGTTATATGTATGCCCTAGAGGCCATTACTGTACATACGATGTATATTGTAGTGGATGCTGGGACATATATAGGGAGGACTTTCTTGCTCGACATGATAGTATGCTATCTGGTTGTACTTTATCTTAACATATACTCTGATTGTCTCTATATTACATGTTGATAAAGCCCTTAGGATATGTACTCGACTACTGGGACTATGATGAGATCATACTAGTGGGGCCACGGTAGCCGACGAGTACATCCTATAACTGTTCCTAGTCGAGGGTGTATCGAGATAGGGCATCGATGCACCAGAGTAGACTAGCGTATACGCATCTTGACCCATATGATGGGCGATGGATGATCCCATATCCATCGGTGTTTGACATCAAGGATGGTGTACGGGTGCTCAGTGGAGACTGGGTACACTGGACGGACTCGCCGAGAACTCCCAGATGGTATTATACCATACGTTAGATGGCAGTTCTCCGGTGACACTGGTACAGAGTAGTCTGTTGACCCGAGATCGTCATAGAGTCTTGTGTGGTTCCCACTGTGCTTTGATTTCCATCATACCACGTCCAAGAGGGCGTGCAAAAAGGTGGCTTTTGGGTACAGTCCCGAATCACATGGAGGCAATGAGCGATAGGAGGGGATTCGTCTCTCCCGGTATAGGGAGTTGATGTTGTGCTGTGTTCGATTGGCTATAACCGGAAATCCCTGGCCAGGGTTGCTGAGATTTACTGGTAAGTGTTATCAGTAGTTTCTCGAACTGTTATAGACCTCATATCGACACGACTTATCGAGCTACTGGGGTCTGACGTTTACCACCCCTAGGCGAGATATGCAACATATCAGACGACGAGACCGGACTGTACGGGAGTGTTACTGTTTGGATTCACAGGAGAATGTACAGGCTTGCTTGTTGATCTTCTGAGCGCTCAATACCTGGGTAGCTGTTACGTTTAGCTGACCGCTTGCAGCTTGTAGGTGTTTGATATGATCATCACCTACTGCCGGCGTATTGACGATTCTTTAGAGTCCTACACAGAGGTTTCTTGACTCAGGCAAAACGGAGTAGGGGCACATATGTGATATGTGCGGGACCAGGATAATACGATATGTGATACCGTATTCTATTCTCGCGATATTTGATATCAGCCGGGTCATCGGATCAAGTGTTGATTCGATGAATCGGTACGGATAAATATTAGTCGGTTATATGCGATATAGCCGGATTGTCGGATCAAGTGTTGATTCGATAATTTAATGTATAATAATATATATGATATATTAAATTACATTAACTAATATTTGCTCACTAAAAGATTCTTTTTCTCACTCGGGTAATACATTGATATATATGCGATATATGTTAATTGTATTATTTTATTTGGTTACGATAAATATTATATATGTGATATATAATATTGTAACATGATATGATAACTAATGCAACTTGTTTAGTGGAGTTTAAACATGATTAGGGTTTGGATTAGGGTTAAGCTTTCTAGATGTTTCTAGAAGGTTTTCTTTTTATCATGATAAAGATATTTACAAGTGACTCATGCTTTAACCCAACCCAAACCCTAACCCTAGTCAATTCTCTACAATGGTTAAGTCAACCATGGTTGCATTATTCTTCATATTAATCCTTTCTTATTCATCACAAAAGAAAATGGATCACTATTCTTCTTCTTCCTTCATTCTTTCATGAAAAAGCTTGCTTGATTTTTCCTAAGTGATGAATAAATATGAGAAAAAGATAAATAAAGAGAGCAAAAATCCTACTTCATCATCATCATCTTCTCTTGCCATTTAGATGAGGGTGTTCACATCATTTCATGAGTGTTAGCTTGTGTTAACGAAACTTCAAGGTAGATCATCTTAGTATCGAAGATCGGAAGCAAAGGTTGCATCTTTCTCTTCGTGGAACCTCTCGAGAGTCCGGATCCCGATGATCGCAGCGAAGGGACCACAACACGGAGCATATGAAGTGAAGGACCGGATCTACAAAGATTGTAATCCCTCTCACTTAGTGTTAAAGTTGTTAACATGCTAGTTTTCGCCTAATTTCTAGTTTAAAGATCCGTATTCGGGTTGTTCGGCATGGCTAATTTTTAAATCGGGCATGGTTGATGCCTCGTAGACCCTTGTGCGCGTGCCTAGCAACCCTACAGATTGCATGCATTGTTGCCAATCCACGTACATCCAGTCCTTAACTCTGATATACTCATGGGCCATATTAGACTGTATAACATATAAATTGTAGGTTATGGTGACTATATTGAGAAATCTAAGAACGGGATGGTTAATGACAAAGAAGAAAATCCGTAGATGGAAGTTTGTTGTTGAAAAGAATAAATTATCAATAAACAAAGTTAGATTTGAAGATATTCAAGTATGAGTTGTATTATATGTATGTGTGTTTCAATTTATGATTTCGCTTATGTGTAGGGTTGTTAGTGTGTATGTGGTTTTTGTGTGCGTTTGTTGTGTATTCGTGTTATATGTGTGTGTTTCGGTTGTCGGGGGTAACGTTTCTATCCCATTAAGAATGTATAGAGCAGACACCCATTCGCTTGTGTTTTCACCCGTTTCGAGTAAATTTTGGCAGCACCTCCCCGCTGTTCTCCGAGTATACTATAATAGAATAGATAATCATTTCAATACTGTGAAATAACGTTGAAATGAATATCTAATCTATCTTTGTACATGGAGAACCAGCGGAAAAGTACCGAAGAAATAACTCGAAACGAATGAAAACACATGTGAATGCAGGTGTTTACTTTATACATTCCTAACTTGTCCACACTGGACAAATCTATCGGTTATCATACGATTGAATCTTCTCGTCACATTGACTACATGACGGTTGTTAGTACTGAACTATACCGTCCGATATTTAACAACCTTCGTATACTTCTATGTCACGACGAACATCGAATGTAGGTTAACCGATAGACGGGGACTCAGTCGCGCTTTGATTTTCACATATGAGTATCGATGAGAATATGAAACTTTCATATTATTATCGAGTATCATATATTGGTTTTAACTTGAACATTTAACTTCAATAGGTTTTACGTTTACGTTTTGTTATTAAGGGTTCAAAGTTTTAGTTTAGGGTAAATTTTTATTGCGTTTACGGTAAAGTTGTACGTTTACGTTATAATCGAGTTTCGTCGTGAAGGAACTAGTGCACCCTAAACCCTAACTCTAACTGATGGAAGTACTTTTCGGGTCTCCGTCAGATGTCGTCTTCCGTCGATCTCTCGGTGGATCTTGGAGGTAATCTCCTGTTGCGTGTGGGTCTCAATGGGTTTTGAGGAGATTGGTGGTTTTGAGGAGTTTGCGCCGAGTACTTGCAAGGAAGTCTCGGGGTGGTTTGGTACCACCGAGGACCCTCCAATGATCAAGTTAGAACGAGATCCGAGCAGAGTAACGGTTAAGTGGGGTGAAAAAAGCTTACTTGGCCCCTCTGTGATGGGGGTTTATATAGTGGCGGCAGCACGCAGTAGCAGGTGCAGGAATCTCACCGGCAATTACGCCCTCGACGTCACGCCCTCGTAATAAGCGGATCGCCCGTTAATGGGGATCGTGATGGCGTGGAACGCGGGATGTTGCTGGCGGAGAATCCACGCATGGCGAGATTTGCGGAGCGGCAGTTACGCCTGTGAGTGTTAGAGTTGGTCGGTCGGAGGGACCGAGGAAGATGGCCTCGGCGGGAAGCTACCGGCTAGGGATAGCCGAGCAGGGTAGCTTCTGAGCTTCCTCTAAAGAGGACTTTGATCCTTAACGTTGGAGAGGCTGTAGGAGGCTTACTAAGGATAACCGGGCAGTGAAGCTGCGCGGTTGCCTCTTGGCAAGGGCTTTGATCCCTGGCGTTGCGAGTAGGGAGCTATCGGCCAGGGATAGCCGAGCAGGGAAGCTGCTGGGCTGCCTCTAAGGAGGACTTTGATCTTTAGCGTTGGAGGGGCTGTAAGAAGCCTATTAAGGATAACCGGGCAATGAAGCTGCGCGGTTGCCTCTTGGCGAGGGCTTTGATCTATGGTGTCGTGGGTAGGCAACTACCATCTTGGGATGACCGAGCGGGGTAGCCGTTCGGATGCTTCTTACGAGGGCTTTGATCCCTGGCGTCATGGGTAGGGAGCTACCAGCCGGAGGTGACCGAGCAAGGGTCGGGCATGGTTGCCTCTTGTGAGGGATTTGATCCTTCAGGACGGGGACCGAGCAGAGTTACTGCCCAGTGCCTCTTGGTGAGGACTTTGATCCCTGTCGGTTGTGGTTGGAATCTACCAGCCGGGGATAGCCGAGCAAGGGTCGGGCTCAACCGCCTCAAATGAGGACTTTGGTCCTTAGCGTAGGAGGAGCTGTTAGAAGCCTACCAAGGACCCTTGGCCGGGCAGGGTTACTGCCTGGTGTTGGAGATAGTGCCCTCAGAGTCAATTATTGGATCACAGGCACGTGATTGCAATGATTGAGGGAGGACCTATCCCGGTATGACAGTCTTACTCGAGATGATAGTATGCTATCTGGTTTACCTTTATCATCGTGTACTGCTTAAGGTGACCTGACAAGTCGCTATTACACGTTGGTAGAGCCCCTAGGATTCTTGCTTGACCACCGGCAGTATGAGGGCGATCATATAAGTTGGAGCTGGGGTCTATAAGCACATCCTTAAAAGGTCCCTAGTCATGGGAGATTCGAGACAGGGCATCGATTCTCCAGAGTAGACTAGTGTATACAGTCGAGACCCCGACGAGGGGCGGTGGCCGGTCTCACAAGCCACTGGTGTTAGTTGGTTCACCTAAGATGTATACAGGTGCTCATTGGGTTATAAGTACACCGGACAGGACTCGCTGAGAACATGCTAGTTGGTCTTATACCTGACGTCAGATAGCAGTTCCCAGGTGACATGTGTACAGGTTAGTTCATCGACATGGGGATCGTCATTTGTCTCGTGTGAGTTCCCACTGTGCTTTGATTACTACCCTACCACGGCTCAAAGGAGTCGTGCAAACAGGTTTTAGTTGGGTACAGTCCCGAGCCACATGGAGGCAGTGAGCGGATCTTCAGGGGTTCGTCTCTCCCGGTATTGGGGGTGAGGTCGCGCTGTGTCTAGGAGAGCCATTGCACGAAGTCCTTGGCCAAGGCAGGAGATTTACTGGTAGGTATTCCAGTAGTATCTCAGGGTGTTCTGGACTACACTCCGACACGACTTATACCGCTTTTGGAGGTCTGACTTTTACCAACCCCCTAGGCCCGCCATGCGATGCTCATAGACGAACGGACCGGACTGTACGGATATTGTCACTGACAGGCTCAGTAGGGTGTCAGGATGAGTTCGCTCATCGACGTCCCTTTTGGTCAATAGCTGGTGGCCCGTTACGTATTGGCTTATACCTCTGACGTGCTAGTGGTTAAATCCACAGCCATAGTATTGACGAGTCTTTAGAGTCCACCACACTTTCAGTTACTCAGCTTTCGGGCGAAACGCTGTAGAGGCCGTATGGAGATGTGGCAGGGTCCGATCAGATACGTGCGGTATTGCACGGATCAGGATCGGACGGTTAGTACTAGAGGCCGTATAGATATATAGCAAGGTTCGATCGGATACGTGCGGTATTGCACGGATCGGGATCGAACGAATATTACTAGCCGGCTTTGGTTTAAGCCGGATCCTAGTTTAGTACAGTGTAGATTTTGTCTCTTTGCATTTGTATCCGGACGGAATACAGATGCGGGTGTGTATGCACAGTATCGGGGTTTTCCTGTAATTTATTACGGGACCAGTTTTCTGGAGTTGCCAGTTTGCATTCCGTTCCGGCCGGTTTTCGTTTGTTCTTTCCCGGCCGGACTTTTCTGATGGAGGGGGTTATTTGCAATTTTGCAAATAACATTTGTGGAGGGGTTTTCTTGCATATGGATTAATTATGATACCATTCTTTTCTTTCTTCCATCACTTGCATTAATTAAGTTAATGGAGGGTATGGTTTTGATGTGCTTGAAGTATGGTTGATGTTTGTTTAGGGTCACCACTTCTTTTCTCCTACCATCACCTCCCTCTTGTATTTAGTTTTGCACTCCACCACCATTCC
Source organism: Agapanthus africanus (assembly GCA_030015575.1). Taxonomy (NCBI): domain Eukaryota; kingdom Viridiplantae; phylum Streptophyta; class Magnoliopsida; order Asparagales; family Amaryllidaceae; genus Agapanthus; species Agapanthus africanus. The sequence continues at coordinate 59,913,184 of CM057338.1, forward strand.
TCATGGAGATAGGCCGGCCACTTGAGTGAGGGAAATGAGAGAATTTCATTTTTGAGCTTGTGGCATTCTTGATCTCATTTGATGCTAGAAAAATGCAAGCACAATTTTTCTTCTTGATTCCTCCATCATCTTTCAAAGGCAACATAACCCCAAAGTGAGACATAGCCTCTACACTACACATTCTACAGCATATCTTGGGCATGTCGACTTGCTGGCTTCATGCCCGAGTTGCCTCGGTATTGAGGTGGGAGCCCGTAAAAGATGCAGGCGATGTGGTGCCCTTCCGGCGAGGAGGCGACGACCGAAGTTTCCGCGAGGAGATCGGAGTGGAGATAAAGACCGGAGGACTCGGATCAGTCGGTATATCTCTTCCCTATCTTGTTACTTTGCTAGATCTAGTTTAATGGCCCGATCCGGGATTTAGTGCGCGGTGGTGCCGGTTTGCAAAGTTCGCAAAATTAAAGTTTATCACCGTTTCCGCATTTGGCCGTCGGATTGACGACCGGGGCGCCGCCGTGCACTTACAGTGGTATCAGATCCTCGCCATTAACTTCGTCTAGCTTCGTTTGATGTGTTTTGCATTTCCGATCGATCAAATGTTCCAAAACTCGTATTTCCTTCACGACAGTTTTCTGTTGAAATTTTTTGGTCTCCAAAAATTTTTCAGGTTGTATAAAATTTATGTACTGGAGATTTCAAGGCTACTGTAGAAATTCGACAGCATGAGTCCACTGTGAAAGCACGGAACCGCGGCCTAACCTTCTTTATGGGCCGCGGTTCCGCCGCACACTGTTCGGATCCCTGCACCAAATTTCTACAGTATCTTTCTGGGGTTAAAATTGGGGTTTTGGAATATTAATATTGGGCCCAGATTTTCTGTGAGTGCTACAGTATTGCTTGGGGGCCCACTTGTTAATTTTTGATCGATCGGATATTTTAAACACATTATTTCACAGTATTTACATTATATCTGCGACCGTGAATGTCACTCGATCGGTAAATCCGGTCTAACTGCTATAGCCCGGTTGGACGGATTTGCGAACGTGACTTTCACGTTGATGTTCTATGTTTTTACTGTGATGTTGCGGATCAGTCATGGGGATAGCCTGGATGCAATGATAGTACAGTTGTGGTTGTATTATGTACATTTGATTTTGCGGGGCGAGCGTCCGACATGTGGACTGCCGTCACTGCCTGATTGTATTATTCTTTTGGGACATGACCTGGTTGCGGTCGATGTACCCGTTGTATGTATATTTTACTTTCTGTACTAGGATTGCCCTGCGGTGGGGTGCTCGGATAGCCGGGTTCTAGAAGGCAACAAGCCCGCATCTCATGGCATTGGGACGGAGGGGGCTTCACTCCAGAATTGGCGGGCTATTCGACGCACTCGTAGGGGGTACAGGTTGACCCAGGAGGGGTGCCCAAGTTACCGGATTCCGTGAAGTGCTGGGTGGTCCATTCACGGTGCTGAAAGGGGCTGCCTCGCTTCAGGTTTTGGCGGGTGACTTGCCGCGCCCGTAGGGGTCTAGGATTTCATTGCACAGGCTATCCACACGACCAAGGGAACGTCGGGTTTCAGTAGTGGCTCTGTGAAACCCGGGGATCCCAGATATCTGTATTGTTCTGTGATGCTGTACATTTCTGTGATATTGCATTTTATTCACGCCTTGAGCGAAATATAATATATTGGTATATATATTAGTAGATGTTGTATATGTTTTTCATCCGCGCTAGTCCAGTCCCCGCTCTGCCGTTAGTTAGCTAACCTAACGGGTGATGACGGGACCCAGTGGCGAATGCGGATGGCATATACGTACGTCAGTATATTTTCGTTCTTTGTGGTGTGATCAATTGATGGGACTGCATTGATTCGGATCAATGCAAGTTAAACAAACCTATTCTGATGTTGTTGGAACACTTTTTCAAAATGCTGTTATTGCAAGGACGTTCACTTTTGTTTTGCATCGTGGTATTCATTTGGAATATCCTTCTCCTCAGTCGACGAGGCAAGGGCCGAGATCCCTTCACCGGGAGTGACCCCTTGGACAGAAGTTTGCGTCAGGGCATTAACTTCACTATAGCCGATTACTTTTGCTTTGCATCGTGGTATTCATTTGGAATATCCTGCACCCCATTCTACAGGGAAAGAGCCGAGATCCCTTCACCGGGAGTGACCTCTTTAGTAAAGGTTTTCGTCACTATATTTTCTAAAAAGCTATCCGTTCCTTCAACGATATCAAGTTCATTACGTTAAAGGTTTTCGCCAGAAACCATTCGTAGCCCTCCGTCGTTTCATATGGGTAGTCAATAGTATTCAAGCTGTGTATGTTGGCCAAAGTCAAGGCACAGTATTTGGTAGCTGTTGGTTATTCATATGCAGCATAGATAGATGTGTTGGTTTGGGACAGTCGTACTACCATTTTGGCCAAAGTCAAGGGTATGTATGGGTGGGCTCAAATTAACCTGGAGAATGATGGGTTGAACTTGACATGTGACTTATGATATGTTGGCCAAAGTCAAGGTCATAAGAGCATGGGGTAAAAATCACATCGGGAGTTTCAAAAGAACTGAAACTTGCCAGATATGCGTATACCTTCTGGAGTGTGGTACCGTGAGCGGATTCCGTCACGTTATCATGCGATGAGAGTTGGATCCCGATTCCCACTGATGAGTTGGTTTACTCCTCGGGTGACCCCGACTAATTCTTCTTTCAGGTTTGGAGGAGAGTTTGAGGTACAGTGGGAGGTTTCCAGATTAGATAAATTGGTAACCATTCTGATCTTGGTTAGAGTGCACGCTGAGTGTTTCTTTTCTCTCTCTCTTTGGCAGCGATCATTGACCCGACCCTAAGACCATGACTCAGTGACCAAGTTGACCGAACCTTCTTAACACTGGCTTTTGGATTGTCAGAGTTGCAGACCTCATTGCCACTCCTACTTTTACCCTTTTCTCCAGGACACCCCGTATTACTACGAACGTCCACTTCCATTGGACAAAACCATCGTATGGTTAGATACGAACTCGAAGGGATTCGAGGACGGTTTCCGGTTCTGGAGAAAACGGATAGGATTATTCAGTTGTGTTTTCCCTTTTACCTTTTCTCAAGTTGTGAGTACTCCTTGGTTTAGGAGATAGTACACCTATTACGCAAATTGGATAGTCTTCTTCCAAACCTTAGGCTGGTGCCGACCGGTAGGGAATGAAGAAAACCAATTAGCCTAAACGGTGTGCAGAAGGTATTAAGATTAAAACAAAGTAAGAGATTAGTAAGAGGGCAAAGTAAATTGCGACTGATATTCACGACCAAACCAAATATTTCTTCGCCAATCCTAAATCACCTTTGTATTTCTCCAGGACACTCCGTATCACTACGAAGATCCACAATTTATTGGATACTCCATCGTATGGTTATATACGAACTCGAAAGGAACTTGTTCCAGTTCGGGGATGGATTCTGGTCCAGGAGAAATAGGAATAAGGTTTATTCGGTTGTCTTTTATCTTCACCTTCTCTCCCATTGCGAGTGCTCCTAGGACTAGGACAGTACACCCATTATGCATATTGGATAGTCTTCTTCCAAACCATAGGCTGGTGCCGAACGGTAGGGAAGGAAGAAAACCATTTAGCCTAAAGGGGTGTGCAGAAGGTAATGACTAAAGACATATAAAGGGATTTGGAGAGGTGGCAAAGAATTATACGTTTATAGTTATGAATCTGGATAATGGTAGAGGCATTACTAGGAATACCAGGATACCCCATCGAAACATTTCAATGTTTCAGTTCAACTGTGTACTGTTAAAAGAAAACTGATTTCCCGATTAGACACTTGCTCCAGGGTATGTATTTACCAGGTTCGATTCTCACATCTGTATGGTTTTACAGATGATGAGTGGGAGTAAGTTATTGGGAATAAGGTGATCATCCTCATTATATCGGGATTCGTTGTAATCGGTGATATTTGAGGAGATCACCTGGGCTGTTTGCCGGTCGGCAAATGTTTGGTTTTGAATATCCGCTGTTGTACACCAATTTCAAATTGATATATCTGTACGTCTATTTTCATAGAGTGAGATATACCTTTTGATATTATGTCGATGACATTTACCTATATCAGTGGATGGTTAGGTAAGGAGCATTAAACAGCGGTGTAATTCTTCTTAACCATAAGTACAGTTTTCAACCTACGAAACACAGTGAAAGAGTTGTCAGACTCAGCGGACTTATACAGAGTATTGTATGTTGTCCAGTGTCCATTAGGACAGAGGGGTTGGTCCTCATACTATATTCTGTTTACTTTTAACTTCTCTAGTTCTTAGACATGTGTTTCGTAGAAACACAGGGTCTAAGTTTTGAGGAGTTATAGGTATTTGAATAGAGTAGAGAACCAGGTGTAGCAAGTATCGGGATTCTTCAAAGTGATCGAAGATATAGATACTTGTGTATGGTATTCAGTTGATAGTAATGATAAAGAGAAATTGCTTCTCTTTCAGGTTACTCATAATTGGAAGCATTCCTAAGTTGAGTAACGCTGATCGGCCTCTCTCCATTTAGTTGACGTGCACTGGAGACAGCTGCATGATTTGAATCTGGTTCAATTAAATCAGTGCCTCTGGTTCTATATTGGATATAGTACAGTTCATATCTTAACATTGTTAAGGTACGGGGAGTTGTCCGGCTTATGATTAAAACCAGACTCTGGATAACTCGAGGCACGTTTCTGTAATGGCTGTTTGTGGGTTGACCCAGGCTATGACGAGGGTTGACTTTCTACCATCTGGCAGATCAATAGAAATATTGTTCTAGACTCGCCACAGTTTCAATAAAAATGGATTTTTTCAGAAAACAGTAGTGGGAGTATGGTAGAACTGGAAGTGATTCCAGAACCGCAAACGATTACTGAAGATTTGATAAGGAACCTAAAGATTCAATCTGATTTGACATTCCATTGGCCACTCCGCAGATAAGGTGGGTAACTTCAGGCACCCGAGAGGTACTCCGGTAGCCTCAAGGACGGTGACAGGGAAGTTCTTGTTTACCCACACTTGCCATTGTTGTTGTTCCAAGCTGCGAGACCCGGCAGGAGGATGAGTATAGCGTCGTTCTAAACTAGCTTTAGAAGTGCACATCTATATGACTCTGGCAGAGGGTTGTCGTAGTCAGTGGGAGCAGCGGAAGCATTGGTGGACATCAGACTTATGTCTATTTATAGACTAAAGCAGATATAGCGGAGATAGATCATCTATTTCTGATGTGACAGTCATAGGTTTGACGTCATCAGAATAGGGGATGGATCTGTTGAGAAGGTAGTAGGGTGTGATATCCTGGTATTTGGATGACATACACAGAGTAGGAAAAGAAACTCCTATACTACGATCGGTTATACTATGGTCGTCACACAGTGGTTTCTCCACATGGGACTTGGACATTATATCAGACATACTGGTTACTAGATCTATGGTTTTAGATCTAGATTTGGGTGGTTTCCCAATCAGGGTACTTTGACAGCATTCTAAGAGTATTTAGAATGGACGACTCCTGGCACGGTAGTGTACCTGCAGGTAATGGAGTCACCCTCTCTAAAGGTGTCTTATAGACTAAAGTAGAGAGGGATGCGCATGATTGGCAGATCACTTGCTTAGGCAATTGTGTCAATCATGAGAGGTCAAGTACCACACCAGATGTTGTTCTTGCACTAGATACAATAAGTTGACATTGATCCAATCCTGGAGAAACAGTCGGAAGCAGTTTTAGAACATAAGTGAATGTTCTAGGGATATGATAACGGCTGCCTCCTTTAGGAGACGGTTATCACTCCAGGCTTCCAAGGTGACATGGACGACAAGGAGGTTGTCAGAGTTATAGTTTTCCCTCTGACAAGGGGCAGTGTTTTGGACAGGTAATCCAAGGAAATACTGAGGGTGGCATGGCGCAGGATACTGATTAAGTTCAGTTGACGATACAGTCTAAGAAGTTTGGATTTGGAGTTCATTTATGAGCTAGGTCCCATCAGACATCCAGACATTCTAAGACAGGTATTGCTCATTTCGGGAGATGGCTTTCTCCGCGAACTTTAGATATAGAGAGACATAGAAAGAAACATCTAGGCGGATTCACTCACTGAGGCTATTCCTCGAACGCAAGAGTTTCGCAAACAGGCTTTGTGAGACTGACTAGAAGAGGAGTTGGGTGTTCGGTATCACACGGGCTGTGAGTATGCGACATCGCAATAATTAGCCTTGAGTGCAAGTGGGAGATTGTTGGAGATAGTGCCCTCAGAGTCAATTATTGGATCACAGGCACGTGATTGCAATGATTGAGGGAGGACCTATCCCGGTATGACAGTCTTACTCGAGATGATAGTATGCTATCTGGTTTACCTTTATCATCGTGTACTGCTTAAGGTGACCTGACAAGTCGCTACTGCTTAAGGTGACCTGACAAGTCGCTATTACACGTTGGTAGAGCCCCTAGGATTCTTGCTTGACCACTAGCAGTATGAGGGCGATCATATAAGTGGGAGCTGGGGTCTATAAGCACATCCTTAAAAGGTCCCTAGTCGTGGGAGATTCGAGACAGGGCATCGATTCTCCAGAGTAGACTAGTGTATACAGTCGAGACCCCGACGAGGGGCGGTGGCCGGTCTCACAAGCCACTGGTGTCAGTTGGTTCACCTAAGATGTATACAGGTGCTCATTTGGTTATGAGTACACCGGACAGAACTCGCCGGGAACATGCTAGTTGGTCTTATACCTGACGTCAGATAGCAGTTCCCAGGTGACATATGTACAGGTTAGTTCATCGACCTGGGGATCGTCATTTGTCTCGTGTGAGTTCCCACTGTGCTTTGATTACTACCCTACCACGGCTCAAAGGAGTCGTGCAAACAGGTTTTAGTTGGGTACAGTCCCGAGCCACATGGAGGCAGTGAGCGGATCTTCAGGGGTTCTTCTCTCCCGGTATTGGGGGTGAGGTCGCGCTGTGTCTAGGAGAGCCATTACACGAAGTCCTTGGCCAAGGCAGGAGATTTACTGGTAGGTATTCCAGTAGTATCTCAGGGTGTTCTGGGCTACACTCCGACACGACTTGTACCGCTTTTGGGGGTCTGACTTTTACCAACCCCCTAGGCCCGCCATGCGATGCTCATAGAAGAACGGACCGGACTGTACGAATATTGTCACTGACAGGCTCAGTAGGGTGTCAGGATGAGTTCGCTCATCGACGTCCCTTTTGGTCAATAGCTGGTGGCCCGTTACGTATTGGCTTATACCTCTGACGTGCTAGTGGTTAAATCCACAGCCATAGTATTGACGAGTCTTTAGAGTCCACTACACTTTCAGTTACTCAGCTTTCGGGCGAAACGCTGTAGAGGACGTATGGAGATATGGCATGGTCCAATCAGATACGTGCGGTATTGCACGGATCAGGATCGGACGGTTAGTACTAGAGGCCGTATACATATATGGCAAGGTTCGATCGGATACGTGCGGTATTGCACGGATCGGGATCGAACGGATATTACTAGCCGGCTTTGGTTTAAGCCGGATCCTAGTTTAGTACAGTGTAGATTTTGTCTCTTTGCATTTGTATCCGGACGGAATACAGATGCGGGTGTGTATGCACAGTATCGGGGTTTTCCTGTAATTTATTACGGGACCAGTTTTCTGGAGTTGCCAGTTTGCATTCCGTTCCGGCCGGTTTTCGTTTGTTCTTTCCCGGCCGGACTTTTCTGATGGAGGGGGTTATTTGCAATTTTGCAAATAACATTTGTGGAGGGGTTTTCTTGCATATGGATTAATTATGATACCATTCTTTTCTTTCTTCCATCACTTGCATTAATTAAGTTAAGGAAGGGTATGGTTTTGATGTGCTTGAAGTATGGTTGATGTTTGTTTAGGGTTACCACTTCTTTTCTCCTACCATCACCTCCCTCTTGTATTTGGTTTTGCACTCCACCACCATTCCTCATGGAGATAGGCCGGCCACTTGAGTGAGGGAAATGAGAGAATTTCATTTTTGAGCTTGTGGCATTCTTGATCTCATTTGATGCTAGAAAAATGCAAGAACCATTTTTCTTCTTGACTCCTCCATCATCTTTCAAAGGCAACATAACCCCAAAGTGAGACATAGCCTCTACACTACACATTCTACAGCATATCTTGGGCATGTCGACTTGCCGGCTTCATTCCCGAGTTGCCTCGGTATTGAGGTGGGAGCCCGTAAAAGATGCAGGCGATGTGGTGCCCTTCCGGCGAGGAGGCGACGACCGAAGTTTCCGCGAGGAGATCGGAGTGGAGATGAAGACCGGAGGACTCGGATCAGTCGGTATATCTCTTCCCTATCTTGTTACTTTGCTAGATCTAGTTTAATGGCCCGATCCGGGGTTTAGTGCGCGGTGGTGCCGGTTTGCAAAGTTCGCAAAATTAAAGTTTATCACCATTTCCGCATTTGGCCGTCGGATTGACGACCGGGGCGCCGCCGTGCACTTACACCTGGTACCTCTTAGCGAGGGGTTTTGTCCTGAACGATAGCCGAGCGAGGGTCGGGCTTGACTACCTCTGGGAGGGCTTTTGATCCCTGTCGGTTGTGGTAGGAAGCTACCAGCCGGGGATAGACGAGCAAGGGTCGGGCTCGACTGCCTTTGGGAGGATTTTTTGATCGCTAGCATTGCGAGTAGGGAAGCTACCGGCCAGAGATAGCCGAGCAGGGTAGCTGCTGAGCTGCCTCTAAGGAGTACTTTGATCCTTAGCGTTGGTGGGGCCGTAAGAGGCCTGCTAAGGATAACCTGGCAGTGAAGCTGCGCGGTTGCCTCTTGGCGAGGGCTTTGATCCCCGGTATTGCGAGTAAGGAAGCTACCAGCCAGGATAGCCGAGCAGGGAAGCCGCCCGGCTGCCTCTAAGGAGGACTTTGATCCTTAGTGTTGGAGGGACCGTAGGAAGCCTGCTAAGGATAGCCGGGCAGTGAAGCTGCACGGTTGCCTCTTGGCGGGGTCTTTGATCCCCGGTGTTGCGTGTAGGGAAGCTACCGGCCGGGGATAGCCGAGCATGGTAGATGCTGGCTGATTCTTCATGAGGTTTCGCCCGACCATCCCGTTACAGGAATGGGGAACAAGATAGGCCACGGTGAGCGTGCGCGCAGTATGCGCATTGAATGTGTGGGGAGGCGAAGCAGCAGAGTCACGCCGTCTCGATTCCGCCAGAGAAGGCTCAATGATCGCCGCGTGGCAGCAACTTTGTGGGCGAAAACGGGCGACCATTGGGTTCCGTTGGGGCGTGATTGATACGAATTCTCACCGTGTAGTTTTAGAAAATGTATAGAAATCACAACCAAAAATATTTGACCGCAATCAATAACGGTGTCGAATGTAGCGCATTAGTAAGTGCGGATCGACCACATGGATTATATGATTCGTTCGTATTTGTTTTATTTGAATTGAAAATTTAAAGAAAAGAAAAGAAAACGATTCAAGATTTATATTAATGAATTTCAAGAATTGTCTAGATCTAGTCTAAAATCAAGAAAACATTAAACATCAAGAATCAAGAAGTGATAGAATTCCAATCGATTTAAGTTTCAAGAATTGAAGTGAAACTCATAGGAGTCGATTAAATCTATAGATGTGAAGAAGACTAGCGATTACTATTTCTTATCCATTAACGAATTGATGCTAGATCGATGACGATTTATTGAGGTTTAAGGATCTTGCTAGTTTCCTCATCTCAACCATTGTCCTTTCAATGAATCTCATTCACAAGCTAGCCTCTAGTAAATCAAACGATCGATCGTTGATCTCTAGTTCCGAGCGAAAATAATCAAGAACACATTTCGCGTCGAAACTAGATCATCGATCATTTGATTTTCAAGAATTTACAAACGTTATAGGACTTAAGAAATGTTTCAAGATTCGTCAACTTCATCATCTATTGATTCTTTCGACTCCTCCATGAGCGGAGTTTTACTCAAGCATCATCACAAAGAACACATTCAAGAATCTAGATTGAATCATAATGCTTGAATTAAAGAGATAAGCAAGATAAAAGAATTTCACCTTTATTTATCAACAAATTCGTTACAGCTCTTTTGAAATTTACAAAAGGATGGAACTAGATCGTCGATTTTGGCGTCGCTTCGGCTCCTTGAGTCGCGTATCGGCTTGGATCACTTGCTCCGATGAAGTCCGGCTTCGCTTTTAAAGGCTTTGAATGATTCTTGCTTCGATTGAACTCGGAGATCTTGAACTTTTGGCTTTTTGATTGGATTAGGGTTAGGGTTTGAGGCACAAGTTGTGTCACTTAACTTGTGGGGGAGATGATGGAATTATTGAACAAAATTTAGAAGTGAAGCCTAGGGTCCTTTTTATAGGCTTAAGAATGATTAGCTTCCTTAAGAAGCTTGGATTAGGTTAGCTTCCCTTGTAAGCTAGTTAGTTAGGTAGAAGCCCCTAGAACTAGTTATTTAGGATGTAGCTTCCACCTTAAGCTAAGAGGTTAGGGAGAAGGTTCTAGGCTTTTAAGGTAGTTAAGGTGAAGCTTGCTTTGGAAGCTAGGACATCATTAGCTTGTACAAGGAACCTTTCTGATCTGGCAGAAGCTTCTAAGGTTATCTGGAAATTGTCATAGTTTGATGAGGTGTACAACTGGAGAGAATAATTCTTCACTGAAGCTTTGATGACTTGGCTGTCACGTGACCGCGGATCCGCGGCACAAGCCTGCTTAGACCGCGGATCCGCGGCCCAATAAGAGACTTAGTGTAACAGAATTCATGGTATTTCTTGTACTGACTTCAGGTGTACTGTGTGATATGTTGATTCCCAAAATTCCTTCTAGATTATAACCAGATCTCAAGTCCTTGAGTTGGCATATTTTTGATCAGCACTTTGACAATTTTGGCTTTTCTCCTGGAATTTCCTGCACAGACTTCGAAACAAGTGTTGCGCTACACAAGAATGATGCGATGCCATGATAAGCAGTCAATTTACCTTAAAATGCCGGTTTTAATATACAACACAGGTAATCTGGTATTTAACGACTGTTTTGCTAATATGTGCAATACTTAACCTGAATACCTTTAGATGAATGCACATGATAGGGAAATTGACGTGTTAAAAATACATTATTTTTGACTGATCAGGGCGCAGCGGGCTGTATCAAGCCGAGGGAGCGCTGGTCCTTCCTTTCTTCACAAACAGATCGTTGAGAATGGAAGACTTCCCCTTTACCATCCCGACATCATCCACTTCGAAGACGTATACCTCTACGCCCAGAACTGCACCGGGGACACGGTGCAGTTGGTCTATGGGAGCATCGAAGACCACTTCGGCCGGCTGCTCCCCCGGCGCTCCCCTCTGCTGCAGCTGCTGATGTACTCCATCTGAAAGGCGTCACCGGGGCTTTACAACCCCCTGTCTGAGCAGCTCTGCGATGAGGCCGTGGGCAAGCTGCGGTCTTTGAGGTGCTTCGGGCTGATCTCCGCGGGTTTGCTGGCTCGCTCGGTGGCACTTGTCCTTGAGTGCTACGAACTGAGGTTCGAGGTCAACGCGCGCGGGGGGAATCGAGGGCAGAGGCTGGATCTCGCGAGGCCTCGGCTGGCGAAGATCTTTACGGACTACTATGAGCAGTGCACTTTGCACCCCCTTCCCCCGCTGCTGTAATTTTCTTTTTCTTTTTGTATGTATGGCTGAGGAGCCCATAATACCTTTTTTGAATAAATAAGACCTTTCCTTCTTTTTCGCAATGTTCCATTGATCTTTCATTAAATTAACAACAGACCGTAGGAAGAGTTTACACTGCCCTTAAAAAAGAAGTATATGCTAATAAATGACCTTATTAGCGTAGCCCGAGCTCCTCAAAAGTTTGTTGGTCTCCGTGCTCGGCACCGGGTACGGGGCTCCCTGGGCTCCGGACTGGTTATCTGCCAAAACGAGCATGCTCTGGCCGATGGTCAGCTCGGCGGGAGAGGGACGCTGATCCTGCTCGCGGTCGGCCTGCCGCTTATCCCTCAAGTAGGCGGTGAGGTGCCCTGATCGGATGAGCTCCTCGACGTAGTCCCGGAGTTGCTTACAATCCTCTGCGGCATGGCCAAGCGTCCGGTGGAAGGTGCAGTAGGGGCCCCGGGTTCGCTTCGAGGCCTGACGCGGGATTGGAGGGAACTTGAAGAACCCCTCGCCCTGGGCTTCCTCTAGTAACACTGAGCTGGAGACGTTGAGCGGGGTGTACTCCTGGAACTTCGGGTGATAGGGCTGCTGACGCTCCGGCCTCTCTTCCCGAGCCCTCTTCTTCTGGTCAGACCGTTCTGCTCGAGGGAGGGTCGCGTTCACCTCGGACTCGAGCTGGACCTCACGCTCGGTCCACGCCGTGACCTCGACCATGGTCTTAGGCCACGCCAACGCAAAAGAGCGCAACCATGTTGGATATATTTCCCTCAGAGTCAATTATTGGATCACAGGCATGTGATTGCAATGATTGAGGGAGGACCTATACCGATAGGACAGTCTTACTCAAGATGATAGTATGCTATCTGGTTTATCTTTATCATCGTGTACTGCTTTAGGTGACATTATAGATCACTATTGCACGTTGGTAGAGCCCTTAGGATTCTTGCTTGACGGCCAGCAGTATGATGGCGATCATATACGTGGGAGCTGAGGTCTTTAAGCACATCCTTAAAGTGGTCCCTAATCGTGGGAGTTTCGAGACTGGGCATCGATACTCCGGAGTAGACTAGTGTATACAGTCGAGACCTCGACGAGGGGCGGTGGACGGTCTCACAAGCCATTGGTGTCAGTTGGATCACCTAAGATGTATACAGGTGCTCATTGGGTTATGAGTACACCGGACATGACTCGCCGGGAACATGCTAGTTGGTATTATACCTGACGTCAGATAGCAGTTCCCTGGTAACATGTGTACAGATTAGTTCATCGACCTGAGATCGTCATTTGTCTCATGTGAGTTCCCACTGTGCTTTGATTACTATCCTACCACGGCTCAAAGGAGTCGTGCAAACAGGTTTTAGTTGGGTACAGTCCCGAGCCACATGGAGGCAGTGAGCGGATCTATAGGGGTTCGTCTCTCCCGGTATTGGGGGTGAGATCGCGCTGTGTCTAGGAGAGCCATTACATGAAGTCCTTGGTCAAGGCAGGAGATTTACTGGTAGGTATTCCAGTAGTATCTCAGGATGTTCTGGGCTACACTCCGACACGACTTGTACCGCTTTTAGGGGTCTGACTTTTACCAACCCCCTAGGCCCGCCATGCGATGCTCATAGACGAACGGACCGGACTGTACGGATATTGTCACTGACAGGCTCAGTAGGGTATCAGGATGAGTTCGCTCATCGACCTCCCTTTTGGTCAATACCTGGTAGCTCGTTACGTACGGCTAATACCTCTGACATGCTAGTGGTTAAATCCACAGCCAAAGTATTGAGGAGTCTTTAGAGTCCCCCACAGACAGTTTCTCAAGTTTCGGACGAAACATTGTAGAGACCGTATGATATATGGCAGGGTTCGATCTTATACGTGCGGTATTGCACGGATCATGATCGGACGGATCATACTAGTAGGCTTTGGTTTAAGCCGGATCCTAGTATTAGATTTGTTGGATTACTTTAGTCTCGTCGCATTCGCATTCGGTAAGAATGCGGATGCAAGTATGTATATACAGGTGAGGGGTATCCTTGTGATCCGTCACGAGTTTACTTTAGATGTTGCCGTATCTTTTTATTGTTACAAACATTTGGATTAATGTTTGTATTTGGAAATAATGAGCTAGAATTAATCTTGACATGCATTAAATGTGATATGACCAAGTTTAGTGACTCATGGTCTTTTTTATTGTGCAAATGTCACATTTGTTTTGGATGTGTGAATTAAAATGATAAGGAGAGAGAGAAAGGCAACCATATGGTTGAGGTTTTACTCTTGTATTATTTTCTTGATCTCATTCTCACTCTCATTATCATACAACTCAAGAAAAGAAAAAGAATAGAAAGCCTTCTCTTCTTCTTCTTCTTCTTCTAGCTCATTATCTTCATTAATGGCAATATCTCTAACCTCCATCCAAGCAATGGATGCAAGAGGCAAAGTGATCACAAACATTCTCTACAACACCTTGGACACGTCGGCTAGCACACTTCGTACCCGAGTTGTTTCGGATGAAGCGGGAGCCCGTAAAAAGACTTCTCAATGTGGGTGCCCTTTCCGACGAGGAGATGAAGACCGGAGTTGCCGCGGGGAGATCGGGATGGTGGCCGAAGACCGAAGGACACGGATCGCTCGGTATAGCTCTCTACCCTTTCTCTAGTTAGCTAGTAGTAGGTTAATGGTCCGATCCGGGTTTTTAGTATGCGGTAGCGTCGTTTTTCTAGTTTTGAAAAAGTTTCGTTTCCGCATTTTGGCCTCGGACAGACGGCCGGGGCGCTACCGTAGACTTACATGGTATCAGAGCCACGCCGTTAACCTTTTCTAGCTTGCTCTAACGTGTTTAGAACTTCGATCGAACGAAAATTCCGAAAACCCGATTTCAAAAGTGCAGTTTCTGTCGATTTTTATTTGTGCTCGAAAAATTATTTGGTACATTGCAGAAATATGTGCAGGCTTTTTCAGGAGAACTGAAGAAATTTGGTCGGCTGATTTCACTGTAGCGTGGTGGATCCGCGGCCGTAACCACATTTTAGCCGCGGATCTGCCGCCGTACTGTAGCCACAGTGCACCAAATTTCTTCAGTAGGTCTCTGTGTTGGAATTGGGGTTTTTGGTATACTCTGTTTGGGCCCAGATTATTTTGAGTGCTGCAGTTGTACTTGGGGCACATTTCGGGAAATTTTGTCGATCGAAATTTTTAAAACATGTTAGTTTACAGTATTTACGTTATATCCGCGACCGTGAATGTCATTTGATTGGTAAATCCTATCTGATTGCTATAGCCCTTTTAGACGGATTTGCGAATGTGACATTCACGTTGATGTTCTGTGTTGTGCTGTGATGTTGCGGATTTGTCGTGGTGGATAGCCTGGATGCAATGGTAGTACAGTTTTGTTGTATATGTACATTTGATATTGCGGGACGAGCGTCCGACATGTGGACTGCCGTCACTGCCTGTTTGTATATTATTCTTTTGAGACACGACCGGGCTGAGGTCGATGTACCCATTGTATATTTTACTTTTTTTACTAGGATTACCACGTGGAGGGGTGCACGGATAGCTGGGTTCTAGAGGGCAACGGGCCCGCATCTCATGGCTTTAAGTCGGAGGGGGCTTCACTCTAGAATTGGCGGGCTATTCGCCGCACTCGTAGGGGGTACAGGTTGACCCAATAAAAGGTGCTCAAGTTACCGGATTCCGTGAAGTGCTGGATGGTCCATTCACGTTATTGAAGGGGGCTGCCTCGCTTCAGGTTTTGGCGGGTAACTTGTCGCGCCCGTAGGGGTCTAGGATTTCATTGCACAGGCTATCCACACGACCAGGGGAACGTCGGGTTTCAGTAGCGGCTCTATGAAACCTGGGGATCCCAGTTATCTGTATTGTTCTGTGATGCTTATTACATTTCTGTGATGTTGCATTTTATCACACCTTGAGTGATTATTATATATTGATATATATACTAGTAGATGTTGTATATGTTTTGCATCCGCGCTAGTCCAGTCCCCGCTCTGTTGTTAGTTAAGTAACCTAACAGGTGATGACGGGACCCAGTGGCTGCGGATGGCATATACGTACATCATTATTTTCGTTCTTTTGTGGTGTGATCAATTGATGGGACTGCATTGATTCAGATCAATGCAAGCTAAACAAACCTATTCTGATGTTGTTGGAACATTTTTCAAAAAAAAAGCTTTTATTTCAAGGACGTTCTCTTTTGTTTTGCATAGTGGTATTCGGTTATGAATATCCAGCACCTCAGTCGACGAGGCAAGGGCCGAGATCCCTTCACCGGGAGTGACCCCTTGGACAGAAGTTTGCGTCAGGGTAATAACTTCACTATAGCCGATTGCTTTTTGCTTTGCATCATGGTATTCAGTTGGAATATCCTGCACCTCATTCTACGGGAAAAGAGCCAAGATCCCTTCACCGGGAGTGACCTCTTTAGCAAAGGTTTTTGTCACTATATTTTTATAAAAAGCTATCCGGTTCCTTCAACGATATCAAGTTCATTACGTTAAAGGTTTTTCGCCAAAAACCATTCATATCCCTCCGTCGTTTCAGACGGGGAGCACGTAGTATTCATGCTATGTATGTTGACCTTCGTCAAGGCATAGTGAATGGTAGCTGCTTGTTACCTTTCTGCTGCATAGATAGATGTGTTGGTTTGGAACAGTCGTATAGCCTTGTTGACCTTCGTCAAGGGCTTGTGTGGGTGGGTTCAAATTAACCTGGACAATGACGGATAGAACTTGACATATGACTTATGATTTGTTGACCTTCGTCAAGGTCATAAGAGCAAGGGGTAAAAATCACATCGGGAGTTTCTAAAGAAACTGAAACTTGCCAGATATGCGCATACCTTCTGGAGTGTGATAACGTGAGTGGATTCCATCACATTATCATGCGATGATAGTTGGATCCCGATTCCCCCTGATGAGTTGGTTTACTCCTCGGGTGATCCCGACTAATTTTTCTTTCAGGTTTGGAGGAGAATTTGACGATATAGTGGGAGGTTTCCTGATTAGATAAAGTGATAACCATTCTGATCTAGGTTAGAGTGCACACAGAGTGTTTCTTTTCTCTCTCTCTTTGGCAGCGACCATGGCCCGACCCTTGACTATGACTCAGTGACCAAGTTAACCGAACCTTCTTAAAACACTGGCTTTTGGATTGTCAGAGTTGCATATCTCATTGCCACTCCTACTTTTACCCTTTTCTCCAGAACACCCCGTATTACTACGAACGTCCACTTCCATTGAATAAAACCATCGTATGGTTATATACGAACTTGAAGGAACTTATTCGAGGATGGTTTCCGGTTCTGGAGAAAACGAATAGGACTATTCAGTTTTCTTTTCCTTTTACCTTCTCTCAGGTTGCGAGTGCTCCTTGGATTAGGACGGTACACCTATTACGCTTATTGGATAGTCTTCTTCTAAACCATAGGCAGGTGCCGAACAGTAGGGAATGAAGAAAACCATTTAGCTTAAACGGTGTACAGAAGGTATTAAGTAAAGACAAATAAAGGGATCAGTAAGAGGGCAAAGTAAATTATGACTGCTATTCACGACCAAACCAAGTATTTCTTCGCCAATCCTACATCACCTTTTTATTTCTCCATAACACTCCGTATCACTACGAAGATCCACAGTTTATTGGATACTCCATCGTATGGTTATATACGAATTCGAAAGGAACTTGTTCCAGTTCGGGGATGGATTCTGGTTCAGGAGAAATAGGAATAAGATTTATTCAGTTGTCTTTTATCTTCACCTTCTCTCAGGTTATGAGTACTCCTAGGATTAGGAGAGCACACCCATTATGCTTATTGGATAGTCTTCTTCCAAACCATAGGCTGGTGCCGAACGGTAGGGGAGGAAGAAAACTATTTAGCCTAAAGGGGTGTGCAGAAGGTAATGACTAAAGACATATAAAGGGATTTGGAGAGATGGCAAAGAAATATACGGTTACAGTTGTAAATTTGATAATGGAAGAGGCATTACTAGGAATACCCGGATACCCCTTCGAAACATTTACATGTTTCAGTTTCACTGTGTATTGTTAAAAGAAAACTGATTTCCCAATTAGCCCTTACTCCAGGGTATATATTTACCAGGTTTGATTCTCACATCCGTATGGTTTTACAGATGATGAGTGGGAGTAAGTTATTGGGAATTGGGTGATCATCCTCATTATATCGGGATTCGTTGTAATTGGTGATATTTGAGAAAATCGCCTGGGCTGTTTGCCGGACGGCAGATATTTGGTTTTGAATATCCGATTGTTATGCACCAATTTCAAATTGATATATCTGTACGTTTATTTTAATAAAGTGAGATATAACTTTTTGAAATTATGTCTATGACATTTACCTATATCAGTGGATGGTTAGGTAAGGAGCATTAAACAGCGGTGTAATTCTTCTTAACCATAAGTACAGTTTTCAACCTACGACACACAGGGATTGAGTTATTAGACTCAGGGGACTTATACAGAGTATTGTATGTTGTCCAGTGTCCATGAGGACAGAGGGGTTGGTACTCATACTATATTCTGTTTACTTGTGACTTCTCTAGTTCTTAGACATGTGTTACGTAGAAATACAAGGTCTAAGTTTTGAGAAGTTATGAGTATAAGAATAAAGTAGAGAACCGGATCTTGCAAGTATCGGGATTCTTCAAGGTGATCGAAGATGTAAATACTTGTGTATGGTATTCAGTTGATAGTAATATGAGAACTTGCTTCTCTTTCTGGTTACTCATATCTGGATGTATTCCTAAGTTGAGTAATGCTGATCGGCATATCTCCATTTAGTTGACATGCACTGGAGACAGCTGCATGATTTGAATCTGGTTCCAATTAAATTAGTGCCTCTGATTCTATATTGGATATAGAATAGTTCATATCTTAACGATGTTAAGGTACGGGGAGTTGTCCGGCTTATGCATAAAACCAGACTCTGGATAACTCAAGGCACGTTTGTGTAATGGCAGTTTATGGGTTGACCCGGGCTATGACGAGGGTTGATTTTCTACCATCTGGAAGATCAATAGTGATATTGTTCTTGACTTGCCACAGTTTTAGTAAAATCGATTTTTGTAGAAAACATTAGTGGGAGTATGGTAGAACTGGAAGTGATTCCAAAACCGCAAACGATTACTGAAAATTTGATAAGAACTTAAAGATTCAATCTGGTTTGACATTTCATTGGCCACTCCGCAGATATGGTGGGTAACCTCAAGCACCCGAGAGGTACTCCGGTAGCCTCAAGGACGGTGAAAGGGAGGTTCTTGTTTGCCCAGATTTGACACTACTGTTGTTCCAGATTGTGAGACCCGGCAGGAGGATGAGTATAGCGTCATTCTAAACTAGCTTTAGAAGTGTACGTGTATATGACATTGCCAGAGGGTTTCGTAGTCAGCGGGAGCAGCGGAAGCATTGGTGGACAAGTAGCTTATGTCTATTTATGGACTAAAGCAGATATAGCGGAGAAAGATCATCTATTTCTGATGTGACAGTCATAGGTTTGACTTCATCAGAATAGGGGATGGATCTGTTAAGAAGGTAGTAGGGTGTGATGTCCTGGTATTTGGATGACATACACAGAGTAGGAAGTGATATTCCTATACTAGGTCGGTTATACTTTGGTTGTCACACGGTGGTTTCTCCACATAGGATATAGATATAATATCAGACATTCTGGTTACTAGATCTATAGTTTTAGATCTAGATCTAGGTATTTTCGCAATCTGGGTACTTAGACACCATTCTAAAGGTGTTTTAGAATGGACGACTCCTGGCACAGTAGTGTACCTGCAGGTGATGGAGTCACCCTCTCTAAAGGTGTCTTACAGACTAAAGGGGAGAGGGATGTACATGATTGACAGATCACTTGCTTAGGCAATTGAGTCAATCATGAGATGTCAAGTACACCAGATATTGTTTTTTGCACTAGATACAATAAGTTGATATTGATCCAATCCTGGAGAAACATTCGGAAGCAGTTTTAGAACATAAGTGGATGTTCTAAGGATATGATAACGACAGCCTCTTTTGGGAGACGGTTATCATTTCAGCCTTCCAAGGTGATCTGGATGACAGAGTGATTGTCAGAGTTATAGTTTTTCCTCTGACGAGGGGCAGTTGTTTGGACAGGAGGTCCGAGCGGATACTGAGAGAGGCATGGCGCAGGATACTGATTAAGTTCAGTTGACGATACAGTCTAAGAAGTTTGGATTTGGAGTTCATTTATGAACTAGGTCCCATCAGATATCCAGACATATTCTAAGATAGGTATTGCTCATTTCGGGAGATGGTTTTCTCTGCGAACTTGAGATAAAGAGAGATATAGAAAGAAACATCAGGGCGGATCCACTCACTGAGGCTATTCCTCGAATGCAATAGTTTCGCAAATGGGCTTTGTGAGACTGATTAGTAGAGGAGTTGGGTGTTCGGTATCATACGGGCTGTGAGTATGCGACATCGCAATAATTAGCCTTGAGTGCAAGTGGGAGATTGTTGGATATAGTGCCCTCAGAGTCAATTATTGGATCACAGGCACGTGATTGCAATGATTGAGGGAGGAGCTATACCGGTAGGATAGTCTTACTCAAGATGATAGCATGCTATCTGGTTTATCTTTATCATCGTGTACTGCTTTAGGTGACATTACAGATCACTATTGCACGTTGGTAGAGCCCTTAGGATTCTTGCATGACGGCCAGCAGTATGATGGCGATCATATACGTGGGAGCTGAGGTCTTTAAGCACATCCTTAAAGTGGTCCCTAATCGTGGGAGTTTCGAGACTGGGCATCGATACTCCGGAGTAGACTAGTGTATACAGTCGAGACCTCGACGAGGGGCGGTGGACGGTCTCACAAGCCATTGGTGTCAGTTGGATCACCTAAGATGTATACAGGTGCTCATTGGGTTATGAGTACACCGGACATGACTCGCCGGGAACATGCTAGTTGGTATTATACCTGACGTCAGATAGCAGTTCCCTGGTGACATGTGTACAGATTAGTTCATCGACCTGAGATCGTCATTTGTCTCATGTGAGTTCCCACTGTGCTTTGATTACTATCCTACCACGGCTCAAAGGAGTCGTGCAAACAGGTTTTAGTTGGGTACAGTCCCGAGCCACATGGAGGCAGTGAGCGGATCTATAGGGGTTCGTCTCTCCCGGTATTGGGGGTGAGATCGCGCTGTGTCTAGGAGATCCATTACATGAAGTCCTTGGTCAAGGCAGGAGATTTACTGGTAGGTATTCCAGTAGTATCTCAGGATGTTCTGGGCTACACTCCGACACGACTTGTACCGCTTTTGGGAGTCTGACTTTTACCAACCCCCTAGGCCCACCATGCAATGCTCATAGACGAACGGACCGGACTGTACGGATATTGTCACTGACAGGCTCAGTAGGGTGTCAGGATGAGTTCGCTCATCGACCTCCCTTTTGGTCAATACCTGGTAGCTCGTTACGTACGGCTAATACCTCTGACATGCTAGTGGTTAAATCCACAGCCAAAGTATTGACGAGTCTTTAGAGTCCCCCACAGACAGTTTCTCAAGTTTCGGGCGAAACATTGTAGAGGCCGTATGATATATGGCAGGGTTCGATCTTATACGTGCGGTATTGCACGGATCATGATCGGACGGATCATACTAGTAGGCTTTGGTTTAAGCCGGATCCTAGTATTAGATTTGTTGGATTACTTTAGTTTCATCGCATTCTCATTTGGTAGGAATGCGGATGCAGGTATCTATATACAGGTGAGGGGTATCCTTGTAATCCGTCACGAGTTTACTTTAGATGTTGTCGTATCTTTTATTGTTACAAATATTTGGATTAATGTTTGTATTTGGAAATAATGAGCTAGAATTAATCTTGACATGCATTAAATGTGACATGACCAAGTTTAGTGACTCATGGTCTTTTTTATTGTGCAAATGTCACATTTGTTTTGGATGTGTGAGTTGAAATGATAAGGAGAGAGAGAAAGGCAACCATATGGTTGAGGTTTTACTCTTGTATTATTTTTTTGATCTCATTCTCACTCTCATTATCAAACAACTCAAGAAAAGAAAAAGAATAGAAAGCCTTCTCTTCTTCTTCTTCTTCCTCTAGCTCATTATCTTCATTAATGGAAATATCTCTAACCTCCATCCAAGCAATGCATGCAAGAGGCAAAGTGATCACAAACATTCTCTACAACACCTTGGACATGTCGGCTAGCACACTTCGTGCCCGAGTTGCTTCGGATGAAGCGGGAGCCCGTAAAAAGACTTCTCAATGTGGGTGCCCTTTCCGACGAGGAGATGAAGACCGGAGTTGCCGCGGGGAGATCGGAATGGTGGCCGAAGACCGAAGGACACGGATCGCTCGGTATAGCTCTCTACCCTTTCTCTAGTTAGCTAATAGTAGGTTAATGGTCCGATCCGGGTTTTTAGTATGTGGTAGCGCCGGTTTTCTAGTTTTGAAAAAGTTTTGTTTCCGCATTTTGGCCTCGGACAGACGGCCGAGATGCTACCATAGACTTACAAACCACTCATTTTGCCTAAGACCAGATCTGAGCGCCGTGATGACGGTCTTGTCCCGGTGCTAGGGGACCTCAAGGAGGACGTTGTAGAAGCGGGTGACGTAATCTTTGAACGTCTCCTTATCCCCGTTCTTAATTGTGAAGAGGTAGTCGACCGTGCGCTTCTGCCGACGGTTCCCGACGAAGTGGCCGAGGAACTGAGTAGCCAGCTCATCAAAGGTCGAGATTGAGCGAGGCTCGAGTCCTCGGAACCAGTCCCGACCAGTGCGGATGAGGGTGGCTGGGAAGGCTCTGTACTAGGCGGCGTCGGAATGGTCCTGGAAGCTCATCCTCACGGTGAAAGCATCCAAATGGTCTTTCGGGTCGGTTTTCCCGTCGAACAGAGAGACCTTCGGGGGCTTGTTGCGTGAGGAGACGTGAACAGGGAGCAGTCCCTCGATAAACGACTTGGTGAGCGAGTCGGTGGCGTACTTAGCCCCGTTGCCTGAGAGGTGACCTTCTCGACGCATGCCCTCGATCTTCTTCTCGAGGGCGTCGAGTCGGCCGTGGTACCCCGAGGATTCGGCGCCTTATGATCCCTGGCCTCTGCTGTGGGAGATATGCATCTGGACGCGGCCCCGGTTCCTCTCGATGAGGTTCCTCAGATCTCCGGGTGAGGTGGCCCTCGAGCCGCCGTGGCAAGCCCCTTCTGTGCATCCCCGTCAAGGGAGGGGGTGTCGGCCATTCCTGGGGACAGGCGAAGTGACCGACATCTCCTCATGGGGTGGGGGTCACGAGGAGGCTCGAGGCGAGGCGCTCCGGCGGTGGATCTTGGTGTGGAGCCGTGGGGTGCCAAGCGGGCCTCAGAGAGTATTGACCCGTGAGATCTGTGGACGTGGGACGTAGCCTGCAGGTGGTCAGCCGTGCCGACGAGGGCAGACACTTCTTGATGAGAAAGAGCGGCGATCTGGGGCCCTGGCCCGACCGTTTAGATGCGGACGAGTGAAGGGTTACCCTAGTGCCCCGGCCAACTTCCGTGGCCAAATACGGAACAAAAATTTTCTTGCGAACAAAAACTTGGCACTAGAATAAAACTTAACCGGATCTTTCCATAAGACTAACTAGCTTACTAGGAGAGCTATCTACTATGATGAGGAATTTTTACCGAACGAACCCAGTCTTTCGGTCATCGTTCTTCATCCTTAGCTCCTACTAGCCACCTTGAACTTGCTTGAACTTCTTTCCTTGCTCCGTCGGTCCTCCGGGATCGAGCTTGTTCTCCGGCCTTCCTTGATCCACCCGGGGAGTATGATCCATGGCTCTAGCTCCTAACTATGTAACAAAAGGAGCAACTAGAAAACTTGGTTTGCTAAACCAAGTAGTTTAGGATGTAGTGAGGGTGTCTAAGTATTTTCTATCTCTTTTCTAATCTCTTCACTTGTTTCTCAACTCATGAGAATGTTAGTAAAGAGGAAGAAGATGAAGGTGGATCAAAGCAAGAGGAGGGAGGAGACGAGAGCAAACGAGAGCTCAAGGAAAATAATGAATCAACCATGAAAGAGAAAATATACACAATGGTTTTGTATATCAATTCTTTCATTAAACAATTACCAACCATGCTTCAATAGTAAACCCAAAATGAATTATAAATTCATTTGACTACTATTGAAGCATGGTCACCTCTTTTCCTCCCATACTCTTACTTTACACCTCATTTCCATTTATGAAATAAATGGAAAATACAAAATGAGGTGGCCACCTTCTAAAAGGAAAACTGTAATAAATACGGATTTCCAACTACTGTACAAATATACCGGCAATCAGATAAAAATCCGAACACCCAAAAGAGATAGAATAACACGAAGAACGTAATACTAGAATATATATATCGAAATACATATACGTAAATTATTAAATCAATACCTGATTTAATAATCCGGCTCAAACCCGAGCCGGCTAGTATTACAAACTGTCCGATCGAAAATCCGAGTACCAAGTACATAAATTGATCGAACCCTGCACGTATCCAATACGGCTACTACATCGTTTTGCCTGGATCAGGGAAACCCTCTGTGTGGGACTCTAAAGACTCGACAGTACTCTGGCAGTGGGTTTAACCACAAGCACGTCAGCGGCACTAGCTGTACGTAACGGCTGCCCAGGTACCTGTCGAAAAGGAAGGCCGACGAGCAAGCTCTTCCGAACTCCTACTGAGCCTATCCATGACAATATCCGTATAGTCTGGTCTCTTCGTCAAAGAGTATCGCATACCGGGTCTAGGGGATGGTGAACGTCAGACCCTAATAACCTGATAAGTCGTGCCGATGTGGCTCAGGACCAATCCGGGAAACTACTGATCAACCTATCATTAAATCCCAAGTGCCTTGGCCAAGGTCTTATGGTCCTGACCAATCGAATCATAGTGTGATATCGACTCCCTATACCGGGAGAAACGAATCCCCGATAATCGCTCACTGCCTCCATGTGGCTCGGGACTGAACCCAACCAAAACCTGTTTGTACGACTCAGTAGAGCCATGGTAGGGTAGTGATCAAAGCTCAGTGGGAACTCACGCGAGACAAATGCCGATCTCGGGCCCAAAGACTAACATGTACACATGTTACCTGAGAACTTCCATCTGACGATAGGTATAGTACAATATGGAATTCTCGGCGAGTCCGTCCAGTGTACTCACACCCAGTGAGCACCTGTATACGATCTTAGGTGCATCAGACCAATGGCTGCAGGACCAACCATCCCCCGATGGGGGTAGAAACGTATACACCGGTATGGTAGAACAGATATCCCTTGGAATGCTTAGGGTATCCCACAAACTTGCACAATACAGACCTTTCCTTGAGTTTATCTGGATTCTGCTTTTTAACAAAAGCAGGACACCCCCATATCTTAATGTATTCAAGACATGGTCTCTTCCCAGTCCATACTTCATATGGAGTGGTAGGCACTGATTTAGATGGTGCTCTATTCAATATGAATGCTGCTGATTCAAGAGCAAACCCCAGAAAGAAAGAGGTAACTCGGCATTACTCATCATGGAGAGAACCATATCCAATAGGCTATGGTTCTTCCGCTCCGACACGCCATTGTGCTGTGGTGTATACGGAGGAGTAAGCTGAGGGAGAATGCCATTCTCTTTTAGAAAATCCATGAATTCCGTACTTAAGTACTCTCCCCCTCTATCAGATCGGAGGATCTTGATACTTTTGCCAATCTGGTTCTCTACTTCGCTTCTAAATTCTTTGAATTTCTCAAAAGCTTCAGATTTGTGTTTCATAAGATACGCATATCCGAATCTAGATCTTCAGTGAATGTGATGAAGTACGAGAACTCACCCCTTCCATGTATAGACATTGGACCACACACATCACTGTGTATGAGTCCCAAGAGCTCTCTTGCTCTTTCTCCTTGTCCGGTGAAGGGAGATTTGGTCATCTTTCCTTTGAGACAGGATTGACAAGTTTCATAGGATGAAAATTCTGACGTGTTCAAATACCCATCTTTATGTAACTTACTCAGTCTTTTCTCTCCGATATGACCAAGTCTACAATGCCACAAGTAGGATTGGTTCGTATCTGAACTTTTCCTCTTGCGTGTGTTTTGTATATTGAGAACTGTGTTCTGATTTAGAATATAGATACCATTACACAGTGTACCTTCTGCAACCAATACCTTTTGAAGGTAGATGTTCATGATATTTCTATCAAGAACAAAATTATATCCATCTTTATCAAGTAAAGAAGCTGATATTATGTTGCATAACATGGAAGGTACATAGTAGCAATTGTTCAAAATCATAGTATTGCCATTTGGCAACACAAGGTGATATTCACCGACGGCCGCAGCATTAACTTGTGCTCTGTTCACTACTCTAAGGGACATATCACCAGGTCGAACTATCCTACTTTTTCTCAGTCCCTGCAATAAATTACAGATATGAGATCCTAATCCGGTATCTAGTACCCAGGAGGTAGGACTGACCGA
Organism: Agapanthus africanus; assembly: GCA_030015575.1. NCBI lineage: Eukaryota > Viridiplantae > Streptophyta > Magnoliopsida > Asparagales > Amaryllidaceae > Agapanthus > Agapanthus africanus. The sequence goes on from CM057338.1 coordinate 59,939,352, forward strand.
AAAGCAGTTCTCAACTACAAGAACATCTGAAGAAGGCGCAACAGTATGTTTCTTCTTCGATGGGTTTATCAAGGAATTCAAAATTTCCTCTTTCCCCTTCTCATACTTATGACTGTTGTCATAAGTTAGAGCCGAACAGACGTTCCCCAGCCCCGAATAAGAATTCGGATCGGTCAAGCGATACATTTTATTATCTTGATTAGGGCGTGAAATGGTTGCTACCTGGAAAGAGAGAGGGAAAACACTCAGCGTGCGCTCTTGCAAGATTAGATTGGTTTATTAATTTATCTAACCAGGATGACTCGCACTGTTTCCTCAAATTCTTGTTCAAACCCTAAAAGAAGAACTAGTCAGGATTAATCGCACGTCATAATACTTGCTTAACCTTTCAGCCAGGCCGATGTTGGTACTTCGAGGGAGGTTTTCCAACGCTTTCGCGAAGTTCCTTAATTATATAACCTCTTTTCCCTAGAGGCGTAGCCCTGCTAATACCTTTCTAGACACCTACTTGGTTTATAGCATTGATTGTTAAGTGTGATAATCTCCCGAGAGTAATCCTACTCATCAGTGGGATCGGGATCCAACTATCATTGTGTGATGCACTAGATGGAATCCACTCTAATCACCACACTCCAGAAGGTATGCTAAATCTGCAAGTTTCCTGTATATTTGAAACTCCCGATGTGGTTTTTGCCCCAAGCGCTTATGACCTTGACTTTGGCCAACAAATCATAACGCGCAAGTCAAGTTCTACCCGTCGTTGTCCTGATTGATTTAGACCCACCCGCACACACCCTTGACTTTGGCCAACAAGATGGTACGACTGTCCTAAACCAATGCATTTTATCTATGCTACGGATAAGAAACATACAGCTACCATACACGATGCCTTGACTTTGGTGAACAAACACCGCATGAATACTATGTGTTTTTATCCGAAATGACGGAGGGCTACGGCTAGGTTTTTGGCGAAAAACCCGTTAACGTAATGAACTTGGTATCGTTGAAGGAACCTGAGTAGTTTTGTAAATATATAGTGGCGAAAACCTTTGCTAAAGAGGTCACTCCCTGTGAGGGGATCTCGGCTCTTTCCTCGTCGAATGAGGTGTAGGATATTCCAAACTGAATACCACGATGCAAAGCAAAAATAATCGACTATAGCGAAGTTATTACCTTGACGCAAACTTTTACTCAAGGGGTCACTCCCGGTGAAGAGATCTCGGCCCTTGCCTCGTCGAATGAGGTGCTGGATATTCCAAAATGAATACCACTGTGCAAAGCAAAAGAGAACGTCTATAATATCAGTTTTTAAAATCTGGTTCCAACAACATCTTTTAGGTTTTTTATCTTGCATTAATTAAAATTAATGCGGTCCCATCAATTTGTAACCTATCACACCAGAAAAGAACGAAAATAAAATGTACGTATATACCATCCGCATTCGCCACGGGGCTCCGTCATCACCCGTTAGGTTACTTAACTAACGACAGAGCGGGGGCTGGACTAGCGCGGGTGCAAAACATATATAACATCTACTAGTATGTATATAAGTATATATAACATTCGTCCCAGGCATGATAATAAACAACATCACAGATAACAATACAGAATGGTGGATAATCTTGGAGCCCCGGGTTTTATTTGAGCCGCAAATAAAATCCGACGTTCCCAGTCGTGTGGATAGCCTGTGCAATGAAAACTTGTACCCCCTACGAGTGCGGCGAATAGCCCGCCAGTTCTAGAATGAAGCCCCCTCCGTCTCAGCGCCTTGAGATGCGAGCTTGTTGCCTTCTAGAACCCGGCTATTCGTGCACCCTATCGCGGGGTAATCCTAATACAGAAAATGAAAATAATATATACAAGCGGTGACATCGACCTCATCCCGGTCATGCCCCAAAATAATATACAACCCGGCAAAGACGGCAGTCCACATGTCGGACGTTCGCCCCGCAATAACAAATATACAAATGAATGTAAACTGTATTTCTAACATTGCACCACATGCTATCCACCACGACAATCCAACCAAAATTACAGCACAAGCATACAACATCAACGCGAATGTCACGTTCGCAAAACCCGTCTAAAAGAACATATAGCAATCAGACGAGTTTTACCGATCGAGTGACATTCCCGGTCACAGATAAAAGTGAATGTACTGATAATAAAACACGTATCTTAAAATTACGATCGACTAAACTTTCCAAGTGGGCCCCAAGTATTAAACCAACACTGTAACAAATCTGGGCCCAAAAAGTAATTACTCCAGAAACCACAATTTCCAAAAAATGAGGCCCAGAAGAAAATTTGACCATGTGGGCCCCAAAACGGCCGCGGATCCACCACCAATAGGGGGTTTTCGCGGCGGATCCGCGGCGTATTAGAGGGATCACGCGACAATTTTTCTTCTGTGGTCTTAAAAAAGCCGGCATGATTTTCTGAGAGCAAAATATTGATTTTTAGAGCACTTTTAAAATCGACAGAAAACCCATGATTTGAAATGCAGTTTTTGAAATTTTCGGTCGATAGTTATTCTAAACACGTTTAAACAAGCTAGTATAGGTTTTATGGGTGGCTTTGATACCATGAAGGGTTACCTTAGTGCCCCGGCCAACTTCCGTGGCCAAATGCGGAACAAAAATTTTCTTGCGAACAAAAACTTGGCACTAGAATAAAACTTAACCGGATCTTTCTATAAAACTAACTAGCTTACTAGGAGAGCTATCTACTATGATGAGGAATTTTTACCGAACGAACCAAGTCCTTCGGTCTTCGTTCTTCATCCTTAGCTCCTACTATCCACCTTGAACTTGCTTGAACTTCTTTCCTTGCTCCGTCGATCCTCCGGGATCGAGCTTGTTCTCCGGCCTTCCTTGGTCCTTGATGATCCACCTGGGGAGTATGATCCATGGCTCTACCTCCTAACTATGTAACAAAAGGAGCAACTAGAAAACTTGGTTTGCTAAACCAAGTAGTTTAGGATGTAGTGAGGGTGTCTAAGTATTTTCTATCTTTATTCTAACCTCTTCACTTGTTTATCAACTCATGAGAATGTTAGTGAAGAGGAAGAAGATGAAGGTGGATCAAAGCAAGAGGAGGGAGGAGACGAGAGCAAAAGAGAGCTCAAGGAAAATAATGAATCAACCATGAAAGAGAAAATATACACAATGGTTTTGTATATCAATTCTTTCATTAAACAATTACCAACCATGCTTCAATAGTAAACCCAAAATGAATTATAAATTCATTTGACTACTATTGAAGCATGGTCACCTCTTTGACTACCCACAAAATCCTATCAATTCAGCCCATTGGCTTTTGTTCTCCAATTAAGTTTTTCAACAAGGAATTCTATTATCTTCTACTTGTAAATTATACACCCATATTCTTCACACTTCCTCATCATTTAACTTAAGATTATATATATCCTGTAGTCCTACTTAGCTTTCGGCATTTCTTAAGTTTTCCTTCTAGGGTTCCATCTCCACTTAGGAATTTCTATCAACTCTACTAAAGATACAAGTTCTATTTTTCATTCCTTTCTCTCATCTAAATCCCAATAACATATCCCTACATGTGTGTATAGATCACCCCTACATTTGGAAATTCAAATCAAGCAATCATACTCTCGTCCATTGTCCAAAGTACTTATTAATTAGTGAATTTTTAATTGAATTTCGCTTACACATCCTTCATGCGACCGTTAATACTTCTTGAGGTACCAACAACCGATTACAAGATGCGTTAGCACTTTAAAGCGTACTTCCTAGTTTTGCAACACCCAAGGCTTTAGCAGTGACTCCCAAACCAGTTGGTCTAAGGCACTAGGTGATGAAGCACCCTCGCTAAATTTTTTTCTATTTTTATAGCCTTAAGTAATCACAAAAACTAGTGTCCATTTTTTTATTCTTTAATCACAATTTTTTTCTTTTATTTTCTTCGTACTAAGGACTTTAGACAAGAGTATTTCAAGGTCTCTTCTACTATTCCAAGTTTCAAGGTGCGTGATTGTGCAAATTGTAGGGTATACGTTTTCAGAATCTAGACTTAAGCTAGGAACTATTTTTCGAACTTATACTCTAATAAGAACATCAATACTCTTCCCTTGTTTCGACTTAGCCCAAGAAGTGAACCCAAAATTTGCCTATTTCTAAATAAACTACAAGGCATATACTTTCTACCGTTAAACTTTAAGGAATGTTATTTTTAGGGTTTTTAATTCACTAAGTCTAAGATCTAGTTGTTCCTAGCCAGTTAACCCATTTGTCAAACTCCAGTCAATTATAGCCAAAATTGAATACAATAATTTTTATAATTTTTGAAAATTTTCAATTTTTATGGGTTTTTCAAATAAATATGCAAATGCAAAAATATGTACAAATGAATGCGAAGGAAGAAGACGTACCGAGCAGGTTCCTAGGCACACTAATGAGATTTCACAAGGCATCAACCATGCCAAATTATAATTTTTCGGGTGCCGAGAAACCCTAATGCGATCGTTAACTAGAGTTTGGGCGAAACAACAAGCTACTAAACTACTTTAGTGCTAAGTGAACGGAAATACAACCTTTGTAGATCCGGTCCTCCACCTCCATAGCTCCGCGATGAAGTCCCCTCGCTACGATCATTAGATCCCGGACTCTAGCATCGGCTTCATCGGAAAAATGGGCGGGCTAGGTCGTCGACTTCGATGCCGAAGATGATCTACGTCGAGGCAACACAAGATCAAGCTCCAACTTCACCAAGTCATGAAACTTGTGAAGAAAACACCCTATACTACTTGCCAAGTGGTAGAGTATGAAGAAATAGGAAGTGGGTTCACTTTAGAATTGGATTTCTCACTCTTTTTCTCAAGACATCATTGTTGGTAGCAAGCTACTTCATCTTGAAGAAGAAGAAGAAGAAGAAGAAGAAGATAATATGATAAGTATTGTTTAAAATAGAAAATAAAAATCATACTTATCATATAGCAACCATGGTTAAGTGTAGAGACTAAACAATGGTTAGGTGAATGGTTAGATTTAGGAAAGAAACAAAGTGGTCAAAGCTTCATGAAGCTTCAAGGTCAAAACAAAAGATGCCACCATTTTGTTTCTTGCCCAAAATAAAAAAAAAAATAAATAAAATGAATAAGTGAATAATTCAAAACCCTAACCATTCACTTAACCATGGTTTAAAGTAAACATACACCCAAGCTTGCATGTATCATCAAACATGATACAATCTGGTGCACAAAACTATATCATATATACAATGTGCACATCAAGTGAGAAAATCCATTTTAAGTGAACAAATACTAGTTAATGTAAAGTAATATATCAAATATATAATTATACATTAAATCATTAAATCAACACTTGATTTAATGATCCGGTCATATCGCATGTGACCGACTAATATCCAATGTATCGGCTTATCGAATCAATTCTCAATTCGATAACTAGGTTATATCGCATACAACCAATCGATACATTCATCGCGAGAATAGAATACGGTATCACATACACGCATTATTCTCGGTCCCGCACATATCTCATATGCGCTTCTATTTCGTTTCGCTTGAGCCAGGAAACCTCTGTGTAGGACTCTAAAGACTCGTCAATACGCCGGCAGTAGGTGATGATCATATCAAACACCCACAAGCCGCAAGCGGTCTGCTAAACGTAACGGCCACCCGGGTATTGAGCGATCAGAAGATCGACGAGCAAGCCCGCTCATACTCCTGTGAATCCAACTAGTAACACTTACCGTACAGTCCAGTCTCGTCGTCTGATATGTCGCATATCTCGCCTAGGGGTGGTAAACGTCAGACCCCAATAGCTCGATAAGTCGTGTCGATATGAGGTCTATAACAGTTTAAGAAACTACTGGTAACACTTACCAGTAAATCTCAGCAACCCTGGCCAGGGATTTCCGGTCATAGCCAATCGAACACAGCGCAACATCAACTCCCTATACCGGGAGAGACGAATCCCCTCCTATCGCTCATTTCCTCCATGTGACTCGGGACTGTATCCAAAAACCACCTTTTTGCACGCCCTCTTGGACGTGGTAAGGTGGAAATCAAAGCACAGTGGGAATCACATAAGTCTCTATGACGATCTCGGGTCAACAGACTACTCTGTACCAGTGTCACCAGAGAACTGCCATCTGACGTAAGGTATAATACCATCTGGGAGTTCTCGGCGAGTCCGTCCAGTGTACCCAGTCTCCACTGAGCACCCGTATATCATCTCTGATGTCAAACACCAATGGATATGGGATCATCCATCGCCCATCTGTATGGGTCGAGAAGGTATACGCTTGTCTACTCTGGTATATCGATGCCCCGTCTTGATATACCCACGACTAGGGACCTTGAAGGATGTACTTATGGACTACCATGTCCCCACTAGTATGATCCGCATCATAGTCCAGGTAGTCAAGTACACATCCTAAGGGCTTTACCAATATGTAACAGAGAGACAATCAGTATACACGTTAAGGTAAAGAGTAACCAGATAGCATACTATCATGTCGAGCAAGAAAGTCCTCCTTATATATGTCCCAGCATCCACTACAATATACATCCTATGTATAGAAATGGCCTCTAGGGCATACATATAACTAACAATCTCCCACTTGCACTAGGGCCATCTGATAGCAGTGGTTGTAGTATCTCATACTCAACCATCCCATAAAAGTCTCTTTCTGGGAAAAGGCCTTTGTGAGTGGATCCGCCGTGTTGTCCTCTGAGTCTGCTCTCCTAACCTTGATCCCCTAGGAGATCAACCATCTCCATGATCAGGTGATACTGCCTTAGAATATGTCTGGATCACTGATGGGACGGGCGTTCCTTGGCATTAGCCACAACTCCATTGTCTCACAATGGTAGGAACGTAGTTCATCTCATGAACCAATATACACACAAACATCCTCTTTGGTAGCATCTTAAGTAGCGATGTATCCTGCCTTTATCGTGTAGTTAGCCATGGTATCTAGCTTGGAACTCTTCCAACATACCGTCCCTTTACTAAGGGTAAAGACAATGCCTGTGACTGACTTTCAGTCGTCCTTATCACCCTAGAACACTTCCAGTGATTCTTCCCAGGACCAATTGATACCATCTTACTACAACTAGTGAGAATCCTAACATCCATTTAGATCTATCTCATAGATCCAAAACTCAGGATTTAATAGGTATCAGTTTGATCCTATATGGAGAATCATAGTGATAAGCGGAGATTGATCGAGCGTAGCATAGGAAACTCCTTCCCTATCAAGAGTATGTCTTCCACGTACTCTACGAGGATCACCACCATACTCCCTACTACCTTTTTGTATATACAAGGTTCATTTACCATTTTGATGAAGTCAAACTATTTGACTACTACATCAAAACAGATGTTCCAACTCCGCGATGCCTGCTTTATCCTATAAAGCATCTTGTACACGTTTCCGCTGCTCCCACTGTTTACGAAGCCCTCTGACTGTGTACTTATAAACTCTCTCTTCTAAAACATCATTTAGAAAAGCAGTCATGACACCCAACCGCCAGATATCGTAGTCATGGTATGTAGCCGTGGCAAGTAGGATCCGGATGGACTTAAGCATAGCTACTTAGAAAAGGTTTCAACAAAATCCATACCTGGTCAATGATGCAAACCTTTAACAAGTCTAGCTTTGAAAGTCTCAACTTTTCCAAGTACACCAAGTAATCTTTTCAAGATATACTTGCTCCTGATGGGGATTTAACCCTTCAGATATAGCAACCAAAGTCTATACTTTGTTAGTGTACATGGATTCCATCTCGGATCGCTAAGCATCCAGCCATTCTTACAGAGTCATTACTCTCGATGGCCTGCTCGAAACTAGTTGGGTCATCATCTCATGATGCAATCCTCGCTCCCACTGTCATAGAGAAACATAAGTATCTCTCAGGTGAGTGAGAAACCTACTAGATCGGCGGAGAGGCTGAGGTTCGTTGGTATCTATTGAATTCTTTGGTTCTACCAAATCATCTGCTGTAGTTTGTATAGCTGGAACATTTCCAGTTCTACATAACTGACCTTGCCTCGAGCTTGTCCAGATTTTGCTTTTAAACATAGGCCAGACAACCCTAAATCTTAACTTACTTAAGAGATAGGCTCTTCCCATACCATATCACATATGAAGCGGTAGGCAACTGATTCGATTGGAACCCTATTCAATAGGTATGCAGCTTCCCAAGTGCATAACCCCCAAAAGGAAAAAGGTAACTCAGTGGTACTCATCATAGAGCACACCTTATCATATAGGGTGTGATTGCTCCACCCTGATATACCATCGTGCTATGGTGTATACGGAGGAGTAATGCTGAGAGAGAATCTCATTCTCCTTTTGAATAGTCCAGGATTTCCGTGCTTAAGTATTCTCCTCCATGATCTCATCATAGGACATAATACTTATACCCGTATTTTGGTTCTCTACTTCTAACTTATATTCTGTGAATATCTCAAAAGGTTCGGACTTGTGTTTCAACAGGAATATATGACTGAATCTTGAGAGATCATCAGAGAATGTAATGAAGTACAAAGAACCGGTCTTGGCATATGTAAACAGGGGACCTTACATACATTAACATGTATCAATCCCAAGAGTTTACTAACTCTTTCTCTGTTTCCAGTAAACGGAGCTATGGTCATCTTATCTTTGTGACATGACTGGCAAGTTTCATAGGATGTAAATTCAAACAGATTTAAATATGCATCTATATGTAACTTCAGCTAGTCGGGTCGCATTGATATGACCTAGTCTACAATACCTCAAGAAGAATTCGTTCATTTTTGAACTCTTCCTCTTGTGTGTGTTCTGTATACCAAGAACTGTAGTTTGATTTAGAACATCAATGCTTTTAGATAACGTGCCTGAACCGATCAACTTTTGATATAGGAAATGTTCAAAACATTATCCAACAATACAAAATTTTATCGTTTCTTTACTAATAAAGAGACAGATATGATTTTGTATATCAGGTTCGGTATCTAATAGCATTTGTTCAGAATCAATATACTCAGGTAATACAGGGTGGCAGTGACCAACAGACCTGGCTGCAACACTTGCACCGTTTTCTGCTCATGAAACTTTTCACCCGTTCTCAGTTCTCTACCTTTCTGTAGCCCTATGTAACTGATTACATATCTGGGATCCTGATCCGGTATCAAATACCCAGGACGTAGAGGATACAGAGAAACAGTTCTTTGTAATGAACACACCCGAAGGAGATGCATCAACATGCACTTTCTTCGTTTGGGCGGCACGGGAATTCTGGTAATCCCCTATTTCCTGCTCTGTCTTATAACAATTATAAGTTGGAGCGGGACCAACGTTCCCCAGCTCAGTATAACAAGCGGGTTCGGTCAATATTCCGTATTATTATCTTGATTAAGGCGTGATATGGTCGCTACCTGGAGAGAGAGAGAAGAAAACACTCAGCGTGCGCTCTTGCAAGAATAGATTGGTTATTATTTTATCTAATCAAGATGGCTCCCACTGTTTTTTATCAAATCTTCCTTCAAACCCTAAAAGGAAAGACTAGCCGGGATTAATTACACGCTACAAGTTCGCCAATCTTTCAGCCAGGCCAGTGTCGGTACTTTGAGGGAGGTCCCCCGTGCTTTCGCACGAACCTAATTAATGTAAACCTCGTTTTCCCAGAGGCGTAACCTCGTTAACACCTTTCTAGACACCTACTTGATCGGCTAATTGTAATATGTAAAACTCTCCCAGGAGTAACTCTTACTCGCAGCGGGTATCGGGATCCAACTATCTCATAGAAGGTATGCAATCTCATTGCAAATTTCAACACTTGAAATTCCCGATATTATTTTGCCCCTGGCGTTCTATGACCTTGACGAATGCCAAACAACCCATAGTCCACTAGTCAAGTTCAACCCGTACATTTCTTGATTGAATTAAACCCACCCGCACGACCCTTGACGAATGCCAAACAACGCCGTACGAATACCTTAATCCAATCTGCATCATATGCATAAGCAGATAAATACTAGTTAGCTACCGCACACTACGCCTTGACGAATGCCAAACTACCGCAGCATGAATACTAAGTAGTACTTATCTGAAATGACGGAGGGCTACGACAGGTTTTTCTGAAAACCTATGGCGTAATGAACTTGATATCGTTGTAAAATCAAATGATTTTAAAATGGAGTGTTTTTTAGGCTTTTCTAGTTTTGCTAAAGGGGTCACTCCCGGTGAAGGGATTGTCGGCCCTTTCCTCGTCGAATGAGGTGCGGGATATATCATATATATCACTGTGCAAAGCAGAAACTATAGAAGCAATCAAAAGACAAACCGAGTGTGTAGCATCTGCCAGTTATTGCTAAAGGGGTCACTCCCGGTGAAGGGATCGTCGGCCCTTTCCTCATCGAATAAGGTGCAGGATATATCATATATACCGCTGTGCAAAGCAAGAACTGTAGCTACCTGTTTTATTTTTGAAATTCGATTCTACAACATCTTTAGGTTTCTTTTTCTTTCATTAATCATATTAATGAAGTCCCATCATTTAAGTTGCCTAAACATCACAGATAAATACGACGTAAACTTATGCCATCCGCATTCGCCTCGATGTCCCCTCGTGCACCGTTAGGTTAGGTAACTAACGGCAGAGCGGGGCAGGGCTAGCGCGGGTGTTAAACATAAGTAACGTCTATATAATATATCGTATATACTATATACAGTATCTATCACAGAACATCAAATGATCACATCACAGATATCGCAGCAGAAGAATCATATGAAATATTCGATATACTAGGACATCCGTGTTTTCAATACGAGCCAGTATAAAACACGGATTCCACGGTCGCGATGAATAGCCAAACCCACACCCCTAGACCCCTACGAGAGTGGCAAGCAACCCTACCAATTCTAGAGTTAGGAGACCCGGACTCGACTCCTCGAGTTGGTCTCCCACTGGACTCCAGAACCCGGTTACTTGTGCCCTCCTCCTTGGGTCTATCCTAGTGCGGAAAAGTAAATAATATACAAAATGTGACATCTTCCGCAACCTGGAAGTGCCCTAATAAAAGAATATTACATACAAGTTTTTACATGAATGAAAATGAAAAACACTCATCTCACATAAAAACCCCCGGCTATTCAAACACGACGATCCAATATAACATATCCAGCAACACATAACATCACATGTCATCAACGTAAGTAAACATGCGTATCCCAATTGTCGTTGACATATAGCAACGAAACCGGTGATATCACATATTACACTTACGGTCACAGAAAAGAAAGTGTAAAACTACAACAGTTGGAATCCGCAACTTCTTTAGACATCGCATGCCTAATCAAATGAATTCCTTAGACATCACATGCCTAACAATTATAAACTCCGCATTTTAGTCTCAAAATCGAAAACACTTTTCAATACCAAGTCGGGCAATTCAACAAGATTCCCGACATACTGATCAAATGCTCGTCGCAAACTTTAGTAGATGGCCGCACCCCCGATACCGTCGACGAAGTGCACCAAGGCGGAACACCGCTGTCGCGAGCACCCGAACGGATGCTTTCGGCGACGGGGTTCTCCTATAGTCACTTGGTCGGGGCTATGGGGTGTAGCTGTCTATTAAGTTTACCCGGCGAGTATCCGCGTACGCTACGTGATTGCGACGGACTTTTGATCGCATCAAAATTCCGTGGCAACCGATCAAGTGAGACTAAAGTGCTATGTTTATAACATTCAAATCAGTTATCTCATAACTGCTTGTGGATTCCAAGTATTGTATCCCATTCCAGATAAATAGAAAATGTTAAACTTTCCGATCGAGCAATCAAACACCCAAGTTTTCCCGAAACAGATCAACATATGAAATAAGTTTTAAAACATTCACTTCGTGCCTTAGTACCAACGGTCCAGCCGTAGAAGGGTCAAGCCAACGCCTCACATGTGGCACGCCGTACTGCCCCAAACCCTAAGGTTCAAAGGGCAGTTCAAGACGGTCACATAATCGAGTTAAGGTTTGTTGTCTTCTAGAGGGTCCATCGAGTTACTTGCACTACTTAGAACGTCTTTAAACCACGGAAAAATCCAGCACTTGGAAATTTTCCGGCAGGGGAAAAATTGGGTATTTATATCCGGTCGAACTTTTTAACATATTCAACAAATTATCCGGAAAACACATAGACAAAGTTTGATAATCCGATCGAATCTACGAACTCCCAATACAACCGTGAAAACTCAACTCTTGAGTAAATATTAAAAATTCCCAGAAAACTCAGCATTAAAATAAAGAAGTTACTGTGCAAAAATAGTTGACTGAAGAGACTTATTGGCCGCGGAACCACCGCAGAAGCCATGCTTCTGCCGCGGTTCCGCCGCGCTTTGGGCGTATCATTTGCTCATTTTTGCACCGTAATTTATAGATTTTCCTGCTGAATTTTTTAAGCATTTTTAATCTGAAAAAAACCCAGTTTTGAAAAAATATCCAGAGAGGGGTCATGGATTGGCGTTTCGGGTTCGAACGGGTTTCTAACTCCGTCTACGTATCGCCTAAGGCTCTAGCTAGTCTCTAATACCAATGTAGGGTTCCTAGGCACACTAATGAGGCTTCACAAGGCATCAACCATGCCAAATTATACTTTTTCCGGTGCCGAGAAACCCTAATGCGATCGTTAACTAGAGTTTGGGCGAAACTACAAGCTACTAAACTACTTTAGTGCTAAGTGAACAGAAATACAACCTTTGTAGATCCGGTCCTCCACCTCCATAGCTCCGCGATGAAGTCCCCTCGCTGCGATCATCGGATCCCGGACTCTAGCATCGGCTTCATCGGAAAAATGGGCGGGCTAGGTCGTCGACTTCGATACCGAAGATAATCTACGTCGAGGCAACACAAGATCAAGCTCCAACTTCACCAAGTCATGAAACTTGTGAAGAAAACACCCTATACTACTTGGCAAGTGGTAGAGGATGAAGAAATAGAAAGTGGGTTCACTTTAGAATTGGATTTCTCACTCTTTTTCTCAAGGCACCATTGTTGGTAGCAAGCTACTTCATCTTGAAGAAGAAGAAGAAGAAGAAGAAGAAGAAGATAATATGATAAGTATTGTTTAAAATAGAAAATAAAAATCATACTTATCATATAGCAACCATGGTTAAGTGTAGAGACTAAACTAGGGTTAGGTGAATGGTTAGGTTTAGGAAAGAAACAAAGTGGTCAAAGCTTCATGAAGCTTCAAGGTCAAAACAAAAGATGCCACCATTTTTTTTCTTGCCCAAAATAAACAAATAAATAAATAAAATGAATAAGTGAATAATTCAAAACCCTAACCATTCACTTAACCATGATTTAAAGTAAACATACACCCATGCTTGCATGTATCATCAAACATGATACAATCTAGTACACAAAACTATATCATATATACAATGTGCACATCAAGTGAGAAAATCCATTTTAAGTGAACAGATACTAGTTAATGTAAAGTAATATATCAAATATATAATTATACATTAAATCATTAAATCAACACTTGATTTAACGATCCGGTCATATCGCATGTGACCGACTAATATCAAATGTATCGGCTTATCGAATCAATCCTCGATTCGATAACTAGGTTATATCGCATGCAACCAATCGATACATTCATCGCGAGAATAGAATACGGTATCACATACACGCATTATTCTCGGTCCCGCACATATCTCATATGCGCTTCTATTTCGTTTCGCTTGAGCCAGGAAACCTCTGTGTAGGACTCTAAAGACTCGTCAATACGCCGGCAGTAGGTGATGATCATATCAAACACCCACAAGCCGCAAGCGGTCTGCTAAACGTAACGGTCACCCGGGTATTGAGCGATCAGAAGATCGACGAGCAAGCCCACTCATACTCCTGTGAATCCAACTAGTAACACTTACCGTACAGTCCAGTCTCGTCGTCTGATATGTCGCATATCTCGCCTAGGGGTGGTAAACGTCAGACCCCAATAGCTCGATAAGTCGTGTCGATATGAGGTCTATAACAGTTCGAGAAACTATTGGTAATACTTACCAGTAAATCTCAGCAACCCTGGCCAGGGATTTCCGGTCATAGCCAATCGAACACAGCGCAACATCAACTCTCTATACCGAGAGAGACGAATCCCCTCCTATCGCTCATTGCCTCCATGTGACTCAGGACTGTACCCAAAAACCACCGTTTTGCATACCCTCTTGGACGTGGTAAGGTGGAAATCAAAGCACAGTGGGAATCACACAAGACTCTATGACGATCTCGGGTCAACAGACTACTCTGTACCAGTGTCACCAGAGAACTGCCATCTGACGTAAGGTATAATACCATCTGGGAGTTCTCGGCGAGTCCGTCCAGTATACCCAGTCTCCACTGAGCACCCGTATATCATCTCTGATGTCAAACACCAATGGATATGGGATCATCCATCGCCCATCTGTATGGGTCGAGAAGGTATACGCTAGTCTACTCTGGTATATCGATGCCCCGTCTCGATATACCCACGACTAGGGACCTTGAAGGATGTACTTATGGACTACCATATCCCCACTAGTATGATCCGCATCATAATCCAGGTAGTCAAGTACACATCCTAAGGGCTTTACCAACATGTAACAGAGAGACAATCAGTATACACGTTAAGGTAAAGAGTAACCAGATAGCATACTATCATGTCGAGCAAGAAAGTCCTCCCTATATATGCCCCAGCATCCACTACAATATACATCCTATGTATAGCAATGGCCTCTAGGGCATACATATAACTAACATATCGCATACCGGGTCTAGGGGATGGTAAACGTCAGACCCTAATAACCTGATAAGTCGTGCCGATGTGGCTCAGGTCCAATCCGGGAAACTAATGATCAACCTATCAGTAAATCCCAAGTGCCTTGGCCAAGGTCTTATGGTCCTGACCAATCGAATCACAGTGCGATATCGACTCCCTATACCGGGAGAGACGAATCCCCGATAATCGCTCACTGCCTCCATGTGGCTCGGGACTGAACCCAACCAAAACCTGTTTGCACGACTCAGTAGAGCCGTGGTAGGGTAGTGATCAAAGCTCAGTGGGAACTCACACGAGACAAATGCCAATCTCGGGTCCAAAGACTAACCTGTATACATGTCACCTGAGAACTTCCATCTGACGATAGGTATATTACCACATGGAAGTTCTCGGCGAGTCCGTCCAGTGTACTCACACCCAGTGAGCACCTGTATACGATCTTAGGTGCATCAGACCAATGGCTGCGGGACCAACCATCCCCCGATGGGGGTAGAAACGTATACACTAGTCTACTCTGGAGTATCAATGCCCAGTCTCGATACTCACGCAACTAGGGACCATTTAAGGATGTGCTTATGGACTACCCTGCTCCCACAAGTATGATCGCCATCACAACGCAGGTAGTCAAGCAAGATCCTAGGGGCTTTATCAACATGTAATCGCAATATGTAATAACGAGTATGACATATGCCATGTTAAGATAAAGATAAACCACAATAGTATACTACCGTATCGAGTCTTTGTCAATATGTGCAAACCAGATATAATAACAATAAATACACATATCCCGATAAAGACAAGTCAAATAATATATTATAAAACTGAGTAAGATTGTTCTGTACATACACATCCCTAGTATCCATATGTATACATATACAATACTGGCCTTTAGGGCATATATATCCAACAACGAGCGGCTCCACGATGGACTGTAGTCGATCTATTCGGCCGGTGAGGGTGTTGATGACGGTCGCCGGAGGAGGTTCATCCGCGCCTCCGGTGAGGGGGGGCGACGGCTGGTACCTGGATTTTCAGGGTGATCGCACGCCATGTGGATGGAGATCGGAATGCCAACTTTTGTTTTTGTGGAGTCTCATTCCCACACACGGCGCCAACTGATGGAAGTCCTTTTCGGGTCTCCGTCAAATGTCGTCTTCCGTCGATCTCTCGGTAGATCTTGGAGGTGATCTCCTGTTGCGTGTGGGTCTCAATGGGTTTTGAGGAGATTGGTGGTTTTGAGGAGTTTGCGCCGAGTACCTGCAAGAAAGTCCCGGGGTGGTTTAGTACCACCGAGGACCCTCCGACGATCAAGTTAGCACGAGATCCGAGCAGAGTAACGGCTAAGTGGGGTGAGAAAAGCTTACTTGGCCCCTCTATGATGGGAGTTTATATAGTGGCGGCAGCACGCGGGAATTTCGCCGGCAGTTACGCCACCGACATCACGCCCGCGTAATAAGCGGATCACTCGTTAATGGGGATCGTGATGGCGTGGAACACGGGATGTTGCCGGTGGAGAATCCGCGCATGGAGAGATTTGCGAAGCGGAGGTTACGCCTGTGAGTGGTGGAGTTGGTCGGTCGGAGGGACCGAGGAAGATGGCCTCGACGGGAGAGCTTGGGGACGAGCGGGAGGGCCAAGGCATCTCGGTCCTGCGGTAGCTCGGGACAAGCTGAGAGGCCGAGGAGGTCAATTTGCAGGGGGCTCTGAGGAGAGCCAGCTTGTGCTTGCAGGTCGGGTATAGGGGTAGCCTGGTCGGCCCCTGTGGGCCTTTTCTTCTGAGTTCTGGGACACGTCATCTGCCATGTGTCCTGATCTGGGAGATCGCCAATATAGAGCATCATCACTAACTAACCTAAATTAACCAAATTAATCCAAATTAACCCTAATCATCACCCTAATTCAAATTATTCCTAATTAACCCAAAATTAACCCAATTAACCCAAATTAATCTAATTAACCCAAATTAATCCTAATTATCACCCTAACTCAAATTATCTCTAATTAACCCAAAATTAACCCAATTAACCCAAATAAACCCTATTAACCCCCTAACACAAATACACTCTGTTTTAACTAATTAATTCTAGCCCAAACCTTAACCTAAATTAACCTAACCCTAATCATCACCCAAACCCAACCCAAATTAACTCTAGCCCAAACAAAAATTAATCCTAATTAATCTAATTAACCCTAACCCTAATCATCACCAACCCAATTTTACCTAATTAACCCTTACTAACCCTAACCCTACCTAATTAACCCTAACCTAACCCTAACCCTAAACTGAATCATAACCCTAACCCTAACCTACCTAATTAACCCTAACACTAATTAACCCTCAATTAACCCGGAACTAACCCTAACCCTAACCCTAACCCTAACCCTAAAATCAACAATAGCACAAAAAATAAGAATAATTAATAGTTCAAAATGGAAATTAACTCATCTCACTTGTAGTTTTGTCGGCGGATGGAGCTCGACGAGGTGAAGGAGGCCGAGGATGGAGCTCGATGAGATCCTCTGGTGGTAGCAAGATGGTGACGAGCGGCGGGAAATCAAAAGCGACGAGAGGTGGAGAAGGCGGGTGACGAGACTGAGGTGGAGGTGGATGACGAGACCGATCGCGTAGGGAGTTGGTGGGAAAAATTGGGGGAGGTGGGAAATATCTGAGCTTTACTTTTTTTATAAATAACCCTTTGATGTCCCTACGGATTAATCTGTAGGGCCTTCTTTTACGGCTCCGTAGGACCAAATAAAAGATCACATTTTAATATTTTTTAATTAATCTGTAGGGCATCGTAAGGGCAAACCGTTGGCCCTACAGATTAATCCGTAAGGGCAATAAAAAGTTGCCCCTACGGATTTCTATCTCCGTAGGGGCAACCCCTTATTGTAGTAGTGCACGTATATGGTCATGGTTACAGGCAAGACTCGTGACGAGATTTTAGGCGACGGTTCTGTCACGATTTTAACCTTGACCATATATATTTGTGGTCATAGTTAAAACCGTAACCAAATCCGTACACTGTAGTAGTGACATCATGTTGGTCCTACGCATCGTTTCTGATTCCACGTCATGTGCCCGACGATACTTAGGAGGTGGATGCACAATCAGCTTATAAGGAGTGTTATACTGAGTGAATGAGATTTTGGCGGACACACATTATATTTTCCCGTGAATATCCGGTCGATACGTAGTGAAAACCTTATCCGCAACGAACAGTCTCTATTGGTCAGTAACCGGATCCGTCTCTATCTCCTCAATAAACCGGTTTCTCTCAACCGCCATCAGCTCGTATTTGAAAACGAAACATATTACGGTCGTTCTAACAACTACACAATAATTAATCTAAAATAATTAAGAAACACAATATAAGCGGAGTCTTACGTATTGCTCTATAGCCGCAACCGAAGCAAGCGTGCCATTGTCCCGTACAAATATGGCCCTGAAAACTTCGATCAGATCAATGTGGTCTTATCATGTACTTTTTGTTGTATATTATATTTAGAAAGTTAACATATAAATATTTTTGATATATTTTGAACGTATTAATATAAAATATTAATTGTCGAAACTTACATATTCGGCACAAAACTAGGCGGAACTCTTGTTCTCTCTCCTGTAAATATCATGCAACTCAACGCGAGTTGCTTTATTCCGCTCGCTCATCTCCTGTGGTTACAATAAATATTGTTTATTGAGTTGCTAGAAAGGATAAAAAGGTATCGTCGAAAAAACATCGTAAACTCAACGCTCATGTAATGGTTAGCACTCTATTAGTCGTTGGACTAATCTGAATCCGGCTTCATCGCATACTTCTTTTCCGGCGTATCACAATCTTCAAGCTTTTTGAAGACTTTGCTCTTGTGGCTTCTCCAGATTTTCGCCATATGCTTAACCAGCTTATTGTGAACTTCTTGTTCATTGACGACTGCCTCGGGACCCTCTTTGTTATACCGCCTATGATCAATTGGTTATTAATTATCTAGGTTAGCGCTATTTGGTTTTCGGTTTAACTAATATTTAATTGGTGACTTAATTTAGGTTTAGTAGTTAGGAATCAAAAGGTGTAGAATGGTGTACCGCATACCGACGTATATCGAGTGCGAAGAAAGGAAGCAATTACGCTTACGTCAACCCTATAATCTTACAAAATTTTCAATTTCTTTCTCTTTACATCTTTACATGAATCTTCCAATATAACGAAATAAAATAAAATTAACAATGTTATGAAAATCGAAATTTTATAAAATTAATTTACCTAATTCTTCTCCGATTTCACGTCGAGATAAATCCGGTGGACGATGTCGGTGGAGGAGGAAAGCTCGGATGTAGTAGTCGGAGAAAGGATAGTCCGATGAAAGAGGAGGAAGAGGAGGGATGATTGGCTTGGGCTCAGGATGACGAGGAGAAGGGGAGGTCGACGGTGATGATGAGGAGGAGGACGAGGAGGGTCGGGCTCGACTCTGATGATGATGAGGAGGAGGAGGAGGAGGAGGAGGGGTGGCCGGCCTCGGGATGATGATATTGATGAGGAGGAGGGGTGGCCGGCCTCAGGGATGATGATAATGATGGTGAGGGGCATTGACGATGATGACGAGGATGCGTTGACTAGGAGGGGCGGCCGGCGGCGGCAGCATGCAAAATCGAGACAACGGCGAGTGATTTTGGGTTTGAAAATTTGGGAGGAAAGTGATTTTTGGGGAAAGAGGGGGCTGTGTCGAGAGGAGACTTTGTGATTTTGGAATTTTTTTAATGAAATTTGAAGGCGGAAGTCGGGCTTGGTTTGTTGGCTTTGGTCAATGACTAATTCGACGGGAGACTTCTGTCTAATTAGATGTTGACCAAAATCAATAAATTTTCAAATATATGCCGCCTAATGCGACGCAATACGCTCGTCGTGTTTTGATACTTTTTCTTGTAGTGTATACACCAAAATCTTGAAATTATATTGATTCTTCCTCATTTCTGTCATTATATCACCTCATTTCCTCATATATTAAAACCAAGCAGGCATATATATATGTTATCAATGACAATTAAATTATTGTTGATAAAATATATGAATAAAATAAAAAAGATCAGATAGCTTAGAATCGAAAGAAAGGTCCAGATCTCAATTCATCTTTCCAATTGGGGGAAAATCATATGATACTTGAAAAATGAAAACATTGATGTACCTCAGAGTGTCTTGATCCATTGGTTGAGGGAGGAGCAAAAAATTTCTTGGGAGAAACCCTAGAAAATATTCGCTCATGATCAGCTCCTCATAGCGTTTATCTTTGATATAAATAACACTAGTCTTGGCGTTTGTAATTTTTATATGATGTACCGAGAATTTTCTTATTCTGTGGCGTAGAACTTATATCTTGCAGTTGCATTTATGTTAAAGATAATGAATGTTATTCCTCCACAATCCTTTGTGTCGGCTCCTCAAAGGATTTTCTAATTGATATTTTTGAAAATATCGCAATACTCGTGTAATATAATAATTAAAATATTAAAAAACTAAAGGAAAAAAAGTATAATTTTAAAAAATTTGATTTTTGTGCGCTATAAAAACCAAAGAAAACAGAAAATATTACACATTTTTTAAAGTTTTGCGATTTTAATAAGCTAAATATTAAAAAACAGAAGAAAACATAAAATTTGGAGATTTTTAAAAATTTAAAGATTTTCGTATGTTATATAACATGCATCATATAATTTTTTTAATAGAATAGCAATAATTAGGATTGTGGAAAAGTTCCGGGCTTTTTATTTTATATACCAAGCAAAATATTGAAAACCTGAAGATTTTAGGTTTTGGAGAATATGGCGATTTTCTATACTTTAACAAGCAAAATATTAACAAACCGAATAAAACAGAAAATTTTAAGATTTTTGAAAATTTTGCAAATTTCGTATGCTACAGCTTGCAAAATATCGAAAAACCAAAGAAAATAATATTTTTGTGGTTTTATTAAATTTCACGATTTTCATTTAATATAACAAAAAAATATTGAAAACCGGAAGAAAACATTTTAGTTTGAGATTTTCACAATTTTCGTGTTCTATATACCATGTAAAACATTGAAATAAGAAAAGTTAATTTTGAGAGTTTAGAAAATTTCGCGTGTTTGTTACTTATAGCAAAAAAATTAAAAACAAAAGAACACATAAAATTTTAACATTTTTGTAAATTTCATGATTTTCATGTGTTATAGCGTGCAAAATATTTATATTTGAAGGAAAAAATTTTGGGGATATTTTTAAATATCGTGATTTTCGTGTGCAGTAAACAAAATATTGAAATAAAAATTTCGCGATTATCATGTGTTATAGCACGCAAAATAGAAAAACCATAGAAAATAGAACATTTTGTTTTCAAATTTTCATTATTTTGTATTAAGCAATGGTAAGCAAAATATTGAAAAACAAAGAATACGGAAAATTTTAGATTATTAAAAAATTTGCGCTTTTTGGGTGATATAATATTATACAAAATATAGAAAATTTTGAAAAAAAAAATATAAGATTATTTGAAATATCACAATTTTCCTGTGTTATAAGAAAAATTAAAAAAATGAAGAAATTAGAAAATTTAGTGATTTTTATAATTTCATGATTTTTATTTGTTATATCATGCATAAAAAACTGCAAGCAGAAAGAAAAATTTTAAGATCATTGAAAATATCATAATTTTTGTGCATTATATATAATGCAAAAATTAAAAAAACCGACGAAAACACAAACCTTCTAAGAATCTCAAAAACTTTGCGATTTTAGTCAAGCGAATTTTGAAAAACCGCACAAACCAAAAAATTCTCGATTTTCGTATTCTAAATAGAATGCAAAATATTGAATATTTAAAGTAAAAACCGAAAAATTTGGAATTTTTGAGAATTTCGCGATTTTGTTGTGCTGTAAACGAACTATTCAAAAACCAAGAAAAACAGAGAAGTTTCAAATGTTTAAAAAATTTATGATTTTCGTGTGTTATAAATATTGAAAAATCAATTTTTTTAATAAAGTTTTGATAATTTCACAAATTTTCTTTGTTATATGGTAAGCAAAATATTTGAAAACGGAAGAAAATAAGATTTCATGAGATTTTTGAAAATTTTGGTGTTTTTCATGTGCAAAATATATATTGTGTGCTATAGCATGCAAACTATTGATAATTTTTTTAAAAAACCATAAAATTTTGGGTTCTTGATAATTTTGGCGAGTTTTATGTATTATATAGAATGTAAAATATTGAATAATCGAAAATAAGAAAATTTCGAGATTTTTGAAAATTTTGCAAATTTAGTATGTGTTGTATCCTGCAAAATATTGAAATAAAGAAGAAAAAATAATATTTTTTAAAATTTCACGATTTTCGTGTGCTATACAACATAAAAATTTTTGAAAAACCAAGTAAAACAGAAAAGTTTAGAGATATTTGCAAATATCATGGTTTTCATATGCTATATCATACAAAATATTGAAAGCCGAAAGCAAACAAAATAATTTTGGGATTTCAGAAAGATTTTGCGATTTTTTGTATATGCATGCAAAATATTGAAAATTTCGAGAGTTTCAAAAATTTCATATGTCATAGAAAGCAAATATTAAAATACCATAAAAACATCAAATATTAAAATACCATAGAAACATAAAATTTTGAGATTTTTTTAAATTTTTGTAACATTACTTTGCATACATGCAATATATTGAAAGCCCGAAGACAACAAAATATTCTTAGATTTTGAAAATTTCGTGATTTTCTTTTGCTAGGGCAAATTATTTTTAATTCGAAGGAAAGAGAAAAATTTTGTATTTTTGTAAATTTCTGCAGTTTGCAAGCAAAATATTTAAAAATTGAAGCAACAAGAAAAATTCAAGATTTCTGAAAATTTCGTAATTTTCGTGTCCTATATACCCAAGGTTCGCGGTTTCGGTCGAAACCACCGATACGTGGTGGTTTCGTATCGGTTTTGGTGGAGACCGATACGAAACCAACCATACAATATCGTTTCGGCCGAAATCTTTTAAAACTTGATTTTTCATACCATTTTTACCTTTATTGTGATCATTATAGACTTTCGTTGTTAGAAAACCGAAAAAAGTGAACCCAAACCCTATATTAGTATTTATATAGGTACCTTTTTCAATATATTTAGTATCGTGCCTAGATTTTTAAACACTAGGATCATTGTCCTGTAATATAAAACCATAAATTTAAACATTTAACATATCTACAATTATGTATGTTCTATTACCACCGAAACCGAAATCCGAACCGAGATTAGTGAAACTAGCCGAAACCCAACGAAACTAATAAAATTATGCAAGACCGAAACCGAAACCGAGTTCTTAAACCTTGTATATACCATTCATAATATTGAAAAAGAAAGAAAACAAAAAATATTGTGATTTTCATATGATGTAGCAATCAAAATATTGAAAAATTAACAACAAACTTTTTTAAAAAGATTTTTATAATTTCTTTGTTTTCACGTGCACGTGCAAAATATCGAAAATTTGAAAAAGAGTAATTCAGAACTTTTGTAGGTTTTATGATTTTCGTGTGATACCACAATAAAAACACTAAATATATATTGAAATTTTTTTAAGATTTTGAAAATTTCGCGTTTTTTGTGATATTGCATGCAAAATATTGAAAAGGTAGAAAACAAAAAAATTTGTTATTTTTTGAAAGTTTCTCGATTTCATGTGTTATAATACGCAAAATATTGAAACTCTGGATAAATTAGAAATATTTAGGATTTTTGAAAATTTTATGGTGTTATATTTTCTATCAAAATATTGGAAAAACCAAATAAAATAGAGCTTTTTAGGTTTTGGAATTTTTTTGATTTTCTTGTATTTATAGCATGCAAAATATTAGAACTTTTTTTTTAAAAAATGGAATTTTTTAAATATCATGATTTTTTTGTTGCAAAAAAAAACTCGGAAAACCAAATATAACAGAAATTTTTCGGATTTTTGAAATTTTGCAATTTTAGTGGGCTTTCCGCATGCAAATATTAGAAACAGATGATATTTTAAATTGTAGTGATTTTCCAATGCCAATTCCAATTATTTGCACAATAATTCTTTATATATTTTTACATATGAAGTTCATAAATATAAAATATTACAACTTACAAATCACATCACAATACATTTCTAAACTAATATGATTTTCTAGACTATAGATTTTGTACATGCGCATTGCATGGAAGCCCTTGATAGCTTTAGTTTAGTAATTTTTCTTCTCTTTGCATTAAAATAATAGAGATGCACAAGTTTAAAGACTTTAGCAAACCAAGGAGCACTAGCTCAATTGATATGAGCTCTTCCCCTCATGGTGAGTGTGCGGGGTTCGAATCCAAGAAACCCTAAGAGGATAAATGGCCATAAATTAACGCTTTCGGAGCAAATTCGTGGGTCCATGAGTGTGTGTTGTGTGCTTGTGTGGTGCGGGGGTATGATGTGTGTTGTGTGCATAGGTTAGGGGGCTTACGGCCCAGTGCCAAAAAAGGACTTTAGTAAAGATTTTTTAAAAATTTAAGTAGATTTGAAAAAAAACAGTAATGATTTTAATTTAATATTGTTTTTGAAGTATTGAAAATATTTCTTGTTACCTGTTCTTAACAACATGATACGCGAATAGTGTTTTGAAACTATAATTTTAAAATTGTGTAAATAGACAAATTTAATGTGAGGACCCCTCCTTTGGCATTAAAATAGTGTAAATAGATGGATGGATAGTTATAATATGTGGGGTGGTTATCTTAACAACATGATGTGCGAATAGTCTTATTAATTTATAATTTAAAATTGTGTAATTTAAAATTATCTTAGTTTAGTTTAGTTTTGGTGTTCAGAGGAAATCTAATTAATTTTCTTAAACCAAGAGGTCCTGTTATATTCAATTTGGCAAACCCCACCACTTTCCATATATAGCAGATAAGCTAGC
Organism: Agapanthus africanus; assembly: GCA_030015575.1. Taxonomy (NCBI): domain Eukaryota; kingdom Viridiplantae; phylum Streptophyta; class Magnoliopsida; order Asparagales; family Amaryllidaceae; genus Agapanthus; species Agapanthus africanus. Next base: position 59,964,110 of record CM057338.1, read on the forward strand.
CAAAGTTTTATTAACATGATAAGATATTTCTATAGCCCAATCGATAAATTTGGCCCTTCTCTTTCTTCGCTCACATAATTCTCAATTATAGTAGCACCATTTATTCCCCTCACTTTTGGAGCCTACCATCGTGTTCCCAAATAGCGAATTTATATATAGGATAACTGATTTCTACCGCAAGAGTTAGGCTGCTTTGTCCTTCTATCGCATCCCATGCATCATTCTCAATAATATGGATAAAATATGCAAATGCATCGTTTGGTACAAGTCATGAGCCAAGTCTGAGATAACCAGTCGATAGCGGATATTTCATCTGGTAAATTGCTCAAATGAGGAGTTAATGTACTCAACTTTTTATGTGGCATTTTGCTGAGCATAAGTTTTGCATGTGATGTTGCCCTCTCAAATAGATCAAGAAATTAAACACTTGGAATGGTGGCACACACCAAGGACATAAACACTCACAAACTGTTGATAGCAACTCATGAGCAAATTATTCAACATGGAGCACATGATAAGCAACTACTAAACCCCACCTTCTGATGGCAACACGGCACCAACCTGTCGACATGCTTAAATTAATATAAAAATATCATTTAGCTCACAAACTAGTTAAAAAGGGAAAAAAGAAAAGAAAAGAAAAGAAAAGGATGGAATAATCAACATCCAAATATACATCATCAATACACTTTGTTATTGTAAATTACAAGTGTATACACAGCAACATCAAGCTTTACACAAATCACACAAGAAACTTCACCAATCAATACAACACCGACAAGTTACAAATGAAAAGCAACTAATATTAATCAATTTTTTCCATGCATTTTGATCTTTTTAAGGTCCAAAGCACCCAAAGATCTTTTTCGGCGCAAGACCGGTTGCACGATATTTCGCAGCCAGTTCGTCGGCTTTGAGGAGCTCTTCGCCCTTCCTGGCTTCAACCATCGCTCGTTTTTCTTCTGCTTCTTTGTGAAGAATCGCGATCTTGTTCTTCATTTTCTCGGCGTACTCGGCCTTCTTCTTTTCTAGCTCTTCCTGCTTATACAAGTTTAAATTAGTTATGAAGGAATCTCATTTCTCACTAATGTAAATGTATTCGCAATTTGTTCCGTGAGACGACACTAACCTCGATTTTCTTCAGCTGAGCTTCAATCGATGCCTTCTTCGAGTTCTCCCATGACGTGACAGCCGACCATTTCTTAACGGCCCTGTTTGAATATATCAGGAAGCAAAATTGTGAATTCGAACATGAACGGATTTCTAAGAATTTCAAAGAAGTAGAAATGTGCAAAATTCCTCAGCTTACTTATTCTCGGCTTTAGCTTTTTCGTTTTCCTCCCAGGCCTTGATCAAGGACATTCTTTTTTCAGTTTCAACCCGTGTAAGAACAGCATCTACGAGTGTAACAAAAGAAGGAAGAAAAAACAATCATAATTTTGTTCGAGAAATTAGAATGGTAACGTAAAGTTCTTGATTAGAACACAACAATTTTGATCAAATACCTCTATCAATTGAGGTCTTCTCTGCAGGGACAGGATCTGCTACCTCTGTTAATGCATATAATGAAAGGTCTCAGTACTATATATAACTTCATAAGTATCTTGTATAATTAAATTATTCATGTAAACTCTCAGAATATATTTAGTACACTAGGCTTCTCATGCTCAGTTATATAAAAGGCCATTATTCCCTCACAAAGCAGCAGCTCCATTCAAAAAGCTAAAAAAGCTATGATACTACCAAAAATCTATACACAACAATATAATTATAGACTGATTATTGCCACCATCAAAAACAAAAAGGACAAAAAGAATACATCTAATTTAGAATCATATAGTTGTCCCATTCCTAGTTAAAGAAAAAACAATTATGCAAAGTTTAGGCTACGAAAAATTCTTCGACACATCTGAAAACCGAATTTAAGCGAAAAATAATTTAATACAAACTTTCAGGACTTCAAAAAAAAATACAAATATGCTAAATTTAGTTAGATTTTCTAAGAACTAAAAAATATTTTTGGAGATTATAGAAGCAGCCATAGCAATCACTACTCAAAGCAAGAAAATTAAATGTTAGACCGGCATTTTATTTAACCGAAATTACTGTTCAAACATAGCTTTAGCTATTTCCTCAACAGCAAAAAACCATAGCTTTAGCTTTGTAGAAATTTTATTAAACATATTTATATATCATCCAGCAAAAATTCCACCTGATTAATTCTAACCATAACCGAAAACAAAACCTTTTTCTTACAGAAATCATACGAACAGTCATGAATTAGGAACAAAAATTACAGTCCCAACATCTCATATCTCACCAGCTAATAAAACTATATAACAAACATACACCATAATTCAAAAATAACAAACATCAAATATCCACAAGGTTAAACTAAAAATATATCAATAATTCAAGCAAAGAGAGATAAAGAAGCAGAGAACATACTTTCTACTACAGCAAGAGCTTTGGAGTCATTAACCTTCTCTTCGATTTTCGCCGGAGCAGGGTTCACTTCTTTCTCTTCTGCAACATCTTTAGGGGCCTCGGCCACCGCCGCCGGTGGTTCCGATGAGACCTCTGCAACCTCTACTTTCTTTGTTTCCTCTTCTGCCATCTCCTCTCTCTTTCTCTTTTGTTATCCTTGGTCCTTGAAATCAATTCACACAAGAGAATAGAAAGATGAGCACTAAAGACTTAATAGACAAGAGAACCAAGGGTCTAGCTCTTTGTTAGCTGTAAACAGAGAGAAGCCTTACTGGAATTAGAAGCCTTCTTTAATTAATTAATTCATTAACAATAATAATATGAATGAAATTTAATGATTAGTTTGAGGAATCATACTCATACAGTTAGGTGTGGTAGGTAAATTACCTGGGTGTCAAAAAAAGATTGAGCCAAGATTGAGCCATAAGCTTATCATCATAATATCTAAATGAAGACATCCTCATTATGTCACTAGTTACTTAATTACCCTTGAGCATATCAGTATCTGGTGGTCCCAGGCGGATTCAAGTGGACTGAAGATTACTATAAGTATTTGATAAAAGTCAGATGTGGATATAGATACTGTATGAAATGAATATTGGAAAAAATAAATACCCTGTCAAACATTGTTATTTTTTATATTGGTTAAGGAACAGATATTGGTGTTTCCATATCCGTATCCGATAGTTGTTACCGGATGCGGATATGTACACAGATAGTCATCAAAAGTGAAAATTTCTATCCATACTTGATAAAAATCGGAAACAGACAAGAGCCACCTCGGATTATTCCTATTTGATTGCATTCGAACTGCATCAGGTGACAAAGATATTGGAATCTCCAAATAATTTTGATATATAAAATGGGTTATATAAGCAAAATAATATATATAAGGGGAAGCTTTGGGGTCTAGGAGTCGAGCCGTGAAAACAAAATCTCTGTATTATGATTGTAGGACAGCGTACATGTCATCCTCTCTGTCCTAAAACCTCACGTGTAGATGATCTTAACTCGTTATGAACTAAATGATAAACTCGATGTCTACTTTGGTCATGTGCAACACAGATCTATAGAAGCACCGGCTAAAATGATTTGGTCATGTGCGACACAGACCTATAGGTTGCCCATATGGATTCAGCCGTAGGTACAAACTACCGCCCCTACGGATAAGTCCGTAGGACCATAAAATTCCTCCGTAAGGACATAGGCCACAGGTACAAGTCTCGTCCTGAACATGCCCCTACGAGTAATAATTACTCCTACGTCTTACTCCGTAGGAACATAGATCCCTCCGTATTACTCCGCAGAGACAAAATATTTATTTAATATATTAGTTTATAAAATAAAATATTTGCCCCTACGGCTTTATCCGTAGGTCCTGAATCTTGCCCCTACGGATTTATCTGTAGGTCCAGATAAATGTTCCTACGAATAAACTCGTAGGGGTAAGTTTAACGTCTGTTACTGAGTCCATAGAGACAAAATATCAGGTATCCTGACATTTTGTCCCTACGGCTGACTGTGTAGGGGCAAATTTTGCATCTACAGATTAATCTGTAGATACAATAGATGGCCCTACGGATTAATCCGTAGAAACCATAGTCATAAATTCATGATGCGGCAATAATTCGGCGAGGTCGAAAATTCGGATTCGGAGAACTATTCGGAAAAAATCGGCAGGTATTCGGGAAAAATTCGGTAAGTGTTCGGGAAATGTTCGGAAAGGATTTCGAGCAAAAAATTAATATAAAATCAATATATGAGACGCTAGATTTTGATTTCGTGAATTATTTGCTGTTTTTTGGAATAGTTCGCTTTTTTTGAATAATTCGGGAATTATTTGCGAATAATTCGGCAATAATTCGGCGCGTTCAGTGATGGCGAATAATTCGCAGATTTAATCAGCAGTCACATAATTCGCGAATTATTCGCGAATTCGCCGAATAATTCGCGAATTATGTGACTATGGTAAGAACAAAATATCAGGTTTTTTTTTTCCAAATGGGCTTTCTGTTTTTCGCCCGTCATGTGCACAATAATATATCCATCATATAACCAAATACAGAAATATTCATAATCAATATCTCACGCGTAATATATAAATGAAATAAACAAATATAATACGATATCAATTTAAATCATCGTGAATAAGCAAACAACACCAATATCGTCCAAAATATATACAATATATATCATATAAGTACATACATCCTCAAAATATAAAAAAAGCTACTCTAACTTGGTCCAGCCCCTCCACATCTGATAAACGCCGTAATCCGGCGTATCTGCTCCTCGGTGCAACCCTGAGTCGTCAAAAACTCGTCTAATGAAGGAGCGGACTGTGCGGAAGTCTGAGCGGGCTGTGGAACTACAGGAGTGGTCTGCGCAACCGCAGCCGAGGTAGTGGCTTGCGGAGCCGCAGCCGAAGAAAATGCATGTGGAGCCGCAGCCGAAATAGCCTGTCGCATCTGTTAAATTTTGTGTGTAATAAACGAGTAAGAACGGTTTATTACATTTTAGTCAAATTCGTATCATTATCAGGTTATTGCGAAAGCTCAATCTAAAAATACTTAGGGACTTAGGCCTCGTTTGGATATCTAGTTTGGAAATACCTAGTTTATTTTAATTAGATAGTTTTATGTAAGTATGATTAATCAAAACTAAGTCTACAACCAAATAAGCTCAGGCTACTGATATTGCATATGTTACTATCTATAATGTGATATAATATTTTACTTTTAAGTAGTATGCATAGCAACATCTCCTTCAACTTCTCGACGGTGGTCTTCAAGGCGGCAACATCATGCTCTAGCCGTTGCTCACGGGGGGTAGGAGAAGCAATCGTCGGAATGGAGTCTAACCTCATATGGGCTCTGCTAGGATCTAGTCCCCGCCCCCTCTCCCAACCTCCGTGGTGCCCTCCGTGTGCGGCATCTAGGACCGGGGTCAGTAGCATCGGATTGGTCTATCCAGTAAAATCGATCCCCGATACCTCCGCCTGCTCCTACACCCACATTAACCATTTAAAATATAAGTATATCATTTAAATTTGAACTTTTCAAAACAAAAATTTCAAACCTGTTAGAATAAATATTAACACTTACGCAGTACTTCTGGGTAGCGGTGTCGGGGAATCGAAGCTCGTCCATGGCGGGATCTGTCAAGGTGCCGTGGACGGTAAGATACGTGGTCAGCACGCTCGGTGTATCACCCTGCGCCAGGGTCTGAGCTCTCTGCAATTCGCTATAAAATAACTCTTAATATTACATTATATCAAAATAGATCTATTCTAATTTACCGATGCCTCCATGGCACGAGTAATGTTCCTCGAGCTTTCTGTATAAGTGGGGCGATCTCTCTTCGTCGACTTTCTATTCTCCTTATTTTGATCGGCATGTTTCTGCACAATACATTCAGATTTAGTTTGCTAATTAAGCAACAAAAAAAATTAAATTATATACTAAATAATGAATTAAATTTAAATTACAAACCTGTTTGCGCCGAGAGTCGAAATATTGGTACAAGAGAGGCCATGTATTTACATCGACTCTCGCGAAGGCCAGAGTATGTAGGAGAGCCGCTTTCTCTGCTCGGGGGTCACCATCCACAGGGAATAGCAGTCGATCTTTAGTTCGTTCCTATTATATCGGACCTTTGATTGCATGTTCTTCATCAGGCCCTGGTACAGAGCGTGAAGATCGAGCACTCTCTCAGGGTGATCAGGATCGGGTATAAGCTGAAAGGCGTAATCCAACTGTAAATACAAAAAAATATATATTGAAATTGCAAGTGTTAAATAATAATAAATATATTGGATAAATCAAATGAAAATATATATTAATACCCGAATCTGATCTCAGAAGAGAGCAAATGAGCGCCGGTGCTGATCGCCTTACTTAACGTGAAGTGGATACTTCTTTAGGATGCGGCTCTCATCCCACATATACTGTCACGCCCCGCTTCCCAGAGTACGCTAGATTGGGCACGTGACATAGCCAACCATTTACCTGTGGGTAGGAAGTATCCACCCACAGTCACATTACGGCTGTAGAGATATCAAGAACAAGATAAAACTATCTAAAACATGTCCATAATCCAGAATAACAGGAGTCAATAATAAATAAATGCGGAAGCAAATGATACAATACAAATAACTGAAAAGTATGTCTTATAATGCGGGCTCACATCAGGAAATAAATGCAGGAAATAAAACTAACTACTACTGCACTCACAGCTCAGCCTGCTGGCTGAAGTACTCCTGCTCGGACTGCGACAGCGGTACAGAATCTGGGCCATACAAAACCCAGACGTCAGCGCGTTATGTCAACAAGTAATATAATATGAACAATGTAACAGGCAATGCAAAATAAATATGAATAAAACGAGAGTAGCAATGATATGAATCAAGCAGTGCAGGGTAGTGTGCAGTGGGTAACTAAACTGTTCTATCAGGTTTTTTATTCTAAAGTCTTTGAAATCAATTGATGAATCGTCGATGTAACTCAATAGTATCCCGTGCGTGCCCGGGACCACGGTCAAGATCATCGGGGCTGAATCCGAGACATGTCGCTAGGCAGTAACAGGTAGCAGGATGGGCGAGTGATGTCAGCATCATCACTCCGGGGCTGGCCTAACCCGTAAGACTGATCAGAACAGGTATCGAACTGTTGAGTTACAAGTCAGGTTTCACCTTTGATTTCCCCATACCCCAAGTTACGTATGTCGAGTCAGGTATTCAGTAATCAAGAACTAATGCCAACATAGGATCAGGTAAAAGCAGGTTTGTCTGGATAGACAACAAGAACGGTCCATGAAGACTACATGTCAGGTTTGTTGGCATTAGACACAAGATCAGGTAACGGGTCGGGTCATGGTACATCAGGTCAAGTTAACCGTATACGGTACCATGTCAGGTATATCAATATATACATGTGTGTAGCAATGTCAGGTCAAGCTGTAAACAATATCGTGGGTGTGCTCACAATCAGATATATAATCAAACATGGGTATTAACAACATGAGATAAGCAATGAATTACATAATAAGCAGTTTCATTCAAATTTCAAGAGTGCAGTAAGACGATACAGCCGTTTAGTCATGTTAACAGGTTTAAGCACCCTTAGCGGTGCAATAATTTTTGTAACGGTTCAATACAGTTATTTCAGGTTAAATGCATACGAGTGTCCGAATTTGACAGAACTACAGGGATAAATGCCACAAGCTACGTTAACATTTAAAATGTGATTAAACAGGTAAATATGGTTATTAGGTTCAATTTGCAACTGTAGGTTCCATGTTTAATAGTAAGATGATATCACGCAATATTGTAACCGAAAATGAGAAATGATCGTACCAAGTTAAATTTACAGGTTTAGGATGTCATAGTATATCTGTAAATATTGTATAGCATGTAGCAAGGGGTACTTGCCTCGACGGGTCGCGAACCGGGAAAAACGGAACGTAATGTCGGCGGGGAAACTCGCGACGGACGCACGGTTCACGGTTTGAACCCAAACAACGAACCAAGGAACCACACGGGTCAGAGTACTCTGTTGGATCGTCAGGACATGTCACCGGCACGGCCAGATTCCGGCGAGCACGTGCACAGTGAAAGAAACATCTTGGTTTGAAATAAGAAAGCAAGGAAATACAAGGAAAATACAAGGAAAGGGGGAAGAAGAAGAAGATGGGGATACTTACTGGGTCTCAGAGGGCACTAGCAACGACGACGAGATCGACGGCGGCGAGAACGACGTCTCCGGCGATCTGCAGAAATGATCCAGCCGCTTTCTTTTCAGTTGGAAAACGAAGAGAGGAAGGATAAGATGGAGAAGCACTTACAAGGTGTTCTGGGGTGGTCGGGTGATCGTCGGCGACGACCAGGGGCGGCGCAGGTGGTCGCCGATGGCCGTAGAGAAGCTGCGGGGGTTTGCAGAGGGTCGCTGTTCTGGTCGGGGTGCACCGGGAGAAGGAGGATGATGGTGAGGGAAAGACGACGAGGAGATCGTCGGCGGCGATACGCTGGAACGGCTGCAGGTGTCGCGGCGATGGCTGCAGCGGCGAGGGCGAGGCCGCTGTGAGGATGCAAGCGCACGGGAAGGAGGACGAGGGCTGTGGTTGAGATGAGGAGGCGCGGGCGAAGGTGCTGGTGTCGTCGGCGTTGGGGTTGCGGCGGCGAGGAAGGAGACAGTGGCGGTAGGGCAGCGCTGCGATGGGTTCTCTGGTTTTCTTCGTGAGGAAAATAAAAAAGAGAGGAGGGAAACAGGGTTTAAAAATATATAAGGGAGATAGAGAGAGATTTGAGGGAGAGAGAGAGATTTTAGATATATGAGGGGGAGAGAGAGAGAGAGAATTGGAATTGGAGAGAGAGAGAGAGAAAGAGAATGGGAAAGGGGCCCACGGGAATTAATCCCTCGCTGATTGGCTGGAACTGAAACTGATTGGTTTTAGTTAAAAGATTTAAGAAAGTATTGGAAATATTATATGGTTTAAAGATTATTAAAATTTGAGATTTTGGCGCCAAATAAAACATTTCCAAATCGCGCCCGGATCGGGTCCAAAAATTCGAAATTGAAATAATAAGAATTTAAGCGGGTTCCAAATTTTAAAATTAAGTATTTTATGATTAAAAAGCATACCCCCAAAACGGACACATGTGCGCTCGCGTAGCCGTCCAAACTCGCCCGTTTCACTGAACGGGTTGAGAACACAATACATGGACACTACCACAAGGCTAGGGGTGTCGAGTAGGCCAAGATGGATATTTTTAATTTTATTTTAGATGCTAAAATTTTGTTATGTGCAGAAATGACTTTACCGGGTAAAATTTTACAGTAAACCACAAACAATCAAGACAAATGAAATGAGTACCACATTATGCTCAAACAGTAACTGAAAAACAGTAGCATTGGGCTCGGGTGTTACATTATACCCAACTACAAAAGAATTTCGTTCTCGAAATTCCAAGAATACAAAGATAGAAAACTACAGGAAAAGGTGAGGAAACTTCTGTCGGATTTCATCTTCTCGTTCCCAAGTGGACTCTCCATGCGATCGATTACCCCAAGAAACAAGCACAAGTGGGATAACCTTGTTCTTGAGAACCTTTTTCCTTCGATCCACGATTTCAACCGGTCGCTCCTCAAAAGTTAAGTCTTCCCATGCTGTTAACTCCGAATGATCCAATACGTGTGTTTCATCTCGAACATATCTACGGAGTTGAGATACGTAAAACACATCATGCACATTTGCCAAGGTCTGCGGTAACGCCAAACGGTACGCTACCTCACCAACACGCTCCAAGATCTCAAAGGGTCCAACGAATCGAGGACTAAGTTTTCCTCGACTCCCAAAACGAATCACCCCTCTAGTCGGTGATATCTTCAAGAACACCAAATCACCCACGGCGAACTCTAGAGGTCTTCTTGACGTGTCAGCGCAACTCTTCTGTCTGTCTTGTGCTGCCTTCATATGATTTCTGATAGTGTTAACCTTCTCAACTGTCTGCACAACCAAATCTGGTCCCAATAATCTTCGTTCACCGACATCATCCCAACAAACAGGTGAACGACATTTACGACCATACAAAGCTTCAAACGGAGCCATCTGGATAGTTGCTTGAAAATTGTTGTTGTAAGAAAACTCCACCAAGTGTAGATGATCCTCCCACGAATCCTTGAAGTCCAACATGCATGCTCTCAACATGTCTTCAAGAGTTTGAATCGTTCTCTCCGACTGATCATCAGTTTGAGGATGATAAGCTGTGCTAAACTTCAATTGAGTCCCCAAACTTTCCTGTAAGCTCCTCCAGAAGTGTGATAAGAACCGAGTGTCCTGATCGGACACGATGCTCACCGATACTCCATGCAATCTTACCATCTCCTGTATGTACCGCTCTGCCAAAGTCTCTGTTGATTGACCAACCCGGAAAGGAAGAAAGTGAGCAGCCTTGGTCAACCGATCGATAATTACCCATACTGTATTGTTGCTCTTTGGACTCCGCGGTAAAGCCGTCACGAAATCCATGGTTATATGTTCCCACTTCCACTGAGGAATCAGAAGTGGTTGCAATAAACCGGCAACCCTTTGATGTTCAGCCTTAACTTGCTGACACACCAAGCACTTAGCCACAAAGTGAGCAATCTCCCATTTCATGCCTTCCCACCAGAAATGCTGTCGAATATCTCGGTACATCTTGGTGCCTCCTGGATGTACAGAATAAGCTGAGCTGTATGCCTCCTTCATAAGCTCTTCACGAACATCACCCTTTGGCACATACAAACGGCTACCATATCTCAACGAACCATCTTCGTGGACCAGTAAATCTGTTCGTAGCCTAGCTTCAACTTGCTCTCGAAACTTTTGCAGTCTTGGATCCTGCGATTGTGCTGCTTTAATTTTCTCAATCAAAGACGACTGCACTTGCAGCTGTATCAATTGTCCCGTAGAACGCGGTAGCACAACCTCCAAGTCAAATCTTCGAAAATCTGCAACGATCTCCTTCTGCGTAGTTAACACCTGAATTGCGGGTAACCGACTAAGCGCATCCGGCACAACATTAACCTTCCCCGGATGGTACTTAAGATCAAGATCGTAGTCAGCCATCAGCTCCAACCATCTACGCTGCCTCATGTTAAGCTCTTTCTGTGTGAACACGTACTTCAAGATCTTATGATCTGTAAAAACTTCGACTCTTTCGCCCAAAAGGTAGTGTCTCCAAATCTTCAAAGCGAAAATCACAGCCGCAAGCTCCAAGTCATGAGTTGGATAATTCTTCTCATGGGTTTTCAATTGTCTCGATGCGTACGCTACAACCTTTCCATGCTGCATCAAAACACATCCCAATCCTTTCCCAGATGCGTCGCTGTGAAACACCAATTCTCCGGAATTGTCTGGCGGTCAGAATAGGGGCGGTTATCAACTTCTGCTTCAACGTTCCAAAAGCTAACGCACATTTATCCGTCCATACAAAAGGTACCTCCTTGCGCGTAAGCTTGGTCAACGGCTCTGCCAGACGAGCCAAGTTCTCCACAAATCTCCTGTAGTGTCCGGCTAATCCAAGAAAACTTCTTATCTCAGCAACATTCTTTGGAATAGGCCAATCTCGAACTGCTGCAATATTTTCGGGATCGACGGCGATTCCATCGCCCGACACAACATGCCCCAGAAACTTCACTTCCTCCAGCCAAAATTCGCACTTACTCATCTTCGCATACAATTTCTCCTGTCTCAATGTCTGCAGTGTGATCTTCAAATGCTCAGCATGCTCCTCAAAACTCTTCGAGTAAACCAGAATATCGTCAATGAAGACCACGATAAACTGGTCCAAGAACGGTGAAAAGATTCGGTTCATCAAGTCCATGAATACTGCCGGCGCATTCGTTACTCCGAAGGGCATCACTAAGTACTCGTAATGTCCGTACCGAGTTCGAAACGCCGTCTTGCAAATATCTTCTGTTTCCACTCGGACCTGATGATATCCGGATCGCAAATCCAGCTTCGAGAATACCCTCGCGCCACTAAGCTGTTCAAAAAGTTCTCCAATGCGAGGGATTGGGTACTTATTCTTAATAGTCACCCGGTTTAATTCTCGATAGTCGATGCACATTCTTCTTGTGCCATCCTTCTTCTTTACTAAAAGAACTGGATCTCCCCAAGGCGAGTTACTGCTTTGAATCCAACCCTTCTCAAGCAATTCAGCAACCTGTTTCTTAACTTCTTCCAACTCTACTGGTGCCATTGGGTAATACGCTCTGGATACTGGCGCTGCACCAGGAATAAGATCAATTGCGAACTCCACGTCTCGCTTTGGCGGTAAACCCGATATATCTTCAAACACATCCATAAAATCACGAACAACCGCCGGCTCTTCACCATTATCAACTTCCATAGATGCAAGAATGTTGTTTGTCGGCCTAGCTCTAAATTCGACTGGCCCGACAGAACTGCTTCCTCCAGTGAAGGTAAACTCGGGATGTCCGGGAATCTGGAAAATTTCTTTCTTTGCCCTACAGTCAATGTGAGCGTGGAAAGTGCCAAGAAAATCCATTCCCAAGACGACTTCATAGCTGCCCGTATCAATCACCAAGAAATCTGCAAAGAGTTCCCGTCCGCACACAACAACTGTACAATCTCTACACTCCCTACTAGATATGATTTCCCCATTCCCAGTGTGTATGTCCTAGAAACTAGACAGGGTCGTGCAGGTAATCGAGTGTGTAGTTATAAATTTGGATGACATAAAACAGTGGGATGCACCAGAATCAAATAATGCCAATGCGGGAAAACCATGAACGAGTAAAGTACCTGAAACCACTTCTCCTGACGCCTTGGCTTCCTCAGCTGTCAAGGTAAAAGCTCGAGCCTGATTTGGTCCTTGAGTCAGCTGTTTTTGCCCTTGGAACGGTTTCTGTGGAGGCTTCTGAGTATCATCCCTCGTACGAAGCTTCGACGGACAAGCACCAACTGCGTGATCAGCCGCTCCACAAACCAAACAAAGTCCCAGCCTCCTTCGACAATCCTTCTGCACATGCCCAGGTAAACGGCAGTAGTCACAAATCACGCTCCTTCTTCGATCAACAATCACAGGCTTCTTCATGGGTGCTACACCTCGACGGTCCACTGGAATACCCTTGCGACCATGAGCTCGGTTAGGTACAAATGCGGGCTTCCTGGCCGCAACTGCTGTCTGTTGCAAGCTTCCTTTCATCCCAGATAAACTCTGCTGCTCTTGGCTGCTGCAAGTATTTATAAGAAAGTGGTCAAACCCAGAGAGACAATCAGCCTCTGGATGTCCACGTCCAGTCTGCGCATGAACCTCCGTGCCCTGTCTGCATCGTTGGCAACTAAAGGTCCAGCGAAACTACTGAGTCTCGTCCATTCTGCTACATGCACATCTACGGGTGCTCCCTTCTGCTTTAGTCCGATGAACTTCTCTTCCATTTCCCCCGTGCAGTCCGCGGGAAGAACTTCTCCAGGAAACTCTTAGAAAAAATCCGCCCACTTGATCGGCTTGGGCAAGCGGGTCTCCTCAACAAGCTACCATTCTCGGGCGTAGTCCACTAGTTGAATGCGTACCACAACGACTCTTTTGTCATCTGGAATCTGTACCGCAATCAGCAAATTCTCCGTGTCAACTAGCCACTGCTCGGCTGGCAACGGCTCCTCCAATCCAGTAAATGTAGACGGACCCAAACGCCTGAAATCTGCTACGGTCCCTACTCGGTCAACTGGTTTAGCTCCAACATTGTTTACAGACTGCTAAACGATCTGCAAACCTTCCTGAAACGAGTCTGCTTGCTGCTGGATTAGCTCAGTCTGCCTCTTTTGATTCTCCAGCATTCCCCTTATCACTCCAAGCATGGCGGCTTCGTCCATACGCCTCTGGTATGTCTTCAATTTCTTACCGGCCATAATCCTGAACTCAAAATACCCAACATTAGCATGATGATAGATTCAATATATAGATCAAGGGTAGAACTCCAAGATACTTAAATAGAGTACCGCATTGTAACTATGCCGCGGTATCATAGCCACAATTACTTAATTCTACCCAAGTCGCCTAAGTCCTAGAGATAACAAGAAATCAGGTTTTTCGAGTCGACATGCAAAGTAAGTTTGCACGTCGTAAAAGATATAATCAGGAAGAATATGATTCAAGAATGGTAAACGGCAAAGTGGCAGGACATGTTTCCTAACACGGGTATTCTGATTCGTGTATTGGGTACAATACCCAACTACAAAAGAATCAACCCAACTAATCTATGGCACTAATACCAAAAGAACCATGTCACGCCCCGCTTCCCAGAGTACGCTAGATTGGGCACGTGACATAGCCAACCATGCTACCTGTGGGTAGGAAGTATCCACCCATAGTCACATTACGGCTGTAGAGATATCAAGAACAAGATAAAACTATCTAAAACATGTCCATAATCCAGAATAACAAGAGTCAATAATAAATAAATGCGGAAGCAAATGATCCAATACAAATAATTGAAAAGTATGTCCCATAATGCTGGCTCACATCAGGAAATAAATGCAGGAAATAAAACTAACTACTACTGCACTCACAGCTCAGCCTGCTGGCTGAAGTACTCCTGCTTGGACTGCGACAGCGGTACAGAATCTGGGCCATGAAAAACCCAGACGTCAGCGCGTCATGTCAACAAGTAATATAATATGAACAATGTAACAGGCAATGCAAAATAAATATGAATAAAACGAGAGTAGCAATGATGTGAATCAAGCAGTGCAGGGTAGTGTGCAGTGTGTAACTAAACTGTTCTATCAGGTTTTCTATTCTAAAGTCTTTGAAATCAATTGATGAATCATCGATGTAACTCAATAGTATCCCGTGCGTGCCCGGGACCACGGTCAAGATCCTCGGGGCTGAATTCGAGACGTGCCGCTAGGCAGTAACAGGTAGCAGGATGGGCGAGTGATGTCAGCATCATCACTCCGGGGCTGGCCTAGCCCGTAAGACTGATCAGAACAGGTATCGAACTGTTGAGTTACAAGTCAGGTTTCACCTTTGATTTCCCCATACCCCCAAGTTACGTATGTCGAGTCAGGTATTCAGTAATCAAGAACTAATGCCAACACAGGATCAGGTAAAAGCAGGTTTGTTTGGATAGACAACAGGAACGGTCCATGAGGACTACATGTCAGGTTTGTTGGCATTAGACACAAGATCAGGTAACGGGTCGGGTCATGGTACATCAGGTCAAGTTAACCGTATACGGTACCATATCAGGTATATCAATATATACATGTGTGTAGCAATGTCAGGTCAAGCTGTAAACAATATCGTGGGTGTGCTCACAATCAGATATATAATCAAACATGGGTATTAACAACATGAGATAAGCAATGAATTACATAATAAGCAGTTTCATTCAAATTTCAAGAGTGCAGTAAGACGATATAGCCGTTTAGTCATGTTAACAGGTTTAAGCACCCTTAGCGGTGCAATAATTTTTGTAACGGTTCAATACAGTTATTTCAGGTTAAATGCATACGAGTGTCTTAATTTAACAGAACTACAGGGATAAATGCCACAAGCTACGTTAACATTTAAAATGTGATTAAACAGGTAAATATGGTTATTAGGCTCAATTTGCAATTGTAGGTTCCATGTTTAACAGTAAGATGATATCAAGTAAAATTGTAACCGAAAATGAGAAATGATCGTACCAAGTTAAATTTACAGGTTTAGGGTGTCATATTATATCTGTAAATATTGTATAGCATGTAGCAAGGGGTACTTGTCTCGACGGGTCGCGAACCGGGAAAAACGGAACGTAACGTCGGCGGGGAAACTCGCGACGGACGCACGGTTCACGGTTTGAACCCAAACAACGAACCAAGGAATCACACGGGTCAGAGTACTCTGTTGGATCGTCGGGACACGTCATCGGCACGGCCAGATTCCGGCGAGCACGTGAACAGTGAAAGAAACATCTTGGTTTGAAACAAGAAAGCAAGGAAATACAAGGAAAATACAAGGAAAGGGGGAAGAAGAAGAAGATGGGGATACTTACTGGGTCTCAGAGGGCACTAGCAACGACGGCGAGATCGACGGCGGCGAGAACGACGTCTCTGGCGATCTGCAGAAATGATCCAGCCGCTTTCTTTTCAGTTGGAAAATGAAGAGAGGAAGGATGAGATGGAGAAGCACTTACAAGGTATTCTGGGGTGGTCGAGTGATCTTCGGTGACGACCAGGGGCGGCGCAGGTGGTCGCCGGTGGCCGCAGAGAAGCTGCGGGGGTTTGCAGAGGGTCGTTGTTCTGGTCGGGGTGCACCGGGAGAAGGAGGATGATGGTGAGGGAAAGACTACGAGGAGATCGTCGTCGGCGATACGCTGGAACGGCTGCAGGTGTCGCGGCGATGGCTGCAGCGGCGAGGGCGAGGCCGCTGTGAGGATGCAAGCGCACCGGAAGGAGGACGAGGGCTGTGGTTGAGATGAGGAGGCGCGGGCGAAGGTGCTGGTGTCGTCGGCATTGGGATTGCGGCGGCGAGGAAGGAGACGGCGGCGGCAGGGCAGCGCTGTGATGGGTTCTCTGGTTTTCTTCGTGAGGAAAATAAAAAAGAGAGGAGGGAAACAGGGTTTAAAAATATATAAGGGAGATAGAGAGAGATTTGAGGGGGAGAGAGAGAGATTTGAGATATATGAGGGGGAGAGAGAGAGAGAGAATTGGAATTGGAGAGAGAGAGAGAGAGAGAGAAAGAGAATGGGAAAGGGGCCCACGGGAATTAATCCCTCGCTGATTGGCTGGAACTGAAACTGATTGGTTTTAGTTAAAAGATTTAAGAATGTATTGGAAATATTATATGGTTTAAAGATTATTAAAATTTGGGATTTTGGCGCCAAATAAAACATTTCCAAATCGCGCCCGGATCGGGTCCAAAAATTCGAAATTGAAATAATAGGATTTTAAGCAGGTTCCAAATTTTAAAATTAAGTGTTTTATGATTAAAAAGCATACCCCCAAAACGGACACATGTGCGCGCGCATAGCCGTCCAAACTCGCCCGTTTCACTGAACGGGTCGAGAATACAATACATGGACGCTACCACAAGGCTAGGGGTGTCGAGTAGGCCAAAATGTATATTTTTAATTTTATTTTAGATGCTAAAATTTTGTTATGTGCAGAAATGACTTTACCGGGTAAAATTTTACAGTAAACCACAAACAATCAAGACAAATGAAATGAGTACCATATTATGCTCAAACAATAACTGAAAAACAGTAGCATTGGGCTCGGGTGTTACATATACCGGCCAAACCTTTCGGCATAAACGCCGGTATAGCAATAATTGAGGGTAAAGAAGAGGGGGAATGGTGCCCCCTAGCTCTGTTGGATCTCATTCCGTGAGACTGATTCGGCCCTCGAGTCCCCCTCTCAGGATGGGGCTGCACTGCATCTACAAGAAATAGCAAGACAAGCAATATTAAGACAAAGTGGTATTAAGAAATTAAGAATTAACGAAAATTGAAGTGCGATATATACCTCCGGCGACAGCAGCACGAGCCTGTGCCCGGACAGCAGCACGAGCGAGACAATAGTTTCTCCGGTGAGGAACAGCCGGTGACCCGAACGTGGACGCGTCCCCTCCAACTAGAAAATAAACATTGACGATAAAATTAAATGGAGTTCATATTTGTTCTTAGAGGATATGTAAAATGAATAAATATTTTATATTATTCATACTAACCTGCAGACTGAGCGGAGGGTATAGAAGTGGCGGGAGTGGCCTCTGCGTCAGATGTGGACGCACCACTTATAATTAGACAATTAAAAATAGATTATATAAGTAATTGCAAAAGGAATGTGTATATCAATAATATAATATTCTAAATCAATATGCATGCAATATATGATATATAAATATACCCGCATGTGCGGTGATGGCCTCTGCACGAGATGTGGAGGCACCACCTACTGCTAGACAATCAAAAATGATTATCTAAATAAGAGCAAAAAGAATGTGTGTATATTTATGATATAACATTCTAAATCAATATGCATGCACTATAAGATATATAAACATACCAGCAGGTGCGGTGGTGGCCTCTGCCTCTGATGTGGATGCACTACCAATAGCTAGATAATTAAACATTGATTATATAAGTAATTTTGAAATAAATATGTTTGTATATCTATAATATTATATTCAAAATGAATATGCGTGTAATATATCTGGAGGTGTTGTAAAATCCATACGGAAGGAGTTATCCGAAGGAGATACTGATCGGGGTGTAAGACCGGCCCTATGAAGCTCCCTACGCAGCTCTCCGGGCGGTAAAACCACTCTACCTCTACCTCTGTTTCTGCCGCTGCCGCGGATGGTGCTCGTGCCGCCCCTCGTTGCTCTGGTCGACGTCATCAAACCTAGATAATAGTACAATCATTACATATGCATGCAATATATGTATAGATCATAGAAATGTGAAGTAATAATATAACATTACTGATAATCTTTTTCGTTTCGTAGACGCATTAGACATATCTACTTGGATTTCATCATCAATATCATTTCTAACCCACGTAATTTCACGATCAGCCGAAGACAACCCGTCTTTTGAAACAGACGGTCGGAGCACTCTAAGTCTTCTCTCCTCCTCATCCTCATCGCTGTCCTCCATACGATTCTTGAATTCTGGGATATCGTAAACATCCCTGGGTTTCCAAGGGCATACGCCACTCCATCCCGGATGCTTCAAGCACTGTGAATAGTATACTTGGAACGCTTGGTTCAGAAAGATAAATGGATCGTCCTGACCGTAAAATCGAAATGTGTTTACACTAGTCAATCCATATTCATCTTTCTAAGTCTCGAGATTTTTTCTCCACTTATCCGTATCGGTTCGTGTATCGTACCAAGTACACTGAAATATATAAAACAGTTCTGATCGTCCGGGATATTGGATGCCAAGTATGCAATTTAAGTATCCATAATAAATCACACCATCCGATTCTACTGTCGCAATCTCACTATTCTGAGTGGTTCGAGATGTTTCTATATCTTAACTTCAAATTTGTATCCAAAGACACCTAATCCTTTATAATATACAACCTCCATACTAGCAAACTGAACTAAATATCTTGAATCACTCTCTAATGATGCAAACAAGTTCGGATCATGGCTCTGACAAAACAAATTTTACCATAAATACATAACGATATAAGTTTAGATTAAGACTGGTAGCAATAACATATTATTTGAACAACTTACATGATCTGCAATCCAATCGCAAAAATTATCCTGATAATATTTTTCCAATCGTTCATCATTCCAATCAGGATGCCCCTCACGTACCTCATTAATATGAATTCTGTTTTTAACAATAAATTATGATATTAATATTATATCATTTCATACACACAAACACAAATATAACAATTAATTTAAAAAAAACCTCTCCTCTAATTTCTTCAAGACATACGCTATTGAGGAGGATAAACCGATATATCCTGTTGATAAATATAGTATCTACTCTCTTATAGGACACTTTACTATATGGCCCATCCTGAATTCTCCGAGGCCGGTTAAGCTTCGTCTCAATGTTCTCGTCCAGATAGCAGGAATAAAATGTGGTTATTTCATCTAGAAAATAACATTGCATGATAGAACCCTCTGGTCGATTTCTATTGCGTATATATTTTTTAGAGTGTAGAGATACTTAAAGAAAAATATGTTAAATAAATAAATACGGGCATATAGGACAACAATAATTTTATAAATTGCGTGAAACGAAAAATTTCACGTACCTTTCGACATGATACATCCATCGATATTGTACCGGTCCGGCTAACTTAGCCTCGGTTGCAAGATGAACCGTCAGGTGTATTATGATATCGAAGAATGACGGTGGGAAAATACGCTCAATCTTGCAAAGTATCAATGAAATAGAATTTTCTGGATTTTTCAGCGTTACAACATTCAGGGTTTTAGCGCACAATTCTTTAAAATAGCAACAAAGATAATTGATTTCTAGACCAACCGATTCGGGAAGGGAAGTCCTGAGGGCTAATGGGAGAAGGTACTCCATAATAATATGGTGATCATGACTTTTCAGCTCATCGATCTTTCCTTTCACAATTTTTATCTTCTTGCTAAATGATCCTGAGAAACCTGTGGGAACTTTCAAATCATGCAACACCTGCAAAAACCTTTTCTTCTTTGGTTGTGACATATGATACGCGGCATTGGAAAGTACAAACTTGCCTGGTTTACCCGTCATCGGTTTAGGATGCAATTCACTTCTAATTTCCTGGTCCTGAAGATCTATCTGAGTACAGAGGTTGTCTTTCAATTTTCCGTCTTTATAAAGAAGCAAGTTGAGTACGTGCTCGGATACTCCCTTCTCTATGTGCATGACGTGCAGATATTGACGCACTAAATTTTTTGACCAGTACGAAAGCTCGTAGAAAATGCTTAACTCGTTCCAGTATGGTGGTTTGACCGTTTTGCCGGATCTATCCCGAAAGTCATATTATTGTAACCATTCCACTGAGCAGTCACGTCCTCTCCGGAAAATGAGGATGGAGGCCCAAGAAGCTCCTGATGACTATTAAATTGAGCAGCGTCTAACCTGTAGGGATGGTCTAGTGGCAGGAAACGTCGATAATCACAATAACAAACCTTCCTGCTAAAATTCAATTATTTCGATATTGTATATTAATGACAATAAGGGCATACTTTATGACCATGTACGGACCAACCTGATGGCATTCTATATGCAGGAAAGTCATTAATTGTCCACATTAAAACTGCACGCAGTGTGAAGGTTGTATCTGTGTTTGTATCGTAAGTCTCTACACCATCAATGAATAAAATTTTTAACTCATCGATCAGAGGTCGGAGATAGACGTCGATATTGTTTCCCGGTGAGTTTGGTCCGTCAATAAGAAGAGGCATTATAAAGTAGGATTGATCCATAGCCAACCAAGACGACATATTATAAACTATCATCATAACGACCATGTGCTATGGCTTCCAGCCATATAGTTGAATGGGCAGAAGCCATCACTAGCGATTCCGAGCCTGACATTGTGAGAATCACTATTGAATATTTCGTTCCTCTTATCGAAATCCTTCCATACCGGTGCATCTCTTGGATGACTCATTTTTCCATCTTCACTTGGAGCAGCACGGTGATGCCAAATCATCGCATCGGCTATTTTCTTGCACCTGAATAGTATCTGCAGTCTCTGTGTTATGGGAAAGTATCGTGCTATCTTAAAAGGTATATCAGGTTTCTTATAAGATTCTTTTGGCTTATACCTGGCCTCTCCGCATGTTGGACACTGTTTCAAATCTGAATTTTCTTTCCGATACAACACACAATGTTTAGGACATGCATGCATTTTGTAACAACTCCAAATTTTGTGTACATAAAACTCATTTAAAATCAATGTACAATTAGGGTATTTACAATTCCTATGAATGCTATAAGTATTTGTTTTGATTTAAAACAGCAAGAAAGCACTTGTAGCACATTGGTAAAGCCTTGCACTGCTGTAGCTTAACCCCTGTGATCGAATCCCCCCAGCCATATTATCTTTTTATTTAATTTTCTTTTAACCTTTTAGAAGCTCAAGAGTCTACACGTGCAACACACATAATAGGGTAAGTTACAGAATAATCAAATTTTTTAAATAGGCTAGTTGAAGCGTCAGAGACACGTGGCCTCAATCTGAGCCCCCACCTCATGAATCCGACCGGCGAGATTTACTGTTCAGCCGGCGGCGCTGGTTCTTGTTGGACCAAACCCAAATTTTTTTTTGCCCTAGACCTTTGGACTCCCCCCTTAATTCCTGTATTACTTATTTACTCTGCACAATTACAGAGAATAGTAAACCCTTTAAATTCTATTTTTAATGCAAAATTTTAATACATTATTCATTCCCCTAAACCCTAGATTGCTCTATAAATACCCACCCCATCTTACAACCCTCTTACTCAGAATTCTCTTGCAAAAATTATACCAAAATCTCAAGTCTTTTAGTGTACACGTGGAGTTAGTGAAGGGCGAAACTCCGACGAAATTCCAAGAAGATTCCGGCGATGAATCGACACCCCGAAACTTTCTTTAGGACCCACTCTATCTCCTTTAGTCCAACAAACCAGTAAGTCCCATCTCCCTTCTCATCTTTTTCTTTAAAAAGTTCTATTTCTAAAATCTGACGGAAGCGGAGTTAGTCCGACTTTCGATTCGGTTTTCTTTAAAAACTATATTTTTCTTAATCAAGATAATTTCATATTCTCACATATTGCTTAAAAACATTAACAAACTCAACAAAACCAGTTTTACATCAAAATAATCATTTTTGTGACGTTTATCGCATTTTTACATAAAAATACCACAAACTATTCATTTCAACATTATAACTTAATTCCTTACTATACCTTTAGATAGTTTACGAGATAATGACCTATCTCATCACAACACACATCTCTATCATAGCACGATGAATTTTGGGACAATAGAATACGGAAAATACGACTTTGCAAATAAATCCTTTTAACTTATAAAACCGTCTTCTTTAAAAGATGCATTAAAATATTTCCATGTAATTGCGCCTTTACAACCCATTTTGGGGACCCGTTCGGGATGGTGCGG
Organism: Agapanthus africanus; assembly: GCA_030015575.1. Lineage (NCBI taxonomy): Eukaryota > Viridiplantae > Streptophyta > Magnoliopsida > Asparagales > Amaryllidaceae > Agapanthus > Agapanthus africanus. The sequence continues at coordinate 59,986,726 of CM057338.1, forward strand.
ATTATCGCACATTCTCGGGCTTAGTAGAGTGACATGAAGACCTCCGCGAGGAGCATTCGATCTCGATGGAATTTTTATAAATTTTTCTTTAAAAAATGAGATTTCTACAAGAAAATAAATAAATTATTTTTATTAAATATCTATATATTTATTATCAAAATAACTATTTTTAATTTTATAAATATTATAAGTTTTCTAAATCAAAGGAATCCCTATTACATGAAAATACCATCCAAATACAAAACAAGCACAAAATTTCAAGAAAATACCATATACTATGGAAACTAGGTTCTATTTACTAGAAATTGCACAAATATAAAATACACACCTATGGAAACTTTAAAAATGATAATTAAATACTTGAGGTGTATTTTAAAATTATGCTAAAACTATTTTTACGTAAAACCACATCAAGTTATACTAAATTACAACAAGGACCCTAGTAAACATAGGTTTAAGCGGGACCAGTCTCTTGAGCCTCAAGGAGCCGGAGATATGGGTGCTTGCCTATGTAAGGTAGACAACCTAACAAACGGTGTTATTAATACGGTAACTATTTTGGAAAAAGACAAAAATCCTGCCGTCCATGTATAGCAGTTACCGATAACATCAAAATCTAATTCAGGACTTCAATTTCTTTTCTATTTTGTCTAACTCAGACCGAGTCTAAATATAATCAATCTGACTTGAATGTGATTCAAGTATAAAACTACAATTCATTATGAATCCATATACTCAATCCATTCAATCTATACAGCTTGACTGAACCGAACTATGGATATACTCCATTTACATGTTCATCCATTATATTCGTTCCATCACTGATATCACGGTTTCGGCAAGTCATCCATCTATTCCATTTATAATACAAGACAATACAATACAATCAAGATATCGCGGGGATTTATAAGGGATAGATTGGTACGGAAGATATTAAAAGCGGCACGAGACTGCAACCATAAGACATCTAACCTGAATCTCTATTACCGTTGTACCTTTGCTGAACGGTTCCTTGTATTCCGTATATCTTAGTCTCCGGGATAGTGAGACTCCTCTCATATACACTGGCATTTTCTGTACCAAACTACAAACAACAGCGTTAACAATATAATACAACTTTAAAAGTCACATTCTTCTTCTGTCTATTCCGTCTCTTCTTACTTTTGGGACCTACCGAGCGATTGTTCGCTGACGACATTCCTTTTTTTCTTTCTTTGGAATATTGTCAGGAGGATCGGACCTTCTGAAGACAGAGCCCACCAGCGAGGACTTGGATCAGCTAGCTTTTGACCCGGAGTTCTAGTCACTTGTACATTTCATTTTCATTTCTGTTATACCATTGTTTAGGCATTGCTTCCAGTACATGTATTTTCATTTCAGTTGTATTGTAAAAAGAATGTTAATAAATAAAGTTGTTTTTCATTACATCTTGTCTCTTGTGTATATTTTATTTTATATTGCTTAGTTACGCTTAGCGTGTTTACTTCTGAGTAAATACGTTGCGGCCTAGTTGCGGCCTCTGCTCGTACACCGGGAAGCGGGGCGTGACAAATTTTCTCACACTTCAGACTCAAATCAGATATCATCTTTTGGGTTCCGTACTAGCTGTCGGGTTCATTATTTTCCGGGGGCATAGAATCTTTCAGGAACTTCAGAAGTATAGTGAATGACTTGTTGCTCTATCCATTTAAGCACTTAATCTGGAAAAGTTGGACGAACCATGATAGGGTGAAATACTTTGCATTCTCATAAATTGGTTTTCTAGTATCATTCATGAACTTTTCATACTTATCCGCACGCGTTTCTTGGCCGGAAGGAATGTCATCTTCGGTAGAAATACTATCACCTAGGGCAGCCTCTACCATATCCTCCATTTCTTCTCCTGGATAGAAATTATCGTGTTCTTCTTCTTCTGCCATATTATTATCTTCTCCTTATTTTTCTGTCGCATTACCGTCTTCTTCTTGTCCTTTCTCATAATATAGCCAAGTTGTATAAAATCTAGTAAAACCATGTTTAACAATGTGAAGCTCTACGATTTCTACCTTCTGCCAGAACTTATTCCCACATGGGCAGAGAATCTTCTCTAACACGATCTTATTATGTGCGCGTGTAAATTCAATGAAAACAGCAACTCCTGCGACAAACTTAAATTGCATGCGTTGTTTCCAATCTACGTTCATCCAGTCCTTAACTTTGATGTACTCATGGGCCATGTTAAACTGTATAATATATAAATTTTAGGTTATGGTGACTATATTGAGAAATCTAAGAATGGGATAGTTACTGACAAAGAAAAAAATCCATAGCGGCAAGTTTGTCGTTGAAAAGAATAAATTATCGATAAAAAAAATTAGATTTGAAGATACCCAAGTTTGAGTTGTATTCTGTGTATGTGCGTTTCAATTTACGATTTCGCTCAAGTGTAGAGTTGTTGGTGTGTATGTGCTTTGTGTGTGCGTTTGTTGTGTATTCGTGTTGTATGTGTGTGTTTCGGTTGTCAGGGGTAAGGCTTTTATCCCATTAAGAATGTATAGAGCAGACACCCATTCGCTTGTGCTTTCATCCGTTTCGAAAAAAATTCGACAGCACCTCCTCGCTGTTCTTCGAGTATACTTTAATAGAATAGATAATCATTTCAATATTGTGAAACAACGTTGAAATGCACATCTAATTTATATTTGTACACAGAGAACCAGCGGAAAAGTACCGACGAAATAACTTGAAACGAATGAAAACACAAGTGAATACAGTTGTTTGCTTTATACATTCCTAACTTGTCCACACTGGACAAATCTATCGGTTATCATACGATTAAATTTTCTCGTCATATATACTACATGACGGTTGTTAGTACCGAACTATACCGTTCGATATTTAACAACCTTCGTATAGTTCTATGTCACGACGAATATCGAACGTATGTTAACCGATAGACGGGTACTAAGTCGCGCTTTAATTTTCACATATGAATATCGATGAGAATATGAAAGTTTCATATTATTATCGAGTATCATATATTGGTTTTAACTTGAACATTTAACTTGAATAGATTTTACGTTTACGTTTCATTATTAAGGGTTCGAAGTTTTTAATTTAGAGTGAATTTTTCTTGCGTTTACGGTAAAGTTGTACGTTTACGTTATTATCGAGTATCTTACTGAAGGAACTAGTACATGCTAAACCCTAACCCAAATTAACCCTAATTATCACCCTAACTCAAACTATCCCTAATTAACCCAAATTAACCCTAATCATCACCTTAACTCAAATTATCCTTAATTAACCCAAATAAACCCTAATCAACACCCTAATACAAATACACTCTATTTTACCTAATTAACCTAAATTAACCCTAATTATCACCAAAACCCCAACCCAAATTAACCTAACCCTAATTATCACCCAAACCCCAACCCAAATTAACTCTAGCCCAAACCAAAATTAATTTTAATTAATCTAATTAACCCTAATCCTAACCCTTCCTAATTAACCCCAACCCCAACCCTAATTAACCCCTAATTAACCCAGAATTACCCTAACCCTAAAATCAACAATAACACCAAAAAAGCATGATTATAACTTCAAAATGGAATTAATTCGCCTCAATTGTAGTTTTGCAGACGGATGGAGCTCGACGAGGTGGAGGAGGCCAGGGATGGAGCTCGACGAGGTGGTGGCGACAGGATGACGATGAGCCAAAAATTTTGGCGAGACTGTGGTGACGATGACGACGTGAAGTTTTGGCGACGAGAGGGTGATCGATCGCACGGGTGACGAGACTGAGGTGGAGGAGCGGATGATCGATCGCGCGGGGAAGTTGGTGGGAAAAATTGGAGGAGGTGGAAAATTACCGAGCTTTATTTTTTTTTTATATAAATAATCCTTTGATGCCCCTACGGATTAATCCATAAGGTCTTTTTTTACGGTTCCGTAGAGCCAAATAAAATATTACATTTTAATATTTTTTAATTAATCCGTAGGGCACCGTAGCGGCAAACGGATGGCCCTACGGATTAATCCGTAGGGACAATAAAAAGTTACCCCTACGGATTCCAATCTCCGTAGGGACAACCTTTTATTGTAGTAGTGCTATAGATGTACCGGTTTGACGAATGGATACTTTCGATACATGTAATATCAAAAGGACGAAAGGGAAACCGAAAAAAACATGGATGGAGGTGATACGAAAAGATATGGATGCCAAAGGCCTCAATAAATGTTTATTATTCGATAGGAGTGAGTGAAGACGGAGGATCCATGTGCTGGATCCGGCGTGATTCTCATGCTGGTTCATGTAGCCTACTCCATATGCTTAGGAAAAAAGACTCGGGTATTGTTGTGACGCCTACTTTGAATCGGGTCAAAGAAAAGTAGCTAGACAATAAATCTAAAATTAGATATTAATTGATATTTCCCATAAAAAAAAATTGGAGCCTTGAACATGAATTGAATCTGAAAAGATGAGAGCTATAACATTTCTACACATGCATAATCTTGTGAAAGTTATTGGATTGCCACCTACTGATTTGATCATTAGACGCAATTAACCTCCAATCATCAAAATGATCTTTAAGTTTCACATACAGTGCAAAATGACATCACAGCAAAATATCATCTCAATCTAAAACTCATTAATTTATGCATATATAAAAGATCTGTTATCTTATTAAAATCAAAATGAGATAGCCCATGGCCTAACTTGTTAGAATGTGACACTAGGAGGTGCAGATGAGCTCAAATTGAATTGTTCAAATGGAAACAAAAAACAGATGAGCAATCAAGTTAAAGAAATCAGGGACCCAATTCAACAAATTAATATCTACGAGCCTATATGCCCACAGTTTTGCTAGGCATAAAATTTTTAAAGTCACCATCACCTGAACCAACTCTTTCAAAATTGGGGGAAAAAAATCATGAAAAAAATATTCTTTCTCAAATACGCCTTTCGCACCCCGGCAAATTTCTCTCTTAAATACATCCAACTTGATTCGGATCTAGGTTTGATATATCTTATCGTCTACTTCAAAATTCTCGTAACGGACATACAGAAAAAAATTCTCCTAATGGACATACAGACAAATGTTCTTCAAATGTACCATGAGGGCCAAAATATAACAAATATCTCTGTGTATACTTTCATAGATTTGATAGTCTGAAACACCTATATCATACTCAATAATGTCTCGGAGAATTTAAAACACTAGTTTACAGAGAAATTGAGTTCTGCAAGCTATAAATTAATTTGATATCTTTTGGCAAATTAAAAAAAGGACAGAGAAGAGCAAACACATGGATGGTCCCAAAACTGTTGTTGTTTCCATTATTTTGGAACCAACGTAAAGGGCAGTGTAGATTCTAATGCAAATGAGCCGTTGAGGTTTGTTATCGTTTGGCGATCGGCATTTTGTTGCCATCTTTATCCATTTCTTTTACTCTGATATTTAAGTCGAATGCGTGGTATAGAAAAATGTTAGTTTTCATGCTAAAGACGGATAAAACAAGAATTGCATGGCAAAAAATAAAAATATGAAAATAGTAAAGAAGAAAAATAGAATCCAATGAGAGTCTGAACTGTTACTCTTAGGATGAATTCTCTAAAGAGGGTAGAAAATGCAAATGATTCACAACATGCAACAAAGACACTCTAGTACTTCAGTTAAGAAAATTTCTATACTGTCAACAATAGTTTTTCTTATGAATTTTTATCAGAAATCAGAGGACCTACCAACTCCCCGGCAAGGGAATTTCCAAGCAACGGCTACTTTTGTTACGTGCGTTCATGTATTCTCACATCTACGGCCTTCAAAGATTGCTCGGCTTGATATATAGTTGCGGATTTATTGTTCTAGCTAGCATCTACAATGATATCACATCGGTTCCGAAAAACTACTATAGGGACTTAACCGTCAGGTAGATGGAGAATGCAAAAAGTAGACGGAGCTAATTAATTGTCGACCTCTCAACGGACAGACTATTTCTTCTTTTGAATTTTTTTCTTAAACAGAATTGTACGACAACGGACAAGTCCCCCCACATTCCATTTAAAAGGTTTAACAAAACAATTACATTGAACATAATTTTCTTTCTTATCATTGAATGCGAAATCAGCAACCTCTAACTTTTGAGAGAGAAACATTAACACTGGGTATAACACTTTGGTCAATGAGCAGATTGTCGATAACATATGTATCGGTTGTTACCCGAGCTCGAATATTAATACATTTGGTGACAAATTAATGGCTCCTAATACTTGTGGTTGGCCAGCAAACATGAGGTGTGGTGGAGATTAAAGTGAGGTAATTGAAACACATCGATTTGACACTGGGTCCCTTGTGTCCCTCTGTATCAAATTAAAAGCTGGACCATTCAAGCTGTTATTGTTTAGTTTATTATTACTAACCCACAACAACAAGAAATCTATCGAACAATGAGAAAAAATAGAAAAAAGAATTTGGGAGAATTTGTTAAAACTCACCGCATGCCATAGTTAAAGGAATGAGCAGTGGTCCTATATTGAGCAGAGCCACTCAGGGAACAGACTGGCTTGCTTCCAGCATTAATCCATGATTTGCTCCAAAAAGAACCATACTATATATATGGAACTGAGATCAAGAAATGGATTTTATAAAATTTAAAAATTGTAAATAACATCGACGAGGTATGGACTTGGGTGGTGATGATGCTCAATATTGGTGATCTCCAAGATCAGGACACGTGGCATATGACGTGTCCCAGAACTCAGAAAAAGGGCCCACGGGGGCCGACCAGGCCACCCCCATACCCGACCTACAAGCACAAGCTGGCTCATCTCAGAGCCCTCTGAAATTTGGCCTCCTCGGCCTCTCAGCTCGCCCCAAGCTGCCACAGGACCAAGACTCCTCGGCTCTCTCGCTCGTCCCCGAGCTCCCCAGCCGAGGCCATCTTCCTCGGTCCTCCGATCGACCAGCTCCACCACTCACAGACGTAACCGCCGCTCCGCAAATCTCGCCAGGCGCTGATTCTCCGCCAGCAACATCCCACGTTCCACGCTATCGCGATCCCCATTAATGGGCGATCCACTCATTACGTGGGCGTAACGTCGGGAGCGTAACTGCTGGCGAGATTCTCACGCCTGCTACTGCGTGCTGCCGCCACTATATAAACCCCTATCACAGAGGGGTCAAGTAAGCCATTTTTTACTCCACTTAGCCGTTACTCTGCTCGGATCAGGTGCTAACTTGATCGTCGGAGGGTCCTCGGTGGTACCAAACCACCCCGGGACTTCCTTGCAGGTACTCGGAGCTACACTCCTCAAATCACCAATCTCCTCAAAACCCATTGAGACCCACACGCAACAGAAGATCACCTTCAAGATCCACCGAGAGATCGACGGAAAACAACATCTGACGGAGACCCGAAAAGGACCTCCATCAGTTGGCGCCGTCTGTGGGAAAGTAAACTCCACAAAAAATAAAGTTGGCCTTCCGATCTCCATCCACATAGCAAGCGACCACCCTGAAGATCCAGGTACCAGCCGCCGCCTTCCCCTCACCGGAGGCGCGAATGAGCCTCCCCTGGCGACCATCATCAACACCATCGCCAGCCGAATAGATCGGCTACAGTCCCTTGTGGAGGCGCTTGTCCGCGTTTAAGCGGCCGGGCCAGGGCCCTAGATCTCCACTCCTCCGCTTCCAGAAGGCTCTGCCCTCGTCGGCAATGCTGACCACCGGCATGCTACGACCCCTGGCTACAGATCTCACGAGCCGATACTCCCTGAGGCCCGCTGGGCGCCCCACGGCTCCACACCAAGATCCGCCGCTAGAGCACCTCGTCTCGAGCCTCCTCGTGACCCTTACCCCCCTAAGGAGATGTCGGTCACCTCGCCTGTCCACAGGCATGATCGACACCCCCTCTCTCGACGGGGTCGCACAGAAGGGACTCGCTACGACGGCTCGAGGGCCACCTCGCCCGAGGATCTGAGAAACCTCATCGAGAGGAACCGGGGCCGCGTCTAGACGCAGATCCCCCACAGCAGAGGCCAGAGATCACAAGGCGCCGAATCCTCAGGATACCACGGTAGACTCGACGTCTTCGAAAAGAAGATCGAGGGCATACACCGGGAAGGTCACCTCTCAGGCGACGGGGCTAAGTACGCCGCTGACTCACTCACTAAGCCGTTTACCGAGGGACTGCTCGCTGTCCACGTCTTCTCACGCAACAAACCTCCAAAGGTCTCCCTGTTCGATGGGAAAACCGACCCGAAAGACCATTTGGATGCTTTCACCGGGGGGATGAGCTTCCAAGACCATTCCGACGCCGCCAAGTGCAGGGCCTTCCCGGCCACCCTCATCCGCTCTGGTCGGGACTGGTTCCGAGGACTTCAGCCTCGCTAAATCTCGACCTTTGACGAGCTGGCTACTCAGTTCCTCAGCCACTTCGTTGGGAACCGTCGGCAGAAGCGCACGATCGATTACCTCTTCACAATTAAGAGCGGGGACAAGGGGACGTTCAAGGCTTACATCACCCTCTTCTACAATGCCCTCCTCGAAGTCCCCGAGCACCGGGACGAGACCGTCATCACGGCGCTCAGATTTGGTTTTAGGCACAAGGAGTGGTTGCGCTCCTTTGCGTTGGCACAGCTTAAAACCATGGCCGAGGTCAAGGCGTGGACCGAGCACGAGCTTCAGCTGGAGTCCGAGGTGAACGCGAACCTCCCCCAAGCAGAACGGTCCGACCAGAAGAAGAGGGCTCGGGAAAAGAGACCGGAGCGTCAGTAGCCCTATCACCCGAAGTTCCAGGAGTACACCCCGCTCAACGTCTCCCTCGCAGTGTTACTAGAGGAGGCCCAGGGCGAGGGGTTCTTCAAGTTCCCTCCAATCCCACGTCAGGCTTCGAAGCGAACCTGGGGCCCTTACTGCACCTTCCACCGGACGCTGGGCCACGCCACGGAGGATTGTAAGCAACTCTAAGACTACATCGAGGAGCTCATCCGATCAGGGCACCTCGCCGCCTACCTGAGGGATAAACGGCAGGCCGACCGCGAGCAGGAGCAGCGTCCCCCTCCCGCCGAGCTGACCATCGGCCAGATCATGCTCGTTTCGGCAGATGACCAATCCGGCGCTCAGGGAGCCTTATACCCGATGCCGAGCACGAAGGCCAACAAGCCTCCGGGGGGCTCGGGCCATGCTAATAAGGTCATCTATTAGCATGTACTTTTCTTTTAAGGCAGTGTAAACTCTTCCTAGGGTCTGTTATTAATTTAATAAAGATCAATAGAACATTGCGAAATAGAAGGAAAGATGTCACGACCCGAAAGAGCACGTGACTGGCCCTTGAATCATATGAAGTCTAAATGACCTCATCTAATCCAAGTAAGCCAAAAACCCAGAAATCTAAAACCGTTTTAAAGAGTAAATAAAGAAAATTGGTTTTTAAGAAGTAGGAAAACATGTTGAAAACAAGGTTTTTAAATAAATAAGCAGAATATGCATTTTTAGAATCCTCAATGTCTTTTTAAAAAATTTCGGCAGAGTTTCCTTTGTACATACTGGCCCTGAACGGGGTACAACATGATAAAAGCATATATACAATGATAAAAGGCATCCTCAAGCGGGAGCTAGCTCTTCGTTAATCGACGGTCACAACCACACAAGCAGTATAATATACAACGCCAAAGGGCGAGAATCAAAACTCAAAGGAAAATTCAAATCAGCTTGAAAACCATAATACTACAACGCGCGACTCTAAGGTCGAAATAATATACAACTGGTTTTCTAAGTCTGAAACAATATACAAGTTTGGTTGATGGAATTTCTAGATACAACTGAATAATACATATACAATGGTGGTTCTGATGCAAAAGAATCCACCTACCAAAGCAAGTCAGTGTGCCAGAAAGCCGCAATGGAACCTGTATGGCAAAACCTGCAAGAAACTGTGGCACAACAGGGGTGAGTTGCCAACTCGTGAATAGAAAGCATTACAGAGCAGAAATCGTATGTATGACTCATCCTAGGTCAATACATTCAGATAAATATATAAACCTCAAATGAATAAGTCTGAAGCATGATAAGATGGCAATGCAATATCTATACATGAGTGTAGTGCCAAGTGCTCGTGCCAATGCCTCACGTAATAACATATCATAAATATGAGGTATGATCAATATCGAATATATCATGAAGTCTATGAATATGTGGATATCATCCAACTATGTGACCAATGTCATCAATGTCGATATATGTATGTGGAAATCATCCACGTATCACCCAATGACAATAAGCATCATGCATGTAATTATCATAAACATATGCATGGAAGTATGAGGATGTAAATCAACATGTGTCGCTCGCGACATATCAAAATCATGGAACCCGAGTGTCAAGCATCGACACTCGAAAATATCATGAAACCTATGCCTAGCATCGGCACGTAAATCCTCATATATCGGGCTCCGTCAGTCCGGATCAGCCCACGGGCTCCGTCAGTCCGGATCGGCCCATATCATCTCTCGACAACGGTCGGTATCCTCCGGATATCCGCCGAGCCCAAATACTATCACTCGTAGGTAGTAGTCCCTCTTCCAGGCTCACCGTCTACTACACAGCGATCCGTTCTCGCCCCGGGGTACCATACTGGGTCCACCATGTATCCGCAATCGGCCTCATCCGCCTCCTCGAATCGGGTTCACATGCCGCTCTCAGAACCGAGAAAACACATGGTGGACGCACTAAAATATCATATCAAGGGTAACCGGGTTTTTAAAACAGTTACATACTCTCTTTTGATATACCCACGGTTCCCAAATCCAGAAATATCATGGAAACAACGTATCTCAATGCGTATAATAAAAAAGCATGATGTATGCGACATGTAAAAGAAATGTAAGCATATCAGTATATCATGCAACATGGAATAGTAATATGCACATATTGAGAGAAAACCGCTCTTTTAAAATGAATCAGTTTTAAGGAGTATCTTGCGGTTCCCAAATCTCTAATCAAGCCAGAATCATATATGTATGTGCAATTACTTATGTATGTAAGTATGGGTGTACAATAGGTTTGTACACAAGTATGAATGTACAATAGATGTGTGCACAAGTATGAGTGTACAATATGTAAGTATACGAGTATGCCATGCAAGGGTCATATCCTGAATGCAACAGTACTACAGTGTAGTGACATGGAAATTATCGATGATGAAGTGTGTGAGCCGGTAAGCAGGTGTACGTGGAACATATGCATCATCGATAATGGTGCCGGTGTCCTAACAGCATAATTTTACTATAACAATAACCATTTGCACATGCAATGCGATGCGAATAATAAGAATATGCAGAAATCGACTAATAAATGCAATAGTGACGCACCTGCATCAATATAAAAATATCATACAGTTTGCCTTTTGAAATAAGACGAATCGGAGTTTTAGTAAAATAAGGGCTACGGTGTTTTTAAGAAAAGATGTGTTTTTTGAAAATATCCGTAGTATCCCTGTGCCTATCCTTGAAATACTCCCGATTCGTTAGTTTTGAAATAGGTATGATATCGGCCTAGTCTAACATCTACTAAGCAACTACAGATCTAGTTAACACGCTAATCGGGAGTGGTATGGAAACCACCTAAACCCGAGTCGATATATATATATAGTCGGTAATCCCGCCTCAATAGTATCACGTACGATACAGTATATCATATGACGTTCTCGAGTCATGAGTGCGGATCTATCATCAATATAAACCTCGTACGGCAAATCATCGTACGGCATCCCAAAAGCTGAGTACGGGTCAATATCACATTCATCTCATCAATTATCTGGTATCCTTATCATCATATCTCATGATCTAGGGTACTGATCTAAGTCTAGTACAAGTCGATACCATCTATAAAAACTATAAATGCGTGTGTGATACACACGTCCAAAGGCCCACTAAAATCTCGTGTCGTATCTCAAATACGAACCACATTATATCACCGATCTCATGGCACTATGCCCATTCTCATCGACTCATCTCCAAATATCATCCACTATCCTCATCATCTAGGTATATGCATATATAATACATAAGCATGTGTGTGCGTGTGGGTGTAAACCTATACTAGGGTTCACAACTAAGAAACCATACTAGTTTACTTCTGCCCCTAATCTATCCATAGTACACCTACACACCTCTAGAATATCCATGACACGCAATGAGCTATCATATATAGTATATATATAGTATACTAAATATCGAACTGCGGAGGTGCTATACGCCATCCACCCGATTTCCCCCATAGATATAATCTACTCACCTTGCATCCTGCGTGTCGGTGTCGGTGTTGCTACCATCATCTTCATCGCCTCGGATCATCGTGGGGGTACCTACATGTCACACGTATCGCATCGCATTAAAACCAAATCAAAACTAAACGACACACGAAAACCAAAACGATACGCTTAAAAGCTTATAGGTTAGAACCTATGGACTACGCTTTCAAAACCATCAAACAATTCTCGATATTTTCGTATAAACGCCAAGTAATCGAGGTAAAATGCAATTATTCAAATCCAGAATTTAAAATACGCAATACGAAAACACGAATCAAAACAGCAACTATAGAAAAGGGTCCCAGATTTCACCCTAGGTTAAATTAGACAATTTTGCATATACCAAGGGTCTAGTGTATATGAAATAAAGCTTCAGAACCAACACGAGCCAAAATGGTGGGACCCAGGCCGCAATTTGCGGCCAATTGGATTAAATCTGTGGCCAGTTTGGGGAATTAGGGGATAGGGTTTTGGTGGTAGTTTCCTACTTGCCTGCATGTATCACTGACCTTGCAAAATAATTTTCAGAGTCTCAAGGTGATAGCAGATTTCATTTAACCCTCACAGAATCCACCATTTTCTGATATCGACTTTTCTAAATCCGTATTCCGGGTTTCTAGTCTCTGGTTTAGGCCTGGATTCTAGCACTAGGGGGTTGTGTGTCCTCTACTGAGCTCAACTTTACATCACAACTCTCAAATTCCTTTAACCCTAACTAGAATTCTTCTAAGTCCACAAAACCACCGGATATCGGTTCTAATCTAACATGGGGGTAAATGTAATGGAAACACTAAGCTTATCGTTCAGAAAATACCTCATTTGGCAACTAAAGAAAATTCTTGAGTTGCCCCAAGTGGCCAAAATCCTTACTTTCTTGGTCCAATGTGTTTCCCTTGAGCTTGTGCATCTTTTTTGTGAAATGGGATTTGGGTTTTGAGTTGATTTTCATGGAGTTTTGGGGCTTGAAAATGGAGGAGGAGGGGGAGGCAGCAGCAGCAACAACAAGAGGAGGGGAGAGGGAATGAGTGGAGGAAAATGATGGGGGATGGTTCAAGACAAGGTTGACCCCTCACACTCTCTTTCTCTCTCTCACCCATACCTCACACTATTCCATTCTTTATTCAATTTCTTTTCTTTTCTAATCCATTTTCCTTCTCTCCTCAATAGTAAACCCAAAATAAAAGCCATGCAAAAATTCAACAAGTGTAAAAATGATACGGTACAACGTTTTGCACAAAATACGCTTAAAGCGCGATTAGCGATTTTTAATCGCGATTAGCACTAAATTAGTGTCAAACTAATCATAAAAACTTAAAATTTGCATAATTCACATAAAACACTCTCTTTCTAGTAATTTCTATAATTTTCCAAAATTTTTCCCATTTATCTGTATTTAATTATACCAAAATATTAAAATATTCATTAAAATTAATATTAAATTATAAAAATTCCCGAAAAATAATATTTTATTTTTCTGAAATGTTACAAAAGATCTCATTTATTCAAAAGGTATTATGGGCTCCTCATCCATACATACAAAAGAAAAAGAAAATTACAGCAGCGGGGGAAGGGGGTGCAGAGAACACTGCTCATGGTACTCGGTAAAGATCTCCGCCAGCCGAGACCTCGCGAGATCTAACCTCAGCCCTTGATTTCCCCCGCGTGTTGACCCCGAGCCTCAGTTCTTAGCACTCACGGACGAGCGCCACTGAGCGAGCCAGCCGATTCGCGGAGATCAGGCCGAAGCGCCTCAGAGACTGCAGCTTGCCCACGGCCTCGTCATAGAGCTGCTCGGATAAGGGGTTGTAGAGCCCCGGCGACGCCCTCCAGATGGAGTACGTCAGCAGCTGTAGCAGGGAGGAGCATCGGGGGAGCAGCCGGCCGAAGTGGTCTTCGATACTCCCATAGACCAACTGCACCGTGTCCTCGGTACAGTTCTGATCATAGAGGTATACGTCTTCGAAGTGGATGATTTCGGAGATGGTAAAAGGGAAGTCTTGCATTCTCAATGATCTGTTTGCGAAGAAAGGAAGGACCAGTGCTCCTTCAGCTTTATATAGCCCACTGCTCCCCAACGGAACTAAACGGTCGCCTGCTCTCGCCCAAAAAGTCGCTGCCACGCGGCGATCATCGAGCTTTCTCTGGCGGAATCGGAACGACGCGACCCTGGCGCTTCGCCTCCCCCCACATTCAATGTGCATGCTACACGCACGTTCGCCGCCCTGTTCCCCATACCTGCAACTGGATGGTCGGGCGAAACCTCATGAAGAATCAGCCGAGTAGCTACCCTGCTCGGTTATCCCTGGCCGGCAGCTTCCCCACTCGCAACGCCAGGGATCAAAGCCCTTGCCAAGAGGCAACTGCGCAGCTTCACTGCCCGGTTATCCTTAGCAGGCCTCCTAAGGCCCCTCCAACGCTAAGGATCAAAGTCCTCCATAGAGGCAGCCGAGCGGATTCCCTGCTCGGCTATCCCAGGCCGGTAGCTTCCCTACTCGCAACGCCAGGGATCAAAGCCCTCGCCAAGAGGCAACCGCACAGCTTCACTGCCCGGTTATCCTTAGCAAGCCTCATACGGCCCCTCCAACGCTAAGGATCCAAGTCCTCATTAGAGGTAGCTCAGCAGCTACCCTGCTCGGCTATCCCCGGCTGGTAGCTTCCTACCACGACCGACAAGGATCAAAGCCCTCCCAGAGGCAGTCGAGCCCGAGGGTCCCTCGCTCGGCTATCCTTCAAGACAAAAGCCCTCTCCAGGAGGCACCGGGCAGTAACCCTGTCCGGCTAAGGGTCTTTGGTAGGCTTCTTACAGCCCCTCCTGCGCTAAGGACCAAGGTCCTCCCAGAGACAGTCGAGCCCTTGCTCGGCTATCCCCGGCTGGTAGCTTCCTACCACAACCGACAGGGATCAAAGTCCTCGCCAAGAGGTACTGGGCAGTAACCCTGCTTGGTCCTCATCCTAAAGGATCAAAGACCTCGCAAGAAGTAGCCGAGCAGCTACCCTGCTCGGTCCCCATCCTGAAGGATCAAAGACCTCGCAAGAGGCAGCCGAGCAGCTACCCTGCTCGGTCATCTCCTACTGGTAGCTTCCTACCTATGATGCCAGGGATCAAAGCCCTCGTAAGAGGCATCCGAGCGGCTACCCTGCTCGGTCATCCCAGGCTGGTAGTTGCCTACCCACGACGCCAGAGATCAAAGCCCTCGCAAGAGGCAACCGAGCAGCTACCCGCTCGGTCATCTCCGGCTGGTAGCTCCCTACCCATGATGCCAGGGATCAAAGCCCTCGCAAGAGGCATCTGAGCGGCTACCCCGCTCGGTCATCCCAGGCTGGTAGTTGCCTACCCACGACACCAGAGATCAAAGCCCTCGCCAAGAGGCAGCCGCGCAGCTTCACTGCTCGGTCATCCTTAGTAGGCTTCCTACAGCCCCTCCAATGCTAAGGATCAAAGTCCTCCGTAGAGGCAGCTGAGTGGCTTCCATGCTCGGCTATCCCTGGCCGGTAGCTTCCCTACTCACAACGCTAGGGATCAAAACTCTCGCCAAGAGGCAGCCACGCAGCTTCACTGTCCGGATATCCTTAGCAGGCCTCCTACGGCCCCTCCAACGCTAGGGATCAAAGTGTAGGGTTCCTAGGCATACTAATGAAGTCTCACAACAGATCAAACATGCCCAATTCAAATTTTTCATGTGCCTACAAACCCTAATACGGATCGTTAACTAGATGTGTAAGCGATGCAAGCAAGTAAACGAATTTATTGCTAAAGGAAAGTGACTACAACCTTTGTAGATCCGGTCCTCCACCTTCTAGGCTTCGTGATGATGTCCCTCCGCTGTCCATATCGGATCCCGGACTCTAGCATCGGCTTCATCGGAGAAATGATCGGGCTAGGTCATCGGCTTCGATGCCGAAGATGATCTACGTCGAGGCAACTCAAGATCAAGCTCCAACTTCACCAAGTTATGAAACTTGTGAAGAAAACACCCTATACTACTTGGCAAGAGGTAGAGGATGAAGAAATAGGAAGTGGGTTCACTTTAGAATTGGATTTCTCACTCTTTTTCTCAAGTTGCCATTAAAGGTTGCAAGCTTTTCTTCTTGTTGATGAAGAAGAAGAAGAGAATATATGATAAGTTATTAAAAATAGGAAATAAAATCATACTTATCATATACACAACCATGGTCAAGTGTAGAGAACTAACTAAGGTTATATGAATGGTTAGGTTTAGGAAAAGAACAAGAATGGTCAAAGCCTCTTGAAACTTCTAAGAAAAGAACAAAAGAAGCAACCATATCATTTTCTTTTCCTAAAATAAAGAATAAATAAATAAACTAAATAATCAAGAGAATATGATAAAACTCTAACCATTTACTTAACCAAGGTTTAAGTCTTACACAAACCCAAGTTTGCATGTATCATCAAACATGATACAAACAAGTGCACAAAAGTATATCACATATACAACTTGTGTATTTCAAGTGAGAAAATGCATTTAAAGTGAATTAATATTAGTTAATGTAAAGTAATATATCTAATATATAATTATACATTAAATCATTAAATCAACACTTGATTTAACGATCCGGTCATATCGCATATAACCGACTAATATCCAATGTATCGGCTTATCGAATCAATCCTTGATTCGATAACTAGGTTATATCGCATACAACCAATCGATACATTCATCGCGAGAATAGAATACGGTATCACATACACGCATTATTCTCGATCCCGCACATATCTCATATGCGCTCCTATTTCGTTTCGCTTGAGCCAGGAAACCTCTGTGTAGGACTCTAAAGACTCGTCAATACGCCGGCAGCAGGTGATGATCATATCAAACACCCACAAGCCGCAAGCGGTCTGCTAAACGTAACGGCCACCCGGGCATTGAGCGATCAGAAGATCGACGAGCAAGCCCGCTCACACTCCTGTGAATCCAACCAGTAACACTTACCGTACAGTCCGGTCTGTTCGTCTGATATGTCGCATATCTCGCCTAGGGATGGTAAACGTCAGACCCCAGTAGCTTGATAAGTCATGCCGACGTAAGGTCCATAACAATCGTGAAACTACTGATAACTCTTACCAGTATATCACAGCAACCCTGGCCAGGGATTTCCTGTTATGTCCAGTCGTGCATAGCGCAACATCAACCCCCAATACCGGGAGAGACGAATCCCCTCCTATCGCTCATTGCCTCTATGTGAATCGGGACTGTACCCAAAAACCACCTGTTTGCACGACTCAGTAGAGCCGTGGTAGGGTGGAAATCAAAGCACAGTGGGAGACACACAAGACTATATGACGATCTCGGGTCAACAGACTAAACTGTACCAGTGTCACCAGAGAACTGCCATCTGACGTGAGGTATAATACCATCGGGAGTTCTCGGCGAGTCCGTTCAGTGTACCCAGTCTCCACTGAGCACCCGCATACCATCTCTGATGTCAAACACCAATGGATATGGGATCATCCATCGCCCATCACATGGGTCGAGAAGATATACGCTAGTCTACTCTGGAATATCGATGCCCCGTCTCGATATTCCCACGACTAGGAACATTGAAGGATGTACTCATGGACTACCCAGGCCCCACTAGTATGATCTGCATCATAGTCCTGGAAGTCGAGTACACATCCTAAGGGCTTTATCAACATGTAACAGAGAGATAGAAAGTATACATGTTAAGATAAAGAGCAACCAGATAGCGTACTATCATGTCGAGCAAGAAAGTCCTACCTATATATGACCCAGCATCCACTACAATATACATCCAATGTACAGTAATGGCCTCTAGGGCATACATATAACTAACACAAAGTCCTCCTTAGAGGCAGCTTAGCAGATACCCTACCCGGCTATCTCCGGCTGGTATCTCCCTACCCATGACGCCAGGGATCAAAGCCCTCACAAGAGGCGTCCGAGCGGCTAACCCGCTCGGTCATCCCAGGCTGGTAGTTGCTTACCCACAACGCCCGAGATCAAAGCCCTCGCCAAGAGGCAACCACGCAGCTTCACTGCCCGGTCATCCTTAGTGGGCTTCCTACAGCCCCTCCAACGCCGAAGATCAAAAGTCCTCCCAGAGGCAGTCGAGCCCGACCCTCGCTCGACCATCCCCAGCTAGTGGTCATTGCTCGCAACGCCAGAACTCAAAGGCCCTCGCTAAGGGGCAACCGAGCAGCTTCCCATTCATGCTCATTCACGCTCATTCATCCTTTGAGCCCATTCATGCTCGGCACAAATACGGCGGGCATCTCTCTGCCTACCACATACAGAGGATCCGAGGCCCCAACAAGGGGAATCAGGTCTATCCAAGTCTGAGCGATCCCCCTCGACTTCGGGGCCATGGAGATGCCTCCTTCTCAGCAGCGCTTGGTGCACTTGGCAAGTGATCGAAATCAACTCGACGAACGATTGCTAGACAGATAGACGACCTGACATGGAAGCCCAACAGTGCAAGCAGAGATATTTTACGAGCATTCTTCACAAACAGAAGATAAAGTGCAAACCGATGAAACCAAAGAAAAAATTTTTATTACTGTTTCCCCTAATCAGAGCAAAACTCTGTTTTGAAATTCAAAATTCAAAAATTGAAGCAACACTTTAGATTTAGTGCTAGGCGCGCTGCGCGCCACGTGTCAAACACGGATGCGCTAGCGCCAGGTGCGCTACGCCCTAGACAGTGCACCATGTGTGCACTAGCGCTAGGCGCGCTGCGCGCCACGTGTCAAACACGGGTGCGCTAGCGCAGGCTGCGCTGCGCTCTGGGCAGCGCACCACGTGTCAAACGTAGGTGCGCTAGCGCAAAGTGCGCTGCGCTCTGAGCAGCGCACCACGTGCAAAGCACGGGTGCGCCAGCGCTGGAATTATAAAATTCCCTACCCTTAGATCAAAAGATCTAATAATAATGATAAATCATTAATTAATCAGAATTAAAATTCTGTTATGGAAAGATTTCTCAATCTTGTTAAAAACAAGAAGATTGCCTTCTATAAAATAGAAGCCCTAGGATCAAAGATCCAACGGTGGGAAACATCCCCAAATCAATCAGAGAAAAATCACTTTAACTGATTTAACAAATCAACCTGCCATATATAAAGGCCCCAAGACTTCAAGTCTGATATAGAGAAACCCCCCTATAAATTTTGAGAAATTCAAAAAAATAAGAGCAAGCTCTCAGCAAAAGAAGATTATTTCTTAAAAGTAAAGATCATGAATGATGAACACAGAGATGAAATCATCTCATAATAAGAAGAATCATCTTCTTAAAAGATCATAGATCTAAAAGACCAAGGTCTTTCATAAAAAAGATCAAAAGATCTCATTATATAATAAAAGAAGAACATATTCTTCACACAGATCATTGATCTATAAAGGCAAAGCCCTTTCAAAAATAAGAACTGTTGTTCTTGAATCTTGCGACAAAGTCTCTTCTAAAAAGAACATAAATTTGTTCCCAGATCATAAAATTGATCAACATGAGCTTTGCGCTATTGAAATGCGCTTTGCGCTATTGAAATGCGCCTTGTGCTCTTGAACAGCGCTTTTGTGCTCTCTGGACCGGTGCTTAGCACCAATATGTGCCACATATCAACCACGTATGCAATTTGCGCTTTGCGCTTCTGAAATAGCACACTGCGCTCATGGGCTGGCGCTCTGCACCAAGCACGCCATGTGTCACTCACATGTGTGCCACTAAATTGATAGCACAATGCGCTCATGGTCTAACGCTTAGCGCTCATAAACTGGCGTAATGCACCCACTATCTGGCGCTTAGCGCCAAGCGCGACACGTGTCCTTCTCGTGTGCGCTACTTGATAGAAGCGCACTGCGCTCTTTAACTGGCGCAAAGCACCTGGTGCGCCACGTGTTGCGCTGGCAGAACATAAATTGTTCTGATGAATGCTCTGCATTCAATACAAGACAAAAAAAAGTGTGTCAAGATCTAATGCTCAAAATTATTAAAAGGGCCAAGCCCAAATAAAAGCTCAATAGCCAGAACAATAAAATGTTACACATTCATTGGACTTAGCCCGATATTACCCATAAGTCCTCAACCTATATTTAATTGAGCCCGTCTGCTCATAAATATTTAACAGATCTTAGTCCCAAATTGGATTACAGATCTTTCAACCAACTTACACCGGTTCGAGGGTACATCTCTTTACTCCTTTGATATCTGTCATTGTAATCCTTCAACGTCTTTAGAGAGGTGACGGGTCCTGACAACCACACATTTCACGGACTGTGGGCTCCTAAAACTCATGGACTATGATGTCCTTAAACTTTACAGACTATGACGTCTTTAAACTACGGACTGTAGGGTTCTTAAGCTCATGGACTACGATGTCCTTAACCTTGACTGTGATGTCTTAAAACTCACAGACTACGATGTCCTTAACCTGGACCGAGATGTCCTTAAACTAACATTAGACTGTAATTTCCTTAAACTAATCGACCGCAATGTCTCTAAACTAAACAATAGAGTTCAAATGCTCTTTTGTTGGATCTAAACGATCCCGTTAAGTTGATCTTAGTCTAAAATTAGACTAACGTATTCTTAACATACGTTTAAGTTGATCTTAGTATCAAATGAGGCTAATGTATCCTTAAACCCAACCACCACACCCAAATCTAAGAAAATACGGATTTTAACTAATCCATGCCTTACGGGCGACAACATAAATTAGTCTCTGTATACAATCCACGGGCAACCAAAAAACAAAACAAACATCCACGACACGAAGTGACCATCTGGAGAAGGAGAAAGTTGTTACCGCGATCCGGTAACGTAATTAACTGCAGGGGCTTGCGCCTGCAGGGAAGAGCGTCCCCACAATCAAAAAACCCCTCAACTGAGGGGGAATCTGACGAAGTCTGCTATATCGGCCGCATCCGTTTAAACCTTTGATACATGTTGCCATAAATCAACTTGGCATTTTCGGAGAGGTGGACGGATAACACCAATTAGCATCTACCCTCAAATTTCAGGCCTAACGTCCCAACATCCCGGTTGCGTCTTTCGGCGGGGAACAGATTCTGGCACGCCCGGTGGGACCTTTTCCTCTTTCCACTCCACACTTTATGTGACGTGTTTGCGAACGAATCGCGGTTTGATATGGTTGCCCTTAGGTTCGAGATACTAAGATTTGGTTTCTTGCTTGGCGCAGAAAACGAAACATCAATGGCGTCTACTTGCGCGAAGTGTTCCAACTGCAACTGCAACTCGCGTTCCGCCTTATCTGGAGGCATAGCTTACGGGCTTCAAGCGGACTCCCTGTTCACGATGCCGGTGGACCAAGTAACTCAGGCCACCACTGGGCTATTTTTTGGGACTATGATCCCACCCATGAGCTTCAATGACCCGATGTTGCCGCAAGAAGCTCCAAAGAAGTCGGTCTTCGATCGACTTACCACTACTGCGACCCTTCTCAACGGGTCGTCCAGCTCCGGCGCCTTAGTCTTCGCCAGATTAGGCCAAAGTTCATGTGGGCCCATGATGAAGTCTGCAATTCCAGAAATGGTTATTCCGAAGAGGATAGCCATCCCTGCTCCCGAAGTCGTCAAGGCAGCTTCTCCTGCCAAACGGTCGGTCTTCACAAGACTAACTGCTCCGGCTCCCGCGCCAGTCGAAGTCCTCAAAGCTACTTCCCCCGTCCAGAGGTCTGTCTTTGACAGGTTAGACACTGCTGCTTAATGGACGTCGGTCTTCAAGAGGCTGGTACTAGCAGCGCCTCACCAGAACAGGGGGCATGACGAAGTCACCCCTCAAGCTGAAACAATCCCAGCGGCTCGACATGCTCGATGTCTCCACTGGCGCCGGGTAAGGAAAGCTGGGGGCAACTTCCCCTCTGGGCTAACTCCACCAGCCCCAACGGTGGAAGTCAATACTGCTGTTCCAACCGGGAACGGCTTTGAATTACTGAACAAGGTGTGCAGGAACTCTTTTACCGCCGTACCGAAAAGATCTTCTCCACCCGTGGAGAATGCACCGAAGGCGAAGCCGGAACAGCCCCCTCAGCGGCTATCCTCCAAAATCTACAAAGTCTGGCGACAGGTCCAGGAGTCGGTGATTGATCAAGATTACCCTCGCCGACAGAAAAAGGTGAAGGTTCAACAGAAAGAGAACCGTCCTGTCAAGCCATAAAGGACGACAACTACTTGGGTACCCGCTGCAACGACCCCCTCAACGTCAACTGCTCAAAAGAGAAGTAAGCCAGAGAAAGCCCCTGTGACTATGGCAGATCACAAAGACGCTGAGCCCAAACGCCCCAAGTCTGGGGGCATAATGGTGCATACTGTTTATATGGCTTCCGAAAAAGAGAAAAGCCGCGCTTCTACGGGTCACCGATCGCTCACCCGATCCATGACAAAAGCCCAGGAGCAGAAACAGAAGCTTTAGGAAATGCTAACGCAAATGGCCGCACTTACCGGGCCAAAAGAAAGTCCGGAGGCGTCATCAGAGCAGCGTCATGAACAAGAAACTGATGCTGACTTCCCCCGCAGAGTCCTCGAAAAGAAGGACAGAGAAGCAGCAGAACAAGCGGCTAATATAAAACGAATGGCGCTTCTCTTCCAAGACATGGTCGGGATGATGTTACAACCAGAACCTCCAGCTGAAGACCCTCCTATCATCATTGAAGACGACAGAGGGGAGACATCGAACCCTCCTCCGGCTGTTTCAGTAGCCAAAGAGGAAACCATTTCCAAGGCCGCTCTGGATGACTTTATTGCTCAGCAAATACGAGCTCACCAGGAGAATGAAGCGGCCGGCCAAGTTGTTAAAACTGGGCGACCGTATCCAGGCTGGTATGACCAAATAAAGTACCCGCCGGGATACACGATCCCCAAATTCCATATGTACAAGGGGATAGGCAATCCCCACCAACATGTCGCTCAGTTCAGGGCTCTTTGCGGCAACACCGGGGGTGATGATAAACTTTTGCTCCGTCAGTTTGTGGGTAGCTTGTCGGAGACAGCGTTTGAATGGTATTCTGAACTTCCAAATGACTCCGTCAAGACTTTCGCAGAAATGGAGCTATTATTCACGCAAAGACTTGCAAGCGCTAGCGAGCGTACCCCAATCACAGCATTGATTAACGCCAGGGTAAAGCCAGGCGAGACATGGGTTCAATACGCAATACGATGGCGGAATCTGTTGTCGAAATGCGAACATCGCATCGAAGAAGCGCCGGCGGTGGGCATGTTCGTAGGCACTCTGGACCCTCATGCAACCATTTCCTAATTCATGATGTTCTTCAAGCCGACCACGTTCCAAGCCTTGATCGACAAACTGGCCCAAATGGACCAGATGGGTCATAGACCGTCTCCTCCAAAGCCGGAGCCGCGGAACGAGAAGGGAAAGGGGAAAGCGACCGTCGTCGCTAATGCTCAACAGCAGCCCAGTGGTCTAAGACCAGTTGATCGCCAAAATAATAGAACTCGATCTCTCGAAGATAAAATGAGACGTCCTTACTCATTCCCTCGAGACAAGACAAAGAGGTTATTCTAGTTAGTACTGCGCAACAGGCTCATCACTCTGCCAGAGCCAAGACACCCAGCGCAACCAGGCGACATTAGCAATCCTAACTATTACCCTTATCACTGAATGTTGGGCCATCCGATCGAGGATTGTTACATTTTCAAAAGCTGGATAGAAGATCAGTACCAGCAGGGCAAATTCATATTATCCTAGAATTGGAAGGTGAACCCACCTCGGACACACACTCCCAAGAAGACGGATACACCGGGGGCATCATGCTCTTTCGTAGAAGAAGCTCCATGGGAGGTCACTCTTTCAGCCAAAATTAAAAGAATGCTGAAGGATCTCCAAACATGCCCGGCGATCAGGTGGAAAAATCCACTCGAACCCGAGGTCATCAAAGGAATGTTAAAACCGCGTCCAACTCCAAAGATCGGTGGTGATAGCCAAAGCACTCACACCCAGCCGTCGAAAACTTCAAAGAAGAAGAAAAAAATCCAAGAAGCTCGTGAAGCCTGGTGACAAGCGCACGGACCTGCAAAAGCAGATTGACGCGCTGGAAGAATATAACCAGAAGGCACGGACTCCAGTCACACTCCAAGAGTTTCTCAGTCACGTCGTTGAGGACGGAGATGATGGGGATGTAGGGTTTCTAGGCACACGCACAAGGGTCTACGAGGTATTACCCATACCCGATTTAAAATTTAGCCGTGCCGAACAACCCAAAACCGGATCTTTAAACTAGAGATTAGGTGAAAACTAGCATGTTAAATATTTTAACACTAAGTGAGAGGGATTACAACCTTTGTAGATCCGGTCCTTCACTTCTTAAGCTCCGTGTTGAGATCCCTTCACTGCGATCATCGTGTTCCGGACTCTCGAGAGCCTCCACGAAGAGAAAGATGCAAGCTTGCTTTCGATCTTCGATAACAAAGATGATCTACCTTGAAGTTTCATTAACACAAGCTAACACTCACTAAATGAAGTGAACACCCTCATCTAAATGGCAAGGGTAGATGAGAATGATGAAGTAGGATTTTTGCTCTCATTTATAATCTTTTTCTCACACATAATTCATCACAAAATCAAAACTAGAAAGCTTTTCAAGAAGGAACTCAAGAAAGAAGAAGAAGTAATAAATGATTAATTCTTTTGTGATGAATAATGAAAGTCTTGATAAGGCTAGAAATGCAACCATGGTTCAAGTAACCATTGTATAGATTTTACTAGGGTTAAGCGTTTGGTTTAAGTTAAAGAAATATCTTGCAAAATATCCTTTCCAAAACAAAAATGAAAACCTTCTAGAAACTTCTAGAAATGATTAACCCAAATCAAACCCTAACCATGTTTAATCTCCACTAAACATGTTGCATTAATAACCATATCATGTTACAATATTATATATCACATATATAATATTTATTGTATCAAATAAAATAATATAATTAACATATATCGCATATATGTCAATGTATTACCCGAGTGAGAAAAAGAATCTTTTAGTGAGCTAATATTAGTTAATGTAATTTAATATATCATATATATTATTATACATTAAATTATCGAATCAACACTTGATCCGACAATCCGGTTATATCGCATATAACCGACTAACATCTCATTTACCGATTCATCGAATCAACACTTAATCCGATGACCCGGCTGATATCAAATATCGTGAGAATAGAATAAGGTATCACATATCGCATTATCCTCGGTCCTGCACATATCATATATGTGCTCCTATTCCGTTTTGCCTAAGCCAAGAAAGCTCTGTGTAGGACTCTAAAGAATCGTCAATACGCCGGCAGTAGGTGATGATCATATCAAACACGCACAAGCTGCAAGCGGTCAGCTAAACGTAACAGCCACCCAGGTATTGAGCGCTCAGAAGATCAACAAGCAAGCCTGTACATTCTCCTGTGAATCCAAACAGTAACACTCCCGTACAGTCCGGTCACGTCGTCTGATATGTCGCATATCTCGCCTAGGGGTGGTAAACGTCAGACCCCAGTAGCTTGATAAGCCGTGTCGATATGAGGTCTATAACAGTTCGATAAACTACTGATAACACTTACCAGTAAATCTCAGCAACCCTGGCCAGGGATTCCAGTTATAGCCAATCGAACACAGCACAACATCAACTCCCTATACCGGGAGAGACGAATCCCCTCCTATCGCTCTTTGCCTCCATGTGATTCGGAACTGTACCCAAAAGCTACCTTTTTGCACGCCCTCTTGGACGTGGTATGATGGAAATCAAAGCACAGTGGGAATCACACAAGACTCTATGACGATCTCGGGTCAACAGAC
Source organism: Agapanthus africanus (assembly GCA_030015575.1). Classification (NCBI taxonomy): domain Eukaryota; kingdom Viridiplantae; phylum Streptophyta; class Magnoliopsida; order Asparagales; family Amaryllidaceae; genus Agapanthus; species Agapanthus africanus. Next base: position 60,012,814 of record CM057338.1, read on the forward strand.
TACTTTGTACCAGTGTCACCGGAGAACTGCCATCTGACGTGAGGTATAATACCATCTGTGAATTCTCGGCGAGTCCGTCTAGTGTACCCAGTCTCCACTGAGCACCCGTACACCATCCTTGATGTCAAACACCGATGGATATGGGATCATCCATCGCCCATCATATGGGTCAAGATGCGTATACGCTAGTCTACTCTGGTGTATCGATGCCCTGTCTCGATACACCCTCGACTAGGAACAGTTATAGGATGTACTCGTCGACTACCGTAGCCCCACTAATCTGATCTCATCATAGTCCCAGTAGTCGAGTACATATCCTAAGGGCTTTATCAACATGTAACAAAGAGACAATCAGAGTATATGTTAAGATAAAGTATAACCAGATAGCATACTATCATGTCGAGCAAGAAAGTCCTCCCTATATATGTCCAAGCATCCATTACAATATACATCGTATGCACAGTAATGGCCTCTAGGGCATACATATAACTAACAATCTCCCACTTGCACTAGAGCCATCTGTTGTTGTATCACATACCTAACAATTAGCTATGGTTGAAGTATCTCATACTCAACCATTCCATAAAAGTCTCTACTAGGAAAAAGGCCTTTGTGAGGGGATCCGCGCTGTTGTCCTCTGTGTCTACTCTCCTAATCTCGATCTCCCTGAAGATCAACCATCTCCATGATCAGGTGATACTGCCTAAGAATTATATCTGGATTTCTGATGGGACGGTAGTTCCTTGGCTAAAGCCACAACTCTATTGTCATACAATGGCAGGAATGAAGTTCATCTCATGAACTTATATGTATCCAGACTGCCTCTTTGGCAGCATCTTTGGTAACGATGTATCTTGCCTTTAATCGTCTAGTAAGTCACGGTATCTAGCTTGGAACTCTTCCAACATACCGTCCCTCCACTGAGGGTAAAGACAATGCCTGCGACTGACATTTAGTCGTTCTTATCACCCTGGAACCTTTCTAGTGATTCTCCCCAAGATCGATTGATACCATCTCACTACAACTAGTAAGTATCCTAACATCCAATTAGATCTATCTCATAGATCCAAAACCCAGGATTTAGGAGGTATCAACTTCGATCCTTTATGGAGAATCCTTGTGATAAGGGGAGATTGACCGACCGTAGCATAGGAAACTCCTTCCCTAACAAGAGTATGTCATCCATATACTCTACGAGGATCATCACCATACTCCCTACTACCTTTTTATATATACAAGGTTCATCTACCATGTTGATGAAGTCAAACTCTTTGACTACCACATCAAAACAGACGTTCCAACTCCGCGATGCCTGCTTTATCACATAAAACATCTTGCACACGTTTCCGCTGCTCCCACTGTCTACGAAGCCCTCTGGCTGTGTACTTATAGACGCTCTCTTCTAAAACATCGTTTTAGAAAAGCAGTCATGACACCCAACCACCAGATATCGTAGTCATGATATGCAGCCGTGGCAAGTAGGATCTGGATGGACTTAAGCATAGCTTTGAAAGTCTCAACTTTTCTATGTACACCAAGTAATCCTCTCAAGATATACTTGCTCCTGATGGGGATTTAACCCTTCAGATAAAGCAACCAAAGTCCATACTTTGTTGGTGTATAAGGATTCCATCTCAGATCGCTAAGCATCCAGCCATTCTTACAGAATCTCACTCCTGATGGCCTGCTCGAAACTAGTTGGGTCATTATCTCATGATGCAATTCTCGCTCCCACTGTCATAGAGAAACCGAAGTATCTCTCAGGTGGGTGAGGAACCCTCCTAGATTGGCGGAGAGGCTGAGATTCCTTGGAAACTATTGAATCCATATTCAATAGGTATGCAGCTTCTCAAGTGCATAACTCCCAAAAGGAAATAGGAAACTCAGTAGTACTCATCATAGAGCTCACCATATCTAATAGGGTGTGATTGCTCCACCCCGATACACCTACGTGCTGTGGTGTATATGGAGGAGTAATGCTGAAAGAGAATCTCATTCTCCTTTAGAATAGTCCAGGGATTCCGTGCTCAAGTATTCTCCTCCTTGATCTCATCAAAGGACATAATATTTATACCCGTTTTTGGTTCTCTACTTCTAGCTCATATTCATTGAATATCTCAAAAGCTTCGGACTTGTGTTTTAATATGAACATATGTCTGAATCTTGAGAGATCATCAGAGAATGTAATGAAGTACAAAGAACCGATCTTGGCATGTGTAGACAAGGGACCTTCATACATCAGCATGTATCAATCCCAAGAGTTCACTAACTCTTTCTCTGTTTCCAATAAACAGAGCTATGGTCATCTTATCTTTGTGACATGACCGGCAAGTTTCATAAGATGTAAATTCAAACTAATTTAAATATGAATCTAAATATAACTTGGCTAGTCGGGTCGCATTGATATGACCTAGTCTACAATACCTCAAGAAGGATTCATTCATATTTGAACTATTCCTCTTGTGTGTGTTCTGTATACTAAGAACTGTAGTTTGATTTAGAACGTCAATGCTTTTAGATAACATGCCTGAACCGATCAACTCTTGATATAGGAAATGTTCAAAAAATTATCCAACAATACAAAATTATATCATTTCTTTACTAATAAAGAGACTGATATGATGTTGTACTTCAGGTTCGGTATCTAATAACATTCATTCAGAATCAATGTATTCTGGTAATACAGGGTGATAGTGACCAACAGACTTGGCTGGAACACTTACACCGTTTCTATCTCATGAAACTTATCACCCGTTCTCAGTTCTCTACCTATCTGTAGCCCATGTAACAAATTACATATGTGGGATCCTGATCCGGTATCAAATACCCAGGACGTAAAGGATACTGAGAAACAATTCTGTGTAATGAACACACCCGAAGAAGATGCATCAACATGCACTTTCTTCGTTTGGACGGCACGGGAAATCTGGTATTCCCCAATTTCCTACTCTGTCTTATAACAATTATAAGTTGGAGCGGGACCAACATTCTCCAGCTCAGTATAACAAGCGGGTTCGGTCAATTCATCCGTATTATTATCTTGATTAAGGTGTGACATAGTCGTAACTAGGAGAGAGAGAAGAAAACACTCAGCGTGTGCTCTTGTAAGATTAGATTGGTTATCTAATATATCTAATCAGGATGTCTCCCACTGTTTTAGTCAAATCTTCCTTCAAATCCTAAAAGGAAAGACTAGCCGGGATTAATTATACCCTACAAGTTCGCCAATCTTTCAGCCAAGCCAGTGCCGGTACTTTGAGGGAGGTTCCCCGCGCTTTCGCACGGACCTAATTAAAGTAAACCTCATTTTCCCAGGGGCGTAACTGTTGGAGATAGTGCCCTCAGAGTCAATTATTGGATCACAGGCACGTGATTGCAATGATTGAGGGGGGACCTATCCCGGTACGACAGTCTTACTCGAGATGATAGTTTGCTATCTGGTTTATCTTTATCATCGTGTACTGCTTTAGGTGACCTGACAGGTCACTATTACACGTTGATAGAGCCCCTAGGATTCTTGCTTGACCACCAGCAGTATGAGGGCGATCATATAAGTGGGAGCTGGGGTCTATAAGCACATCCTTAAAAGGTCCCTAGTCGTGGGAGTTTCGAGACAGGGCATCGATTCTCCAGAGTAGACTAATGTATACAGTCGAGACCCCGACGAGGGGCGGTGGCCGGTCTCACAAGCCACTGGTGTCAGTTGGTTCACCTAAGATGTATACAGGTGCTCATTGGGTTATGAGTACACCGGACAGGACTCGCCGGGAACATGCTAGTTGGTCTTATACCTGACGTCAGATAGCAGTTCCCAGGTGACATGTGTACAGGTTAGTTCATCGACCTGGGGATCGTCATTTGTCTCGTGTGAGTTCCCACTGTGCTTTGATTACTACCCTACCACGGCTCAAAGGAGTCGTGCAAACAGGTTTTAGTTGGGTACAGTCCCGAGCCACATGGAGGCAGTGAGCGGATCTTCAGGGGTTCGTCTCTCCCGGTATTGGGGGTGAGGTCACGCTGTGTCTAGGAGAGCCATTACACGAAGTCCTTGGCCAAGGCAGGAGATTTACTGGTAGGTATTCCAGTAGTATCTCAGGGTGTTCTGGGCTACATTCCGACACGACTTGTACCGCTTTTGGGGGTCTGACTTTTACCAACCCCCTAGGCCCGCCATGCGATGCTCATAGACGAACGGACCGGACTGTACGGATATTGTCACTGACAGGCTCAGTAGGGTGTCAGATGAGCTCGCTCATCGACGTCCCTTTTGGTCAATAGCTGGTGGCCCGTTACGTATTGGCTTATACCTCTGACGTGCTAGTGGTTAAATCCACAGCCATAGTATTGACGAGTCTTTAGAGTCCACCACACTTTCAGTTACTCAAGCTTTCGGGCGAAACGCTGTAGAGGCCGTATGGAGATATGGCAGGGTCCGATCAGATACGTGCGGTATTGCACGGATCAGGATCTGACAGTTTGTACTAGAGGCCGTATAGTTATATGGCAGGGTTCGATCTGATACGTGCGGTATTGCACGGATCAGGATCGGACGAACATTACTAGCCGGCTTTGGTTTAAGCCGGATCCTAGTTTAGTACAGTGTAGATTTTGTCTCTTTGCATTTGTATCCGGACGGAATACAGATGCGGGTGTGTATGCACAGTTTCGGCGTTTTCCTGTAATTTATTACGGGACCAGTTTTCTGGAGTTGCCAGTTTGCATTCCGTTCCGGCCGGTTTTCCTTTGTTCTTTCCCGGCCGGACTTTTCCGATGGAGGGGGTTATTTGCAATTGTGCAAATAACATTTTGTGGAGGGTTTATTTGTGAGATGAGAGATTATGATAGCTTTTTAGGATTCCTTTTCCTTCTTTTCTTTTAATGCACCATCACTTGCATTAAAGAGAGGGTATGGGTTTGATGTGCTTATGTTATGGTTGATGTTTGTTTATGGTCACCTTTTCTCATCTCCTACCATCACCTCCCTCTTGGATTATGTTATCACTCCACCACCATTTCCCACTTGATTTGGCCGGCCACATTTTGAAGAGAGGAGAGAAAATGAGAGGTTTCATTTTGGGGAGGAAATTTCATCATCTCATTCCATGCTTGATAAATGAGAGTTCCACTTGAAAGTTCCAATCCATTCCTCCATCAAGGCAACATAACCCCAAAGAGACAAGCATCATCTACACTACATTATACAGCACATCTTGGGCATATCGACTTGCCGGCTTCATGCGCGAGTTGCCTCGGTATAGAGGCGGGAGCCCGTAAAAGAAACAGGCGATGTGGTGCCCTTCCGGCGAGGAGGCGACGACCGGAGTTTCCGCGGGAGATCGGGACGATGACGAGAAGACCGGAGGACTCGGATCACTCGGTATATCCCTCTTCCCTATCTTGTTACTTTGCTAGAACTAGTTTAATGGCCCGATCCGGGGTTTAGTGCGCGGTGGTGCCGGTTTGCTAAGTTCGCAAAATTAAAGTTTATCACCGTTTCCGCATTTGGCCGTCGGATTGACGACCGGGGCGCCGCCGTGCACTTACAGTGGTATCAGAGCCTCGCCATTAACTTCGTCTAGCTTCGTTTGATGTGTTTTGCATTTCCGATCGACCAAAATTCCAAAATCTACATTTTCACTCACATCAGTTTTCTGTCGAATTTTTTCTGGCTCTAAAAATTTTTCAGGTTGTAGAAAACTGATGTACAAGAAATTATAAGACTTCTGTAAAAATTCGATACAGTGAATCGACCACTGTAGTGCGGAACCGCGGCCAAACCCCCCCTAAGGCCGCGGTTCCGCCGCACATTGGTGTCCTCGCTGCATTAATTTTTTCCAGTGGGCTTCTGGGATGATTTTAGGGGTTTTGGAATATTAAAATTGGGCCCAGTATTTCTGTGAGTGCTACAGTATTGTTTGGGGGCCCACTTATTAATTTTTGATCGATCGGATATATTTAAACACATTATTTCACAGTATTTACATTATATCTGCGACCGTGAATGTCACTTGATCGGTAAATCCAGTCTAACTGCTATAGCCCGGTTAGACGGATTTGCGAACGTGACTTTCACGTTGATGTTCTGTGTTTTGCTGTGATGTTGCGGATCGGTCGTGGGGGATAGCCTGGATGCAATGCTAGTACAGTGTTGTTGTATTATGTACATTTGATTTTGCGGGGCGAGCGTCCGACATGTGGACTGCCGTCACTGCCTGATTGTATTATTCTTTTGGGGCACGACCTGGTTGCGGTCGATGTACCCGTTGTATGTATATTTTACTTTCTGTACTAGGATTGCCCCGCGGTGGGGTGCACGGATAGCCGGGTTCTGGAGGGCAACAAGCCCGCATCTCATGGCATTGGGACGGAGGGGGCTTCAGTCTGGAATTGGCGGGCTATTCGCCGCACTCGTAGGGGGTACAGGTTGACCCAGGAGGGGTGCCCAAGTTACCGGATTCCGTGAAGTGCTGGGTGGTCCATTCACGGTGCTGAAGGGGGCTGCCTCGCTTCAGGTTTTGGCGGGTGACTTGCCGCGCCCGTAGGGGTCTAGGTTTTCATTGCACAGGCTATCCACACGACCAGGAGAACGTCGGGTTTCAGTAGTGGCTTTGTGAAACCCGGGGATCCCAGATATCTGTATTGTTCTGTGATGCTGTACATTTCTGTGATGTTGCATTTTTATTCACGCCTTGAGCGAAATACAATATATTGGTATATATATTAGTAGATGTTGTATATGTTTTTCATTCGCGCTAGTCCAGTCCCCGCTCTGCCGTTAGTTAGCTAACCTAACGGGTGATGACGGGACCCAGTGGCGAATGCGGATGGCATATACGTACGTCAGTATATTTTCGTTCTTTGTGGTGTGATCAATTGATGGGGCTGCGTTGATTCGGATCAATGCAAGTTAAACAAACTTAATTTGATGTTGTTGGAACACTTTTCAAAAAGCTGTTATTGCAAGGACGTTCACTTTTGTTTTGCATCGTGGTATTCATTTGGAATATCCTGCTCCTCAGTCGACGAGGCAAGGGCCGAGATCCCTTCACCGGGAGTGACCCCTTGGACAGAAGTTTGCGTCAAGGCATTAACTTCACTATAGCCGATTACTTTTGCTTTGCACAGTGATATTCGGTTATGAATATCCAGCACCCCATTCTATGGGGAAAGAGCCGAGATCCCTTCACCGGGAGTGACCTCTTTAGTAAAGGTTTTCGTCACTATATTTTCTAAAAAGCTATCTGTTCTTTCAACGATATCAAGTTCATTACGTTAAAGGTTTTCGCCAGAAACCATTTGTAGCCCTCCATCATTTCAGTTAAATATTCGGTAGTATTCAAGCTATGTATTTTGACCTCACGCCAAGGCATAGTGTTTGGTAGTTGCCGGGTATTTATCTGTTGCATAGATAGATGCGTTGGTTTGGGACAGTCGTACTACTATTTTGGCCTACGTCAAGGGTATGTACGGGTGGGTTCAAATTAACCTGGACAATGATGGGTAGAACTTGACATGTGACTTATGATATTTTGACCTCACGCCAAGGTCATAAAAGCATGGGGTAAAAATCCACATCGGGAGTTTCAAAAGAACTGAAACTTGCCAGATATGCGCATACCTTCTGGAGTGTGACACCGTGAGCGGATTCCGTCACGTTATCATGCAATGATAGTTGGATCCCGATTCCCACTGATGAGTTGGTTTACTCCTCGGGTGACCCCGACTAATTCTTCTTTCAGGTTTGGAGGAGAATTTGAGGTACAGTGGGAGGTTTCCAGATTAGATAAATTGGTAACCATTCTGATCTTGGTTAGAGTGCACGCTGAGTGTTTCTTTTCTCTCTTTCTCTGGCAGCGACCATTGACCCGACCCTAAGACTATGACTCAGTGACCAAGTTGACCGAACCTTCTTAACACTGGCTTTTGGATTGTCAGAGTTGCAAACCTCATTGCCACTCCTATTTTTACCCTTTTCTCCAGGACACCCCATATTACTACGAACGTCCACTTCCATTGGACAAAACCATCGTATGGTTATATACGAACTCGAAGGACTTCGAGGATGGTTTCTGGTTCTGGAGAAAACGGATAGGATTATTCAGTTTTCTTTTCCCTTTTACCTTCTCTCAAGTTGTGAGTACTCCTTGGTTTAGGAGATAGTACACCTATTATGCAAATTGGATAGTCTTCTTCCAAACCTTAGGCTGGTGCCGACCGGTAGGGAATGAAGAAAGCCAATTAGCATAACGATGGTGTGCAGAAGGTATTAAGATTAAGACAAAGCAAGGGATTAGTAAGAGGGCAAAGTAAATTGCGACTGATATTCACGACCAAACCAAGTATTTCTTCGCCAATCCTAAATCACCTTTGTATTTCTCCAGGACACTCCGTATCACTACGAAGATCCACAGTTTATTGGATACTCCATCGTATGGTTATATACGAACTCGAAAGGAACTTGTTCCAGTTCGGGGATGGATTCTGGTCCAGGAGAAATAGGAATAAGGCTTATTCGGTTGTCTTTTATCTTCACCTTCTCTCGCATTGCAAGTGCTCCTAGGATTAGGGCAGTACACCCATTATGCTTATTGGATAGTCTTCTTCCAAACCATAGGCTGGTGCCAAACGGTAGGGAAGGAAGAAAACCATTTGGCCTAAGGGGTGTGCAGAAGGTAATGACTAAAGACATATAAAGGGATTTGGAGAGGTGGCAAAGAATTATACGGTTATAGTTGTGGATCTGGATAATGGTAGAGGCATTACTAGGAATACCAGGATACCCCATCGAAACATTTCAATGTTTCAGTTCAACTGTGTACTGTTAAAAGAAAACTGATTTCCCGATTAGACACTTGCTCCAGGGTATGTATTTACCAGGTTTGATTCTCACATCTGTATGGTTTTACAGATGATGAGTGGGAGTAAGTTATTGGGAATTGGGTGATCATCCTCATTATATCGGGATTCGTTGTAATCGGTGATATTTGAGGAGATCACCTGGGATGTTTGCCGGTCGGCAAATTTTTGGTTTTGAATATCCGCTGTTGTGCACCAATTTCAAATTGATATATCTGTACGTCTATTTTCATAGAGTGAGATATACCTTTTGATATTATGTCGATGACATTTACCTATATCAGTGGATGGTTAGGTAAGGAGTATTAAACAGCGGTGTAATTCTTCTTAACCATAAGTACAGTTTTCAACCTACGACACACAGTGAAAGAGTTGTTAGACTCAGCGGACTTATACAGAGTATTGTATGTTGTCCAGTGTCCATTAGGACAGAGGGGTTGGTCCTCATACTATATTTTGTTTACTTTTAACTTCTCTAGTTCTTAGACATGTGTTTCGTAGAAACACAGGGTCTAAGTTTTGAGGAGTTATAGGTATTTGAATAGAGTAGAGAACCAGGTGTAGCAAGTATCGGGATTCTTCAAGGTGATCGAAGATGTAGATACTTATGTATGGTATTCAGTTGATAGTAATGATAAAGAGAAATTGCTTCTCTTTCAGGTTACTCATAATTGGAAGCATTCCTAAGTTGAGTAACGCTGATCGGCCTCTCTCCATTTAGTTGACATGCACTGGAGACAGCTGCATGATTTGAATCTGGTTCAATTAATTCAGTGCCTCTGGTTCTATATTGGATATAGAACAGTTCATATCTTAACGTTGTTAAGGTACGGGGAGTTGTCTGGCTTATGATTAAAACCAGACACTGGACAGCTCAAGGCACGTTTCTGTAATGGCTGTTTGTGGGTTGACCCAGGCTATGACGAGGATTGACTTTCTACCATAAGAAAGATCAATAGTGATATTGTTCTTGACTCGCCACAGTTTTAATAAAAATGGATTTTTTCAAAAACAGTAGTGGGAGTATGGTAGAACTGGAAGTGATTCCAGAACCGCAAACGATTACTGAAGATTTGATAAGGAACCTAAAGATTCAATCTGATTTGACATTCTATTGGCCACTCCGCAGATAAGGTGGGTAACTTCAGGCACCCGAGAGGTACTCAGGTAGCCTCAAGGACGGTGACAGGGAAGTTCTTGTTTACCCACACTTGCCATTGTTGTTGTTCCAGGCTGCGAGACCCGGCAGGAGGATGAGTATAGCGTCGTTCTAAACTAGCTTTAGAAGTGCACATCTATATGACTCTGCCAGAGGGTTGTCGTAGTCAGTGGGAGCAGCGGAAGCATTGGTGGACATCAGGCTTATGTCTATTTATAGATTAAAGCAGATATAGCGGAGTTAGATCATCTGTTTCTGATGTGACAGTCATAGGTTTGACGTCATCAGAATAAGGGATGGATCTGTTGAGAAGGTAGTAGGAAGTGATATTCCTATACTACGATCGGTTATACTTTGGTCGTCACACAGTGGTTTCTCCACATGGGACTTGGACATTATATCAGACATACTGGTTACTAGATCTGTGGTTTTAGATCTAGATTTGGGTGGTTTCCCAATCAGGGTACTTTAACAGCATTCTAAGAGTATTTAGAATGGACGACTCTTGGCACGGTAGTAAACCTGCAGGTGATGGAGTCACCCTCTCTAAAGGTGTCTTATAGACTAAGGTAGAGAGGGATGCGCATGATTGGCAGATCACTTGCTTAGGCAATTGAGTCAATCATGAGATGTCAAGTACCACACCAGATGTTGTTCTTGCACTAGATGCAATAAGTTGATATTGATCCAATCCTGGAGAAACAGTCGGAAGCAGTTTTAGAACATAAGTGAATGTTCTAGGGATATGATAACGGCTGCCTCCTTTAGGAGACAGTTATCATTCCAGGCTTCCAAGGTGACATGGACGACAAGGAGGTTGTCAGAGTTATAGTTTTCCTTCTGACGAGGGGCAGTATTTTGGACAGGTGATCCAAGGCAATACTGAGGGTGGCATGGCGCAGGATACTGATTATATTCAGTTGACGATACAGTCTAAGAAGTTTGGATTTGGAGTTCATTTATGAGCTAGGTCCCATCAGACATCCACACATTCTAAGACAGGTATTGCTCATTTCGGGAGATGGCTTTCTCCGCGAACTTGAGATATAGAGAGACATAGAAAGAAACATCATGGCGGATCCACTCACTGAGGCTAATCCTCGAACGCAAGAGTTTCGCAAACATGCTTTGTGAGACTGACTAGTAGAGGAGTTGGGTGTTCGGTATCACACGGGCTGTGAGTATGCGACATCGCAATAATTAGCCTTGAGTGCAAGTGGGAGATTGTTGGAGATAGTGCCCTCAGAGTCAATTATTGGATCACAGGCACGTGATTGCAATGATTGAGGGAGGACCTATCCTTGTACGACAGTCTTACTCGAGATGATAGTTTGCTATCTGGTTTATCTTTATCATCGTGTACTGCTTTAGGTGACCTGACAGATCACTATTACACGTTGATAGAGCCCCTAGGATTCTTGCTTGACCCCAGCAGTATGAGGGCGATCATATAAGTGGGAGCTGGGGTCTATAAGCACATCCTTAAAAGGTCCCTAGTCGTAGGAGTTTCGAGACAGGGCATCAATTCTCCAGAGTAGACTAGTGTATACAGTCGAGACCCCGACGAGGGGCGGTGGCCAGTCTCACAAGCCACTGGTGTCAGTTGGTTCACCTAAGATGTATACAGGTGCTCATTGGGTTATGAGTACACCGGACAGGACTCGCCGGGAACATGCTAGTTGGTCTTATACCCGACGTCAGATAGCAGTTCCCAGGTGACATGTGTACAGGTTAGTTCATCGACCTGGGGATCGTCATTTGTCTCGTGTGAGTTCCCACTGTACTTTGATTACTACCCTACCACGGCTCAAAGGAGTCGTGCAAACAGGTTTTAGTTGGGTACAGTCCCGAGCCACATGGAGGCAGTGAGCGGATCTTCAGGGGTTCGTCTCTCTCGGTATTGGGGGTGAGGTCGTGCTGTGTTTAGGAGAGCCATTACACGAAGTCCTTGGCCAAGGCAGGAGATTTACTGGTAGGTATTCCAGTAGTATCTCAAGGTGTTCTGGGCTACACTCTGACACGACTTGTACCGCTTTTGGGGGTCTGACTTTTACCAACCCCCTAGGCCTGCCATGCGATGCTCATAGACGAACGGACCGGACTGTACGGATATTGTCACTGACAGGCTCAGTAGGGTGTCAGGATGAGCTCGCTCATCGACGTCCCTTTTGGTCAATAGCTGGTGGCCCGTTACGTATTGGCTTATACCTCTGACGTGCTAGTGGTTAAATCCACAGCCATAGTATTGACGAGTCTTTAGAGTCCACCACACTTTCAGTTACTCAAGCTTTCGGGCGAAACGCTGTAGAGGCCGTATGGAGATATGGCAGGGTTCGATCAGATACGTGCGGTATTGCACGGATCAGGATCAGACAGTTTGTACTAGAGGCCGTATAGTTATATGGCAGGGTTCGATCTGATACGTGCGGTATTGCACGGATCAGGATCGGACGAACATTACTAGCCGGCTTTGGTTTAAGCCGGATCCTAGTTTAGTACAGTGTAGATTTTGTCTCTTTGCATTTGTATCCGGACGGAATACAGATGCGGGTGTGTATGCACAGTTTCGGGGTTTTTCTGTAATTTATTACGGGACCAGTTTTCTGGAGTTGCCAGTTTGCATTCCGTTCCGGCCGGTTTTCCTTTGTTCTTTTCCGGCCGGACTTTTCCGATGGAGGGGGTTATTTGCAATTGTGCAAATAACATTTTGTGGAGGGTTTATTTGTGAGATGAGAGATTATGATAGCTTCTTAAGATTCTTTTTCCTTCTTTTCTTTATGCACCATCACTTGCATTAAAGAGAGGGTATGGGTTTGATGTGCTTATGTTATGGTTGATGTTTGTTTATGGTCACCTCTTCTCATCTCCTACCATCACCTCCCTCTTGGATTATGTTATCACTCCACCACCATTTCCCACTTGATTTGGCCGGCCACATTTTGAAGAGAGGAGAGAAAATGAGAGGTTTCATTTTGGTGAGGAAATTTCATCATCTCATTCCATGCTTGATAAATGAGAGTTCCACTTGAAAGTTCCAATCCATTCCTCTATCAAGGCAACATAACCCCAAAGTGACAAGCATCATCTACACTACATTATACAGCACATCTTGGGCATGTCGACTTGCCGGCTTCATGCCCGAGTTGCCTCGGTATAGAGGCGGGAGCCCGTAAAAGAAACAGGCGATGTGGTGCCCTTCCGGCGAGGAGGCGACGACCGGAGTTTCCGCGGGAGATCGGGACGATGACGAGAAGACCGGAGGACTCGGATCACTCGGTATATCCCTCTTCCCTATCTTGTTACTTTGCTAGAACTAGTTTAATGGCCCGATCCGGGGTTTAGTGCGCGGTGGTGCCGGTTTGCTAAGTTCGCAAAATTAAAGTTTATCACCGTTTCCGCATTTGGCCGTCGGATTGACGACCGGGGCGCCGCCGTGCACTTACAGTAACTGTTGGTGATAGTGCCCTCATAGTCAATTATTGGATCGCAGGTACGTGATTGTAATGATTGCGGAGGACCTATACCGGTAGGACAGTCTTACTCGAGATGATAGTATGCTATCTGGTTTGCCTTTATCAGTCATGTACATGTTCAGGTGACTGATTACATGTTACACTTTGATAGAGCCCTTAGGATCTTGCTTTACTACCAACAGTATGATGGCGATCATATACGTGAGAGTTAGGTAGTTTATATGCATATCCTTAATTGTGGTCCCTAGTCGTGGGAGTTTCGAGACAGGGCATCGATACACCGGAGTAGACTAGTGTGTACAGTCGAGACCCCGACGAGGGGCGGTGGCCGGTCTCACAAGCCACTGGTGTCAGTTGGATCACCTAAGATGTATACAGGTGCTCATTGGGTTATGAGTACACCGGACAGGACTCGCCGGGAACCTGCTAGTTGGTATTATACATATCGTCAGATAGCAGTTCCCTGGTGACATGTGTACAGGTTAGTTCATCGACCTGAGGTCGTCATTTGTCTCGTGTGAGTTCCCACTGTGCTTTGATTTCTACCCTACCACGGCTCAAAGGAGTCGTGCAAACAGGTAGTTTTTGGGTACAGTCCCGAGCCATATGGAGGCACGTGAGCGGATCGGCAGGGGATTCGTCTCTCCCGGTATTGGGGGCGAGGTCGTTCTATGTCTAGGAGAGCCATTACACAAAGTCCATGGCCATGGCAGGAGATTTACTGGTAGGTACTCCAGTAGTATCTCAGGGTGTTATTGGGCTACACTCCGACACGACTTATACTGCTATTGGGGGTCTGACGTTACTAGCCCCCTACGCAGATATGCGATACTCATAGACGAACGGACCGGACTGTATATACATTGTCACTGTTAGGCTCAGTAGGGTTTCTGGATGAGTTCGCTCATCAGCCTCCCTTAAGATCAGTCCATGGGCAGCCGTTACGCATTGCTAGTGCCGCTGACGGTTTGTGGTTAAACCCACTGCCAGGGTACTGATGAGTCATTAGAGTCCCCCACAGACAGTTTCACAGGTTCGGGCGAAACGTTGTAGAGGCCGTATGGTTTTATGGCAGGGTTCGGAAAATGCACGTGCGTTTACGCACGTGTTATTTTTCGGGCAGTTGATACTGGCCGGCTTTGGTTTAAGCCGGATCCGAGTATTATATTGAGTAGATATAATATCTTTGTCTCAGTTGCATTTGTATTCGGTCGTAATACAAATGCGGGTATATTTATACAGTTACGGGGTTATCCTGAAAGTCGTTTCAGGATCACTTTTGGAAGTTGCCAGTTTCCAATTTTCTATCAGCCGTCTTTTAACATTCGGCTAAAGACGGATTTATCTTTTCTTGGATGAGGTGAGTCGTGCTTCTAGAAGCTTCTAGATTGGTGACTAGATTCATGCATCTTTCTTTGCATTTATTAAATGGTGACTAGGTTTTTGTGACTCATGGTTTTAATTAATGTCTTTTGGATTGCTTAAGATCTTTTGTTATGATAAGGATCATTTCTTATGGTCACTCTCCCCTCTCCTACACTCACCTCCCTCCTTGATATAAGTGGCCGGCCCTCTCTCTCCTCCTACACACTCTCACTTGAAAAGATTATGGTTGTTAAAAAAAAAAGACCAAAGTTATGGATGCATGGAAATTTCATAGTTCATTTCTTGTTCCATTTCATTTCCATCGGCAACTTCATTAACCGATCGTCCACGGCTTTGGACGAAGAGAGACAAAGTCATCTACTCATTCTCTACATCATTCTTGGTCGTCTCTTTTAGCAAACTTGACGACCAAGTTGCCTCAAGTCAGAGGCGGGAGCCCGTTTAAAGAATCATCGACGTGGTACCACCTGGACGAGCAGATCGGAGATCGAAGAGATCGGAGCAGCCGCAACGGAGCGTGGGATGATGGTTAAAGAACGAAGGATTCGGATCGTTCGGTATAACCATTCTACACTCTTTACAGTTTGTTAGTTTAGCAATAATGGCAGATCCGGGTTAAAGTATACGATAGCGCCAGTTAAAAAGTTTTTGTTCCGCATTTGGCGTCTGTAGACGGCCGGGGCGCTAGCGTAGACTTACAGTGGTATCAGAGCCTCACCATTTTGCTATACTAACTTGTGCTAACGCGTTTAAAACATCGATCGAACCGGAAATCAAAGACCGCATTTTTTCAATTTGACAGTTTCTGTTGATTTTAAATGGTGTCCTAAAATTATTCTACATATCTCAAAAAACTGTGCAGGGTTTTATAAGAACACCGTACAAATTTAGGTACATGAATCGACAAGACTGCCGCGGAATCGCGGCCAAACCCATGGTTTGGCCGCGCATCCGCGGCCGTTCTGTGTGATCATGCCCCCAAACTTGCACAGTGTATTCTTCTCTGGAAATTGGGGTTTTTGGTATATATCTTTTGGGCCTAGATTTTGTTACTGTTCACCAGTTGTTCGTGGGGCCCACTTTGTGATATTTAGTCGATCGAAATTTAAACATGTTAGTTTACAGTGCTTACATTATATCTTCGACCGGGAATGTCATTTGATCGGTAAACCGCGTCTGATTGCTATAGTTCTTTTAGACGGGTTTGCGAATGTGACATTCGCGTTGATGTTCTGTGTTGTGCTGTGATGTTGCGGATTTGTCGTGGTGGATAGCAGTGTGCAATGGTAGTGCAGTTTGAGTTTATTTGTACATTTGATATTGCGGAGCGAGCGTCCAACTTGTGGACTGCCGTCACTGCCTGTTGTATAATATTCTTTTAGGGCACGACCAGGTTGCGGTCGATGTACCTGTTGTACTATTTTTCATTACTGTACTAGGTTTTGCCCCGCGACGGAGTGCACGAATAGCCGGGTTCTGAGGGTCAACGGGTCCGCATCTCATGGCTTTGAGAGGCAGAGGGGACTCACTCTAGAATTGGCAGACTATTCGCCGCACTCGTAAGGGGTACAGGTTGACCCAAGGAAGGGTGCCCAAGATTACCGGATTATATGAAGTGAAGGGTGGTCCATTCACTATGCTGTTGGGGGCTGCGTCGCTTTAGGTTTTGGCGGGTAACTTGCCGCACCCGTAGGGGTCTAGGTTTCATTGCACAGGCTATCCACACGACAGGGGAACGTCGGGTTTCAGCAGCGGCTCTGTGAAACCCGGGGATCCCAGATTATCTGTATTGTTCTGTGATGCTTATTACTTTTCTGTAATGTTGCATATTATCACGCCTGGAGCGATTATTGTATATTGGTTTATATACTATTAGATGTTGTATATGTTTTACACCCGCGCTAGTCCAGTCCCCGCTCTGTCGTTAGTTAAATAACCTAACGGGTGATGACGGGACCCAGTGATGAATGCGGATGGCATATACGTACATTTTATTTTCGTTCTTTTCTGGTGTGATTATTGATGGGACTACGTTGATTCTGATCAATGCAAAGTAAAACAAACCTGTTTTCAGTTGTTGGAACAAATTTAAAAAAGTGTTATTGCAAAGACGTTTCCTTTTGTTTTGCATAGTGGTATTCAGTGGAATATCCCGCACCTCATTCGACGGGGCAAGGGCTGATATCCCTTCACCGGGACTGACCCCTTGGGCAGAAGTTTGCGTCAGGGTAATAACTTCACTATAGTCGATTACAAGTTGCTTTGCACCGCGGTATTCAGTGGAATATCCTGCACCTCATTCCATGAGGAAAGAGCCGAGATCCCTTCACCGGGAGTGACCTCTTTAGCAAAAGGTTTTCGCCACTATATTTTAAAAAGCTATCAGGTTCCTTCAGCGATATCAAGTTCACTACGTTAAAGGTTTTTCGCCAAAAACCAGCCGTAGCCCTCCGTCACTTCTTTTGGGTATTCAGTTGTATTCAAGCTATGTATTTTGACCTAACGCCAAGGCATAGTGTTTGGTAGCTGCTGGGTATTCATTTGTTGCATAGATAGATGAGTTGGTTTGGGACAGCCGTTCTGCCATTTTGACCTAACGCCAAGGGCATGTGCGGGTGGGTTCAAATTAACAAGATAGTGACGGGTAGAACTTGGCATGTGACTTATGACATTTTGACCTAACGCCAAGGTTATAAGAGCATAGGGCAAAAATCTTATCGGGAGTTTCTAAAGAAACTGAAACTTGCCAAGTATGCGCATACCTTCTGGAGTATGAGTAACATGGATGCATTCCATCACGTTATCATGCGATGAGAGTTGGATCCCGATTCCCACTGATGAGTTGGTTTACTCTTCGGGTGATCCCGATTGATTCTTCTTTAGGTTTGGAGGAGAATTTGACAGGACAGTGGGAGGTTTCCGGATTAGATAAAGTGATAACCATTCTGATCTAGGTTAGAGTGCACGCAGAGTGTTTCTTTTCTCTCTCTCTTTGGCAGCGACCTTTGACCGACCCTAGACTATGACTCAGTGACTAGGTTGACCGAACCTTCTTAAAATACTGGCTTTTGGATTGTCTATGTTGCATAAGTCATTGCCACTCCTTCTTCTACCCTTTGAATTTCTCAGAACACCCGTATTACTACGGACATCCACTTCCATTGGATAGATCCATCGTATGGTTATATACGAACTCGAAGGGACTTCTTCGAGGATGGATCCAGGTTCAGGAGAAATAGAATTGGTTTATTCAGTTGTCTTTTATTATCACCTTCTCTCGGGTTGTGAGAGCTCCTTGGTTTAGGAGAGTACACCTATTACGCTTATTGGATAGTCTTATTCCAAACCATAGGCAGGTGCCGAAAGGTAGGGAATGAAGAAAACCAATTAGCCTAAGTAGGGTGTGCAGAAGGTAATATGTAAAGACAAAATAAAGGGATTAGAAAGAGGGCAAGGTAAATTGCGACTGATATCATTCACGACCAAAACCGCGTACTTCATCGCCACTCCTATTTCACTTTTAAAAAGAATAAGGTATTATTCAGTTGTCTTTTATCATCACCTTCTCTCAGTTGCGAGTACTCCTTGGTTTAGGAGGGTACACCTATTATGCTTATTGGATAGTCTTCTTCCAAACCATAGGCTGGTGCCGAACGTAGGGAAGGAAGAAAACCATTTAGCCTAACGATGGTATACAGAAGGTAACGACTAAAGACAAATAAAGGGATTTGGAGAGACGATAATAAAATATACGGTTGAAGTCATGAATTGGATTATGGAAGAGCATTACTATGAATACCAGGATACCCCTACGAAACATTTTCATGTTTCAGTGCACTGTTAAAAGAAAACTTTTTTCCCGATTAGACACTTACTCCAAGGGTATGTATTTACCAGGTTTCATTCTCATATCTGTATGGTTTTACAGATGATGAGTAGGAGTAAGTTATTGGAAATTAGGTGATTATCCTCATTATATCGGAATTCGTTGTAATTGGTGATATTTGAGGAAATCGCCAGGGTACAGTTTTCAACCTACGATGCACAGGTTTTGAGTTGTTTAACTCAGCGGACTTATACAGAGTATTGTATGTTGTCCAAGTGTCCATCAGGACAAAGGGGTAGGTCCTCGTACTGTGTTCTGTTTACTTATAACTTCTCTAGTTTTTAGACTAGTGTTTCATAGAAATACAAGGTCTAAGTTTTGAGAAGTTGTGGGTATAATAATAAAGTAGAGAACCAGGTATCACAAGTATCGGGATTCTTCAAAGAGATCGAAGATGTAGATTCTTGTGATTGGTATTCAGAAGATAGTAATGATTTTGAGAAACTTGTTTCTCTTTCAGGTTGCTCATAATTGGATGGATTCCTAAGTTGAGTAATGCTGATTAGCCTTTTTTCATTAAGTTGATATGCACTGGAGACAGCTGCATGGTTTGAATCTGGTTTCAATTAAATAAGTGCCAAAGTTTCTATATTAGATATGGAATAGTTCGTACCTTAAAAGATGTCAAGGTACGGGGAGTTGTCCAGCTTATGCTTAAAACCAGACTCTGGATAACTCAGGGCACGTTTCTGTAATGGCTGTTTGCGGGTTGACCCTGGCTATGACGAGGGTTGATATTCTACCATTTGGAAGATCAATAGTGATATTGTTCTTAACTCGCCACAGTTTTAGTAAAATGGATTTTTTCAGAAAACAGTAGTGGGAGTATGGTAGAACTGGAAGTGATTCCAGAACCGCAAACGATTACGGAAAATTTAATAGGACCTAAAGATTTAATCGGGTTTGACATTCCATTAGCCACTCCGCAGATATGGTGGGTAACCTCAGACACCCGAGAGGTACTTCGGTAGGCTCAAGGACGGTGACAGGGAGGTTCTTATCTACCCAGACTTGACACTACCGTTGTTCCAGGCTATGAGACCCGGTAGAAGGGTTGTCATAGTCAGTGGGAGCATCGGAAGCATAGTGGGCAAGATGCTTATGTCTATTCATAGACTAGAGCATTTATAGCGGAGATAGATCATCTATTTTTGATGTGACAGTCATGGTTTTGACTTCAATCAGAATAAGGGATGGATCTGTTAAGAAGGTAGTAGGGTGTGATGTCATGGTATCTGGATGACATACACAGAGTAGGAAGTAAAATTCCTATACTACGATCGGTTGTACTGTGGTCGTCACACAGTTGTTTCTCCAGACAGGATATGGATATAATATCAGACATTATGGTTTCTAGATCTATGGTTTTAGATCTGGATTTGGGTAGTTTCCCAATGAAGGTACTATGACAGTATTCTAATGGTTTTTAGAATAGATGACTCCTAGCATGGTGGTGTACCTGCAGGTGATGGAGTCACCCTCTCTAAAGGTGTCGTATAGACTAAAGGGGAGAGGGATGTGCATGATTGACAGATCACTTGCTTAGGCAACTGAGTCAATCATGAGATGTCAAGTACCACACCAGATGTTGTTTTTGCACTAGATGCGATGAGTTTATATTAATCCAATCCTGGAGAAACATAAAGAAGCAGTTTTAGAACATAAGTGCATGTTCTACGGATTTGATGACGGCAGCCTCTTTCGGGAGACGGTTATCATTCCAGGCTTCAAAGGTGACATGGTTGACAGAGTGATTTCAGAGTTATAGTTTTCCCTCTGACAAGGGACAGTATTATGGACAGGTGGTCCAAGAAAATACTGTGGGAGGCATGGTGCCCGATACTGATTAGGTTCAGTGATCGATACAGTCTAAGAAGTTTGGGTTTGGAGTTCATTTATGAACTAGGTCCCATCAGATATCCAGACATATTCTAAGACAGGTATTGCTCAATTCGGGAGATGGCTTTCTCCGCGAACTTGAGATTAAGAGAGATATTGAAAGAAACTTCTAGGCGGATCCACTCACTAAGGCTATTTCTCGAACACAATAGTTTTACAAACGGGCTTTGTGAAACTGATTAGTAGAGGGGTTGGATGTTCGGTTTCACACGGGCTGTGAGTAGTCGACATCGCAATAATTAGCCTTGAGTGCAAGTGGGAGATTGTTGGTGATAGTGCCCTCATAGTCAATTATTGGATCGCAGGTACGTGATTGCAATGATTGCGGAGGACCTATACCGGTAGGACAGTCTTACTCGAGATGATAGTATGCTATCTGGTTTGCCTTTATCAGTCGTGTACATGTTCAGGTGACTGATTACATGTTACACTTTGATAGAGCCCTTAGGATCTTGCTTTACTACCAACAGTATGATGGCGATCATATACGTGAGAGTTGGGTAGTTTATATGCATATCCTTAATTGTGGTCCCTAGTCGTGGGAGTTTCGAGACAGGGCATCGATACTCCGGAGTAGACTAGTGTGTACAGTCGAGACCCCGACGAGGGGCGGTGGCCGGTCTCACAAGCCACTGGTGTCAGTTGGATCACCTAAGATGTATACAGGTGCTCATTGGGTTATGAGTACACCGGACAGGACTCGCCGGGAACCTGCTAGTTGGTATTATACATATCGTCAGATAGCAGTTCCCTGGTGACATGTGTACAGGTTAGTTCATCGACCTGAGGTCGTCATTTGTCTCGTGTGAGTTCCCACTGTGCTTTGATTTCTACCCTACCACGGCTCAAAGGAGTCGTGCAAACAGGTAGTTTTTGGGTACAGTCCCGAGCCATATGGAGGCACGTGAGCGGATCGGCAGGGGATTCGTCTCTCCCGGTATTGGGGGCGAGGTCGTGCTGTGTCTAGGAGAGCCATTACAAAAAGTCCATGGCCATGGCAGGAGATTTACTGATAGGTACTCCAGTAGTATCTCAAGGTGTTATTGGGCTACACTCCGACACGACTTATACTGCTATTGGGGGTCTGACGTTACTAGCCCCCTAGGCAGATATGCGATACTCATAGACGAACGGACCAGACTGTATATACATTGTCACTGTTAGGCTCAGTAGGGTTTCTGGATGAGTTCACTCATCAGCCTCCCTTGAGATCAGTCTATGGGCAGCCGTTACGCATTGCTAGTGCCGCTGACGGTTTGTGGTTAAACCCACTGCCAGGGTACTGACGAGTCATTAGAGTCCCCCACAGAAAGTTTCCCAAGTTCGGGCGAAACGTTGTAGAGGCCGTATGGTTTTATGGCAGGGTTCGGAAAATGCACGTGCGTTTACGCACGTGTTATTTTTCGGGCAGTTGATACTGGCCGGCTTTGGTTTAATCCGGATCCGAGTATTATATTGAGTAGATATAATATCTTTGTCTCAGTTGCATTTGTATTCGGTCGTAATACAAATGCGGGTATATTTATACAGTTACGGGATTATCCTGAAAGTCGTTTCAGGATCACTTTTGGAAGTTGCCAGTTTCCAGTTTTCTATCAGCCGTCTTTTAACATTCGGTTAAAAACGGATTTATCTTTTCTTGGATGAGGTGAGTCGTGCTTCTAGAAGCTTCTAGATTGGTGACTAGATTCATGCATCTTTCTTTGCATTTATTAAATGGTGACTAGGTTTTTGTGACTCATGGTTTTAATTAATGTCTTTTGGATTGCTTAAGATCCTTTGTTATGATAAGGATCATTTCTTATGGTCACTCTCCCCTCTCCTACACTCACCTCCCTCCTTGATATAAGTGGCCGGCCCTCTCTCTCCTCCTACACACTCTCACTTGAAAAGATTATGGTTGTTAAAAAGAAAAGACCAAAGTTTTGGATGCATGGAAATTTCATAGTTCATTTCTTGTTCCATTTCATTTCCATCGGCAACTTCATTAACCGATCGTCCACGGCTTTGGACGAAGAGAGACAAAGTCATCTACTCATTCTCTACATCATTCTTGGTCATCTCTTTTAGCAAACTTGACGACCGAGTTGCCTCAAGTCAGAGGCGGGAGCCCGTTTAAAGAATCCTCGACGTGGTGCCACCTGGACGAGCAGATCGGAGATCGAAGAGATCGGAGCAGCCGCAATGGTATTTCAAGTGTTGAAAATTTGCAATGAGATTTCAATAGTTCTTGCTACAAAATTTCAACACTTGAAATTCCCAAATTTTCAACACTTGAAATTCCCAAATAAGGTGCTGAAATTTGCAAGTGCTACAAAATTCCCAAATTTCAACACTTGCAATTTCATCGAATAAGGTGCATGTTGGTATTATACATATCGTCAGATAGCAGTTCCCTGGTGACATGTGTACAGGTTAGTTCATCGACCTGAGGTCGTCATTTGTCTCGTGTGAGTTCCCACTGTGCTTTGATTTCTACCCTACCACGGCTCAAAGGAGTCGTGCAAACAGGTAGTTTTTGGGTACAGTCCCGAGCCATATGGAGGCACGTGAGCGGATCGGCAGGGGATTCGTCTCTCCCGGTATTGGGGGCGAGGTCGTGCTATGTCTAGGAGAGCCATTACACAAAGTCCATGGCCATGGCAGGAGATTTACTGGTAGGTACTCCAGTAGTATCTCAGGGTGTTATTGGGCTACACTCCGACACGACTTATACTGCTATTGGGGGTCTGACGTTACTAGCCCCCTAGGCAGATATGCGATACTCATAGACGAATGGACCGGACTGTATATACATTGTCACTGTTAGGCTCAGTAGGGTTTCTGGATGAGTTCGCTCATCAGCCTCCCTTAAGATCAGTCCATGGGCAGCCGTTACGCATTGCTAATGCCGCTGACGGTTTGTGGTTAAACCCATTGCCAGGGTACTGACGAGTCATTAGAGTCCCCCACAGACAGTTTCCCAGGTTCGGGCGAAACGTTGTAGAGGCCGTATGGTTTTATGGCAGGGTTCGGAAAATGCACGTGCGTTTACGCACGTGTTATTTTTCGGGCAGTTGATACTGGCCGGCTTTGGTTTAAGCCGGATCCGAGTATTATATTGAGTAGATATAATATCTTTGTCTCAGTTGCATTTGTATTCGGTCGTAATACAAATGCGGGTATATTTATACAGTTACGGGGTTATCCTGAAAGTCGTTTCAGGATCACTTTTGGAAGTTGCCAGTTTCCAATTTTCTATCAGCCGTCTTTTAACATTCGGTTAAAGACGGATTTATCTTTTCTTGGATGAGGTGAGTCGTGCTTCTAGAAGCTTCTAGATTGGTGACTAGATTCATGCATCTTTCTTTGCATTTATTAAATGGTGACTAGGTTTTTGTGACTCATGGTTTTAATTAATGTCTTTTGAATTGCTTAAGATCTTTTGTTATGATAAGGATCATTTCTTATGGTCACTCTCCCCTCTCCTACACTCACCTCCCTCCTTGATATAAGTGGCCGGCCCTCTCTTTCCTCCTACACACTCTCACTTGAAAAGATTATGGTTGTTAAAAAGAAAAGACCAAAGTTATGGATGCATGGAAATTTCATAGTTCATTTCTTGTTCCATTTCATTTCCATCGGCAACTTCATTAACCGATCGTCCACGGCTTTGGACGAAGAGAGACAAAGTCATCTACTCATTCTCTACATCATTCTTGGTCGTCTCTTTTAGCAAACTTGACGACCGAGTTGCCTCAAGTCAGAGGCGGGAGCCCGTTTAAAGAATCATCGACGTGGTGCCACCTGGACGAGCAGATCGGAGATCGAAGAGATCGGAGCAGCCACAATGGAGCGTGGGATGATGGTTAAAGAACGAAGGACTCGGATAGTTCGATATAACCTTTCTACAATCTTTACAGTTTGTTAGTTTAGCAATAATGGCAGATCCGGGTTAAAGTATACGATAGCGCAAGTTAAAAAGTTTTTGTTCCGCATTTGGCGTCTGTAGACGTCCGGGGCGCTAGCGCAGACTTACAGTAACCCCGTTAACATATTTCTAGACACCTACTTGATCGGCTAATTGTAATGTGTAAAACTCTCGCAGGAGTAACTCTTACTCGCAGCGAGTATCGGGATCCAACTATCTCATAGAAGGTATGCAATCTCATTGCAAATTTCAACACTTGAAATTCCCAATAATATTTTGCCCCACAGTGCTACAAAATTCCCAAATTTCAACACTTGCAATTTCATCGAATAAGGTGCATGGTATATCATATATACCCCTATGCAAAGCAAGAACTATTGAAGCAATCAAAAGACAAACCGAGTTTGTAGCACCTAGTTTCACTAAAGAGGTCACTCCCGGTGAAGGGATCTCGGCTCTTTCCTTATCGAATAAGGTGCTGGATGTTCTACAAGGAACACCGCTATGCAAAGCAAGAACTAGAGCTACCAGTTTTTAAACAAGTTTCTACAACATCTTTAGCTTTCTTTTTAGTTTCATTAATCTCATTAATGAAGTCCCATTTTATTATGCTTCACAAGTATCACATTTGAAACGAAATCTGCAATATAACATATATCTCATATATATAATATAAACATTCGTCTCAGGCAGTAATATGATCTCATCACAGAACATTGCAGCAGAAGAACATATATAAAATATTGGATATACTAGGACGTCCGTGTTTTAATACGAGCCTATATAAAACACGGATTCCACGGTCGCGATGAATAACCAAACCCACATCCCTAGACCCCTACGAGAGCGGCAAGTAACACTGCCAATTCTAGGGTTAGGAGACCCGGTCTCGACTCCTTGAGACGGTCTCCCACTGGACCCTAGAACCCGGTTACTTGTGCTCCCCGCCTTGGGTCTACCTAATGCGGAAAAGTAAATAATATACAATGGTGACATCATCTTCAGCCCGGAAGTGCCCCAATAAAAGAATATTACATACAAATGAATTTTACATGAATGAGAAAAGAAAAACTCTCATCTCACATAAAAACCCCGGCTATTCAAACGCGACGATCCATTACAACATATCACAGCAACACATAATATCTCATATCATCAACGTAAGCAAGTATGCGTATCCCGATTGTCGTTGATGTATAGCAACGAAGCCGGCGATACACCACATACTACGCTTACGGTCACAGAAAAGAAAATGTAAAACTACAACAGTTGGAATCCGCAACCTCCTTAGACATCGCATGCCTAACCAAATGAATTCCTTAGACATCGCATGCCTAACAATTATAAACCCCGCATTTTAGTCTCATTATCGAATACACTTTTCAATATCAAGTCGGGCAATTCAACAAGATTCCCGACATCCTAATCGAATGCTCGTTGCAAACTTTAGTAGATGGCCGTACCCCCGGATGCCGTCGACGAAGTGCACTAGGGTAGAACACCGCTGCCGCGAGCACCCGAATAGATGCTTTTGGCGACAGGGTTCTCCTACAGTCACTTGGTCGGGGTTATAGGGTGTGGCTGTCTATTAAGTTTACCCGGCGAGTATCCGCGTACGCTACGTGATTGCGACGGACTTTTGATCACATCAAAATTCCGTGGCAACCGATCAATTGAGACTAAACTGCTATGTTTATAATATTCAAATTAGTTATCTCATAACTACCTGTGAATTCCAAATATTGTATCACATTCCAGAAAAATAGACAGTGTTAAACTTTCCGATCGAATAAACAAACACCCAAGATTTCCCAAATAGCTCAATACTTGAGCGGAGTTCAAAAAATATCCATCACATGCAACAGTATCAATGGTCCATCCGTAGAAGGGTTAAGCCAACGCCTCACATGTGGCACGCCGTACTGCCCCAAACCCTAAGGTTCAGAGGCAGTTCAAGACGGTCACATAATCGAGTTAAGCTTTGTGTTCTTCTAGAGGGTCCACCGCGTTACTTGCACGACTTAGAAAGTTTCAAACTCGAGAAAAAATCCAACTTTTGAAAAATTTTCCTACCGGAGAAAAAGTAAGTTATTGATATCCGTTCGAACTTTTTAACAGTTTCTAAAATTATCCAGAAAAAACTTAAATGAAGTTAAATTATCCGATCGATTCAACGAGTCCCCAATACAACCCAGAAAACTCAACACTTGAGTAAAATAAAAATATCCCAAAACAATCAGGAAGTACGTACGGAAGTTACTGTGTGAAAACCAAAATTTAATCCTACAATTTGGCCGCGGAACCGCCGCCCGAGGTAGGCTATGGCCGCGGTTCCGTGGCTCTATGAAGGAGTTAAAGTCTCGTTTTTCACCATAATTCTTATAATACCCTGTTGAATTTTATGAGCATTTTTAATGTGAAAAAATCAACAGTTTTGAAAAATTTCCAGAAAAGGGTAAAAACTAGGGTTTCGGGGTTCGATCGGACTTTAAACTTCACCTAAAGCTCTAGCTTGGCTCTGATACCACTGTAGGGTTGCTAGGCACACGCACAAGGGTCTACGAGGTATCAACCATGTCCGATTTAAAATTTAGCTGTGCCGAACAATCCAAAGCCGGATCTTTAAACTAGAGATTAGGTGAAAACTAGCATGTTAAACATTTTAACACTAAGTGAGAGGGATTACAACCTTTGTAGATCTAGTCCTTCACTTCTTAAGCTCCGTGTTGAGGTCCCTTCGCTGCGATCATCGTGTTCCGAACTCTCGAGAGGCTCCACGAAGAGAAAGATGCAAGCTTGCTTCCGATCTTCGATAACAAAGATGATCTACCTTGAAGTTTCATTAACACAAGCTAACACTCACTAAATGAAGTGAACACCCTCATCTAAATGGCAAGGGTAGATGAGGATGATGAAGTAGGATTTTTGCTCTCATTTATAATTTTTTTCTCACACATAATTCATCACAAAATCAAAAACTAGAAAGCTTTTCAAGAAGGAACTCAAGAAAGAAGAAGAAGTAATGAATGATTAATTCTTTTGTGATGAATACTGAAAGTCTTGATAAGGCTAGAAATGCAACCATGGTTCAAGTAACCATTGTAGAGATTTTGCTAGGGTTAAGGGTTTGGGTTAAGTTAAAGAAATATCTTGCAAAATATCCTTTCCAAAACAAAACTGAAAACCTTCTAGAAACTTCTAGAAATGATTAACCCAAATCAAACCCTAACCATATTTAATCTCCACTAAACATGTTGCATTAATAACCATATCATGCTACAATATTATATATCACATATATAATATTTATTGTAACAAAATAAAATAATACAATTAACATATATCACATATATATCAATGTATTACCCGAGTGAGAAAAAGAATCTTTTAATGAGCTAATATTAGTTAATGTAATTTAATATATCATATATATTATTATACATTAAATTATCGAATCAACACTTGATCCGACAATCCGGCTATATCGCATATAACCGACTAATATCTCATTTACCGATTCATCGAATCAACACTTGATCCGATGACCCGGCTGATATCAAATATCGTGAGAACAGAATACGGTATCACATATCGCATTATCCTCGGTCCTGCACATATCACATATGTGCTCCTACTCCATTTTGCCTGAGCCAAGAAAGCTCTGTGTAGGATTCTAAAGAATCGTCAATACACCGGCAGTAAGTGATGATCATATCAAACACCCACAAGCTGCAAGCGGTCAACTAAACGTAACAGCCACCTAAGTATTGAGCGCTCAGAAGATCAACAAGCAAGCCTGTACATTCTCCTATGAATCCAAACAGTAACACTTCCGTACAGTCTGGTCACGTCGTCTGATATGCGCATATCTCGCCTAGGGGTGGTAAACGTCAGACCCCAGTAGCTTGATAAGTCGTGTCGATATGAGGTTTATAACAGTTCAAGAAACTTCTGATAACACTTACCAGTAAATCTCAGCAACCCTGGCCAGGGATTTCCAGTTATAGCCAATCGAACACAGCACAACATCAACTCCTTATACCGGGAGAGACGAATCCCCTCCTATCGCTCATTGCCTCCATGTGATTCGGGACTGTACCCAAAAGACACTTTTTTGCACGCCCTCTTGGATGTGGTATGATGGAAATCAAAGCACAGTGGGAATCACACAAGACTCTATGATGATCTCGGGTCAACAGACTACTCTGTATCAGTGTCACCGGAGAACTGCCATCTGACGTGAGGTATAATACCATCTGGGAATTCTCGGCGAGTCCGTCTAGTGTACCCAGTCTCTACTGAGCACCCGTACACCATCCTTGATGTCAAACACCGATGGATATAGGATCATCCATCGCCCATCATATGGGTCAAGATGCGTATACGCTAGTCTACTCTGGTGTATCGATGCCCTGTCTCGATACACCCTCGACTAGGAACAGTTATAGGATGTACTCGTCGACTACCGTGGCCCCACTAGCATGATCTCATCATAGTCCCAGTAGTCGAGTACATATCCTAAGGGCTTTATCAACATGTAACAAAGAGACAATCAGAGTATATGTTAAGATAAAGTACAACCAGATAGCATATTATCATGTCGAGCAAGAAAGTCCTCCCTATATATGTCCAAGCATCCATTATAATATACATCGTATGTACAGTAATGGCCTCTAGGGCATACATATAACTAACAGGGGAATACTCATCGGATGAATCTGAAGATTACATAGTAGGTTGCCATGTGATCTCTCACCCGTCGATAGACGATGAAGAAGCTCCTTGCACCAAGAAACTGGGGGCAAATCCTAAACCAGAACTTCTATAGCCGTCTACCGAAATAATTGATGCATTCCTGCACGAAGCTCTTCTTAAAAGCAAAGCTGCTCGAGAGCGTGAAATGGCCATACTTGAAAAAGCCAAACGCCGGCGACTAGACGAAAGAGTTGAAACACTCCCGCCAGATCAAAGTACATCCGCCGCAAATAAAACAGGTTCAAGATGAGGAAAAGGTTCGCTAAAGCCATCTCGATGGGAATGAAGCTGCCACCCTCCGAAGCGAACGCTCTCGGTGAAGCGGAAATGCATCCTAGCTACTGCTTATATCATCGAAAGATTGCGCACCCCACCGAAGAGTGCAACGCTTTTAAAAGATAGTGGCAGGGATATGTTGCCCACCGACAACATTTTAAGCGGATGAAACGCAAAGCTCGTCGGGAGCAAAGAAATAAGACCGAGGAGAATAAAAGAACTACCGGCAACTGTCACATGGTCGGGGCTGGGGGATCGTAAGTTTTCACCTTCGGGAGCGATTCTGATGAAGAAATGACTCTTGGCCCTCTCTTTAAAGAGCCCACCTTGGGAAAAGAGGAAGAACCGAAGACCTGTGAAAATATTCAGCTGCGCAATCGCACGCTGCCCGAAAAGAATCTTGGGCCCTCGAACAGTGGGTCGAATAGAAAAGATAAGGGAAAATAAAAGGTCTCCGAGGATATCATCCTTGATGACCAAGTCGTCAAAGAGCTGATAGCCAATGACCCGCCAAAGAAAAATAAGGTGGACTACAATGTTCTGGCACACTTGAGAAAGCTACCTTCGCTGCTCATCATTCTCGACACCCTTCTGCTATCAAAAGAAGCAAGAGACTCTTTGATCAAGGCACTGCAAGAGCCCGAGCAATTCCAAGCTTTCCTCGCCGAAGAAAAGATGAAAGACGAGCTGGAAGAAGTACACACAGCCAATATCACCTTCGGCGATGAAGATCTCCTCCTTGGGACATGCAAGCACAACCGTCCTCTATATATCTCCGGATACTGTCATGACATCAAGATAGGTAAAATCCTGGTCGACAATGGGTCTTCCGTCAATCTCCTTAACGTGAGGGTGTTAAAGGAAATCTGCATGAGCGTTCAACACCTCGCTCGTGATAAAATCACCATCTCCGGATTTGACTCCCAGTCATCACGGACGCTTGGGTCTGTAATATTGACACTACGCTTTGGGCCGCTTGTCACGGATATTAAGTTCCACGTCATTGACTCCAAGACATGCTACAATACTTTGCTCGGCCGGCCCTGGTTACACGAGTACAATATCATCCCCTCTACACAACATCAGTGTATGAAATATTTCAAGGATGGTCTTGAGTATACTGTGACAGGAGAGCTAAACCCATTCTCCGTGAGCGAAGTCCGCAAGTACGAAGATGCAAAATACTTCTTACCAGACTTTGAG
The DNA here is from genome assembly GCA_030015575.1 of Agapanthus africanus. NCBI lineage: Eukaryota > Viridiplantae > Streptophyta > Magnoliopsida > Asparagales > Amaryllidaceae > Agapanthus > Agapanthus africanus. The sequence continues at coordinate 60,043,617 of CM057338.1, forward strand.
GACACGGAAAGATGTCACAAACCGAAGACTAAAGCTATCACCACCATTCCGGTCTTCGGGAGTGATACCGAGGAGGAAGAAGAGATAGTTTACTTAGGTCTACCCCAGTACAACAAGCCGGGACCGTCCACTCCTATGTTGATCTTCGGTAGCGACTCGGAAGATGAGGTCAATACCGTATTCTCTGCTCAGCCATCAATACAAACCTTTGCTGATGAAGATCAAAGTTTGCAAATTGCCATGGATCCGCCCAAACATCATAAAGAGCTCGATGCACTTGAAACTTATAGTGTACAAGAACTGCAGACATTCTACGTCCCTCCCAGGCGAAAAGGTGATCCTATTCTACCGATCCGGGGAGACCAAAGTGGAGAAAGAAATCTGGCATGGCGTGGATTCTATACTTTACAGGCTCCAACCCATCCGTTTGCCTAGATATTACACGGACGGATTAAAGAGACTCTTGAGACACCAAGGTGTACCCCTTAAGCAAACCGCACGACAAGCACGGTTCTATAACAGGATCTGGAACGTTCCCGGAACACAACGAAAATTGCCCAACGGGAGAATGGAAACGATCGGGCTTGGATATGTTCAACCCAAGAAACAGGAACTACTCCGCGACTGCTACGTCATACATGACTTCGATGAGGAAGGAGATGCTCTGTGGGAAGATGCTAACCCCGAACCAGAAAGAGCTCCCGCCGTGAAAATGCCCAGTCCATCGTTCGAAGAACAAATGGACAAGTTTATAAGGGAAGCTGGTCAAAAGGTTCGAGACGACCATAATTGCGAAATGGCCATCTACGAGAGAGCCAGGACGCAATGCCTCCTTCAACAGGCTGTGAAAAATGAAAATGCTCCTCCTTGTCAACCCGCTGTACAAAAGGCCCGACGCAGAGACAGAAACAAACCAAAGAACGGGAAAGGCGTTCGACAGCGATAAAGCGGGTCCAAGAAACCACGTGATCAGGAATCGAGCAGTCCGGATTCGTTTCTTATGAAAAAGATGGGTCGAGCATATTCTTTTCCCCAGGACAAAATACAGAAGATATTCGATCTTGTTATAAAACATCTGATGATGACAATGCCGGAGTCCAAGCACCCCGAGCAAGCAGGCGAAGTCTCACACCCGGACTATTGCTCCTATCATAGGGCAATAGGACATCCTATCGAAGACTGCTTTACATTTAAAGACTGGGTAGAAGACCAGTATCAGTAAAGCATGTTCGCTCTATCCAGCAGCTGGAGGGTAATCCCGCCGCAGAAGCATGAATCCAAAGCTGCGAGAGTAGAACCAGATCAACATCGGTCTTGGAAGCGATCTCGTACTTGTCATATGATAATGTTGTCAGGAGAAGAGCCCAAGAATATGGATGACCTCCCCCGGTGCTTCGAAAATGATGATGACGAGATAATCTCAGAATTTCCACCGGCGCCAAAGGAGCTGGAAGATGGGATACATACTACTGCAGATAACCTCAAGAAAATTGATTTGGGGACGGCAAGTGACCCGCGGCCGATGTTCGTCAGTGAGCTGTTGTCTAAAGAAAGGATGGCTATGCTAAAGGACGTGCTCATGCAGCATAAAGATTGCTTCACATGGAACTATTCCGAGATGCCAGGATTAGATCCAGAGATTGCTGTGCACAAATTGGCGATATCCCCGGACGTCAAGCCGATCAAACAGGCACCGAGGAGAATGCGGCTCGAGCTTGAGATGAGCATCAATGCTGAGGTCAAGAAACTAATCAACTCTGGCTTCATCCAAGAAGTTCAGTATCCTTACTGGATCGCCAACATTGTCCCATTAATGAAGAAGAATAGGACGGTGCGCATATGTGTGGACTTTCGGGATCTCAATAAAGCCTGCCCGAAAGACGACTTCTTAGTACCAGTCACTGAGCTGATGATAGATAATACTTCCACTCACGAATTTTTCTCCTTCATGGACGGCTCATCAGGATATAATCAGATAAAGATGCATCCCGAAGACCAGAAACATACTGCTTTCCAGACCCTTTTGGGCATATTCTGCTACAAGGTGATGCCCTTCGGTCTAAAGAACGCTGGTGCCACCTACCAGAGGGCCATGACGAAGATCTTCGATGACCTCATACATGAAATTGTCGAATGTTATATCGACGACCTCGTGGTTAAAAGAAAATCATATGAGGAACATTTAGAGCATCTGAAGGTCGTATTTCAACGCCTTCGGCAATACAACTTGAAGATGAACTTTCTCAAATGCTCGTTCGGAGTATCCTCGGGCAAATTCCTAGGATTCATTGTACGACACCGAGGCATCGAGATATATCCGTTGAAGATCAAGGCGATCATGGAAATGTCTCCACCAAGGACTCTTAAGCAACCGCGGTCTCTCCAAGGGAAGCTCGCGTATATCCGGCGATTTATAGCCAATCTTTCCGGCAAGTGTCGCCCCTACAGTCACTTGATGAAAAAGGGAATCCCGTTCGTCTGGGATCACAAATGTCAAAGCGCACTGGACGAAATCAGCAATACCTGCAGAATCCGCCAGTGCTGGCCGCTCCCGTTAAAGAAAAACCCCTCATTCTGTATACGAATGCCCTTGAACGTTCATTAGGCGCATTATGGGCACAAGAGAACGACCAAGGGAAGGAGAGAGCCCTCTACTACTTTAGTCGAGTTCTCCTGGGGGCAGAAAGCAACTACCCCCCCATTGAAAAACACTGCCTGGCGTTGATCTTCGCAATAACGAAGCTCAGGCACTACGCGTTGGCACATGAGGTTCATCTCATATTGAAAGTGGATCCTCTCAAGTATTTGATGTCAAAAGCCATATTAACAGGGCGGCTCGTTAAATGGGCCCTGCTCTTGATGGAATTCTCGATAACTTATCGGCCTCTTAAGGCAGTGAAAGGCCAGGCTATCGCCGACTTCCTCGCTGAGCATCCAATACCTGCCGATTCTCCTTTGAATTGCGAACTGCCAGATGAACATGCGTATGACACGATTGACGGGGATGATACCCGGTGGGAACTTTACTTCGATGGAGCATCTTCCATGAAGAAGTGCAAATAATGCACGCCCATAATCAAATCGGGGGTAGGCCTCATCTTCATAACTCCACAAGGAGGGATAATGCGCTTTGCTTTCTCCTTAACAGAGCCAAGGACAAACAATGAAGCCGAGAATGAAACTTTGATAGCAGGTCTCGAGATCGCCATCGACATGGGAATTGAAAACCTCCTCATATACGGAGACTCCCAACTGGTCGTTAGTCAAAAAACGGCGACTATCAGACATGCAAGCCAGAGTTGGTGAAGTACGGCGGGAGAGTACAGCAACTGCTGACTCAAATTTCTTCCTACAAGCTGGAAAGTATACCGCGTGCGGAAAATAGTAAGGCAGATCCACTAGCTAAGCTCGCTAAAGAGTTGGCCGACGAGAACCTCGATGACGTGAGGATCATTATGCAAAGCTGTCGGGTTCTTGCACCGGCAGAAATATCTCCGAAATCGTCCGAAGAAAAAGGAGCGACCGAGCAAACGGCCTTACAAATAAGAGACCAAGAAAAGGCCGAGGATTGGAGGGAAGTCTTTATAGACTACTTCAAATCCCGTCGAATACCTAAAAATGCGTCCTCAAGACATCAACTTATGAAATGAGCTCTGTCTTTTGCCTTCGTCAATGATACTCTGTATAAGAGATCGTTCGATTCTTTATGGCTAAGGTGCCTGGGACCTGAAGAGGCAAAGATATTCGTCCAAGAAACTCACGACGGACTCTGCGGTTCTCACTAAGCCGGCCCGAAGATGAAGCTGAAGATCAAACGGATGGGTTATTATTGGCCCATGATGATCCAAGACTGCCTCGAATACGCGAAGCAGTGCCACGCGTTCCAGATTCACGGAGACTTTATCCATCAGCATCCAAATCCACTACACCCAACAGTGGCTAGCTGGCCGTTCGAAATATGGGGAACTGACATAATCGGCCCTATCGAACCAGCATCGTCCAGAGAACATCGATTCATTTTGGCGACAACTGATTACTTCTCCAAATAGGCAGAAGCAATACCGCTGAGGTGTAACATTTCAAAATAATAAAATATTATTTTTGGGAATTTTTATAATTTAATATTATTTTATTGATTATTTTAATATTAAAGTAATAATTAAATACCGATAAATGAGAAAAATTATGGAAAAATTATGGAAAATTCTAAAATAGGGTATTTTATGGAATTATGCCATTTTAAAGTTTTTATGATCATTTATATGCTAATTTAGTGTTAATCGCGATTAAAAATCGCTAATCGGTTTTTTAACATTTTTGTGCAAGATAAGCACATATCATTTTTGTTTTACACTTGTGCATTTCTACCATGTTACTTTGGGTTTACTATTGATGAGAGAAGGAAAATGGAATTTGAAAATAAAAAGAAAAGGTTTTGGATTAGAATATTAGGTATGGTGAAGAGAGAGAAAGGTGAGGGTTTTGTTGACTTGGTCTTGAGCCATCCCTCTCCAATTATTTACACATCTCTCTTCTCTTCCTTCTCCATTGCTACTGATGCTGCTGCCCCTCTCTCTCTCATCATAAAATCCCCCAAAACACCTCAATAAATATCTCAAAACCCCACTCCCATTTCACAAAAATTGTACACAAGCTCACAAGCATGCCTTTGGACCAAGAAAGTAGTCATTTTGGCGCTGTTGAGGATTCATGAGGGTATTATGAGGTAATTTCTTCACAATTAGAGTGTTATTGCTTGTGCTTAAGCATCAATTCAAGTTTCATATCGATATCGTGTAATTTGGTGTATTTTGGACCAACTTAGAGAGGGTTAGGGTAAAGTTGAGATGTTGCTTTGCAATTGGACTTAAATGGTGACCTTAGACCCTATATTGACCAAAACACTGGCCTAACACAACCTGAAACCCAAAAATACGGAATTACGGAACTTTTCATGTCGGTTTGTGTGATCTGTGAAGGTGTTCTGGAATCTGGAGCAACCCGGGGTCACCAAAAATAAAATTGAGCTGACAGTGAGTCGTGCGGGCACCTAGGAAGCTACCACCAAGACCCGAGCCCCTAAATCAAACCTACGGCCGCAAATTTAATCATTCTGGCCACAATTTGCGGCCAGAGTAGAGGGGAATGGGTCCATTTTTTTTCCAGGGCTCATTTTGCACTAAATTAGACCCCTCCTATATGCAGTTTTGGCTAATTGTCATCTGGGGAAAATCTGGGAGCATTTTGGTGTGTTTTAGGCGATGTTTTCCGTATTTTTAAATGCACTTTCTTGATATTTGGATTTGTATTTGGTTTTCGGGTGTTCGTACATCGACAACAGGGGTTGTTTGTTGGATTTGCATGTTTGGGCCATAGGTTCCAACCTATGAGCACACTGCGCGCTGTATCGGTTTTCTGCCTTGATTTTCATACACATTGCTATGGTTGATCATTGTAGGTACCTTCACGTGGATTCCGAGGCGACGGAGCATGGCGTCAGGATTCAGGTGAGTAGATTTATATCTACGGGGAGAAGTCGGGTGGACGGCGTATAGCACCCCCGCAGTTCGTGGTGATGTATACGAATACGTATACACATAGATATTGATTATATGTTGTTGAGATTATTGATGATAAGATGGATATTCGTTATTTTTGGATTGGTTTAGTGTAGTTGCGAAACCCTAGAGTAGTGGTCGCACTCACACACGCACGCACACACATATTTGCATACATTCTTTCTTTCATATGTGCGTATGGGAATATATATTTATGTGTTCACATAGGTATGGGACTATGTGTTCATATACTGGATTTGAGAATGGTATTTGGAATTTGAGATGAGTCGACTAGATTGGGCTTGAGGCCAGGAGATCGGTGATGTGATTTGGTTCGTATTGAGATACGACATGATGTTTTAGCGGGTCTTTTAACGTAATGATTCTTACACCTGCATGCATTCATAATTGGTATCGATATTGTACTAGACGAGGTCATTATCCCGGATCATGATATTTGATAAAGAAGATACCAGATGAATAGTGTGATTGATGTGACTTTGACCCGTACCCAGATTGGGATGCCGTACGACGGATTTACGTACGAGCAATATATTGATGATTGATCCGCACTCTTGACTTGGGATGTCAGATTATAGATATGGTATCGGATATGATATTATTGAGGCGGGATCACCGACTATACATATATAGGTATATATATGTATCGACTCAGATGTTAAGCGGTTTCCTTACCTGTAGTCCAGCTTGTTAGCTTAGCCCTTTAGTTTAGTTTAGTTGTTAGATTAGATTCGATTCTTACCTATTTCAAAAAAACTAACGAATCGTGAGTATTTTAAAAGGCAGCCCAAGGGATCCTACGAATATTTTAAAAGATGTATCTTTTCATAAAAATACCGTAGCCCCTATTTTCAAAACCCCATGATTCGTGTTATTTCAAAAGGCACCATATTGTAGGACTTATATTAGATTAATGCAGGTTATTTACAGTTGCGTCTAGTATTCAGCTACCGCTTATTATTGTGGTTCGCTTCGCATCGCATACTTATGTTATAATTTCTTATTGCAATGTTGATATCATATTGTTAGGACACTAGCACCATTACCGATGATGCGTATGTACCACGTACACTTACTTGCCGGCTCACACACATCTTCATCGGTAATTGCCATGTCACGTACACCTTAGAAAATATTATTGCTTGACTTAGCTTATTAGTTAGCAATTTGACATGATATTAGTGTACATGCCTTATATGCCAGCTTAACATTGTAGTTATTACTTGTCACTTCATGCATACTGTTATTCATTGTTATGCCTATATTCATGGTTTTACATGCTATTGATGATTTGGATTCGGATTTCCATGAAATTTTTTGGATTTGGGGGGAAAACCGCAAAACTTATATAAACTGATTTCTCTCTTTTTAAATAAAAAGTGCGGTTTTTTCCATGATGTATGAGTCGTCCACCATGAGTTTGCTGATGGATTTCGAGACCCGATTCGAGGAGACGGATGAACCGTTTCGGGTACATGGTGGACCCGGTAAGGTACCTCGGGGCAAGAAGCGCGTGATGATGACGATGTGAGCCTGGCAAGGGAGCACTACCTACCGGTGATTTTACCCGATGCGTCGGATATCCGGAGGATACCGTCGTAGTCTTGATATTGATGGTAGGGGCCGGTCAGGACTGACGGCGCCCTAGATATTGAGACTGAGACATTGAGATTTCGAGGTATTGAGGTACTGATATTTGATGATACAGGCCAGTCCGGATAGCCGGAGCCTGAGATATTGAGATATTGGGATTTATGTTTTGTGTCGATGTTAGACACTGTTTATGCTGATTTCATTTATGTTACCTCATTTTTAAAAATGCAGAAATCTCACTAAGTTATGAAAGCAGTTTCTTCAGTATATGTATTCCGTTTTCATGCATTCATACATCATCCATATGATATATTGTTATCTGAGGCACTGACACGAGAACTTGGTATTACTGTCGTTTAGAGGTATACCCTAGCCATTGTTATAGGCTGCTGGTTATATTTTGAGGATATATTATGATCGTATGACCTAGGATTGCGTCATACAAGCGATTTCTGTTCGTAGATGTATTCTATTCATGAGTTGGCAACTCACCCCCGTTGTGCCCCAGTTTCTTGCAGGTTTGCCGTACAGATTTCATTATGGCTTTGCGGGCACAGTTTCGTTCGGATGACTTGCTAGTAGGTGGGTTTATTGGTATCGTACTCATCATATTACCTTGTATTATATTATTCAGTTGTATCTAGTAAATTCCATCAACCAAACATGTATTTATTTCAGAGATAGAGACCAGTGTTGTTTATTCTATCGACCTTAGAGTCGCGCTTTGTATTTATACGGATTTCATGCTGTTTTGAGTTTCCTTTTCTGTTGTGATCCTCGCCTTTCGGCGTTGTATATTTTATTGCTTGTGTGGTTGTGACCGTCGATTGATGATGAGCTAGCTCCCGCTTGGGGATGCCTTTAATCTTTATATATATGTTTTATCAGGTTTTGTACCCGTTTGGGGTCAGTTTTACAAAGGAAACTCTGCCGAAATTTTTGGAAAAGACTTATGATTTTAAAACGCATACTTCGGCATATGTTGCAAACTAGTTGATTTAAAATGGTTTTCCTACTCTCTACTACTCTTCTTGGTTTGGATTTCTGGGTTTTCGGCTTACTTAGAATACGTACGCCTTGAGACGTTCGTAGTTTAAGTGCCGGTCATGTTCCGTACTTTCGGGTCGTGACATGAGGGAAGTGAAGATGGAGAATATCCTCCATTTCTTCAAGACGCACGTCATTTATCGGTTTGGAACTCCACGACAGATTATCTCTGATAACGGGCCAGCCTATAGAAGCCACAAGAACAACCGCTTCGCACAACAGCATAAAATAGACTGGAGATAATCCTCAGTTTATAATCCCCGAGCTAACGGTCTAGCTGAGGCTTTTAACAAGACCTTAACGAAGATCATGAAAAAGACGGTGTCCCGAAATAAGAAGGACTGGCACGAGAGACTGCATGAAGCTCTCTGGACGTATCGAACTACGTTCAAAACGGTCACGAACACAACGCCTATGCATTGGTATTCGGTACAGAGGCGATACTCCCCCTCGAGATAGAGCTACCCTCTTTACGAATGGCGGTTCATTACGAGCTAACGGACGAAGAGAATGCTCACCTTCAGCTTGAGGAGCTCGATGCCCTTGATGAAACCTGGCTCATGGAGCAACAAAATCTGGAGGCTTATAAAGCAAAGATGATGCGCTCATACAAAAGATTGACTAGGCCGAGAACATTCCGCCAAGGCGAACTTGTGCTAGTGGTTAAAAGACCTATGATCCCTAATCGCGCCAAGCGAGGGAAATTCGAACCGAACTATGAAGGCCCGTATATCATAGACAAGGTCTACCAGGGTGGGGCTTATCTACTCATGGACATGCATGGCGAAAGACCTTTCAGGCCAATAAATGTTCGCTTCATGAAGAAATACTACGCCTGACGAGTCACGGCCTGGGTCAACGATAGATGACGACGCCTATGTCCGCTAACTATCTTCCTAAGCCCAAAACTCTATAAGTAGTAGCCATTGACAGACCGAAACGTCCTTAAACTAACAATGGACCGAAACGTCCTTAAACTAACGACGGACCGAAACGTCCTAAAACTAACAATGGACCACTATGTCCTAAAATTGGCGTCGGATCAAAACGTCCTTAAACTAACGATGGACCATTATGTCCTAAAACTAGCTATTGACCGAGACATCGATAAACTACTGTGGACTGCAGCATCCCAAGGCTGACACAAAAAATATAGAAAGAAAAGAAATATCGAAAGAATAAATAAAAGAGAAAGAAAAAGAAAACGGTATGTCCATAAGCAAAACGGGCACGGATGAAAGCCCGAAAGGGCTCCGTGAGTAAAAACAGCAGGGCTACCGGCGAGTTTTTGTGAAAACCCGAAAGGGCACAAGCTCGTTAAAAGACACTTGCAAGGTCTTCTCGACCTTGTGAGGAGAAACCACCCGTGTGAGATCCTTACGACTCACAAGGGAGCAACACACTTAGGGATCCCCACGATTCCTAAGGAGAAATTACACTTGCGAGATCCTCACGACTCGTAAGGAGAACCCTCTTATGGGACCCTCATGGCTCATAAGATTCAAAGGATCCCCACGATTCCTAAGGAGAAATTACACTTGCGAGATCCTCACGACTCGTAAGGAGAACCCTCTTATGGGACCCTCACGGCTCATAAGATTCAAAAGTCTTAAGCTACAGGGATCTGAACTTGTTCTTAAGCGGCCACCATAACCTCCAATGTTGCCCTACAAGTGGCTCAATGCCGACCCTTGTATACAATCCACGGGCGTGAATAAATATTTCCCTAACAAAGCCCCATCCGTGACTAGGGATATGTTTACACAACGAACAACCCTTGTAAGTCCTCTTGACTTAAAAGGAGAAAATATTCTTGTAAGATCCTTACGACTTATGAGAAGCCATACACTTAGGAGTCCTCACAATTCCTAAGGAGAAAACGCACCTACGAGATCCTCACGACTCGCAGGGAGAAATATCTTTATGAGACCCTTACGGCTCATGAAGTCAAAAGCCTTAGTCGACAGGATCCTAACCCTGTTCGCTAAGCTACCTTTGTTCGACATTGACAAAGGCAAATGATGATTCGCTCCAGGCAATATCCCAGTTGTAGCGGTGCTGATGCCGAAATCGGTATCTAATTCCAAGATTTCAGTGAGAAGCTAGCGAGCCATACGTGCATACGAAATAGCCGAAATGATGGGGCAACTTGCAAACAAAACCAGCAAGTAAAAATGTACGCATGCAAAATAGCCGAAATGATTGGGCAATTCACAATAAAAAGCAACGAGTAAAAATAAAATAAATAGCCGAAATGATTGGACGCCGCGAAAAAAAGCTGAAGTGATTGGGCAATCGCGACCTTCGCGATATAAAAGCTGAAATGATAGAGCATCGCGGAAAGAAATAAAGAAAAATGAAATTTATGCCCTACAGGTGATATCACATCAATCCTTGTATACAATCCAGGGGCACAAACAAAGATGGAATCACACCTTCCCTCCCCAGGCTCCAACAGAAAACGAAGCCAAATCTCGATGGTTCAGGGATAGCCTAGGGATCACCAGCAGCGTTCCTCCCCATTCCAGCAGGATTCAAACGCTGCAATCAGCCCTGGAGCTATGGCGAAGCCCCTACTCCAAATCTCGATGGTTCCCAGACAACCTGGAGACCGCTTCGATATTCGTCTCATTACAACAGACGCAACGTCATCCATATGGCCCCGTTTCGGAAACACGTCATCCACATGACCTCGTCGTGGAAATAGGTCATCCACATGACCCCGTCTCGGAAATACGTCATCCACATGACCCCGTCACGGAAATACATCATCCATATGACCCCGTCGTGGAAATACGGCATCCACATGACCCCGTCTCGGAAATACGTCAGCCACATGACCCCGTCGCGGAAATACGTCATCCACATGACCCCGTCTCGGAAATATGTCATCCACATGACCCCGTCACGGAAATACGTCATCCACATGACCCCATCGCGGAAATACGTCACCCACATGACCCCGTCTCGGAAACAGTCATCCATATGACCCCGTCGTGGAAATAGGTCATCCACATGACCCCGTCGTGGAAATACGTCACCTATATGACCCCGTCGCGGAAATACGCCACCTACATGACCCCGCCTCGGAAATACATCATCCAACGACTCCGTGGAACACGGCCAAAATTAACCTTGACCCCGTGGGAAACACCTGGAGCAACTTCTGAAGCCGTGAAAGGCGGATAATGTCAATCTCACTAAACACTTACTGGTCCTCTCGATTCGTAAGGAAGAAAACTTTCTTCTAAGATCCTTACGACTTATAAGGGAAAACACACTTAGGAATCCTCATGATTCCTAAGGAGAAAATACACCTACGAGATCCTCTCGACTCGTAGGGAGAAAGTCTTCATGAGACCCTCACGGCTCATGAAGTTGAAAAGTCTTAGGTAGCAGATCCGAACTTGCTTCCTAAGCCATCACTACCCCTCGAAGAAGTCAAAACAAGATGCTCACTCTGTTATCTACAGGCTACGCTTACTAAAGTGACATGCCGGCAACAAAAAAAGAGAAGAAAGCGACAAAGTGAACATTTGATTCGAATTTGGTTAAGCGTTCGAAGCATACCTGTTCATGCATGTGCAAAAGATTTAGTACATAAAATAAAACATGCTGAAATGAGGAATTTTCCATTCATACTTCGAAAAGTTCTTACAATCATGAAAGCAGTAAACGAAAACATCATTAAAATGATTACAATGGTAAAACCTCAGATCCAGGGTATGGATTGAGGAATTCGAAAGTAAGGCCGTCTAGAATCTTTCTGGCCTTTCTGACCATTCTCGTGTGCATCCTCTCGTGCTCATGAGTATCGAGATCCTCGCCAATGTCTTCCTCCCTTTGATAAGAAGCGATTATCATCGTCTGTTGGAAAGTTTGATGCAGAATATCAATGAGGTTATCTCGCCGCTTCTTCGAGATCAGCCCCGACAGGTACACTGAATGCACCTTTTCTTCGGCATCATCCAGCGCATTAAGCGGCATGGCTTCGTGAAACCCAGAAAGTGCTCCCCAAATCTCTCCCACTATGATTTTCAAGAGAGCGGAATGGCGAGGAAGCAGTCGACCGACGTGTGCATACAGACGATCCATAATCTCCGCACATTGGGCATCTGTAAACTCTTGGTTCTGGCAACGACCCTGTACGCGAATATCCTCATAAGAGATAAACTCGTTCAGACTATATAAATGAACAGCCATAGTGCCTGAAAAGAAACATCATTAAACGATTAGAAATGAGGAAAAACAAGCACATGGATTTAAACGACTCTTGATATCCTCATGGAGAAAACAAATTCTAATTATGACACCTAACGAATTTGAATTTGTGAGGAAATCCTCAAGAAAATTCTCATTAAATGAGAGATCCCTCGGGACAAGGAGAAAATCTCCCTTTGAGAGCAATGCTCTATGACAGAGTGACACTTATCAAGCTCTGATCATGAAGGAATAAAATTCCTCAAGAGCCTGGCTCTGTAAAGATAATGGAAAAAACCCATCAGAAAAAGAAAATTAAAATCAATTTTTTTTATGAATTAAAAATTCTGGGATCCTCAAGATCCATGAACAAACTCTTAAGAGTTTTTCCACAAGAGATTAAGAAATCTACATGTTACCAAAAGAGCAGAGCTCTGTTCATGGGCTAAGAAACCCCAAGAAAAGATCTCTTTAAGATCTATAGGTTCAAGAGAGCAAAGCTCTATTAATGAAACCCTAAAAGAATTTTCTTTAGATCAAAGATCTATGAAGAGCAAGGCTCTGTTAATGGGTAAAACCTTAATTTATTAAAAGTTTTAAACTTTATCTAAGTTCTGACAGAGTTTTGACTCTTAAAAAGTTCTTAAACAAAAGAGCTATGCTCAGTGGGAGAATGAAATTCTCAGAAGAGATAATTCTCAAGAAGAAGATGAAAATCATCTAAGGGACCAAAGGTCCTATTTATAGGCATTGAAACGCCTCTTCAACTTCTGAGTTGATCCAAGGGCGCAGATGCTGCCACTGCTGCACTCACGTATGGGCCACGTGAGCGCAACGGTGATGGGCATTTGTTTCCCCCAATCAGAGCAAAACTCTGTTTTGAAATTCAAAATTCAAAAATTGAAGCAACGCTTCAGATCCAGCGCTAGGCGCGCTGCGCGCCATGTGTCAAATATGGATGCGCTACCGCCAGGTGCGCTGCGCCCTAGACAGTGCACCATGTGTGCGCTAGCGATAGGCGCGCTGCGCGGCACGTGTCAAACACGGGTGTTTCCCCAATTAGAGCAAAGCTCTGTTCAGAATTCAAAATTTGAATTACAACTGCGCTTTTATAAAAGCGCTTCGCTACAACTAGCGCACCTCGTGCAAAGCACATAGGCGCTAGCTCTAGGTGCGCTGCGCTCCAAGTAGCGCATCACGTGCAAAGCATGTGTGCGCTAGCGCTAAGAGCGCTGCGCTCCAATTAGCGCACCATGGGCAAAGCGCACCATGGGCAGAGCGCATAAGCGCTAGCGCTGGAACTAAATGTTCCTCACCGTTGGATCAAATATCCAACGGATATGATTAAATCATCAGTTAACAAGAATAAAATTCTGTTGAATCTTTCCAAACAGAAAAGATTGTGCCCTGAATTTGAAACACTGTTGGATCAATGATCCAATGGTGGTTAAAAATCACTAAAATACAGAACAAATTCTGTAAAGAAGGAAAGATTTCTCAATTTTGTTAAAACAAGAAGATTATCTTCTATAAAACAGAAGCCTTAGGATCAAAGATCCAACGGTGGGAAATATTCCAAATCAATCAGAGAAATATCTCTCAAAACTGATTTAACAAATCATTTGGCCCTATATAAAAGACCCTAGACTTCAAGTCATGGATATAGAAAAGAGAGAGAAAAACCCTCTGCAAAATTTTGAGAAAAAGAAGAGCAAGCTCTTAGAAAAAAGAAGATTTTTCTTCATCTTCAAGATAAAGAACTATGTTCTTGAATAACAAAGATGAAACCATCTCGTAGAAAGAAGAACCATCTTCTAAAATGATCTTAGATCTATAAAAAGACCAATGTCTTTGATTAAAACGCAAAAGATCAAAAAGATCTAATCATAAAAAAAAGAAGTATTTTACTTCATTTACAGATCTTTTGATCTATAAAGGCAGAGCCTTTTATATAAACAAGAACTATTGTTCTTGGATCTTGAGGCAAAGCCTCCTTTGAAGAACATAAATTTTTTCTTTGATCTTAAAATTGATCAGATGCGCTCTGCGCTATTGAAAAGAGCCTTACACTTATGAATTGTGCCCTTGCGCTCATTGGACCGGCGCTCAGCGCCAAAACCTGCCACGTGTCAACCAGAGACACAATCTGCGCTTTACGCTTCTAAAACAGAGCACTGCGCTCATGGGCTGGAGCTCAGCGCCAAGCGCGCCGCGTGTCACTCATTGGTACGCCAACAGACTAGCGCAACGCGCTCATAAATTAAAAGCGCAATGAGCTAATGAACTAGCGCTTAGCGCTAAGAGCGACACGTGTCCTCTTCGTGTGCGCTACCCGATAGAAGCGCAATGCGCTTTTTGACTGGCGCAAAGCGCCCGGTATGCCACGTGGCGCATTATCAGAACACAATTTGTTCTGATCAAGACAAAATATTTCAGGGCCCAATGCCTAGCATTATTAAAAGGGCTAGGCCCAAATAAAGGCTTAATAAGCCAGAGCAAAAAATGTTAAAACATTTTAATTGGACTTAGCCCAATTCTGGCCATAAGTCCTCAACTTATCTTGAACTGAGCACATCTGCTCTTTCAACCAACTCACCTTGGTTCAAGGGTACATCTCTTCACTCCTTTGATATTTGTCGTTGTAATTCCTCAACGTCTTCAAAGAGGTGACGGATCCCGACAACCACACATTTCATGGACTGTGGGGTCCCTAAATTCACAGACTATGATGTTCTTAATCTCGACCGTGATGTCTTAAAACTAACAATGGACTGTGGGGTCCTTAAACTCATGGACTATGATGTCCTTAACCTCGACCGTGATGTCTTAAAACTAACATTGGACTGTGGAGTCCTTAAATCCACGGACTATGATGTCCTTAACCTCGACCGCGATGTCTTTAAACTAACATTGGACCGAGATGTCCCTAAACTAACAATCGACCGTAATGTCCCTAAATTAATTACCGACCGCAATGCCTCTAAACTGAACAACATAGCCCAATTGCTCTCTTATCGGATCTAAACGATCCCGTTAAGATTATTTTAGCTTAAAATTAGACTAACGTATCCTTAACAAATGTTTAAGTTGATCTTAGTCTCAAATGAGGCTAACGTATCCTTAAACTTAAAACCCCCCAAACCCAAATCTAAGAAAGATATGGATTTGGACTAGTCCACGCCCTACGGGCGACAACATAACTTAGTCTCCGTATACAATCCACGGGCAACCACAAACAAAACAAACACCCACGACACGAAGTGACCATCTGGACAAGGAGAAAGTTGTTATCGTGATGCGGTAGCGTAATTAACTGCAGGGGCTTGCGTCTGCAGGGAAGAGCGTCCCCACAATCAAAAACCCCTCAGATGAGGCGGAATTTGACGAAGTCTGCTACATTTGCCGCATCCGTTTAAACCTTCTATACATGATGCCATAAATCAACTTGGCATCTTCGGAGAGGTGGACGGATAGCGCCAATTAGCATATGCCCCGAATTTCAGGCTAGACGTTTGCCGCGTCTCTGCCGCGTCTTTCGGAGGGGAACAGATTCTGGCACTCCCGGTGGGACCTTTTCCACTTTCCGCTCCACACTTCGTGTGTCGTGTTCGCGAACGAATCGCGGTTTATTAATGGTTGCCCTTGGGTTTCGAGATACTAAGATTTAGCGTTTTGATCGGTGCAGAAAGCAAAGGATCAATGGCGTCTACTTATGCAAAGTGTTCCACATGCAACTGCAATCCACGTTCTGCCTCAACTGGGGGCATAACTTATGGGTCCCAGGCGGCTTCCCTGTTCACGATGCCGGTGGAACAGGTCACCCAAGCCACCACAGGATTGTTTTTCGGGACCATGCTCCCGCCAATGAGCTTCAGCGCTCCTATGCCAGCACCGGAAGCTCCCAAGACGTCGGTCTTCGATCGGCTTGCTACTACCGAGGCCCCTCTCAACGGGTCGTCTAGCTCCAACTCCTCGGTCTTCGCCAGACTGAGCCTGAACTCCGATGGGCCTGCCAAGAAGCCCATGATACCTGAAGTGGTCATCCCAAAGAAGATAGCCATCTCTGCTCCTGAAGTCGTCAAGGCGGCTTCTCCTGCCAAAGAGTCGGTCTTTACAAGACTGACTATTCCGGCTCCCGTTCCTGCTCGAAGGTCTGTCTTTGACAGATTGGATACCGCTACTCAAAAGACGTCAGTCTTCAAGAGGCTGACACCAGCGGTGCCTCATCTGGACAGGGGGCAAGACAAAGCCATCCCCATCGCCGAACCAGCCCCAACAGTTCGACACGCTCGACGTCGCCACTGGCGCCGAGTAAGGAAGGCCGGGGGCAACTCCCCCTCCGGGTTAACTCCACCAGCTCCAACGATGGAAATTAATGTTGTTGTTCCAACCAGAAACAGCTTTGAGCTACTGAACAAGGTGCGCAAGAATTCGCCTACCGCCGTATTAAAAAGGTCTCCCCGCCGGTGGAGACTGTTACAGAAGTGAAGCCGGAACAGTCCCCTCAACGACTGTCTTCTAAAGTTTATAAAATCTGGCGACAAGTCCGAGAGTCAGTGATCGATCAAAACTACCTCCGCCGACAGTAGAAGACGAAGGTTCAGCCGGAAAGGAACCGTCCCAGTAAGCCGCAAAAGACAACAACCACTTGGGTGCCCGCTACAACGGCCCCCTCCACGTTGACTACTCAAAAGAAAAGGAGGCCAGAGAAAGCCCCTGTAAACGTGGCAGACCACAAAAACACCGAGCCCAAACGCCCTAAGTCTGGGGGCATGGTAGTATATTCTGTTTACATGGCTTCCGGAAAAGAGGATAGCCGCGCTTCTACGGGCCACCGACCACTCACCCGATCCATCACAAGAGCTCAGGAACAACAATAGCAGAAGCTTCAAGAGATGCTGACTGCAATGGCCGCACTTATCGGGCCAAAAGAAAGCCCGGAAGCGTCATCGGAACAACGTCACGAACAAGAAACTGATGCTGACTTCCTTCTCAGAGTCCTCGAAAAGAAGGACAAAGAAGCCGCAGAGCAAACGGCTAACATAAAGCGAATGGCACTTCTCTTCCAAGACATGGTGGGCATGATGATCTAGCCGGATCCCCCAGTCGAAGATCCTCCAGTAATAATTGAAGATGATAGAGGAGAAACATCAAACCCTCTGCCGGCTCTGTCAACAGCCAAGGAAGAGACAATCTCCAAGGCCGCCTTGGATGACTATATCGCTCAGCAGATACAAGTTCACCAGGCAAATGAAGCGGCCGGGCAAATTTTTAAAACTGGGCGACCGTATCCAGGCTGGTATGATCAGATAAAGTACCCACCGGGCTACACGATCCCCAAATTCCATGTGTACAAGGGGACAGGCAACCCCCATCAACATAATCGCTCAGTTCAGGGCTCTTTGTAGCGATACTGGTGGCGATGATAAACTGTTGCTTCGCCAGTTCGTCGGCAGCTTATCGGAAACGGCGTTTGAGTGGTACTCCGAATTCCCAAATGACTCCGTCAAAACTTTCACAGAAATGGAGTTATTGTTCACCCAGCGATTCTCAAGTGCTAGTGAACGCACTCAATAACGGCATTGATCAATGCCAGGATGAAGCCGGGCAAGACGTGGGTTTAGTACGCAATCCGATGGCGGAACATATGGTCGAAATGCGAACAACGTATCGAAGAAGCACCAGCGGTGGGCATGTTTGTGGGCACCCTAGACCCTCATGCGACTATTTCACAGTTCATGATATTCTTCAAACCGACCACGTTCCAGGCTCTAATCGACAAGCTGGCCCAGATGGACCAAATGGGTCATAGACCATCTCCCCCGAAGCCAAAACCGCGGAACGAAAAGGGTAAAGGGAAGGCGATCTTCGTTGCGAACACCCAACAGCAGCCCAGCGCCCCAAAGCTAGAGGATCAACTGGAAGAGAGACGACGCTATTATAATGAGAAGATGAAGCGTTCTTACTTGTTCCCACGGGACAAAATGAAGAGACTATTCGAGCTGGCGGTGCGCAACAGGCTTATCAATTTGCCGAATCCAAGGCGACCATCGCAACCCGGCGAAGCGAATAATCCCAATTATTGCCCTTAGCACCAAACGGTAAGCCATCCAATCGAAAATTGCTTCGTCTTTAAGGGATGGATCGAGGATCAGTACCTACAAGGCAAGTTTGCGCTGTTGGAGAAGTGAAAAGTAAATCCACCACAGCCGCACACTCCTAAGAAAACGGACATACCAGGGGCAACGTGCTCTTTTGTTGAAGAAGCTCCATGGGAGGTCGTTCTTTCGGCCAAAACCAAAAGGATGCTGAATGATCTCCAGACATGCTCGGCAATCAGGTGGAAGACTTTGCTGGAACCCCAGGTCATCGAAGGGATGCTGAAGCCGCGCCCAACTCCAAAGATTAGTGGAGATAGCCAAAGTGCTCACACCCAGCCGTCGAAATATTCAAAGAAGAAAAAGAAATCCAAGAAGCCCGTGAAGCCTGGAGACAAGCGCACGGACCTACGAAAACAGATCGACGCGATGGAAGAGTATAACCAGAAGGTGCGGACTCCGATCACGCTCCAAGAATTCCTCGGCCACGTCCTTGAGGACGAAGATGATAGAGAAGATTCTTCGGATGGATCTGAAGACTACATAGCAAGTTGCCATATGATCTCTCACTCGTTCACAAACGAAGAAGAAGCTCCTTGCACCGAGAAACCGGGGGTAGAGCCTGAACCGGAACTTCTATGGCCGTCAAACGAAATGATCGACGCCTTCCTAAATGAAATTCATCTGAAAAGTAAAGCTGATCGGGAGCGTGAGATGGCCATATTTGAAAAGGCCAAACGCCGGCGACTGGACGAAAGGGTTGAAACACCTCCGCCGAATCAAAGGATATCTGTCGCAGATAAAAACAAGTTCAAGACGAGGAAAAAGTTTGCTAAAGCCATATCGATGGGAATGAAGCTACCACCCTCCGAAGGAAATGTCCCTGGTAAAGCAGAAACACATCCTAACTACTGTTATACCATCAAATGATTGCGCACCCTACTGAGGAATGCAACGCTTTTAAAAGATGGTGGCAAGGGTATGTTGCTCACCGGCAACATTTTAAGCGGATGAAACACAAAAGTCGTCGGGAGCGAAGAAGTACGACCGAGGAGCATAAAAGAACCACCGGCAATTGTTGCGTGATTAACGCCGGGGGATCACAAGTTCTCACATTCGGGAGCGACTCTGACGAGGAAATAGCTCTTGGCCCTCTCTTTAAAGAGTCCACTTTGGGAAAAGAGGAAGAACCGAAGGCTTGCGAAAATATCCAGCTCCGCAATCGTACACTTCTAGAAAAGAATCTTGGACCCGCGAACAGAAAAGATAAAGGAAAAGAGAAGGTCTCTGAAGATATCACCCTAGATGACCAAGTCATGAAAGAGCTGACCGCCAAGGACCCGCCAATGAAAAGTAAGGTGGACTGCAACATTCTAGCACACTTGAGGAAGTTACCCTCGCAGCTCAGCATTCTCAACGCTCTTTTACTATCAAAAGAAGCAAGGGACTCATGGATCAAGGCGCTACAAGAGCCAGAGCAATTCCAAGCTTTTCTCGCCGAAGAAAAGATGAAGGACGAGATGGAAGAAGTACACACAGCCGATATTACTTTCGGCGATGAAGATTTCCTCCTTGGGACATGCGAGCACAACCGTCCCCTATATGTCTCCGGATATTGTCACGATATCAAGATAGGCAAAATCCTGGTCGACAATGGGTCTTTCGTCAATCTCCTCAACGTGCGAGTGTTGAAGGAAATCTGCATGAGCGTTCAGCACCTCACACGTGATAAAATCACCATCACCGGCTTCGATTCCCAGTCATCACGGATCCTCGGGTCTGTGATACTGACGCTGCGCTTCGGACTACTCGTCACAGATATTAAATTTCACGTCATTGACGCCATGACCTGCTATAATGCTCTACTCGGCCGGTCTTGGTTACACGAGTACAACATCATCCCTTCTATACAACATCAGTGTATGAAGTATTTCAAGGATGGTCTCGAGTATACTATAACAGGAGAGTTAAACCCATTCTCCGTGAACGAAGTCCGCAAGTACGAAGATGCAAAATACTTCTTGCCAGACTTTGAAGACACAGAGAGATGTCACAAACCGGAGAACAAAGCTATCACCACCATTCCGATCTTCGGGAGTGATACCGAGGAGGAAGAAGAGATAGTTCACCTAGGTCCGCCCCAGTGCGACAAACCAGGACCGTCCGCTCCTATGTTGATCTTTGGCAGCGACTCGAAAGATGAGGTCCATGTTATATTCTCCGCTCGGCCTTCAATACAAACATTTGCTGATAAAGAGCAAAGTTTGCAAGTTGCCATGGTTCCACCCAAGCATCATAAAGAACTAGACGCGCTTAATACCTACAGTGTGGAAGAGCTGCAGACGTTCTATGTCTCTCCCAGGCGAGAAGGTGAAAAGGCGATCCTATTCTATCGATCTAGGGAAACTAAAGTAGAGAAGGAAATCTGGCACGGCGTGGATTCCACACTTGACAGGCTCCAGCCCATCCGTTTGCCTAGATATTACACAGACGGGCTAAGAAGACTCTTGAGACGACAAGGTGTACCCCTTAAGCAAACTGCTCGGCAAGCACGGTTCTATAACAGGATCTGGAACGTCCCTGGAACTCAGCGAAAGTTGCCCAACGGGAAAATGGAAATGATCGGGCTTGGATATGTTCAATCCAAGAAACGGGAATTACTTCGCGACTGCTACATCATACATGACTTTGATGAAGAAGGAGATACTTTTTGGGAAAATGCTAACCCTAAATCAGAAAGAGCTGCCGACGTAAAAATGCCCAGTCCGTCGTTTGAAGAACAAATGGAAAAGCTTATAAAGGAAGCGAGTCAAAAGGTTCAAGACGACCACAATCACGAAATGACCATCTATGAGAAAGCCAGGACGCAACGCTTTCTTCAACAGGCTGCGAAAGATGAAAATGCTCCTTCCTGTCAACCCGTTGTACAAAAGGCACAACACAGAGGCAGAAACAAACCCAAGAACGGGAAAGGCGTTCGAGAGCGATAAAGCGGGACCAAGAAGCCACGCGATTGGGAATCGAGTAATCCAGATTCGTCTCTTATAAAGAAGATGAGTCGAGCATACTCTTTTCCTCAGAACAAAACACGGAAGATACTCGATCTCGCCATAAGATATCAACTGATTATACTCCCAGAGTCCAAGCACCTCGAGCAAGCCAACGAGATCT
This sequence comes from Agapanthus africanus, assembly GCA_030015575.1. Taxonomy (NCBI): domain Eukaryota; kingdom Viridiplantae; phylum Streptophyta; class Magnoliopsida; order Asparagales; family Amaryllidaceae; genus Agapanthus; species Agapanthus africanus. The sequence goes on from CM057338.1 coordinate 60,065,305, forward strand.
CTCACCCAGACTGTTGCTCTTATCACCGAGCAATAGGACATCCTCTTGAGGACTGCTTCACCTTCAAGAACTGGGTAATATCAGCTTGGCAAGTTCGCTCTATCTAGCAGCTGGAAGGTAACCCCGCTACAGAAGCATAAACCCAAATCCACGAGGGTAGAACCAGATCAACATCGGTCTTGGAAGCGAGCTCGTACCTGTCACATGATAATGCTATCAAAAGAAGAGCCCGAGGATATGGATGACCTCCCATGGTGCTTCAAAAACAACGACGATGAGGTGATCTCAGAGTTTCCACCGGCGCCGAAAGAGCTGGAAGTGGAATACATACCACCGCAGATGAGCTCAAGAAAATTGATTTGGGGACGGCAAGTGACCCGCGGCCGACGTTCGTCAGCGAATTTCTGTCTGAAGAAAGGGTGGTTACACTAAAAGACGTGCTCATGCATCATAAAGATTTCTTCGCATGGAATTATTCCGAGATGCCAGGACTAGATCCGAGATTGCTGTACACAAATTGGCCATATCCCCGGATGTCAAGCTAATCAAAAAAGCACCGAGAAGGATGCGGCTCGAGCTCAAGATGAGCATCAACGCCGAGGTCAAGAAGCTAATCGACTCTGGTTTCATCCAAGAGGTGCAGTATCCTGACTGGATCGCTAACATCATCCCGGTGATGAAGAAAAATGGGACAGTGCGCATATGTGTGGACTTTCAGGATCTCAATAAAGCCTGCCCGAAAGACGACTTCCCAGTACCGGTTACTGAGATGATGATAGACAATACGTCCACCCACGAGGTTTTCTCCTTCATGGACAGCTCGTCAGGATACAATCAGATAAAAATGCATCCCGAAGACCAGAAGCACACCGCTTTCCGGACCCCTTTGGGTATATTCTACTACAAGGTGATGCCCTTCGGCCTAAAGAACGACGGTGCCACCTATCAGAGGGTTATGACGAAGATCTTCGATGACCTCATATATGAAGTCGTCGAATGCTATATTGACGACCTTGTGGTTAAGAGAAAATCATACGAGGAGCATTTAGAACATCTGAAGACCGTATTTCAACGCCTTCGTAAATACAACTTGAAAATGAACCCCCTCAAATGCGCGTTCGGAGTTTCCTCGGGCAAATTCCTAGGATTCATCGTCCGACATCGAGACATCGAGATAGATCCGTCGAAGATTAAGGCGATCATGGAAATGCCCTCGCCAAAGACTTTCAAAAAATTGCGGTCTCTCCAAGGGAAGCTCGCGTATATCCATCGATTTATAACCAATCTCTTAGGGAAATGCCGTCTTTACAGCCACTTGATGAAGAAGGGAGCCCCTTTCGTCTGGGATCGCAAATGCCAAAGCGCGCTAGACGAGATCAAACAGTACCTGCAGAACCCGCCAGTGCTGGCTGCTCCGGTAAAAAAAAAGCCTCTCATTTTGTATACAACCGCCCTTGAAGGTTCCTTAGGCGCATTATGGGCACAAGAGAACGACCAAGGGAAGGAGAGAGCCCTCTACTATTTGAGTCGAGTTCTACTGGGGGCAGAAAGCAATTATTCTCCCATTGAAAAGCACTGCTTGGCATTGATCTTCGCGATAACGAAGCTCAGACACTATGCCTTGGCGCATGAAGTCCGCCTCATATCGAAGGTGGATCCTCTCAAGTATTTGATTTCAAAGGCCATATTGATGGGGCGGCTCGCTAAATGGGCCTTTCTCTTGATGGAGTTCTCGATAACTTATCAGCCTCTTAAGGCGGTGAAAGGCCAAGCCATCGCCGACTTCCTAGCTGAGCATCCGATACCTGCCGATTCTCCCTTGAATTACGAACTGCCAGACGAACATGCGTTTGACACGATTGACGGAAATGATACCCGGTGGGAACTTTACTTCGATAGAGCATCCTTCATGAAGAGGCGCAAACAAAACACCCCCATAATCAAATCAGGGGTAGGCCTCATTTTCGTAACTCCACAAGGAAGGATAATGCGCTTTGCCTTCCCCTTAACAGAGTCGAGGACGAACAATGAAGCCGAGTATGAAGCCTTGATAGCAGGTGTCGAGATCGTCGTCGACATGGAGATTGAAAACCTTCTCATATACGTAGACTCCCAACTGGTCGTTAATCAAGTAAACAACGATTATCAAATGTGCAAACCAGAACCGGTGAAGTACGGCGAGAGAGTACAGCAACTGCTGACTAAAATTCCTTCCTACACCTTGGAAAGCATACCGCGTGCGGAAAATAGCAAAGCGGATGCATTAGCCAAGCTTGCTAAAGAATTGGCCGATGAGAACCTCGATGGTGTAAGAATCGTGGTACAAAGCCGTCGAGTTCTTGCACCGGCAGAAATATCTCCGGAGTCGTCCGAGGAAAAGGGAACGACCGAGCAAATGTCTCTACAAGTAAAAGACCAAGAAAAGGTTGAAGATTGGAGAGAATTCTTTATAGACTACTTCAAATCCCGTCGAACGCCTGAAGATGCGTCCTCAAGACATCAGCTTATGAAACGAGCTCTATCTTTTGCCTTCGTCAATGATACTTTATACAAGAGGTCATTTGATTCTCTGTGGTTAAGATGCCTGGGACCTGAAGAAGCAAAAAGAGTCGTCCAAGAAACTCACGATGGACTCTGCCGCTCTCACCAAGCCTGGCCGAAGATGAAACTGAAAATCAAACGGATGGGTTATTATTGGCCCACGATGATTCAAGACTGCCTCGAGTATGCGAAGCAATGCCACTCGTGCCAGATTCACGGGGACTTCATCCATCAGCATCCGAATCCATTACATCCGACAGTGGCTAGCTGGCCGTTCGAAATGTAGGGGACTGACATAATCGGCCCCATCGAACCAGCATCGTCCAGAGGACATCGGTTCATTTTGGCGACAACTGATTACCTCTCCAAATGGGCAGAAGCAGTACCGCTGAGGGAGGTGAAAACGGAGAATATCCTCTATTTCTTCAAAACACACGTCATATATCGGTTTGGCACTCCGCGACAGATTATCTCCGATAACGGACCAGCCTATAGAAGCCACAAGATCAGCCGCTTCGCACAACAACATAATATAGACTGGAGATACTCTTCAGTTTATAATCTCCGAGCTAACGGTCTAGCTGAGGCTTTCAACAAGACCTTGACAAAGATCGTGAAAAAGACGGTATCTCGAAATAAAAAGGACTGGCATAAGAGACTGCATGAAGCTCTCTGGGCGTATCGGACCATGTTCAAGACGGCCACGAACACAACACCGTACGCATTGGTATTCGGTATAGAAGCGGTACTCCCCCTCGAGATAGAGCTACCCTCTCTACGAATGGCAGTTCATTACGAGCTAACGGACGAAGAGAATGCTCACCTTCGGCTTGAGGAGCTCGACGCCCTTGATGAAACCCGGATCATAGCGCAACAAAATCTGGAAGCTTACAAAGCAAAGATGACGCGCTCATACGAAAGATTAGCTGGGCCGAGAACATTCCGCCAAGGCGAACTCGTGCTAGTGGTCAAAAGACCTATGATCCCTAATCGTGCCAAGCGGGGGAAATTCGAGCCGAACTATGAAGGCCCATATATCATAGACAAGGTCTACCAGGGTGGAGCCTATCTACTCATGGACATGCATGGTGAAAGGCCCTTTAGGCCAATAAACGGTCGCTTCCTGAAGAAGTACTACGCTTGACGAGTCACGGCCTAGGTCAATGATAGATGACGATGCCTATGTTCGCTCGCTATCTTCCTAAGCCCAAACTCTATAAGTAACCGGCTTCCTTTACAACGGACCGAAACGTCATTAAACTAACAACGGACCGAAACGTCCTTAAACTAATATCGGACCGAAACATTCTTAAACTACCAATGGACCATTATGTCCTAAAACTAGCCGTTGACCGAGAGGTCGATAAGCTACGATGGATTGCAACGTCCCAAAGCTGATACAAAAAAAAAGAATAAAACAAAAAAAAAGAGAGAGAAAAGAAAAAGAAAACGGTATGTCCATAAGCAAAATGGGCACGGATGAAAACCCGAAAGGACTCCGTGAGTAAAAACAGCAGGGCTACCGGCGAGTTTTGTGAAAACCCGAAAGGGCGCAATCTCGTTAAAAAGACACTTGCAAGGTCCTCTCAACTTTGTAAGGAGAAACCACCTGCGTGAGATCCTTACGACTCACAAGGGAGCAACACACTTAGGGATCCCCACGATTCCTAAGGAGAAACACACTTGCGAGTTCCTTAAGACTCATAAGGAGAACCCTCTTATGGGACCCTCACGGCTCATAAGATTTGAAAGTCTTAAGCTACAGGGATCTGAATCTGTTCTTAAGCAGCCCCCACAACCTCCGATACTGCCCTACAAGCGGCTCAATGCTGACCCTTGTATACAATCCACGGGCGCAAATAAACATTTTCCTAACAAAGTCCCACCCGTGACTAGGGATATGTTCGCACGAGGAGCAACCCTTGTGAGTCCTCTCAACTTACAAGGAGAAAACACTCTTGTAAGATCCTTACGACTTATAAGAGAACATACACTTAGGAGTCCTCACGATTCCTAAGGAGAAAACGCACCTACGAGATCCTCACGACTTGTAGGGAGAAATACCTTCATGAGACCCTTATGGCTCATGAAGTCAAAAGCCTTAGTCGACAGGATCCTAACCCTGTTCGCTAAGCCACCTTTGTTCGATATCGACAGAGGCAAATGATGATTCGCTCCTGGTAATATCCCTGTTGTAGCGGTGCTGATGCCGAAATCGGTGTCTAATCCCAACTTTGCAGTGAAAAGCTAGCAAGCCACACATGCATACGAAATAGCCGAAATAATGGGGCAACTTGCAAAAAAAAATCAGCAAGTAAAAAAATGTATGCATGCAAAATAGCCGAAATGATTGGGCAACTCGCAATAAAAAGCAGCGAGTAAAAATAAAGCAAATAGCCGAAATGATTGGGCACCGCGAAAAATAGCCGAAATGATTGGGCAATCGCGACCTTCGCGATATAAAAGCTGAAATGATAGAGTATTGCGGAAAGAAATAAAAAAATGATGAATGAAATTTATGCCTTACAGGTGATATCACATCAATCCCAGTATACGATCCAGGGGCGCAAACAAAGAGGGGATCACACCTTTCCTCCACAGGCTTCACCAGAAGAAGAAAACAAATCTCAACGGCTCACAGATAGCCTGCAGATCACCTCAACATTCGTCTTATTACAACGGACACAACATCTAGCAAAGCGGAACAGCGGCAACCTCCAGTTCCATGACTCGGCGGTGTACAGATGACCGAGAGTCAAACTCCGACTCCGTGAAATGCGGATAAAGTCAACCCTTCCTGGCTATATGGAATGCAGATTATGTCACTTCTGACCCCATGGAAAATGTCCAGAGAAGATCCTGGTCCTCGCAGAGCACGGCAATGATCCCGTGTGAAGCCATCCAAAGCGGATCCTGGTCCTCGTAGAGCACGGCAATGACCCCATGTGAAGCATCCAGAGCGGAGCCTGGTCCTCACCGAACACGGCAGTGAACCTGTGGGAAGCATCCAGAGCAAAATTCCTGGCTACGTGGAATGCAGATTATGTCATTTCTGACCCATGGAAAACGTCCAGAGCGGAGCCTGGTCCTCGCCGAACACGGCAGTGAACCCGTGGGAAGCATCCAGAGCAAAATTCCTGGTCACGTGGAACGCAGATTATGTCACTCCTGACCCCGTGGGAAACGTCCAGAGAGGATCCAGGTCCTCGCAGAGCACGGCAATGACCCCGTGTGAAGCATCCAGAGCGGAGCCTGGTCTTCACAGAACACGGCAGTGAACCCGTGGGAAGCATCCAGAGCAAAATTCCTGGCTACGTGGAACGCGGATTATGTCACTTCTGACCCCGTGGAAAACGTCCAGAGCGGATCCTGGTCCTCGCACAGCGCGGCAATGACCCCGTGTGAAGCATCCAGAGCGGAGCCTGGTCCTCGCCGAACACAGCAGTGAGCCCGTGGGAAGCATCCAGAGCAAAATTCCTGGCTATGTGGAACGCGGACTATGTCACTCCTGACCCCGTGGAAAACGTCCAGAGCGGATCCTGGTCCTCGCAGAGCGCGGCAATGACCCCATGTGAAGCATCCAGAGCAGAGCCTGGTCCTCGCCGAACTTGGCAGTGAACCCGTGGGAAGCATCCAGAGCAAAATTCCTGTTCACGTAGAACGCGGATTATGCCACTCCTGACCCTATGGGAAACGTTCACAGCGGATCCTGGTCCTCACAGAGCATGGCAACCCCGTGTGAAGCATCCAGAGCAGAGCCTGGTCCTCGCAGAACACGGCAGTGAACCCGTGGGAAACATCCAGAGCAAAATTCCTGGCTACGTGGAACGCGGATTATGTCACTCCTGACCCCGTGGAAAACGTCCAGAGCGGATCCTGGTCCTTGCAGAGCGTGTCAATGACCCCGTGTGAAGCATCCAGAGCGGAGCCTGGCCCTCGCCGAACACGGCAGTGAACCCGTGGGAAGCATCCAGAGCAAACATCGTACTGTGGGGTCTTTAAACCCACGGACTACGATGTCCTTAACCTCGACCGTGATGTCTTAAAACTAAACATCGGACTGTGGGGTCCTTAAACCCATGGACTATGATGTCCTTAACCTCGACCGTAATGCCTTTAAACTAACATTAGACTGTAGGGTCCTTAAACCCATAGACTATGATGTCCTTAACCTCGACTGTGATGTCTTAAAACTAACATTGGACTGTGAGGTCCTTAAACTCATGGACTAGATGTCCTTAACCTCGACCGTGATGTCTTAAAACTAACAACGGACTGTGGAGTCTTTAAATCTACGGACTATGATGTCCTTAACCTCGACCGCGATGTCTTTAAACTACGGTATCCTGGAAAACGTCTAGAGTGGAGCCTGGTCCTCGTAGAACACGGTAGTAAACCCATGGGAAGTATCTAGAGCAACCCCTAACTCCGTGAAATGCGGATAAGGGCAACTTTACCCATCACTTGCGGGTCCTCACGACTCGTAAGAGAGTAAATTCTCTTGTGAGATCCTTACGACTTTCAAGAGAAATCATGCACATAGGAATCCTCATGATTCTTAAGGAGAAACCACACCTACGGGATCCTCTCGACCGGTAGGGAGAAAATTCTTTATGAGACCCCCACGGCTCATAAAGTTGAAAATTCTTAGGAGGCAGACCTTAACCCTGAATCCTAAGCCATCGTTGTCCTGCAGAGAAATTGAGATAGACTATCCACAGAATACATTCAGTCAAAGAGATACACCATCATGAAGAAGAAATATGTCTTTTATTCATGAACCAAAATGAATACAAAGTACAATTCGTGGAAGAAACAAAAAATATACTCTTATTCAGGAGTATGTACAAAGGAAACAAAAATATGTATCTACAATTCTTCAAGTAGGCGGGCGATTTAGCAGATTGGTCAGCTCATCCCTCTTTCGTTGGACCTCGCCTTCGTGATTCAATATCGCCAAAAGACGGGCCTCCGCCTGAGCTTGTTGTGCCTGATATGAAGCAAGCCGACCTTCGAGCTCCTTCTCCGTAGCCTTGTGGGCCTCAACCCTTTCACGAGTGAACACGGCGGCTTTGTCGATAGCCACCACCTCCTTGATGGCCTCTTGAAGTACTCGCCAGAGTTCATACGCTTTATTCGCTTTGGCTATAAGGTTGGCTTGGAGCTCGTTCAGCGCCTTCGAAGCCAGCTCCCTCTCCAAGAATTTGCGGCCGAGCCTCTTCTCACACGACACCATGTTTGCCGCGCACCGTTTAATTAGCCCCCGCAAGCTCGCCTTCGCGGCCACAACCTCCGAAGGAAGGCGTGTATATTTGATTTGATCAAAGAATTATTTATAACCGCAATCAAGAACGGCGTCGCTTGGTAGCTAGCCGGTGAGTACGGGTCGGTCCACAGGGATTTTGTGTATTTTCTAATTGTTCTAACGAGTTAATTCCGATTGTTGTCGGATTGATTAAATATAAAAACTAAGTTGATCTAGACTAAAATCTTGCTAGGGTTAGGTTACGGTTAAGTTTTGAAAGTCAATATTCCTTACCGCTTTCTATGCCCTATTAAGATCTATGAGGTGTTATGGTAATAATTAATAAAGTGGATTAGTACCATCGGGAAGAAACGGTGTTTCTTTCTCTAGGTTCTTGTCCTTCCTTTCTTAATCCTTACCCTAACCTCCATGGAAAACACGCACAACCGGTCGTTTATACTACGGTATCACCGCTACCTCGTGGGATAGGGTGCCGTAAGGAGCTGTGTGTGCATGTATGCATGGAGTCCTATAAAAACGTATGATGGGCAGGAAAGGGGTGAGAGATCTTCATCTCTCAAGCCTTCCCCAAATCTAACCCTAACAAGCGAGGAGACTACTCACTCATTAGGGAATTGAAAAACATTTTCTAAACTATCTAATTAGGGCAGAGAATAAAATTTTACTAGGGCAGATAATAAAATTTAACTAGGGAAAGAATAAAAAGAAACTTACTCTAATTTTTATTTGATGCTCTCTTCATACATTGCATAGATCTGAATTTTTGATAAAATGAAATGAGGCACAAGAAGAGGCATAACCTAAAACAGGTTTTAGGGCTTCTATTTATAGAACATAGAAACCCTAGGGTTACAATCGAGTCATATCTGCAATTACAAGTTTACCCCTAAGAAAAGAACTAGTCAACACACCGCCAGTGCCACAAAGATTTTGCACCGACACGGGCGACACATTGCCGTGGATCCGCGGCCAAAATCCAGGTTTGGCCGCGGTTCCGCGGCCATTTAGTGGGCTTGTGGGCTGAAATTTCCTGGGGTTATGTCTGTTGCTGGTGTCTTCTGTTATTTTCAGTTGGTTCTTCAGAATGTCTTCTAGTTTTCTTTCAGATCTCCACAGTGCATAATGTCGTGGACTTTTACCGTTACTTCGTGTCGAAGTCTTGAACTTTGTGCCGCCTTTGTGCTTTGTAAACTTGTTCATTGATCTTTAATGTCTCTCAAAATGTAGGCACGATCAAGATTCCACCATTTATCGGTCGTAGTCTCACTTTGTATCATCTTTTTCATCAATTTTACTGTTTTTGTTCTGAGAACCTGTAACCTGCAACTATGTAGCAGACATGGGTCAAAAGCACCTGTTTATTTGTAAAATGAATAAGAATGGGGAATATAATAATGCAATATTATGATATGAACAAATACCCCCAAACTTATGTTTTGCTCGTCCTCGAGCAAACCTAGTTTTTATTCTCGAAAAAGACCTAGCCTCACTTTCGCAGGGAAACACGATTGCACTGAGCTCGTGCAATAAGCCGTTAAACCTCTAGGTGTCCCTTGTAGGAGGAGTGTTGTCTCCTGAGGGTTTTCAGCGGATACTACCCACAAAATCCTATCAATTCAGCCCATTGACTTTTATTCTCCAATTAGGTTTTCAAACAAGGAATTCTATTATCTTTGACTCATAAATTATCCACCCGTATTTTTTCACTCTTCCTTATCATTTAACTTAACATTATATATATTCTTGTGAATTTGCTGAGCTTTTGGCATCTTTTAAGATTTCCTTCTAGGGTTTCATTTCAACTTAAGAATTTTTATCATCTCTATTAAAGATATAATTCCTATTCTTCATTCCTATTTCTCATCTAAACCCCAATCACATACCCCTACGTGTGTGTATATATCACCCCTACACTTGGAAATTCAAATCAAGCTATTATACTCTTGTCTATCGTCCAAAGTACTTTTCAATTGGTGAATTTAGATGAAATTGCTCACATATTCTTCATGCGACCGTTAATACTTCTTGAGATACCAACGACCGATTACAAAATGTATTTGCACATTAAAGCTTAATTCCTAGTCTTGTAACACCTAAGGCTTTAGCAGTGACTCCCAAACCAGTTGGTCTAAGGCACTGGGTGATGAAGAACCCTCGCTAATTATTTTTTCTATTTTGCAGCCTTAAGTAATTACAAAAACCAGTGTTCATTTTTTTATCTCTTTATTCACACTTGTATTTTTATTTTATTTTCCTTCATACTAAGGACTTTTAGACAAAAGCATTTCAAGGTCTCTTCTACTATTCCAAGTTTCAAGGTTCGTGTTTGTGCAATTTATAGGGTATATATTTTCAGAATCTAGACTTAAGCTTAGGAATTATTTTTCAAACTTACAGTTTAATAAAAATTTCAATACTCTTCCCTTATTTTGACTCAGCCCAAGAAGTGAACTCAAAATTTGCCTATTTCTAAGTAAACTATAAAGAAATATATTTTCTACCATTAAATTTTAAGAAAGGTTAATTTTAGGGTTTTTAATTTATTAAGTCTAAGGTCTAGTAGTTCCTAACTAGTTAACCAATTTGTCAAACTCAAGTCAATTATGATCAAAATTGAACTTTTCAATTTTTATAATTTTTGAATTTTTTCAATTTTTATAGGTTTTAAAATAAGTATGCAAATGCAAAAAAAATATACATATGAATGCGAAGTAAGAAGGCTTACCGAGCATACCCCCAAACTTAAACTTGACAGTGTCCTCACTGTCAGGCTACACTAAGAGGGTCAAAATTGTCGGCGCTCCCATGTTTATTTTTTTATAGTTTTTTTTATTGTTAAAAGAAAAACAAAATAAATATACAACAAGCCCCCCCAAACTTAAGTGAAACAGTGTTTCCACTGTCTTAAGCGTTAAAGTTCAGAGTTAGGGAGGAGAAAAATCAAACTATACAAGGCCTTACACTGACCAAAGGTTAGCACCAACCATTAAAAAATTCTATCGTGATAATGGTAGGGTTGGTGAAAGAATGGAGTGTAGAGAAAGGAGTTGAGAAACACACAAGTCCGTATGGAAAGAAGAGTGGAATATGGTCTCGGTGGAGGAGAAGAATGGCGGAAAAGAGAAAGAAGTGTAGCACGAACTTGAGGGTGTAAATTGAGTGAATAAATTAGCGCAATTTGTGATGACCGATGTGTTAAAATCGATTGTGCTAATTTATCAACCCGTCGAGAAATGGGGTCAAATCCCTCAAGATTCGCAAGAAAACATGGGTACGTTGAACTTGGTAAACCATCCATTGGAAGCGAAAACGCGACGGATTCTTGCGTGGTCGAAGCGATGGAAAGGACGAAGGGGAGTGATTTAGGAATAGTCTTATTTTCACCGAAGTAAACTGTCTCGAACTCAAAGGATTCCATCAATGGTTCGAAATGACTGTAAGCAACCGAGTATGATGGTTCAACTAACTCATCTGAAAATTCAAAGGACTCAAACTCGGGCGGTGAGTCTTCAAAATTGTCCGAAAAAGTGAAACACTCGTAATCGTTATCGGCTGTGAGAACTGTGTCAGATTCAAAGAGGTACGCACTAGTGGCGTCCAAACTGCTATGATCGAAGAGAAATCTTTCAAGCTCACAGTCCTCCTGTGTGATCTTTTGTATGGTCGGAACGATGGAAAGGAGGGGGGTGATTTAGGAAGGATTACAGTTAAAGGTTCAGGAGGATGAATTGGAAAATCCGACATATCAAACAAAACTGGTTCATCCTCAACACTATCCTCAATACTCTCCTTAATACTCTCCTCATAATTATCCTCAAAAGTTATCTCATCCATGCAATTATCATCAAAATCAAGACGCATATGAAGTTCGGGAGAAACATTTAATGACTCAAGATGATGAATTGGAGATAAAATTTCTGTCAAATCTACGGATTCATCATCCAAAATATTCCCCGCGTCAATATTCTCAATCAAGTGAAAATCAATTTTTTCGGACACCTCATCAAAAGTATGGATATTTATCAATTCAGGTTCTAGATTGGAGGTGTAGAGATCAAAAGGAATGGTGACGGTTTCACTCAAAAGGGGTTCTTCACAATCTGGCAAATCAAGCACTATAAAGTCACACAACTCATTAAACGTTTTATTTTCAACTGGTGAATCATTTGAGACACTTGTTTGAAAACCGGAGTTATGGGATTCAATTGGGTATGGGTAGGTTTGATTTGGAAATTTGTAGAACTCACTCTCACCGCTCAAATTCTCACTCTGTCCAACCGCCTCATCATACATTGGAAAATTTGGAGCTAGTTGGAAACTAGCTACCGGTTCACTAGGTTGCATAAGGGCGGCAATGGACGCATCCAAATTCCTCATCTGTCGGTTTGTTGCTGCAATGTATGCTTCCAACGACTGTTCCAGACTAGATATGGGTTGTGAAGGGGTTTCAGTAAAAGATTCAAAATTGTTTGGATACGTGAAACTCCCAAATGGTTGTGTAGAATCAATGTCTAGGGAATGTGTGAAAGTCGGGTAGGACTGGTAGGAATTGAATGGTTGGACAGGAGTAGGATCGATATTTGGATAAAAAGGTGAATGGACTTGTTGATCCCAAGAATTGGAAGTGTTGAGAGGAGTGAGAGATTGGTTACGAGATTGTTCAATATGTTCAGCTATAGACATGGGTTTCGGAGTTACAACAGGACTCGAAAAAGGAGTATCAACGTAAGAGGGTGGTGAAGGTTGAAATGATTGATACAAAGTGGATTGCGGAGTCGAACTGTTTCTCCTAGACGCTTCTATTCGATCTTTCAAAGAAATTTTGGGTATGGAGGGGTCGTCCGTAATTCGACCAAAACAATTCACGTAGGAAGCAAAGTTTGGTTCAGGATACCAAAGTTCGGCAAGAGTTTTATGAGGTGGGGTACCCATGATGTAGGTAAGGGGAAGAAAAAGAATGTGGGGTGCACGAATTTCTTAGCGACAAGTTGCAAGTTTTTTTTGTAAAATTTTTTCGTTTTTTCTTTTTATGTTTTTTTTATGTGGAGCTTTTTGCAAAAAGGATTTTCGATAAAAGGCTTAGACACACGTTCAATCAATCACAAATGCACAATCAAGCCTAGATCTAGGGTCACCTAGGTCAACTAGACTGCTCCTAACTGTTCCAAAGAACAAGTTGTGAGGATCTCAAACCGCCTCTTCACCGCCAATTGTGGCCAGGTAAGCACAAGTAGAGAAAGGAGAGATCCGCTCACGAATCACCGTGAGACGGGCATTTTAAAGCTACCTTTCACCGTAAAGCAAAAGCGACAACGTGTTACCCCTACCTGTCTAGCCTAGGCCTCACAAAGTCAGTTTAGGATCAACGGTCGATGCCTACAACTATTCCTCTGTGCTATTGAGTGCGAAGTCCTTATGTAACAACTGAGTTCGTTTATACCAATTCCAGTTCCCGTATTTATTTATATGTGGCATTTTATTGATTTATCTTGTTTGGGTGCGATTGGTAGTTTACTTTTACATTGTATTCGACCCGACCCGCTTGCTTGAACTGGTTGATTTATTTATAGACTACCCTGGCAGGTTAAATAGACACGAGCATCTCATGGATACTGCATATTTACATTTCACCTGGCATTGTGTTTTTACATATAACATTTTAGATCACGTAAAATAAATTAAAATTGCATTTCATAGCCTGCATGATACCCCTAACCCATGGTAGCGTCCGCGCATCGTGTCCTCGTCTCATTCAATGAAACGGACGTGTTTGGATAGCTACGCGCACGTACGTGCGTCCGTTCTTGGGGGTATACATTTTTGTTAACTGAACATTCATTTTAAAATTTGGAAGTCGCATTTATTTTTCATATTTTAAATCTAAATTTTTAGACCCAACCCGGGTATGTTTTGGACTATTTTTGTATTTAGCCTAAAACTCAAATTCACGTAATAAAATATTCTTTTTAAAATTTACTGTTAAAATATATATTCATACGATTATATATAAATATTTTATAACTAATTTATATATATCATAATCTAAATACTAACCTATTATGTTCTGTTTCTCTCTCTCTCTCCCTACAAAATCCAAAATTCTTTCTCCTCCTACTCTCTCTCTCTCTCTCCTCTCGATCTCTCTCATTCTCTCTATCTCTCTCCTCCCTCTCTCTCTTCTCGCATTCTCTCTCTCACAGACTCTTTCTCTCTTTCTCCCCCCTCTCTCTTCCTTTCTCCTCTATTTTTATTTATATTTTAAACCCCAGCCTATCTTCCTCACCTCTCTCTTTCTCCCTCCCGCCGAAACCCATGAGATTCAAAACCTTAACTCACGCCTGCGACAGCCTCGCCGCTCCACCCTTGACGTCTACCTCCACCTTCTCCTCTCCTCTCATGTTCTCCGACCACGATCCCTACAAACCCCGACCATGACACCCCGCGCTCCCGATGAACCCATCTCCCGAGAACCCAAACCTTAGCCACCTTCACCTTCGTCGCCTCACCCTCGTCTCCACCATCTCATTACCATCTCCCTTTCCGACCTCAATCCTCGTCTTCATCCTCTCCGAGAGCTGACCTCATCATCATCATCGATTCCTCCTCTAATCCACACACCGAACCCATATCCCCTCTACCGTCGGCTGCTACCGCATCTTCATCATCTTCTTCTTCCTCTCGTGCTACTCCATCTGTCGAGACCATCGCCTCCTTCTTCAACTCCAGTCGCCATCGCCTCGTATTCGCCGTAGCTATCATCTTCTTCCTTGCGACGTCTCCTTCCTCACGGTAGCAACTACCCGAGTGTAACCCAAGACCGAGCAGCACCCCTCAAGCCGAGTCCTCCAGCCATCATCTCCTCGTTCTCCATCGTTGCCATCGTCAACTACGACATCAACAGCAGTAGCGGTCACGGTGGCAACATCAACCTCGACTTTGAAAGCCTGTTAGATGTTGTTCAGAGACATGACCGAGGCTCCAGGGTTTGGCCCGAGTCCATGGTAGTGTGACGATCGTTTCCATACCTCAGGATCTCCGTTCCAACAAAGTTTCGATTTTTTGTGCGAAGTGTTCGATGAAATGCTTCAAACGAGATTTCTGTCATTTCTTGCTTTTTGCCGCGTGCGCACCCCATCGTGTGATCCATCAAAGCAAGTGAAACTTGCTACATGCTATTCATAATACTTTATACTTATTTGATTACATGTTAAACCTATAGATTTAATCAAATGTCTCATGTTACATTTTAACATTCGATGTCCATTTTATCATTTTAGATTCATAACTTGGAACATACCATGTTGCATTTTGATTTACTATACATACTACCCACATTCGTATGTAAATCACATAATTATTTGCATAGCCCATAGTACCCTTTTAATAGTTTCTACCCTATCGGACACCCGTCTGTATCCATTTAACCTATTATATATATAATTGCATCCCCAGATCAATTAATACATATTGATAGCCCATGTTCTTTCGTCGATGGAAGTTGATAAGGAGGAAGCGCCAGCGGTAGTTTGAGAGTTCATGGATGTGTTCGAGGACATCTCGGGTTTATCGCTAAAACGAGATGTGGAGTTTGCGATTGATCTTGTTCCTGGTGCAGCGCCAATCTCAAAGGCGTATTATCTGATGGCACCAGTGGAGTTGGAAGAAGTAAAGAAGCAGGTTACTGAGTTACTTGAGAAGGGTTGGATTCGCAGCAGTAACTCGCCTTAGGGAGTTCCAGTTCTTCTAGTAAAGAAGAGGATGTCACAAGGAGGATGTGCATCGATTATCGAAAATTAAACCGGGTGACTATTAAGAACAAATACCCGATCCCTCGCATTGGTGAATTATTTGAGCAGCTTAGTGGTGCGAGGGTATTCTCAAAACTGGATTTGCGATTTGGATATCATCAAGTCCGAGTTAAATCAGAAGATATTTGCAAGACTGCATTCCGAACTCGGCATGGACATTACAAGTATTTAGTGGTGCCATTCGGAGTCACGAATGCACCGGTGATATTTATGGACTTGATGAACCGAATATTTTCACCATTTTTGGACCGGTTTATAGTGGTGTTCATTGATGATATTCTGGTCTACTCGAGGAGCATTGAAGAGCATACGGAACACTTAAAGATCGCACTGCAGATATTGAGGCGAGAAAGATTGTATGCAAAGATGAGCAAGTGCGAGTTTTGGCTTGAAGAAGTGAAGTTTTTGGGGCACGTCGTGGCTGGAGATGGAATCGCCGTTGATCCCGAAAACTTTACAGCAGTTTGAGATTGGCCGATTCCGAAGAATGTTGCGGAGATAAGAAGCTTTCTTGGACTTACCGGGTATTATAGAAAGTTCATGGAGAACTTTGTTCGTCTGGCTGAGCCTTTTACCAAGCTTATGCACAAGGAGGTACCGTTTGTGTGGAATAATAAGTGTGCGTCAGCTTTTGAGGCGTTGAAGCAGAAATTGATAACCGCTCCTATTCTGACCGTGCCAGACAATTCCGGAGGATTGGTAATTCACAGCGACGCATCTGAGAAAGGATTGGGATGTGTTTTGATGCAGCATGGAAAGGTTATAGCGTACGCATCGAGACCGTTGGAGACCCATGAGAAGAATTACCCAACTCATGACTTGGAGCTAGCAGTTGTGATTTTCGCTTTGAAAATTTGGAGACACTACTTATTGGGCGAAAGGGTCAAGATTTTCACCGATCACAAAAGCCTGAAGTATGTGTTCGCACAGAAGGAGCTTAATATGAGGCAGCGTAGATGGTTGGAGCTGATGGCTGACTACGATCTTGATCTTAAGAACCATCCGGGGAAAATTAATGTTGTGCCGGATGCGCTTAGTCGGTTGCCAGCAATTCAGATGTTGACTGCTCAGAAGGAACTTATTGAGGACTTTCGGAGATTCGATTTGGAGTTTGTGCTCCCGCATTCTTCGGGACAGTTGTTGCGGCTGTAGGTACAGTCGTTGTTGATCGAGAATATTGAAGCAATGCAGTTCAGGACCTAAGATTGCAATGGTTTCGAGAACAGGTTGAAGCTGGACTTCGAACGAACTTACTGATCCTTGAAGATGGTTCGTTGCGTTATGGTAGCCGTTGGTGTGTGCCAAAAGGAGACATTTGCGAAGAACTTATGAAGGAGGCACACAGTTCCGCATATTCTGTACATCCAGGAGGCACGAAGATGTACCGAGATCTACGACAACATTTCTGGTGGGATGGCATGAAATGGGAGATTGGCCACTTTGTAGCAAAGTGTTTGGTATGTCAGGAAGTTAAGGCTGAACATCAACGGGTTGCTGGTTTATTGCAACCACTTCCGATTCCTCAGTGGAAGTAGGAACAAATAACCATGGATTCGTGACGGCTTTACCGCGGAGTCCAAAGGGCAACAATGCAGTTTGGGTGACTGTTGATCGATTGACCAAAGCGGCTCATTTTATACCATTTCGAGTTGGTCAATCAACCGAAGCTTTGGCAGAGCGGTGCATGCAGGAGATTGTAAGATTGCATGGAGTACCGGTAAGTATCGTGTCCGACCGTGACACCCGTTTCTTATCACACTTCTGGAGAATCTTACAGGATAGTTTGGGGACTCGATTGAAGTTTAGCACAGCTTATCATCCTCAGAAAGATGGCCAGTCGGAGAAAACGATCCAAACTCTTGAAGACATGCTGAGAGCTTGCATGTTGAACTTCAAGGGTTCATGGGAGGATCATCTACAATTGGTGGAGTTTTCTTACAACAACAGTTTCCAGGCGACTATTCAGATGGCTCCATTCGAACCTTTATATGGTCGCAGGTGTCGTTCACCTATTTGTTGGGACGATGTTGGAGAACGAAGATTGTTGGGACCGGATTTGGTCATGCAGACAGTGGAGAAGGTTAATACTATCCGGAATCATATGAATGCAGCACAAGACCGACAAAAGAGTTGGACAGATAC
The DNA here is from genome assembly GCA_030015575.1 of Agapanthus africanus. Lineage (NCBI taxonomy): Eukaryota > Viridiplantae > Streptophyta > Magnoliopsida > Asparagales > Amaryllidaceae > Agapanthus > Agapanthus africanus. Next base: position 60,083,062 of record CM057338.1, read on the forward strand.
ATCGAGAAGACTTCCAGAATTCACCGTTGGTGATTTGGTATTCTTGAAGATATCACCGACTAGAGGGGTGATTCGTTTCGGAAGTTGAGGAAAGCTCAGTCCTCGATTCGTTGGACCTTTTGAGATCTTGGAACGTGTTGGAGAAGTGGCTTATCGATTGGCGTTACCACAATCCTTAGAGAATGTTCATGACGTGTTTCACGTATCTCAACTCCGTAAATATGTTCGAGATGAAACACATGTGTTGGATCATTCGGAGCTGACTGTACGAGAAGATTTGACTTTTGAGGAGCGACCAATGTCGATTGTGGATCGAAGAGAAAAGGTTCTTAAGAACAAGATTATCTCTTTTATACTTGTTTCTTGGGGAAATCGCTCGCATGGAGGATCAACTTGGGAATGGGAAGATGAAATCCGGCAGAAGTTTCCACATCTGTTCATGTAATTTGTTGTTTTTTTTATCCTTTCTTGTTCTTGGAATTTCGAGAACGAAATTCTTTTGTAGTTGGGTATAATGTAACAACCGAGTTTGTTTATACCAATTCCAGTTCCCGTATTTATTTATATATGGCATTTTATTGATTTATCTTGTTTGGGTGTGATTGGTAGTTTACTTTTACATTGCATTCGACCCGACCCGCTTGCTTGAACTGGTTGATTTATTTATAGACTACCCTGGCTGGTTAAATAGACACGAGCATCTCATGGATACTGCATATTGACATTTCACCTGGCATTGTGTATTTTACATATAAAATTTTAGATCATGTAAAATAAATTAAAATTGTATTTCATAGCCTGCATGATACTCCTAACCTGTGGTAGCGTCCGCGCATCGTGTTCTCGTCCCGTTCAGTGAAACGGACGTGTTTGGATAGCTATGCGCACGTACGTGCATCCGTTCTTGGGGGTATACATTTTTTTAACTGAACATTCATTTTAAAATTTGGAAGTCGCATTTATTTTTCATATTTTAAATCTAAATTTTTAGACCCGACCCGGGTATGTTTTGGACTATTTTTGTATTTAGCCTAAAACTTAAATTCACGTAATAAAATATTCTTTTTAAAATTTACTGTTAAAATATATATTCATACGATTATATATAAATCTTTTATAACTAATTTATATATATTATAATCTAGATACTAACCTATTCTGTTCTGTTTCTCTCTCTCTCCCACAAAATCCAAAATTCTTTCTCCTCCTACTCTCTCTCTCTCTCTCCTCTCGATCTCTCTCATTCTCTCATTCTCTCTCCTCCCTCTCTCTCCTTTCGCATTCTCTTTCTCACAGACTCTCTCTCTCTCTCTCTCTCTCCCCCTCTCTCTTCCTTTCTCCTCTATTTTTCTTTATATTTTACACCCCAGCCTATCTTCCTCACCTCTCTCTTTCTCCCTCCCGCCGAAACCCACGAGATTCAAAACCCTAACTCACGCCTGCGATAGCCTCGCTGCTCCACCCTCGACGTCTACCTCCTCCTTCTCCTCTCCTCTCATGTTCTCCGACCACGATCCCTACAAACCCCGACTACGACACCCCGCGCTCCCGACGAACCCATCTCCCGAGAACCCAAACTTTAGCCACCTTCGCCTTCGTCGCCTCACCCTCGTCTCCACCATCTCATTGCCATCTCCTTTTCTGACCTCCATCTTCGTCTTCATCCTCTCCGAGAGCTGACCTCCTCCTCCTCATCATCATCATCGATTCCTCCTCTAACCCACACACCGAACCCATTTCCCCTCCACCGTCGGCTGCTACCGCATCTTCATCATCTTCTTCTTCCTCTCGTGCTACTCCATCCGTCGAGACCATCGCCTCCTTCTTCAACTCCAGTCGCCATCACCTCGTATTCGCCGTAGCTATCATCTTCTTCCTTGCAACGTCTCCTTCCTCACGGCAGCAACTACCCGAGCGTAACCCAAGACCGAGCAGCACCACTCAAGCCGAGTCCTCCAGCCATCATCTCCTCGTTCTCTGTCCTTGCCATCGTCAACTACGACATCAACAGCAGTAGCAGTCACGACGACAAAATCAACCTCGACTTTGAAAGCCTGTTAGATGTTGTTCAGAGACATGAACCGAGGCTCCAGGGTTTGGCCCGAGTCCATGGTAGTGTGACGATCGTTTCCATGCCTCAGGATCTCCGTTCCAACAAAGTTTCGATTTTTTGTGCGAAGTGTTCGATGAAATGCTTCAAATGAGATTTCCGTCATTTCTCGCTTTTTGCCGCGTGCGCACCCCATCGTGTGATCCATTGAAGCAAGTAAAACTTGCTACATGCTATTCATAATACTTTATACTTATTTGATTACATGTTAAACCTATAGATTTAATTAAATGTCTCATGTTACATTTTAACATTCGATGTCCATTTTATCATTTTAGATTCATAACTTGGAACATACCATGTTGCATTTTGATTTACTATACCTAGTACCCACATTCGTATTTAAATCACATAATAATTATTTGCATAGCCCATAGTACCCTTTTAATAGTTTCTACCCTATCGGACACCCGTCTGCATCCATTTAACCTATTATATATATATATTTGCATCCCCAGATCAATTAATACATATTAATGAGATTTTAACATTGCATACTTGGTAAACTGTATTTAATTAATGTTGGAACTATCCCCTTAACCCAAACCGATAACTGTGCATCCATATGCTTTAATCTGTACTTAGTTGCATATAACATCACAATGTTCCATTTTTATTGTTCCATTAGTACCCATACTTGTTATAGTTTGATTATGAGTACTTACTTGTTATTTGTGCACCCCTGACATGACTTGATACACCTACTACTTGACACGATATGGTACCGTGCAACTCTTGACATGACATGATACCTATGTACTACCTGACTTGACCTGATGTACCATTGCTTTACCTGTTACCTGATCTTGTTACTAATGCCAACAAACCTGACCTGTTGTATCTATGGACATTTCCTGTTGTCTATCCAGACAAACCTGTACCTGCCTGATCCTGTGTTGGCATTAGCTCCAGATTATTTAATACCTGACTTGAACATATATAACTTGGGGGTATGGGGAAATCAATGATGAAATCTGACTTGTAACTCGACAATTCGATACCTTTACTGATCAGTTTTAGAGGCTAGGCCAGCCTTGGGATGATGCTGCTGACATCATCCTTCGTTACCCACTACCTTTTTAGAGGCTAGGCCAGCCTTGGGATGATGCTATTGACATCATTCATCGTTACCCCTTTTCCTTTTAGTGCCTAGCGGCATGTCTCGGTTTCAGCCCGAGAATCTTCACTGTGGTCCCGGGCACGCACGGGATACTATTGAATTACATCGATGATTCATCAAATTGATTTCAAAGACTTGAGAGTAGTTAACCCAGTAGACCAGTTTAGAATACTCACTGCACATCACCTGTGCCTTACCCTTTACTGTCACTTTTATATTACTGTTATACCTGTTTTACTGTTCATACACATACCTGTATGTCTTGCTACCTCTGTTTATTTTATTGCTTGATATTATGATACACTGACGTCTGGGTTTTGCATGGCCCAGATCCTCAACCTTTGTTGCAGACTGATCCGGAGTACTGCCGCTGTTAGACCGAGCGGTGAGCATCCCGTTGGAATCTAGTTTTACTTTCCAGGTGTTTTATTATTGGATCTTTTGCTTCCGTATATTATATTATTTCTTGACTCATTTATTCTGGCTTATGGACATGTACTAGATAGTTAGTTTACTTTTCTGTTCTTGATATCTCTACAGCCGTAATGTGACTGTGGAAGGATTTTTCCTATTCACAGGTAGCATGGTTGGCTATGTCACGTGCCTATTTTAGCGTACTCTGGGAAGCGGGGCGTGACACTTTAGGGCTGAGTCTAATCTTTTTTAATTAATTGATGGTCAATCCAATATGCCTTATGTGATTTTTAGGGTCCTGGGAAGGGTAATGAAATCTCCACCCAATTTGGATTGGTGTTCAAGCCTCTTAAAGTCAATTTAAAATATGCAAGGCAGTAACACAATCACTTGGAAACAATTTTTTTTTAGCACGGCGCAAAGAATCCTGCACAAGATCAAGTTATTGAGAAGGGGAAGAGATTTTTAGCGCAAAGAACCCTGCAGGCAAATTTTACAGAGGAGATATCAGGGGTTTCAGAGAAGAAGAGGAGAAGCTTACAGAGGATTTTTCGCTTGCTGACGTCACAAGACCGCGGCGGATCCGCGGTAAAAAACGGGTCAATGCGGCGGTTCCGCGGTCGGTTGGTTTGTTCAGATCTCCAAATCTTTTCTGTTGCTCTGTTATGGTACCCCTCGGTTGTTCAGATTTGCTGTTTTCTGTTTTGCTCTCTGGATTTTTCCTGATCTGAATTCGTTTATCGTTCCTGCAAAAATTCAAACGAAATACCTTTCACCAAATAACAAAATGATAAATTTTTTATATATTTTTTTTTAGTTTTTATGATTTTTCAATTTTATATTAACCCGAAATTACAAAAAGAAAATAACACGCCATCCCCGGCAACGGCGCCATTTGATTTAATGTTCAAAGAATTATTTATAACCGCAATCAAGAACGGCGTCGCTTGGTAGCTAGCCGGTGAGTACGGGTCAGTCCACAGGGATTTTGTGTATTTTCTAATTGTTCTAACGAGTTAATTCCGATTGTTGTCGGATTAATTAAATCTAAAAACTAAGTTGATCTAGACTAAAATCTTGCTAGGGTTAGGTTTAGGTTAAGTTTGGAAAGTCAATATTCCTCACCGCTTTCTATGCCTTATTAAGATCCATGAGGTGTTGTGGTAATAATTAATAAAGTGGATTAGTACCATCGGAAAGAAACGATGTTTCTTCCTCTAGGTTCTTGTCCTTCCTTTCTTAATCCTTACCCGAACCTCCATGGAAAACACGCACAACCAGTCGTTTATACTACGGTATCACCGCTACCTCGTGGGATAGGGTGCCGTAAGGAGCGGTGTGTGCATGTATGCATGGAGTCCTATAAAAACGTATGATGGGCAAGAAAAGGGTGAGAGATCTTCATCTCTCAAGTCTTCCCCAAATTTAACCCTAACAAGCGAGGAGACTACTCACTTATTAGGGAATTGAAAAACATTTTCTAAACTATCTAATTAGGGCAGAGAATAAAATTTAACTAGGGCAGATAATAAAAATTAACTAGGGCAAGAATAAAAAGAAACTTACTTTAATTTTTATTTGATGCTCTCTTCATACATTGCACAGATCTGAATTTTTGATAAAATGAAATGAGGCACAAGAAGAGGCATAACCTAAAACAGGTTTTAGGGCTTCTATTTATAGAACATAGAAACCCTAGGGTTACAATCGAGTCTTATCTGCAATTACAAGTTTACCCCCTAAGAAAAGAACTAGTCAACGCACCGCCAGTGCCACAAAGATTTTGCACCGACACGAGCGACACATGGCCGCGGATCCGCCGCCAAAAGCCAGGTTTGATCGCGGTTCCGCGGCCAATTAGTGGGCTTGTGGGCTGAAATTTCCTGGGGTTATGTCTGTTGCTGGTGTCTTCTGTTTTCTTCAGTTGGTTCTTCAGAATGTATTCTAGTTTTCTTCCAGATCTCCACAGTGCATAATGTCGTGGACTTTTACTGTTGCTTCGTGTCGAAGTCTTGAACCTTGTGCTGCCTTTGTGCTTTGTGAACTTGTTCATTGATCTTCAATGTCCCTCAAAATGAAGGCACGATCAAGATTCCACCATTTATCGGTCGTAGTCTCACTTTGTATCATCTTTTTCATCAATTTTACTGTTTTTGTTCCGAGAACCTGTAACCTGCAACTATGTAGCGAACATGGGTCAAAATCACCTGTTTATTTATAAAATGAATAAGAATAGGGAATATAATAATGCAATATTATGATATGAACAAATACCCCCAAACTTATGTTTTGCTCGTCCTCGAGCAAACCTAGTTTTTATTCTCGAAAAAGACCTAGCCTCAATTTCCCAGGGAAACGCGATTGCACCGAGCTCGTGCAACAAGCCGTTAAATCTCTAGGTGTCCCTATTAGGAGGAGTGTTGTCTCCTGAGGGTTTTCAGCGGATACTACCTACAAAATCCTATCAATTCGGCCCATTGACTTTTATTCTCCAATTAGGTTTTCAAATAAGGAATTCTATTATCTTTGACTCATAAATTATCCACCCGTATTTTTTCACTCTTCCTTATCATTTAACTTAAGATTATATATATTCTTGTGAATTTACTTAGATTTTGGCATCTTTTAAGTTTTCCTTCTAGGGTTTCATTTCACTTAGGAATTTTTATCATCTCTATTAAACATATAAGTCCTATTCTTCATTCCTATCTCTCATCTAAACCCCAATCACATACCCCTACGTGTGTGTATATATCACTCCTACACTTGGAAATTCAAATCAAGCTATTATACTCTTGTCCATCGTCCAAAGTACTTTTCAATGAATAAGAATTATGATATGAACAACATTCGAGGACGTGCAAGCAAGCCTCTACCTGCCGACAGCACTCAACCCAGACTTGCACCACTGCTTCGCTATGATAGGTGGCAAGAAAGGGAAGAGAGCCGTTAGCTTCGGTAGCAAATGCTTCGGTTGTAATTGCGTTGCCAGTGCGAAGTTCCTCGATCAAAGATGACAGAGAGGCGAAGCTTAGCTTGGCCATCCGTTCCGAAGCACGCAGGGTATATGGGCCGGGTGGCATAGTAATGCGCGACTCCAACGCAGTAAGAATTGGGAAGGCTGTTCATATTTATAAACAGCCAGTGAAGTTTGTAAGCAAAGAACGAATGGAACAATGTGGGGGCTCTACTTACCCACAGTCATGCAAGAAGGAGCTGAAGGCTCCCCTGGCCCTTCAAGAACCTCAACCTCGTCGTCGGCCTCTAGAACTGTAAAGGACATCAATGTCATTTTGCGAAACAATAACAATGCTATGAAAAGATGGTAAACAACACTAACCTTGCCCAGATGAGAGGACGATGCGTTGAGGAGATATCGCTTGAGGAGCGACCATCTCCAGCAGATGCTGAAAGGATTGCCGGGGAGACAAATCGGCAATAGAAGCCGCCAGTCCACGCAATTCTGAAAAGACAAAAGGAGTTCAGATAACGGAAAGATTATTAATTTAAGATGTAGAAGGTTACCTTCGATGCTCCTCCCATTCTGAGCAGGAGGGATAGCAGCTTCAATGGCCTCCGCCGCGACCTCGGGCTCCAACAAGAGGGGGGTAGCCTCGACTACCTCCAGCCTAGCCTCTGGGCCGCCCTCAGGGAGATCCATTGGAACGGAAACCACCAAAGGTGCCTCCCCTAAGGGAGCAAGTGCTTCGGGAGCAGGGACCACCGCCGGAGGCTCTATCGCGAGAGGGACAGTCTCATCAACCCCCTCCACACTGAGCAGTGTTTCACTAGGGGTATCAGCAGGCTCTACAGTCAGTAAACCCGTGGGAACCTCCCTCATCGCCGAAGTCTCTGCACAGTTCACACAAGGATAAGAATACATATATACAAGTTCAGCTAATATAAAATATTACAAAGAAATAACAGGAACATACCGATGCGTAAGGAAGCTTTCAATATGACTTGTTCAAGCCGACGCACCTTCTCGAGGAGGTGTGCTTGCAGAGGTTCAAGGGTGGACTCGTGGCCGCCAGTCCACAATGAAAGCGCATCTGCAGCATCCTCCAAAGCAGCCTGTTTAAGGGCCCTTTCGCCCCATTCCTCCAAAGGGCCGATGAATCGTCGCCGGATCCACGAAGGGTCTTCATAAAAAAATGACGGCTGGATAGGGCTTCTTCGGAATTCTTACGTTCTCCGACTCGTCTTGAGAATGTCTTATAGCCTTAGCCAATTATGTAGCTTCCTCGGCAGATGAACCAGGAAAAAGAAGACTGTCGTCTGGTGGACAAGCAACGATCTTCTTCCCCCGTTTTGGCCCAAAGCTAATGGCTCTAGAAGATCGCTTCTTTCCCCTTGCCGTCTGTTTTTTGGGCTGCTTCTCGGTTTTGACAGAGAGAGGAGACTTCTTCAGGATCTTCGCCAAGGGGATATTATCATCAGACTGGGTTTTACATCCAGAACCGGTACGGTATCCGTCATCGGTCGTTCAAGCGAAGCATCTGTTAGCAATGAGACGCGAAGCCTTTCCTCCTCTCCAAAGGTTTTAAGCGGAGCAGCAATAGCTTCTTCTGTAGAAGCACCTGTTAAAATAGCAAGTGTCAGTCAAAGCATGATAAAGAATGAACAACGGAGAGATAAGGGTAAAGTATACCTGACTGCGCAAGGGCAGCCAGTTCTTTTTCAAGGATGGCTGACTGTTTGGAAGCTTCGATGGCAGCCTCTAAATTGGTATCATCAAGCGTCCCGAATAAGCCCTCATTGGTCCCATATTTGCTCAAACCTTCGCTAGACGGATCAGGGGGCGTCGAGCCTAATATGGTGTCCAAAAAAAGTACTTGTTTCTTTTTCTTCTGAGGACGGGTGCCGGTGGCCGATAACACGAGTTTGCGTTTGGTAGACGCCTTTGGACGACGAGTCCCAATTTCTTTTCCTACGTCCGACTCGGGGGACGCGGCAGCCACCTCTTTTTCAGGCATGCTGGGTGGGGGAAACCCACACGTAGGGCTTAACACGTGTGGAGGCTCAACTACAGTGACCTCTCTCAGGGGAGGATGAACAATGTTCCGACGCTTCAGAGGAACATTTCGATCACCAGCCGACACTGCACCCTTGCGATCGAGCAACAATCGCTTCTCTTCCCTGATGACGGCGCCCATTGAATGCTGATACCATGCCACGTACACATTAAGAGCCTTTGGGACGCAACTCGGTTCGCTGATAAAGAAGTTGGACCCCGTGTTCAAGCGCACGAAATGATACAGTGCACTCCGCATTCCCTCTTCGGTAGCAGCAGGTTCGGCCAAGAAGGCTTCAAGTGGGACGCCCTGATTATAACTTAGCTGCTGGGCGAAACGGTGCGGATTGTATCTCATGAATAACGCCGCATCATTTTGCCTGAACACTAAGAAACCCGGTCTGAGGGAATATAAATGAAGGATCTCCCGAGCTTTCAACACAGAGGCCCCGTCTTTAAATACGTCCTACAGTGGCAGCACTATCTTCCCCGACTCTTGGCCGACGGTCAGAACTTTATCAGTAAAGGACATGCCAGCCCCAACCATGCGCGGGTGAAGAAGCAAGCCTCTAGCTTCCCATTGCGTCGGAGTCACAATCGAAGCGCCAACCAGTCGCATGATCCGAGGGAACCTGTACCTGTCATAAAAACCCGGCCTCTTGTAGATGCCAAAGACACCTAGCACGTGTAATTCGAGCCATGACGTGAAATAATGAATCGGAAAGTTTACCGACTGCACCTCTGGCTCAGTGGTATCAGCCGCCAAGCTGAGGCCGTGATACATATGGACTAACCCAGCAATCCCCACAGCCACTTGTATCCCAGCGACCATCCAATGCGCAGGATAGAAGACGGACGGCCTCATACGGCGAGGGTGCATGAAAAGCGCGAACCAACTTTGCCACAGCCCGAGGAACCCTAAAAAGAACGCTTCTTCGTCGATCCCAGGAGCCGCCAGTTCTGGAAAAGGGATGACCGGGGTATCAGGTAGAAAGAAGCTCTTCTGATCCGCCTCCACCGCTGACAAATTGCCTAAACCCAAGCCGAAGGGGTCGTCAAGACTGGCGAATTTCTCGACTTCTTCCTTCAATATTTCCGGGCGAAGAAAATCAGCGATAAAAGCCTTAAAACTAACTCCACGACCTTCAGATGCAAGAGAGAGGTTCTCGTACATATTCAACACCTTTATTAAGCTCGGAAATTTGTGTTGAATAGCATTCTCGGGAGTAAGACCCATTACCACTAATTTGGTAGCGAAAACATACTCATCCGGGGGAAGCAATTCCTCATAATGTTCCCCCCTAACGGGTAAACTTGAGACCTCTACAAACTCCTCCAAAGAAATGGAGACTTCTCGATCTGATAGAAGGAAAGTGTGGGTTGGGATGTTCCACTGTTCCAGAAATGCCCTGACCCACCATGTAGGGGTATAGAATATTGAAACAAAGAGGCATAAACGGTGGGATATAATCCGAGCTTCATCAACTGTGGCTTCCTCGCCGATAGAATATACCGGGTCCACTGCAAATACCCGGCTGGGTGACGGGGAGTTAGTCCTACATTGTACGGCTGTCCCTAGGGGCATGACTCGCCCTGACAAATGCGTCGCCCTAGGATGTCCAAAGCCACCGGCGGCTGCGCGGGTATTGCGGCAATAGAAGGCCGAAGGAGACCTTCTAAAGTCAAGTTGACCTCCTCCACAGTGTAATTCATCAGAGGCGCATTTGCATAAGCAATCCCTGAAATAGGCTCCGGGGGTGTCGCACAGGAAAAGCTCCGTCGGCCCATGATAATTTGATCATACCATTTACCCTATAGATGAAGACTCTTATGCTCCGGGTCATGGTCTTTTATCAGCGCGAAAACCTCTCGGTCGACGGGTGCTTCAGGAAATCCGCCTTCTGAACGAATGAATGGGAATGAGGTGTCGGAAGACATAATGCCTGCGCAGAAAAGAACGAATTTTTCAGCCATAAATGCTATAAATTAAATTATGTTACAAGGTACTATAAATCCGTACTGTACTGCAATGCAGTTAAAGGGGACCAAAGGGGACCCACAAAATCTAGATGACAGTTCATCATTAATAAAACAGCCTCATCATTGGATGAGGCTGACATTAAATGAGGTAATCCTCAAGAGATTCTCATTAAATAAGAAATCCCTCCGGTAGAAGAGTAAAACTCCTATTGAGAGCAGCGCTCTTCACTGGACAGACATCTGTCAAAGTCTAATGATGAAGGAATAAAATTTCTTAAGAAGAGCCTTGCCCTGAAAAGATGATGGAATAATCTATCAAAAATAAAATTTCAATTTGATCTTCAAGATCCATGAACAAACTCTTAAGATTTCTTCTATATGATCTGAAAGGAGCAAAACTCCATTAATGGATTAAGAAATCATAAGCAAGATTATTTTAGATCTATGATTCCAAGAGAGCAAAGCTCTATTAATAAAACCCTAAAAAGGTTTTTCTTTAGATCAAAGATCTATGAAGAGCAAAACTCTGTTAATGGGTGAAACCCTAAAAGATGTCTCAAAAAAATTTAATCTTTTACCTAATCCGACAAAGTTCCGTCCTTAAAAATTCATAAGAAGAAGAGCTGCGCTCTGAAGAAGAAAATAAATTTTCAAGAAGGATTGAAGATGAACAGAAGTCATCTCAAGGGCCAAGGGTCCTATTTATAGGCACTAAGCGTCGTTTCAATTTCTTGGGTGATCCAAGAGTCGAGATGTTGCCACCGCTGCACCCACGTGTGGGCCCCGTGAGCGCAACGGTAGGGGGGCTTTTGTTCCCCAATTAGAGCAAAGCTCTGTTCAGAATTCAAAATTTGAATTACAGCTGTGTTTTTATAAAAGCGCTTCGCTACAACTAGCGCACCCCGTGCAAAGCACATAGGCGCTAGCTCTAGGTGCGCTGCGCTCCAAGTAGCGCATCACATGCAAAGTATGTGTACGCTAGCGCTAAGAGCGCTGCGCTGCAATTAGCGCACCATGGGCAAAGCGCACCATGGGCAGAGCGCATAAGCACTAGCGCTGGAACTAAATGTTCCTCACCGTTGGATCAAATATCCAACGAATATGATTAAATCATCAGTTAACAAGAATAAAATTCTGTTGAATCTTACCAAACAGAAAAGATTGTGCCCTGAATTTAAAACACCGTTGGATCAATGATCCAATGGTGATTAAAAATCACTAAAATACAGAACAAATTCTGTAAAGAAGGAAAGATTTCTCAATCTTGTTAAAACAAGAAAATTATCTTCTGTAAAACAGAAGCCTTAGGATCAAAGATCCAACGGTGGGAAATATTCCAAATCAATCAGAGAAAGATCTCTCAAAATTGATTTAACAAATCATTTGGTCCTATATAAAGGACCCTAGACTTCAAGTCATGGATATAGAAAAGAGAGAGAAAAACCCTCTGCAAAATTTTGAGAAAAAGAAGAGCAAGCTCTTAGAAAAAAGAAGATTTTTCTTCATCTTCAAGGTAAAGAACAATGTTCTTGAATAACAAAGATGAAACCATCTCATAGAAAGAAGAACCATCTTCTAAAAAGATCTTAGATCTATAAAAAGACCAATGTCTTTGATTAAAAAGAAAAAGATCAAAAAGATCTAATCATTAAAAAAAACTAAAAGAAGTATTTTACTTCATTTACAGATCTTTTGATCTATAAAGGCAGAGCCTTTTATATAAACAAGAAATTTTGTTCTTGGATCTTTAGGCAAAACCTCCTTTGAAGAACATAAATTTGTTCTTTGATTTTAAAATTGATCAGATGCGCTCTACGCTATTGAAAAGTGCCTTGCACTCATGAATTGCGCCCCTGCGCTCATTGGAACGGCGCTCAACGCCAAAGCCTGCCACGTGTCAACCAGAGACACAATCTGCGCTTTGCGCTTCTAAAATAGAGCACTGCGCTCATGGGCTGGCGGTCAGCGCCAAGCGCGCCACGTGTCACTCACTGGTGTGCCAACAGACCAGCACAACACGCTCATAAATTAAAAGCGCAATGCGCTAATGAACTAGCGCTTAGCGCTAAGAGCGACACGTGTCTTCTTCGTGTGTGCTACTCGATAGAAGTGCAATGCACTTTTTGACTGGCGCAAAGCGTCTGGTGTGCCACGTGGCGAACTGTCAGAACACAGTTTGTTCTGATCAAGACAAAATATGTCAGGGCCCAATTCCTAGCATTATTAAAAGGGCTAAGCCAAAATAAAGGCTTAATATCCAGAGAAAAAAATGTTAAAACATTTTAATTGGATTTAGCCCAATTCTGGCCATAAGTCCTCAACTTATCTTGAACTGAGCGCATCTGCTCTTTCAACCAACTCACCTTGGTTCAAGGGTACATCTCTTCACTCCTTTGATATTTGTCATTGTAATTCCTCAAAGTCTTCAAAGAGGTGACGAGTCCCGACAACCACACATTTCATGGACTGTGGGGTCCCTAAACTCACGGACTATGATGTCCTTAACCTCGACCGTGATGTCTTAAAACTAACAATGGACTGTGGGGTCCTTAAACTCATGGACTATGATGTCCTTAACCTCGACCGTGATGACTTAAAACTAACATTGGACTGTGGAGTCCTTAAATCCACGGACTATGATGTCCTTAACCTCGACCGCGATGTCTTTAAACTAACATTGGACCGAGATGTCCCTAAACTAACAATAGACCGTAATGTCCCTAAACTAATTACCGACCGCAATGTCACTAAACTAAACAACAGAGCCCAATTTCTCTCTTGTCGGATCTAAACGATCCCGTTAAGTTGATCTTAGCCTAAAATTAGACTAACGTATCATTAACAAACGTTTAAGTTGATCTTAGTCTCAAATGAGGCTAACGTATCCTTAAATCTAAACCCCCCCAAACCCAAATCTAAGAAAGATATGGATTTGGACTAGTCCACGTCCTATGGGAGACAGCATAACTTAGTCTCCGTATACAATCCACGGGCAACCACAAACAAAACAAACACCCACGACATGAAGTGACCATCTGGAGAAGGAGAAAGTTTTTATAGCGATGCGGTAGCGTAATTAACTGCAGGAGCTTGCGCCTGCAGGGAAGAGCATCCCCACAATCAAAAACCTCTCAGATGAGGGGGAATCTGATGAAGTCTGCTACATCGGCCACATCCGTTTAAACCTTCGATAAATGATTCCATAAATCAACTTGGCATCTTTGGAGAGGTGGACGGATAGCACCAATTAGCATCTGCCCCGAATTTCAGGCAAGACGTACATCGCGTCTCCGCCACGTCTTTTAGAGGGGAACAACGGGTGCGCTAGCGCAGGCTGCGCTGCGCTCTGGGTAGCGTACCACGTGTCAAACGTAGGTGCTCTAGCGCAAAGTACGCTGCGCTCTGAGCAGCACACCACGTGCAAAGCACGGGTGCCCCATCGCTGGAATTATAAAATTCCCTACTCTTAGATCAAAAGATCTAATAATAATGATAAATCATTAATTAATCAGAATTAAAATTCTGTTATGGAATGATTTCTCAATCTTGTTAAAAATAAAAAGATTGCCTTCTGTAAAACAGAAGCCCTAGGATCAAAGATTCAACGGTGGGAAACATCCCCAAATCAATCAGAGAAAGATCTCTTTAACTAATTTAACAAATCAACTTGCCCTATATAAAGGCCCCAAGACTTCAAGTCTGATATAGAGAAACCCCCCTATAAACTTTGAGAAATTCAAAGAAAGAAGAGCAAGCTCTCCGCAAAAGAAGATTATTTCTTCATGGTAAAGATCATGAACGATGAACACAGAGATGAAATAATCTCATAAAAAGAAGAATCATCTTCTTAAAAGATCATAGATCTAAAAAGACCACGGTCTTTCATAAAAAAGATCAAAAGATCTCATCACATAATAAAAGAAGAACATATTCTTCACACAAATCATTGATCTATAAAGGTAAAACCCTTTCAAAAATAAGAACCGTTGTTCTTGAATCTTGAGACAAAGTCTCTTCTAAAAAGAACATAAATTTATTCACAGATCATAAAATTGATCAACATGCGCTTTGCGCTATTGAAATGCGTCTTGCACTCTTGAACAGCGCTTCTGCGCTCTCTAGACCGGTGCTCAGCACCAAAATGTGCCACGTGTCAACCACGTATGCAATTTGCGCTTTGCGCTTCTGAAATAGCGCACTGCGCTCATGGGCTGGCGCTCTGCGCCAAGCGCGCCACGTGTCACTCACGTGTGCACCTCTAAATTGATAGCGCAATGCGCTCATGGACTAGCGCTTAGCGCTCATAAACTGGCGCAATGTGCCCACCATCTGGCGCTTAGCGCCAAGCGCGGCACGTGTCCTTCTCGTGTGCGCTACTTGATAGAAGCGCACCGCGCTCTTTAACTGGCGCAAAGTGCCTGGTGCGCCATGTGTTGCGCTGGCAGAACATAAATTGTTGTGATGAATGCTCTGCATTCAATACAAGAAAAAAAAAGTGTGTCAAGATCTAATGCTCAGCATTATTAAAAGGGCCAAGCCCAAATAAAGGCTCAATAGCCAGAACAATAAAATGTTAAACATTCATTGGACTTAGCCCAATATTGGACATAAGTCCTCAACTTATATTTAATTGAGCTCGTCTGCTCATAAATATTTAACAGATCTTAGTCCCAAATTAGACTACAGATCTTTCAACCAACTTACACCGGTTCAAGGGTACATCTCTTTACTCCTCTGATATCTGTCGTTATAATCCTTCAACGTCTTCAGAGAGGTGACAGGTCCCGACAACCACACATTTCACGGACTGTGGGGTCCTTAAACTCATGGACTATGATGTCCTTAAATTTTATAGACTATGACGTCTTTAACCTACAGACTGTGGGGTCCTTAAACTCATGGACTACGATGTCCTTAACCTTGACTGTGATGTCTTTGAACTCACAGACTACGATATCCTTAACCTGGACCGAGATGTCCTTAAACTAATATTGGACCGTAATGTCCTTAAACAAATCGACCGCAATGTCCCTAAACTAAACAATAGAGTCCAAATGCTCTTTTGTTGGATCTAAACGATCCCTTTAAGTTGATCTTAGTCTAAAATTAGACTAACGTATCCTTAACATACGTTTAAGTTGATCTTAGTCTCAAATGAGGCAAACGTATCCTTAAACCCAACCCCCAAACCCAAATCTAAAAAGATACGGATTTGAACTAATCCACGCCCTACGGGCGACAACATAAATTAATCTCCGTATACAATCCACGGGCAACCAAAAAACAAAACAAACACCCACGACACGAAATGACCATCTGGAGAAGGAGAAAGTTGTTACCGTGATGCGGTAGCATAATTAACTGCAGGGGCTTGCACCTGCAGGGAAGAGCGTCCCCACAATCAAAAAACCTCTCAACTGAGGGGGAATCTGACGAAGTCTGCTACATCGGCCGCATCCGTTTAAACCTTCGATACATGGTGCCATAAATCAACTTGGTATCTTCGGAGAGGTAGACGGATATCACCAATTAGCATCTGCCCTCGAATTTCAGGCCTGATGTCCCAACGTCCCGGTCGCGTCTTTCGGCGGGGAACAATTACCACTACCAAAGGCAAAATCTTTACAAAGGGTATTTTGGTCTCTCCAGCCTTAGAAACTGCCCGGAGGCTTACAAAAATTCCAGAAGCGACAAAATAAAAGGAGGAGGAAGACGGGGGCTTTAGGCCTCGGGGCCAGGCGCGACCTCGGGGCCGTCGACATCCACGACGAGACGAGCAGGGTCCTCATCAGGAACCTCTTCCCCCTGCTCATCGGCGTCCGCGAGGGGGTATTCAGCCCGGAGCTCTTCGTCGGCGAACTCCGGCACCCGGGCCTTAACGGCGTCGAGGGCCTTGTGCCAGATGCGAGTTGTGGCCATGGCCAGGTCATCATAGAAGTCCTTCGACTTCTTGTAGTCTGTTCATATCATAATTTTGCATTATTATATTCCACATTCTTATTTATTTTACAAATAAACAGGTGCTTTTGATTTATGTCTGCTACATAGTTGAGGTTACAGGTTCTCGGAACAAAAACAGTGAAAACAATGAAAAGACGATACAAAAGTGAGACTACGCCCAACAAATGGAAAGATCTTGCTCATGCCTACAGTTTGAAAACTAAACGAAGATCAATGGACAATTTCACAAAGAACAAAGACAGCGCAAGGTTTAAGACTTCGACACGAAGCAAACGGTAAAGTCCACGACATTATTCACTGTGAAAATCTGAAAGAAAACTAGAAGACAATCTGAGAAAACAAGTGAAGAAAATAGAAGAAACAAAGAAGTCCAGAGAAATGCAACCCAAGACCCCACCATTTGTCCGCGGATCCGTGGCCAAAACATATTTGTTCATATCATAATTTTGCATTATTATATTCCCCATTCTTATTTATTTTACAAATAAACAGGTGCTTTTGATCCATGTCTGCTACATAGTTGCAGTTACAGGTTCTCGGAACAAAAACAGTGAAAACAATGAAAAGACGATACAAAAGTGAGACTACGCCCAACAAATGGAAAGATCTTGCTTATGCCTACAGTCTGAAGACTAAACGAAGATCAATGGACAATTTCACAAAGAACAAATGCAGCGCAAGGTTCAAGATTTCGACACGAAGCAAACGGTAAAGTCCACGAAATTATTCACTGTGAAAATCTAGAAGAAAACTAGAAGACAATCTGAGAAAACAAGTGAAGAAAATAGAAGAAACAAAGCAACAGAAGAAGTCCAGAGAAATGTAACCCAAGACCCCACCATTTGGCCGTGGATCCGCTGCCAAACATAGGTTTTGGCCACGGATCCGCGGCCGTGCGTCGCGCGTGTTGGCGCGTGTCGCGCGTGTCGGTGCGTCGGTGCATTACTTAGGTTTTTCTTAGGGTAAAATTGTAAATGCAGATCTGAATCAATTGTAACCCTAGGTTTCTATGTTCTATAAATAGAAATCCTAAACCTCTCTTTGAGGTATGCCTCTTTTTATTTTATCTATTCAGAATTTAATTCGGTGTAAATGTTTGGAGAGAGCTATCAAATAAAGTAAGAATTTTATTTCATTGCCCTAGTTAATTTTATTTCTGCCCTAGTATAGATTTCATTATTTGCCCTAGTTAATTAGTTAGAACATGTTAATCAATTCCCTAATGAGTGAGTAATTCCTCACTTGTTAGGGTTAGGAATAGGAAAGGCTTGATTTTCACTTGATTGAGGATTATTGACGCAAGGAATATTTTGGATGATGAACCCGCAGATTTGACTGAATTTTTCTCTCCACTTCATCATCCCGAGTTATTAAATGTTTCTCCCGAACTTCATATGCGTCTTGATTTTGATGATAATTGCATGGATGGGATAACTTTTGAGGAGAATTATGAGAATAGTATTGAGGAGAGTATTGAGGACAGTATTGAGGATGAACCAATTTTGTTTGATGAGTCGGATTTTCCAATTCATCCTCCTGAACCTTTAACTGTTATACTTCCTAAATCATCCCCCTCCCTCCTTTCCATCGTTCCGACTACGCAAGAAATCACGCAGGAGGACTGTGATATTGAAAAATTTCTGTTCGATCACAGCAGTTTTGACGCCACTAGTGTGTTCCTCCTTGAATCTGATACAGTTTGCACAACCGAAAATGATTATGAGTGTTTCACTTTTTCGGATGATTTTGAAGACTCACCGCCCGAGTTTGAGTCCTTTGAATTTTCGGATGAGTCAGTTGAACCATCCGAATCGGTTGCTTACAGTGATTTCGAACCATTGATGGAATCCTTCGAGTTCGAGACAGTTTCACCAATTTTACTTTCAATTGTTTCACCTCTGAAACTCGAACTCAAGCCAAGTCATTTCGAACCATTGATGGAATCCATCGTTTCGACCGCGCAAGAATGTTTCACGCTTCAATTTTCAATGGATGGTTTACCAAGTTCAATATACCCATGTTTTCTCGCGAATCTTGAGGGATTTGACCCCATTTCTCGACGGGTTGATAGATAAGCACAATCGCTTTTAACACATCGGTCATCACAATTTGCGCTAATTTATTCACTCGATTTACGCCCTCAAGTTCGTACTACACTTCTTTCTCTCTTCCTCCATTCTTCTCCTAATAGACCGAAACCATATTCCACCCTTCTTCCCATACGGTCTCGTATGTTTCTCAACTCCTTTCTCAAAACTCCATTCTTCCACCAACCCTACCATTATAACGATAAATTTTTTGAATGGTTGGTGCTAAGCTTTGGCCTTTGTAAGGCCTTGTATAGTTTGATTTTTCTCCTCCCTAACTCTGAACTTTAACGCTTAAAACAGTGGAAACACTGTCTCACTTAAGTTTGGGGGGGACCTTTTTGTATATATTTTTTTTGTTTTGTTTTTCTGTTAACAATAAAAAATAAAATTAAAAAAAATAAAATAAAATAAACAAGGGAGTGCCGAGAATTTTGACCCTCTTAGTGTGGCATGACAGTGAGGACACTGTCAAGTTTAAGTTTGGGGGTATGCTTGGTAAGCCTTCTTCCTTCGCATTCATATGTATATTTTTGCATTTGCATACTTATTTTAAAACCCATAAAAAATTGAAAATTTGAAAAATTACAAAAATTGAAAAATTCAATTTTGGCAATAATTGACTTAAGTTTGACAAGACGGTTAGCTAGTTAGGAACAACTAGATCTTAGACTTAGTAAATTAAAAACCCTAAAAATAACCTTTCTTAAAATTTAACGGTAGAAAGTATATGTCTTTGTAGTTTATTTAGAAATAGGCAAATTTCGAGTTGATTTCTTGGGCTAAGTTAAAACAAAGGAAAAGTATTGATATTTTTATTAAAGTATAAGTCTGAAAAATAATTCCTAAGCTTAAGTCTATATTCTAAAAATATATACCCTACAAATTGCACAAACACGAACCTTGAAACTTGGAATAGTAGAAGAGACCTTGAAATGCTCTTGTCTAAAGTTCTTAATATGAAGAAAAATAAAATAAAAATACAAGTGTGAATAAAAAAAAATGAACACTGGTTTTTGTAATTGCTTAAGGCTGCATTAATAGAAAAATATTTAGCGAGAGTGCTTCATCACCTAGTGCCTTAGACCAACTGGCTTGGGAGTCACTGCTAAAAGCCTTAGAGATTACAAGACTAGGACTTACACCTTAATGTGCAAACACATTTTGTATTCGGTCGTTGGTACCTCAAGAAGTATTAACGATCGCATGAAGAATGTGTGAGCAATTTCATTTAAAAAATTCACCAATTGAAAAGTACTTTGGACGACGGACAAGAATATAATAGCTTGATTTGAATTTCCAAGTATAGGGATGATATATACACACGTAGGGGTATGTGATTGGGGTTTAGATAAGAGATAGGAATGAAAAATATGACTTGTATTTTTAATAGAGATGACAAAAATTCTTAAGTTGAGATGGAACCCTAGAAGGAAAACTTAAAAGATACCAAAAGCTAAGTAAATTCACAAGAATATATATAATCTTAAGTTAAATGATAAGGAAGCGTGAAGAATACGGGTGGATAATTTCTTAGTAAAAAATAATAGAGTTTCTTATTAGAAAACCTAATTGGAGAATAAAAGTTAATAGACCGAATTGATAGGATTTTGTGGGTAGTATCCACTGAAAACCCTCAGGAGACAACACTCCTCCTACTAGGGACACCTAAAGATTTAACGGCTTGTTGCACGAGCTCAGTGCAATCGCGTTTCCCTGCGAAAGTGAGGCTAAGTCTTTTTCGAGAATAAAACTAGGTTTGCTGGAGGACGAGCAAAAGATAAGTTTGGGAGTATTTGTTCATATCATAATTTTGCATTATTATATTCCCCATTCATATTTATTTTACAAATAAACAGGTGCTTTTGATCCATGTCTGCTACATAGTTGCAGGTTACAGGTTTTCGGAACAAAAACAGTGAAAACAATGAAAAGACGATACAAAAGTGAGACTACGCCCAACAAATGGAAAGATCTTGCTCATGCCTACAGTTTGAAGACTAAACGAAGATCATTGGATAATTTCACAAAGAACAAAGGCAGCGCAAGGTTCAAGACTTCGACACGAAGCAAACAGTAAAGTCCACGACATTATTCACTGTGGAAATCTGGAAGAAAACTAGAAGACAATCTGAGAAAACAAGTGAAGAAAATAGAAGAAACAAAGCAATAGAAGAAGTCCAGAGAAATGCAACCCAAGACCCTACCATTTGGGGTTTAGATAAGAGATAGGAATGAAAAATATGACTTGTATCTTTAATAGAGATGACAAAAATTCCTAAGTTGAGATGGAACCCTAGAAGGAAAACTTAAAAGATGCCAAAAGCTAAGTAAATTCACAAGAATATATATAATCTTAAGTTAAATGATAAGGAAGCGTGAAGAATACGGATGGATAATTTCTTAGTCAAAGATAATAGAGTTTCTTGTTAAAAAACCTAATTGGAGAATAAAAGTTAATAGGCCGAATTGATAGGATTTTGTGGGTAGTATCCGCTGAAAACCCTCAGGAGACAACACTCCTCCTACTAGGGACACCTAGAGATTTAACGGCTTGTTGCACGAGCTCAGTACAATCGCGTTTCCCTGCGAAAGTGAGGCTAGGTCTTTTTCGAGAATAAAACTAGGTTTGCTCGAGGACGAGCAAAAGATAAGTTTTGGGGTATTTGTTCATATCATAATTTTGCATTATTATATTCCCCATTCATATTTATTTTACAAATAAACAGGTGCTTTTGATCCATATCTGCTACATAGTTGCAGGTTACAGGTTCTCGGAACAAAAACAGTGAAAACAATGAAAAGACGATACAAAAGTGAGACTACGCCCAACAAATGGAAAGATCTTGCTCATGCCTACAGTTTGAAGACTAAACGAAGATCAATGGACAATTTCACAAAGAACAAAGGCAGCGCAAGGTTCAAGACTTCGACACGAAGCAAACGGTAAAGTCCACGACATTATTCACTGTGGAAATCTAGAAGAAAACTAGAAGACAATCTGAGAAAACAAGTGAAGAAAATAGAAGAAACAAAGCAACGGAAGAAGTCCAGAGAAATGCAACCCAAGACCCCACCATTTGGCCGCGGATCAGCGGCCAAACATGGGTTTTGGCCGCGGATCCGCGGCCGTGCGTCGCGTGTTGGCGCGTGTGACGCATATCGGTGCGTCGGTGCATTACTTAGGTTTTTCTTAGGGTAAAATTGTAAATGCAGATCTGAATCGATTGTAACCCTAGGTTTCTATGTTCTATAAATAGAAATCCTAACCCTCTCTTTGAGGTATGCCTCTTTTTATTTCATCTATTCAGAATTTAATTCGGTGTAAATGTTTGGAGAGAGCCATCAGATAAAGTAGAATTTTATTTCATTCTCCTAGTTAATTTTATTTTTGCCCTAGTATAGATTTCATTATCTGCCCTAGTTAATTAGTTAGAACATGTTAATCAATTCCCTAATGAGTGAGTAATTCCTCACTTGTTAGGGTTAGGAATAGGAAAGGTTTGAGAGATGAAATTCTCTCACCCCTTTCTTACCCATCATATATTTTTATGGGACTCCATGCATACATACACACACCGCTCTCTACGGCACCCTATCCCACGAGGTAGCGGTGATACCGTAGTATAAAAGACCGGCTGTGTATGTTTTCCATGGAGGTTAGGGTTAGAATTAAGAAAGGAAGGACAAGAACCAAGAGGAAGAAACATCGTTTCTTCCCGATGATACTAATCCACTTTATTAATTATTACCATAACACCTCATAGATCTTAATTAGGGCATAGAAAGCGGTGAAGAATATTGACTTTCCAAACTTAACCTAAACCTAACCCTAACAAGATTTTAATCCTAGGCTAGATCAAACTTAGTTTTTAGTGATAATCAATCCAACACCATTTGGAATTAACTCGTTAGAACAAATTGAGAATACACAAAATCCCTGTGGACCGACCCGTACTCACCGGCTAGCTACTAAGCGACGCCGTTCTTAATTACGGTAATTAATTCTTTGATCGTAAAACTTATCTATCAATCATAGCCCTCCACCGCCTTCGCCGCCGAGAGGTCGGCCAACTTCGCCGCTCTCAGGTCGGCCGACTTCGCCGCCTCAGCCGTCGCCACCAGATCCTTCCGGAGGGTCTTCACCGTCCTCTTCAGGTTGCCAGTGAGCACCTGAGCGTCCTCAAGCTTGGCCTCAGCAGCCATGGCGGCCTCGCAGTACCGGGCAACCTCCCATTTCCAGGCCACCACCTCGCCCTCCAGGGCAGCAACCCTCGCCATCACCGCCTCCAGCTCCCGCTTGGAGCTCTCTTCCAGCGAGGCAAGCTGGCCCGCAGCCTTCATCGCCGGGGCTATTGATTGTTAGGATACGAGCGTGTCAAGTTTAGTTCTAAATACCGCAATCAAGACGGTTTCGCACGTAGCTAGCCGGTTGAGTACGGGTCGTCCGCAGGGAGATGGGAATCTTTTTCTATGTGTTTTTCGACGAGTTAAGTCCGGTTGTTCAGATTTTGTTTGTAGTTATCTAAGTGTTGAGTTGATATTTAAAGAGAGCTTGTTAGGGTTAGGATTAGGTTAGTTTGAGTTAGGAGTCTCCACATCTTTCGTTGCCCCACTTAATATCGGTGTTACGGTAATCGGCAACAACGGGGATTAGCACGACTAGGAAGGAACTTGCGAGTATAAGCTAGGCTTTCCAACGCATAGTCCTTCCTTTTGGTGCTTGTCCGTCCGTTCTTGGCTCTTATCCATAACCTCCGGTTAATTCAACCACAACCGGTCTCACTACGGAATCACCGCTATCATGTAGGATAGGGTGCCGTAAGGAGCGGATTGTGGTTGGGTTAACGGGAGTTGATTTAAGTTGTTGGGCAAGGAAAGAGTGAGAGAGATTTCCTTCTCTCAAACTTCCCTTATCCTACCCTAACAAGTATAGAACTACTCACACTTCATAATACGGAAAAATAAAACAACACAAAAGAGGAAGATAGAAAGAAGAAGATTAGAAGAATACGACTAACTGTTTGCGACCTCACCTTGGCGAGGATCAAGCGTAAGTATCATTGTCGTATGTAAGGATAAAGAAAAAGAGAGAAGAAACAAACAACAAGGAAATAACAACAACTACTTAACAATTAAAATTACAACAATTATAACAAGTAAAGAAAGAGACAAGCATGATAATAAAAATGGTCTTCTTTATTCATCACTCTTCACTCAAAAGCTCACTTACAAGTTTAATGGAGAAGAGGTGAGAAGAGGAAGAAGAACAATACTAAAACTAGGCAAAATGAAAAATACAAAGTTGGACCCCTTCCTTCACAAACTTCTGGGCTATTTATAGGCCAGAGAATGAAACCCTAGGGCAACCATACGGGCACATGTGAAAAGACCAGAGAGCCCCTGAAATTTCTGCGCAATTGGCTCCAGAACTGCCGCGGAAGGGCGGCCAAATCCCACCTTTGGCCGCGCTTCCGCGGCCGTTTAGAGGAGTTGGGTGCCCAAATTTCTGGTGGTGGCCTGGTTTGGTGTGTACGTTATTCTGGTATATGTATTTTATCATAATTTCTTCACGAATTTTCCAGAATTTCTGTTGAGGGAAAGGTGGACTTTTTGTCAAGATTTTGTCATGATTGCCTCGAGCTCCGCGTAGATCTCTTGGATTTTGTGCTACCATTGAGCCTTGTGCATGAGAATGACATTGATTTGATCTTTTGTCTTCCTATTGATATCTGGCAACATACGGATGAAGAGCAGAGACCGAGTTTTTATCTGTGGTTGGCAGGAACCGGATTTTGTCGTGTTTTTCATGAGTTTCTCCGTTTGAGAACCGGGAACCTGTATCCTGCAATTGACTAGCAAACACGGCTCAAGAGTATCTACGGATATGCAATGTGATAAAAATTGGGCGGTATGAAAATGCAAAAATCTGATTTGAACAAATACCCCCAAACTTATCATTTGCTCGTCCCGAGCAAAGTCCATTTATTCACAAAAAATTTCCTAACCTCACTTTCGCAGGGAACGCGATTGCACTGAGCATGTGCAACAAGCCGTTAAACCTCTAGGTGTCCCTAGTAGGAGGAGTGTTGTCTCCTGAGGGTTTTCAGCGGATACTACCCACAAAATCCGGTCAAGTTGGTTTGTAAAAATGACTAAGTTTCAAACCCTAAAGTTTTGTTTTAGAAAATAACAATTCTATAATCCTTAGTCTAGACTATCGAACCTTTATTTTTCACACCTCACATCTTATTTAACTACAAATTTTATATGTCTTTACGTGCAGTGCGGATAGTGTCGTTAAGTTCCAGAAGGATCGATTAGAGTCATCATGTCGCACAATAAAGCCCAGATAACAATTTTAAAAGGATCACATAAGTTTTATAATGAGTTAAGCATTTTTCAAGTTTCGTTTTGCAGTAAGGTTTCAACTTCAGAATTTCTATCTTCCTTAACAGGAAACTAAGTCGTATTTTTCACTCCACCTTTTTCTTGTTTTCATTTCATACACACCACTGTGAACGTGCAATAGTCTTTATCAAAGAGTAAAACCTTCATATCTCCGTTAAAAATTTTTTAAAAGTCTGTCATTTATCAAGATTATTCTCACACAAAGAACCGTTAGGAATTTTAACTCGGAGAGAACACTTGCTTGACTTTGTTTTAAACTGGACTTTCTAGGCTTCTTAGCGAGCTTTGGGCCAATGCTCCCAAACCAGTTGGTTTTAGGGCATTAGGTGTAGAAACACCCCAGCGGACTTAATTACTCAAGTTACCTAGGTCCAAAAACAAAAGACAGTTTGGCGTGAAAATCAGATGATTTAATACGAACGGAGATATAACCGGCAGTTCAAATATTTTTTTTTTTTTTTTTTTTTTTGGATAAAAGACGTGTCTAGTGGGTTTGGTGTGTAATCATTCCAATCAAGTTTTAGATGGGTTATTTTTCAGACTTAGCTCCTATTACGGCATCAATAACATTCCTTCATATTCGCTTTACTTCATAAACTATTCTTGTCATTACTTATTTCAGAACAAACCTATTTGATTCTCAGAAAATCATTTATCTGTTTAAAAGTTTGAACATGAAAGACTTGTCATCTAATTCCCAAAACTCACGATACGTGTAGTGTGATGTAAAGACGTATATCAGCTATAGTTAACTTCAAAGGAGAGTTATCTTTCAGGTTTTCAAAATCCAAACATAAGATCTAGTTATTCCTATTTTATCAAACAAAAACCGTCGAATGTTGAATCAAAGTTCTTCCACAAGCTAACTTGACAAAAAGTTTTTATATTTTTGGAAAATTTTCAAATTTTTATGGATTTTATGGATTTTAATATGCAGATGCAAAATATACATATGAATGCGAAGGTAAGAAATGCGTACCGAGCGTACCCCCAAACTTAAACTGGACAGTGTCCTCACTGTCATTGCATGAAGAGAGTAGTTTGAAGGTTCAAAATTGTTGGTTAGCGATACACAAGTTTTATTTGTTTTTGAAAGAAAAGAATATACACAAATATAAACAAAATGGTTTGTACATACCCCCAAACTTATTTGGAACAGTGTCCACTGTTCTTGGCTGGATAACCGAAGTTTGGAGGTAGGCAGAGGAAGATCAAGCAAGGTAAACCGGCTCCTGTAAGAACAGGAGCTCCTCTGTTGGTTCGGCTTAAGGTACGGTTTGCATCGGTGTCCGTTCACTTTGAAGAGTGAACCGTCCTTTGGATTTTCCAAATCCACAGCGCCCTGCGGATACACAGTCCGCACAAAATACGGCCCTTTCCAGCGAGATCGGAGCTTTCCAGGATGGAAGTGAAGTCGGGTGTCGTAAAGAAGTACCTGCTGACCAGGTACGAAGGTTTTGCGCACAAGGTGTTTATCATGAAACACCTTCGTTCGATTCTTAACGACAACCGCGTTGTCGTAAGCCTCATCCCTAAGCTCGCTCAGTTCGTTCAGCTGCAGCTTCCGATGGCTGCCCGCGTCCTCCAGAGAGATTCAGCTCCTTTATCGCCCAAAACGCGCGATGCTCGATTTCGACAGGAAGGTGGCAGGCTTTTCCGTACACAAGCCGATAGGGAGACATGCCAAGGTCGGTCTTATAAGCGGTTCTAAATGCCCAAAGGGCATCAGTGAGTTTCAAAGACCAATCCTTACGGTTCTTGGAGACCGTTTTCTCCAGTATCTGCTTGATTTGCCGATTTGAAACTTCGGCCTGCCCGCAGGTTTGGGGGTGGTAGGGCGTAGAAAGCTTATGATTAATGGAGTATTTCCGCATCAAGGCCTCGAAAGTCCTATTGCAGAAATGACTTCCATTGTCGCTAATGATCGCTCGGGGGTGCCCAAACCGTGAGAAAATGTTTTCTTTAAGGAACCTAACGACAACCTTGTTGTCGTTAGTTCGGCTGGGCACAGCCTCGACCCATTTAGAGACGTAATCAACAGCTAGAAGGATGTACAAGTTCCCAAAAGAGCTGGGAAACGGCCCCATGAAGTCTATCCCCCAAACATCGAAAATCTCCACAACCAAGATCGGCTGGAGCGGCATCTCATTCCTCCGGGATATCCGGCCCATGTGTTGGCACCGGGAGCAAGTCTTGCAATAATCGTGAGCGTCTTTGAAAAGTTGTGGCCAGTAGAAACCACATTGCAAGATCTTCTCAGCTGTCTTTCTGGGCCCAAAATGCCCGCCACATGCTTGGTCGTGGCAAAATGACAACACACTCTTGAATTCCTCATCTGGGACACACCGACGAATAATCTGGTCGGGACAGTACTTGAACAAGTAGGGTTCGTCCCAGTAAAAGTGTTTTACTTGGGATAAGAAGCGAAGTCTGTCCTGACGTGACCATTCGGTCGGTAGCAATCCCGTGGCCAAATAGTTCACAATATCTGCGAACCAGGGTTCGCAAGATACTGTCAAGAGTTGTTCATCCGGGAAAACGTCATTGATTGGGATAGGAAGCGACGGCGAAGAAGGAAGTCGTGAAAGATGGTCGGCGACAACGTTTTCACATCCTCTTTTGTCCTTAATGACAAGGTCAAACTCTTGAAGCAAGAGGATCCAACGTATAAGCCGAGATTTGGCATCTTTCTTCGCAAAAAGATGGCGCAGAGCAGAATGATCAGTGTAAACGATGACTGGAGAGCCGATAAGGTACGGCCTGAACTTTTCTAAAGCAAATACAACAGCTAAGAATTCCTTCTCAGTTGTTGTATAATTGAGTTGTGCGTCGTTCAGGGTTCGGCTTGCGTAATAGATCACGTGCGGCATCTTGTTGATGTGCTGTCCAAGGACAGCACCGATGGCAAAGTCGGATGCATCGCACATAATCTCGAATGGGTGCGTCCAGTCAGGGGAAGAGAGAACGGGAGCAGAAGTGAGTGAGTGTTTCAATGATTCAAAAGCAGCCGCACAGCTTGAGCTGAAGTCGAAAGGCGTGTCCTTGGCCAGGAGAAGAGTCAAGGGCCTAGCAATCTTGCTAAAGTCCTTGATAAACCGTCTATAAAAACCGGCATGGCCAAGGAAGGCTCGGATATCTCTGACGCATCGGGGAGGAGGCAGATTGGAAATGACCTCAATCTTTGCTTTGTCGACCTCTATGCCATTTTGCGAGATGATATGTCCTAAGACAATACCTTCACGCACCATGAAGTGGCATTTCTCCCAGTTCAAAGTGAGATTCTTGTCCGTACATCTGGTAAGGACAGCGTCGAGATGCAGCAGACACTCGTCAAAAGAATCGCCGAAAATGGAGAAGTCATCCATGAAAATCTCCAGAAATTTCTCCACCATGTCTGAGAAAATCCCCATCATACACCGCTGGAAGGTAGCGGGCGCATTGCATAACCCAAAGGGCATGTGTCGATATGTAAACGTGCCGAAAGGACAAGTGAAAGTGGTCTTGTCCTGGTCTTTTTCGGCGATGGGAATTTGATTATAGCCAGAGTAGCCATCAAGAAAGCAATAGTACTCATGTCCGGCCAATCGTTCGAGCATCTGGTCAATAAAAGGTAGCGGAAAGTGGTCTTTCCGCGTTGCGGCGTTGAGTTTTCTGTAATCAATGCAAACTCGCCACCCAGTTTGGGTGCGAGTAGGGATTAACTCATTCGCCTCGTTGGTTATGACCGTGATGCCCGACTTCTTGGGGACAACGTGAATGGGGCTAACCCACTGGCTATCAGAGATAGGGTAAATGATACCACTATCTAGACATTTGACGATCTCCTTCTTCACAGCCTCCTTCATGACTGGATTAAGACGTCTTTGTGGATCCCGGGCTGGTTTGGCATCATCCATCAGATGAATGTGATGCTCAACGATGAGGGGACTAATCCCCTTGATGTCCGCCATGGACCAGCCAAAAGCTTGCCTGTTGCCGTGCAAGACCGTGAGAAGGGCTTTCTCTTGCTCGGGAGCTAGAGAAGCCGAGATGATGACAGGGAGGGTCTCGTTCTCACCTAAGTAAGCATACTTAAGGTGAGACGGCAACGGCTTGAGTTCGAGCGTTGGAGGTGAAATGATGGAAGGCAAGACTGGTGCAAAGGTCTCGAACTCAAAGGACTCCAGCAAAGGTTCAAAACGAGTGTAGGCAACCGAGTCGGATGGTTCAGGTAACTCATCCGAAAAGTCGAAAGATTCAAACTCGGGTTGTGCGCGGCTAAGATCGTTCGTGAACGTGAAACACTCGTAGTCGTTATCGGGCGCAGAAGCAGCAGCAGGTTCGAAGAGACACGCACTAGTGGCGTCAAGATTATCGTATTCAAACAAAAACTCCTCGAATTCACACTCTTCGAGGGTGATCTCCTGGATCGAGCAAACATCCAGTATATGAGCATTAGATTCGGCGGGCTGATTCCCCAACCTAAAAATGTTGAGTTCAATCGTCATATTTCCAAAAGAGAGGTTCATTGAACCATTGCGACAATTGATCATAGCATTTGAGGTTGCGAGAAATGGGCGACCGAGTATCACCGGAATTTGATTCCGGGGGTTAGCTACAGGCTGTGTATCTAAGACAATGAAGTCGACGGGAAATATGAAGTCCCCGACTTTTATTAACACATCCTCTAGCTCACCCCTAGGATGGGTGATCGATCGGTCGGCCATCTGGAGAGTGCAGTGTGTGGGTTTTAGCTCTCCGACGCCTAATTGCTCGTATACTGAATACGGAAGCAAGTTAACACTGGCACCAAGATCTAATAGTGCGCGGTTGATGTTCTTATCCCCAATAGTAATTGAAATCGTAGGACAGCCAGGGTCCTTCCGTTTTTGTGGTAAAGATTGGGTAAGGGCATCACTCACAGCACTAGCCAAGAAAACTTTCTTGGGTACCTGAGACTTCCTCTTTTTCGTGCACAAGTCCTTTAAGATTTTCGCGTAAGATGGGACTTGTTGGACAGCATCTAAAAGAGGAATGTTAATGTTAACTTGCTTGAATAACTCCAAAATCTTCTCCATTTGTGGATTTTGTTTGTTAGACCTCAACCGGTTTGGAAATGGAACATTTTGAAAATTGGTTGAGTCTAATGCTGGAGGAGGAGATTTTGGAGTTGGAACGGATCCCAGAATAGGTGTTTTCGTGGAGTGAGAAGTGGGTCCATTCAGAGCAGAAGAAGAAGAGGGAGAGCCTGTTGAAGAACGGAGAATAGGCTCGGTAGACGAAGAAGAAGAAGGAGAAGAAGAAGAAGCAGCGGCCGGGGCATCATCGTTGATTTGCTTGCCAATGTTGTTTTGCAGCACCCTCCCTGATCTCAGTGTGGTCACGGCACTCACATTATGGTTTTGTTGTTCAAGAGCAACATGTGCATTATGTGGGTGGCCGGGATTTGGAAGTGGCTGGGACGGGAGCTTCCCCTTCTCTCGCTCGCTCAAGGCCGCGTTCAGCTGTGCAATCTGGGCCTCGATGGTCTTGATGCTCTGCCCGTGTGCGGCGGTGTGTTGCACTAAAGATTGGATTGAAGACTGGATGTTGGCGGTGGATTGAGTCGATTGTTTAACAAACGCATCCAGACTTCGCTCGAGCGAGGAAACCTTATCGTTGTTCGACGGAACAAAGTTGTTTGGTGGAAAGGAATTGTTCGGTGCAAAGTTGTTCGTCTGGTTTTGGTAAGGCTGGGGTTGGAAGGGCTGCTGATACTGAGTTTGTTGTTGCGCTTGTTGTTGCGGTGGAGGGGCCCTTTGAAAATTGTTGCCCTGGAATTGATTCTGATTCTGATTCCAGGCGAAATTGGGGTGGTTCCTCCAACCGGGGTTGTAGGTCGAAGAGTATGGATCATTCCTTGGTCTTTGCTGGAATGCATTAACCTGATCCTGTCCTTGCGAGGGTGGATTGTAAGGACACTCTTCAGTCAAGTGGGACGGATCGGAACAACAAGCGCAGATGGTACGAAGGGGGAGAACAGGGGCAGGAGTAGGAGAAGAAAATTTGCTCTCTATTGCTTCAAGCTTTTTTGTGATAGCAGCCATTTCAGCTCTCATCGCAATAGAGACATCAAGCTGGTGAATTCCTACCCTAGACTGACCGGTAGAAGTGGAGGGAGAAGAAGAAGAAGGAGTCGGTCTGGTGCTCTCCCACTGTAGCGTTTGCTCCGCAAGATCGTCAAAGAACTGCCACGCTTCCTCGTCAGATTTGGATAGGAAGTGGCCCTGACAGATGGTTTCCAGCAACTGCTTCGTTACTGGGTTCAGTCCCTCGTATAAGGTTTGGCAGAGTTGCCATTTCTCTATACCGTGGTGAGGACACTGAACAAGAAGGTCTTTGTACCGGTCAAAGCACTTCCAGAAGGGTTCAGAAGGAAGCTGGGAGAATTGGTTGATCTCATTTCGAATTCTTGCGGTCTTATGATTTGGGTAGAATTTTTTCAGAAACGCTTTAACAAACTCGTCCCAGCTGGTGATTGAGTGGGAAGCGGTGCTATACAGCCATTTTTCTGCGAGATCGCATAAAGTGAACGGAATGACCCGTAGACGTATAGCATCGTCCGACAGCTGGGTTGTTTTCATCATGGCACAGACGTTTTGAAATTTGTTAATGAAGATATAGGCATCTTCAGATTCAAGCCCATGAAAACGTGGAAGCATGTTGATGAAATGGGGCTTAATTTCAAAGTTGTCCCCATTGGCCGGAGGAAGAGAAAGGCAGGTTGGAAGTGCAGAACGGGTAGGGTAGAAACGATCCTGGAGCGCAATTCGCTGCGGCGCTACAACAGGCGGAGGGGGTGGGAGATTGGTCTCCATAGGAGGTGGAGCCAATCCAGGGGTGGTCAACGAGATGTTTGGAATAAATCCCGACATCGCGGAAGAAGAGGTTGGTGAAGGTGAAGGTGAAGGTGAAGATGTATGAACAGAATTCCGGTCAACGTCGGAGTTGGCCGGCAAAGGAAGGGGAGAAAGAGGAGTGGACGGAGTATCGACTTCGGAGTCGATCGCGTAGTCGGTCGCGACTAACGTAACGCGGACTAGACGGGCGCTAGTGTCCCGAGTCCAAGCGGACATACACTAAACGAGTTTAGTATAGTCAAAGCGAAGAAGGTGAGGGTAAGAAAACGTCAATGAAGAACGGTGATGGGTGTTGGGTGAAAATGGATTTGGCGACAAAAGGGCAAGTTTTTATAAAAGTTTTTGATTTTTTCTTTTTTATTTTGTTTTTAGAAAGAGATTTACAGAAGTATGTACGGGAATACGGCTTAAGCAATCACAAACAAGATATGCACAATCACACCTAGATCTAGAGTAACCTAGGTCTACTAGACCTGCTCCTGAACTTGATTGTCGAAGTTAAACAGTGTCGAGAAACAGGCTTAAAAATACACTGATCACGAGGCCAGGTAAGTGCAGAGATAAGGGGAGGTTGTCCAAC
Source organism: Agapanthus africanus (assembly GCA_030015575.1). Classification (NCBI taxonomy): domain Eukaryota; kingdom Viridiplantae; phylum Streptophyta; class Magnoliopsida; order Asparagales; family Amaryllidaceae; genus Agapanthus; species Agapanthus africanus. The sequence continues at coordinate 60,115,617 of CM057338.1, forward strand.
GCTTTCGCGAAGTTCCTTAATTAAATAACCCTTTCTCTTTCGGCGGTTGCGCCTTTAACACTTTCCTAGACACCCCGTAAACAATATACGGTTAAGCAAGGTTCTAAACAAGGTTTATCTTCTCCTAATGAGCGCGAAGTCCTTAGGGCTGAAGTCTAGTATTTTTTAATTTACAATGGACAATGCATATGCTTTAGTGATTTCCGGGGTCCTGGGAAGGGTGATGAAATCCCCACCCAATCTGGATTGGTTTCAAGCCCCTTAAGTCCGTATTAAAGAATGCAAAACAGTAACAATATCAACAGCAAACAATTTTTATTTGCGGCGCAAAGAATCCTGCACAAGAACAGTTTATTGGAAGGGGGAGAAGAATTTGCGCAAAGAAGGCTGCAGAAAACACAATTCAGTGGAGCTCAGAGGAGTGGAGAGAGGCAGAGGGACTTACAGAGAGAAGATGGCACACTGACCCCACCAAGTGGCCGCGGAAGGGCGGCAAAAAGTCCCTAATGCCGCGGTTCCGCGGCGGAAATGAGGTATTGGTGATTAATTTTTCTGGTGTGGGCTCTGTTTGATCTCCTCTACTTGTCTGGATGTGTGGAATTCTAATATGCTCACTGTATCTGCTCCAGATTTCTACAGTAGACCGGATGCTTCGTTTTTGTCCGTCGCGGTGTAGCCGCGAACTGTGGGTCTATCTTCCCACGTCTTTGGCACTGTACTTGAACTCCGTATTTCCAACGTCTTAGGCGTCGATCTTGAGCTTCGTATTTCCTGCACACTTGCACAAAAACTAATCAAAAATAACAAGAAGGTTTCTTTTACAAAGTATATATTTTTTTTTTGGTTTTTGGTTGTTTTTATATTCACAAATTAACCCGAAATTTCACTTAGAAATAGACTACCGTCTCCCCGGCAACGGCGCCATTTGATTGTTAGGATACGAGCGTGTCAAGTTTAGTTCTAAATACCGCAATCAAGACGGTTTCGCACGTAGCTAGCCGGTTGAGTACGGGTCGTCCGCAGGGAGATGGGAATCTTTTTCTATGTGTTTTTCGACGAGTTAAGTCCGGTTGTTCAGATTTTGTTTGTAGTTATCTAAGTGTTGAGTTGATATTTAAAGAGAGCTTGTTAGGGTTAGGATTATGTTAGTTTGAGTTAGGAGTCTCCACATCTTTCGTTGCCCCACTTAATATCGGTGTTACGGTAATCGGCAACAACGGGGATTAGCACGACTAGGAAGGAACTTGCGAGTATAAGCTAGGCTTTCCAACGCATAGTCCTTCCTTTTGGTGCTTGTCCGTCCGTTCTTGGCTCTTATCCATAACCTCCGGTTAATTCAACCACAACCGGTCTCACTACGGAATCACCGCTATCATGTAGGATAGGGTGCCGTAAGGAGCGGATTGTGGTTGGGTTAACGGGAGTTGATTTAAGTTGTTGGGCAAGGAAAGAGTGAGAGAGATTTCCTTCTCTCAAACTTCCCTTATCCTACCCTAACAAGTATAGAACTACTCACACTTCATAATACGGAAAAATAAAACAACACAAAAGAGGAAGATAGAAAGAAGAAGATTAGAAGAATACGACTAACTGTTTGCGACCTCACCTTGGCGAGGATCAAGCGTAAGTATCATTGTCGTATGTAAGGATAAAGAAAAAGAGAGAAGAAACAAACAACAAGGAAATAACAACAACTACTTAACAATTAAAATTACAACAATTATAACAAGTAAAGAAAGAGACAAGCATGATAATAAAAATGGTCTTCTTTATTCATCACTCTTCACTCAAAAGCTCACTTACAAGTTTAATGGAGAAGAGGTGAGAAGAGGAAGAAGAACAATACTAAAACTAGGCAAAATGAAAAATACAAAGTTGGACCCCTTCCTTCACAAACTTCTGGGCTATTTATAGGCCAGAGAATGAAACCCTAGGGCAACCATACGGGCACATGTGAAAAGACCAGAGAGCCCCTGAAATTTCTGCGCAATTGGCTCCAGAACTGCCGCGGAAGGGCGGCCAAATCCCACCTTTGGCCGCGCTTCCGCGGCCGTTTAGAGGAGTTGGGTGCCCAAATTTCTGGTGGTGGCCTGGTTTGGTGTGTACGTTATTCTGGTATATGTATTTTATCATAATTTCTTCACGAATTTTCCAGAATTTCTGTTGAGGGAAAGGTGGACTTTTTGTCAAGATTTTGTCATGATTGCCTCGAGCTCCGCGTAGATCTCTTGGATTTTGTGCTACCATTGAGCCTTGTGCATGAGAATGACATTGATTTGATCTTTTGTCTTCCTATTGATATCTGGCAACATACGGATGAAGAGCAGAGACCGAGTTTTTATCTGTGGTTGGCAGGAACCGGATTTTGTCGTGTTTTTCATGAGTTTCTCCGTTTGAGAACCGGGAACCTGTATCCTGCAATTGACTAGCAAACACGGCTCAAGAGTATCTACGGATATGCAATGTGATAAAAATTGGGCGGTATGAAAATGCAAAAATCTGATATGAACAGCTATCACCCCGGCCTCTATACGCAAGGCAAGGGCAACGTGCTGGAGAACTTGAAAAAAATAGGAAAGAGATCAGAAGGACGAAGGAGGTACAGAATCTAAAAAAAAAACCAAACACTTACATGCATGGACTCCTGGGCGATAGATGCCATCTAGGACCTGAAGGTCCCCCTGGGGACCCTACCCCCCGCCGATTTCTCTATTTCATGCAACAGGCTATCCGCGACGGATAGCCCCGAGGGCACCGCGAACTGGAGGCCCCCTTCCTCCACCATGATCGGCGAGGGCGGGTCCCAGGAAGACCTCCGGGAACCCCTCTTGAGCAGCTCCGATGGAGAACCGATCTCCTCCTCCGAGACCGGGTCCTCCAGAATCCGAGCCCGCTTCCGGCCCGACGCCCTGCTAGGCCCTGGGGCGGGATCCGCCCCCGAACGCTCATAGGACACGGCCACCGGAGGAGAGGGAGCCGGGGAAGACTTCGGACGAGAAGAGCTAGCACCCCCAACCATCATGACCCTCCTCGGCTGGCGGATGGAGGCTCGGAGCTCGTCCATATTCATGGGTCCTGTATAAAACCAAATGCAAAGAGGTCAGCGACACAAGCAATATACAAGCCAAAAAGCAAGCCTAAACTTACCGACGAACTCAACGGGGCTGAGCCCGGCCCAACTCAGGACCCTCTCAGACAGCAGCATGTCGAATCGGGGGATGAGCTCCCACGATGCCACTCTCACCGTGGCGGGGTCATTGGACTGGTTCCCCGGCAAGTATTTTTCCCTCGATCACTTGGTAGGCACGGGCCAGTCCTCGCCCTCAGGAGGGGAAACAAAGAAGAACTTCTTCTTCTAGTCGTGAATGGAAGAAGGCAGAGCCACAACCCCTGTCCCGGCGGTGCCCCCCTGTCGCTTTATAAAGGTGAGGTAGACCCACCTCGGGTCACCCGCTCGACCCTCAGGATGATTTTTGAAAACAAGGGAAGAATCAAGGAGGGAGAGGGTGAAAGGAACCGCCTGTAACATCAGGCGGATCAGGAACACGAGGAGAATCCTCCATGAGTTCGGCACTAACTGGCTAGGGACTAACCCGAAGAAGTTCAACACTGCGACGACCTCGGGAGAGAAGGGCAGGCGCATTCCACCCTAAAAAGCTTCCAAGTACAGGGCGATCTCCTACCCCGTACTTGGTCTGCCCTCTCTCCCTCCTTGGCCAGACGAAGCGTATAACGTGAGGGGATGTGGAAGCGAGCCCGAGCTTTGGCGAGCTCGTCCTCATGCCTCACCCAACACGAGGCGCCGGGGGCATCATCTACCGCCTCCTCTCTGGGGACTGCCCCCGCCGCACGATCCCGAGAAGAGGGTCCGATCCCTACTCCCCGAGAAGACTCAGGCTCAACTAAAGGGTCCCTAGAACCTACTTCTACGACATCTACTGATTCCCTGAAAGAAGACATCTAACCTGAAGAAGATGGAATCTCGGGAAACGAGAAAGGAGAAGAGCGCCGAGCAGCCAAGACTTAGAAGAAAGTAAATATGAAAGAGTAGGAGCCCTGGAATGGGCCCCACCTCTACCTATCACCGCGAACAACCTCATCCAACGACGCCCTTCATTTCCGGCCAAAAATGCCTCTTCGAGTCCAATGGCTCCGATTGCTCCACTTGTCGTTCCCACATTGGACCGCACCCCATCAGGCGTCGCAGGTCTGCACACGTCGCGTCGGCCAACCGACGCTTGACACGTGGACCGTCGCTTTAGTGGAAGGATGCACGAACCGGAGCACATTCTTTAAATGCAGAGATCTCGCCCTGATTCGCGGGCAGAAAAGACAGCTGATAGCCCGGGGATGCATCCCGACAAAGGAAGCTCACTCCGGGCGGCCGGGCAGTCCACTCCTGACCCGACCCGCTATCTGGTCGGGACAAGAGTGGGGGGCTAATGATGATGCTCAATATTGGCGATCTCCAAGATCAGGACACGCGGCAAATGGCGTATCCCAGAATTCAGAAGAAAGGGCCCACGGGGCCGACCAAGCCACCCCCATACCCGACCTACAAGCACAAACTGGCTCACCTCAGAGCCTGTCACGATCCGAAAGTACGGAACGTGACCGGCACTTAGATTACGAAGCGTCTAGAGGCGCAACATAATCTAAGTAAGCCGAAGCCCAGAAATCTAAACCATAAAAAAAGAAGAAGTAAAGGAAAACATGAAGAAAATAAGTTTAAAAGCAACATCCAATTTCTCAAAAATTTCGGCAGAGTCTCCTTTGTAAAAACTGGCCCCAAACGGGTACAAACAAGAATGAATACATATAACCAATAAAAAGCATCCCCAACGGGAGCTAGCTCAACGCCAATAGGCAGAAACAACCACAACAAGCACAATAATATACAACGCCAAAGGGCGAGGCTCAAAGCTCAAAAGAAAACAAATCCACCAAACCAGAATAATACATGCGCGACTCTCAGGTCGAAATAAATAAATGGTCCAGTAAACTATCAAGTAATACAAATTTGGTTGATAGAGCTTACTAGATACAAATGAAATAATAAAAGTACAACGGCGGTTCAGATACAAACGAACCAACCTACGGTGCAAATCACCCTGAATGAATAGATGTGCGAGCAAGCTGCCAGGAAAACCTGTACATCGAACCTTTAATAAAATTTGGCACAACGGGGGTGAGTTGCCAACTCGTGAGTAGAAGATATCTACGAAAAAAATCGAATGCACGACGCTATCCTAGGTCATAATAATATACTAATATAATACTAATCATCTAATAATAGCAGGGTAATAAACCACGTGTAGTGCAAAAGCTCCGTGCCCGTGTCAGTACCTCAAATAGTAATATGTCATGTGAATGAGTATGCATGCACCATGAATGTAAAACAATCAATCCTGAAATCTGGATATATCTGTATAAGAAATCTTTAGCTTTTATCATGGTAAAATGTGTATAGAAATCTGAAATATCAACGATGAAATCCATGGAAATCCATGTCAAGCACCGACACAAAACATGTAAATCTCAAGTCTCAATATCTCGGGCTCCGTTAGTCCGGATCGGCCCATATCATAAAATCTCACGACAACGGTCGGTATCCTCCGGATATCCGCCGCGCCAGACATCACCGGTAGGTAGTCTTTCCCTGCCAGGCTCATCGTCTACAACTCGATCTTCTTGCCCCGGGGTACCATACCGGGCCCACCATGTACCCGAGACGGTTCATCCACTACTCAAATCGGGTCTCGAAATCCAACAGAAAACATGAAATCTCATGGTGGACGACACATACATCACGAGAAAACCGCATCTTATGTTTTAAAAAGAGAGGAGGAGAGAGAGAGAGAGAAGTTTTTATATATTCTTGCGGTTTTCCCCAAAAATCCAGAAATCTCATAGAAATCCAAAATCTCAAAATCATGAGTAAGTATATGATAAGTATCGGCATATGCCCCATAATACTGCATGATAACGTAAAAATGTGAATGCATGAAATGTCTAAATAATAAATGTCATGTCTATACTAATACCAGAGAGTAATCACAATATTATATAGATCTAGCTGTTAGCTGATTCTATCAATAAAAGATAATATCATCTAAAGTGTACGTGACATAACAATTACCGATGATGATGTGTGTGAGCCGGCAAATAAGTGTGCGTAGAATATGCGCATCATCGGTAATGGTGCTGGTGTCTTAACAGGCAAAGTTTTATTCTGATTATAGAAACATATGAATGAACATGCACCATTATGATTACGGTATGAATGTAAAGACGGATGTGTAATAACCACTCATCTGTGATATACAAGTATAACTACAACTATATGACTCGAACCTAAACTAGTGTCCATCTAACCTCCTAAGGAACTAAACCTAAGAAACTAGTCAATAAGAAATAAGAGTCCACCTAAGGTTTGAATCCATATCTCTAATAGTCGGCGATCCAGCCTCAATAGCGTCACGTACGTAGTACGGCTTTCTCGAATCAAGAGTGCGGATCAATCATCATATCGGGGTACAGGTAAAAGTATCACCTACGTGTCTCATCATTCGTATAATATTATCATCAACACATGTCAAGATCAAGGTGCTATACTGTAATCGCATACATCAATCATATATCATTGTCAGCATAAATATACATCGTTAATTTATCCTCAGAAATATCATGTCATATGTATCATATTGTGATTAAGTCACACCTATATCATATCGTAATCAAATCACACCTATATGATATCGTAATCAAGTCACGCATATATGATATCGAAATCAAGTCACACCTGTATAATGTCGTAATCAAGTCACACATATATCATATCAGAATATCAATCACATGTTACGGTCCGGGTGCTATTTTAGAGTCCCATGTATCTCAATATCATCACCACCCTTTATTATCTATGTATACCTATTCATTAACTCATTTCCTAATGATCCGCTAATATCATAACACGACCGTAGCCAAGAATCACGGCATCAGCCCAGTATATTGTTTCATCCCCGTGTATCATATCACATCCTTGTATCACATATACGTAATGTGTGTATATATATATATATATACCTACACCTAGTCCTATATATATATACACATACACGTATACACCACATCGAGTCTCAGTGTGTGAGTGTGTGTATCTACCTGAAACATACGATTCTCTTCCAAGGTATTCATCCTCTGGTATGGTCTTTCTAAATCAGTCTAGTCCAATCTAAGGTCATTACTAGGGTCCTACTCATCAAGAATCTAAGGTCACGTCTGTCTTCCTAATGACAATAAGTACTATCCCTATTCTACGTTTGCGGGGGTGCTAAACGCCATCCACCCGACTTCCCCCCGTAGATATACATCTACTCACTTGGTCCTTTTCTGCCGAAAATGATGTCGCCATTCTCCTCTTTATCGCCCGCAGTCCACGTGAGGGGTACGTATACGCAAATATATATAGTATCGTAAACTGAATCACGGACAAAACTCAAAACGACGCACGGAACGCGCATAGGTTAAAACCTATGTCCCGTTCATGCAAAAAAACCAAATATCGCTCGATAACGGCGTACAAATGCCGATTGTTCGAGATAAAAACCAATAAACAACCCGTAGTTTCAAAACCCATTACTTATAATATAAAACTTGGTTCAAATCATCGGAACCCTAAAATCGATCAAATCATCCAATTCCGAAAACCTTGAAATTGTCAATTCACCGTTTTACTTCAAAACTTGACGTTTAATGAAACTAATGGTCATAATATTCATTAAAAAACATAACTAAATTATAGAAACCATTATTATATTTTTATTACACTAATTTGTATTAAAAATAAAATTCTAGTTTGCAATTTTATCAATTTCAACACCTTGCAAGCAAAAATTCCATAATTTCACGACTAAACTTGATTTTGCCTAAATTAACTTATCAAACTACAATTCATGATGATAATAGTATAATGAAACCATAAATTAGATTTTAACTCTCATTTATTTAAGAATTCCCAAAAACTAGTTAGCAAAAATAGCATTTTTATTTGTATTTTTCAATTATCAAAAGAAACTAGTAACCAAATTAAGTTTTTCATTCCACCAACAAGTTAATATCCTCTTTAAAACCACACTCTAGTGTTATAAATATTAATTGAAATTTTATCTCACCAATAAATATAATATACATAAATCCAGTTTACAAAAATTGCTTGATTTAAGCAATTTGAATGAACAAATTACAATATATCAACCATACATGATTTTTCCCATTTCTAAAATGCTAGACTAGTTATAATAACCCTACTTAATTAGTAAAAACCATAACTTGATTTTACAAACCCTAACTTGAATTTTAAAATTTGTAAATAGAATTAATATATTAAATCTAAACATGCTTAAATGAAACATTTAACAACAATAAATCAAAAGAATAAGATTTATACCCCGACAACAAGCAATCCAAACATAAAAATAAGCCTCCAAAATGAATGCTTTCCATCTCCAAAATCCATGTAAAGATGAGCAAAGAATAGAAGGTAGGAATTAATTAGGATTTTGTGGATTTTTATTTGGATTTTTAATGAATTTTTGATGGATTTTGCAACAAAAATCAAGTGGAGAAATGGGGGGCTGCCATGATGAGGAGGCCGGCCACTTCAAGGGGAGGAGGGAGAGAAAGAAAAGAGTTAAGAATCATGTAGAAAGTTCTCCCAAAAATATCACCTCTTTATGTCTTTTCATTACTTTATTAAATTTTCTTTTATTTTTTTTCTAAAACAACTCAAGAAAATTCTAGAATCATGGAAAAATTTGTAAATAAATTTTGCATGATACCCACTAGATTCTAATATGCAATGGTTCATTTCTGCAAATTAAACCAATTCAAATTTGTAATTTACACTAATTTAGTGTGTAAATAAAGCTTATATTAATATTTAAAATAATTAATTTAAAAAATGTATTTAATTAAAAAAAAATTATAAGTGGTTAAATAAACACCATTTACTAGTAATAACATAATTAAAATATGTATTTTTAAATTTGTATTGAAAAATAATTACGGTTTAGTTTTATGAAAACTACGTTTTACTTTACCGAAAATTTTAAAATTCACTTAAACGATTTTATTTATTTAATTAATTATATAATTATTTTTAAAGTGTTACAATCTTCCCCCTTTTAAGAAATTTGGTCCCCACATTTAAATTAAACCCCCCCCCAATTACTAAAACATTCAGCCAAAACACTCAAATCGTCGGGGCCCCGAAATCATCAATACATAACAAAAATCAACTCCGTCAAGCATAACACAATCATCGGAGTTATGACGAAAATAAAATACCAAAACCCAATACGAAAACTAACATAATATACATCAAAACTACAACTTATATATTGTGCGCATCATAGTAAAAATCGTCCAAACATCTGGATAAAGAAGCATGTAAGAACCCCTTTTGAAAACTGTCGTGTGATGCACGTGCCACGGCATAAGTAGCGGATGTTTATTTTAAAAAAAATAGCTATATATATATATATATATATATATCTTTTATTTAATATACACGTCCCGCCTGGTTACCAAATCAATAGTAATGATTATAAAAACATACTGATCAAACTGAAATCAATCCCAATCACATCATAAAAATATCATGTGCGTCCGGTGCGCACTGAAATCGAAATCAAATACAGATGCCACGAATTCACACAAAAACAAAACTGAGTGCAACAGATGTGCACCAAAAACATCTGTCAAGTGCAACGGGCGTGCACGACCCACTATCAGGTGCATCTAATCTGCACAAAACCCCGATTTAGTGCATCTGGTGTGCACAAAACCGCATCAAGTGCGCCAAGTGTGCGCAAGAATCTTAATCAGGTGCACATGGTGTACGAAAACATATACCGAATATCAAAATCGAAATCACAGTACGAAAGTACATGGAAACTAGGTCGAAGCATATGTCAAAATCATGTGTAACCCATATGCACGAAATCAAATCAAAATATCAAAATGTATAAAACCAAATCGAGTGTACTGGGTATGTACTAAATAACATCAATACAACTGATATATGAAACACAAATAGAATGTTATGAAGGTACACATCAGAAATACCAATCTTAGAACAAAGTCCTCAAAATACCAAAATTCAATCAATGAAAATATGAAATTCAAATCACCGAATCACAATCGTAAACACCATCGTCAATGTGCGCCACTTTCCCCCTTTCCTCAAGTGTCGACTGCTTCGAACTTGTCTTTTCATAGGTGTGCCGACTGCGCTACCAACGGCAATACTCATATCTAGAGTCTCCCACGTAGTCGATCCCTTCACCTGATATCCAGACTACATTAAACTTTTCGATCGATCCATCAAAATCTCATAATTCCCCGAGAGCTCAATACTCAAGTACAGTTTAAAAATATCCGGTACATACCCCAGCATCGATGGTCCAGCCATAGAAGGGCAAACCCAAGCCTCACTAATGGCACCGCGGAACTGCCGTAAACCCTAAGGTTCAAGGGCGTTCTCATGGTCATTATGTCGAGTTAGGGTTTCATTCTTCTAGAGGGTCCATAGAAATACCTGCATGTTCTTCCGAATACCTTAAACTTGTGAAAATGGGTTTCTGACAATCGTTCGAATCCTTTAACTTCGTCTGGACGGTATGTGAATACCCTTCGTCCGCACGCTAAACAATGCTCCACTCCTCAAGAATAACCATTACCCTAATGGTTATCGCATTCGAGCCGCAGCTCCCTCAGCCCGTGCGCCCGTGGTAACGGAAACCACCCTCCGATATCGACGAAGATAGATCAAAGGAACGAATGAAATGCGGTGCAAACAAATGTACATCCTAAGGCTCCTTAAGCAGAGTAGCGTATCGTAAGTATGCCGCGGATCATACCCACGGTACCTCACTCTACCTAAGTCACCTACTACATCAACCAAGGGTCACCCTAGACTTAGACAAGGTTAAACCTAGCGCTCTGATACCAACTTTGTCACGACCCGAAAGTACGGAACGTGACCGGCACTTAGATTACGAAGTGTCTAGAGGCGCAACGTAATCTAAGTAAGCCGAAGCCCAGAAATCTAAACCATAAAAGAAGAAGAAGTAAAGGAAAATATGAAGAAAACAAGTTTAAAAGCAACATCCAATTTCTCAAAAATTTCGGCAGAGTCTCCTTTGAAAAAACTGGCCCCAAACGGATACAAACAAGAATGAATACATATAACCAATAAAAAGCATCCCCAACGGGAGCTAGCTCAACGCCAATAGGCGGAAACAACCACAACAAGCACAATAATATACAACGCCAAAGGGCGAGGCTCAAAGCTCAAAAGAAAACAAATCCACCAAACCAGAATAATACATGCGCGACTCTAAGGTGGAAATAAATAAATGGTCCAGTAAACTATCAAGTAATACAAGTTTGGTTGATGGAGCTTACTAGATACAAATGAAATAATAAAAGTACAACGGCGGTTCAGATCCAAACGAACCAACCTACCGTGCAAATCACCCTGAATGAATAGATGTGTCAGCAAGCTGCCAGGGAAACCTATACATCGAACCTGTAATAAAATTTGGCACAACGGGGGTGAGTTGCCAACTCGTGAGTAGAAGATATCTACGAAAAAAATCGAATGCACGACGCTATCCTAGGTCATAATAATATACTAATATAATACTAATCATCTAATAATAGCAGGGTAATAAACCACGTGTAGTGCAAAAGCTCCGTGCCCGTGTCAGTACCTCAAATAGTAATATGTCATGTGAATAAGTATGCATGCACCATGAATGTAAAACAATCAATCCTGAAATCTGGATATATCTGTATAAGAAATCTTTAGTTTTTATCATGGTAAAATGTGTATAGAAATCTGAAATATCAACGATGAAATCCATGGAAATCCGTGTCAAGCACCGACACAAAACATGTAAATCTCAAGTCTCAATATCTCGGGCTCCGTCAGTCCGGATCGGCCCATATCATAAAATCTCACGACAACGGTCGGTATCCTCCGGATATCCGCCGCGCCAGACATCACCGGTAGGTAGTCTTCCCCTGCCAGGCTCATCGTCTACAACTCGATCTTCTTGTCCCGGGGTACCATACCGGGCCCACCATGTACCCGAGACGGTTCATCCACTCCTCGAATCGGGTTTCGAAATCCAACAGAAAACATGAAATCTTATGGTGGACGACACATACATCACGAGAAAACCGCATCTTATGTTTTAAAAAGAGAGGAGGAGAGAGAGAGAAGTTTTTATATATTCTTGTGGTTTTCCCAAAAAATCTAGAAATCTCATAAAAATCCAAAATCACAAAATCATGAGTAAGTATATGATAAGTATCAGCATATGCCCCATAATACTGCATGATAACGTAAAAATGTGAATGCATGAAATGTCTAAGTAATAAATGCCATGTCTATACTAATATCAGAGAGTAATCACAATATTATATCGATCTAGCTGTTAGCTGATTCTATCAATAAAAGATAATATGATCTAAAGTGTACGTGACATAGCAATTACCGATGATGATGTGCGTGAGCCGGCAAATAAATATGCGTGGAATATGCGCATCATCGGTAATGGTGCTGGTGTCCTAACAGGCAAAGTTTTATTCTGATTATAGAAATATATGAATGAACATGCACCATTATGATTACGGTATGAATGTAAAGACAGATGTGTAATAACCACTCATCTGTGATATACAAGTATAACTACAATTATATGACTCGAGCCTAAACTAGTGTCCATCTAAGCTCCTAAGGAACTAAACCTAAGAAAATAGTCAATAAGAAATAAGAGTTCACCTAAGGTCTGAATCCATATCTCTAATAGTCGGCGATCCAGCCTCAATAGCATCACGTTCGTAGTACGGCTTCCTCGAATCAAGAGTGCGGATCAATCATCATATCTATGCCTTGTACGGTAAAATCCATCGTACGGCATCCCAATATCGTGGTACGGGTCAAGTATCACCTACGTGTCTCATCATTCGTATAATATCATCATCAACACATGTCAAGATCAAGGTGCTATACTGTAATCGCATACATCAATCATATATCATTGTCAGCATAAATATACATCATTAATTTATCCTCAGAAATATCATGTCATATGTATCATATTGTGATTAAGTCACACTTATATCATATCGTAATCAAATCACACCTATATGATATCGTAATCAAGTCACGCATATATGATATCGAAATCAAGTCACACCTGTATGATATCGTAATCAAGTCACACATATATTATATCAGAATTTCAATCACATGTTATGGTCCGGGTGTTATTTTAGAGTCCCATGTACCTCAATATCATCACCACCCTTTATTATCTATGTATACCTATTCATTAACTTATTTCCTAATGATCCGCTAACATCATAACATGACCGTAGCCAAGAATCACGGCATCAGCCCAGTTATATTGTTTCATCCCCGTGTATCATATCATATCCTTGTATCACATATACGTATTGCGTATATATATATATATATATATATATATATACCTACACCTAATCCTATATATATATACACATACACGTATACACCACATCGAGTCTCAGTGTGTACGTGTGTGTGTATCTACCTGAAACCTACGATTCTCTTCCAAGGTATTCATCATCTGGTATGGTCTTTCTAAATCAGTCTAGTCCAACCTAATGTCATTACTAGGGTCCTACTCATCAAAAATCTAAGGTCACGTCTGTCTTCCTAATGACAATAAGTACTATCCCTATTCTACGTTTGCGGGGGTGCTAAACGCCATCCACCCGACTTCCCCCCGTAGATATATATCTACTCACCTGGTCCTTTTCTGTCGAAAATGATGTCGCCATTCTCCTCTTTATCGCCCGCAGTCCACGTGAGGGGTACGTATATGCAAATATATATAGTATCGTAAACTGAATCACGGACAAAAGTCAAAACGACGCACGGAACGCGCATAGGTTAAAACCTATGTCCCGTTCACGCAAAAAAACCAAATATCGCTCGATATCGGCGTACAAACGCCGATTGATCGAGATAAAAACCAATAAACAACCCGTAGTTTCAAAACCCATTACTTATAATATAAAACTTGGTTCAAATCATCGGAACCTTAAAATCGATCAAATCATCCAATTCCGAAAACCTTGAAATTGTCAATTCACCGTTTTACTTCAAAACTTGACGTTTAATGAAACTAATGGTCATAATATTCATTAAATAACATAACTAAATTATAGAAACCATTATTATATTTTTATTACACTAATTTGTATTAAAAATAAAATTTTAGTTTGCAATTTTATCAATTTCAACACCTTGCAAGCAAAAATTCCATAATTTCACGACTAAACTTGATTTTGCCTAAATTAACTTATCAAACTACAATTCATGATGATAATAAAATAATGAAACCATAAATTAGATTTTAACTCTCATTTATTTAAGAATTCCCAAAAACTAGTTAGCAAAAATAGCATTTTTATTTGTATTTTTCAATTATCAAAAGAAACTAGTAACCAAATTAAGTTTTTCATTCCACCAACAAGTTAATATCCTCTTTAAAACCACACTCTAGTGTTATAAATATTAATTGAAATTTTATCTCACCAATAAATATAATATATATAAATCCAGTTTACAAAAATTGCTTGATTTAAGCAATTTGAATGAACAAATTACAATATATCAACCATGCATGATTTTTCCCATTTCTAAAATGTTAGACTAGTTATAATAACCATACTTAATTAGTAAAAACCATAACTTGATTTTACAAATCCTAACTTGAATTTTAAAATTTGTAAATAGAATTAATATATTAAATCTAAACATGCTTAAATGAAACATTTAACAACAATAAATCAAAAGAATAACATTTATACCTCCACAACAAGCAATCCAAACATGAAAATAAGCCTCCAAAATGAATGCTTTCCATCTCCAAAATTCATGTAAAGATGAGCAAAGAATAAAAGGTAGGAATTAATTAGGATTTTGTGGATTTTTATTTGGATTTTTAATGAATTTTTGATGGATTTTGCAACAAAAATCAAGTGGAGAAATGGGGGGCTGCCATGATGAGGAGGCCGGCCACTTCAAGGGGAGAAGGGAGAGAAAGAAAAGAGTTAAGAATCATGTAGAAAGTTCTCCCAAAAATATCACCTCTTTATGTCTTTTCATTACTTTATTAAATTTTCTTTTATTTTTTTTCTAAAACAACTCAAGAAAATTCTAGAATTATGGAAAAATTTGTAAATAAATTTTGCATGATACCCACTAGATTCTAATATGTAATGGTTCACTTTTGCAAATTAAACCAATTCAAATTTGTAATTTACACTAATTTAGTGTGTAAATAAAGCTTATGTTAATATTTAAAATAATTAATTTAAAAAATGTATTTAATTAAACAAAAAATTTATAAGTGGTTAAATAAACACCATTTACTAGTAATAATATAATTAAAATATGTATTTTTAAATTTATAGTGAAAAATAATTACGGTTTAGTTTTATGAAAACTACGTTTTACTTTACCGAAAATTATAAAATTCACTTAAACGATTTTATTTATTTAATTAATTATTTAATTATTTTTAAAGTGTTACAGTGCCCCCTGAAATTTGGCCTCCTCGGCCTCTCATCTCGCCCCAAGCTGCCACAGGACCAAGACTCCTCGGCCCTCTCGCTCGTCCCCGAGCTCCCCAGCCGAGGCTATCTTCTTCGGTCCTCCGACCGACCAGCTCCACCACTCACAGGCGTAACCGCCGCTCCGCAAATCTCGTCAGGCGCTGATTCTCCGCCAGGAACATCCCACGTTCCACGCCATCGCGATCCCCATTAATGTGCGATCCGCTCTTTATGCGGGCGTGACGTCGGGAGCGTAACTGCCGGCGAGATTCTCGCGCCTGTTACTGCGTGCTGCCACCACTATATAAACTCTCTCACAGAGGGGTCAAGTAAGCCATTTTTTTACTCCACTTAGCCGTTACTCTGCTCGGATCTCGTGCTAACTTGATCGTCGGAGGGTCCTCAGTGGTACCAAACCATCCCGGGATTTCCTTGCATGTATTTGGAGCTACACTTCTCAAATCTCCAATCTTCTCAAAACCCATTGAGACCCATATGCAACAGGAGATCACCTTCAAGATTCACCGGGAGATCGACAGAAGACAACATCTGACGGAGACCCGAAAAGGACCTCCATCAGGTGGGCTCCTCCTATAAGTCTGAGTCTGATAAATTTTGAAGTTCGAACCTTGCCTATTTTGAAATCGGGCTTTAATATTAAGACCACGTCTGAGTTTAAAAACTAAACTCAAAATTCGGGTTGGAGCTAGATGAATTTAAGAAATGAATTTGTTTAAATAATATGAAGCGGCAACTCATAAAAAGAAACTCGGGAGTAACTAAAAGTCAAAGTTGAGTTCATCCATGTGTTTTTTGTATCCGATAACTAGTATACACAATAAAGATGAATAATATGCTACACGCATCTGAAAATGTATAAATATTTAATTAATTAAATAATTTGGTTTAAGCTCATCAGGTCTTATTTCATAAGCCCTATTTTACCTGATCCAAATATATTTTCTGAGTCTGCGGCATACATCTATAAATGTAGTTTATAATTTTTTTTAAAATGAAAAATAACTAAGTTTATTTAATTAGGCCTAAATTTTGGATCCAAGCACCAAAAAACAACAAAAATCGAGTCCATATCCAAGTATAATGGGTCAGATGTACTTGTACCCCGGTTTGGTTCATACCAATTTTCACCCTTAGCAGTAAAATTGATATAAGAAAAATAATAGCTGTATGTATACAGAAAGCAACAAAAATGACTTCCTATGTAAATTGATTTTTATCAAAAAGGCTATTATGAGAGACACAGAAGGACTAAATATTTCCAGCGGTATAGTAAATATAATGGCACATCAGCATTGACAGGATCAGTAAAATACAACCACAAAAACCTTGTAATATGAAACTGTAACTCTTACGAGAATTCTTATTCTATGTTAATGAATTCAATGTTGAATTGTTAAATGTTAAATGGACTTTTATTTATTTATTTAAAGAGAAAGATGTATTATGGGCTTTTAGGCTAGATGCATGCATGAACAATTATTATCTTTGACCTGCCATACATCTTTAGGAGCATGAACCTTGGTTTCTTCATCCACCTCTTCGTTTCCACCTTCCACCACAAATTCCCATGAGACACATTCAATGTTATATTTGCCCTGAGTCTTTCATCACGACACACCTCCACTTCTATATATACCTCTCCATTTCATTTGCAGATTATTCAAGCCAAAAAATAAAGTTATAAACTAAAAGATTCAAGTGTTTGTTTCATTTCTCCATTTCCTCTACAAATATCATTCCCAATTGTTCATGTATGCAACAGTTGGTGAAGCCTTTTTTTTATAAACCTTTATCTTGTAATTGTTAGGAGTTATTATTAAAAATTGATCTCTTTCTCTCATCTCTTTCGGTGTTCTTCTATTTTTTGTGGCGGTGTCGGGCAAGTATTTCCGGTATTGAAATACTATATTTCCTTACATGATATCAGAAGCCTCAAGGGTGGTGAATGGTTTTTTTTAATATCCCCTTTGTGAAGAAGATCGTCGGCATTTCGGAGATGGAATCTAGTGATCGAGTTCGTGGTTTTAGTATTGAGATACAGATTCAATCGAATTATAAGATATGTAAAACATGCATGGAGTCTTATCTTATTGGTGAAGAATTGCGGGAGGTTGTCGAAGGTGCTAATCGCACGGCTCCGGAGAATACCCCTGAAAATGCAGAGGGATTGAGAAGGTGGAGGGTGATTAATGTAAAGGCAGAATTCGTATTGAAGAGGTCGATCACTCATGAATTATTTGACCATATTATAGGTTGCATTTTTGCTTCGGAGATTTGAATTGATGGCTTGTTCAATAGGAAGAATGTTGCCAGGCTGCAATTTTTAGAGAATGAATTATCTCAAACTTCTCAAGGCGATCTCTCAATTTCTCAATATTTCTTGAAGATAAAGAATCTTTGCTTGGAAATCTCTCGCTTAGATCTAGACGAGTCTATATCGGAGGTTCGGTTGAGGCGGTATATTGTTCGGAGACTCAGGAAAGAATACATTTCATATGTCACCTCTGTTCAAGGCTGAGATCGGCAACCATCCTTAGTTGAGTTTGAGAATCTTCTTTCTTCTCAAGAATCCTTGGCGAAACAAAAGGTCGGATGTTCTATTTCCGGATGAGAAGATGATGCTCTCTTCTTTAGTAAGAAGAAAATTTTCTTTAAGGAAAAAAGGAGTAGAGCAAGGAAGGGAGTCTTCTTCGAAAGGTGATGTTAATCGAAAGAGTAGCAAGTGCTTTCGATGTGGCAAACATGGACACATAAAGAAATATTGTCGTGTGAAGTTGAAAGGAGGTAATATCGCCAAAAAGGAGGGTGGTCCAAAGAAAGTAGAGGATTGGGGCAATTGTTTTATGGCAGGGAATGCTTTGGTAGACGCCTTAGCGCTAATCAATTTCGATCATGATTGGATTGTTGATTCCAGGTGTGGCCACCATCTTACCGGCGACGACCCTAAATTTTCTTGTCTTTATAAGTACGATGGCAACGAAGCTATTGTTACGGCGGATAACACCGTACATTCTGTCGAGAAGGAAGGGAGTGTTACACTCAATAGGAAATGTGATCCGATCACACCAAAGAGTGTTGGATATAGGCGCTCTCAAGGAAATTATCATAATTGTAGGAATGCAATTACTAAATTCATGAGGATCTATATAAAAAACAGTCTTGCTCGAGATGATAGTGTGCTATATGGTTTGTATTTATCATTCATAAGTATACGTTTTACTTGCTATAATGTATCACTACATGATGATAAAGCCTATAGGATTTTTTCTTGACTGCCATGATTTAAGGATCATACTAGTGGGGCCTAGATAGTCTGTAAGCATATCCTTAAAAGTATTTGTCATAGGAATATCGAGACTGGGCATCGGTATTGCAGTTTAAACTAGTGTATACGTTTTATGACCCTGTACGGGACGATGGCTGATCCCATAGTCATTGGTGTTTGACACCGATGATTGTATACATGTGCTCATTAGATGAGTTATACTGGGCGGACTCGCCGAGAACTCCTAAATAGTATTATACCAATCGTCAGATAGCAGTTTTTTGGAGACATAAGTACAGGATAGTCTCTAGACCCAAGATCGCCATAGTGTTTTGTGTGTGTGTTCCCACTGTACTTAGATTACTACTCTACCACGGTTTTAAAAAGCCGTGAAAACAAGTTTTAGTTGGGTTCAGTCCCGAAGCACATGGAGACGATGAGCGGTCGAGGGAATTTGTTTCCTCCGGTATAGGGAGTTGATGTCGCATTGTGCACAGCTGGCTATGACTATAAGTCCTTGACCAAGGCAAACAAGATTTACTGATAAGTGTTATCAGCAGTTTTTTTGGTGGTCATGAGCTTGACGTCAGCACGATTTGTCGGGTTATTGGAAGTCTGACGGTTTCCACCTCTCAAACATGGTATGCGACAATCTTAGACGAAAGGACTGGACTATACGGTGAATTTCACTGATAAGCTCTAGCAGGGTACGGACGAGCTTGCTTGTCGACCGATTTTCTTTCAATACCTGGATAGCCGTTATGTACAGCTAGTACCGCTAACGAGCCTGTAGGTTAACCCGGTGGAGGATTGATATGAAATGTTTCGGATCAATCGGATATGATCTTAACTTACTGCCGGTGTATTGTTGAGTCTTTAGAATCCCGCACAAAGGGTTTTTCCCGTTCTAGTGAAATGATATAGTGTACGTACAGCGATACGTGTGGGGTCCAATTAAACATGTGTATTTGATACTACATGTATTAATCGGACGAATGATACTAGCCGGTTTATGATTGAACCAGGTCATTGAATCAAATGTTTATTTAATGATATTATTTTTATATGATGATGCGTATATATACTAGTATTATTATGCTTTTCTCATTCTTTCTTTATTTGTCACATAATATGTTATGTTTCATATCATGTGCATGCTGTAACGACCGTGTTTTCTAATACCTAATAAAATATATTTGAATTTCTACTATCAAATAATTATTTACGTGTTTCGTTAATAGAAGAATAATTTTTAAAGTAATGTTAATAATTTTCAAAGCATTGAAAATGATTAAAGGAATTTTCTAAAAATCTATTTATTATTCTTATAGGCTTAAAATGTTTTATAATGCCTTAAAATAATCTGCATATTTTTAGTATCGATTAAAATAATTAATTCGTAATTAAAAATGTTTTAAAGGATAAACTAGATTTTAATAACTAGCAAAAACTATAAGAATTGATATATTATTTAGTTTTAGCCCAAAATTATTTTTATACTAAAGATAACAATAAAATATATTTTCTGAAATTTTTCCATAATTTTCCCGTATTTTTAACTATTTTTAACAATCTTTTAAAACCAAATTCAAACTTTTAAATGATAAACAGTTTATTATTTTTAATTTAAAAAAATAATCATATAAAACCCTTTTACCTGGACCGTTGGATGCAAGATCCAACAGCCCAGACCTTCTGTCGGCGCCCACGTGGTGGGGACCACGCGAAAACGCGTGATCCCCACACACGCGGGCACGTGGCGCAGAGGCGGCGGCTCGTGAGCCGTTGGATGCAGATCCAACGGCCACGAAGAAGAGGCGGCGGCGGCTAATCACAAGGAATCATGGGCAATCATTGGGCAGCATGGATTTTGGGGGATTTTAACTGAAATTTTGGATTTTATGGTTAGTAATAAAACCCTATAAATAAGCACTTCAAATATTGATTTCTCACACCTCAGAACTCCAAAAATTCTGAAAAAAATACCCATGCCTTTGTATCGACAACGCCAACGCTATGGCTCCACTCAACCACCAAGGAAAAATCTGAGCGCGGAACTATTGAGGATTTTGTACACGCCTACGTTTTCAACCCTTCGGCATCTGACTCAAACCAAAGGTAGCATCTGTCTCTCTCCACTCATCTGCCGCCTTCTTCTTTTTTCAATAATC
The DNA here is from genome assembly GCA_030015575.1 of Agapanthus africanus. Classification (NCBI taxonomy): domain Eukaryota; kingdom Viridiplantae; phylum Streptophyta; class Magnoliopsida; order Asparagales; family Amaryllidaceae; genus Agapanthus; species Agapanthus africanus. The sequence goes on from CM057338.1 coordinate 60,136,752, forward strand.
TTAGTTTCAACTTCTAATCATCGACCCCATATTAAAATGATGTTACAATATTCTTGAATGCCTATTCTTTTGTACCCCTTAATGATGATAATCTTAACCCATGATTAAAATGGTTTCCTTAATCATTCCTATATGCCAAAAAATATTGCACCCTCATACAACATGGAATGTGTCAGGCTTAATGTTATAACACATGAGTATTAATTCACCCCATACATAGCCACACTCACCCATGCTACTTTTGTGATCTCGAAATAGGTTACTTCCACAAAATACCCTCGTTTTGTTAAAATGTTATAATTGTTTAGAATATCCACATGAGATAAGATATTTGGAATAATTATTTTAGATACGATATAGATATATATTTTTACTTACACTTTTTCATCAACTACTGTATTATTGCTAAATTCCTTCACGTTTTGAAAAGGGATAATACTAAATTTAAATAGCGGAATATGGTTTTTTCAACTTAGCCCTTTCACTCGAAAGGATATTTTTTCTTCTTAGAATGTTAACTAAAATTTAATGAGTTACCCTAATTAGGGAATGTTTTACCTGAATCATACCGTGGTTATTAGACAATCGTCTTTGAAAATGACACAAATCCTTCCGCCCATTTACAGCGGTTGTCAACGCGGAGTCATTCTTTTAGAATAATACCTCTAATAGATACCCTAATAATAGGGTAATGTTTTACACGAGTACCTCGTGGTTGATAGGCAATCGTCCCTGAAAAGGACACAAATCCTGCCGTCCATATGCAGCGGTTGCCAACACGAACGTATTTTCTAAAACGTTACCTCAAACTTAAAACACTATAATTTCATAAAATTATTATTTGCAATAAAATACCTCAATCCATTCTAAAAAGATATAATTTCATTTAAATATCTTGACCTTTACTAACAGGCTATTTTCAACAAGACCATAATCCTTATAAATGATATTTTCCAAAAAGATATCTAAAACCTTATTAAAAGATAATTTTCAAATAAATACCATAACCTTTTTTCGAAAGGATATTTTTCAGTAAAACATTATGGTTTTCCAAAATGATAAATATTCCAAATATCATGGTTTTCTTAGAAGGAATAAATATAATTAAACACTATTATCCTTTTTTTTACTAAGTGTTCTATAAAATGACACGAAGTACCTTACAAATTTAAGAAGATAACAATATAAAATGAGCGGTTGTGGAAGGCCATATTAAATGAGATCAACTTCTTAATTACAAGTCTATGACATATACAACACCTGATACGGTTAGGGTTAGAATGCGTGGACCTAGGTATGGAATACTTATATATGAAGATCTCTGCAGTCAGGGTGACCAGTCCAATGTGTGGACGACTACTGACCCTATATTCGGGCGAATACTAACCCTATGTGAGGGCAAATGATCCAAAATGTGGATGATATACAATGTGGAAATTCCGTGCCTAGAGATATACGCACTAACTCTAATTCGTCAAAACCTTTATACTGAACCAGGGGGATGGGTAGTTTGATTAGGCAAGGAGATTCGGAACTCGGATTCCCCTACTACTCGATCATGATCCCGGGAAGTGAAACGGTACATTTCACTTCCCCAGTTGTTGTTCCGTGGCCACAACGGAATAATCGCGAGTATCCGAACCCTTGTTTGACAAACTAAAACGTTTACAATACCTACTGATACTCAACACTAAACTCACATCATGTGCTATACCCACCTGTTATCTTATCTACCTTTCTTTATGAGACACGAGTTATTCAGTATCTTGGATGTGGATATTTTACCAGTTTAGACTTGTTGTTTATTATGGAACTGAAGGGTGGTAATACCTGTGCACTTGAGTGATATTCACACTAGACAAAACTCCATCGTAGTCATGAGACACCTTTCGGGGATGTTCACGCTACCTCATTGATTGCCACCCCAGGCACGAGCACCAGCTCATACATGCTTCCAACCAGTCATGGGATACCTCAAGAATACGAGTATGTTCACCAGTCAATTCCATCCATACACACCTTTTTTAACCTGATCTAACTCTTATACTGAATATTCGTTTGACTTGACTTGAACCTTTACCAAACATATAGCTCTGTCAACATATCTAATTTGCATACAACCTCATACCTTTATACCCATATACATCATATTCATTATATTTATATACATCTGTTTGTTTCTATACCTACTTCCTTATGAGGCAATCCTACCCGAGTATAACTTACTGACGGACCTTCCTTTTCTTCCCCTATCTTTGGAATGTCCGTCAGATAAGAATGAGTATTATGGCGAGGATTAAGGTGTGAAGCAAACTTATGAAGATTATGCAGACTGGACGATGGAAGATTAGCTAGATTTAATTTTTGTTGTTGCCCACATGTTTAGGGCTTTTATTTCTCCTTGATATAATTAAACTACTTAGTTTATTTTACTCTTTCTTTCAGGATGTAATAAAGTTTGGTTAATGGAAATAAATGCCTTTCGCTTTTATTATTTTTGTTTTAGTACACACCCTGCATGTTAAATATTCATACGCTTAACGTAACTGTATTGAATAGACCACCTTCAATACAGTTAGGTTGCGGACCATGCCACGTCATCCTTTTCCTTCTTTTGGGAAGCGGGGCGTGACACATGCCATGTCTTTTTATATATTTATATGTAATGTACATATATTTATATAATTATTTACATTTCTATTCTTCTTTTTTGCATGTCATAAGATGAGCTGGATGTACGGTGGCACCCATTGTCATCTCATATGACAAGTGGAGAAAAGAAGAGTTAAAATGAAATGGTAGGAAATATGGTTCATTCCAACCATAACATTCTAGCTCTTCTCTCTCGTCAAAAGCAAGAAAGGAAAAATTGAGAAGGAAATAAAAGAAAGAAAAAGATGAAAAGAGTAAATGATAAAACTATTTACTATATCTTTTACTCATTCTATCTCGCAAATTGAGTGAGTGAGTTACTTCAATTTGATTGAAATAGAAGTTAGAGCTGATGGCCTTCGCGTGGATTATCTTCGACGGAGCCGATCGGAGATCAAGCGCGATTCGGAGCGCCTTAGAGCTTAGTTGGAGTCCCAGGTTCAACCGTTGGAGCATGTGAAGACGTTTCAAAGATTGTATCCTCCTTATTCTAATCTTTTGTTTGCAAGCTATAGTCTATGGTATTCTAGTGGTTAGAGATCTTGTTCGCTTGGAATTTATCGTTTTTCCGCTTCCGAAAATGTTTTTAAATCCTGTCCAATGAGCGAGAACCCCTTACAGTGGTATCAGAGTTGTTCATAGACTTTTAACTTGCTTTTCAATAGCTAATTGATTCCTACAACCATTTTTCAAAATGGATTGTTCACTGTTTTTCAAAACTGTCCCAAACCAGTAACTATTTTTGCATATAACTCACGTCCTGGGTCTCTCGGTTCGGACCGAGAGCCCCGTGGTGACACGGGAGCGACCTCAGGGTTGTCCCTAGAGGCTTTGATGGGATCCCACACCCGAGACCGTCATGAAATGGTCTCGGGTGTGGCGCTCGGACAGCAAGCACGCCCAGCAGCCAACCCATGGCCACAATTTCATGCCCATAGGTTGGAGCCCCCGCTCAATGCCCCCGGGGCCTCATAGGTCATGCCTGAGATCCCCCCGGTGTCTCGGGCAGTTTTACGGTCGTTTTGTTTTCAATTCATACAAGAAATGGTGGTGTTTTGGGGCCGGGGCTGATCTTGAATTTCAGTTTTTAGAAATTCGATTTCGGCTTCACGGGTTTTGGAATTCATTGACCATGGGTTCTGTATTGACGTGGTTAAAGCATTGAAACTTGTTAATACGATGGTAAATGTGATATGCGGTGTTTAACGTCGCCTAATTGATGTGATCAATTCGACGGGGTTGCACATGTGAGTCTGATATATTCTATGTTAAAGTTCTTTTAGTGTGGATTGGATTGTCGCGAAATGAATAGCCCCGTGCGGAATTGTGTAATATGATGTATTTCATTTCATTCATATTGTAAATAATTGTATATTCTTCTATTCGAGGCGAGCGGTCGACATGTGGCCATCGCTACCGCTTTTTGTATTATTATTTGTCGAGGCTCGATCAAGTTGAGATTGAAATCACCATTGTATTATTATAGGTTTTAAGATTACCCCGTGGAGAAGCGCACTGGCACCCAGGTTCTAGATTACAGCTATAACAACTCCAAATTCTGTGTACATAAAATTCATTTAAAGTTAATGTACTATTGGGGTATTTACAATTCCTGTGAATGCTATAAGTATTTGTTTTGATTTAGAACAGCAAGAAAGTACTTGTAGCACATTGGTAAAGCCTTGCACTGCTGTGGCGTAGCCCCTGTGATCGAATCCCCCTAACCACATTATCTTTTAGTTATTTTTCTTTTAATCTTTTAGAAGCCGAAGAGTTTGCACGAGCACTGCACGTAAACTGAAGGGTCACACTTAAAATAAATAGGTGCAAATTAGTATTCAGACCGACTTGGACACGTGGCGAGAATCCGAGCCCTACCTCCATGATCCGATCGGCGAGAGTGAAGCATAGGCCAGCGCCGCCAGTTTTTCTTGGTCCAAACCCTAATTTTTTTTGTAAACCCTAGACCCTTGGACCCCCCTAACTTCAGTATTTCTTATTTACTCTGCACATTTACAGAGAATAATAAAACCCTTCAACTTCCATTTTAATGCAAAATTTTAATGCATTATTCATCACCCCTAAACAATAAATTGTCCTATAAATACCCACTCCATTCTACACCCCTATCACTCATAATTCTCTTGCAAAAACCATACCAAATTCCCAAGTCTTTTAGTGTACAAGTGGAGTTAGTGAAGGACGAAGCTCTGACGAACTTCCGAGGAGATTTCGGTGACGAATCGACACCCGAAGCCTTCGTTAGGACCCTCTCTCTATTCTCTAGTCCAAAAAGTCAGTAAGTCCTATCTTCCCTCTCATCTTTTTCTTTAAAAAGTTCCATTTCTAAAACCCGACGGAAGGGGAGTTAGTCCGACTTCCGATTCGTTTTTTTAAAAAAACTACACTTTTTTTAACAAGATAAAACAATATTCTTATATGTTGATTAATAAACATTAACAAACTCAATAAAACAAGTTTCACATGAAAATAATCATTTTTGTGACATTTATCGCATTTTTACATAAAAATACCACAAACTATTCATTTCGACATTATAACCTTTATTCCTTACTATACGTTTAGATAGCTCACGAGATAATGACCTATCTCATCACAACACATATCTCTATCATAGCACGATTGATTTTGGGATAATAGAATATGGGAAATACGACTTTACAAATAAATACACTAAACTTACAAAACCGTTTTCTATAAAAAGATGTATTAACAATTTCCATGTAATTGCGCCTCTACAGCCCATTTTGGGGACCCTGTTCTGGATGGTGCGGATTATCGTACATCCACAGCTTAGTAGAGCGAGATGCAGACCTCCGCAAGGAGCATTCGATCTGGATGGAATTTTTATACATTTTTCTTCAGAAAAATGAGATTTCTATAAGAAAATAAATAATTATTTTCATAAAATATATATATATATATATATATATATATTATGTCATCAAAATATCTATTTTAATTATATAAATATTCCAAGTTTTCCAAATCAAAGGAATCACTATTACATGAAATTACCATCCAAATACAACACAAATACAATATTTTAAGAAAATACCATATACTATCAAATTAGGTTCTATTCACTAGAAATTTCACATTTATAAAATATACATCTATGAAAACCCTAAAGACGATAATTAAATACTTGAGGAGTGTTTCCCCAATCAGAGCAAAACTCTGTTTAAATTCCATGATTTGAAATGAAGCGACGCTTCCTTTTCCCAATAAGAGCAAAGCTCTGTTTTGAATTTCAAAATTCAAAAATTGAAGCAACGCTTCAAATCTCTTGCGCTGCGCGCCACGTGTCAAAAGCAGACACGCCAGCGCCAGGAGCGCTGTGCCCTAGGCAGCGCACCCCCAATCAGAGCAAAGCTTTATTTCAAAATTCAAATTTTAAAATTGAAGCAACGCTTCAGATCTCTTGCGCTCTGCGCTGCGCGCCACGTGTCAAACGCAGGCACGCAAGCGCAGCCGCGCTGTGCTCTGCGCTGCCCGCCATATGTCAAACGCAGGTGCGCTCGCGCGAAGTGCGCCAGCGCTGGAATTAAAGGAATTCCCCACCGTTAGATCAAAAGATCTAATAATAATAAATTATTAATTAATCAGAATTAAAATTCTGTTCTGGAAAGATCTTTCCAATCTTGTTGAAAACAAGAAAATTGCCTTCTGTAAAACAGAAGCCCTAGGATCAAAGATCCAACGGTGGGGAAATATTCCCAAATCAATCAGAGAAAGATCTCTTCAACTAATTTAACAAATCAATTGGCCCTATATAAAGGCTCCAAGACTTCAAGTCTCATATAGAAAAACTCTCTGCAAACTTTGAACTCAAAAAAGAAAGAAAGGCAGGCCTCTGAAGAAAGAAGATTATTTCTTCATCTTTAAAGGTAAAAACAAGTAATTCTTGAACAATAGAGATGAAAACATCTCATAAAAAGAAGAATCCTCTTCTAAAAAGATCATAAATCTAAAAACAAAAAAGACCAAGATCTTTGATTAAACATAAAGGATTGAAAGATCCAATCCTTAAAATAAAGAAGCACTTTACTTCATTAACAGATCTTTTGATCTATAAAGGCAGAGCCTTTTGATAAGAACAAGAACTTTGGTTCTTGGATCTTGAGGCAAGGCCTCCTTTGAAGAACAAAAAACTTGTTTTTTGATCTTAAATTTGATCTGATGCGCTTTGCACTACTGGACAGTACTTTGCACTCTTGAATTGCGCCTTTGCACTTATTGGACTAGCGCACAGCGCCAAAACGCGCCACGTGTCAACCACAGAACAGTTTGCACTTTGCGCTTCTAAAAATAGAGCACTGCGGTCTTGGGGGGCGCTCAGCGCCAAGCGCGCCACGTGTCACTCACTGGCGCACCCATAAACTGGCGCAGCGCACTCATAAAGCGTAGTGCACTAACAAACCAGCGCTTAGCGCTAAGCGACACGTGTCACCCTTATGTGCGTTAGCGCAATGCTTTCTTTAACTGGCGCAAAGCGCCTGATGCGCCATGTGGCGCACTGTCAGGACACCACTTTGTTCCTGATAAATACTATACATTATTAAAAGGGCAGAGCCCAAGTAAAGGCCTAATAGGCAGAACAAAAATGAAATGTTAAACATTTTTTTAACTGGACTTAGCCCGATTCTGGCCATAAGTCCTCAATTTTAATTGAACTGAGCTCATCTGCTCTTCCAATCAATTTACACCCGGTTCGAGGGTACATTTCTTCACTCCTCTGATATCTGTCATTGGAATCCTTCAACGTCGTCAGAGAGGCTGTTAGTTATATGTATACCCTAGAGGCCATTACTATACATAGGATGTATATTGTAGTGGATACTGGGACATATATAGGGAGGACTTTCTTGCTCGACATAATAGTATGCTATCTGGTTGCTTTTTACCTTAACGTGTACACTGATTGTCTCTCTGTTACATGTTGGTAAAGCCCTTAGGATATGTACTTGACTATCTGGACTATGATGCGGATCATACTAGTGGGGACATGGTAGTCCATAAGTACATCCTTCAAGGTCCCTAGTCATGGGTATATCGAGACGGGGCATCGATATACCAGAGTAGACTAGCGTATACCTTCTCGACCCATACAGATGGGCGATGGATGATCCCATATCCATTGGTGTTTGACATCAGAGATGATATACGGGTGCTCAGTAGAGACTGGGTACACTGGACGGACTCGCCGAGAACTCCCAGATGGTATTATACCTTACGTCAGATGGCAGTTCTCTGGTGACACTGGTACATAGTAGTCTGTTGACCCGAGATCGTCATAGAGTCTTGTGTGGTTCCCACTGTGCTTTGATTTCCATCTTACCACGTCCAAGAGGGCGTGCAAAACGGTGGTTTTTGGGTACAGTCCCGAGTCATATGGAGGCAATGAGCGATAGGAGGGGATTCGTCTCTCTCGGTATAGGGGGTTGATGTTGCGCTGTATTCGATTGGCTATAACAGGAAATCCCTGGCCAGGGTTGCTGAGATTTACTGGTAAGTGTTACTAGTAGTTTTTCGAATTGTTATAGACCTCATATCGACACGACTTATCGAGCTATTGGGGTCTGACGTTTACCATCCCTAGGAGAGATATGCGACATATCAGACGATCAGACCAGACTGTACGGTAGTGTTACTGGTTGGATTCACTGGAGTGTGAGCGGGCTTGCTCGTCGATCTTCTGATCGCTCAATACCTGGATGGCCGTTACGTTTAGCAGACCGCTTGCGGCTTGTGGGTGTTTGATATGATCATCATCTGCTGCCGGCGTATTGACGAGTCTTTAGAGTCCTACACAGAGGTTTCCTGGCTCAAGCGAAATGAAATAGGAGCGCATATGAGATATGTGCGAGACCGAGAATAATGTGTGTATGTGATACCTTATTCCATTCTCGCGATGAATGTATCGAATGGTTGTATGCGTTATAACCTAGTTATCGAATCAATGATTGATTCGGTAAGCCGATACATAGGATACTAGTCGGTTGTGTGCGACATGACCGGATCATTGAATCAAGAGTTGATTTAATGATTTAATGAATAATTATATATTTGATACATTACTTTGCATTAACTAGTATTGGTTCTCTTTAAATGGATTTTCTCACTCGGATGTGCACATTGTATATGTGATATATTTTTTGTGCACTTGATTATATCATGTTTGATGATACATACTTACTTGAGTTTGTGTAAAGATTAAACCATGGTTATGTAATGGTTAGGGTTTTCATTTAATTATCTATTTATTTATTCTTTATTCTTTTTAGAAAATAATTAGCATAATGAGAAAATGGTGGCTTTCTTTGTATGTATTATGAAGCTTCATGAAGACTTTGACCAAGTGATCATTTTGTCTCATGCTTAACCCTAACCATTCCATTCAACCATGATTAACTCTTTACACATTACCATGGTTAAGATTATGATAAGAATGATTTTATTATTCTTATTAAAAAACTTATCATATTCATTATCTTCTTCTTCTTCATCTTCTTCAATGAAGAAAACCTTTCTTCATCAATGGTGATTGATGAAAGAGTGAGAAATCCAATTCTAAAGTGGAATGATTTTATTATTCTTATTAAAAAACTTATCATATTCATTATCTTCTTCTTCTTCATCTTCTTCAATGAAGAAAACCTTTCTTCATCAATGGTGATTGATGAAAAAGAGTGAGAAATCCAATTCTAAAGTGAACCCACTTCCTATTTCTTCATCCTCTACCTCTTGCCAAGTAGTAGAGTGTGTTTCTTTCACAAGTTTCATGACTTGGTGAAGTGGGAGCTTGATCTTGTGATGCTTCGACGTAGATCATCTTCGGCACGAAGCCGACGACCTTGCCCGCCCATTTCTCTGATGAAACCGACGCTAGAGCCCGGATTTTGATTTGGACAGCGGAGAGGACTTCATCACGGAGCCGTAGAGGTGGAGGACCGGATCTACAAAGGTTGTATTTCCGTTCTTTTAGTTTAGATGTAAACTAGTTTCTTTTTCGCCTAGACTTCTAGTTAACGATCCGTAGTCTAGGGTTTCTCGGCACCGTAAAATTTGAAATTGGCATGGTTGATGCCTTGTGAGACCTCTTGGGAGTGCCTAGGAACCCTACAGTGGTATCAGAGCCTAGTTAGAGCCTTAGACGAAGTCTAGACGACGTTTGAAATCCGAACGAACCCGAAAACCCATTTCCAAAATGCTCTCTGTCCAATTTTTAAAAATCTGGTTTTTTCCATATTAAAAATATGCAGAAAATTAAACAGGGTTTTTTATGAATTACTGTGCAAAACGGAGCCCTAACTCCGTCAAACCGCCGCGGAACCGCGGCCTTACCCCACGTGGCGCGGCGGTTCCGCGGCCGTTATGTTGAATCTTTGAATTTTGTTTGCACAGTAATTGTTATATTTGACTCCTGTGTTTTCTGGATAATTTTAATATTTTATTCAAGAGTTGAATTTTCTGGGGTTGTTTTGGGGATTCGTATATTCGATCGGATTATCAAATTTTGTCTGTGTGGCTTTCCGGGTATTTTAGAATATGTTAAAAAGTTCGGCCGGATATAAATACCCAATTTTTCCCCTGTCGGGAAATTTCCAAGTGTTGGATTTTTCCGTGGTTTAAAGACGTTCTAAGTAGTGCAAGTAACGCGATGGTCCCTCTAGAAGACAACAAACCTTAACTCGATTATGTGACCGTCTTGAATTGCCCTTTGAACCTTCGGGTTTGGGGCAGTACGGCGTGCCACATGTGAGGCGTTGGCTTGACCCTTCTACGGCTGGACCGTTGGTACTGAGGCACGAACTGAATGTTTTTAGACTTGTTTCATGTATTGATCAATATCGGGAAAACTTGGGTGTTTGAATGTTCGATCGGAAAGTTTGACATTTTCTATTTATCCGGAATGGGATACAATAATTGGAATTCACAATAAGTTATGAGATAACTGAATGAATGTTATAAACATAGCAGTTTAGTCTCACTTGATCGGTTGCCACGGAATTTTGATGTGATCAAAAGTCCGTCGCAATCACGTAGCGTACACGGATACTCGCCGGGTAAACTTAATAGACAGCCTCACTCTATAGCCCCGACCAAGTGACTGTAGGAGAACCCCGTCGCCGAAAGCATCCGTTCGGGTGCTCACGGTAGCGGTGTTCCGCCTTGGTGCACTTCGTCGACGGCGTCGGGGGTGCGGCCGCCTATTGAAGTTTGCGACGAGCATTCGATCAGGATGTCGGGAATCTTGTTGAATTGCCCGACTTGATATTGAAAAGAGTTTTCGATTTTGAGACTAAAATGCGGGGTTTATAATTGTTAGGCATGCGATGTCTAAGCAATTCATTTGGTCAGGCATGCGATGTCTGAGGAGGTTGCGGATTCCAACTGTTGTAGTTTTACACTTTCTTTTCTGTGACCGTAAGTGTAATATGTGATATCGCCGGTTTCGTTGCTATATGTCAACGACAATTGGGATGCGCATATTTACTTACGTTGATGACATGTGATGTTATGTGTTGCTGGATATGTTATATTGGATCGTCGTGTTTGAATAGCCGAGGGTTTTTATGTGAGATGAGTGTTTTTCATTTTCATTCATGTAAAAACTTGTGTTCTTTTATTGGGGCACTTCCAGGTTGCGGAAGATGTCACCGTTTGTATATTATTTACTTTTCCGCACTAGGATAGACCCAAGGAGGGGAGCACAAGTAACCGGGTTCTGGAGTCCAGTTGGAGACCAACTCGAGGAGTCGAGTCCGGGTCTCCTAACTCTAGAATTGGTAGGGTTGCTTGCCGCTCTCGTAGGGGTCTAGGGGTGTGGGTTTGGCTATTCATCGCGACCGTGGAATCCGTGTTTTATGCTGGCTCGTATTGAAAACACGGACGTCTTAGTATATCCAATATTTCATATGATTCTTCTGCTGCGATATCTGTGATGTGATCATATGATGTTCAGTGATAGATACAGTATATAGTATATATGATATATTATATAGGCGTTACTTATGTTTTACACCCGCGCTAGCCCTGCCCCGCTCTGACGTTAGTTACCTAACCTAACGGTGCATGAGGGGACATCGAGGCGAATGCGGATGGCATAAGTGTACGTCGTATTTATCTGTGATGTTTAGGTAATTTAAATGATGGGACTTCATTAATGCGATTAATGAAATAAAAGAAACCTAATGATGTAGAATCGAATTTCAAAGTAAAACAGGTAGCTACAGTTCTTGCTTTGCACAGCGGTATATGTGATATATCCTGCACCTTATTCGATGAGGAAAGGACCGAGATCCCTTCACCGGGAGTGACTCCTTTAGCAATAACTGGCAGATGCTACACACTCGGTTTGTCTTTTGATTGCTTTTAAGAGTTTTTGCTTTGCACAGTGATATATATGATATATCCCGCACATCATTCGAAGAGGAAAGGACCGACGATCCCTTCACCGGGAGTGACTCCTTTAGCAAAACTAGAAAAGCCTCAATAGCACTCCATTTCAAAATCATTTGATTCTACAACGATATCAAGTTCATTACGCAATAGGTTTTCAGAAAAACCTTTCGTAGCCCTCCGTCATTTCAGATAAGTCCTGTTTAGTATTCGTGCTGCGTTTGTTGACCTTGTCAAGGCGCAGTGTGCGGTAGCTAATCAGTATTTATCTGCTTATGCATATGATGCAGATTGGGTTAGGGTAGTCGTGCGGCCTTGTTGACCTTATCAAGGGTCGTGCGGGTGGGTTTGATTCAATCAAGAAATGACGGGTTGAACTTGACTTGCGGTCTATGGTTTGTTGACCTTGTCAAGGTCATAGATCGCTCGGGGCAAAATATTATCGGGAATTTCAAGTGTTGAAATTTGCAATGAGATTGCATACCTTCTATGAGATAGTTGGATCCCGATACCCGCTGCGAGTAATTTTTACTCCTGGGAGAGTTTTATACATTACAATTAGCCGATCAAGTAGGTGTCTAGAAAGGTGTCAACGGGGTTACGCCTCTGGGAAAACGAGGTTTACATTAATTAGGTCCGTGCGAAAGCACGGGGCACCTCCCTCAAAGTACCGACACTGGCCTGGCTGAAAGATTGGCGAACTTGTAGTGTGTAATTAATCCCGGCTAGTCTTTCCTTTTAGGGTTTGAAGGAAGATTTGATAAAAAGCAGTGGGAGCCATCCTGATTAGATAAAATAATAGCCAATCTATTCTTGCAAGAGCGCACGCTGAGTGTTTTCTTCTCTCTCTCTCCAGGTAGCGACCATATCACGCCTTAATCAAGATAATAATATGGATGTATTGACCGAACCCGCTTGTTATACTGAGCTGGGGAACGTTGGTCCCGCTCCAACTTATAATTGTTATAAGACAGAGCAAGAAATAGGGGATTACCAGAATTCCCGTGCCGCCCAAACGAAGAAAGTGCATATGATGCATCATCTTCGGGTGTGCTCATTACAGAGAACTGTTTCTCAGTATCCTTTACGTCCTGGGTATGTGATACCAGATCAGAATCCCAGATATGTAATCTGTTACATAGGGCTATAGAAAGGTAGAGAACTGAGAACGGGTGATAAGTTTCATGAGGCAGAAAACGGGGCAAGTGTTGCAGCCAAGTCTGTTGGTCACTGTCACCCTGTATTCCAAATACATTGATTCTGAACGAATGTTATTAGATACCGAACCTGATATACAAAATCATATCAATCTCTTTATTAGTAAAGAAATGATAAAATTTTGTATTGTTGGATAATGTTTTGAACATTTCCTATATCAAAAGTTGATCGGTTCAGGCACGTTATCTAAAAGCATTGATGTTCTAAATCAAACTACAGTTCTTAGTATACGGAACACATAAAAGAGGAAGAGTTCAGAAATGAACGAATTCTTCTTGAGGTATTGTAGACTAGGTCATATCAATGTGACCCGACTAGCTGAAGTTACATGTAGATGCATATTCAAATCAGTTTGTATTTACATCTTGTGAAACTTGCCAGTCATGTCACAAAGATATAATGACACCAGCTCTGTTTATTGGAAACAGAGAAAGAGTTAGTGAACTCTTGGGACTGATACATGATGATGTATGTAAGGTCTCCTGTCTACACATGCCAGGACCGGTTCTTTATACTTCATTACATTCTCTGATGATCTTTCGAGATTCAGACCTATGTTCCTGTTGAAACACAAGTCCGAACCTTTTGAGATATTCACAGAATATAAGTTAGAAGTAGAGAACCAATACGGGTAAAAGTATTATGTCCTATGATGAGATCAGGGAGGAGAATACTTGAGCACGGAAATCCTGGATTATTCTAAAAGAGAATGAGATTCTCTCTCGGCATTACTCCTCCGTATACACCATAGCACGATGGTATATCGGGACGAAGCAATCACACCCTATGTGATAAGGTGTGCTCTATGATGAGTAATACTGAGTTACATATTTCCTTTTTAGGAGTTATGCACTTGAGAAGCTGCATACCTATTGAATAGGGTTCAAATCAAATCCGTTGCCTACCACTTCATATTTGATATGATAAGGGAAGAGCCCATCTCTTAAGTTGGTTAAGATTTGGGGTTGTCCGGGCTATGTCTAAAAGAAACATCCGGACAAGCTCGAGGCAAGATCTGTTATGTAGAACTGGAAATGTTCCAGCTATACAAACTGCAGCTGATGATTTGATAGAACCAAAGGATTCAGTAGAGACCAACGAACCTCAGCCTCTCCGCCGATCTAGTAGGGTTTTCTCACCCACCTGAGAGATACTTCGGTTACTCTATGACAGTGGGAGCGAGGAATGCATCATGAGATGATGACCCAACTAGTTTCGAGCTGGCCATCAGGAGTAGGGCTCTGTAAGAATGGCTGGATGCTTAGCGATCTGAGATGGAATCCATGTACACCAACAAAGTATGGACTTTGGTTGCTATATCTGAAGGGTTAAATCCCCATCAGGAGCAAGTATATCTTGAGAAGATTACTTGGTGTAGATGGAAAAGTTGAGACTTTCAAAGCTAGACTTGTTAAAGCTTTTCGTCATCGACCAGGCGTGGATAATGATGAAACCTTTTCAAGTAGCTATGCTTAAGTCCATCCAGATCCTACTTGCCACGGCTACATACCATGACTACGATATCTGGCGGTTGGGTGCCATGACTGCTTTTCTAAATATTGATTTAAAAGAGTGCGTCTGTAAGTACACAGCCAGAGGGCTTCGTAGACAGTGGGAGCAGCGGAAACGTGTACAAGATGCTTTATAAGATAAAGCAGGCATCGTGGAGTTGGAACATCTATTTTGATGGATTAGTCAAAGAAGTTGGCATCATCAAAATGGTAGATGGACCTTGTATAAACAAAAAGATAGTAGGAAGTATGGTGACGATCCTCGTAGAGTACGTGGATGACATACTCTTGATAAGAAAGGAGTTTCCTATGCTACGCTCAGTCAATCTCCGTTTATCACAATGATTCTCCATATAGGATAAAAATGATACCTCCTAAATCCTGGGTTTTGATCTATGAGATAGAAGTAAATGGATGTTAGGATTCTCACTAGTTATAGTGAGATGGTATCAATCGATCCTGGGGAGAATCACTGGAAATGTTCCAGGGTGATAAGGACGACTGAATGTCACTCGCAGGCATTGTCTTTACCCTCAGTAAAGGGACGGCATGTTGGAAGAGTTCCAAGCTATATACCGTGACATACTAGACGATAAAGGCTGGATACATCGCTACTTAAGATGCTACCAAAGAGGCAGTCTGGGTGTATATTGGTTCATGAGATGAACTGCGTTCCCACCATTGTGAGACAATGGAGTTGTGGCTTATGCCAAGGAACGCAGGTCCCATCAGTGATCCAGACATATTCTAAGGCAGTATCACCTGATCATGGAGATAGTTGATCTCCAGGGGGTCGAGGTCAGGAGAGTAGACTCAGAGGACAACACAGCGGATCCACTCACAAAGGCCTGTTCCCAGAGAGAGACTTTTATGGGATGGTTGAGTATGAGATACTACAACCACTGCTATCAGAAGGCCTTAGTGCAAGTGGGAGATTGTTAGTTATATGTATGCCCTAGAGGCCATTACTATACATAGGATGTATATTGTAGTGGATGCTGGGACATATATAGGGAGGACTTTCTTGCTCGACATAATAATATGCTATCTGGTTGCTCTTTACCTTAACGTGTACACTGATTGTCTCTCTGTTACATGTTGGTAAAGCCCTTAGGATATGTACTTGACTATCTGGACTATGATGCGGATCATACTAGTGGGGACATGGTAGTCCATAAGTACATCCTTCAAGGTCCCTAGTCGTGGGTATATCGAGACGGGGCATCGATATACCAGAGTAGACTAGCGTATACCTTCTCGACCCATACAGATGGGCGATGGATGATCCCATATCCATTGGTGTTTGACATCAGAGATGATATACGGGTGCTCAGTAGAGACTGGGTACACTGGACGGACTCGCCGAAAACTCCCAGATGGTATTATACCTTACGTCAGATAGCAGTTCTCTGGTGACACTGGTACAGAGTAGTCTGTTGACCCGAGATCGTCATAGAGTCTTGTGTGGTTCCCACTGTGCTTTGATTTCCATCTTACCACGTCCAAGAGGGCGTGCAAGACGATGGTTTTTGGGTACAGTCCCGAGTCACATGGAGGCAATGAGCGATAGGAGGGGATTCGTCTCTCCCGGTATAGGGGGTTGATGTTGCGCTGTGTTCGATTGGCTATAACAGGAAATCCCTGGCCAGGGTTGCTGAGATTTACTGGTAAGTGTTACCAGTAGTTTCTCGAATTGTTATAGACCTCATATCGACACGACTTATCGAGCTATTGGGGTCTGACGTTTACCACCCCTAGGCGAGATATGCGACATATCAGACGATCAGACCGGACTGTACGGTAGTGTTACTGGTTGGATTCACTGGAGTGTGAGCGGGCTTGCTCGTCGATCTTCTGATCGCTCAATACCCGGGTGGCCGTTACGTTTAGCAGACCGCTTACGGCTTGTGGGTGTTTGATATGATCATCATCTGCTGCCGGCGTATTGACGAGTCTTTAGAGTCCTACACAGAGGTTTCCTGGCTCAAGCGAAACGAAATAGGAGCGCATATGAGATATGTGCGGAACCGAGAATAATGTGTGTATGTGATACCGTATTCCATTCTCGCGATGAATGTATCGAATGGTTGTATGCGTTATAACCTAGTTATCGAATCAAGGATTGATTCGGTAAGCCGATACATAGGATACTAGTCGGTTGTGTGCGACATGACCGGATCATTGAATCAAGAGTTGATTTAATGATTTAATGCATAATTATATATTTGATATATTACTTTGCATTAACTAGTATTGGTTCACTTTAAATGGATTTTCTCACTCGGATGTGCACATTGTATATGTGATATATTTTTTTTGCACTTGATTGTATCATGTTTGATGATACATACTTACTTGAGTTTGTGTAAAGATTAAACCATGGTTATGTAATGGTTAGGGTTTTCATTTAATTATCTATTTATTTATTCTTTATTCTTTTTAGAAAATAATTAGCATAATGAGAAAATGGTGGCTTTCTTTGTATGTATTATGAAGCTTCATGAAGACTTTGACCAACTGACCATTTTGTCTCATGCTTAACCCTAACCATTCCATTCAACCATGATTAACTCTCTACACATTACCATGGTTAAGATTATGATAAGAATGATTTTATTATTCTTATTAAAAAACTTATCATATTCATTATCTTCTTCTTCTTCATCTTCTTCAATGAAGAAAACCTTTCTTCATCAATGGTGATTGATGAAAAAGAGTGAGAAATCCAATTCTAAAGTGAACCCACTTCCTATTTCTTCATTCTCTACCTCTTGCCAAGTAGTAGAGTGTGTTTCCTTCACAAGTTTCATGACTTGGTGAAGTGGGAGCTTGATCTTGTGATGCTTTGACGTAGATCATCTTCGGCACGAAGCCGACGACCTTGCCCGCCCATTTCTCCGATGAAGCCGACGCTAGAGCCCGGATTTTGATTTGGACAGCGGAGAGGACTTCATCACGGAGCCATGGATGTGGAGGACCGGATCTACAAAGTTTGTATTTCCGTTCTTTTAGTTTAGATGTAAACTAGTTTCTTTTTCGCCTAGACTTCTAGTTAACGATCCGTAGTCTAGGGTTTCTCGGCACCGTAAAATTTGAAATTGGCATGGTTGATGCCTTGTGAGACCTCTTGGGAGTGCCTAGGAACCCTACAGAGGCGACGGGTCCCGACAACCACACATTTCTACGGACTGTGGGGTTCTTAAACTCACGGACTATGATGTCCTTAACCTCGACCGTGATGTCTTAAAGCTAATATTGGATTGTGGTGTCCCTATATCCACGGACTATGATGTCTTTAATCTCGACCGTGATGTCTTAAAACTAATGTCGGACTGTGGAGTCCTTAAATCCACGGACTATGATGTCCTTAACCTCGACCGCGATGTCTTAAAACTAACATCGGACTGTGGAGTCCTTAAATCCATGGACTATGATGTCCTTAACCTCGACCGTGATGTCTTAAAACTAACACCGGACTGTGAAGTCCTTAAACTCATGGATTATGATGTCCTTAACCTCGACCGCAATGTCTTAAAACTAACAATGGACCGTAATGTCCTTAAACTAATTATCAACCGCAATGTCATTAAACTAAACAACAGAGCCCAATTTCTCTTTTGTTGGATCTAAACGATCCCGTTAAGTTGATCTTAGTTAAGAATTAGACTAACGTGTCCTTAACAAACATTTAAGTTGATCTTAGCCTCAAATAAGGCTAATGTATATATCCTTAAACACAACCCCCCAAAACCCAAATCTAAGAAAGATACGGATTTGGACTGATCCACGTCCTACGGGCGACAGCATAACTTAGTCTCCGTATACAATCCACGGGCAACCGAACACAAAACAAACACCTACGACACGAAGTGACCACATGGAGAAGGAGAAAGTGTTACCGCGATGCGGTAGCGTAATTAACTGCAGGGGCTTGCGCCTGCAGGGAAGAGCGTCCCCACAATCAAAAACCCCTCAAATGAGGGAGAATCTGACGAAGTCTGCTACATCGGCCGCATCCGTTTAAACCTTCGATACACGGTGCCATAAATCAACTTGGCATCTTCGGAGAGGTGGACGGATAGCACCAATTAGCATCTGCCCCGAATTTCAGGCAAGACGGACATGCGAGGTCGTGTCTTCGCGATTCGGAGGGGAACAAGGAGTATTTTGAAATAATGCGAAACTATTTTTACATAAAATCCCCTCAAGTTATATTAAATTACAATAAGGACCCTAGTAAACATAGGTTTAAGCGGGACCAGTCTCCTGAGCCTCAGGGAGCCGGAGATATGGGTGCTTGCCTATCTAAGGTTGACAACCTAATAAACGGTGTTATCAATACGGTAATTGTCTTGGAAAAAGACACAAATCCTGTCGTCCATGTGCAGAGTTACCGATAATATCAATGCCTAATACAGGATTTCAATTTATTTTTTAATTGTCTGACTCAGACTGAGTCTAAATATAAACAATCTGACTTGAATGCAATTCAAGTATAAAACCACAATTCAATATGAATCCATATATTCAATCTATTCAATCTATACAAGTTGACCGAACCGAACCATGGATATACTCTATTTACATGTTCATCCATTATTTCCGTTCTATTACTGATATCATGGTTTCGGCAAGTCATCCATCTATACAATTATAATACAAGACAATACAATACAACTAATATAGTCAAGACATCGCGGGGTTTATAAGGGGTAGATTGGTACAGAAGGTGTTAAAAGTGGCACGAGACTGTAACCATAAGACACCTAACCTGAATCTCCATTGCCATTGTACCGTGGCTGAACGGTTCCTTGTACTCCGTATACTTTAGTCTTCGGGATAAAGAGACTCCTCTCATATACACTGGCATTTTCTGTACCAAGCTACAAACAACAGCGTTAACAGTATAATACAATTTTAAAAGTTACATTCTCTTTCTATCTATTCTGTCTTTTCTTACTTTTGGGACTTACCGAGCGATTGTTCGCTGACGACATTCTTTTTCTTCTTTTTTGGAATGTTGTCAGATGGATCGGACCTTCTGGAGATAGAGCCCACCAGCGAGGACATGGATCAGCTAGCCTTTGACCCGGAGCTCTAGTTTACTTGTACATTTCATTTTTATTTCTGTTATGCCATTGTTTAGGCATTACTTTCAGTACATGTATTTTCATTTCAGTTGTATTGTAAAAAGAGTGTTAATAAATAAAGTTGCTGTTCATTTACATCTTGTCTCTTGTGTACATTTTATTTTATATTGCTTAGATACGATTAGCGTGTTTACTTCTGAGTAAATGCATAGCGGCCTCATCGCGCCCTCTACCTGTATACTGGGAAGCGGGGCGTGACAACAGCAGGTGGACATCTCAAGAAGTTAAGACCAGGTCAATCGATTAATGATTGGCGGGTTGCTTGTCACGCTTGTAGGGGGTTAGGATAGACCTGCGGAGGAGTGCTCGAGTCATTGGATTCGAGAAAATGCTGGGTGGACTAATCACGGTGATGATGCTGGGTCACCTCATTTTCTCGGATTGGTGGATGACTTGCCACACGTAGAGATCTGCTTTTGGCTACGCATCACGCGATCGGGGAATGTCACGCTTTGTTTGTGGCTCGAATAAAACGCGGGATTCCAAAATGATTCGACCATTCCAACTATGTGATGTTGTTTTTCCGCACGCTGTAATGTGATTATTTATGTGTGATGGTATATTTATATATGTGATATATAGTATATATATTGTAACGACTCTAAAATCTTGGTACAGAAATTTTCTGTTAATATACAAGAAATGAGTTTTACAGCCTGAATTGGAGATATAAGTTACTTTTGTTAAATAACAGCAAGAAGCAACTTGTAGCTTACTGGTGAAGCCCTTGCACTGCTAAGACGTAGTCTCTGTGTTCGATTCCCATCAGACACAATTATTTTTTTCTGATTTTTTTTAACTTTTTGAAAGCCCAAAAGATTTCACGTGCAATATACGGGGAATAAAAAGTTCAGAAAAATCAAACATATGGAAAATGGAGTAAACAGGGATTTAATCAGCTGGCACGAATCTCGAGGCCAGATGTCACCAATCGACCGGCGGAAATGAGGATTTGGCCGGTGCCGACGGTCGGATGAAGCCCAATGAAGCCCGGGCTTTGCACACTTGTCTCTTCATCTACCCCTAACTTCTCTGCCCTGTTTGATTTTCCTGCAATCAAACAAAGACCTTTTATTTCACAATTAAATACAATTTTAATGCTTTTAATCCACATTTTTAATTCCCAAACCCTAATTCTCTACTATAAATACCACCTGTTCCCCTCCAAAAGACGGCGCGATAGGGACATCTTGCCTGAAATTCGGGGCAAATGCTAATTGGTGCTATCCGTTCACCTCTCCGAAGATGCCAAGTTGATTTATGGCACCATACATCAAAGGTTTGAACGGATGCGGCCGATGTAGCAGACTTCGTCAGATTCCCCCTCGCTTGAGGGGTTTTTTTGATTGTGGGGACGCTCTTCCCTGCAGGCGCAAGCCCCTGCAGTTAATTACGCTACCGCATCGTGGTAACAACTTTCTCCTTCTCCAGATGGTCACTTCGTGTCGTGTGTGTCTATTTTATGTTGTGTTGTCCGTGGATTATTTACGGAGACCGAGTTATGTCGTCGCCCGCAGGGCGTGGACTAGTCCAAATCCGTATTATCTTAGATTTGGGTTTGGGGGGTTTGGTTTGAGGATACGTTAGCCATATTTGAGGCTAAGATCAACTCAAACGTTTGTTAAGAATACGTTAGTCTACCGTGAGACTAAGATCAACTTAACGGGATCGTTTAGATCCGACAAAAGAGCATTTGGGCTCCATTGTTCCAGTTTAGGGACATAGTGGTCTATTGCATGTATGGTCGTCGGGACCCGTTACCTCTCTGACGGCGTTGAAGGATTACAACGACAGGTGTCAGAGGAGTTCCGAGATGTACCCTTGAACCGAAGTTGATTGGAGGGATTCATAGTCCAGTCTGTTTGAAGGTTTAAGGATACGTTAGCCATATTTGAAGCTAAGATCAACTCAAACGGTTGTTAAGGATACGTTAGTCCAGTTTGGGACTAAGATCGACTTAACGGGATCGTTTAGATCCGATAAAAGAGCGTTTGGGCTCTATTGTTCCAGTTTAGGGATATAGTGGTCCATTTCCAGTTTAGGGACGTAGTGGTCCATCGCCAGTTTAGGGACGTGGTGGTCCATCGCCAGTTTAAGGACGTGGTGGTCCATCGCCAGTTTAAGGACGCATAAGTCCATTGGTTTAAGGACCCCACAGTCCATGTTGATGTGTGGTTGTCGGGACCCGTTACCTCTCTGAAGACGTTGAAGGATTACAACGACAAATATCAGAGGAGTTCAGAGATATACCCTTGAACCAATGAGTGGGTTGAAAGAGCAGATGTGCTCAGTTCAAGATGATTTGAGGACTTATGGCCAGTTTGGGCTAAGTCCAAAATATTGGTCCTCTGTTGGTCCATTGAAGGAGAGGCTTTGCCTCTGGCCACTTAGCCAATTGGGCTAATGCCTAGTGTTAAACACTAAGACCAATCAGTGTTGAACACTGGGAATGAGATCGATAAGTTAGTGTTTAACACTAAAAGATAGTTGGTGTTAAACACCAGCAACAAGGCTTTCAAATTAGTGTTAAACACTAAAACAGATCAAAAAACTGGCAGCAGAGATCTCAAATTAGTGTTAAACACTAAGGTAATCAGTGTTGAACACTGCAAATAAAGCTCTTTGATTAGTGTTGAACACTAAGGCCAAACAGTGTTTTAACACTGGATTCAGGGGTTACAATTTAGCGTTAGACGCTAAGGAAAGAGGGGTCACGTGGTAGCACGTGAGGGCGCCCTCCTTTCATTTGTTCTGCTGAGAATATCGTATCTTTTGGAGCATCACGTGCCATCACGTGACGGGTGTTTAAATGGAGTATGTTAAAGCCTCTGCCAAGGGTCACGTGGGTCACGTGAGGCACTGCCTCAAAAGGGCTTTTCTGTAGATCTTTTTGGGGGTCACGTGGTGACACGTGACCCTACCTCTATGTATGTTTTTTTAGAAAATCTGTTAATCCTTTTCGGGAATTAAATTCTTCGTAGGGTTGAACCCTGGCAATAATTTCAGAGGAATTAAATTCCTACTTCCTTTGAAGGTTCATATTCTGGAATAGAGTTGAACTCTGAATTTTCTGTAGGAATTAAATTCCTCATATATGTGAAGAACTGAATAGGGTTAAACCCTAGTAAAAGCTTTAAGGAGTTAAACTCCCACTCTCTGTTAAAGAATTATTCTGGGGAATGAGATTAAGGGAATTAAATTCCTGTTGTTTTAACAGAACTAAGTTCTTAACCATGGTTAAACCCTGATTCTTTTCATTCTGAAGGAATTAAATTCCCATAACATAGGGTCAAACCCTAATTCTATTTTGAAGGAATTAAATTCCTATAGTTCTGTGAGAATTAAATTCTCGAGCTTCCATTCCCTCTCTATGCTTTGGATCTGCATGGCAGGATCTCAACCCATTTAGAATTAAATTCCCAATTCGAGGGGAGATGTGCACATTACAGATTCTCCACTAAAGAGAGAACTATATTTTTCTGTTTTTATATCAGAGTTAAACTCTGTTGAGAATTAAATTCTCTTTTCCTTTCAAAAAGCCTTCCCTTTCTTACCTAGGGTTTTCTTTTTCAGAAGATCCAAATTCCTCCAAAGTATCAAGGCTCTCCTCTTTTTTTTTTTATGTATCGATTCCTTTCTGCATGTATGTCCCTCTGTGTGTCTCTTGGCTCCTATTTATAGGAGGGGCAGCCGAATCAATTAGTTTTGGTGAATCTTTCATTAAGAGATTTAATTTGTATTCACCATTCGTTTTCGACCTTTGGATTACTAGGTGAATTTTATTCACCATTGGATTTTAAATCCAGAGATTCTCCTTTATTATTTCGGTTAGATTTAAAGGGGAAATCTTTCCAAATTCGAGATTTTCCTATAGATAGATGGTATTTAATTACCTTTAAATCTTTAATTTAATCGGTTGCTTTGGAAAGATTTAAGAGGTCTTTTCTCAGAATTTAATTTCTGTTAACAGATAGGCTTTGAAAGCTGGTCACGTGTGGCCACGTGACCCTTGGTCACGTGTGGGCACGTGACCCCCTTGGAATGAGCCCTCTTCTTTCTTTCTGCGCTCTGCTTTCTGGTCGTTGCTTAGCTGTCACGTGCCACCACGTGACCTCTGGTCACGTGTGAGCACGTGACCCTCGTCTGGAGCCTTTTTCTTGATTCAATCAGGGAATTGAGTCTGCCGCTTTTGAGTGTCACGTGCCAACACGTGACCCTGGTTACGTGGGTGCACGTGACCCTTTCTAAAGCCTTTTTCTTCAATGTAGTTGGGAAACTGAATTTGCCTTGTCGATGGCATTTAGATGTCACGTGCCAACACGTGACTGCTGGTCACGTGTGAGCACGCGACCCTTTTCTGAAGCCTCTTCCGTAGGCTTTCCTGATTTTAAATCAGGAAACACCACCCTACCTTGGCTCAGCACCATTCTGAAAATTCTAACCAAAACTCTCTAAAAATTTCCTAGTGCAAGTGAAATAAAGTGGAGTTAGCGAGCAAGTTGGTTCCGGCGAAAATCGAAGCCAATTCCGGAGCTCCCGCGACGCCGCGACGACACCCTTTCCTTCCTAACCTTTTCTTTGAGTTTTCCAAACCGTAAGTCCCTCCCAAATCTTCTTCTTTCTATTGAAATTACTCTTCAAATTTTATATCGGTAAAAGTGGAGTTATTACCGACATCTTCTTTTCTAAAAACATATATCTCACTTTTCCTTTACAATTTAATCAATCTAATTTTACTACATTACTTGTAATCTTAAACCATAATGTTTAGAATCAAATTTCATCAAAATTCTCAAATGAAACAACCATGGTATAACTTTTTCATTAAAATACCTTGAACTTTATAAACACCTCGTTCAGTATTTGTTAAAACAATATTTTTAGGAAAACTTTACGGGATAACGACCCACCCCACACGCACACCTGGTTTCATAGCGCGATACCTCTTTTGTATGAATATTTGTTATGAAGAAAACTTTATAATAAAATACCACATAATTTTAAAACCGGATTTCTTTTAAAAGCGATATTTCATTTCCTTTGCGATTATGCATTTACAACCCTCGCTAGGGGACCAGCTAATGGATGGTGCGGATTATCGCACATCCTTAGACTAGTAGAGCGAGATGCAGAGCTCCTCACGGAGCATTCGATCTCGAAAGGATTTAAATACGTTTTTAAGAAATACGAATTTTCTAAAATAAAATAAAATTAATTTAAAAAAATTATATAAAAATTATAAAGCCATATTTTCAAATATAATAAACCCATAATTTTTCTCAAAATAAAATATTAATAAGTTTGTCAATAAAATACTATCAAGATACCAAAAATGACAAGTTTTTTCAATAAAATACCATGAACTTTCCAAATTAAGTGTATATCACTAAAATACCCAAATACTTAAAATCTATGCTTATGAAAACCCTAAGTAATACTAATCACCCTTAAGGTTTACTTTTTAACTATATTAAAAAAATTATAAAACCCTCTCGAGATATATAAAACAATATTTTAAGAACTTTAGTAAATATGGGTTTAAGCGGGATCGATTCTCTTGAGCCTCAGGGAGGAGGAAAAAGTGAGTGCTTGCCTATTTAAGGTAGACAATTTAACGGAGTTATCAATGGTAATTGTTTTGGAAAAAGACACAAATCCTGCCGTCCATGTGCACCAGTTACCGATAACTTCCGAACCTAAGAATTCCAGAGTTAAATCAGTATAATTTTCTGACTCAGTCTGAGTCCAAACTCAAACCTGAATCCAATTCAAACCTGAATCCAAAATCAAACATGAATACTTAATCATGAACATGAATATTTGAATTCAAACATCAATATCAAACATGTATATTTGACTTGACTTGACTGAACCATGGTTATAACTTGACATTACTACTTGAATACATGACTATATTCTGAACATGACTACTTGAATATTTTGTATCCATCGTTTTGGAAAGACTTGTAAACAAAATCTATACAATACAATACATGGGGATAAAGGGGTAGATTGGTACGGAATCTAGCCAGGAGGACTTGGACCAGCTCACCACTCAGCCTGACTACTAGTTCACCTGCACTTTCATTTTGTATGCCATTGTTTAGGCACTGCTTTACTCACCGTATCTTTTCTTTTCAAACCATTGTATGTAAAGATGAATGTAAATAAAGTTGCTGTTTTATTTTATATCACTTGTCATTCTTGTACATTTTTATATATTGTTTAATTACGCTTAACGTATTTATTTCTTAGTAAATACGTTGCGTCCTGCCATGTCACCGTTTTCGTCTAATGGGAAGCGAGGCATGACAGGTTTTGTTGGTGGCCCATGCAGGTCAGTTCTGCATGAAGTCTTAAGCACTATATCACAAGAATTATAAGAATCAGCAACTATACATTCCTTACATTTCTAATTTCTTGAATTTATTGTAACAACCCCAAACTTTTTATACAATTTTTTTTTCAAAAATATAGAAAGGGGTACTTGAGCCTGAGCACAAATTATAAGTTTGATTTGCTTTTGAACAGCAAGAAAGAGCTTGTAGCTCATTGGTAAGATCTTGCACTGCTGAACCAAAGCACCAGAGTTCAAATCCCTTCAGCTACACATTATTTTTATTTAAAATTCTTTTAATTTTTTAGAAGCCCAAGAGTCTACACGTACACAACATGTAAAGTGAAGAGTCACACATAAAACAAATGAGTCCACTGTCGTAGACCAAGCGTCGGGGACACGTAGCGAGGAGACGCGACTCGATTCGGCCAACTCGGGCCGGCGACTCGGTCGAATCGGCCGGCGCCGCCGGTTTGACTTGGTCGAAACCCTGATTTTCTTCATTCCTCTGCAACCTTTGGCCTACCCCATTACCCCTGTATTATTTAAATTCCCTGCACATTTACAGAGCAAATTAAAACACACATTTAATCCATTTTAATACAAAATTTTAATACACCCTTTCATTACCCTAAACCCTAATTTTTCCTATAAATACCACACCTAAAATCACCCCTCCTCACTTCCAAATCCCGGCCTAAACTCTCAAGAAAATTCTCCAGACTTTTTGTGTGCAAGTGGAGTTAGCAAATAGCGAATCTCCGACGAATTTCCGACGATAATCCGAGGAGTTTACGGCGACGAAGAAACGCACCCGTGCTTCCCCAATCTTCCTCTCCCTCCTCTCTTGACCCTAATCCAGTAAGTCCCTACTTCTTCCTCTTTTCTTTATTCTAAAAGCATTTAAAACTAAAACCCGACGGAAGCGGAGTTAATCCGACTTCCGATTCGGTTTTTCCTTAAAAAGTTATATTTTTCTTAAACACGATAATACTAAACTCTTATGTCATGACCATTAAATATTAACGAAGATTAAAGAACATGTTTGGCATCAAATTAATAACCGTAGCAACTTTTATTCCATTTTTACATTAAAATACATTCATATTTCATTTCGACATACTTGAACTTTTTAAACCGTATTACCTTAGAAAACTCACGAGATAATGACCTACCTCCTCACAACATTCATATGTAACATAGCACGATAAAATTTGGGAACATAGATTTGGGAAAAAATACGATTTTACACATAACTACCTCTGACTTATAAAAACTTTTTTCTACAAGATGTGTATCTTAACAAATCATTGCAAATGCGCCTTTACAACCCATTTCGGGGAACCCGTTCGGTATGGTGCGGATTATCGCACATCCTCAAGCCTAGTATAGTGAGATGCAGACCTCCGCAAGGAGCATACAATCTCAAAAGATTTAAAATACAATTTTCTTTAGAAAAAGTGATTTCTATTATAAATAAAACTTATATTTTTAATAAATAAATATATATGTAATTAATATCAAAATATATATTTTTAATATTTATAATATTGCATATTTCCAAAATTCAAGAAAAATATCCCATTTACAAGAAAATACCATACAAATCCAATATTACAAATAAATACCATATATTATGAAATTAGGTTTTATTCACTAGAAATGTCACATTGATAAAATATGCATCCATGAAAACTCTAAAGATGATAATAAAATACTTGAGGTGTGTTTTGAAAATTATACAAAATTATTTTTACATAAAACCCCTCAAGTTATACTAAATTACAATAAAGACCCTAGTAAACATATGTTTAAGCGGGATCAGTCTTTTGAGCCTCAGAGAGCCGGAGATATGGGCGCTTGCCTATTTAAGGTAGACAACTTAACAAACGGTGTTATCAACACGGTAATCGTCTTTGAAAAAGACACAAATCCTGCCGTTCATGTGCAGCAGTTACCGACAGCACCAAAAAATAATTCAAGATTAAATTTCCATTCTAATTGTCTGAGTCAGACCGAGTCTCAATATAATCAATCTGACTTGAATATGATATAAGTATCAAACTACAATTCAACATGGATCTATAAATCCGTCTTTTCAATCTAATCAATCTATATTGACCGAACCGAACCATAGATATACCTCC
Source organism: Agapanthus africanus (assembly GCA_030015575.1). Classification (NCBI taxonomy): domain Eukaryota; kingdom Viridiplantae; phylum Streptophyta; class Magnoliopsida; order Asparagales; family Amaryllidaceae; genus Agapanthus; species Agapanthus africanus. The sequence goes on from CM057338.1 coordinate 60,165,193, forward strand.
ATCTACATGATTCTCCAGTTACATCCATTTACTGATATCATGGTTTCAGCAAGCCATCCATCTATATAATTCAATTTACAAGACAATACAATACAAACAAGACATCGTGGGGTTCATAAGGAGTAGACTGGTATGGAATATGTTAAAGGTGGCACGAGGTGGTCATTTAAGAAGTAATTACATCCATGCTGTTGTTCCGTGGTATTATCGACGGAGCCTTGTACTACGGGTTATCAAAATCCATGGTGTAAGTTGGACTCCTCTCGTATACACTGGCATCTTCTGTACCAAGCTACAAATAACAGCGTTAACAATATAATACAACTTTAAAAACTGCATTCTCTCTCTGTCTATTCTACTTCTCCCTTATCTTTGGGACTTACCGAGCGATTGTTCGCTGAAGACAATCCTTCTCTTTCTTCTTTGGAATGTTGTCAGGTGGATCGGACCTTCAGGAGATCGAGCCCACCAGCGAGGATTTGGGCCAGCTAGCTTTCGACCCAGAGCTTTAGATTCCTTATACACACTTACCGAGCGATTGTTCGCTGAAGTCATTCCTTCTCTTTCTTCTTTGGAATGTTGTCAGGTGGATCGGACCTTTAGGAGATCGAGCCAACCAGCGAGGATTTGGACCAGCTAGCTTTCGACCCAGAGCTTTAGATTCCTTGTACACATTTAAATTCTGTATTTTCCATTTCTGTTGTGCCACTGTTTAGGCATTGCTTTCCATTCCATGTATTTACTTTTCAGATGTATTGTAAAAAGAATGCTAATAAATAAAGTTGCTGTTCAATTATATCTATTGTCACTGTCTCTATGCATTTTACTTATATTGCTTAGATACGCTTAGCGTGTTTACTTCTGAGTAAATACGTAGCGGCCTCGTCTCGTTCTCTGCCCGTATACTGGGAATCGGGGCGTGACAGGTTTTGTTGGTGGCATATGCAGGTCAGAGCTGTATGGAACCCTACCATGCAGTTCAGTTCTGCATGGACAACCTAAGCAATATAGCACAAGAACCAACAACTAAAAATATTCTTTACAATTCATATTCCTTGAATCTTATCATTTCATATATTTTGAATCCATCCTAACCCAAAATTTTCTTTCAAGATTACGGATTCCCTAAACAACACTAGCATGAATGTCAACAACACTCCCCTACCACTACCACTCACACCTGTTGTCGCTGCTCCAATCAACGAGCAGACGGTTCTGCTTGAGGCAATCCGCAGCCTTCTGGAAGGACAGCAGCAGCAAACTGCTATCCTAATAAACCGACCAGAGGCAGAAGCACCTTGGGTGAAGCAATTCAGGGCCTTGCACCCCAAGCAGTTCGCAGGAAAAGAGAGCCCTCTAGAAGCTGAGGAATAGGCTCAAAGCATTGAAGATGATCTGGCAGCAGCACAAGTGCCAGAGGTCGTTTGGGTACGAGTTGTAAAGCTGCAGCTCACTCAAAATGCATGGGTTTGGTGGAAGGCGGAAAAAAGCCGTCTTGACCAACCTATCGAATGGAAGACTTTTCGTGACACGTTCGATACAAAGTACTTCCCTGAGACTGCCCGCTTTGATATGGAACAACAGTTCATCTATCTGCAACAATGTTCAAGGTGGACCAAATCTGTAGATGAGTATGATGCTAAGTTTACCATGCTCAGTAGGTAAGATATGTCTCAATGTTCGATTTTATATCACATAATACACAGCTAACACAAGACCGTAACAGGTTTGCGGCCCATCTCATTCCGACTGCCGAGATCAGAGCTAGAAGATTTCAATAACGGTTGGACCCGGAAATCCAAGCAGCATTAATTACAGGAGATTTCCCAACCCATGATTTGGCTTTGAAAGCTGCCCGACGATATGAGGCAGTGGTAAAGAGGAAGGGCAGATCTCAATCTGCCGGAGTGAAGCATTCTGCCACTCAGATGGCAGGAGAGCCTCTTCAAGGCCAACTGTTGAACTCAGAAGACTGGAAGAAGCCAATAATCAACCAAGTCCCGACTTTTGCTTCTATTGCATGAGGGAAGGACACTTGTGGAAGGACTGTAGGCGCGCAAAAGGCTTGTGCCTAATTTGTGGCGCGTCCAATCATAGAATTGGAAACCGTCCTTACAGACGCAACCCAGCTCACACACCCACCAACGACCCGCAGCGGCCAGCTATCCAGGCTCCTGCACCTCGCCTTGCACTCCCTACTCCACCACCTGCACAACCTACTCGCCAATTCCAATAAGTAATGAGGAACATGCCTCGAGGGAAGAGAAACATGCCTCAAGGACAGAGGAATGTGCCTCCAGTTAGGAGGAATGTACCACGGCGTCAGGCTTTCCTTTTAGCGGCCGAAGAAGCAGAGGCCGTAAACCAAGGTAAACCTGGTAATTTCCTTAACTCTTTTCAAATCTCTCGCATTCTTTCGTTCTCTCACATATTTTTCATACACTACCAATAGTTCTATCACCAAACTTTCTTTGAATCCGTTACACTTTCCTTTTACAATTTTCGAGGATGAATTTTTTTAAGGAGGGTAGAATGCAACAACCCCAAACTTTCTATACAATTTTTTTTTCAAAAATACAGAAAGGGGTACTTGAGCCTGAGCACAAGTTATAATTTTGATTTCCTTTTGAACAGCAAGAAAGAGCTTGTAGCTCATTGGTATGACATTGCACTGCTGAACCAAAGCACCAGAGTTCAAATCCCTTCAGCCACACATTATTTTTATTTAAAATTCTTTTAATCTTTTAGAAGCCCAAGAGTCTATACGTGCACAACACGTAAACTGAAGAGTCACACATAAAACAAATGAGCCCACTGCAGTAGACCAAGCGTCGGGGACACGTGGGGAGGAGACGCGGCCTGACTCGGCCAACTCGGGCCGGCGACTCGGTCGAATCGGCCGGCGCCGCCGGTTTGACTCGGTCGAAACCCCGATTTTCTTCATTCCTCTGCAACCTTTGGCCTACCCCATAACCCCTGTATTATTTAAATTCACTGCACATTTACATAGCAAATTAAAACACACATTTAATCCATTTTAATACAAAATTTTAATACACCCTTTCATTACCCTAAACACTAATTTTTCCTATAAATACCACCCCAAAATCACCCCTCCTCACTTCCAAATCCCTGCCCAAACTCTCAAGAAAATTCTCAAGACTTTTTGTGTGCAAGTGGAGTTAGAAAAGGGCGAAGCTCCGACGAACTTCCGACGACAATCCGAGGAGTTTACGGCGACGAAACGACGCACCGGTGCATCCCCAATCTTACTCTCCCTCCTCTCTTGACCCTAATCTAGTAAGTCCCTACTTCTTCCTCCTTTCTTTATTCTAAAAATATTTAAAACTAAAACCCGACAGAAGCGGAGTTAATTCGACTTCCGATTCGTTTTTTTCTTAAAAAGTTCTATTTTTCTTAAATACAATAATACTAAACTCTTATATCATGACCATTAAATATTAACAAAAATAATATAACAAGTTTAGCTTCAAAATAATAACCGTAGTAAGTTTTATTCCATTTTTACATTAAAATACTTTTATGTTTCATTTCGACATACTTGAACTTTTTAAACCGTATTACCTTAGAAAACTCAAGAGATAATGACCTACCTCCTCACAACACTCATATGCAACATAGCACGATGAAATTTGGGAACATAGATTTGGAAAAAATACGATTTTACACATAACTACCTCCGACTTATAAAAACATTTTTCTACAAGATAAGTATTTTAACAAATCTTTGGAAATGCGCATCTACAACCCATTTTGGGGAACCCGTTCGGTATTGTATGGATTATCGCACATCTTCAGGCCTAGTAGAGTGAGATGCAGACCTCCGCAAGGAGCATACGATCTCGAAAAATTTTAAATACAATTTACTTTAGAAAAGGTGATTTCTATTATAAATAAAATTTATATTTTTAATAAATAAATATATATGTAATTAATATCAAAATATCTATTTTTAATATTTATAATATTCCACATTTTCAAAATTCAAGAAAAATATCTCATTTACAAGAAAATGCCATACAAATCCAATATTACAAATAAATACCATATATTATGAAATTAGGATTTATTCACTAGAAATATCACATTGATAAAATATACATCCATGAAAACTCTAAATACGATAATAAAATACTTGAGGTGTATTTTGAAAATTATACAAAATTATTTTTACATAAAACCCCCTCAAGTTATACTGAATTACAATAAGGATCCTGATAAACATAGGTTTAAGCGGGACCAGTCTCTTGAGCCTCAGAGAGCCGGAGATATGGGCACTTGCATATTTAAGGTAGACAACTTAACAAACTGTGTTATCAACACGGTAATCGTCTTTGAAAAAGACACAAATTCTGTCGTCCATGTGCAGCAGTTACCGATAGCACCAAAACATAATTCAGGATTCAATTTCCTTTCTAATTGTCTGACTCAGACTGAGTCTCAATATAATCAATCTGACTTGAATAAGATACAAATATCAAACTACAATTCAACATGGATCTATAAATCCGTCTTTTTAATCTAATCAATCTATATTGACTGAACCGAACCATGGATATACCTCCATCTACATGATTCTCCAGTTACATCCATTTACTGATATCATGGTTTCAGCAAGTCATCCATCTATACAATTCAATTTACAAGACAATAAAATACAAACAATACAAACAAGACATAATAGGGTTTATAAGGGGTAGACCGGTACAGAATATGTTAAAGGTGGCACGAGGTGGTCACTTAAGACGTAATTACATTCAAGCCGTTGTTCCGTGGTATTATCGACGGAGCCTTGTACTACGGGTTACCAAACTCCACGGTGTAAGTTGGACTCCTCTCGTATACACTGGCATCTTCTGTACCAAACTACAAATAACAGCGTTTACAATATAATACAACTTTAAAAGCTACATTCTCTCTCTCTGTCTATTTTACTTCTCTTTTATCTTTGGGAATTACCGATCGATTGTTCGCTGACGACATTCCTTCTCTTTCTTCTTTGGAATGTTGTCAGGTTGATCGGACCTTCAAGAGATCGAGCCCACCAGCGAGCATTTGGACCAGCTAGCTTTCGATCCAGAGCTTTAGATTCCTTGTACACATTTACATTATGTATTTTCCATTTCTGTTATGCCACTCTTTTAGGCATTGATTTCTATTCCATGTATTTACTTTTCAGATGTATTGTAAAAAGAATGTTAATAAATAAAGTTGTTGTTCAATTTTATCTATTGTCACTTTCTCTTGTGCATTTTACTTATATTGCTTAGATACGCTTAGCGTTTTTACTTCTGAGTAAATACGTAGTGGCCTCGTCGCGTCCTCTACCCGTATACTGGGAAGCGGGGCGTGACAGGTTTTGTTGGTGGTCCATGCAGGTCAGAGCTGTATGGAACCCTACCATGCAGTTCAGTTCTGCGTGGATAACCTAAGCAATATAAAACAAGAACCAGCAACTAAAAACATTCTTTACAAGTCATATTCCTTGAATCTTATCATTTCATATATTTTGAATCTGTCCTGACCCAAAATTTTCTTTCAAGGTTATGGATTCCCCAAACAACACCAGCACGAATGTCAACAACACCCCCACCACTACCACTCACACCTGCTGTCGCTACTCCGATCAACGAGCAGACGGTTCTGCTTGAGGCAATCCGCAGCCTTCTGGAAGGATAGTAGCAGCAGACAGCTATCGTGATGAACCGACCAGAGGCAGAAGCACCTTGGGTGAAGTAATTCAGGGCCTTGCACCCTAAGCGGTTCACAGGAAAAGAGAGCCCTCTAGAAGCTGAGGAATGGGCTCAAAGCATTGAAGATGATCTGGCAGCGGCACAAGTGCCAGAGGTCGCTTAGGTACGAGTTGCAAAGATGCAGCTCACTCACAATGCACGGGTTTGGTGGAAAGCGGAAGAAAGCCGTCTTGACCAACCTATCGAATGGAAGACTTTCCGTGACATGTTCGATGCAAAGTACTTCCCTGAGACTGCCCGCTTTGATATGGAACAACAGTTCATCCATTTGCAACAAGGTTCAATGTGGACCAAATCTGTAGATGAGTATGATGCTGAGTTTACCATGCCCAGTAGGTAAGATATGTCTCAATGTTCGATTTTATATCACATACTACACAGCTAACATAAGACCGTAACAGGTTTGCGGCCCATCTAATACCGACTGTTGAGATCAGAGCTAGAAAATTTATTAAGGGTTAGACCCGGAAATCCAAGCAGTATTAGCTACAGGGGATTTCCCAACCCATGATTTGGCTTTGAAGGCTGCCCAACGATATGAGGCAGCGGTAAAGAGGAAGGGCAGACCTCAATCTGCCGGAGTGAAGTGTTCTGCCACTCAGATGGCAGGAGGAGCCTCTTCAAGGCCAACTGTTGAACTCAGAAGACTGGAAGAAGCCAATAATCAGCTAAGTCCCGACTTTTTCTTCTATTACAAGAGGGAAGGACACTTGTGGAAGGACTGTAGGCGCGCAAAAGGCTTGTGCCTAGTTTGTGGCGCGTCCAATCACGGAATTGGAAACTGTCTTTACAGACGCAACCCGGTTCACACACCCACCAACTACCCACAGAGGACAGCTATCCAGGTTCCTGCACCCTCCTTGCACTCCCTGCTCCATCACCGACACAGCCTACTCACCAATTCCAACAAGCAATGAGGAATATGTCTCGAGGTCAGAGAAACATGCCTCAAGGACAGAGGAATATGCCCCCAGTTAGGAGGAATGTACCACGTCGTCAGAGTTTCCTTTTAGCGGCCGAAGAAGCAGAGGCCGTAAACCAAGGTAAACCTGGTAATTTCCTTAACTCTTTTCAAATCTCTCGCATTCTTTCGTTCTCTCACATATTTTTCATACACTACCAATAGTTCTATCACCAAACTTTCCTTGAATCCGTTACACTTTCCTTTTACAATTTTTGAGGACGAAATTTTTTTAAGGAGGGTAGAATGTAACAACCCCAAACTTTCTATACATTTTTTTTTCAAAAATACAGAAAGGGGTACTTGAGCCTGAGCACAGTTTATAAGTTTGATTTGCTTTTGAACAGCAAGAAAGAGCTTGTAGCTCATTGGTAAGACCTTGCACTGCTTGACCAAAGCACTAGAGTTCAAATCCCTTCAGCCACACATTATTTTTATTTAAAATTCTTTTAATCTTTTAGAAACTCAAGCGTCTACACGTGCAAAACACTTAAACTGAAGAGTCACACATAAAATAAACGAGTCCACTGTAGTAGACCAAGCGTTAGGGACACGTGGCGAGGAGACGCGGCCCGACTCGGCCAACTCGGGACGGTGACTCGGTCGAATCGGCCGGCGCCGCCGGTTTGACTCGGTCGAAACCCCGATTTTCTTCATTCCTCTGCAACCTTTAGCCTACCCCATAACCCTGTATTATTTAAATTCCCTGTACATTTACAAAGCAAATTAAAAAACACATTTAATCCATTTTAATACAAAATTTTAATACACCCTTTCATTACCCTAAACCCTAATTTTTTCTATAAATACCACACCTAAAATCACACCTCCTCACTTCCAAATCCCTGCCCAAACTCTCAAGAAAATTCTCAAGACTTTTTGTGTGCAAGTGGAGTTAGCAAAGGGCGAAACTTCGACGAACTTCCGACGACAATCCGAGGAGTTTACGGAGACGAAACGACACACCGGTGCTTCCCCAATCTTCCTCTCCCTCCTCTCTTGACCCTAATCCAGTAAGTCCCTACTTCTTCCTCTTTTTTTATTCTAAAAACATTTAAAACTAAAACCCGACGGAAGCGGAGTTAATCCGACTTCCGATTCGGTTTTTCCTTAAAAAGTTCTATTTTTCTTAAACACAATAATAGTAAACTCTTAAGTCATGACCATTAAATATTAACGAATATAATAGAACAATTTTGGCATCAAAATAATAACCGTAGCAAGTTTTATTCCATTTTTACATTAAAATACCTCCATGTTTCATTTCGACATACTTAAACTTTTTAAAACGTATTACCTTAGAAAACTCATGAGGTAATGACCTAACTCCTCACAACACTCATATGTAACATAGCATGATAAAATTTGGGAATATAGATTTGGGAAAAAATACGATTTTACACATAACTACCTTTGACTTATAAAAAGCTTTTTCTACAAAATGTGTATTTTAACAATTCTTTGTAAATGCGTCTCTACAATCCATTTTGAGAAATCCGTTCGGTATGGTGCGTATTATCACACATCCTCAGGCTTAGTAGAGTGAGATGCAGACCACCGCAAGGAGCATACGATCATGAATGATTTAAAATACAATTTTCTTTAGAAAAGGTGATTTCTATTATAAATAAAACTTATATTTTTAATATATATATATATATATATATGTAATTAATATCAAAATATTTATTTTTAATATTTATAATATTTTACATTTCCAAAATTCAAGAAAAGCATCTCATTTATAATAAAATACCATACAAATCCAATATTACAAATAAATACCATATATTATGAAATTAGGTTTTATTCACTAGAAATGTCACATTGATAAAATATACATCCATGAAAACTCTAAATACGATAATAAAATACTTGAGGTGTATTTTGAAAATTATACAAATTTATTTTTACATAAAACCCCCTCAAGTTATACTAAATTGCAGTAAAGACCCTAGTAAACATAGGTTTAAGCGGGACCAGTCTCTTGAGCCTCAGGGAACCGGAGATATGGGTGCTTGCCTATTTAAGGTAGACAACTTAACAAACGGTGTTATTAACACGGTAATTGTCTTTGAAAAAGACACAAATCCTGCCGTCCATATGCAGTAGTTACCGATAGCACCAAAACATAATTCAGGATTCAATTTCCTTTCTACTTTTCTGACTCAGCCCGAGTCTCAATATAATCAATCTGACTTGAATATGATACAAGTATCAAATTACAATTCAACATGGATCTATAAATCTATCTTTTCAATCTAATCAATCTATATTGACTGAACCGAACCATGGATATACCTCCATCTACATGATTCTCCAGTTACATCTATTTACTGATATCATGGTTTCGGCAAGTTATCCATCTATACAATTCAATTTACAAGACAATACAATACAAACAATATAAAAAAGACATCGCGGGGTTTATAAGAGGTAGACTGGTATGGAATATGTTAAAGGTGGCATGAGGTGGTCACTTAAGACGTAATTACATCCATACCGTTGTTCCGCGGTATTATCGACGGAGCCTTGTACTACGGGTCACCAAAGTCCATGGTGTAAGTTGGACTCCTCTCGTATACACTGGCATTTTCTGTTCCAAGCTACAAACAACATCGTTAACAATATAATACAACTTTAAAAGCTACATTCTTTCTCTGTCTATTCTACTTCTCTCTTATCTTTGGGACTTACCGTGCGATTGTTCGCTGATGACATTCCTTCTTTTTCTTCTTTGGAATGCTGTCAGGTGGATCGGACCTTCAGGAGATCGAGCTCGCCAGCGAGGATTCAAGCCCACCAGCGAGGATTTGGACCGGCTTGCTTTCGACCCAGAGCTTTAGATTTCTTGTACACATTTATATTCTGTATTTTCCATTTCTGTTATGCCACTGTTTAGGCATTGCTTTCCATTTCATGTATTTACATTTCAGATATATTGTAAAAAGAATGTTAATAAATAAAGTTGCTATTCAATTATATCTATTGTCATTGTCTCTTGTGTATTTTACTTATATTGCTTAGATACGCTTAGCGTATTTATTTCTGAGTAAATACGTAGCGGCCTCGTCGCGGCCTCTGCCCGTATACTGGGAAGCGGGGCGTGACATCTATCCTAACCATTCCTTTTTCTATCAAGGTCATGGATTCTCCCAACAACACCAGTACCAATGTCAATGGTAACACCCCACCATCTACTCTACCACCACTACCTATCATTGTAGCTTCTATCAATGAGCAAACGGTACTGCTTGAGGATATAAAGAGCCTGTTAGAGAGCCAGCAGCAGTAGACTGCTATCCTCATGCACTGTCCCGAAGCTGAGGCATCCGGAGTCAAGCAGTTTCGGGCACTGCACCCAAAACACTTCTCAGGAAAAGAGAGCCCACTGGAGGCAGAAGAATAGGCTCAATCGATCGAAGATGATCTTTCAGCCGCTCAAGTGCCAGATATTGCCTGGGTGAGAGTTGCTAAGCTGCAACTGACAGACTATGCCAGAGTCTGGTGGAAGGATGAAGAAAGCCATCTTACCTAACCGATAGAGTGAGACATTTCGTGATATGTCCGATGCGAAGTACTTCCCGGAGACTGCCCATTTTGACATGGAATAGTAGTTCATCCATCAACAACAAGGCTCGATATGGGTCAAGTCTGTGGATGAATACGATGATGAATTTACCATGCTCAGCAGGTAAGATATTATCTCAAATTCAAATTCTTGATCTCACTCATTACACTGCTAACATAAGGTCGTAACAGGTTCACTGCACACCTGATTCCTACTGCTGAGATCTGGGCACGACGATTTCAGTAAGGGTTGGACCTGAAAATCCAAGCTGCGCTCGCTATAGGGGATTTCCCAACCCATGAACTTGCCTTGAAGGCTGCCCGATGCTATGAGGCAGTTGTGAAGAATAAGGGCAGACCGCAGATTGCTGGTGTGAAACGCCCTGCCATACAGATGACAGGAGGAGCCTCTTCTAGGCCGAACTTTGCACCCAGGAGACTGGGAGGATCGTTTAACCGCCCTAGTCCAAACTTTTATTTTTATTGCAAAAGGACTGGACTTCTGGCGAAGGACTACAGGCGTGCAAATGGCCCGTGTTTGGTTTGTGGCATATCCACTCACACCATAGGAGCATGTCCAAATTGTCTCAACTCAGCACCAGCACTCAGACCCACAATCACAGTTCCGCAGCGGCCATTCAGGCTCCTGTACTACGCCTAGCTCTCCCTGCACCCGCTCCACGTGGACCTCTTGCACAGCCTCAACGTCAATTTGATCAGGTACAGAGAAACATGCCTCAAGGTCAGAGAAACATGCCCCAATGACAAAGGAATGTGCCTCCAGCAAGGAGGAATGTACCACAACGTCAGACTTTTACAATGATGGTCGAGGAGGCCGAAGCCACAAGCAAAGTCATTACTGGTAATTCCCAATCCTTTCAAACATTTTCAATCCTTATATATCTCTATACTTTTCCTATATCTAAACCCAAGCTCACACAACTTAGGTACTATACTAGTAGCCACTCTTCCTGCACTCGCACTTTTCGACACTAGAGCGTCACACTGCTTCATGTCGCAATGATTCGTGAGAACGCATGCGATTCCCGTGAAGCCACTCATTTCAGGCTGGAATTTTAGTTCCGAGAATGGAGTTCTAAAAGCAACTATAGGGTTTGATCAGTGTCCAGTTATAGTTTGTGGACAAGAATTTTACGCGAATTTCAAAGTACCGGACATCCCAAATTTCGATGTTGTGTTGGGAATGGATTGGCTGGAAGTATTTTATACTACTATTGACTGCTGTCAAATAAGGGTAGTATTTGAGATACCAGATCACCCAGTCTTCTATTTCAAGAGTGGGGATAGAATGTTGGAGCCAGGAAGATACCGGGCTAAATCGAAGGATGCAGAAGTGTTCTCTCTACCGGCAGAAGAAGAAAAGCCCAAAGTGGTTCGAGAGTTAGAGGATGTATTCCCGGAAGATATATTGGGTTTGCCCCCCGATCGAGCTCTTGAATTCAGCATCGATTTACTACATAGTGCGCAACCTGTAATCAAAGCTCCGTACCGGCTAAGTCCTAAAGGAATGAAGGAGTCCGTATTCAGTTGGACGAACTGCTGAAGAAAGGTTGGATTCATCCTATTACTTTAAGATGGGGATCTCCGGTATTACTTGTGAAGAAGAAAGAAGGTTCATATAGGATGCGTGTAGATTATCGAGCTCTGAACGAAGTGACGATTAAGAACAAGTATCCACTACCGCACATCGATGACCTTTTCGATCAACTAAGTGGGTCTTGTGTATTTTCGAAGCTAGATCTTCATTTGGGTTATCATCAGGTGAAGATCAAAGAGTTCGATATTCCGAAGACGGCATTTAAGACTCGATATGGTCATTATGAATATCTCGTAATGCCATTAGGAGTGACCAATGCACCTGCCATCTTTATGAACCTGATGAACCAAGTTTTCCAAGAGTACTTAGACAGGTTCATTGTCATCTTCATCGACGACATCCTGGTGTATTCAAAGAATCAGAAAGAACAGGCCGAGCACTTACGGATTGTTCTGGAGACATTGCGACAACATCAGCTCTACGCCAAGTACAGCAAGTATGAATTTTGGCTAGATCAAGTCAGATTTCTCGGACATATTGTCTCAGGCGAAAGAATCTCAGTAGATCCAGCTAAGGTATCAGTTGTCAGTGAATAGCCGACACTAAAGACGGTGAAAGATATACGAAGTTTCTTGGGATTAGAAGGATACTACCGACAATTCATTGAAGGCTTCTCAAAGATTGCAGCACCCTGACCAAGCTCACATGTAAAGATGAAGCATTCGTGTAGTCAGAAGCATGTGAAAAAGCTTTTGTAGAACTCAAGTCAAGATTAACCTTTGCTCCTATTCTTGTAATACTGGATCAATCTGGAGGTTTAGTTGTGCATTGTGATGTATCCGGTAAAGGATTAGGATGTGTTCTACACCAGCATGGAAAAGTTATGGCCTTTGCATCAAGACAACTGAAGGTACATGAGCGCAACTATCCAACACATGATCTGGAGTTGGCAGCCGTTATTTCTGTAATTAAGATTTGGCACCACTATCTTCTGGGAGAATGAGTGGATATATACACTGACCACAATAGTCTAAAGTATGTATTTACTCAGAAGGAACTAAACATGCGGCAGAGAAGATGTCTAGAACTTATGGCGGACTTCGACATCAACTTACAGTATCATCCTGGGAAGGTGAATGTAGTTCCTGATGCACTTAGCCGCCAACCATTAGCAATGAACCTCACCGCTCAGTGGAAAATACAACAAGAATTGCATGGATTGGAGATCGAAATATTTATGCCAGGTAACGCTTCTTATTTGATGAACTTACAAGTCCAGTCCACTCTTGTCAATCAGATCAAGGCAGCTCAAGCAAATGATGCCAAGCTGCAAAAGATCCGAGAACAAGTAGAAAATGGACTTCGAACTGACTTCATCATTCACGAAGATGGATCCTTAAGATATGGAAGTCGATTATGTGTACCAATCGGTCCAGTTCAAGAAGAGTTGATGAAAGAAGAACACAACTCTCCTTATTCTGTACACCCAGATGGTACAAAAATGTACAAGGATCTACGGCAACACTACTGATGGCATGGAATGAAGCACGAAATAGCAAGGAGTGTAGCCAAGTGTTTGGTGTGTTAGCAAGTGAAGGCTGAACATCACAGAACTGCTGGTCTACTTCAGCCGTTACCAATCCCAGAATGGAAATGGCAGCACATTACACTGGACTTCGTGACTGCCCTTCCTCGCTGCACGAAGGGTAACGATGCAATATGGGTTATTGTGGATCGACTCACCAAGTCGGCTCACTTCATTTCGAGTTGGCCAGTCAACTGAGACGTTAGCAAAGAAGTACATGGAGGTAAATATAAATCTAAAGTAAGATTTAAACCTTCAAGATGTATTATATTTGATACCTATGAACTCATGCAGGAGATCTTGGGATTACATGGAGTACTTGTTTGCATCGTCTCCGATCATGATATAAGATTCCGATCATAATTTTGGCAGAATCTGCAAGCTAGTCTGGGAACGAGTCTGAATTTCAGCACGGTTTATCATCCATAAACGGACGGATGTTCCGAGCGAACAATTTAGATTCTGGAAGACATTCTAAAAGCTTATATGTTAAACTTCAGAGGTTCGTGGGAAGTGTAGGGTTACTAGACACTAGAACAAGGTTCTACAAGGCATCCACCATGCCAAAATTAAATTTTTCATGTGCCGAACAACCCTAACCAAGATCTTAGACTAGAGATTAGGCGAAAAAAAGAGCAAGTAAACAACTTTACTTCTAAGAGTTAGGGATTACAACCTTTGTAGTCCGTTCCTTCACTTCTAAAGCTCCGTGTTGAGGTCCCTTCGCTGCGATCATCGAGTACCCGGACTCTAGAGAGGCTCCATGAAGAGAAAGATGCAAGCTTGCTTCCGATCTTCAATAACAAAGATGATCTACCTTGAAGAAACTCAAGCCCAAGCTTTTGCTTCACTAATCAAGTATTAACAAAGCAAACACCCTAATCTAAGTGGCTAGAATAGATGAGGATGATGAAGTAGGAATTTAGCTCTCATTTGTTTTCTTTATCTCACTCAAAATCATCACATGTGAAAAAGCTAGAAAACTTTTCTCAAAGGAAGAAGAAGAAGAAATTACTTTGTGATGAATAATGAAAACTTGGGTGAGCTTAGAAATGCAACCATGGGTTAAGAATGAAGACTTAACCCATGTAGAGAATTTACTATGGTAAAGGGTTTGGGTTTGGTTAAGAAATATCAACAAAATATCTTTACAAAATATCTTTGCTTAAAAACAAAAACAAAGCTTCTAGAAACTTCAGGAAAGCTTAATCCTAATCCAAACCCTAACCATGTTTAAACTCGACAAAATATGTTGCATTTGTAACCTTAACTTGTTACAATATTATATATCACACATATAATATATTTTGTAACAAAATAAAATAATACATTTAATATATATCACATATATATCAATGTATTATCCAAGTGAGAAAAAGAATCTTTAAGTGAGCTTATATTAGTTAATGTAACTTAATATATCACATATATAATTGTAAATTAAATTATTGAATCAACACTTGATCTGATAATCCGGCTATATCGCATACAACCGACTAATATAATCTGTATCAGTTCATCGAATCAACACTTGATCCGATGACCCGGCTATATCACATATACCCGGCCGATATATCATATCGCGAGAAACTAATATGGTATCGCATACTCGTATTGTTCTCGGTCCCGCACATATCACATATGTGCTCCTACTCCGTTTTGCCTGAGCCAGAAAACCTCTGTGTAGGACTCTAAAGAACCGTCAATACGCCGGCAGTAGGTGATGATCATATCAAACACCCACAAGCTGCAAGCGGTCAGCTAAATATAACAGCCTTCCAGGTATTGAGCAATCAGAAGATCAACAAGCAAACCTGTACATTCTCCCGTGAATCCAACCAGTAACACTCCTGTACAGTCCGGTCTCTTCGTCTGATATGTCGCATATCTCGCCTAGGGGTGGTAAACGTCAGACCCCAGTAGCTTGATAAGTCGTGTCGATATGAGGTCTATAACAGTTCGAGAAACTACTGATAACACTTACCAGTAAATCTCAGCAACCCTGGCCAGGGATTTCCAGTTACAGCTAATCGAACATAGCGCAACATCAACTCCCTATACCGGGAGAGACGAAACCCTTCCTATCGCTCATTGCCTCCATGTGATTCGGGACTGTACCCAAAAGCCACCGTTTTGCACGCCCTCTTGGACGTGGTATGATGGAAATTAAAGCACAGTGGGAATCACACAAGACTCTAAGACGATCTCGGGTCTACGGACTAACCTGTACCAGTGTCACCAGAGAACTGCCATCTGACGTGAGGTATAATACCATCTAGGAGTTCTCGGCGAGTCCGTCCAGTGTACCCAGTCTCCACTGAGCACCCGTATACCTTCTTTGATGTCAAACACCAATGGATATGGGATCATCCATCGTCCATCATATGGGTCAAGAAGCGCATACGCTTGTCTACTCTAGAGTATCGATGCCCTGTCTCGGTACTCCCACGACTAAGAACATTTGAAGGATGTACTTGGCGACTACACTGTCCCCACTAGTATGATCTGCATCATAGTCTTGGTAGTCAAGTACTCATCCTAAGGGCTTTATCAACATGTGACATAGAGACAATCAGAGTATATGTTAAGATAAAGAGTAACCAGATAGCATACTATTATGTCGAGCAAGAAAGTCCTCCCTATATATGTCCAAGCATCCACTACAATATACAACGTATGTATAGTAATGGCCTCTAGGGCATACATATAACTAACAATCTCTCACTTGCACTAGAGCCATCTATTGTAGTATCTCATATCCAACAATAAGCTGTGGTTGAATTATCTCATACTCAGCCATCCCATAAAAGTCTCTACTGGGAAATAGGCCTTTGTGAGTGGATCCGCGCTGTTGTCCTCTGAGTCTACTCTCCTAATCTCGATCAACCTGGAGATCAAACATCTCTATGATCGGTGATACTGCCTAAGAATATGTCAGGATCACAGATGGGACGGGGGTTCCTAGGCCTAAGCCACAACTCTATTGTCACACAATGGTAGGAACGAAATTCATCTCATGAACTCATATTTATCCAGACTGCCTCTTTGGTAGCATCCTTGGTAATGATGTATCTTGCCTTTAATCGTCTAGTATGTTACGGTATCTAGCTTGGAACTCTTCCAATATACCATCCCTCCACTGAGGGTAAAGACAACGCCTGCGACTGACATTTAGTCGTCCTTATCACCCTGGAACCTTTCCAGTGATTCTTCCCAGGATCAGTTGATACCATCTCACTACAACTAGTGAGAATCCTAACATCCAATTAGATCTATCTCATAGATCCATAACTTAGGATTTAGGAGGTATCACCTTGTTCCTATATGGAGAATCTTTGTGATAAGAGGAGATTGACCGAGCGTAGCATAAGAAACTACTTCCCTATCAAGAGTATGTCATCCACGTACTATACAAAGATCACCACCATACTCCTTACTACCTTTTTGTATATACTTTGTTCATTTACCATTTTGATGAAGTCAAACTCTTTGACTAGCACATCAAAACAGACGTTCCAACTCCGTGATGCCTGATTTATCCTATACAACATCTTGCTCACGTTTTAGCTGCTCCCACTGTCTACGAAGCCCTCTGGATGTGTACTTTTAGACGCTCTCTTCCAAATCATCATTTAGAAAAACAGTCATGACACCCAACCGCCAGATATCGTAGTCATGGTATGTAGCCGTGGCAAGTAGGATCTGAATGGACTTAAGCATTGCTTTGAAAGTCTCAACTTTTCCATGTACACCAAGTAATCTTCTCAAGATATACTTGCTCCTGATGAGGATTTAACCCTTCAGATAAAGCAACCAAAGTCCATACTTTGTTGGTGTATAAGGATTCCATCTCAGATCGCTAAGAACCCAGTCATTCTCACAGAGTTCCCACTCTTGATGGCCTGCTCGAAACTAGTTGGGTCATCATCTCATGATGCAATCCTCACTCTCACTGTCATAGAGAAACCGAAGTATCTCTCAGGTGGATGAGGAATCCTACTAGATCGGTAGAGAGGCTGAGATTCGTTGGGATCTATTAAATCCTCCGGTTCTACCAAATCATCAGCTGTAGTTTGTATAGCTGGAACTCCTTCCATTTCTACCTTATGACCATTAATTTCCTCACAAGAAATTCCTTTTTTCTCAAAAGTGGTATACCAAGAAATAAAACATTTTTTGTTTCTCGGTGTGGTAGAAGATATTCCCTTGCGAATGCTTAGGATATCCAACAAACTTCCACAGAACTGACCTTGCCTCGAGCTTGTCTAGATTTTGCTTTTGACATAGGCCGGATAACCCCAAATCTTAACATCTTTAAGAGATGGGCTCTTCCCATACCATGTCACATATGGAGTGGTAGGCATTTGATTTGGTTGGAACCCTATTCAATAGGTATGCAACTTCTTAAGTGCATAGCCCCAAAAGAAAATAGGCTACTCAGTAGTACTCATCATAGAGCACACCATATCATATAGGGTGTGATTGCTCCGTCCCGATACACCGACGTGCTGTGGTGTATTCGGAGGAGTATTGCTGAGAGAGAATCTCATTCTCCTTTAGAATAGTCCAGGAATTCCGTGCTCAAGTATTCTCCTCCTTGATCACATCAAAGGATATAATACTTATACCCAGTTTTTGGTTCTCTACTTCTAACTTATATTCAGTGATTGTCTCAAAAGTTTCGGACTTGTGTTTCAACAGGAACATATGTCAGAATCTTGAGAGATCATCAATGAATGTAATGAAGTACAAAGAACCGGTCCTGGCATATGTAGACAGGGGACTTTCATACATCAGCATGTATCAATCCCAAGAGTTCACTAACTCTTTCTCTGTTTCTAATAAACGGAGCTGCGGTCATCTTATCTTTGTGACATGACTGGCAAGTTTTACAAGATGTAAATCCAAACTAATTTAAATATGCATCTTTATGTAACTTCAGCTAGTCGGATCGCATTGATATGACCTAGTCTACAATGCCTCAAGAAGGATTCGTTCATATCTAAACTCTTCTTCTTGTGTGTGTTCTGTACGTTAAGAACTGTGGTTTGATTTAGAACGTTTATGCTTTTAGATAACGTGCCTGAACCAATTAACTCTTAATATAGGAAATGTTTAAAACATTATCCAACAATACAAAATTATATCCTTCTTTACTAATAAAGAGACTGATATGATGTTGTATATCAGGTTCGGTATCTAATAACATTCGTTCAGAATCAATGTATTCTGATAATATAGGGTGATAACTGCCAACAGACTTGGCGGCAACACTTGCATCATTTCCAACTCTTGAAACTTATCACCCGTTCTCAGTTTTCTACCTCTCCGTAGCCCATGTAACAAATTACATTTGCGGGATCCTGATCCGGTATCTCATGCCCAGGATGTAAAGGATACTGAGAAACAGTTCTCGGTAATGAACACACCTGAAGATGATGCATCGGCATGCACTTTCTTCGTTTGGGCGGCACAGGAATTCTGGTAATCCCCTATTTCCTGCTCTGTCTTATAACAATTATAAGTTGGAGCGGGACTAACGTTCCTTAACGCAGTATAACAAGCGGCTTCGGTCAATACATCCATATTATTATCTTGATTTAAGGCGTGACATGGTCGCTACCTAGAGAAAGATAGAAGAAAACACTCAGCGTATGTTCTTGCAAGATTAGATTGGTTATTTATATATCTAACAGGATGTCTCCCACTGTTTTAGTCAAATCTTCCTTCAAACCCTAAAAGGAAAGACTAGCCGGGATTAATTACACGCTACAAATTCGCCAATCTTTCAGCCAGGCCAGTGCCGGTACTTTGAGGAAGGTTCCCCGTGCTTTCACATGGACCTAATTGAAATAAACCTCGTTTTCCCAAAGGCATAACCCCGTTGACACCTTTCTAGACACCTACTTGATCGGCTAATTGTAATGTGTAAAACTCTCCCAGGAGTAACACTTACTCGCAGCGGGTATCGGGATCCAACTATCTCATAGAAGGTATGCAATCTCTTTGCAAATTTCAAATCTTGAAATTCCCAATAATATTTTGCCCCTAGCGTCCTATGACCTTGACGGAGGTCAACAAAGCATAGGCTGCTAGTCAAGTTCTACCCGTCTTTTCCCAATTGAATTAAACTCACCCGCACGACCCTTGGCTAAGGTCAACAAAGTCGCACGACTACCCTAACTTAATCGCATAATATGTTTATACAGATAAGCACTAATTAGCTACTGCACACTATGCCTTGGCTAAGGTCAACAAACGTAGCACGAATACTAAGTAGTACTTATCTGAAATGATGGAGGGATACGGCAGGTTTTTAAGAAAACCCTTTGCGTAATGAACTTGATACCGTTGTAGAATCGAGCGATTTTAAATGAAATGTTTTTGAGGCCTTTGCTAGTTTTGCTAAAGAGGTCACTTCCGGTGAAGGGATCTCGGCTCTTTCCATATCGGATAAGGTGCAGGATATTTCAAAAATATCACTATGCAAAGCAAAAACTATAAAAACAATCAAAAGACAAACCGAGTTTGTAGCATCTGCTAGTTTCGCTAAATAGCTCACTCCCGGTGAAGGGATCTCGACTCTTTCCTTATCGAATAAGGTGCTGGATGTTCTACAAGGAACACCTTTATGCAAAACAAGAACTAGAGCTACCAGTTTTTGAGATAAGATTCTACAACATTTTTAGGTTTCTTTTTGGTTTCATTAATCTCATTAATGAAGTCCCATTTTATTATACTTACCAAGCATCAGATATGAAACGAAATCAACAATATATAATATATATCACATATATATAATATAAACATTCGTCTCAGGCAGTAATATGATCTCATCACAGAACAATGCAGCAGAAGATAACATATGAAATATTGGATATACTGGGATTTCCGTGTTTTATGCGAGCCAGTATAAAACACGGATTCCACGGTCGCGATGAATAGCCAAACCCACATCCCTAGACCCCTATGAGAGCGGCAAGCAACACTGCCAATTCTAGGGTTAGGAGACCCGGTCTCGACTCCTCGAGATGGCCTCCCACTGGACCCTAGAACCCGGTTACTTGTGCTCCCCTCCTTGGGTCTAACTAATGCGGAAAAGTAAATAATATACAACGGTAACATCATCCTCAACCCGGAAGTGCCCCAATAAAAGAATATTACATATAATGAATTTTACATGAATGAAAATAAAAACCCTCAACTCACATAAAACCCTGGCTATTCAAAACACGACGATCCAATATAACATATCACAGCAACACATAACATCACATGTCATCAACGTAAGTAAATATGCGTATCCCAATTGTCGTTGATGTATAGTAACGAAACCGGCGATACACCACATATTACACTTACGGTCGCAGAAAAGAAAGTGTAAAACTACAACAGTTGGAATCCGCAACCTCCTTAGACATCGCATGCCTAACCAAATGAATTCCTTAGACATCGCATGCCTAACAATTATAAACCCCGCATTTTAGTCTCCATATCGAAAACTCTTTTCAATATCAAGTCGGGCAATTCAACAAGATCCCCGACATCCTGATCAAATGCTCGTCGGAAACTTTAGTAGATGGCCGCACCCCTGATGCCGTTGACGAAGTGCACTAAGGCGGAACACCGCTGCCGCGAGTACCTGAACAGATGCTTTTGGCGACGGGGTTCTCCTACAGTCACTTGGTCGGGGCTATGGGGCGTGGCTGTCTATCAAGTTTACCCGGCGAGTATCCACGTACGCTACGTGATTACGACGGACTTTTGATCGCATCAAAATCCCGTGGCAACCGATCATCTGAGACTAAACTGCTAGATTTATAACATTCAAATTAGTTATCTCATAACTACTTATGGATTCCAAATATTGTATCACATTCCAGATAAATAGACAATGTTAAACTTTCCGATCGAATAAACAAACACCCAAGATTTCCCAAATAGCTCAACACTTGAGCGTAGTTTAAAAGCATCCATCACATGCCACAGTACCAATGGTCCAGCCGTAGAAGTGTCAAACCAACGCCTCACATGTGGCAATGCCGTACTGCCCCAAACCCTAAGGTTTAGAGGCGGTTCAGACGGTCACATAATCAAGTTAAGGTTTGTGTTCTTCTAGAGGGTCCACCGCGTTACTTGCACGACTTAGAACGTTCTTTAACTAAGGAAAAATCCAACACTTGGAAATTTTCCGACAGGGGAAAAAGTGAGTTATTGATATCCGTTTGAATTTTTTAACACGTTCTAAATTACCCGGAAAAACTTAAACGAAGTCAAACTTTCCGATCGAATCAAAGAATGCAAAAGATCTTCAGAAAACTCAACACTTGAGTAATATTAAAAATTCCCAGAGGCATGTAGAAATACCTACGGATGTCACCTAAAAGTATGAGTCTCTAATACCCAAGTACGGCTGCGGAACCGCCGTGCAAGGCATGGTATTGCCGCGGTTCCGCGGCGCTTTAAGGGAATTAGGATCTCGTATTTCACAGTAATCCTTAGAATTCCCTGCTTAATTTTCTGAGTATTTTTAATACAGAAAAAATCAACATTTTAAAAAATTTCCAGAGAGGGGGTGTATATCGACATTTCGGGGTTCGATCGGACTTTAAACTTTGTCTAGACATCGCCTAAAACTCTAGCTTGGCTTTGATACCACTGTAGGGTTACTAGGCACTAGAACAAGGTTCTACAAGGCATCAAGCATGCCAAAATCAAATTTTTCATGTGCCGAACAACCCTAACCAAGATCTTAGACTAGAGATTAGGCGAAACAAAGAGCAAGTAAACAACTCTACTTCTAAGAGTTATGGATTACAACCTTTGTAGTCCGTTTCTTCACTTCTAAAGCTCCGTGTTGAGGTCCCTTCACTGTGATCATCGAGTACCCAGACTCTAGAGAGGCTCCATGAAGAGAAAAATGCAAGCTTGCTTCCGATCTTCAATAACAAAGATGATCTACCTTGAAAAAACTCAAGCCGAAGCTTTTGCTTCACTAATCAAGTATTAGCAAAGCAAACACCCTAATCTAAGTGGCTAGAATAGATGAGGATGATGAAGTAGGAATTTAGCTCTCATTTGTTTTCTTTATCTCACTCAAAATCATCACATGTGAAAAAGCTAGAAAACTTTTCTCAAAGGAAGAAGAAGAAGAAATTACTTTGTGATGAATAATGAAAACTTGTGTTAGGTTAGAAATGCAACCATGGGTTAAGAATGAAGACTTAACCCATGTAGAGAATTTACTATGGTAAAGGGTTTGGGTTTGGTTAAGAAATATCAACCAAATATCTTTACAAAAAATCTTTGCTTCAAAACAAAAACAAAGCTTCTAGAATCTTCAAGAAAGCTTAACCCTAATCCAAACCCTAACCATGTTTAAACTCCACAAAACATGTTGCATTTGTAACCTTAACTTGTTACAATATTATATATCACATATATAATATATTTTGTAACAAAATAAAATAATACATTTAATATATATCACATATATCAATGTATTATCCAAGTGAGAAAAAGAATCTTTAAGTGAGCTTATATTAGTTAATGTAACTTAATATATCACATATATAATTATACATTAAATTATCGAATCAACACTTGATCCGATAATCCGGCTATATCGCATACAACCGACTAATATAATCTGTATCAGTTCATCGAATCAACACTTGATCCGATGACCCTGCTATATCACATATACCTGGTCAATATCTCATATCGTGAGAAACTAATACGGTATCACATACTCGTATTGTTCTCGGTCCCGCACATATCACATATGTGCTCCTACTCCGTTTTGCCTGAGCTAGGAAACCTCTTTGTAGGACTCTAAAGAATCGTCAATACGCCGGCAGTAGGTGATGATCATATCAAACACCCACAAGCTGCAAGCGGTCAGCTAAACGTAACAGCCATCCAGGTATTGAGCAATCAGAAGATTAACAAGAAAGCATGTACATTCTCCCGTGAATCCAACCAGTAATACTCCCGTACAGTCCGGTCTCTTCGTTTGATATGTCGCATATCTTGCCTAGGGGTGGTAAACGTCTGACCCCAGTAGCTTGATAAGTCGTGTCGATATGAGGTCTATAACAGTTCGAGAAACTACTGATAACACTTACCAGTAAATCTCAGCAACCCTGGCCAGGGATTTCCAGTTACAGCCAATCGAACACAGCGCAATATCAACTCCCTATACCGGCAGAGACGAAACCCCTCCTATCGCTCATTGCCTCCATGTTATTCGGGACTGTACCCAAAAGCCACCGTTTTGCATGCCCTCTTGGACGTGGTATGATGGAAATCAAAGCACAGTGGGAATCACGCAAGACTCTATGACGATCTCGAGTCTACAAACTAACCTGTACCAGTGTTACCAGAGAACTCCCATCTGACGTGAGGTATAATACCATTTGGGAGTTCTCGGCGAGTCCTTCCAGTGTACCCAGTCTCCACTGAGCACCCGTATATCTTCTCTGATGTCAAACATCAATGGATATAGGATCATCCATCGTCCATCATATGGGTCAAGAAGCGCATACGCTAGTCTACTCTAGAGTATCGATGCCCTGTCTCGGTACTCCCACGACTAGGAACATTTGAAGGATGTACTTGGCGACTACACTGTCCTCACTAGTATGATCTGCATCATAGTCTTGGTAGTCAAGTACTCATCCTAAGGGCTTTATCAACATGTGACATAGAGACAATCAGAGTACATGTTAAGATAAAGAGTAACCAGATAGCATACTATCATGTCGAGCAAGAAAGTCCTCCATATATATGTCCAAGCATCCACTACAATATACAACGTATGTACAGTAATGGCCTCTAGGGCATACATATAACTAATAAGAAGATCACTTACACCTTGTGGAGTTTTCATACAACAACAGCTATCAGGCAAGCATTAGAATGACACCATTCGTAGCACTCTATAGACAGATGTGTCTTTCACCGCTAAGTTGGGACGACGTTAGAGATCGTGAACTCCTTAGAATAGAGATGATCGTGGCAACTGTGGACGTAGTTTGCACGATCAGGGAAAGAATGCGCATAGCCCAAGACCGACAAAAACATTGGGCGGATGCAAAGCGTCGACATCTAGAGTTCCAACCTGAAGACTATGTTTTCCTGAAGATATCTCCAAACCGAGGAGTGATCCGCTTTGGCAAGAGGGTTAAGCTTAGTCCAGATACATAAGACCGTTCGACATATTCGAACGAATTAGAGAAGTGGCATACCGTTTAGCACTTCCACCCTCATTGGAAGGAGTGCACAACGTGTTCTACATATCCCAGCTACAACGATATATGAGCGACCCCAGCCACATACTTGATCACTCAAAGCTCACAGTACAAACTGATCTGACTTGCGAGCAATAACCCGTTGAGATCCTTGACCGAAAAGTGAAGACATTACGGAACAAGAAAGTAAACTTGGTCCGAGTGATGTGGAGAAAGGATTCGCCAGGAGAATCAATATGGGAACGAGAAGAAGACATGTGTGCAAGATACCCTTACCTATTTAAAAATTAGTCCCTATGTAATTGAAAATTTCGATGACGAAATTTTTATAAGGAGGGTAGAATATAACGACTCTAAAATCTTTATATGGAAATTTTCTGTTAATATACAAGAAATGAGTTTTACAACCTGAGTTGGAGTTATAAGTTACTTTTGTTAAATAACAGTAAGAAGCAACTTGTATCGCACTGGTAAAGCCCTTGCACTGCTGTGATATAGCCCCTGTGCTCAATTTCCAGACACAATTATTTTTTCTGATTTTTTTTAACTTTTTGGAAGCCCAAAAGATTGCACGTGGAATACACGGGGAAATGAAAAGTTCAGAAAAGTCAAAAATGTGGAAAATGGAGTAAACAGGGATTTAATCAGCTGGCACGAATCTCGAGACCCGATATCACCTATCGACCGGCAGAAATGAGGATTTGGCCGGCACCGACATTCGGATGAAGCCCAATGATGCCCGGGCTTTGCACACTTTTCTCTTCACCTACCCCTAACCTCTCTGCACTGTTTGATTTCCCTGCAATCAAACAGAGACCTTTCATTTCACAATTAAACACAATTTTAATACTTTTAATCCACATTTTTAATTCCCAAATCCTAAGTTTCCACTATAAATATCACCCCCTACCTTGGCTCAGCACCATTCTGAAAATTCTAGCCAAAACTCTCTAAAAAATTCCTAATGCAAGTGAAGTAAAGTGGAGTTAGCGAGCAGGTTGGTTCCAGCGAAGATCGAAGCCAATTTCGGAGCTCCCGCGATGCCACGATGACACCCTTTCCTTCCTAACCCTTTCTTTGAGTTTTCTAAACCGTAAGTCTCTCTCAAATCTTCTTCTTTCTATTGGAATTACTTTTTAAATTTTATATCGGTAAAAATGGAGTTATTACCGAAATCTTCTTTTCTAAAATCATATAACGCTTTCCTTTATGATTTAATCAATCTAATTTTACTACATCACTTGTAACCTTAAACCCTAATGTTTAGATTCAAATTTTATCAAAATTCTCATGTGAAACAACCATAATATAACTTTTTCATTAAAATACCTTGAACTTTATAAACACCTCTTTTAGTATTTGTTAAAACAATACCTTTAGGAAAACTTCACGGGGTAACGACCTACCCCACACGCACACTTGGTTCCATAGCACGATACCTCTTTTGTATGAATATTTGTTACGAAGAAAATTTTACAATAAAATACCACATAATTTTAAAACCAGATTTCTTTTAAAAGCGATATTTCATTTCCTTTGCGATTATACATTTAAAACTCTCTTTAGGGGACTCGCTAATGGATGTTATGAATTATCGCACATCTTTTGGCTAGTAGAGCGAGATGCATACCTCCTCATGGAGCATTCGATCTCGAAAGAATTTAAATACGTTTTTAAGAAATACGAATTTTCTAAAATAAAATAAAATTAATTTTAAAAAAATTATATAAAAATTATAAAGCCATATTTTCAAATATAATAAACCTATAATTTTTCTCAAAATGAAAGATTAACAAGTTTGTCAATAAAATACCATCAAAATACCAAAAAGAACAAGTTTTTTCAATAAAATACCATGAACTTTCCAGGTTAAGTATATATCACTAAAATACCCAAATACTTAAAATCCATGCTCATGAAAACCCTAAATAATACTAATCACTCTCGAGATTTACTTTTTAACTATATTAAAAATAATTTTCGTAAAACCCCCTCGAGATATATAAAATAACATTTTAAGAACTTTAGTAAATATGGGTTTAAGCGGGATCAATTCTCTTGAGTTTCAGGAAGTCGGAGAAAGTGAGTGCTTGCCTATTTAAGATAGACAACTTAACGGAGTTATCATTAGTAATTTTCCTGAAAAAAGACACAAATCCTGCCATTCATGTGCAGCAGTTATCGATGACTCCCGAACCTAAGAATTCCAGAGTTAAAACAGTACAAGTGTCTAACTCAGTCTGAGTCCAAACTCAAACCTGAATCCAATTCAAGTCTGAATCCAAAATCAAACACAAATACTTAATCATGAACATGAATACTCGAATCCAAATATCAATATCAAACATGTACATTTGACTTGACTTGACCGAACCATGGTTATAATTTGACATGACTATTTGAATACATGACTACATCCGGAATATATGTAACACCCTAGTTCATTTATACAATGTTCTATTTGGTTATTTTATTTATCTTGTGGATATTTCTTGTTTTATTCATTTTGGGTGTGGATGGTGTTTTGGTATCTGTGCTTAGTATCCGACTCAACCCGCATGCTTGAAACCCGTCTTGGTTCTTGATTACGTTATCCCTGCTAGTGCTGAGGATCCGTGCACACATATGTTCCGTTTACCTGCATCATACTGCATATATTTTTAATAATACAATTATAGTCAAATAATATATTTTTAAATATCTAGCATGGCCTATATCATACCCCAGATCCTATGGTTTCATTCGTACATCGTGTTCATGTCCCGTTTAGTGAAAC
The DNA here is from genome assembly GCA_030015575.1 of Agapanthus africanus. Taxonomy (NCBI): domain Eukaryota; kingdom Viridiplantae; phylum Streptophyta; class Magnoliopsida; order Asparagales; family Amaryllidaceae; genus Agapanthus; species Agapanthus africanus. The sequence continues at coordinate 60,192,669 of CM057338.1, forward strand.
GAATTCGTTTGGATTGCTACGTGCATACTGCGTGTATCCGTTCTTGGGGGTATGCATTTTCTTTGATCGGACATCAAATTTTGGTTTCGGTTGACACGTATATTATCTGTATTTTCAAACCTTATTTTTAAACCCAACCGGGACATGTTTTGGAGTATTTTTGTATTAACCAGAAAACTCAAATATATTTAATATTATATTCTTTATATTATACACAGTTAATAATATACGTATATATTTTTGTTAACATATATATATTTTTATATATCTTATAATCTTTCTCACCTATCTCTCTCTCAGTCTCTCTCTTCTTTATATATATTTCTTTTTTATTTTTTAAACCCTCTAAAAACCTTATCCTCACATTCTCCCCCGTCTTCGTCTCTCACCTTTCTTCCCTGCCTCCACGAAACCCTAACCCTAACCCATGCCCTCGTCGCCGTCGCCGCCTTTACCCTCGCCCATCACCCTCGACCTTCTCCTCTCATCGCCCTCGACCACCTCACCTCTCTCCTCTCCCGTGCAAACATCCGCGACGAACCCATGTCCCCGAAGATAACCCACATCTCACCCAAGCCCTCGCCGATGTCTGCCCTCGTCGTAGACCTCCCCTTCTCGTCACCTCCTTCTCTTCTTCCTCATCTCCCTTCTTTCCCCTGATGAGAAGATCCTCGATGTGAACCCCTGCACAGAACCCTGCAACCCTCGCCTGCACCTTTATGTCGTCGGAGCTCCGACTTCGTCATCGTCTCCCCGCCTTGTCACCACTTCCTCTTCCACATCACCTCTCCCCTGAAACCACCACCTCCTTTCCCGAGCTCTTCCCTGTACACCTGACCCCAAGAACCCGACCCCAGCGTCAAGAACCATAGAACCCCTGCCTCGCCGTGGATCTCTCCATCGCTGACCCATCGTCGACGTCTCCCTCGCCTCGTCTCTGACCCCATACCACCCAAACCCAGAACACAACCCTCCTCCTCTCTTCTTGGTTTCTTGGTTTCCGGTGATCGCCGGAGCCGTGCTCATCGTCGACTGATGAGGCTCGATATCGGTGGCTCTCCAGATGCTGACACGTGGCAGATGACGAGTCCCAGAACCTACAAGAAAGGATCATTAACCTCAGTTGGAATCGCACCTCGGGATTCCGGTCCGAGGAGTCGCTCGACCTTCGGTGGCCTTCCAGACCACCCATTGGCTCACCTCCGAGGAATCGCAGAACCAAGATGCCTCGGCCTCCCGCTCGTACCCGAGCCTCCCGCCGAGCTCGTATTCCTTGGTCTCACCGACCTACTCGCAGTGCTGACCACAGGCGCCTCCGCGGTGGCTCCACGAATCTCGCCACGCGTGAGATATCCGTTGCCTACGACCCCGTGTTCCACACCACCACGATCCCCATTAACGAGCCTGTCTCGTCATTAATGCGGGATCCCGCCTATCGTGTGGGCATGACGTCAAGGGCGTAACGGCCGGCATGATTCTCGCGCCTGCCTGCCCCTTGCTGCCGCTATATAAACCCCTCCCTCAAACGATCGAGGTACGCAATTTTCTTTCCACTAGGCCGTTACTCTGCCAAAATACTCCTTCTAACTTGATCGTCGGAGGGTCCTCGGTGGCACAACCACTCCGAGACTTCTTTCCAGGTAGCTCGGCCTCAACCACACAAAGCCCATTGAGATCCACACGCTCCAGGAGTCAACCCCCCAAACTCAATCTTACAGTCCATCAGCGCTCGCAGCAGATCAACGTAAGATAACATCTGAAGGAGATCAAGAACTCCATCAGTTGACGCCGTCTGTAGGAAATGTCTAGTTCCACTCAAAGAAAGTTCGTTTTCCGATCCCAACTTTATGGAAAGCGATCACCGCGATGATCCAAGCGCTAGCTGCCGCCTCCCCCACAATGGAGGCGTGGACGAATCTCCTCCCCCGAATGCCATCAACGTCCTAGCCATGGATTGATCGACTCGCATCCATCGTCGACGCGCTTGTCCATGTCCAAACGGCAAGGAAAGCTCCCCAGGTCGCTGCTCCCCACCTCGGGACAGGGACCCCTACAGAGGGAGAGAAGAATCTGCTCGCGTCGGCACTACCGACCACCGTCTCGCTGCTTCCGACGTCCGCAGATCACACGGGCCAACATATTCTATGACCCGCTGGGTGCCCCACAGTTCAACATCGAGGTCTGTCGCCAGAGTGCCTCTCCCTGAGCCCCATCGCTCCCATGTCCCTCTCGAGAAGGTGTCGGTCAGTTTGCCTACACCCAGGCATGACCAACACCCCCTCCCTTGACGGGGTCACGCGAACGGGACTCGTCACGAAAGCTCAAAGGCCACCTCACCAGGGGACCTAAGGAACCTCATCGAAAGGAACCGAGGCCGTGGCCAGACACAGGTCTCCAACAGCCGAGGCCAAAGATCAGAATGTCCCGAATCATCGGGGTACCACGGCCGACTCGACGCCCTCGAAAAGAAGATCGAAGGCATGCATCGGGAAGGTCGTCACTCAAGCGACGGGGATAAATACGCCGCCGACTCACTCACGAGGCCCTTTACCGAAGTGCTTCTCGCCGTTCATGTCTCGTCCCGGAACAAACCCCCGAAGGTCTCACTCTTCGACGGTAAATCCAACCCAAAGGACCACTTGGACGCATTCACGGCCGGGATGAGTTTCCAAGACTGTTCTGACGCCGCCCAATTCCGCGCTTTCCATGCCACTCTCATCCGCGCCGGATGAGAATGGTTCCGAGGACTCGCATCATGCTCAATCTCAACCTTCGGAGAGCTGGCCGCCCAATTCCTCGGCCACTTCGTCGGGAATAGGCGGCGGAAGCGGACCATCGACCATCTCTTCACAATAAAGAGCGGAGACAAAGAAACCTTCAAAGGGTACGTAACCCACTTCTACAACGCCCGCCTCAAAGTCCTAGAACACTAGGACAAGACGATCATTACGGCCCTCAGGTCAGGTCTTAGGCACAAGGAGTGGTTACGTTCCTTTGTATTAGCGCAACCTAAGACCATGGCCGAGGTAAAGGCCTGTACCGAGCGGAAGATCCAGCTCGATTCCGAGGTGAACGCAAATCTCCCCCGGGCAGAGCATACTGACCAGAGGAAAAGGAAGAGGGAAGAGAAAAAATGGCTTGAGCGGCCAAAGCCCTACTTCCCAAAGTTTCAAGAGTACACCTCGCTCAACGCCCCCAGACGGTACTGCTGGAGGAGGATAAGGGAGAGAGGTTCTTCAGGCACCCCCTGGTCTCGAGCAGGGCGGCAAAGCGCACCTGGGGCCCGTACTGTGGTTTCCACAGGTTGCAGGACCACTCCACTGAGAACTGTCAGCAACTCCGAGACTACATCGAGGAGTTAATCCGCTCGGGACATCTGGCAGCGTACTTACGAGACAAGCGACAAGCCGACCATGAAAAAGAGCACCACCCCAATCCCGGCGAGTTATTATATATTTTTATATTAAAAGAGTTTGAAACTGAAAATTTACATATGAAAGATAAGAATAGTTTGAGAAAAATAAGTTAGATGTTTTCTTAAACGAAACTTGTAATAAGTAGTTATGAGCAGTTGTCCCAAGGATTAGTAAGATGAAGGAAATTGCTAATCTGAGGATAAAAATAAGTCTGAAAAATAGTCCCTATTCTTAAGGCCAAACATTTGAATGTTGATACCCTACTATACGCACTTACACACATCTTGAAACTTGGGATAATAGAGGATACCTTGAAATGATCTTGTTTAAAAGCCTTAGTATGAAGGGAAAAAAAATATAAGTGGTGAAGAAAAAAATGAACACTGGTTTTTTAATTACCATGACAGCATAAAAAAAATATAGCGAGGGTGCTTTATCACCTAGTGCCTTAGACCAACTGGTTTGGGAACCACTGCTAAGCCTTAAGTGTTGCAAGACGAAGAATTATACCTTAATACACAAGCACATTTTGTAATCGGTCGGTTAGTACCTCAAGAAGTATTAACAGTCGCATGAAGAATGTGTGAGCAATTTCATAAAAAATTCACCGACTAAAAAGTACTTTGAAAGATGGACAAGAGTCTGATAGATTGAATTGAATTTTCTAAGTATAGGGATGTCTTTTACACACACACGTAGGGGTATATGATCAATGTTTGGAAGAAAGAAAGGGAGGAAGACTAAAGGCTATGTTTTATTGAGGGATGATGCGATTTCTAACATTTTTTCATGATCATTAAGATAGGGCTTATAGCAACTGAAAAACTGGTATAGTTGAAAACTCTTATTTTCAAGTTCTTTCTTTCATAATTCTTATCTTTGTATTTAACTTTCACTATCTTTCTTTTATTATAGCATTTTATGGATGTAATCCGCTGAAAACCCTCAGGAGACAACACTCCTCCTACTAGGGACACCTAGAGATTTAATGGCTTATTGCACGTGCTCAGTGCAATCGTGTTGCCTACGAAAGTTTGCTACTTAGGATTTTTATTTTTCTTTTCTCTCCTTCTCTTAAATAACTAGTTTGCTCGGGACGATCAAAGTTAAGTTTGGGGGTATTTGTTCAGTTGATAAAACTGCACTTTTGATTTGACATTTTTTTTACTATTTCTATATAATAAAAGGTGTTTATTATAAATATGACACATATGAGGGTTTATTTGTAAGAATACTACTTTCATATGTTTATATATTATAATTAACATTATAAAGGAAAATGCAAGCATATAATATCTATGTAATATTTAGTCCATTTAAATATGCTTGCCTGATTAAATATCTTTGACCAATTTTCTTAAAACTAAAATATAATGACAAATGGTTAAGATAATATCTCAATAAAAATAAATTCTACTAACATCATTTATTGAGATAATTGTGCAGGAATTATATCATGACTGAAATTAAGGAAATCTGAGCTGGCGAGATCAAATCTGCCGAATATATTCAAGTAAATTGAAGAAATCAATTCTGGCAGAAACGTATAGAGGATTTTTAAAGTCTAGATACTCAAAAGATCACCACGTGCTACAAAGATGAAGCCCCAGAAATTGGAGCCCAAGATCCTACCAAAGAGCGGCGGATTCGCGGCCAAGACTTGTAGGGTTAGTTTAGCACCTTAGCAAGGTTTTGGCAAGTATCAATCATGCTAGTTTAAAATTTTTGGGGTGCTAAAAAAACCCTAACCAAGATCTTAACTAGAGTATTAGGAATAACAAAGCAAGTAAACAACTTTACTTCTAAGAGTTTGGGATTACAACCTTTGTAGTCCGTTCCTTCGCTTCAGAAGCTCCGTGTTGAGGTCCCTTCGCCGCGATCTTCATGTACCCGGACTATAGAGAGACTCCATGAAGATAAACATGCAATCTTATTTCCAATCTTCAACAATTAAGATGATCTACCTTGAAGAATCTCAAACCCAAGCTCATGCTTCACTAATCAAGTATTAGCAAAGCAAACGCCCTAATCTAAGTAGCTAGAATAGATGAGGATGATGAAGTAGGAGTTTAGCTCTCTTTAGTTTTCAATTTCTCACATTATTTCATCAAAACACCAAAAGCTAGAAAGCTTTTTTCAAGAAGAAGAAGCAGAAGAATTTCTTTTGTGATGAATAATGAATTATTGTATGAGGTTAGAATTGCAACCATGGGTTAAAGATAACATCCTTAACACTTGTAGAGAATAAACCATGGGTTGAGGTTTGGGTTGGGTTAACAAATATCTTCACAAAATATCAAAGGATGAAGACTAAAGTCAAAGCTTCAAGAAGCTTCCACAAAGTTCATCCATAACATTAACCCTAATCCAAACCCTAACATGTTTTATTATCAAAACCCTAGTTGCAATTTTAACCCTTACATGTTACAATATTATATATCACATATATAATATATTTTGTAACAAAATAAAATAATACAATTAACATATATCACATATATATCAATGTATTATCCATGTGAGAAAAAGAATCTTTAAGTGAGCTTATATTAGTTAATGTAATATAATATATCAAATATATAATTACACATTAAATTATCGAATCAACAATTGATCCGATAATCCGGCTATTTCATAAATAACCGACTAATATAATCTGTATCAGTTCATCGAATCAACACTTGATCCGATGACCCGGCTATATCACGTATACCCGACCGATATCACATATCGCGAGAATCTAATACGGTATCGCATACACGTATTATTCTCGGTCCCGTACATATCACATATGTGCTCTTACTCCATTTTTCTTGAGCCAGGAAACCTTTGTGTCGGACTCTAAAGAATCGTCAATACGCCGGCAGTAGGTGATGATCATATAAAACACCCACAAGTTGCAAGCGGTCAGCTAAACGTAACAGCCACCTAGGTATTGAGCAATCAGAAGATTAACAAGCAAGCCTGTACATTCTTCTGTGAATCCAACCAGTAACACTCCCGTACAGTTCGGTCTCTTCGTCTGATATGTCGCATATCTCGCCTAGGGGTGGTAAACGTCAGACCCCAGTAGCTTGATAAGTCGTGTCGATATGAGGTCCATAACAGTTCGAGAAACTACTGATAATACTTACCAGTAAATCTCAGCAACCCTGGCCAGGGATTTCCAGTTATGGCCAATCGAACACAGCGCAACATCAACTCCCTATACCGGGAGAGACGAAACCCATCCTATCGCTCATTGCCTCCATGTGATTCGGGACTGTACCCAAAAGCCACCGTTTTACATGCCCTTTTGGACGTGGTATGATGGAAATCAAAGCACAGTGGGAATCACACAAGACTCTATGATGATCTCGGGTCAACAGACTACCTGTACCAGTGTCACCAGAGAACTGCCATCTGACGTGAGGTATAATACCATCTGGAAGTTCTCGGTGAGTCCGTCCAGTGTACCCAATCTCCACTGAGCATCCGTATACCTTCTATGATGTCAAACACCAATGGATATGGGATCATCCATCGCCCATCATATGGGTCAAGAAGCGCATACGCTAGTCTAGTCTGGAGTATCGATGCCCTGTCTCGGTACTCCCACGACTAGGAACATTTGAAGGATGTACTTAGCGACTACACTGTCCCCACTATTATGATCTGCATCATAGTCCTGGTAGTCAAGTACTCATCCTAAGGGCTTTATCAACATGTAATATAGAGACAATCAGAGTACATGTTAAGATAAAGAGTAACCAGATAGCATACTATCATATCGAGCAAGAAATTCCTCCCTATATATGTCCAAGCATCCATTACAATATACATAGTATGTACAGTAATGGCCTCTAGGGCATACATATAACTAACAAGACCCACTATTGTCGGCGGATCCGCGGCCTGTTGAGGGAGTTGGGATTCTGGATTTTTTGGGTAGGATCTAAACAGCTAGTTATCTTATTAGGAAACTAGAGATTCTGGCTTTGTGACTATAAATAAGGACCGAGAGCCTCTTGGAAAAATCATCAAACCGACGCGATCACGAAGTCCACGACAGCTCAAGAATCCTGGTTGATCATCGACAGTTCATCTACCTTCTTAGAAGAGATTGAGAAGCAAATTAGGGTTTTGTAATCATTTTCTAAAGGAACAAAGTGTACTTGATCTTGTTGATTAATAAAGGTAGTTGTTTTCTTATATCATTTTATTTTCTATAGTTTTCAATATGATTTCCCTTTCTATCTTTTCTTTTCCCAACATGCGCGAGTAATTCTCCGCTTGTTAGGATTCAAAGGATTATGGTAGATCAATGGATGATGAAAATTCTTAAATCTTTTTACGTCCTATAAAGTTTATAAACATTATCAAAAGAATAGTTAGCATCCTAATCGGGCGCGCTATCAATTCATTGATAGTCACAACCACAATTAGAGATTAGATTGACAATTGCATTGGTAAAGGCTAGACATGAACGGAGATCAATGTCAAGATAGGGGTTATGAGTGTGAACCCTTTTCCCTCCAGAAACCCTAATCTACATGCATCACTGTCGATCTAGTTTTAAATCTATTAAAGGATAAAAGGAGTAATCTTTAATTAATCATCCATGACTACTAAATCTTAACGAACCCTACAAGCCCCTTTCTAATATAAAACCTACATCCGTAGTTAATCTAGATTTATATTCTACATCCGTGTTTGACGTAGATATAGAATCTACAACCATTCTTCACCATTCATTATTCTACCCCCTTTCCTAATCAACACGCCTAAAGTAAGATTAAAAAATTCAACGTTTCCCTGAGGACGACCCGTACTTATCTCGGTCTAGCAACACGCGACACCGTTATTGATTGCGGTTAACTACTACACATAAATCAGAACAATCAAATGGCGTCGTTGCCGGGGATACATGCGTAATTTATTTTTCTTACTATTCGTATCGAATTCTTATTCGATCCATATCATAAACAAAACAAAACTGCAAATTGTATATTTAACGATTATTGTGTGAATTTTGTAAGAGGATCTGGAGTCACAGACTTGACGAAACAGAGAGACAGAGACATTCATTAAGATCCAGAGGAGCACAGGAGGCCACGTAGCAAAACTCATCACGAGATACCTCTTTCTCGCGGCGGAACTGCGGCAATAAGCCTAAATCGCGGCGGAAGCGCGGCGCAAGAGAGGAATTAGGGTTCCAAACTTCTCTGGTAAATTTCTCAACTCTTTCTCTCCCCTTTGAAATCCAATAAAATATCTTTCCTGTAGGATTCTTTGCAAAATATTGCCGCTCAAAAATCTTTTTGCAATGTTTTGTAATTGGTTTGTTTATTCATATTTAAATAGGACTTTAAGGGGCAAGACCACAATTCAGATTAGGTAGGGATTTTATCACCCTTCCTAAGCCCCACAAATCACAAAACGAGCATCCGCATCAACCCTATATTAATTTAAAAAATATCTAGACAAGACTTTAAGAACTGTCGTGCTTAATAAGGACAGAGGAAGGTCATGGGTAATCTATCGCTTATCCGCATTACTTTTATGGTGCCTAAGCAAGTGTGTCTAAGGCATGTGGTTATTTAATTAGGCCCGTTATTTTCGGTGATTCGTATAGAGGATACCTCCCACTTACCTGGCACTTACCTGGCCATAAGAGTAGTAAAGAAGAGGTACAGGATTGATCCTGCAGCTTGTTTTTTGGTAGTCTAGGAGCGGTCTAGAGACTTGACCTAGGTAATCTTAGTTCTAGGGTTGTTTGTGCATTTTTGTGTGATTTGTCTTAAGTCCGACATTTTTCAAAAACAAACCAACTTTTAAATAACACACACGCTGCCACTTGCGCTAAAACCGTTTAGTGCATGCTCGGCTTGACACGGGATTCTAGTGCCCGTCTTGTCCGCGTTCCTGCTATCGACTCTGAAGTCGGTACTTCTTCATTTTCTTTATTCCCACCACCCACCACATTGACCGAGATGGACGGTACTCCATCAAATTATAATACCACCCTGCCACCGCCCGTAGGTGAGCAGAATCCACCGCGCATCTCTCTCCAAGAAAAATGCTATCCTGTACGCGGTCCCCTTCCTACCTATTTATTTATTCTACCAGCCAACGGGGATAATTTTGAAATTAAACCCCACTATATCAACCTGATGCCCAAATTTCACGGGCTCGAGTCTGAAGACGTGTACATTTTCATCACTAAATTCGAAAACGTATGCGCAATGATGGGTACTTCACAACTGTCCGTGGATGCTATGCGCTTGTGTCTTCTCCCATTCACTTTGTACAACTTAGCAGAAAAATGGTTTTATAATACTATCGCACACTCTATTACCAATTGGGATGAATTCTTGATAGCATTCCTTAAGAAATTTTACCCAAATCATAAGACCGCCCGTGTTAGGAGCGAAATCAACCAGTTCACCCAGCTTCCCAATGAACCATTTTGGAAGTGCTTTGAACGTTTCAAGGATCTGCTTGTCCAATGTCCTCATTATGGAATACATAGATGGGATCTGTGTCGAATTATATATGAGGGCATTAATCCAATGACAAAGCAGATGCTTGAAACAATGTGTCAATGCAATTTCATATCCAAAGACGGTGGTGAAGCCTGGAAAAATCTGGAAGATCTCGCTGAAAACACTTTGCAGTGGGAAAGCGTTAGACCACCTTCATCTAGGGGAGGTATTCACCAGCTCAATGTTTCCATCGCAGTAAAACCCGAAATGGCAGCGATGCAAAAGAAACTCGACGCTATTGAAAAAAAATTCTCATCAGTCTCCCTAAACCAGGTAACGCTTCCCAAAACCGTGTGTGGTTGCTGTTCCGATCCATCACACTTGACAGAAGAATGTTCTATGAATGCACCGTTTCAAGGTCATGACCAAACTAATGCTACTTTTCAGCAGCGACCTAGAAACGATCCTTATTCTTCCACATACAATCAGGGATGGAGGAATCATCCTAATTTTGCTTGGAACCAAAACCAACCCCAAAATCAAAACCAGTTCCAAAGCAATTACCAAAGACCTCCTCTACAGCAACAGCAACCACCACCAAAGAGTCAACACCCCATTCAATTGCAACCTGTTCAAAACCCGGCCAATAATTATTTCCAAACGACCGGTACCGATAACTCCTCTTCACTCGCACAAACTTTGGATTTGTTTATGAAACATTCCATCCGAATGTCGGGTGATATGAGGTCTTCTATTGATTCCATAAAGAAAGACCCGCCTCCTACGATGAGAGTTTTAAATCAATAGAAGCCCAAATTGCACAGTTAAATGCCGCGATGAGTGCGAGAGAAAAAGGGAAACTCCCATCTCAACCCCTACTTAATCCTGACCACTCACAACATCATAATGTGAGTGCCGTTACTACGTTAAGATCGGGAAGAGTGCTGGATAACCGAGTGGGTGAACAAGTTGATAACGTTAGTGATTCCAATGATACCCCGGCTTCTACTTCTTCCCCTAATCGTCTAGTCTCCCACCTACTTCCGAGCCTATTCTACGCTTCCCACAAGGCTCGAACCCTCAGCCCACTTCCTCGAATCTATCTAAAGCAATCCCCACTCCAATTTTAGTATCCATTCCATCCCCACAATCTTCTCTAATGTTGGAACTAACCCTTATTGATAAAGCCCCGTTTCCAAACAGATTAAGGGCCAACAAACCTAACCCACAAATGGAGAAGATTGTGGAAATGTTTAAGCAAGTTAACGTCAATATTCCTCTCCTAGATGCTATTCAACAAGTCCCATCTTATGCAAGAATTCTTAAAGACTTATGCACTAGGAAGAGAAAAACTCAAGTACCGAAAAAAGTTTTCATGACGAGTAATGTTAGCACAACTTTTACCCAGCAAATACCAAAGAAACGTAAGGACCCTGGCTGTCCTACCATCTCTATTTCTATTGGGGGTAAAAATATTAATCGTGCTTTACTCAACCTTGGCGCTAGCGTTAACTTTCTTCCATATTCTGTATATGAGCATTTAGGGATTGGAGAGTTGAAACCCGCCCATTGTACTCTCCAGATGGCAGACCGATCAATCACCAAAGCTAGGGGTGAACTAGAGGATGTGTTAATTAAAGTCAGGGAATTCATATTCCCTGTGATCTTTATTGTTTTGGATACACAACCTGTGGCTAACCCACGCAACCAAATCCCGATGGTACTCGGTCAACCTTTCCTAGCAACTTCCAACGCTGTAATTAATTGTCGTAACGGTTCTATGAACTTATCCTTCGGGAAGATGACAATTGAGCTTAATATTTACAAGCTAAGAAGTCAACCATCTGAACCTTCTGCTCATTTTCTTGATGTCTGTTCCATCAATGAGATAGCTTCCGACAACTACGAAGCAGAAGCACTTTGCTATGATGATATCGACAACACTAGTGCGCCATTGTTTGATTTGGAAAATTCTTATAGTGAGGATATCTTCGATGAGTCTATCTCCGAGTTTGAATCCGTTGACTCATCGCAAAAGTCAGTAGCACTTTCCAAGTCAGTATCCTATGCAAGTTATGAACCTCTTAGGGAGTCCGAGCATCATTCCCTTACACCACCTTCTATTGTCTCTCCGCCAATACTAGATCTCAAACCGCTACCTTCCCATCTTAAATATGCATATTTAGGTGAGAATGAGTCTTTACCCGTGATATTATCCGCTTCTCTAGTTTTAGAGCAAGAGAACGCGCTTTTGGCGGTGTTGAGATCAAATCGGCAAGCATTTGGTTGGACAATGGCTGACATCAAAGGGATTAGTCCCTTAATTGTTGAACATTATATACATCTGATGGATGAAGCCAAGCCAACCCGAGACCCACAAAGACGGTTAAATCCCATTATGAAGGAGGCGTTAAAGAAAGAAATCATCAAGTGCCTAGATAGTGGTATAATTTACCCTATATCTAATAGCCAATGGGTAAGTCCTATTCACGTGGTCCTTAAAAAGTCTGGCATCACGGTCATAACTAATGAGGCTAATGAGTTGATCCAAACACGTACCCAAACTGGGTGGCGCGTATGTATTGATTATAGGAAACTCAATACCGCAACGAGGAAAGATCACTTCCCTCTACCTTTCATTGACCAGATGTTAGAACGATTAGCTGAACACGAATACTATTTTTTCTTGGACGGATACTCTAGCTATAACCAGGTCCTCATTGCCGAAAATGATCAAGATAAAACCACATTTACTTGTCCTTTTGACACTTTTGCTTATAGACGCATGCCCTTTGGGTTATGCAACGCTCCCGCTACATTTCAGCGGTGTATGATGGTGATATTCTCAGACATGGTTGAGAATTTTCTGAAGATATTTATGGACGATTTCTCCATATTTGGGGACTCCTTTGAGAACTTTCTTCGTCATCTTGACGCGGTTCTTACCCGCTGTAAGGATAAGAACTTAACTTTGAATTGGGAAAAATGTCATTTTATGGTCCAAGAAAGTATTGTCCTTGGACATATAATTTCATGAAAAGGCATTGAGGTGGACAGAGCTAAAATTGATGTCATTGATAACCTCCCTCGTCCCAAATGCATCAAAGATATACGATACTTCCTTGGTCATGCAGAATTTTATAGGAGATTCATTAAGGACTTTAGCAAAATTGCTAGACCATTAACTCTTCTCTTGGCTAAGGATACAACATTTCACTTTGATTCGGATTGTGAGGTTGCTTTTGAATCACTTAAAAGATCTCTCACTACAGTCCCTGTTCTATCATCTTCGGATTGGAACCATCCGTTCGAGCTTATGTATGATGCATCTGATTTTGCTATTGGTGCAGTCTTAAGACAACACATTGATAAGATACCACATGTAATTTACTATGCAAGTAGGACCTTGAATGATGCACAAATTAATTACACAACTACCGAGAAAGAACTCTTAGAAGTTGTATTTGCATTAGAAAAATTCAGGCCCTGCTTGATTGGCTCGCCAATAGTGGTTTACACTGATCACTCCGCCTTACGACACTTTTTAATGAAGAAGGATGCTAAGGTCAGGCTAATACGTTGGATCCTGTTGTTACAAGAGTTTGATCTCGTCATACGAGACAAGAGTGGATGTGAAAACGTAGTAGTCGACCATCTTTCACGCATCTCTTCTTCACCAACGTTGACCGTACCGATAAATGACTCATTTCCTGACGGACAGCTCTTGACCGTATCCTACGAACCTTGGTTCGTGGATATTGTGAATTACCTAGTTACGGGACTTATTCGTAGCAATTGGTCAAAATAAGACAAACTTCGATTTCTATCTCAAGTAAAACACTTTTACTGGGATGAACCTTATTTGTTTAAGTATTGTTCCGATCAAATCATTCGCAGATGTGTCTCTAACGATGAATTCAAGAGTGTGTTATCATTTTGTCATGATCAGGCATGCGGCGGTCACTTTGGTCCTCGAAAAACGACTGAGAAAGTTTTGCAATGTGGCTTTTATTGGCCAACACTATTTAAAGATGCATATGATCATTGCAAAACTTGTCCGCGGTGTCAACACTTGGGTCGAATTTCATGAAGAAATGAGATGCCGTTCCAACCTATCTTGGTTGTGGAAATATTCGATGTTTGGGGTATTGATTTTATGGGCCCTTTTCCCAACTCTTTTGGGAATTTATATATCTTGTTAGCGGTTGATTATGTCTCAAAATGGGTGGAAGTAATACCGTGTCGCACTAATGAAAACAAAGTTGTCATTAAATTCCTTAAAGAAAATATCTTTTTGCGATTCGGACACCCTCGCGCTATAATTAGCGAAACAGGACACATTTCTGTAATCGGTCTTTTGAGGCTTTGATGCGGAAATATGCAATCAACCACAAACTTTCTACGCCCTATCACCCCCCAACAAGCGGGCAAGCTGAGATCTCAAATAGGCAAATCAAATAAATTTTGGAGAAGACGGTTTCTAAAAACTGTAATGATTGGTCTACCAAATTGAAGGATGCTCTTTGGGCATTTTGAACCGCTTATAAGACCGATCTTGGTATGTCTCCATACCACCATGTATTTGGGAAGGCATGCCCCCTTCCTGTCGAGATCGAACATAAAGCAATGTGGCTATTAAAGAGCTAAACTTCGATTTTGATCAAGCTAGCAGCTATCGGAAGCTGCAATTGAATGAGCTAAGCGAACTTCGCGATGAAGCTTACGATAATGCGGTGATAGTAAAGTACCGGACTAAAGTGTTCCACGATAAAAACCTTTTTAGAAAAACTTTCACACCGGGACAACAAGTCCTTCTTTACGATTCCCGTCTCCATTTTCATCCGGGTAAGCTTAAATCTCGTTAGAAAGGACCTTTTATGGTGCGGACTGTATACCCGCATGGGACAGTAGAAGTTGAAAATATTAAAAACGGTTCAATTTTCAAACTAAATGGGCATAGATTAAAACCGTAATTTTCTGCTGACCCAGGAGAGGAGCTCCTGTTTTTGCAGGAGCCACTTTATCATAACTAAATTCCTCCGCCTCACCTCCATGTTTCGGTAACATTGTATCATCTTAAAGAATGTAGGTGAGTGAAAAAATGGACTTAACTGAATATCTGTGCGTGCCAACGAACAAGTTTGGGGGTAGTCTTCATTCATCTATTATTTTACCCCTATTATTATCTCTCCAAGTCTGCAGGTCTATGCTCTCAAAAGACAACATCAGTGAGGAAACAGCTGGAAACAGGTTTGGGGGGAGGTTTGTATTCACTGAGTTATCTTTAGCACTGGGCATTAAAATATATATATATATATATATATATATATATTTATATTAGAAAGTGAAAATTTACATATGAAAGATAAGAATAGTTTGAGAAAAATAAGAAAGTTAGATGTTTTCTTAAACGAAACTTGTAATAAGTAGTTATGAGCTGTTGTCCCAAGGATTAGTAAGATGAAGGAAATTTCTAATCTGAGGATAAAAATAGTCCCTATTCTTAAGGCCAAACATTTGAATATCGATACCCTACTATACGCACTTACACATATCTTGAAACTTGGGATAGTAGAGGATACCTTGAAATGCTCTTGTCTAAAAGCCTTAGTATGAAGGAAAATAAAATAAAATATAAGCGGTGAAGAAAAAAATGAACACTGGTTTTTTTAATTACCAAGACAGCATAAAAAAATATAGCGAGGGTGCTTTATCACCTAGTGCCTTAGACCAACTGGTTTGGGAGCCACTGCTAAGCCTTAGGTGTTGCAAGACGAAGAATTATACCTTAATACGCAAGAACATTTTGTAAACGGTCGGTTAGTATCTCAAGAAGTATTAACGGTCGCATGAAGGATGTGTGAGCAATTTCATAAAAAATTCACCGACTAAAAAGTACTTTGAAAGATGGACAAGAGTCTGATAGCTTGAATTGAATTCTCCAAGTATAGGGATGTCTTTTATACACACTTAGGGCAACAATGTTTGGAAGAAAGATAGGGAGGAAGACTAAAGGCTATGTTTTATTGAGGGATGATATGATTTCTAACATTTTTTCTTGATCATTAAGATAGGGCTCATAACAACTAAAAAACTGGTGTAGTTGAAAACTCTTATTTTCAAGTTCTTTCTTTCATAATTCTTATCTTTGTATGTAAATTTCACGATCTTTCTTTTATTGTAGGATTTTGTGGGTGTAATCCGCTGAAAACCCTCAGGAGACAACACTCCTCCTACTAGGGACACCTAAAGGTTTAACGGCTTGTTACATGTGCTCAGTGCAATCGTGTTGCCTACGAAAGTGTGCTACTTAGGATTTTTCTTTTTCTTTTCTCTCCTTCTCTTGAATAACTAGTTTGCTCGGGACGATCAAAGTTAAGTTTGGGGTTATTTGTTTAGTTGATAAAACTGCACTTTTGATATGACATTTTCCTTACTATTTCTATATAATAAAAGGTGTTTATTATAAATATAACACATATGAGGGTTTATCTGTAAAAATACTATTTTCATATGTTTATATATTATAATTAACATTATATAGGAAAATGTAAGCATATACTATCTATGTAATATTTAGTCCATTTAAATATGCTTACCTGATTAAATATCTTTGACCAATTCTCTTAAAACTAAAATATCATGACAAATGGTTAAGATAATATCTCAATAAAAATAAATTCTAATAACATCATTTATTAAGATAATTGTGCAGGAATTATATCATGACTGAAATTAAGGAAATCCGAGTTGGCGAAATCAAATCTGCCGAAGATATTCAAGTAAATTGAAGAAACTAATTCTGGCAGAAACCTAGAGAGGATTTTTAAAGTCTAGATACTCAAAAGATCACCACGTGCTACAGAGATGAAGCCCTAGAAATTGGAGCCCAAGATCCTACCTAAAAGCGGCGGATCTGCGGCCAAAACCAACTATTGGCGGCAGATCCGCGGCCTGTTGAGGGAGTTAGGATTCTGGATTTTTTTGGGTAGGATCTAAACAGCTTGTTACCTTATTATGAAGCTAGAGATTCTGGCTCTGTGACTATAAATAAGGACCGAGAGTCTCTTGGAAAAATCATCAAACCGACGCGATCACGAAGTCCATGATGACTCAAGAATCCTGGTTGATCATCGACATTCATCTACCTCCTTAGAAAAGACCGAGAAGCAAACTAGGGTTTTGTAATCATTTTCTAAAGGAACAAAGTGTAGTTGATCTTGTTGATTAATAAAGATAGTTGTTTTCTTATATCATTTTATTTTCTGTAGTTTTCAATATGATTTCTCTTTCTAAGTTTTCTTTTCCCAACATGCACGAGTAATTCTCTGGTTGTTAGGGTTCGCAGGATTAGGGTAGATTAATGGATGATGAAGATCCTTAAACTCTTTTTTAGTCCTATAAAATTTATAAACTTTATCAAAAGAATAGTTAATATCCTAATCGGGCGCGCTATCAATTCATTGATAGTGACGACCACGATTAGAGATTAGATTGACAATTGCTTTGGTAAAGGCTAGACATGAATGGAGATCCATGTCAAGATAGGGGTTAAGAGTGGGAACCCTTTTCCCTCCAGAAACCCTAATTTACATGCATCACTGTCGATCTAGTTTTAAATCTATTAAAGGATAAAAGGAGTAATCTTTAATTAATCATCTATGACTACTAAATCTTAACGAACCTTACAAGCCCCTTCTAATATAAAACCTACTTCCGTAGTTAATCTAGATTTATATTCTACATCCGTATCTGACGTAGATATAGAATCTACAACCATTCTTCACCATTCATTATTCTACATCTTTTCCTAATCAACACGCCTAAAGTAAGATTAAAAGATTCAACGTTTTACTGAGGTTGACCCATACTCATCTCGGTCTAGCTACATGCGACACCGTTATTGTTTGCGGTTAAATACTACACATAAATCAGATCAATCAGTTATCCCTGGCTGGTATTTCCCTACCCCACGATGCCATGGATCAAAGCCCTCACCAAGTAGCAACTGGGCTCGCCCCTGCTCGGTTATCCCTTGCCGGTAGTTCCCTACCCCACGACGCCAGGGATCTAAGCCCTCGCCAAGAGGCTAACGGGCTCGCCCCTGCTCAGTTATCCCTGACCGGTAGTTCCTTACCCCACGCGCCACGGATCAAAGCCCTTACCAAGAGGCAACCGGGCTCGCCCCTGCTCGGTTATCCCTGGCTGGTAGTTCCCTACCCCCACGACGCCACGGATCAAAGCCCTTACCAAGAGGCAACCGGGCTCGCCCCTGCTCGGTTATCCCTGGCTGGTAGTTCCCTACCCCCATGACGCCACGGATCAAATCCCTCACCAAGAGGCAACCAGGCTCGCCCCTGCTCGGTTATCCCTGGCTGGTTGTTCCTTACCCCACGACGCCACGGATCAAAGCCCTCACCAAGAGGCAACCGGGCTCGCCCCTACTCGGTTCCCTGGCTGGTAGTTCCCTACCCTACGATGCCAGGGATCTAAGCCCTTGCCAAGAGGCAACCGGGCTCGCCCCTGCTCGGTTATCCTTGGCTGGTAGTTCCTTACCCTACGATGCCACGGATCAAACCCCTCACCAAGAGGCAACCGGGCTCGCCTCTGCTCGGTTATCCATGGCTGGTAGTTCCCTACCCTACGACGCCGCAGATCAAAGCCCTCACCAAAAGGCAACCGGGCTCGCCCCTGCTCGGTTATCCTTGGCTGGTAGTTCTCTACCCTACGAAGCCACGGATCAACGCCCTCACCAAGAGGCAACCGAGCTTGCCCTAGCTCGGTTATCCCTAGCTGGTAGTTCCCTACCCCACGACGCTAGGGATTAAGCCCTCGCCAAGAGGCAACCGGGCTCGCCCCTGCTCGGTTATCCCTGGCTGGTAGTTCCCTACCCCATGATGCCACAGATCAAAGCCCTCACCAAGAGGCAAGCGGGCTCGCCCCTGCTCGGTTATCCCTGGCTGGTAGTTCTCTACCCCACGACGCCACAGATCAAAGCCCTCACCAAGAGGCAAGCGGGCTCGCCCCTGCTCGGTTATCCCTGGCTGGTAGTTCCCTACCCCACGACGCCACAGATGAAATCACTCACCAAGAGGCAACCGGGCTCGCCCCTGCTCGGTTATCCCTAGCTAGTAGTTCCCTACGCCACGACGCCAGGGATCTAAGCCCACGATAAAAGGCAACCGGGCTCGCCCCAGCTCGGTTATCCATGGATGGTAGTTCCCTACCCCACGACGCCAGGGATCTAAGCCCTCGCCAAGAGGTAACCGGGCAGTATCCCTGCTTGGTCCATCCTTAGAAGACCTCTTATGGCCCCTCCCATGCTAAGGATCAAGGTGATCAGTTGAAAATAATGTATTTTTAACACGTCAATTTTCCTATCTTTTGCATTCATCTAGAGGTGTTCGGTATTCATATTGCACATATTAGCAAAATACTTGTAAAATACTGAATTACCTGTACTGTATACTAAAACTGGCATTTTTAGGGAAATTGACTGTTTTTCATGGCATCGCATCATCCTTGTATTGCGCAACACTTGTTTCGAAGTCTGTGCAGGAAATTTCAGGAATCGAGCCAAAATTGCCAAATTGCTGATAAAATAATACGCCAACTCAATGACTTGAGATCTGGAAGTAATATAGAAGGAATTCAGGGAATAAACATATCAGAGAATAATCCCAAAGACAGAAGAAGACATATCATGAAGTTTTAAAGCCTAGCTCTCCTACTGGACCGCGGATCCGCGGCAGGAGCCAGCTTGCGCCGCGGATCCGCGGTGGCGTTGACACGTCAGCACCTCTGCTTCACTTTGTTATTCCTCTCTCAAGTCCTACAACTCATTCCAGCCACTGAATTTCCAGAGAACTCCAGAACATTCTTCCAGATCAGAAAGGATTCCTTGTGCAAGCTAATGATGTCCTAGCTTCCAAAGCAAGCTTCACCTTAACTACCATAAGAGCCTAGAACCTTCTTCCTAACCTCCTAGCTTAAGGTGGAAGCTAAACCCTAACTAACTAGTTCTAGAGGCTTCTACCTAACTAACTATCTTACAAGGGAAGCTAACCTAATCCAAGCTTCTTAAGGAAGCTAACATTCCTAAGCCTATAAAAGGGACCCTAGGCCTCACTTGAAAGGTTGTTGATTGCTGTTGAAATTCTATCATCTCTTCAACCCAACACTTGCCACCTCCAAACCCTAACCCTAATCCAATCAAGAAAGCCAAAGTTCAAGATCTTTGAGCTCAAGCAAAGCAAGTCTTCAACCATCCTTTAGAAGAGAAGCTCAACGGAGCATGTGATCCAAGCCGATCCGCGACTTAAGGAGCCGATGCAGCGCTAGATTCGACGATCTTGTTCCCTTCTCAATTTCTTGTAGTCTTGAGCAATGTGTAACAAATTGTTGAATAAATAAAGGTGACGTTTCTTTCAACTTGCTTATCTTTCAATTCAAGCATTATGATTCAATTTCGATTCTTGAATGTATTCTTTGTGATGATGCTCGAGTAAAACTCCGCTCGTGGAGGAGTCGAGACGATCAGTAGAATGATGATGTTGACAAATCTTTAAACATTTTCTTAAGTCCTATAACGATTGTAAATTCCTGAATATTGAATGATCGATGATCTAGTTTCGATGCGAAATGCGTTCTTGATTATTTTCGCACGGAACTAGAGATCAACGATCGATCATTCTATTTCCTAGAAGCTATCTTGTGAATGTGATTCATCGAAAGAACAAAGGATAAGATGAGGAAACCCTAATTCTTCACAAGATCCTTAATCCTCGATAAATTGACATCGATTTAGCATCAATTCGTTAATGGATAAGAAAAAGTAATTTCTAGTCTTCTTCACATCTATGATCTAATCGACTCCTACGAGCTACATTTCAATTCTTGAAACTTTAATCGATTGGAATTCTATCAATTCTTGTTCTTGATTTTTTAATGCTTTCTTGATTTTTGGTGAGATTTAGATGATTCTTGAAATTCATTGATATAAATCATATAATCAAGTTTTCTTTTCTCTTCTCATTAATTTTCAATTCAAAACAAAACAAATACGAACGAATCGCACAATCCATGTAGACGATCCGCACTTACTAACGCGCTACAATTCGACACCGTTATTGATTGCGGTCAAACAATTCTTTGATTGTGATTTCTATTCATTTTCTAAACCGACACACAGAGAAAACGATCAATCAAATTGCACCGTTGCCGGGGATCGTGCGCTAATTCGTTCTTTATTTGAAATTTGAATTGAAAGATTTATCCCATTACAATTTTGAGATCAAAATTCGTGCAAAATCTAAACTTGTTGTTGTGATTTGTTGCGAGCTAATCTGGAAGCTGTGGAGCAAGTGAAATTTTTTTCAGAATATTGCAGAGGACTCAGGGAGTTAACAGAAGCTCTCTGGAATTTTTCTGTGCAGTGATCCCCTGAAGGAACCGCGATTCCGCGGCATAAGCTTACATCCGCGGCGGATCCGCCGCGTGCTGACATCATCCCTGCACCAAAATTTCTCTGTAAGCTTCTTACTTTCTTATCTTTTCCCTCATCTGCTCCAATTAACAATTTTCTGCAGGCTTCTTTGCAAAAATCGCAGCGTCGCAAAAAGCAAAATAAATTGTGTGTGTTTTTGGTTTTTGGTTGTTTGCATATTAATACGGAAATTAAGGGGCAAAGACCAAATCCAGATTAGGTGGGGAGTTCATTACCTTTCCTAAGCCCCAAAAATCACAAAACTGCATCCGCATTACCCTCATTAACTAAAAAAGATCTAGAGATGACTCTAAGGACCGTCGCACTCACTTAGGACAAGAGAAGGCCGTGGGTAATTCATTGCTTATCCGCGTTTCTTTTGTGGTGTCTAAGGCAAGTGTGTCTAAGGCTAGTGGTTATTAATTAGGCCCACTACTTACGTAGTAAAGTACCTTCCTACTTACCTGGCACTTACCTGGCCACAGGAGAGACAAAGAGGCAGTGGAGGATTTATCCTGCGACTTGTCTTTTGGCAGTTAGGAGCGGTCTAGAGCTTTGACCTAGGCGACCAATAGAATTAGGGTTTTGCTTGTTGCATTTGTTGTGATCGCATCATTTTTTCAAAAATCCGTCCATGTTTCAAAACAAACACCAAAACACTTCATTCATTTCCCCTAATTATAAGTCACGCTGCCACTTGTACTAACCTTTTTTAGTGCAAGATAGGCTGGACACGGGATTCTAGTACCCGTTTAGTCCGCGTACCCCCGATCGACTCCGAAGTCGATATTTCTTCATTTACCTCTTCTTTACCGACCACTACACCCACATCGATGGATCCGTCTCCATCAAACTTCTTTATCACTAATCTGCCGCCGTCCGTTGGTGTGCAGAATCCACCCCGCATCTCTCTCCAAGAGAGGTGCTATCCTATGCGAGGTCCTCTTTCGATCAGCTTATCCACACTACCAGCCAACGGGGATAATTTTGAGATTAAACCCCAGTACATCAATCTTCTACCCAAATTCCACGGTCTCGAGTTTGAGGACGCATACGTGTTTATCACGAAATTTGAAAATATATGCGCAATGATGGGTACGTCACAACTTTCTGTGGATGCTATGCATCTACGTCTTCTTTTATTTACTTTGTGCGATATAGCCGAAAAGTGGCTATATAACATTACCGCACATTCCATTACGAATTGGGAAGAATTCGTTGCGGCATTCCTTAAGAAATTCTACCCTATGCAAAAGACAGCTCGAATCCGTAGCGAACTTAATCAATTCACCCAGCTTCCGAATGAACCGTTCTCGAAGTGCTTTGATCGCTTCAAAGATCTTTTGGTTCAATGTCCTCATCACGGCATCCCGAGATGGGATCTGTGCCGAATCATTTATGAGGGCATTAACCCAAACACTAAACAGAACCTTGAAGCGATGTGTCAAGGCAATTTTATGACCAAGGATGATGGGGAAGCTTGGAAATTTTGAGAAGAATTCGCTGAAAAGTCTTTACAGTGGGAGAGTGGAAACATGTCATCGTCTAGGGGTGGCGTACACCAAATTGATGTGTCCATAGGTGTTCGAGCTGAAATGGCAGCAATGCAAAAGAAGCCCGAGGCTATGGAACATAAATTTTTAGTAGCCTCCCTAAACCAAATGTCGCTCCCCAAAACTGTATGTGGGTGCTGTTCTGATCCTTCTCACTTAAAGGAAGAATGTACATTAAACTCTCCGTTTCAAGGTCACGAGCATACCAATGCCGCATTTCAAAGACCTAGAAACGATCCATATTCTTCCACGTACAATCAGGGTTGGAGGAATCACCCGAACTTTTCTTGGAACCAATCCCAATCTCAAAACACGGTTCCAAACCCGAATCAATTCCAAAGGGCTCTTCGACCACAACAGCAACCACTTCAACTCACTCAGCACCCCAACCCGTCACAAAATTTTCAAAACCAGGTCAACATTCCTGCACCGTCTAATCCTATGCAGTCGACCTGTTCTGACGAATTCTCTCAATTCACTCAAACCATGAAATCACTCTTGTCAAATTTCATAGAAGTGTCGGCTGAGGTTAGATCTTCCATCAGTGAGATAAAAAAAAACTCAGCGTCCCAAGCTGAGAGTATCAGAGCGATGGAAGCTGAAATTGCACGACTTAAAACTGAAATGAGTGGGAGAGAAAAATGGAAACTTCCGTCTCAACCCCTACTGAATCCTGGGCATTACAATGTAAATGCCATCACAACGTTGAGATCAGGAAGAGTGCTGAATAACCATGTTGGGGAAGAAGTTGATGATATTGAAAATCCTATCAACACCCCGGCTGAGACCTTTCCTCACACACACACTTCTACTTCTGATCCTTATTCTTCTACCCCACCGCCTTCTCATGAGCCTATTCTCCATTTCCCTCTAGGCTCGACACCTCAACAATCCTCTTCTAGTTCTCCACAGACGATCCCCACTCATCTTTTGGGATCACGTCTACCCCCACTTCCTTCTCCTATGATGGACCCAGCGCTTATTGCTAAAGCTCTATACCCGAATCGGTTAAGGGGTAACAAATCGAGTCCACATATGGAGAAAATTATGGAAATGTTCAAATAGGTTAATATCAACATCCCTCTCCTAGATGCTATTCAGCAAGTCCCCGCTTATGCGAAAATTCTTAAAGACTTGTGCACTAGGAAGAGGAAGACTCAAGTGCCGAAGAAGGTCTTCATGTCTAATAATATTAGCACTGCTTTTATCCCACAGCTACCAAAGAAACGTATGGACCCAGGATGTCCTACGATATCGATTTCTATTGGGGGTAAAAACATCAACCGTGCTCTTTTAGACCTTGACGCAAGTGTTAACCTACTTCCATATTCTGTTTATGAGCAGCTAGAAATTGGAGAGTTGAAACCAGCTCACTGCACTCTCCAAATGGCAGACCGTTCGATCACCAAACTCAGGGGTGAACTAGAGTATGTGTTGATAAAGGTCGGGGAATTTGTATTCCTTGTAGACTTCATTGTTCTCGATACACAACCTGTAGCAAACCCCCGGAACCAAATTCCGGTGATTTTGGGTCGACCATTCCTTGCCACTTCAAATGCTGTCATTAACTGTAGAAACTGTTCAATAAACTTATCATTTGTAAATATGACCATTGAACTGAACATCTACAAAGTTGGAAGTCAGCCATCAGAACCCTCTGCTCATATTCTTGATATATGCTATGTCCACGAGATTGCTCCCGAAAGTTGCGGAGTTGATGAACTTTGCTTTATAGATCTCGACGACACTACCACATCACTGTTTGATCTTGCACATGATCTTAGTGAGGACACCTTTTCCACGCTTGAGTCCGACACTCCTGACTCATCACCACCCGAGTCTGTATCTTTCACAGGCTATGAGCTTCTTCTTGACTCCGAAAATCACTCGATGATCCCACCTTCTATTATTTCTCCGCCAGCATTAGATCTCAAAATTTTACCTTCTCATCTTAAATATGCATATTTAGGTGAGAATGAGTCTTTACCGGTTATCATATCCGTTTCTCTAGCATCAGAGCAAGAGAATGCACTTTTATTGGTATTGAGATCTAAAAGGGAGGCGTTTAGTTGGACCATGGTTGACATCAAAAGGATTAGTCCCTTGATTGTAGAACATCATATACATGTGATGGATGATGCCAGACCAACCCGAGAACCACAGAGACGGTTGAACCCCGTCATGAAGGAAGCGGTGATGAAAGAGATCGTCAAATGCCTTGACAATGGTATTATATACCCAATCTCCGATAGCCAATGGGTGAGTACAATACATGTCGTCCCTAAGAAATCTGGCATCACTGTTATTACCAATGAGGCAAATGAGTTGATTCAGACACGTGCCCAAACTGGGTGGCGTGTATGTATTGATTACAGAAAACTCAATGCCGCCACGAGGAAAGACCACTTTCCTCTACTTTTCATTGATCAGATGCTGGAACTCTTAGCTGGACGTGAGTATTATTGCTTTATGGACGGATACTCTGGCTCTAATTAGGTCCCCATTGCCAAAAAGGATCAAGATAAAACCACTTTTACTTGTCCTTTTGGTACCTTTGCTTATAGACGCATGCCCTTTGGGTTATGCAATGCTCCCGCTACCTTTCAGCGATGTATGATGGGGATATTCTCTGACATGGTCGAGAATTTTTTGGAGATTTTTATGGAAGATTTATCGATTTTCGGAGACTCTTTTTCTGACTGCCTATCGAATCTTGACGCAGTTCTTACTCGTTGCAAAGAGAAGAACTTAACCTTGAATTGGGAAAAATGCCATTTCATGGTCTAAGAGGGAATTGTGCTTGGACATGTTATTTCACGAAAAGGCATTGAGGTTGACAGAGCTAAGATAGATGTCATTCAAAACCTTCCTCATCCTAAAAGCGTCAAGGATATCCGATCATTTCTTGGCCATGCGGGCTTTTATAGGAGATTCATTAAAGAATTTAGCAAAATTGCTAGACCTTTAACTTTTCTCTTGGCCAAGGATACGACCTTCCACTTTGACTCGGATTGTGAAGCAGCATTCGACTCACTTAAACACTCCCTCACTACAGCCCCCGTTCTATCGTCTCCAGATTGGGACTACCCCTTTGAGCTTATGTGTGATGCATCAGATTTTGCAGTTGGTGCAGTCTTAGGACAGCACATTGAAAAGATACCACACGTGATCTATTACGCAAGTAAGACCCTGAATAATGCTCAAATTAATTATACAACTACCGAAAAAGAACTTTTGGCGGTTATATTTGCATTAGAAAAATTCTGGCCTTACTTGATTAGCTCACAAATAGTTGTGTATACTGACCATTCCGCCTTGAAACATCTTTTGGCGAAGAAGGATGCAAAAGGTAGGCTAATACGTTGGATCCTTCTATTACAAGAATTTGATCTTGTTATCAAAGATAAGAAAGGATGTGAAAACGTTGTAGCCGACCATCTTTCACGCATCTCTTCTTCCCCTGTGACCCTGCCGATCATTGATTCTTTCCCAGACGAACAACTCTTGAACGTATCCGAGGAACCTTGGTTCAGGAATATTGTGAACTATCTTTCCACGGGACTGATACCCAGCGATTGGTCAAAACAGGACAAATATCATTTTCTATCCTAAGTAAAATACTTTTACTGGGATGAACCCTATCTGTTTAAGTATTGTTCTGATCAGATCATTCGCCGGTGTGTCCCTAATGAGGAGTTCAAGAGTGTTCTATCTTTTAGTCATGGTCAGGCATGTGGGGGTCACTTCGGTCCCTAAAAGACGGCGGAGAAGATTTTGCAATGCGGTTTTTATTGTCCGACCTTATTCAAGGACACATTTGATTATTGCAAAACCTGTACACAGTGTCAACACACGGGTAGGATTTCCCGGAGAAATGAAATGCCTCAGCAACCCATCTTAGTGGTTGAAATTTTCGATGTTTGGGGCATTGACTTTATGGGTCCCTTTCCCAACTCCTTTGGGAATTTGTACATACTGCTTGCGGTTGATTACGTCTCAAAATGGGTTGAAGCCATTCCATGTCGCACTAATGACAAAAAGGTTGTCATTAAGTTTTTAAAAGAAAACATCTTTTCGCGATTTGGACACCCACGCGCTATCATTAGCGACAACGGGACACATTTCTGCAACAGCTCTTTCGAGATTTTGATGCGGAAATACGCAATCAACCACAGACTTTCTACACTCTATCATCCCCAAACGAGCGGGCACGCTGAGATTTCGAATAGACAGATCAAACAAATCCTGGAGAAAACTGTTGCGAAGAATAGAAAAGATTGGTCGACCAAACTAACGGATGCTCTTTGGGCATTCCGAACTGCATATAAAACCGATCTAGGGATATCTCCATATAGGTTAGTGTTTGGGAAGGCATGTCACATACCGGTCGAGATTGAGCATAAAGTAATGTGGGCTATTAAGGAAATCAACTTTGACTTAAACCAAGTCTGCAACTTTCGGAAGCTGCAATTAAATGAGCTAAGCGAACTCCGCGATGAAGCTTATGATAACGCTGTAATTGTAAAGAATAGGACTAAGGTTTTTCACGATAAAAACATTTTGAGGAAAACATTTACACCTGGTCAACAAGTCCTTCTTTATGATTCACGACTACACCTTCACGCGGGTAAGCTACGATCTCGGTGGAAGGGACCTTTTATTGTGCGGTCTGTATACCCGCACGGGGCAGTAGAAGTAGAAAATGTTAAAAACGGCACACTTTTCAAAGTTAATGGACATAGATTAAAGC
Source organism: Agapanthus africanus (assembly GCA_030015575.1). NCBI lineage: Eukaryota > Viridiplantae > Streptophyta > Magnoliopsida > Asparagales > Amaryllidaceae > Agapanthus > Agapanthus africanus. Next base: position 60,220,337 of record CM057338.1, read on the forward strand.
CGTATTTTTCCACTGACACCACGGAGGAGCTCACGTTCTTACAGGAGCCATTTTATTTGGAGTAAAATTCCTCTGTCTCACCTTCATGTCCTGTAAATTACTGCATCATCTTTTGAATGGAGGTGAGTGAAAAGAATAAGTTTGGGGGAAGATCTTTACTTATATGTTTTGCCCCCACTAATAAATTCCCCCTAGGCTTACAGGATTTGTAGGTATAGCGGTTGGCAACAGTGAGGACACTGTTGAAAACAAGTTTGGGGGAGGTTTGTGCTTATTTGCATCATTTGCATATCATTTTCATAAGCACAAAACATTTCTTTAAAAACCTATAAAAATTTAAAAAATTTCAAATTTCAAAATATTTAATATTTAAACATTTTTGTACATAAATAAGATAATAAAAGATTAGATAGTGAAAAACTACATCCAAAAGATTGGAAAAATTTAAGAAAACCAAGAAAATTAGAACTTTTCTTATACGAACTAGTAATAAGTAGTTATGAGCCGTTGACCCAAGGGTTAGTAAGATGAAGGAATTCACTAATCTGAGAATAAAAATAAGTCTAAAAAATAGTTCATATTCTGGAAGCCAAACATTTTGAACGTTGATACCCTGCTATTTGTTAGTTATATGTATGCCCTAGAGGCCATTACTGTACATGAGACGTATATTGTAGTGGATGCTGGGACGTATATAGGTAAGAATTTCTTTCTCGACATGATAGTACGCTATCTGGTTGCTCTTTATCTTAACATGTATACTTGCTGTCTCTCTATTACATGTTGATAAAGCCCTTAGGATGTGTACTCGACTTGCAGGACTATGATGAAGATCATACTAGTGGGGCCTGGGTAGTCCATGAGTACATCTTTCAATGTTCCTAGTCGTGGGAATATCGAGACGGGGCATCGATATTCCAGAATAGACTAGCGTATATCTTCTCGACCCATGTGATGGGCGATGGATGATCCCATATCCATTGGTGTTTGACATCAGAGACGGTATGCGGGTGCTCATTGGAGACTGGGTACACTGAACGGACTCGCCGAGAACTCCCAGATGGTATTATACCTCACGTCAGATGGAAGTTCTCTGATGACACTGGTGCAGCTTAGTCTGTTGACCTGAGATCGTCATAGAGTCTTGTGTGTCTCCCACTGTGCTTTGATTTCCACCCTACCACGGCTCTACTGAGTCGTGCAAACAGGTGGTTTTTGGGTACAGTCCCGATTCACATGGAGGCAATGAGCGATAGGAGGGGATTCATCTCTCCCGGTATTGGGGGTTGATGTTGCGCTATGCTCGACTGGCCATAACTGGAAATCCCTGGCTAGGGTTGCACTGATTTACTGGTAAATGTTATCAGTAGTTTCATACTTGTTATGGACCTTGCATCGGCATGACTTATCAAGCTATTGGGGTCTGACGTTTACCACCCCTAGGCAAGATATGCGACATATCAGACGAACTGACCGGACTGTGCGGTAAGTGTTACTGGTTGGATTCGCAGGGTGTGAGCAGGCTTGCTCGTTGATCTTCTGATCGCTCAATACCCGGGTGGCCGTTACGTTTAGCAGACCGCTTGCCGCTTGTGGGTGATTGATATGATCACCACCTACTGCCGGCGTATTGACGAGTCTTTAGAGTCCTATACAGAGGTTTCCTGGCTCAAGCGAAACGAAATAGGAGCGCATATGAGAGATGTGCTGGACCGAGAATAATACCAGTATGTGATACTGAATTCTATTCTCAAGATTTGTATCATCGGACGGTTATATGAGATATAGCTGGGTTACCGAATCAAATGTTGATTCGATATATTGATACACTTGATATTAGTCGGTTATATGCGATATGACCGGATCATTAAATCAAGTATTGATTTAATGATTTAATGTATAATTATATATTTGATATATTACTTTACATTAACTAGTATTTGTTCACTTAAGATTGATTTTCTCACTTGATGTGCACAAGTTGTATATGTGATATATGTTTGTGCACTAGTTTGTATCATGATTGATGATACATGCAAACTTGGGTGTGTGTATGACTTACACCATGTTTAGGTTAATGGTTTAGGTTTTTTTTATTTGTTTTGGTAAAACAAAATGGTGGTTTTCTTTGTCTTTGCTTGAAGCTTCATGAAGCTTTCAAGCATCTTTGACAAAATCTAACCATTTTGTTTTGCATGAGATTTTCATTAACCTAACCATTAACTTAAACTCTAGTTTAGTCTATACAAAGGTTGACTCATCCATGGTTGCATTATGATAGACTTCACTTGATTATTCCTTTTAATTAATTCATATTCTTTTCTTTCTTCTTCTTCTTCTTCTTCTTCAAAGCTTGCTAGAAAAATTTTCAAGTGAAGAAAAAGAGTGAGAAATCCAAATCTAAAGTGAACCCACTTCCTATTTCATCATCCTCTACTACTTGCCATTTAGTTTAGGGTGTTCTCTTCACAAAGTTCTTGACCTAGTGAAGATGGAGCTTGAGTTTGAGTCTTCTCGACGTAGATCATCTTCGGCCTCGAACTCAACGACCTAGCCCGCTCATTTCTCCAAAGAAACCATCGCTAGAGTCCGGGATCCCGATGATCGCAGCGAAGGGACATCAACACGGAGCTTTAGAAGTGAAGGACTGGATCTACAAAGGTTGTAATCCCTTTCACTTGTAGTTAAAATGTTTTACTTGCTAGTTTTCGCATTATCTCTAGTATACGATCTTGGTTAGGGTTGTTCGGCACGGCTAATTTTGTTTGAATCGGGCATGGTTGATGCCTTGTAGAACCTTGTTAGAGTGTTTAGGAACCCTACAGTGGTATCAGATCCAAGCTAGAGCTTTACGCGATGTCTAGACGAAGTTTGAAGTCCGATCGAACCCGTAAACCCCGACGAATACCCTTCTCTGTACGTTTTTTGAAATCATGATTTTTTATGAATTAAAAATGCTCAGAAAATTAAGCAGGAAAAACTAAGAATTACTGTGAAGTATGGCCCACTGATTCGTCTATAGGACCACGGAACCGCGGCCAAACCAAGGGTTTGGCGGTGGTTCCGTGGCCCAAATTATGACTTATTCCCTCATACTTCATATATTTATTCTTAGGTCCTTTCTTGTCAATTTTTTCTGGGAATTTTTTAATTACACTCAAGTGTTGAGTTTTCTTAGGGTTGTATTGAGGACTCGTTGATTCGATCGGATAATTTAACTTTGTTTAGTTTGTCCGGGTAATTTTTAGATCGTGTTAAAAAGTTCTACCGGATATCAATAACTCACTTTATCCCCTGCCGGAAAATTTCCAAGTGTTGGATTTTTCCGAAGTTTAAGAACGTTCTAAGTCGTGCAAGTAACGCGATGGACCCTCTAGAAGACAACAAACCTTAACTCGATTATGTGACCGTCTTGAACTGCCTTTTCAACCTTAGGGTTTGGGGGAGTACAGCGTGCCACATGTGAGATGTTGGCTTGACCCTTCTATGGCTGGACCGTTGGTACTGTGGCATGAAATGGATGTTTTTAAACTTATTTCAAGTGTTGAGCTATTTGGGAAAACTTGGGTGTTTGATTATTCGATCGGAAAGTTTAACATTGTCTATTTATCTGGAGTGTGATACAATATTTGGAATCCATAAGTAGTTATGAGATAACTAATTTGAATGTTATAAACATAGCAGTTTAGTCTCATTTGATCGGTTGCCACGGGATTTTGATGCGATCAAAAGTCCGTCGCAATCACGTAAGGTACGCGGATACTCGCCGGGTAAACTTAATAGATAGCCACGCCCCATAGCCCCGACCAAGTGACTGTAGGAGAACCCTGTAGCCAAAAGCATCCGTTCGAGTGCTCGCGGCAGCGGTGTTCCGCCTTAGTGCACTTCGTCGACGGCATCCGGGGGTACGACCGTCTACTAAAGTTTGCGACGATCATTTGATCAGGATGTCGGGAATCTTATTGAATTGCCCGACTTGATATTGAAAAGAGTTTTCGATGATGAGACTAAAATGCGGGGTTTATAATAGTTAGGAATGCGATGTCTTAGGAATTCATATAGTTAGGCATGCGATATCTAAAGTGGTTGAGGATTCCAACTGTTGTAGTTTTACACTTTCTTTTCTGCGACCGTAAGTGTAATATGTGATATCGCCGGTTTCGTTGCTATATGTCAACGACAATTGGGATGGGCATATTTACTTATGTTGATGACATGTGATGTTATGTGTTGCTGGATATGTTATATTGGATCATCGTGTTTGAATAGCCGGGTTTTTTTTATGTGAGATGAGTGTTTTTCTTTTTCGTTCATGTAAAAACTTGCATGTAATATTCTTTTATTGGGGCACTTCCAGGCTGAGGATGATGTCACCATTTTATATTATTTACTTTTCCGCATTAGGATAGACCCAAGGAGGGGAACACAAGTAACCGGGTTCTAGGGTCCAGTGGGAGACCATCTCGAGGAGTCGAGTCCGGGTCTCCTAACTCTAGAATTGGTAGGGTTACTTGCCGCTCTCGTAGGGGTCTAGGGGTGTGGGATTGGCTATTCATCACGACAGTGGAATCCGTGTTTTATATAGGCTCAAAATAAAACACGGACGTCCTAATATATCCAATATTTTCATATGATATTTTCTGCTGTGTTATCTGTGATGTGATCATGTGATATGTTCAGATAGATATTGTATATAGTATATATGACATATTATATAGACGTTGCTTATGTTTTACACCCGCGCTAGCCCTGCCCCGCTCTGTCGTTAGTTACCTAACCTAACGGTACAGACGGGACATCGACGCGAATGCGGATGGCATAAGTGTACGCTATATTTATCTGTGATGTTTAGGTGGACTTAAATGATGGGACATTCATTAATGAGATTATTGAAAGAAAATAAACCTAAATGATGTTGTGGAATCGAATTTCAAAAATCAAGTAGCTCTAGTTGTTGTTTTGCATAGCGGTGTTCCTTGTAGAACATCCAGCACCTTATTCGATAAGGAAAGAGTCGAGATCCCTTCACCGGGAGTGACCTCTTTAGCAATAACTAGCAGATGCTGCAACCTTTGGTTTTTCTTTTGATTTCTTTTCTAGTTCATGCTTTGCATAGTGGTATTGTGAATATCCTGCACCTCATTCGACGAGGAAAGAGCCGAGGTCCCTTCACCGGGAGTGACCTCTTTAGCGAAACTTGCAAAAGCCTCAAAAAGCACTCCATTTAAAACCCCATTTAAAACCATTTGATTCCGCATTGAGATCAAGTTCAAAGCGTTAAAGGTTTTCTTAAAAACCATTCGCAACCCTCCGTCATTTTAGGAAGTAGAGTACTTAGTATTCGTGCTGCGTTTGTCGACCATAGCCGAGGCGTAGTGTACGGTAGCTAAGTGATGTCTTCCTACACAACATATGATGCGATTAGTTAAGAAAGTCATGTGACTTTGTTGACCTTAGCCAAGAGTCTTGTGGGTGGGTGTAATTAATCATGAAATGATGGGTAGAACTTGACTAGTGCTTATGATTTGTTGACCATAGCCAAGGTCATAGGTACTAGGGGTAAAAACCATCATCGGGAGTTTCAAGTGTTGAAATTTGCAATGAGATTGCATACCTTCTATATGATAGTTGGATCCCGATACCCACTGCGAGTAATTGTTACTCCTGGGAGAGTTTTGTACTTTACAATTAGCCGATCAAGTAGGTGTCTAGAAAGGTGTCAACGGGGTTACGCCCCTGGGAAAACGAGGTTTATTTTAATTAGGTCCGTGCGAAAGAACGGGGAACCTCCTTCAAAGTACCGGCACTGGCTTGGCCGAAAGATTGGCGAACTTGTGGAGTGTAATTAATCCCGACTAGTCTTTCCTTTTAGGGTTTGAAGGAGGATTTGATAAAAACAGTGGGAGCCATCCCGATTAGATAAATATATTACCAATCTAATCTTGCAAGAGCGCACGCAGAGTGTTTTCTTCTCTCTCTCTCCAGGTAGCGACCATGTCACGCCTTAATCAAGATAATAATATGGATGTATTGACCGAACCCGTTTGTTATACTGTGCTGGGGAACGTTGGTCCCGCTCCAACTTATAATTGTTATAAGACAGAGCAGGAAATAGGGGAATACCAGGATTCCTATGACCGCCCAAACGAAGAAAGTGCATGATGATGCATCTTCTTCGGGTGTGTTCATTACAAAGAACTGTTTCTCTGTATCCTCTACGTCCTGGGTATTAGATACTAGATCAGGATCCCGCATATGTAATCTGTTACATGGGCTACAGAAAGGTAGAAAACTGAGAACGGGTGATAAGTTTCATGAGACAGAAAACGGTGCAAGTGTTGCAGCCAAGTCTGTTGGTCACTATCACCCTGTATTACCAGTATACATTGATTCTGAACGAATGTTATTAGATACCGAACCTGATATACAACATCATATCAGTCTCTTTAGTAGTAAAGAAAGGATATAATTTTGTATTGTTGGATAATGTTTTGAACATTTCCTATATCAAGAGTTGATCGGTTCAGGCGCGTTATCTAAAAGCATTGACATTCTAAATCAAACTACAGTTCTTAATGTACAGAACACACACAGGAGGAAGAGTTCAGAAATGAACGAATTCTTCTTAAGGCATTATAGACTAGGTCATATCAATGCGACCCGACTAGCTAAGTTACATTTAGATGCATATTTAAATCTTTTTGAATTTATATTTTGTGAAACTTGCCGGTCATGTCACAAAGATAAGATGACCACAGCTCTGTTTATTAGAAACAGAGAAAGAGTTAGTAAACTTTTGGGATTGATACATGCTGATGTATGAAAGTCCCCTGTCTACACATGCCAAGACCGGTTCTTTGTACTTCATTACATTCTCTGATGATCTCTCAAGATTCAGACATATGTTCCTGTTGAAACACAAGTCCGAAGCTTCTGAGATATTCACAGAATATAAGTTAGAAGTAGAGAACAAAAAACGGGTATAAGTATTATGTCCTATGATAAGATCAAGGAGGAGAATACTTGTGCATGGAATTCTTAGACTATTCTAAAAGAGCATGAGATTCTCTCTCAGCATTACTCCTCCGTATACACCACAACACAACGGTGTATCGGGGTGGAGCAATTGCACCCTATGTGATATGGTGCGCTCTATGATGAGTACTACTGAGTTACTTGTTTCCTTTTGGGGGTTATGCACTTGAGAAGTTGCATACCTATTGAATAGGTTTCCAATCAAATCAGTTGCCTACCACTTCATATGTGATATAGAATGGGAAGAGCCCATATCTTAAGTATGTTAAGATTTGGGGATTGTCCAGCCTATGTCTGAAAGCAAAATCCGGACAAGATCGAGGCAAGGTCAGTTCTGTAGAACTGGAAGGATTTCCAGCAATACAAACTACAGCTGATAATTTGACAGAACCAAAGGATTCAATAGCCCTCGACGAACCTCAGCCTCTCCGCCGATCTAGCAGGGTTCCTCATCCGCCTGAGAGATACTTCGGTTTCTCGATGACAGTGGGAGCGAGGAATGCATCATGAGATGATGACCCAAATAGTTTCGAGCAGGCCATCAAGAGTAGGGACTCTGTAAGAATGGCTGGATGCTTAGCGATCTGAGATGGAATCCATGTACACCAACAAAGTATGGACTTTGGTTGCTATATCTGAAGGGTTAAATCCCCATCAGGAGCAAGTATATCTTGAGAAGATTACTTGGTGTAGATGGAAAAGTTGAGACTTTCAAAGCTAGACTTGTTGAAGGTTCTCGTCATCGACCAGGCATGGATAATATGAAACCTTTTCCAGTGACTATGCTTAAGTCCATCCGGATCCTACTTGCCATTGCTACATACCATGACTACGAGATCTGGTGGTTGGGTGTCATGACTGCTTTTCTAAATATTGATTTAGAAGAAAGCGCCTATAAGAACACAGCCAGATGTCTTCGTAAACAGTGGGAGCAGCGGAAACGTGTGCAAGTTGCTTTATAGAATAAAGCAGGCATCGCGGAGTTGGAACATCTGTTTTGATGTGGTAGTCAAAGAGTTTGACTTCATCAAAATGGTAGATGAATCTTGTATATACAAACGGGTAGTAGGGAGTATGGTGTTTATCCTCGTATTGTACGTGGACAACATACTCTTGATAGGAAAAGAGTTTCCTATGCTACGCACGGTCAATCTCCACTTATCACAAAGATTCTCCGTATAGGATACAGGTGATACCTCCTAAATCCTGGGTTTTGGATCTATGAGATATATCTAAATGGATATTAGGATTCTCACTAGATGTAGTGAGATGGTATCAATCGATCCTGAGGAGAATCACTGGATAGCTTCCAGGGAGATAAGCACGACTGAATGTCAGTCGCAGGCTTTGTCTTTACCCTCAGTGAATGGATGGTATGTTGGAAGAGTTCCAAGCTAAGATACCGTGGCAAACTAGACGATAAAGGCTGGTGACATCGCTATCAACGATACTACCAAAGAGGCAGTTTGGGTGTATATTAGTTCATGAGATGAACTAGGTTCCTACCATTGTATGACAATGGTGTTGAGGCTTTGGCCTAGGAACCCCGGTCCCATCAGTGACGCAGACATATTCCAAGGCAGTATCACCTGATCATGGAGATAGTTGATCTCCAGGGTGATCGAGATTAGGAGAGTAGACTCAGAGGACAACACGGCGGATCCACTCACAAAGGCTTTTTCCCAGAGAAAGACTTTTATGGGATGGTTGAGTATGAGATACTGCAACCACTGCTGCAAGTGGGAGATTGTTAGTTATATGTATACTCTAGAGGCCATTACTGTACATGAGATGTATATTGTAGTGGATGCTGGGACGTATATAGGTAGAACTTTCTTGCTCGACATGATAGTACGCTATCTGGTTGCTCTTTATCTTAACATGTATACTTGCTGTCTCTCTATTACATGTTGATAAAGCCCTTAGGATGTGTACTCGACTTGCAGGACTATGATGAAGATCATACTAGTGGGGCCTGGGTAGTCCATGAGTACATCCTTCAATGTTCCTAGTCGTAGGAATATCGAGACAGGGCATCGATATTCCAGAGTAGACTAGCGTATATCTTCTCGACCCATGTGATGGGCGATGGATGATCCCATATCCATTGGTGTTTGACATCAGAGACGGTATGCGGGTGCTCAGTGGAGACTGGGTACACTGAACGGACTCGCCGAGAACTCCCAGATGGTATTATACCTCACGTCAGATGGCAGTTCTCTGGTGACACTGGTACAGCTTAGTCTGTTGACCTGAGATCGTCATAGAGTCTTGTGTGTCTCCCACTGTGCTTTGATTTCCACCCTACCACGGCTCTACTGAGTCTTGCAAACAGGTGGTTTTTGGGTACAGTCCCGATGCACATGGAGGCAATGCGCGATAGGAGGGGATTGTTCTCTCCCGGTATTGGGGGTTGATGTTGCGCTATGCTCGATTGGCCATAACTGGAAATCCCTGGCTAGGGTTGCACTGATTTACTGGTAAATGTTATCAGTAGTTTCATACTTGTTATGGACCTTACCTCAGCATGACTTATCAAGCTACTGGGGTCTGACGTTTACGACCCCTAGGCAAGATATGCGACATATCAGACGAACATACCGGACTGTGCGGTAAGTGTCACTGGTTGGATTCGCAGGAGTGTGAGCAGGCTTGCTCGTTGATCTTCTGATCGCTCAATACCCGGGTGGCCGTTACGTTTAGCAGACCGCTTGCGGCTTGTGGGTGATTGATATGATCACCACCTACTGCCGGCGTATTGACGAGTCTTTAGAGTCCTATACAGAGGTTTCCTGGCTCAAGCGAAACGAAATAGGAGCGCATATGAGATATGTGCGGGACCGAGAATAATACCAGTATGTGATACTGAATTCTATTCTCGCGATTTGTATCATCGGACGGTTATATGAGATATAGCCGGGTTACCGAATCAAATGTTGATTCGATATATTGATACACTTGATATTAGTCGGTTATATGCGATATGACCGGATCATTAAATCAAGTATTGATTTAATGATTTAATGTATAATTATATATTTGATATATTACTTTACATTAACTAGTATTTGTTCACTTAAGATTGATTTTCTTACTTGATGTGCACAAGTTGTATATGTGATATATGTTTGTGCACTAGTTTGTATCATGATTGATGATAAATGCAAACTTGGGTGTGTGTATGACTTACACCATGTTTAGGTTAATGGTTTAGGTTTTTTTTTATTTGTTTTGGTAAAACAAAATGGTGGTTTTCTTTGTCTTTGCTTGAAGCTTCATGAAGCTTTCAAGCATCTTTGACAAAGTTTAACCATTTTGTTTTGCATGAGATTTTCATTAACCTAACCATTAACTTAAACTCTAGTTTAGTTTCTACAAAGGTTAACTCACCCATGGTTGCATTATGATAGACTTCACTTGATTATTCCTTTTAATTAATTCATATTCTTTTCTTTCTTCTTCTTCTTCTTCAAGAAGAAGAAAAGCTTGCTAGAAAAATTTTCAAGTGAAGAAAAAGAGTGAGAAATCAAAATCTAAAGTGAACCCACTTCCTATTTCATCATCCTCTACTACTTGTCATTTAGTTTAGGGTGTTCTCTTCACAAAGTTCTTGACCAAGTGAAGATGGAGCTTGAGTTTGAGTCTTCTCGACGTAGATCATCTTCGGCCTCGAAGTCAACGACCTAGCCCGCTCATTTCTCCGAAGAAACCATCGCTAGAGTCCGGGATCCCGATGATCGCAGTGAAGGGACGTCAACACAGAGCTTTAGAAGTGAAGGACCGGATCTGCAAAGGTTGTAATCCCTTTCACTTGTTGTTAAAATGTTTTACTTGCTAGTTTTCGCATAATCTCTAGTATACGATCTTGGTTAGGGTTGTTCGGCACGGCTAATTTTTTTTTGAATCGGGCATGGTTGATGCCTTGTAGAACCTTGTTAGAGTGTCTAGGAACCCTACACTATTCGCACTTACACCCGTCTTGAAGCCCGGGATAGTAGAGGATACCTTGAAATGCTCTTGTCTAAAAGCCGATGTATGAAGGAAATAAAAAAAATGAATAAAATATAAAATGGTAAAAAAAAATGGACACTGGTTTTGTTACCGCCAAGGCAGCAATAAAAAATATAGTGAGGGTGCCTCTTCACCTAGTGCCCTAAGGCCAACTGGTCTGGGAGTTACTGCTAAGCCTTAGGTGGTGCAAGACGAGGAAAAACACCAAATAAGTAAGCACATGAGTAATCGGTCGGTTAGTACCTCAAGAAGTATTAACGGTCGCATGAAAGTGTGTGAGCAATCTCATCTAAATATTCATTAATTAAAAAGTACTGAGGCTGATGAGCAAGAGTATGATAGCTTGAATTGAATTCTCCGTGTGTAGGGATGTTCTTTACACACATGTAGGGTTATTTGATCGATGTTTGGAAGAAAGATAGGAATGAAGAATAAGAGGATGTTTTATTGAGGGAGGACATGATTTCTGACATCTTTTCATGACTATTAAGATAGGGCTCATGACAACCGAAAAGCTAGCTTAGTTGGAAACCCTAATTTTCAAGGCTTTTCTTTTACAATTCTTATCTTTAAATGTAATATTCACGATCTTCCTTTTATTATTGGATTTTGTGGGTGCAATCCGCTGAAAACCCTCAGGAGACAACACTCCTCCTACTAGGGACACCTAGAGGTTTAAAGTGCACGTGCTCAGTGCAATCGTGTTGCCTACGAAAGTGTGCTAGTTAGTTTTTCTCTTTCTTTATTTTCTCCTTCTCTTTTTAATAAAATAATTCGCTCGAGACGACCAAAAATAAGTTTGGGGGAATTTGATCAGTCGAAAATAATGTATTTTTAACACGTCAATTTCCCTATCTTTTGCATTCATCTAGAGGTGTTCGGTATTCATATTGCACAAATTAGCAAAATACCTGTAAAATACTGAATTACCTATACTGTATACTAAAATCGGCATTTTTAGGGAAATTGACTGTTTTTCATGGCATCGCATCATCCTTGTATTGCGCAACACTTGTTTCGAAGTCTGTGCAGGAAATTTCAGGAATCGAGCCAAAATTGCCAAATTGCTGATAAAATAATACGCCAACTCAATGACTTGAGATCTGGAAGTAATATAGAAGGAATTCAGGGAATAAACATATCAGAGAATAATCCCAAAGATAGAAGAAGAAATATCATGAAGTTTCAAAGCCTAGCTTTCCTACTGGACCGCGGATCTGCGGCAGGAGCCAGCTTGCGCCGCGGATCCGCGGTTGCGTTGACACGTCAGCACCTTTGCTTCACTCTGTTATTCCTCTCTCAAGTCCTACAACTCATTCCAGCCACTGAATTTCCAGAGAACTCCAGAACATTCTGCCAGATCAGAAAGGGTTCCTTGTGCAAGCTAATGAAGTCCTAGCTTCCAAAGCAAGCTTCACCTTAACTACCTTAAGAGCCTAGAACCTTCTCCCTAACCTCCTAGCTTAAGGTGGAAGCTAAACCCTAACTAACTAGTTCTAGAGGATTCTACCTAACTAACTAGCTTACAAGGGAAGCTAACATAATCCAAGCTTCTTAAGGAAGCTAATCATTCCTAAGCCTATAAAAGGGACCCTAGGCCTCACTTGAAAGGTTGTTGATTGTTGTTGAAATTCTATCATCTTTTCAACCCAACACTTGCCACCTCCAAACCCTAACCCTAATCCAATCAAGAAAGCCAAAGTTCAAGATCTTTGATTTCAAGCAAAGCAAGTTTTCAACTATCCTTTAGAAGCGAAGCCGGACTTCAACGGAGCATGTGATCCAAGCCGATCTGCGACTCAAGGAGCCGATGCAACGCTAGATTCGACGATCTTGTTCCCTTCTCAATTTCTTTTAGGCTTGAGCAATGTGTAACAAATTGTTGAATAAATAAAGATGACGATTCTTTCAACTTGCTTATCTTTCAATTCAAGTATTATGATTCAATTTCGATTCTTGAATGTATTCTTTGTGATGATACTTGAGTAAAACTCCGCTCCTGAAGGAGTCGAGACGATCGGTAGAATGATGATGTTGACGAATCTTTAGACATTTTCTTAAGTCCTTTAACGATTGTAAATTCTTGAAAATTGAATGATCGATGATCTAGTTTTGATGCGAAATGCGTTCTTGATTATTTTCGCACGGAACTAGAGATCAACGATCGATCATTCTATTTCCTAGAAGCTATCTTATGAATGTGATTCATCGAAAGGACAAATGATAAGATGAGGAAACTCTAATTCTTCACAAGATCCTTAATCCTCGATAAATTGACATCGATTTAGCATCAATTCGTTAATGGATAAGAAAAAGTAATTTCTAGTCTTCTTCACATCTATGATCTAATCGACTCCTACGAGCTACATTTCCATTCTTGAAACTTTAATCGATTGGAATTCTATCAATTCTTGTTCTTGATTTTTTAATGCTTTCTTGATTTTTGATGAGATTTAGATGATTCTTGAAATTCATTGATATAAATCATATAATCAAGTTTTCTTTTCTCTTGTCATTAATTTTCAATTCAAAACAAAACAAATACGAACGAATCGCACAATCCCTACGGACGATCCGCACTTACTAACGCGCTACAATTCGACACCGTTATTGATTGCGGTCAAATAATTCTTTGATTGTGATTTCTATTCATTTTCTAAACCGACACACAAAGAAAATGATCAATCACAAAGCCCTCGCCAAGAGGCACCGAGTAGCAACCCTGCTCGGCCCGTCCCTAGCAGGCCTCTTACGGCCCCTCCCGCGCTAAGGAACGAAGCCCTTACTAAGAGGCATCCGAGCGGCCACCCCGCTCGGTTATCCCTGGCTGGTAATTTCTTGCCCCCATGACGCCAACGATCGAAGCCCTCACCAAGAGGCCACCGAGAAGCTACCCTGCTCAGTCAATCCACATCTAAGCGATCACCACCTCAACTTCAGAGCCATAGAGATACCGACCTTACACCGGTCTCTGCACACTTGGTAAAAGGTCGACTTTAACTCTCAACTCGACGTGCAATCGCTAAACGAAAAACCAACATAGCATGAAAGCAGTACAGCGCAAATAAAAATGCTTACCACAAATAAAAGAACACTGCAAAAAGATTTTACTCATCAAGTCGGAAGTATTTACAAGGGTATTATAGGTTCCCCAGCCTTACAAAAATGCCCGGAGGCTTACAAAATTCTGGCGCAACATGAGAAGGTGAGGAAGTTCAGACTTCAAGGCCAGGGCGAACATTGATGAGCATCGTGTCCACTACGACCATCGGGGCGGCATCTTCACGGTCGGCACCCGCGGTGGGAACCTCTGCGCCGGTGACTGGGACTTTCGACTTGTCCCCAACAGGCCCGCCAGGGGACTCTTCCCTAGCAGCACCGCCGGAAGACTTCCCCTGCACTTCTTCCCTACGGGGTACTTGGTCCGGAGCTTGCCGTCAGGAAACTCCGGCATCTAGGTCTTGACAGGGTCGAGGGCGTCATGCCAAATAATGCCGGCAGCTTCAGCAAGGTCGGCATAGAACCATTCCGACTGCTTATAGCTCTCCACCGCCTTCGACGCCCGAAGCTCGGCCTTCGACATCTGAAGCTCGGCACGCCTCGCCCTGTCCTTCGCCGCCTTGTTCTCCTTTCGGAGGGTGTTCGCCATCTTCTTCAAGGTGGCGACGAGAACCTAGGAGTCTTCCTACTTGGCCTTGGCAGCTCGGGCTGCCTCTTGGCAATGGGCGACCTCCCGACTTCTGGCCGCCACACGGTCTTCAAGAGCAGCGATCCTTTCCATCGCCACCTCCAGCTCCTGCCTTGAGCTCTCCTCGCAGCCTGCGGCCTGCATCGCCTGGGCTCTTTCCTCGTCCTCCATGTTGACGACGATGGCGACGTGCTGGAGGACCTGAAGGAAAGAAAGAGGGTTAAAAAGAAAACGAAGGCACCTGATCATACGAACAAAACGCTGAATAAAGAACCAAGTGGGACGCGAACACTAACATGTACGGCCTCTTGAGTTATGGCCACCATTTGGGCCCACAGGGTCCCTCGGGGGATTCTGCCCCCGGCTGATCTCTCCATCTCAGAGAGCAAGTTGTCAGCGACAGAGTATCCTGAGGGCACCTCGAAACGGAGCTCCCCATCGTCTACGAGGATTGGGGAAGCCGGGGTGGAGGGCGACTTCCTACTGAACCTCTTAAGGAGCGACGCGGGAGAACCAGTCTCGGCCACCACCTCGGAAGCCCGGGGCTCCTGCTCCCGAGCATGCTTACGTACCAATGCGCGGCTGGACTCGGGGGCCCGAGGAGTGTTTGGGCGCTTGGATGGAGGTGCCGCCGGAGGGGACGAAACCAGCGGGGCCGGAGCCAACAACGGGCGAGAAGGGCCGGCGCCTCCGGCCTTCATCCCCTTCTTCGTCTCAACCAGGGCCGTCCGAAACTTACCGAGATCCATGGGTCCTGCGTAAGACAAAATACAAGGGGTCAGCAACGCCAGGAAAAATGAAAGAATGCACAAGTCTAAACAGATCGCCCGAGAACTCCTAACTTACCTACGAACTGGGCGGGACTAAGCCCGGCCCAACTGAGGGCTCGCTCAAACAGCAACACATCAGCCTGGGGGATGGGGTCGCACTGCGACACCACCACCGCGTCGAGATCGTTCGACCGCCCCGCCCGCGGGCAGTTGCCCCTATGCCACTGGATGGGCATAGGCCAATCCTCACCCTCAGGCGGCTCGATAAAGAAAAAATTCTTCTTCCAATCATGGATGGAAGAAGGCACGACGACGACCCCCGATCCAGCATCGTCCCCCCACTGCTTTCTGAAAGAAAGGTATACCCAACACGGCTCGCCCCTGCGAGTGCGGGGGTGACTCTTGTAACAAAGGGAAGAAGCGAGGAGGCTCCGGCGGAAAGGGATCGGACGCAGCTTCAACCGGACCAGGAACCCAAGGAGAATCCTCTACGAGTTTGGCACTAGCTGGCCCGGGGCTAGCCTAAAATAGTTCAACGCCTCACTCACCTCAGGGAAGAAGGGTAGACGCATCCCGACCCAAAAGGCTTCCAGGTATAGGGCAATCTCCTTATCCCGAACTTGATCCACCCTCTCCCCTTCCTCGGCCAGACGTAGCGAATAGCCGAGAGGGATGTGGAAACGAGTCCGGATGGTGGCGAGCTCATCCTCATGCCTAAGCATGGAGGACATGCCAGGGGCATCCGCGATTTGCGCTCTGGGGACCGCCCCCGTCGTGCTACCCCGGGAAGCACTGCTAACCCTAACTCCCTTGGGGGACTCCGACTCAGAGGAGGAAGAAGAAGAAGTAGAAGAGGAAGCTTCAGAAAACTCCCTAGACTCTACCCAGGCTACATCTACAGATTCCTCGGAAGAAGACATCTAACCTGAACAAAGGGAGGTGTCCTGGGAGATCAAACGCAAGGAATCCGACCTAAGGGAAGAGCGCCGAGCTAACACGAGTGAGGACAAGGGGATTATGAGAAGGTATGGGCCCTGATGGGGATCCCACTTCTATTTATACCTACCGGCGTACACATCCTACGGCTCTGATCGCCTCCCGCCAAAACAGCGTTTCACAACCAACATCCGACAACGTTCCACCTGTCGCACTCACGTTGGGCACGACCCTTCGGGCATGGGAACTCCTGCGGCACGTCACGCCAGCCAACCAACGCCAGACACGTAGGTTGTCGCTTCGACGAATGTACACACGATCCATCGCTTCTCTTTAATGCGAGATCTCTCCCCTGATCCGCTGACGCCATCAAGAAAATACAACTCCTTTCCCGAGAATGCGTGCTGACGATATCTTCGAATAAGAGCCCACCCCGGGTGATTGGTCAGACCACTCTCGACCCGACCCAGGAACGGGTCGGGATGAAGTGGGGGGCTAATGATGAGGCTCGATATCAGTGATTCTCCAGATGCTGACACGTGGCAGATGGCGTGTCCCAGAACCTACAAGAAAGGATCAGTAACCTCGGTTGGAATCGCACCTCGGGATTCCGGTCTGAGGAGTCGCCCGACCTTCGGTGGTCTTACAGACCACCCACTGGCTCGCCTCCAAGCAATCGCAGAACCAAGATGCCTCGGCCTCCCGCTCATACCCGAGCCTCCCGCCGAGCTCGTATTCCTCGGTTTCACCGACCGACCCGCAGCGCTGACCACAGGCGCCTCTGCCGCGGCTCCACGAATCTCGCCATGCGCGAGATATCCGCCACCTACGACCCCGCGTTCCACGCCACCATGATCCCCATTAATGAGCCTGTCTCGTCATTAATTCAGGATCCCGCCTATCGCGCAGGCGTGACGTCAGGGGCGTAACGGCAGGTGTGATTCTCGCGTGTACCTGCCCGTTGCTGCCGCTATATAAACCCCTCCCTCCCTCAGACGATCGAAGTACGCAATTTTCTTTCCACTAGGCCGTTACTCTGCCAAAATACTCCTTCTAACTTGATCGTCGGAGGGTCCTCGGTCGCACAACTACCCCGGGACTTCTTTGCAGGTAGCTCGGCCTCAACCACACAAAGCCCATTAAGATCCACACGTTCCAGGAGTCAACCCTCCAAACTCAATCTTAACCATCCATCAGCGCTCGCAGCAGATCAACGGAAGATAACATCTGAAGGAGATCAAGACCTCCATCACCGACGATCCGGGAAATTCAGTAGACGTCCTCATCCAGCGTGGTCACGTTCTTGCGTAGCTTGGTTCTGTTCTGTACGCGCGTGTGTGCATCGCGACGTTTACCCGACGTCAAATGCGGTGTACGCATCCCGTTATGAGATCCGATCAGGAAAGTTTATCTTGCTACATGCTATGCTATTATATTTGCATCCATATAAATAAAAATAATACATGTATGTTGCATTGTGCATCCCTATTACAGTTTTACCATTTTACGATATCCGCTCGTATCCGTATTGTTTATTACATATCTAG
The DNA here is from genome assembly GCA_030015575.1 of Agapanthus africanus. Classification (NCBI taxonomy): domain Eukaryota; kingdom Viridiplantae; phylum Streptophyta; class Magnoliopsida; order Asparagales; family Amaryllidaceae; genus Agapanthus; species Agapanthus africanus. The sequence continues at coordinate 60,238,324 of CM057338.1, forward strand.
TTGCATGCTGGAACCTGATTATTTCATGTTACTGCTATATTTATATACCATGCTTGCTAGTGTGCATCATACGACTCATGGACTTATAATATTTTATCACTGATTATTACTGTTTCCCCAATTAGAGCAAAGCTCTGTTCAAAATTCAGAATTTGAATTGAAACTGCACTTTTATAAAAGAGCTGCGCTACAACTAGCGCACCCCGTGCAAAGCGCATAGGCGCTAGTGCTAGATGTGCTGTGCTCCAAGTAGCGCACCACGTGCAAAGCACATGTGCGCTAACGCTAAGAGCACTGCGCTCCAAGTAGCGCACCACGTGCAGAGCACATGTGCGCTAGCGCTGGAACTAAATATTCCTCATCGTTGAATCAAATATCCAACGGATATTATTAAATCATCAATTAACAAGAATGAGATTCTGTTGAATCTTTCCAAACAGAAAAGATTGTGCCCTGAATTTGGAACACCGTTGGATCAATAATCCAATGGTGATTGAAAATCACTAAAATACAGAACAAATTCTATAAAGGGGAAAGATTTCTCAATCTTATTAAAACAAGAAGATTATCTTATGCAAACCAGAAGCCCTTGGATCAAAGATCCGACGATGGGGAAATTCCCAGATCAATCTCTTTAACTGATTCAACAAATCAGCCTCCCCTATATAAAGGATCCGAGACTTCTAGTCTTGTAGAGAGAAACCCCTTCATAACCTTTGTGAAAATCTCAAGAAGAAGAAGAAGCTCTCGGCAAAAGAAGACAATTCTTTTTCAAGGTAAAAAGAATATACAGATGAAATCATCTCAATATAAACAGAAGTACTTCTTTCACAGATCATAAATCAATAAGGCAAAGTTGTCTTTCACAAAAGAGATTATGAACATCTCATCATAAAGGGGGAGGGGGGAGAATTATGCAATTCTCTTAGGATCACAGATCCATAAAGGAAAATCCTTTCATCAAAAAGAGATTGAAATATCTCTAATGAACTAAGAATTTTGTTCTTTGAATCTTGAGAAAACGTCTCTTATCAAAGAACAGATAATCTGCAGAGCGCAAATTTGACCTAAGAAGAGCCTTAGCGCTTCTAATTTAATAAGAGCCTTAACGCTCCTAATTCAAAAGTGCCTTAGTGCTCTTCACCTAGCGTAAAGCGCTGCAGTGCCATAGCATTTCAAACACAGCGCACTGCGCTCATTGGCTAGCGCTCAGCGCTAAGTGTGCCACGTGCTCCTCACGTGTGCGCTGCATTTTTAAAATCGCTCTGCGTTCATTATATGGCACCAGCGCCAAACGCCTCAACGCTTCAACTAAAAGCGCATCAGCGTTTCTTATCTGGCGTTAGTGCCAAGTGCACCACATACTTTTATGTGCGCTTGGACAGAACATAAAATGTTCTTTGAGTAAGCCTGGGGCTATGATAAATTCACAGCATTCAATTAAAGACAAAACATTGTCAGAGACTAAACTAATGCTTAGCATTTTTAAAGGGACTGGGCTTAAACAAACATCTAACAACTCCAAAAACAAATGTTGAACATTGTAATTGAATGGACTTAGACCAAATTGGCCATAAGTCCTCAATTCAGATTAATTGAGTTCATATGCTCATAAATCACAGATCTTAGTCCCAATTGGACTACAGGTCTCTCAACCCATATCGGTTTAAGGATACATCTCTGAACTCCTATGATATTTGTCTTTGTAATCCTTCAACGTCTTCAGAGAGGTGACGGGTCCTGATAACCATAATTTCATGAACTATGGGGTCCTTAAGCCCATGGACTATGACGTCCTTAACCTTGACTGTGAGGTCTTTAAACTCATGGACTATGATGTCCTTAACCTTGACTGTGATGTCTTTAAACTCATGGACTATGATGTCCTTAAACTAACACTGGACCGTAATATCCTTAAACTAATCGACCATAATGTCTTAAACTAACAATAGATCCCAAATGCTCTTTTGTTGGATCTAAATGATCCCATTAAGTTGATCTTAGTCTAAAATGAGACTAACGTATCCTTAATAAAAGTTTAAGTTGATCTTAGTCTCAAATGAAGCTAACGTATCCTTAAACCCAACCCCAAACCCAAATCTAAGAAGATACGGATTTGGACTAATCCACGCCCTACGGGTGACAACATAAATTAGTCTCCGTATACAATCCATGGGCAACCAAAAACAAAACAAACACACACGGCACGAAGTGACCATCTGGAGAAGGAGAAAGTGGTTACCGTGATGCGGTAGCATAATTAACTACAGGGGCTTGTACCTGCAGGGAAGAGCGTCCCCACAATCAAAAACCCCTCATCAACGAGGGGGAATCTGACGAAGTCTGCTACATCGGCCGCATCCGTTTAAACCTTCGATACATGGTGCCATAAATCAACTTGGTATCTTCGAAGAGGTGGACGGATAGCACCAATTAGCATCTGCCCCGAAATTCAGGCAAGACGGACTCGCACGGTCGCGTCCCCGTTTTCGGCGGGGAACAGATTCTGGCACGCCCGGTGGGACCTTTTCCTCTTTCCAGTCGACACTTCGTGTCGTGTTCGCGAACGAATCGCTGTTTGATATGGTTGCCCTTGGGTTCGATGTACTAAGATTTGGTGTCTTGCTCCGTGCAGAAAACAGAAGATCAATGGTTTCAACCTGTACTAACTGCAACTGCAACTCTCGCTTCGTCCCATCTGGAGGAGTGACTTACGGGCCTCAAGCGGCCTCCATCTCCGCTATGCTGGTGGAACAGGTCACTCAAGCTACCACTAGATTGTTCTTCGGGACTATGATCCCACCCATGAGCTTCAATGCCCCGATGCTGCCGCAAGAAGCCCCAAAGAAGTTGGTCTTTGATTGACTTACCGCTACCACGGCCCTTCTCAACGGGTCGCCCAAGTCTAACATCTCAGTTTTCAACAGACTGGGCCAGAATGCCAACAAGCCCGCAATACGTGAAGCAGCCATCCCAAAGCGGATAGCCATCCCGGCTCAAGCGGACGAAATCATTGGAAAGGCTTCTCCTGACAAGAAATCAGTCTTCATAAGGCTGGCCACTCCGGCTCACGCTTCAGGCGAAGTCACCTCTGCCCAGAGGTCTGTATTCGATAGGTTGGACATTACTTCTCGACGAACGTCAGTCTTCAAAGGCCTGGCACTGGCGACATCCCTCCGTCAAGACAGGGGGCATGACGAAGTCACCCCTACAGCTGAGACAATCCCATCCACACGACATGCTCTACGTCGCCACTGGCGCCGAGTAAGGAAGGCCGGGGGCAACTCCCTCCTGGGCTAACTCCGCCAGCTCCCATGGTGGAAATCAATGCTGTTGTTCCAACGGGGAACATCTTTGAACCGCTTAGGAGGGTTTGCAAGAACTCTCCGACCACCGTGCTGAAGAGATCTCCTCCACCTATGGAGATTACTACAGAAAAGAAGCCGGAGCAGCCCCCTCAGTGGCTGTCCTCCAAAATTTATAAAGTCTGGCGACAGGTCCAGGAATCAGTGATTAACCAGGACTACTCTCGCCGGCCAAAGAAGCTCAAAGCTCAGCAAGAAAAGAGCCATCTTGTGGTACCATAGAAGACGTCATCCGTCTGGGTGCCCGCTGCAACGGCCCCGTCGACTTCAACCGCTCACAAGAGAAGGAGGCTGGAGAAAGCCTCTGTGGCCGCGGCAAACCGCAAGGAGGCTGAATCCAAACGCTCCAAGTCTGGGGGCATGGTGACATATACCGTTTATATGTCTTCCGAAAAAGAGGAGAGTCGTGCCTCTAGGGTCATCGACCGCTTACCCGATCGATAAAGAAGGCTCAGGAACAACAGCAGCAGAAACTTCAGGAGATGCTGACTGCAATGGCCACACTTACTGGTCCAAAAGAAAATCCAGAGACCTCAGAGCAGCGTCGGGAACAAGAAACTGATGCTGAATTCCTCCGAAAAATGCTCGAGAGGAAAGAAAAAGAGGCCGCGAAATAGGCAGCCAACATAAAACGAATGGCTCTCTTGTTTCAAGACATGGCTGGGATGATGTTACAGCCGGAACCTCCAGCTGAAAACCCCCCGATCATCATTGAAGACGACAGAGGGGAGACATCGCACCCTCCTCAGGCTCTTTCAGCAGCCAAAGAGGAGACCATCTCCAAGGCCGCTCTGGATGATTACATTGCTCAGCAAATACGAGCTCACCAGGAAAACGAAGCGGCTGGACAGATCGTTAAGACTGGACGACCTTACCCAGGAAGGTATGACCAAATAAGGTACCCGCCGGGATATACGATCCCTAAATTTCATGTATATAAAGAGATGGGGAATCCATATCAGTATGTCGTTCAATTCAGAGCCTTGTACGGCAACACTGGAGGCGATGATAAACTTCTGCTCCGCCAATTTGTTAGCAGCTTATCGGAGACGGCGTTTGAGTGGTATTCTGAACTTCCAAACGATTCCGTCAAGACTTTTGCAGAAATGGAGCTACTATTCACCCAGCGTTTCGCGAGTGCTAGTGAACGCACCCTAATAACGGCATTGATCAATTCCAGGGTGAAGCCAGGTGAAACGTGGGTGCAATATGCAATACGATGGCGAAATTTGTGGTCAAAATATGAGCAGCGCATCGAGGAAGCGCCGGCAGTGGGCATGTTCGTGGGCACTCTTGACCCTCAAGCAACTATTTCCCAATTCATGATGTTCTTCAAGCCGACCACGTTCCAGGCCTTGATCGACAAACTGGCCCAAATGGACTAGATGGGTCATAGACCGTCACCTTCAAAGCCGGAGCCGCGGAACGAAAAGGGTAAAGGGAAGGCGACCTTCGTCGTGAATACTCAACAGCAGCCCAGTGGCCCAAAACTAACTGGTCGCCTAGACGAGAGGCGGCAATTCTATAATGAGAAGATGAAGCGCCCTTATTCGTTTCCCTGGGACAAAACGAAGAGATTGTTCGAGCTAGCGGTGCGCAACAGGCTCATCAATCTGCTAAATCCAAGACGACCATTGAGCCCAGCGAGGCTAATAGTCCCAATTATTGCTCCTACCATCAAACGGTAAGCCATCCATTGAGGATTGCTTCGTCTTTAAAGGCTGGATTGAAGATCAATACCAACAGGGAAAATTTGCCCTGTCCGAGAATTGGAAGGTGAACCCACCGCAGCCACACGCTCCTAAGAAGACGGACACACCGGGGGCATCGTGTTCTTTCGTAGAAGAAGCTCCATGGGAGGTCGCTCTTTCAGCTAAAACAAAAAGAATGCTGAAGGATCTCCACACACACCCGACAATCAGGTGGAAGAATCCACTGGAACCCGAGATCATCGAGGGAATGCTGAAGCTGCGCCCAACTCCAAAATTGGTGGTGATAGTCAAAGCGCTTACACCCAGCCGTCAAAGTCTTCGAAGAAAAAGAAGAAACCCAAGAAGCCCGTGAAGCCTGGTGACAAGCGCACGGACCTGCAAAAATATATCGACGTGCTGGAAGAATATAACCAAAAGGTACGGACCCCGATCACACTCCAAGAATTTCTCAGCCACGTCCTCGAGGACAGAAATGACAATGGAGAAGACTCCTCGGATGAATCTGAAGATTATGTGGCAAGTTGCCATATGATCTCTCACTCGTCGATAGACGATGAAGAAGCTCCTTGCACAAAGAAACTAGGGGCAGATCCTGAGCCGGAACTTCTAGGGCTATCAGACGAAATGATTGATGCATTCCTGAATGAAGCTCTTTTGAAAAGCAAAGCCGATCGAGAGCGCGAGATGGCCATATTTGAAAAGGCCAAACGCCGACGACTGGATGAAAGGGTTGAGGTACCCCAACCAGACCGAGGCATCCCCGCAACAGACAAGAGCGGGCTTAAAACGAAGAAAAAGTTCGCTAAAGCCATATCAATGGGAATGAAGTTGCCACCCTCTGAAGGAAATACTCCTGATGACGCGGATATACATCCTAGCTATTACTTATATCATCGAAAGACTGCGCATCCCACCGAAGAGTGCAACGCTTTCAAAAGCTGGTGGCAGGGGTATGTTGCTCACCGACAACATTTCAAGCAGATGAAACACAAAACTCGTCGGGAGTAAAGAAACACGACCGAGGAGCATAAAAGAACTACCAACAACTGTCACATGGTCGACGCTGGGGGATCGCAAGTTCTCACCTTCGGGAGAGACTCTGATGAAGATATGACTCTTGGCCCTCTCCTTAAAGAATCCACCTCCGGAAAAGAGGAAGAACCGAAGACCTGTGAAAATATTCAGCTGCGCAATCGTACGCTGCCCGAAAAGAATCTCGGACCCGCCAAAAAGGGATCGAACAAAAAGGATAAGGGGAAAGAAAAGGTCCCTGAGGATATCGCCCACGATGATCGAGTCGTTGAAGAGCTGGCAGCCAAGGACCCGCCCAAGAAAAACAAGGTGGATTACAATGTTCTGGCACACCTGAGGAAGATCCCCTCATAGCTAATCATTCTCGACGCCCTTCTGCTATCTAAGGAGGCGAGACATTCTTTGATCAAGGCATTACAAGAGCCTGACCAATTTCAAGCTTTTCTAGCCGAAGAAAAGATGAAGGATGAGTTGGAAGAAGTGCACACGGCCGATATCACCTTCGGCGATGAAGACCTCCTCCTCGGGACGTGCGAGCATAACCGTCCCCTTTATGTCTCCGGATACTGTCATGATATCAAGATAGGTAAAATTCTGGTCGACAATGGGTCTTCCGTCAATCTCCTTAACGTAAGAGTATTGAAGGAGATATGCATAAGCGTTCAACATCTCGCTCGGGATAAGATCACTATCTCCGGGTTCGACTCCCAGTCGTCACGGACGCTTGGGTCTGTGATACTAACGTTACGCTTTGGGCTGCTTGTCACAGACATCAAGTTTCATGTCATTGACGCTAAGACATGCTATAATGCTTTGCTCGGTAGGCCTTGGTTACACGAGTACAACATCATCCCTTCTACACAACATCAGTGTATGAAAGGTTTCAAGGATGGTCTCGAGTATACTGTGACAGGAGAGCTAAACCCATTCTCCGTGAACGAGGTCCGCAAATATGAGGATGCCAAATACTTCCTGCCTAATTTCGAAGACACAGAAAGATGTCGCAAACTGGGGGACAAGAACAAAGCTATCACCACTATTCCGGTCTTCGGGAGTGACACCGAAGAGGAAGAAGAAATAGTTTTTTCAGGGCCGCCCCAATGCAACAAGCCGGGACCGTCCATCCCTATGTTGATCTTCGGCAGTGACTCAGAAGATGAAGTCAATGCCGTATTTTCTGTTCGGCCATCAATTCAAGCCTTCGCTGATGAAGATCAAAGTTTTCAAGTTGCCATGGTTCCATGAAAGCATCATAAAGAGCTAGACGCGCTTGATACCTGCAGTGTGGAAGAACTGCAGACATTCCATGTCCCTCCCAGGCGAAAAGGTGAAAGGCAATCCTATTCTACCAATCCAGGGAAACCAAAGTGGAGAAAGAAATTTGGCATCGTGCGGATTTTACACTTGACAGGTTCCAGCCCATCCGTCTGCCCAGATGTTACACGGACGGATTAAAGAGACTCTTGAGACGCCAAGGTGTACCCCTTAAGCAAACTGCTCGATAAGCACGGTTCTATAACAGGATCTAGAACGTTCCTGGAACTCAACGAAAGTTGCCCAACGGGAGAATGGAAACGATCGGGCTTGGATATGTTCGATCTAAGAAACGGGAGCTATTCTGCGACTGCTAAGTCATACATGACTTTGATGAAGAGGGAGATGCTATGTGGGAAGATGCTAACCCTGAACCAGAACGAGCTCCCGCTGTGAAAATGCCAAGTCCGTCGTTTGAAGAACAGATGGACAAGCTTATAAGGGAAGCGGGTCAAAAGGTTCGAGACGATCATAATCGCGAAATGGCCATTTACGAGAAAGCCAAGACGCAGCGCTTCCTTTAGCAGGCTGCAGAAAGTGACGATACCCTTCGTCACCAGCCCGTCATACAAAAGACCCGACATAGAGGCAAAAATAAATCAAAAAGCGGGAAAGGCGTTCGACAGCGACAAAGCGGGATCAAGAAGCCACGCGATCGGGAATCGAGCAATCCGGATTCCTCTCTTATAAAGAAGATTGGTCGAGTATACTCTTTTCCCCAGGACAAAACACAGAAGATACTTGATCTTGCCATAAAACATCAAATGATTACCTTCCCGGAGTCCAAGCACCCCGAGCAACCAGGTGAAGTTAATCACCCAGATTATTGCTCCTATCACCGAGCAATAGGATATTCTCTCAATGACTGCTTCACATTCAAAGATCGGGTAGAAGACCAGTATCAGCAAGGCAAGTTTGCTTTATCCAGCAGCTGGAGGGTAATCCCGCCATAGAGACATGAACCAAAAGCCACGAAAGCATAGCCGGATCGACGTCGGTCTTGGAAGCGATCTCGTACCTGCTATGTGATAACGCTGTCAGAAGAAATGCATGAGGATATGGCTGATCTCCCCTGGTGCTTCGAAAACGATGATGACGAGATGATCTCCGAGTTTCCACTGGCGCCAAAAGAGCTGGAAGATGGAATACATACTACTACAGATAACCTCAAGAAAATTGATTTGGGGACGGCAAATGACCCACGGCCGACACACGTCAGTGAGCTGTTGTCTGAAGAAAGGGTGGCTACGCTAAAGGACGTGCTCATGCAGCATAAAGATTGCTTCGCATGGAACTATTCCGAGATGCCAGGACTAGATCCAGAGATTGCTGTACACAAATTGGCAGTATCTCCGGACGTCAATCCGATCAAACAAGCACCGAGAAGAATGCGGCTCGAGCTTGAGATGAGCATCAACGCCGAGGTCAAGAAGCTAATCGACTCCGGCTTAATCCAAGAGGTTCGGTACCCTGACTGGATCACCAATATTGTCCCAATGATGAAGAAAAATAGGACGATGCGCATATGTATGGACTTTCGGGATCTCAACAAAGCTTGCTCAAAAGACGACTTCCCAGTGCTAGTTACCGAGCTGATGATAGACAATACGTCCACTCATGAAGTTTTCTCCTTCATGGACGGCTCATCAGGTTACAATCAGATAAAGATGCATCCCGAGGACCAAAAGTATACCGCCTTCCGAACACTTTTGGGTATATTCTTCTACAAGGTGATGCCTTTTGGTCTAAAGAATGCCGGTGCCACCTATCAGAGGACCATGACGAAAATTTTCGATGACCTCATACATGAAATCGTCGAATGCTATATCGACGACCTCGTAGTAAAAAGTAAATCATACGAGGAACATTTAGAGCATCTGAAGATTGTGTTTCAACGCCTTCGGAAATACAACCTGAAGATGAACCCTCTCAAATGCGCGTTCGGAGTTTCCTCGGGCAAATTCCTAGTATTCATTGTACGACATCGAGGCATCGAGATAGACCCAGCGAAGATCAAGGCGATCATAGAAATGCCCCCGGCAAAGACTTTCAAGAAACTGCGGTCTCTCCAAGGAAAGCTCGCGTATATCCGGCGGTTTATAGCCAATCTCTCCGGCATGTGCCGCCCCTACAGTCACTTATGAAGAAGGGAACCCAGTTCGTCTGGGATCACAAATGCCAAAGCGCACTGGATGAAATCATTCAATACCTACAGAATCCGCCAGTGCTGGCCGCTCCCGTTAAAGAAAAACCTCTCGTCCTGTATACGACAGCCCTCGAAGGTTCTTTAGGCGCGCTGTGGGCACAAGAGAACGATCAAGGGAAAGAAATAGCTCTCTATTATCTCATTCGAGTTCTCCTGGGGGCAGAAAGCAACTACTCCCCCATCGAAAAACACTACCTAGCGTTGATCTTCGCGGTAACGAAGCTCAGACCCTACGTGTTGGCGCATGAGGTCCATCTCATATCAAAAGTGGATCCTCTCAAGTATTTGATGTCAAAAGCCATATTAACGGGGTGTCTCGCTAAATAGGCCCTACTCTTGATGGAATTCTCAATAACGTATCGGCCTCTTAAGGCAGTAAAAGGCCAGGCCATCGCCGACTTCCTCGCTGAGCATCCGATACCCGCCGATCCTCTTTTGAACTGCGAATTGCCCGATGATCATGCGTTTGACACGATCGACGGGGAGAGAAAAGAGAATGATACCCAGTGGGAACTTTACTTTGATGGAGCATCTTCCATGAAGAAGCGCAAACAAGATACCCCCATAATCAAATCCGGGGTAGGCCTCATCTTCGTGACTCCACAAAGAGGGATAATGCGCTTTGCCTTCTCCTTAACAGGGCTGAGGACGAATAATGAAGCCGAATATGAAGCTTTGATAGCAGGTCTTGAGATCGTTGTCGACATGGAAATTGAAAACCTCCTCATATATGGAGACTCCCAACTGGTCGTTAGTCAAGTAAACGGCGACTATCAAACGTGCAAACCAGAGTTGGTGAAATACGGCGAGAGAGTGCAGCAACTGCTGACTCAAATCCCTGCCTATGCCCTGTAAAGCATACCGCGTGCGGAAAATAGCAAGGCGGACGCATTGGACAAACTCGCTAAAGAACTGGCCGACAAGAACCTCGATGACGTGAGGATCGTTGTGCAAAGCTGTCGGGTTCTTGCACCGGCAGAAATATCTACAGAGTCGTCCAAAGAAAAGGGAGTGACCAAGCAAATGGCTATGCAAATAAAAGACCAGGAAAAGGCTGACGATTGGAGAGAATTCTTTATAGACTACTTCAAATCCTGTCGAACACCTAAAGATACGTCTTCAAGACATCAGCTTATGAAACGAGTTCTGTCTTTCGCCTTCGTCAATGATACTCTGTATAAGAGATCATTTGATTCTCTGTGGTTAAGATGCCTGGGACCTGAAGAGGCAAGGAGAGTCGTCCAAGAAACTCACGACGGACTCTGCGGTTCTCACCAAGCCGGGCCGAAGATGAAGCTGAAGATTAAACGGATGGGTTATTATTGGCCCACGATGATCCAAGACTGCTTAGAATACGCAAAGCAGTGCCACTCGTGCCAGATTCACGGAGACTTTATCCATCAACATCCAAATCCACTTCATCCAACAGTGGCTAGCTGGCCGTTTGAAATGTGGGGAACTGACATAATCGGCCCCATCGAGCCAGCATCGTCCAGAGGACATCGGTTCATTTTGGCGACAGCTGATTACTTCTCCAGATGGGTAGAAGCAGTACCGCTGATGGAAGTGAAGACGGAGAATATCCTCCAGATGGGTCATTTATCGGTTTGGCACTCCGCGACGAATTATCTCCGATAACAGGCCAGCCTACAGAAGCCATAAGATCAGCCGTTTCGCACAACAGCATAATATAGACTGGAGATATTCTTCGGTCTATAATTCCCGAGCTAACGGTCTAGCTGAGGCTTTCAACAAGACCTTGTCGAAGATCATGAAAAAGACGGTGTCTCGAAATAAGAAGGACTGGCATGAAAGACTGCATGAAGCTCTCTGGGCCTATCGAACTACGTTCAAAATGGCTACGAACACAACGTCATTTGTATTGGTGTTCGGCACAGAAGCGGTGCTCCTCCCCGAGATAGAGTTGCCCTCACTACGAGTGGCAGTTCACTATGAGCTAACAGACGAAGAAAATGCTCACCTTCGGCTCGAGGAGCTCGATGCCCTTAATGAAACCCGGCTCATAGCGCAACAAAATCTAGAGGCTTATAAAGCAAAGATGACGCGCTTATATGAGAAATTGACTAGGCCGAGAACATTCCGCCAAGGCGAACTCGTGCTAGTGGTCAAAAGACCTATGATCCCTAATCGTGCCAAGCAGGGGAAATTCGAGCCGAACTATGAAGGCCCGTATATCATAGACAAAGTTTACCAGGGTAGAGCCTATCTACTCATGGAAATGCATGGTGAAAGACCTTTCAGGCCAATAAACGGTCGCTTCCTAAAGAAATAATACGCCTGACGAGTCACGGCCTAGGTCAACGATAGATGACATGCCTATGTCCGCTCGCTATCTTCCTAAGCCTAAACTCTATAAGTAGTAGCCGGCTAATGGACCGAAATGTCCTTAAACTAACAATGGACCGAAACGTCCTTAAACTAACAACGGACCGAAATGTCCTAAAACTAACAACAACGGACCGAAACGTCCTTAAACTAACGATGGACCATTATGTCCTAAAACTAGCCGTTGACCGAGACGTCGAAAACTACTGTGGACTGCAGCATCCCAAGGCTGACACAAAAAAAGAAAGAATAAAAAAAAAGAAAAAGAAAACAGTATATCCATAAGCAAAATCGGCATGGATAAAAACCCGAAAGGGCTCCGTGAGTAAAAACAGCAGGGCTACCGGCGGATTTTTGTGAAAACCCGAAAGGGTGTAACCTCGTTAAAAGACACTTGTAAGGTCCTCTCGACCTTGTGAAGAGAAACCACCTGTGTGAGATCCTTACGACTCACAAGGGAGCAACACACTTAGGGATCCCCACGATTCCTAAAGAGAAATTACACTTATGAAATCCTCACGACTCATAAGGAGAACCCTCTTATGAGACCCTCACGGCTCATAAGATTCAAAAGTCTTAAGCTCCAGGGATCTGAACCTGTTCCTAAGCGGCCACCACAACCTCCAATGCTGCCCTACAAGCGGTTCAGTATTGACCCTTATATACAATCCACGGGCGCGAATAAACATTTCCCTAACAAAGTCCCATCTGTGACTAGGGATATATCTACACGGTGAATAGCCCTTGTAAGTCCTCTCGACTTAGAAGGAGAAAATACTCTTGTAAGATCCTAACGACTTACGAGAAACCATACACTTAGGAGTCCTCAAGATTCCTAAGGAGAAAATACACCTACGAGATCCTCACGACTCGCAGGGAGAAATACCTTTATGAGACCCTTACTGCTCATGAAGTCAAAAGCCTTAGTCGACAGGATCTTAACCCTGTTTGATAAGCCACCTTTGTTCGACATCGACAGAGGCAAATGATGATTCGCTCCAGGCAATATTCCAGTTGCAGCGGTGCTGATGCCAAAATCGGTGTCTAATTCCAAGCTTGCAGCGAAAAGCCAACGAGCCACACATGCATACGAAATAGCCGAAATGATAGGGCAACTTGCAACAGAATCAGCAAGTAAAAATGTATGCATACAAAAATAGCCGAAATGATTGGGCAACTCGCAATAAAAAGCAGAGAGTAAAAATAAAACAAATAGCCGAAATGATTGGGCAATCGCGACCTTCGCGATATAAAAGCTGAAATGATAGAGCATCACGGAAAGAAATTAAAAAAATGAAATTTTTGCCCTACAGGTGATATCATATCAATCCCTGTATACAATCCAGAGGCGCAAACAAAGAAGGAATCACACCTTCCCTCCACAGGCTCCATCAGAAGAAGAAGCTAAATCTCGATGGTTCACAGACAGCCTAGAGATCATCTCAACATGCGTCTCATTACAACAGGCGCAACATCAAGCAAAGCGGAACCGCGGCAATTCCCAGTTCCATGACTCGGTGGAGCACAGATGACCGAGAGTCAAACCCCGACTCCGTGAAATGCGGATAAAGTCAACCCTTCCTGGTCACATAGAACACGGCCTATGTCAATCCTGACCCCATAGGAAACGTCCAGAGCGGAGTCGGGTCCTCGCAGAACACGGCTATGACCCTGTGGGAAGCATCCAGAGCAAATTCCTGGTCACGAGGAACATGGCCTATGCCAATCCTGACCCCGTGGGAAACGTCCAGAGCGGAGCCTGGTCCTCGCAGAACACGGCTATGACCCCGTAGGAAGCATCCAGAGTAAATTCCTGATCACGTAGAATGCGGCTTATGTCAATCCTGACCCCATGGGAAACATCCAGAACGGAGCCTGGTCCTCGCAAAACACGGCTATGTCAATCAGACCTTATGGGAAGCATCCAGAGCAAATTCCTGGTCACGTGGAACACGGCCTATGTCAATCCTGACCCCGTGGGAAACGTCCAGAGCGGATCCTGGTCCTCACAGAACACGGCTATGACCCCGTAGGAAGCATCCAGAGCAAATTCCTGGTCACATGGAACACGGCTTATGTCAATCCTGACCCCGTAGGAAACGTCCAGAGCAGAGCCTGGTCCTCGCAGAACACGGCTATGACCCCGTGGGAAGCATCCAGAGAAAATTCCTGGTCATGTGGAACGCGGCTTATGTCAATCCTGACCCTGTGGGAAACGTTCAGAGCGGAACCTGGTCCTCGCAGAACACGGTTATGTCAATCAGACCCCGTGGGAAGCATCCAGAGCAAATTCCTGGTTTCGTGGAACGCGGCTTATGTCAATCCTGACCCCGTGGGAAACGTCCAGAGCGGATCCTGGTCCTCGCAGAACACGGCTATGTCAATCAGACCCCGTGGGAAGCATCCAGAGAAAATTCCTGATCATGTGGAACACGGCCTATGTCAATCCTGACCCCGTGGGAAACGTCCAGAGCGGAGCCTGGTCCTCACAGAACACAGCTATGACCCCGTAGGAAGCATCCAGAGAAAATTCCTGGTCACGTGGAATACGGCCCATGTCAATCCTGACCCCGTGGGAAACGTCCAGAGCGGATCCTAGTCCTCGCAGAACACGGCTATGTCAATCAGACCCCATGGGAAGCATCCAGAGCAAATTCCTGGTCACGTGGAACACGGCCTATGTCAATCCTGACCCCATGGGAAATGTCCAGAGCGGAGCCTGGTCCTCGCAGAACATGGCTATGACTCCGTGGGAAGCATCCAGAGCAAATTCCTGGTCACGTGGAACACGGCCTATGTCAATCCTGACCCCGTGGGAAACGTCCATAGCAGAGCCTGGTCCTCGCAGAACACGGCTATGACCCTGTAGAAAGCATCCAGAGCAAATTCCAGGTCACGTGGAACACGGCCTATGTCAATCCTGACCCCATGGGAAACGTCCAGAGTGGAGCCTGGTCCTCACAGAATACGGCTATGTCAAACTGACCCCGTGGGAAGCATCCATAGCAAATTCCTGGTCACGTGGAATACGGCCTATGTCAATCCTGACCCCGTGGGAAACGTCCAGAGCGGATCCTGGTCCTCGCAAAACACGGCTATGTCAATCCTGACCCCGTGGGAAGCATCCAGAGCAAATCCTGGTCCCGTGGAACACGGCTAGAGTCAATCTCGACCCCGTGGGAAACGCCCAGAGAAACTCTGACTCCGAGAAATACGGATAATGTCAACCCCTGACACCATATGGCCAAAGTCAACTCTTGACCCCATATGGCTTATGTCAACCTTTGTCGTAGAGCAATGCTCTTACACTTCCTCGTCGTTAAGCAAAGCTTCGACTTGAACCTTATGTCAATCTTTGTCGTAGAGCAATGCTCCAACACTTCCTCGCCGTTAAGCAAAGCTTCAACTTGGACCTTATCACACTCGCTTTCGTCAAGCAAAACTCCGACACGGAAAAATATCAACTCATGGCCCTCTCAAACAGAACAATGCTTTGTCTTAAAAAAATAATATATATATTAGTTCATAACTTCTCCATCATAGAGCAATGCTCTATAGAGAAGATGAAATGATCCTTCAAGAAACCCTGAAAGCAAAGCTTTCTGCAGAAGTAAAAACTTCGAGAGCTTTAAGAGCTATAAAGTGAATTCCAAGAATTCTTCATCAATGGGTCGAAAGAAACCCTAAAAAGGGTTTCTTTTTCAGATCCATGATCCAAATAGAACAAAGCTCTGATAACGAGTTCAAATCTTACCAAAAAAGAAAATATCTGACAGAGTTTTTAAGAGACTTCTTAAAAAAAGAGAGCAATGCTCTGAAGGAGAAATAATTCTCAAATTGAAGATGAACAGAAGTCATCTCAGAGAGCCAAGGGTCCTATTTATAGGCACTAAGCACCGTTTCAGTTCTTTGGGTGATCAAAGAGTCGAGATGTTGCCACCGCTGTACCCACGTGTGGGCCCTGTGAGCGCAACGGTAGGGGGCATTTGTTTCCCCAATTAGAGCAAAACTCTGATCAAAATTCAGAATTTGAATTGAAGCCGCGCTTTTATAAAAGCGCTGCTCTATAACTAGCGCACCTCGTACAAAGCGCATAGGCGCTAGCGCTAAATGTGCTGCGCTCCAAGTAGCGCACCACGTGCAAAGCACATGTGCACTAGCGCTAAGAGCGCTGCGCTCCAAGTAGCGCACCATGGGCAGAGCGCATAAGCGCTAGCGCTGGAACTAAATGTTCCTCACCGTTGAATCAAATATCTAACGGATATGATTAAATCATCAATTAACAAGAATGAGATTCTGTTGAATCTTTCCAAACAGAAAAGATTGTGCCCTGAATTTGGAACACCATTGATCAATGATCCAATGGTGATTGAAAATCACTAAAATACAGAACAAATTATGTAAAGGGGAAAGATTTCTCAATCTTATTAAAACACGAAAATTATCTTTTGCAAACCAGAATCCCTTAGATCAAAAATCCGATGGTGGGGAAATTCCTAGATCAATCTCTTTAACTAATTCAACAAATCAGCCTCCCCTATATAAAGGACTCGAGACTTCAAGTCTTGTACAGAGGAACCCCCCTATAAACTTTGAGAAAATCTCAAGAAGAAGAAGAAGCTCTCGGTAAAAGAAGAGAATTCTTTTTCAAGGTAAAAAGAATATACAGACGAAATCGTCTCAATATAAACAGAAGTACTTATTTCTTTCATAGATCATAGATCTATAAGACAAAGTTGTCTTTCACAAAAGAGATTATGAACATCTCATCATAAAGGGGGGAGAATGATTCAATTCTCTTAGAATCACAGATCCATAAAAGTTAAGCCTTTCATAAAAAAGAGATTGAAATATCTCCTATGAACTAAGAATTTTGTTCTTAGAATCTTGAGACAAAGTCTCTTATCAAAGAACAGATAATCTGCAGAGCGCAAAATTGACCTAAGAAGAGCCTTAGCGCTCCTAATTCAAAAGTGCCTTAGTTCTCTTCACTTAGCGTAAAGCGCTGCAGTGCCATAGCGCTTCAAACACAGCGCACTGCGCTCATTGGCTAGCGCTCAGCGCTAAGTGCGCCACGTGCTCCTCATGTGTGTACTTCATTACTAAAAGCGCTCTGTGCTCATTATATGGCACCAGTGCCTAATGCCTCAACGCTTCAACTAAAAGTGCATCAGCGCTTCATATCTGGCGCTAGTGCCAAGTGTACCACATACTTTTATGTGCGCTTGGACAGAACATAAATTGTTATTTGAGTAAGCCTGGGGATATGATAAATGCACAGCATTCAATTAAAGACAAAACATTGTCAGAGACTAAACCAATGCTTAGCATTTTTAAAGGAACTGGGCTCAAACAAACATCTAAAATCTCCAAAAATAAATGTTGAACATTGTAATTGAATGGACTTAGACCAAATTGGCCATAAGTTCTCAATTCAGATTAATTGAGTTCATATGCTTATAAATCACAGATCTTAGTCCCAATTGGACTACAGGTCTCTCAACCCACATCGGTTTAAGGGTACATCTCTGAACTCCTCTGATATTTGTCGTTGTAATCCTTCAATGTCTTCAGAAAGGTGACGGGTCCCGACAACCATACATTTCATGGACTGTGGGGTCCTTAAGCCCATGGAATATGACGTCCTTAACCTTGACTGTGAGGTCTTTAAACTCACGGACTATGATGTCCTTAACCTTGACTGTGATGTCTTTAAACTCACGGACTATGATGTCCTTAACCTGGACCGAGATGTCCTTAAACTAACACTAGACCGTAATGTCCTTAAACTAATTGACCGCAATGTCCCTAAACTGACAATAGAGCCCAAATGCTCTTTTGTTGGATCTAAATGATTCCGTTAAGTTGATCTTAGTCTAAAATGAGACTAACGTATCCTTAATAAACGTTTAAGTTGATCTTAGTCTCAAATGAGGCTAACGTATCCTTAAACCCAACCCCCAAACCCAAATCTAAGAAGATACGGATTTGGACCAATCTACGCCCTACAGGCGACAACATAAATTCGTCTCCGTATACAATCCACGGGCAACCAAAAACAAAACAAATACACACGACACGAAGTAACCATCTGGAGAAGGAGAAAGTGGTTACCGCGATGCAGTAGCGTAATTAACTGCAGGGGCTTGTGCCTGCAGGGAAGAGCGTCCCCACAATAAAAAAACCCCTCATCAACGAGGGGGAATCTGACGAAGTCTGCTACATCGGCCGCATCCGTTTAAACCTTCGATACATGGTGCCATAAATAAACTTGGTATCTTCGGAGAGGTGGACGGATAGCACCAATTAGCATCTGCCCCAAAATTCAGGCAAGACGGACCCGCGCGGTCGCGTCCCCGTTTTCGGCGGGGAACAATTACTTGTGCATCCGTGCTTTTACCATGCTTCGATACTTGCTACAGTTTTACTTTGGGCATCCGTTTGATACATATGCACTACCTGTCATGCTCTGATACACTACTTGACTTGATACCTGATCTTGTTATTAATGCCGACAATCCTGACTTGTTGTCCTGACGGATGTATCATGTTTTCTGCATAGACAAAACATGTACCTATTTGGTCCTGTGTTGACATTAGCTCCATATTTATCAATACCCGACTTGAACACAAAACCTTGGGGGTATGGGGAAATCAAAGGTATAACCGAGTGTAACTTAAAAGGATATTACTTGATTCGTAGTCCCGGGGGGTAACGGGACAGAATCATTCGTGATTCTTACTACTTGATCCGTGGTCCCGGGGGGTAACGGGACAGAACCATTCTTGGTTCATACATCTTGATCCGTGGTCCCGGGGGGTAACAGGGCATATTCTTTTGATTACATGAAGGTGTGCATTCATTAGTTTCAAATAACTTTAGAATAGATAACCCATTAGCATAGTTTAGATTACTCACCCCACTTCACATACAAATATACACCTCACTGTTTCATATATGTGTTTACTTGTTATATTCATGTTATCATTTATATTCATGCCTGCATATCTCGTTGCATCCTGGTTATCTTTATTGTTTGATATTATGATGCACTAACGTCTGGGTTTTGTATGGCCCAGTTCCTCTATCTCTATCGTAGGCTGACCAGGAGTATTTTAGCCGTCAAGCCGAGCAGTAAGGATCGTGATAGTTTAGTTTAGTTTCTTTCCGCAGCTTTATTTCCTGATGTGAGCCTGTATTGGGACGTATTTCCAGATGTTGTTTATTAGATTTTATCGTTTCTGCTTATATATTTCTCGACTCTATTATTCTGGCAGATGGACAAGTATTAGTTAGTTTTATGTTTTTTGTTCTTGATATCTTATAGACAGCCGTAATATGACTGTGGAGGGATGTTTCCTAGCCACAGGTAGCATGGTTGGCTCTTTCACGTGCCGTAGTTAGCGCACTTTGGAAAGCGGGGCGTAATAACATGACCACTTGAACATTTTGTATTCATGATTTCGGCAAGACTTGTAAACAAAATCTATACAATACAATACGTGGGGATAAAGGGGTAGATTGGTACGGAACGTATATCATGACATGAGAGGTCACTTAAAAGATACCTACATGAATTCTCGTGCTGTTGTCCTGTGGGTTATGACGAGGTCTTGTACTATATGTTACCAAAGTCCACGGGATAAGATGGACTCCTATTGTATACATGAATAGCTTCTTTACCAAGCTACAAACAACCACATTATAATAACTATCATATACCAGTAATCTGTCATATATTTTACCTGTTCATTTTCACTTTATATACTATTTTCTTGTTTTCTTTTGGGACTTACCGAGCGTTAGTTCGCTGACGATATTCCTTTCTATTTTTTTCTTTGGAATGTTCGTCAGGAGGACCGAACTCTTAGGGGATCGAGCCAAGCCAAGAGGACTTGGACCAGCTCACCACTCAGCCTGACTACTAGTTCACCTGCACTTTCATTTTGTATGCCATTGTTTAGGCACTGCTTTACTCATTATATCTTTTCTTTTCAAACCGTTGTATGTAAAAATGAATGTAAATAAAGTTGTTGTTTTATTTTATATCACTTGTCATTCTTATACATTTTTATATATTGCTTAATTATGCTTAACGTATTTATTTCTTAGTAAATGCGTTGCGGCCTGCCACGTCACCGTTTCCGTCTTCTGGGAAGCGGGGCGTGACATATATAATTAAATGCTATATACGTTTTGCACCCATGCTAGCCCTGCCCCGGCTCTACCATTAGTTAAGTAACATAACGGTGCATGACTGGGCCCCATGGAGAATACGGATGGCGTATATGTGCATTCTATTTTTTTATATATACTGTTTTCTGTAATGGTTGTGTAAGAAGGAAAGTGCTAGATAATATGATTATCTAAATGATGGAATTGTATTCATTGGATTAAATACAAAGTAAAATGAACATATACGTTATAGGAACCACTTTTATCTAAAAAGGAAAGTTTTAGTCAATTCTTTTGCTTTGCATCTGTAGGGTTACTAGGCACTTTCACAAGGGTCTATAAGGCATCAACCATGCCCGATTTAAAATTTAGAAGTGCCGAACAACCTAAAGTGAGGATCTTTGCTAGATAATTAGGGTTAAACATGCAAGTAAACAACTTTACTTCTAAGAGTTAGGGATTACAACCTTTGTAGTCCGTTCCTTCACTTCTAAAACTCTGTGTTGAGGTCCCTTCACTGCGATCATCGAGTACCCGGACTCTAGAGAGGCTCTATGAAGAGAAAGATGCAAGCTTGCTTCCGATCTTCAATAATTAAGATGATCTACCTTGAAGAAACTCAAAACCAAGCTCTTGCTTTGCTAATCAAGTATTAACAAAGCAAACACCTTAATCTAAGAGTCTAGAATAGATGAGGATGATGAAGTAGGAATATAGCTCTCATTTGTTTTCAATTTCTCACCCATTTTCATCACATTTGAAAAAGCTAGAAAGTTTTTCTTAAAGGAAGAAGAAGAAGAAGATTACTTTGTGATGAATAATGAAATCATTAGTTATGGTTACCAATCAACCCTTGGTTAAGAAACAAAAGATTTAACCATTGTAGAGAATAAACCATGGTAAAGGGTTTGGGTTGGGTTAAGTAAATATCTTCAAAATATCATAACAAAATATCTTTGCTTAAAACAAAACATAAAGCTTCTAGAAGCTTCATGAAAATGCTAACCCAAATCAAACCCTAATCATGTTTAATCTCCACAAATCATGTTGCATTAGTAATCATAACTTGTTACAATATTATATATCACATATACAATATTTATTGTAACAAAATAAAATAATACAATTAACATATATCACACATATATCAATGTATTACCCGAGTGAGAAAAAGAATCTTTAAGTGAGCTTATATTAGTTAATGTAATTTAATATATCAAATATATAATTATACATTAAATTATCGAATCAACACTTGATCCGATAATCCAGCTATTTCACAAATAACCGACTAACATAATCTGTATCAGTTCATCGAATCAACAGTTGATCCGATGACCCGGCTATATCTCATATACCCGGCTGATATCTCATATCGCGAGAATCTAATACGGTATCGCATTCACGTATTATTCCCAGTCACGCACATATCACATATGTGCTCCTACTCCGTTTTGCCTGAGCCAAGAAACCTCTGTGTAGGACTCTAAAGAATCGTCAATACGCCGGCTGTAGGTGATGATCATATAAAACACCCATAAGCTGCAAGCGGTCAGCTAAATGTAACAGCCACCCAGGTATTAAGCAATCAGAAGATTAACAAGCAAGCATGTACTTTCTCCTGTGAATCCAATCAATAACACTCCCATACAGTCTGGTCTCTTCGTCTGATATGTCGCATATCTCGCCTAGGGGTGGTAAACGTCAGACCCCAATAGCTTGATAAGTCGTGTCGATATGAGATCCATAACAGTTCGAGAAACTACTGATAACACTTACCAGTAAATCTCAGTAACTCTGGCCAGCGATTTCTAGTTATAGCCAATCGAACACAGCGCAACATCAACTCCCTATACTGGGAGAGACGAAACCCATCCTATCGCTCATTGCCTCCATGTGATTCGGGACTGTACCCAAAAGCCACATTTTTGCATGCTCTCTTGGACGTGGTATGATGGAAATCAAAGTACAGTGGGAATCACACAAAACTCTATGACGATCTCGGGTCTACAGACTAACCTGTACCAGTGTCACCATAGAACTGCCATCTGACGTGAGGTATAATACCATCTGGGAGTTCTCAGCGAGTCCGTCCAGTGTACCCAGTCTCCACTGAGCACCCGTATACCTTCTCTGATATCAAACACCAATAGATATGGGATCATCCATCGCCCATCATATGGGTCAAGAAGCGCATACGCTAGTCTACTCTGGAGTATCGATGCCCTATCTCGGTACTCCCACGACTAGGAACATTTGAAGGATGTACTTGGCGACTACACTGTCCCCACTAGTATGATCTGCATCATAGTCCTGGTAGTCAAGTACTCATCCTAAGGGCTTTATCAACATGTGACATAGAGATAATCAGAGTACATGTTAAGATAAAGAGTAACCAAATAGCATACTATCATGACGAGCAAGAAAGTCCTCCCTATATATGTCCAAGCATCCACTACAATATACAACGTATGTACAGTAATAGCCTCTAGGGCACACATATAACTAACAATCTCCCACTTGCACTAGGGTCAACTGTTGTAGTATCTCATACCCAACAATAAACTGTGGTTGAAGTATCTCATACTCAACCATCCCATAATAGTCTCTACTAGGAAATAGGCCTTTGTGAGTGGATCCGCGTTGTTGTCCTCTGTGTCTACTCTCCTAACCTCGATCTCCCTGGAGATCAACCATCTCCATGATCAGGTGATACTGCCTAAGAATATGTCTGGATCTCTGATGGGACGGGGGTTCCTATGCCTTAACCACAACTCCATTGTTACACAATGGTAGGAACGAGATTCATCTCATGAACTCATATATATCCAGACTGCCTCTTTGGTAGCATCCTTGGTAACGATGTATCTTGCCTTTAATCGTCTAGTAAGTTACGGTATCTAGCTTGGAACTCTTCCAACATACCGTCCCTCCACTGAGGGTAAAGACAATGCCTGCGACTGACATTCATTCGTCCTTATCACCCTGGAACCTTTCCAGTGATTCTCCCCAGGATCGATTGATACCATCTCACTACAACTAGTGAGAATCCTAACATCCAATTCGATCTATCTCATAGATTCATAACCCAGGATTTAGAAGGTATCACCTTGATCCTATAGAGAATCTTTGTGATAAGAGGAGATTGACCGAGCGTAGCATAGGAAACTCCTTCCCTATCAAGAGTATGTCATCCATGTACTATACGAGGATCACCACCATACTCCCTACTACCTTTTTGTATATACAAGGTCCATCTACCATTTTGATGAAGTCAAACTCTTTGACTACTTCATCAAAACAGACGTTCCAACTCCGCGATGCCTGATTTATCCCATAAAACATCTTGCATACGTTTCCGTTGCTCCCACTGTCTACGAAGCCCTCTGGCTGTGTACTTATAGACACTCTCTTCTAAATCATCATTTAGAAAAGCTGTCATGACACCCAACCGCCAGATATTGTAGTCAAGGTATGTAGCAGTGGCAAGTAGGATCTGGATGGAATGAAGCATAGCTTTGAAAGTCTCAACTTTTCCATGTACACTAAGTAATCTTCTCAAGATATACTTGCTCCTGATGGGGATTTAACCCTTCAGATGAAGCAAACAAAGTCCATACTTCGTTGGTATATAAGAATTCCATCTCAGATATCTAAGCATCCAGCCATTCTCACAGAGTCCCCACTCCTGATGGCCTGCTCGAAACTAGTTGGGTCATCATCTCATGATGCAATCCTCACTCCTACTGTCATAGAGAAACTGAAGTATCTCTCAGGTGGACGAGGAACCCTACCAGTTCGGCGGAGAGGTTGAGGTTCGTTAGAAACTATTGAATCCTCCGGGTTTACCAAATCATCAGCTGCAGTTTGTATAGCTGGAACTCCTTCCAGTTCTACCTCATGACCACTAATTTCTTCACAAGAAATTCCTTTTTTCTTAAAAAGTGGTATGCCGAGAAATAAAACATCTTTTGTTTCTCGGTGTGGTAGAAGATATTCCCTTGCGAATGCTTAGGATATCCAACAAACTTCCACAGAACTGACCTTGCCTCGAGCTTATCCGGATTTTGCTTTTAACATAGGCCGGACAACCCCAAATCTTAACATCTTTAAGAGATGGGCTCTTCCCATACCATATCACATATGGAGTGGTAGGCATCTGATTTGGTTGGAACCCTATTCAATAGGTATGCAACTTCTCAAGTGCATAACCCCAAAAGAAAATAGGCAACTCAGTAGTACTCATCATAGAGTACACCATATAACATAGGGTGCATTTGCTCCGCCCCGATACACCGACGTGCTGTGGTGTATTCGGAGGAGTAATGCTGAGAGAGAATCTCATTCTCCTTTAAAATAGTCCAGGAATTCTGTGCTCAAGTATTCTCCTCCTTGATCACATCAAAGGATATAATACTAATACCCGTTTTTGGTTCTCTACTTCTAACTTATATTCTGTGATTATCTCAAAAGTTTCGGACTTGTGTTTCAACAGGAACATATGTCTGAATCTTGAGAGATCATCAGTGAATGTAATGAAGTACAAAGAACCGGTCCTGGCATATGTAGACAGGGGACTTTCATACATCAGCATGTATCAATCCCAAGAGTTCACTAATTTTTTCTCCGTTTCCAATAAACGGAGCTGTGGTCATCTTATCTTTGTGACATGACTGGCAAGTTTTACAAGATGTAAATCCAAACTTATTTAAATATGCATCTTTATGTAACTTCAGCTAGTCGGGTCGCATTGATATGACCTAGTCTACAATGCCTCAAGAAGGATTCATTCATTTCTGAACTCTTCCTCTTGTGTGTGTTGTGTACATTAAGAACTGTGGTTTGATTTAGAACGTCTATGCTTTTAGATAACGTGCCTGAACCGATCAACTCTTGATATAGGAAATGTTCAAAACATTATCTAATAATACAAAATTATATCCTTCTTTACTAATAAAGAGACTGATATGATGTTGTATATCAGGTTCGGTATCTAATAACATTCGTTTAGAATCAATGTATTCTGATAATACAAGGTGATAACAATCAACAGACTTGGCTGCAACACTTGCATCATTTCCAACTTTTAAAACTTATTACCCGTTCATAGTTCTCTATCTCTCCGTAGCCCATGTAACAAATTACATTTGCGGGATCCTGATCCGGTATCTCATACCCAGGACGTAAAGGATATTGAGAAACAGTTCTTGGTAATGAACACACCCGAAGAGGATACATCAGCATGTACTTTCTTCGTTTGGGCGGCATGGGAATTCTTGTAATCCCCTATTTCCAGCTCTGTCTTATAACAATTATATGTTGGAGCGGGACTAACGTTCCCTAGCGCAGTATAACAAGCGGGTTCGGTCAATACATCCATATTATTATCTTGATTAAGGCATGACATGGTCTCTACCTGGAGAGAGATAGAAGAAAACACTCAGCGTATGCTCTTGCAAGATTAGATTGGTTATTAATATATCTAATCAGGATGTCTCCCACTGTTTTAGTCAAATCTTCCTTCAAACCCTGAAAGGAAAAACTAGCCGGGATTAATTACACCCTACAAGTTCGCCAATTTTTCAGCCAGGCCAGTGCCGGTACTTTGAGGGAGGTTCTCCGTGCTTTCGCACGGACCTAATTAAAGTAAACCTCGTTTTCCCAGAGGCATAACCCCATTGACACCTTTCTAGACACCTACTTGATCGACTAATTGTAATGTGTAAAACTCTCCCAAGAGTAACTCTTACTCGCAGCGGGTATCGGGATCCAACTATCTCATAGAAGGTATGCAATCTCATTGCAAATTTCAACTCTTGAAATTCCCAATAATATTTTACCCCTAGCATCCTATGACCTTGACAGAGGTCAACAAAACATAGGCTGCTAGTCAAGTTCAACCCGTCATTTCCTGATTGAAGTAAACCCACCCGCACGACCCTTGACAGAGGTCAACAAGGTCGCACGACTATCCTAAATCAATCACATCATATGCTTATACAGATAATCACTAATCAGCTACCGCACACTACACCTTGACAGAGGTCAACAAACGCAGCACGAATACTAACTATTACTTATCTGAAATGACGGAGAGCTACGACAGGTCTTTAAGAAAACCCTTTGCGTAATGAACTTGATATCGTTGTAGAATCGAGTGATTTTGAAAAGGAGTGTTTTTTAGGCTTTTACTAGTTTCGCTAAAGAGGTCACTCCTGGTGAAGGGATCTCGGCTCTTTCCTCATCGAATAAGGTGCAGGATATTTCACAAATATCACTATGCAAAGCAGAAACTATAAAAGCAATCAAAAGACAAATTGAGTTTGTAGCATCTGCTAGTTTCGCTAAAGAGGTCACTCCCGGTGAAGAGATCTCGGCGCTTTCCTTATCGAATAAGGTGCTGGATGTTCTACAAGGGACACCGCTATGCAAAGAAAGAACTAGAGCTACCAGTTTTTAGACAAGTTTCTACAACATCTTTAGGTTTCTTTTAGTTTCATTAATCTCATTAATGAAGTCCCATTTTATTATGCTTCACAAGCATCACATTTGAAACGAAATCAGCAATATAACATATATCTCATATATATAAGCATTCATCTCAGGCAGTAATATGATCTCATCACAGAACATTGCAGCAGAAGATAACATATGAAATATTGGATATACTAGGATTTCCGTGTTTTATGCGAGCCTGTATAAAACGCGGATTCCACGGTCGCGATGAATAGCCAAACTCACATCACTAGACCCCTACGAGAGCGGCAAGCAACACTGCCAATTCTAGGGTTAGGAGACCCGGTCTCGACTCCTCGAGATGGTCTCCCTCTGGACCCTAGAACCCGGTTACTTGTGCTCCCCGTCTTGGATCTACCTAATGCGGAAAAGTAAATAATATACAATGGTGACATCATCCTTAGCCCGGAAGTGCCCCAATAAAAGAATATTACATACAATGAATTTTACATGAATAAAAATAAAAAAACCCCATCTCACATAAAAACCCCGGCTATTCAAACACGACGATCCAATATAACATATCACAGCAACACATAATATCACATATCATCAACGTAAGTAAATATGCGTATCCCAGTTGTCGTTGATGTATAGCAACGAAACCGGCGATACACCACATATTACACTTACCGTCACAGAAAAGAAAGTGTAAAACTACAACAGTTGGAATCCGCAATCTTTTTAGACATCTCATGCCTAACCAAATGAATTCCTTAGACATCGCATGCCTAACAATTATAAACCCCGCATTTTAGTCTCGATCTCGAAAACACTTTTCAATATCTAGTCGGGCAATTCAACAAGATTCCCGACATCCTGATCGAATGCTCGTCGCAAACTTTAATAGACGGCCGCACCCCCGAATGCCGTCGACGGAGTGCACTAAGGCGGAACACCGCTGCCGCGAGCATCCGAACGGATGCTTTTGGCGACGGGGTTCTCCTACAGTCACTTGGTCGAGGCTATGGGGCGTGGCTATCTATTAAGTTTATCCGGCGAGTATCCGCGTACGCTACGTGATTGTGACGGACTTTTGATCACCTCAAAATCCCATGGCAACCGATCAAATGAGACTAAACTGTTAGATTTATAACATTCAAATTAGTTATCTCATAACTACTTGTGAATTCCAAATATTGTATCAATTCCAGATAAATAGACAATATTAAACTTTCCGATCGAATAAACAAACACCCAAGATTTCCCAAATAGCTGAACACTTGAGCGTAGTTCAAAAAGTATCCATCACATGCCACAGTACCAATGGTCCAGCCGTAGAAGGGTCAAACCAACGCCTCACATGTGGCAACGCCGTACTGCCCCAAACTCAAAGGTTTAGAGGCGGTTCAAACGATCACATAATCGAGTTAAGGTTTGTGTTCTTCTAGAGGGTCCACCGCGTTACTTGCACAACTATGAATGTTCTTTAATTAAGGAAAAAATTCAACACTTGGAAATTTTCTCCAGGGGAAAAAGTGAGTTGTTGATATCCGTTCGAACTTTTTAACACGTTCTAAATTACCCGGAAAAACTTAAACGAAGTTAAACTTTCCGATCGAATCAACGAATACAAAAGATCTCCAGAAAACTCAACACTTGAGTAAAATTAAAAATTCCCAGAAACATGCTGAAATACCTATGGATATTACTGTCAAAATTCTAACCCTAATACCCCTGTACGGCCGCGGAACCGCCGCGCAAGGCATCGCATTGCCGCGGTTCCGTGGCGCTTTAAGGGGATTAGTAGTTCGTTTTTCACAGTAATCCTTAGAATTCCCTGCTTAATTTTCTTAGTATTTTTAATACAGAAAAAAAAAACATTTTAAAAAATTTCCAGAGAGGGGGTAAAACACGATGTTTCGGGGTTCGATCGAACTTTTAACTTCGTATACACGTCGCCTAATATTCTAGCTAGGCTCTGATACCACTGTAGGGTTACTGGGCACTTTCACAAGGGTTTATAAGGTATCAACCATGCCCGATTTAAAATTTAGAAGTGCCGAACAACCTAAAGCGAGGATCTTTGCTAGATAATTAGGGTTAAACATGCAAGTAAACAACTTTACTTCTAAGAGTTAGGGATTACAACCTTTGTAGTTCGTTCTTTCACTTCTAAAGCTCCGTGTTGAGGTCTCTTCGCTGCGATCATCGAGTACCCGG
The DNA here is from genome assembly GCA_030015575.1 of Agapanthus africanus. NCBI lineage: Eukaryota > Viridiplantae > Streptophyta > Magnoliopsida > Asparagales > Amaryllidaceae > Agapanthus > Agapanthus africanus. The sequence continues at coordinate 60,267,154 of CM057338.1, forward strand.
ACTCTAGAGAGGCTCCATGAAGAGAAAGATGCAAGCTTACTTCCGATCTTCAATAATTAAGATGATCTATCTTGAAGAAACTCAAACCCAAGCTCTTACTTTGCTAATCAAGTATTAACAAAGCAAACACCCTAACCTAAGAGGAAAGAATAGATGAGGATGATGAAGTAGGAATATAGCTCTCATTTGTTTTCAATTTCTCACTCATTTGAAAAAGCTAGAAAGCTTTTCTCAAAAGAAGAAGAAGAAGAAGATTACTTTGTGATGAATAATGAAATCATTAGTTATGGTTACCAATCAACCCTTGGTTAAGAAACAAAAGACTTAACCATTGTATAGAATAAACCATGGTAAAGGGTTTGGGTTGGATTAAGTAAATATTTTCAAAATATCATAACAAAATATCTATGCTTAAAACAAAACATAAAGTTTCTAGAAGCTTCATGAAAGTGCTAACCCAAATCAAACCCTAATCATATTTAATCTCTACAAATCATGCTGCATTAGTAATCATAACTTGTTACAATATTATATATCACATATACAATATTTATTATAACAAAATAAAAATAATACAATTAACATATATCACATATATATCAATGTATTACCCGAGTGAGAAAAAGAATCTTTAAGTGAGCTTATATTAGTTAATGTAATTTAATATATCAAATATATAATTATACATTAAATTATCGAATCAACACATGATCCGATAATCCGGCTATTTCACAAATAACCGACTAATATAATCTGTATCAGTTCATCGAATCAACACTTGATCCGATGACCCAGCTATATCTCATATATCCGGCCGATATCTCATATCGCAAGAATCTAATACGGTATCGCATACACGTATTATTCCCGGTCACGCACATATCACATATGTGCTCCTACTCCATTTTTCCTGAGCCAAGAAACCTCTGTGTAGAACTCTAAAGAATCATCAATACGCCAGCAGTAGGTGATGATCATATCAAACACCCACAAGCTGCAAGCGGTCAGCTAAACGTAACAGCCACCCAGGTGTTGAGCAATCAGAAGATCAACAAGCAAGCCTGTACTTTCTCCTGTAAATTCAATTAGTAACACTCCCGGTCTCTTCGTCTGATATGTCGCATATCTCGCCTAGGGGTAGTAAACGTCAGACCCCAATAGTTTGATAAGTCGTGTCGATATGAGGTCCATAACAGTTCGAGAAACTACTGATAATACTTACCAGTAAATCTCAGCAACCCTGCCCAGGGATTTCTAGGTTATAGCCAATTGAACACAGTGCAACATCAACTCCCTATACCAGGAGAGACGAAACCCTTCCTATCGCTCATTGCCTTCATGTGATTCGGGACTGTACCCAAAAGCCACTTTTTTGCACGCCCTCTTGGACGTGGTATGATGGAAATCAAAGCACAGTGGGAATCACACAAGACTCTATCACGATCTCGGGTCTACAGACTAACCTGTACCAGTGTCACCATAGAACTGCCATCTGACGTGAGGTATAATACCATCTGAGAGTTCTCGGCGAGTCCGTCCAGTGTACCCAGTCTCCACTGAGCACCCGTATACCTTCTCTGATGTCAAACACCAATGGATATAGGATCATCCATCGCCCATCATATGGGTCAAGAAGCGCATACGCTAGTCTACTCTGGAGTATCGATGCCCTATCTCGGTACTCCCATGACTAGGAACATTTAAAAGATGTACTTGGTGACTACACTGTCCCCACTAGTATGATCTGCATCATAGTCCTGGTAGTCAAGTACTCATCCTAAGGGCTTTATCAACATGTGACATAGAGACAATCAGAGTACATGTTAAGATAAAGAGTAACCAGATAGCATACTATCATGACGTGCAAGAAAGTCCTCCCTATATATGTCCAAGCATCCACTACAATATACAACGTATGTACAGGAATGACCTCTAGGGCATACATATAACTAACAGCATCGTGGCTTTCGGTTAGGAGTGTCCTGCACTTCACTCGATGACAAAAGAGTTTTGATTCCGTCACTGGGAGTTTGCTCTTGGGTAAATGTTTGTCTCACTAAAATTGTTTTTGTAGCCGTATTCTTTTGCTTTGCGTCATGATATTTGATTAGGAATATCCTGCACCTCATTCGATGAGGAAAGAGTCTAGATCCCTTCACGAGGAGTTCACTCTTGAGTAAAAGTCTACGCGCCTATAAACTTTCAAAACCACTCGGTTGTTACGATGAGATCAAGTTCATTACGTTGATAGTTTTCTTCAAAACCAGCCATAACATTCTATCATTTCAGGAAGTAGAGTATTTAGTATTCATACTGCGTTTGTTGACTCCATCAAAGCGTAGTGTATGGTAGCTAAATGATGTCTTCCTACTTGCATGTGATGCGATTAGTTAGGATAGTCATACGTCTTGTTGACTCCATAAGGATGGTGTGGATGGATCTAAATCAATCACAAAATAACGGGTTGAACTTGACTAGCGTCTTATAGTTTGTTGACTTCTTCAAGTTCATAAGCCGTTAGGGGTAAAAACCACTATCGGGAGTTTCAAGTGTTGAAACTTGTAATGAGATTGCATACCTTCTCTATAGTGTGGGGTGACTTATTGACTCCGTCAGGGTTATAACTCCATGATAGGTTGGGTCTCGATTCCTACTATGAGTAATAGTTATTCCTGGAAGATTTTCTATACGAAATCCCGGCTAGTTCTACTTTTAAGGTTTGAAGGAGAATTTGACAGAACAGTGGGAGCCATCCTGATTAGATAAATATACCAATCTAATATAGGTTATTATGCACGTTGAGTGTTTCTTTTCTCTCTCTGTGGCAGCGACTTTGGACTGACCTTACTAAGACTTTTTAACCATATTGACCGACCTTTTTACAAAATCGATAGCTTTAGAATTTCTGAATTGCCCTAATTCACGACATAGTCGCATATGTCCTTACCTATCTTACTTCCCATTCTACTAACTCTAGAACTCTCTGTATTCGATACAGAGATCCATATTGTTTGGAAGACCATCATATAGTTAGATACGAACTCGATGAAATTGTTTCAGTCCGAGAATGGCCACTAGTTCTGGATTAGATGAATAGTTCGTTTGTCTATGCCTTCTACCTTATCTCAAGTTCGAGAGCTCCTTACATATTAGGAGAGTATATTGAATAGTCTTCTTCCAATCTTAAAGCTGGTGCTGAAAGAATGGAAAGAAGAAAACCAACCAGTATAAGTTCGGTATACAGGAAAGTAAGATAGAGAGCTATCAAAAGGGGTTGAAGTATGAAGAATGGAAATTACGACTGTTGTCATGAGCCTGGGCAATAAAAAAGGCAATACTATGAATACCCGACAAATCCCCTGAAACATTTTGATGTTTCGGATTTCCTGTGTATGTCTGTATCTTGGAAAACTGTTTCTCAATATACTCTAATTCTAGGGTATATAGATATAGGATTAAAATCTCACATCTATAGGGTGTTACAGATAATAAGAAGTTGCAGAGAATTGAGATTGGTTGATTTTATTCTCAATATTGGTTTTCAGAACAATTGTTTCCATTGAGGAAAATAATCAGGTTTTGCCTAAACGACTAACTTTTGGTCTTTTTTAACCAAAAGAATGTTTTTCAATTAACAGCACTGTAGAGTGTTTCTGTAACATTCCAAAATAATAAAATATTATTTTTAGGAATTTTTATAATTTAATATTATTTTATTGATTATTTTAATATTAAATTTATAATTAAATATCGATAAATGGGAAAAATTTGGAAAAATTATGGAAAATTCTAAAATAGGTTATTTTATGGAATTATGCCATTTTAAAGTTTTTATGAGCATTTATTTGCTAATTTAGTACTAATCGCGATTAAAAATCGCTAATCGGGTTTTTTGCAAGTTTGTGCAAAACATGCACATATCTTGTTTTCTACACTTGTGCATTTTCTATCATGTTACTTTTTGGGTTACTATTTGAGTGAGAAGAAAAGGAAAAGAAAAGAAAAAGGGATTAAAGAAATAGGTATGGTGAGAGAGAGGGTAGGTGAGAGTGTTGACTTGGCCATTCCCTCTTGTTTTCTCCTCTCATTTCTCCCCCCTCTTCCATGAGCTGCTGCTGCTCCTGCTTCCCTCCTCTTCCTCCACCTTCAAACCCCCATTTCTCCATGAAATTCACCCCAAAACCCCATATCGCTTTCACGAAAATTGTACACAAGCTCACAAGCATGTCTTTGGACCAAGAAAGTAGTCATTTTGGCGCTGTTGAGGATTCATGAGGGTATTATGAGGTAATTTCTTCACAATTAGAGTGTTATTGCTTGTGCTTAAGCTTCAATTCAAGTTTCATATCGATATCGTATAATTTGGTGTATTTTGGACCAACTTAGAGAGGGTTAGGGTAAAGTTGAGATGTGGCTTTGTAATTGGACTTAAATGGTGACCTTAGACCCTATATTGGCTAGAACCCTGACCTAGCACAACCTGAAACCCAAAAAAATACGGAATTACGGGACTTTCATGTCGGTTTGTGTGATCTATGAAGGTGTTCTAGAATCTGGAGCAACCCGGGGGCACCAAAAATAAAATTGAGCTGACAGTGAGTCGTGCAGGCACCTAGGAAGCTACCACCAAGACCCGAGCCCCTAACTCAAACCTACGGCCTCAAATTTAATCATTCTGGCCGCAATTAGCGGCCAGATTAGAAGTGAATCGGTCAATTTTTGTTCCAGGGCTCATTTTGCACTAAATTAAACCCCCCTATATGCAGTTTTGGCTAATTGTCATCTAGGGAAAATCTGGGAGCATTTTGGTGTGTTTTAGGCAGTGTTTTCCGTATTTTTAAATGCACTTTCTTGATATTTGGATTTGTATTTGGTTGTCGGGTGTTCGTACATCGACAACAGGGGTTGTTTGTTGGATTTGCATGTTTGGGCCATAGGTTCAAACCTATGAGCACACTGTGCGCTGTATCGGTTTTCTGCCTTGATTTTCATACGCATTGCTATGGTTGATCATTGTAGGTACCTTCACGTGGATTCCGAGACGATGCAGAAGATGATGGAGACATCGACACCGACACACTGAGTGCAGGTGAGTAGATTTATATCTACGGGGAGAAGTCGGGTGGATGGCGTATAGCACCCCCGCAGTTCGTGGTGATGTATACGGACATGTATACACACATATATATATTGTTTATATATTGTTTGAGTTATTGATGATAAATATGGATATTTGGTGTTCTTGGATGATTGAGTGTCGCGAAGCCCTAGAGTAGCGGTCGCACCACACTTGCACACACCCACCCATACTTGCATACTTTCTTCTTTCTTTTGTGCTTATTCGGGAATATATAGTTATGTGTTCACATAGGTATGGGACTGTGTGTTCACATACGGATTTGAGGATAGTACTTGGGATTTATGATGAGTCGATGAGATTTGATTTGAGGGCGTGAGATCGGTGATATAGCAGGGTTCGTATTTGAGATACGACATGACGTTGTAGCGGGTCCTTGACGTAGTTTTTACACACGTGCATGCATACTTAGGCGATATCAGTATTGTACTAGACGTAGATCAGTATCAGATCATGATATTGATAAAGAGGATACCAGGTGAATAGTATGATGAATGTGATTTTGACCCGTACCAAGAATTAGGGGATGCCGTACGACGGATTTACGTACGAGCTATATCTTGATGATTGATCCGCACTCTTGACTTGGGATATCTGATTATAGATATGGTATCGGATATGATATTATTGAGGCGGGATCACCGACTAATATATGTACAGGTATGTATATGTATCGACTCAGACGTTAGGCGGTTTCCTTACCTGTAGTCCAGCTTATTAGCTTAGCCCTTTAGTTTGGTTTAGTTGTTAGATTAGATTCGATTCTTACCTATTTCAAAGCTTACGAATCATGCGTATTTTAAAAGACAGGTCAAGGGATTCTACGGATATTTCAAAAACGTATCTTTTCTTAAAAACACCGTAGCCCCTATTTTCAAAACCCCATGATTCGTGTTATTTCAAAAGGCACCATTTGTAGGACTTATATTAGATTAGTGCAGATTAGTTATAGTTGCGTCTAGTATTCAACTCCCGCTCATTTTTACTGTTCGCTCCGCATCGCATACTTATATTATAATTTCTTATTGCATTATTAATATCATGCTGTTAGGACACCAGCACCATTACCGATGACGCGTATGTACCACGTACACTTACTTGCCGGCTCACACACATCTTTATCGGTAATTGACATGTCACGAACACTTTAGAAAATACTATTTCATTTGACATAGGTTGTTATCTAATAGTTTAGACATGATATTAGTGTACTTGCCTTATATGCTAGTTAGACATTGTAGTTATTGCCTACTACTTCATGCATGTTATTATTCACTGTTGTGTCGCATTCATGGATTCTCATGCCTATATTCACTGTTTACATGCTATTGATGACTTAGATTCGGATTTCATGAGATTTCTTGGATTTGGAGGAAGACCGCAAAAACATAAATAAACTTTTTCTCCCTTCTAAAATAAAAAGTGCGGTTTTTCCATGATGTATGAGTCGTCCACCATGAGTTTGCTGATGGATTTCGAGACCCGATTCGAGGAGTGGAGGAACTGTTTCGGGTACATGGTGGGCCCGGTGCGGTACCCCGGGGCAAGAGGAATGTGTTGTTGACGTTGAGCCCGGCAGGGGAGCACTACCGACCGGTGATATTACCCGACGCGTCGGATATCCGGAGGATACCGTCGTGGTCTTGAGATGGATGGTAGGGGCCGGTCTGGATTGACGGCACCCTAGATATTGTGATTGAGATATCGAGATATTTGGACACTTGTTTTGTGTCGATACTGGGCACTGTTTTATGCTGATTTCATTTATGGTACCTCACTTTTAAAATACAGAAATTTCACTGATATATGAAAGCAGTTTTCGTCAGTACATGCATTCTGTTCCATACATTCATACCTCATTCATATGATATATTGCTACCCTTGGGCACTGACACGGGAACATGGGATAACACTCGGGTTAGATATTTACCCTAGCCTTGTTATAGGCTGCTGGTTATATATATTTGAGGATGTATATTGATCGTATGACCTAGGATTGCGTCATACATGCGATTTCTATTCGTAGATGTTTTTCTATTCACGAGTTGGCAACTCACCCCCGTTGTGCCCCAGTTTCTTGCAGGTTTGCCGTACAGGTTTCATTACGGCTTGCGGGCATAGTTTCCTTCGAGTGATTTGCTAGTAAGTGGGTTTACTTGTATTGTACCCCCATTATATATCTTGTATATTATTATTCTGTTGTATCTAGAAGTTCCATCAACCAAACATGTAATTATTTCAGAGATAGAGACCAGTGTTGTTTATTCTATCGACCTTAGAGTCGCGCGTTGTATTTATACGAATTTCATGCTGTTTTGAGTTTCCTTTTTTGTTGTGATCCTCGCATTTTGGCGTTGTATATTATATTGTTGTGTGGTTGTGGCCGTCGTTTGACGAAGAGCTAGCTCCCGCTTGGGGATGCCTTTATTTGATTTCGTATACTATTCATGCTGTATTCCGTTTGGGGGCCTGTATTTACAAAGCAGACTCTGCCGAAATTTCCAGGAAATATTTGATGTTTTTATAAAACGCATAATTCGGCTTATGCTATTAAAACTTCTTGATTTAAATTGGTTTTCCTACACACTACTACTTTTCTTGGTTTGGATTTCTGGGTTTTCGGCTTACTTAGAATACGTACGCCTTGAGACGTTCGTAGTTTAAGTGCCGGTCATATTCCGTACTTTCGGGACGTGACAAAGTTGGTATCAGAGCGTTAGGTTTTACCTTCGGAGCGTAGGATGACCCTTGGTTGATGGAATAGGTGACTAAAGTAGAATGACGTACCGTGGGTATGTTCCGCGGCATATTTACGACACGCCACTCCACTTAAGGAGCCTTAGGATGTACATTTCTTTGCTCAGTATCATATTCATTCCTGATCTAGCTACATCGGTACCAGTTATGGTTTTGCCGCCACGATTACGGGCAAGAAGAGCTACGGCTAGAGTTGCAGTCAGCATGAGCTCGTTACGAAACGAGTACTGACCATTGCGTGATTCGGGCGACACACGATTGTAGAGATGTGTCTTTTGGATTGTGTTTTTGCACCACGAGCGTTGGATGGATCGCTGTATGAGACTTCTCGGACGTGCAGATTAGCACCAGAGGATTGAGCCACTGACAGAGGCCAGCCAGACTTTGATGACCGTTGATGTGTGGCTTATTCATGATGATTGAGACACGGTTCAGCATGCAGACGAGTGAGCCAGTTATTGCTGCGAACGACGAGATATCGCCCTAGATGTTGGAGTTATTGCAGTACAAGTTGTACTAAGAGATGATAGAAGGTCGCTAGTCATCGAGGATGAATGACTAGGACATGTGGATCGTTCGCCTACCCCGATGCGAGGTCATCAGATAGATTGATTCCAGCTAGAGATGACTTCATGCGAAGACATTGGGAGTCGACAGAGACGATCGAATGTCAGAAACCTATTATTCCAAGTTTAAAGTAGTCGGAAAGACATGCAGGCAATTCTATGGTCCCTCTAGAAGAATGAAACCCTAACTCGACTTAATGACCGTGTGAAAGCCTTTGAACCTTCGGTTTTGCGGCAGTTCTACGGCGCCATTAGTGAGGCTTGGGTTTGCCCTTCTACGGCTGGACCACCGATGCTGTGGTATGTACTCGATACTATTAAACTGTGCCTAAGATGTTGAGCTCTTGGGGGATTATGAGGTTTTGACGACTCGATTGGATGGCTCGACTTAATTCGGATGCTAGGTGGTGAGATGCATTTCTTGGGAGACTTCCGATACGAGGATAGCCGTTGGAGCTCAGTCCTTGCAGCCACGACGAGACGAGTCCGAAGCGGTCGACCTTAGAGAAAGGTGGAGTAAGTGGTTCGTACGAGATCTTGATAAGATGACGTTCTACTCCGCCGACATCAGAGATGCGATACGCATGCCGAGGCATTGTACTTGGATATACCTTCCAGAAGGAGTCACGGTGAGTATGCGGCTGTTCCGGAACAAGAAACAGATATAGTAAAGTACGATGACTTCCGGACAGTTAGGCAGAGACGAGACTTGGAAGAGACCTTGAGCAGGATTCCTTCCAGGATACTGCTGCAATGATATTTGCACCCAGGATTAGATGTGTCATGTGCATTCAGAGAGCCAGAGGCCGACGCCAGTGACATGCTGCTTGACGAGTGGTTGCGATGATTGACCGAGAGATGACCAGAGAAGTGCCAGAACGGGATCATCCCCGTTAGCACACCTGACATGGCCGATTAGCCGATGGACCGAGAGATTGGTAATTCACAGCGAAGGCCTTGACCAAAGAGTGGTCATTGTTACGCACACCAGCAGGCCAGAATTCATGATCATCGACGAGACGTCCCACTAGTGACCGCGACAGTTGGCCCAAGATTCTTGGAGGATGCGCTTGAGCGGTACTATTCCGTCATTATTGATTTCGATGTTTTGGGTGATTTATTCGCATGATTTGATTTTGATGATTGAGGATTTACGATCTTTGCACGGTGTTGCACTTGATATCGTTTTCATGCTTTGGTTTCACATGCTTGTGATTTTACGGTTTTAGACATTTGAGTTGATTTTGTGCGTATGTACGCACACGATTGGTTCCTGCACTCTGTATAGTTTATATATGCTTGCAGTGCAGTGATACGCCTTTTGTGCAAATTAGATGCACTGGACTTCGGTTTCGATTGTGATACTCGATATTTGTTTTGTGCACCTTGTGCACCTGATTGGAGTTTGCGCGTGTTCGACACTCGATATTGGATTTCATGATTTCATGCATGATGGATGCACCGGGTTGGGATTTTTAGCGCATGTTGGGCGTCTGCTATGAGATGCGATTTGGTGCACACCAGATGCACTAAATCGGAATTTTCGTGCATGTCAGATGCACCTGATTTTGCGGTCAGGAACACACGATGCCTATGACCAAAGTTGTGTGCACAACCGTTGCACCTTGATGTTGTTTTTGTGCACATTCATGGATTTTGATCTCCGTGCGCACCAGACGCACAGGGTTTTCATATGCACTTTTTGGGACCGATTTCTTATGAAGCAGTACATTTTCATGATATTGCGATTGGTTTTCGTACTAAGCAGGACTGATTGGATGACAGTGCCTGGATATATTTTGCATGCATTGATAGATTTCAAAGGGATTTTCAAAAGCGAGCTATAGTCTCATTATTTACATACGTGTCTGATATGCCACGAAAACGTTTAAAACAGGGAACCCTTCCAAATTGTTTTCAAAAACGACGGATCGTGCATACTAAACAAAAGATATATAAGTATATGGCTATTTTCTGATAAAGACGTCCGCCACTGTGCAGTGTTATGTGCATCGCACAGCAACTTAAAAAGATTTGGCATGCATTTACTTCAGATATTTACGTGTATAGTTTCGAGTTGTATCATATTGGTTTTGTATTGGATTTGACATTTGTGTCTTTACCATGACTCCGATGATTGCGGGATGCTTGACGGAGTTTTGTTTTTGAGTTATCTTCTCATTACTCATGCGCATGCATCGCGCTATGATGCGTTTTATGTATTGATGCTTTCGGAGCCCCGACGACTTGGACTTCTTATTGAAATGTTTTAGAAATTGGGGGTTTAAATATAAATTCGGGGACCGAATTTCTTTAAGGGGGGAAGATTGTAACATTCCAAAATAATAAAATATTATTTTTAGGAACTTTTATAATTTAATATTATTTTATTGATTATTTTAATATTAAATTTATAATTAAATATCGATAAATGGGAAAAATTTGGAAAAATTATGGAAAATTATAAAATAGGGTATTTTATGGAATTATGACATTTTAAAGTTTTTATGAGCATTTATTTGCTAATTTAGTACTAATCGCGATTAAAAATCGCTAATCGGGTTTTTTGCAAGTTTGTGCAAAACATGCACATATCTTGTTTTCTACACTTGTGCATTTTCTATCATGTTACTTTTTGGGTTACTATTTGAGTGAGAAGAAAAGGAAAAGAAAAGAAAAAGGGATTAAAGAAATAGGTATGGTGAGAGAGAGGGTAGGTGAGAGTGTTGACTTGGCCATTCCCTCTTGTTTTCTCCTCTCATTTCTCCCCCCTCTTCTATGAGCTGCTGCTGCTCCTGCTGCCCTCCTCTTCCTCCACCTTCAAGCCCCCATTTCTCCATGAAATTCACCCCAAAATCCCATATCGCTTTCACGAAAATTGTACACAAGCTCACAAGCATGCCTTTGGACCAAGAAAGTAGTCATTTTGGCACTGTTGAGGATTCATGAGGGTATTATGAGGTAATTTCTTCACAATTAGAGTGTTATTGCTTGTGCTTAAGCTTCAATTCAAGTTTCATATCGATATCGTGTAATTTTGTGTATTTTGGACCAACTTAGAGAGGGTTAGGGTAAAGTTGAGATGTGGCTTTGTATTTGGACTTAAATGGTGACCTTAGACCCTATATTGACTAGAACCCTGACCTAGCACAACCTGAAACCCAAAAAAAAAATACGGAATTACGGGACTTTCATGTCGGTTTGTGTGATCTATGAAGGTGTTCTGGAATCTTGAGTAACCCGGGGGCACCAAAAATAAAATTGAGATGACAGTGAGTCGTGCAGGCACCTAGGAAGCTACCACCAAGATCCGAGCCCCTAACTCAAACCTACGGCCATAAATTTAATCATTCTGGCCGCAATTTGCGGCTAGAGTAGAAGTGAATCGGTCAATTTTTATTCCAGGGCTCATTTTGCACTAAATTAGACCCCCCCTATATGCAGTTTTGGCTAATTGTCATCTAGGGAAAATCTGGGAGCATTTTGGTGTGTTTTAAGCAGTGTTTTCCGTATTTTTAAATGCACTTTCTTGATATTTGGATTTGTATTTGGTTGTCGGGTGTTCGTACATCGACAATAGGGGTTGTTTGTTGGATTTGCATGTTTGGGCCATAGGTTCAAACCTATGAGCACACTGTGCGCTGTATCGGTTTTCTGCCTTGATTTTCATACGCATTGCTATGGTTGATCATTGTAGGTACCTTCACGTGGATTCCGAGACGATGCAGAAGATGATGGAGACATCGACACCGACACACTGAGTGCAGGTGAGTAGATTTATATCTACGGGGAGAAGTCAGGTGGATGGCGTATAGCACCACCGCAGTTCGTGGTGATGTATACGGACACGTATACACACATATATATATTGTTTATATATTGTTTGAGTTATTGATGATAAATATGGATATTTGGTGTTCTTGGATGATTGAGTGTCGCGAAACCCTAGAGTAGCGGTCGCACCACACTTGCACACACCCACCCATACTTGCATACTTTCTTCTTTCTTTTGTGCTTATTCGGGAATATATAGTTATGTGTTCACATAGGTATGGGACTGTGTGTTCACATACAGATTTGAGAATAGTACTTGGGATTTATGATGAGTCGTTGAGATTTGATTTGAGGCCATGAGATCGGTGATATAGCAGGGTTCGTATTTGAGATACGACATGACGTTGTAGCGGGTCCTTGACGTAGTTTTTACACACGTGCATGCATACTTAGGCGATATCAGTATTGTACTAGACGTAGATCAGTATCAGATCATGATATTGATAAAGAGGATACCAGGTGAATAGTATGATGAATGTGATTTTGACCCGAACCCAGAATTAGGGGATGCCGTACGACGGATTTACGTACGAGCTATATCTTGATGATTGATCCGCACTCTTGACTTGGGATGTCTGATTATTGATATGGTATCGGATATGATATTATTGAGGCGGGATCACCGACTAATATATATACAAGTATGTATATGTATCGACTCAGATGTTAGGCGGTTTCCTTACCTGTAGTCCAGCTTGTTAGCTTAGCCCTTTAATTTAGTTTAGTTGTTAGATTAGATTCGATTCTTACCTATTTCAAAGCTTACGAATCATGCGTATTTTAAAAGACGGGTCAAGGGATTCTACGGATATTTCAAAAACGTATCTTTTCTTAAAAACACCGTAGCCCCTATTTTCAAAACCCCATGATTCGTGTTATTTCAAAAGGCACCATTTGTAGGACTTATATTAGATTAGTGCAGATTAGTTATAGTTGCGTCTAGTATTCAGCACCCGCTCATTTTTACTGTTCGCTCCGCATCGCATACTTATATTATAATTTCTTATTGCATTATTAATATCATGCTGTTAGGACATCAGCACCATTACCGATGACGCGTATGTACCACGTACACTTACTTGCCGGCTCACACACATCTTCATCGGTAATTGACATGTCACGAACACTTTAGAAAATACTATTTCATTTGACATAGGTTGTTAGCTAATAGTTTAGACATGATATTAGTGTACTTTCCTTATATGCTAGTTAGACATTGTAGTTATTGCCTACTACTTCATGCATGTTATTATTCACTGTTGTGTCGCATTCATGGATTCTCATGCCTATATTCACTGTTTACATGCTATTGATGACTTGGATTCGGATTTCATGAGATTTCTTGGATTTGGAGGAAGACCGCAAAAACATAAATAAACCTTTTCTCCCTTTTAAAATAAAAAGTGCGGTTTTTCCATGATGTATGAGTCGTCTACCATGAGTTTGCTGATGAATTTCGAGACCCAATTCGAGGAGTGGAGGAATCGTTTCGGGTACATGGTGGGCCCGGTGCGGTACCCCGGGGCAAGAGGAATGTGTTGTTGACGTTGAGCCCGGCAGGGGAGCACTACCGACCGGTGATATTACCCGACGCGTCGGATATCCGGAGGATACCGTCGTGGTCTTGAGATGGATGGTAGGGGCCGGTCTGGATTGACGACGCCTTATATATTGTGATTGAGATATCGAGATATTTGGACACTTGTTTTGTGTCGATACTGGGCACTGTTTTATGCTGATTTCATTTATGGTACCTCACTTTTAAAATACAGAAATCTCACTGATTTATGAAAGCAGTTTTCGTCAGTACATGCATTCTGTTCCATGCATTCATACCTCATTCATATGATATATTGCTACCCTTGGGCACTGACACGGGAACATGAGATTACACTCGGGTTAGATATTTACCCTAGCCTTGTTATAGGCTGCTGGTTATATATATTTGAGGATGTATATTGATCGTATGACCTAGGATTGCGTCATACATGCGATTTCTATTCGTAGATGTTTTTCTATTCACGAGTTGGCAACTCACCCCCGTTGTGCCCCAGTTTCTTGCAGGTTTGCGTACAGGTTTCATTACGGCTTGCGGGCATAGTTTCCTTCGGGTGATTTGCTAGTAGGTGGGTTTACTTGTATCGTACCCCCATTATATATCTTGTATATTATTATTCTGTTGTATCTAGAAGTTCCATCAACCAAACATGTAATTATTTCAGAGATAGATACCAGTGTTGTTTATTCTATCGACCTTAGAGTCGCGCGTTGTATTTATACGAATTTCATGCTGTTTTGAGTTTCCTTTTTTTGTTGTGATCCTCGCCTTTCGGCGTTGTATATTATATTGTTGTGTGGTTGTGGCCGTCGTTTGACGAAGAGCTAGCTCCCGCTTGGGGATGCCTTTATTTGATTTCGTATACTATTCATGCTGTATTCCGTTTGGGGGCCTGTATTTACAAAGGAGACTCTGCCGAAATTTCCAGGAAATATTTGATGTTTTTATAAAACGCATAATTCGGCTTATGCTATTAAAACTTCTTGATTTAAATTGGTTTTCCTACACTCAACTACTTTTCTTGGTTTGGATTTCTGGGTTTTCGGCTTACTTAGAATACGTACGCCTTGAGACGTTCGTAGTTTAAGTGCCGTTCATATTCCGTACTTTCGGGACGTGACAGTTTCTCGTCACTCTATTGAGATAGGAATGCGCGTCGCTTGTCAGGCATCGTACAGATTCCTCCTGCTTAGAGTAGGCTGTGATTTATTGATTATGGGGATCCAAATCTCCGGCAGCCGTGGACTAAACCGCCGTTAATTATCCTCTCTTTTCGAGCGAAGGAAGCTCCGATTGATGAGTCAAACTGGTCATGTGAACTCAATATAAGGTGTTGGTATTTATCAAAAAAAATTATAGGGATATGTTCATTTAATATCTTTTATTTATTCCATTTGTGACAAAAGATTTTCTTTCTTTCTTCAAAGAAACACATTTTTTTAATTTAATTTAATTTTGTTTTGTTTTATTTTATTCATTTTTTCTGTTTTTTTTTTGTTTTTTTTAAAAAGGGGGAAGCTCACGTATGGGGGGGGAGTGGGGGCTCCAACTCATGTGTGGGAGAGTGGGGGCTCTCCCACTCAGTAGGAGCCCCCTCTCCCCTCACTCACGTAGGTGGGAGCTCCCACTTAGTGCGAGCTCCCCCTTCACATGAGGGAAAGGGAACTACCTCATGTGGGGGGAGGTGAGAGGCGGCGAAAAAGGAGGACACGTGCTCTCGGATTTGGAGTTGAACTCCTAAAATAAGTTTTTATTATGGAGTTAAACTCTAAAATTTTTAAATGGAGTTAAAGTTCTCGAGAAATTTTTATTATGGAGTTAAACTCCAAAAAAATTTAAAATATGGAGTTGAACTCCCAAAATATTTTAATGGAGTTAAACTCCAAAAGATTTTTAAATGGAGTTAAATTCCCAGAGAAATTTTTATTATTGAGTTGAACTCCAAAAAATCTTAAAACGTGGAGTTGAACTCCCCGATTTTTTTTAATGTGATTAAAGTACCAAAAGAATTTTAATTATGGAGTTAAACTTAAAAGATTTTAGATGGAGTTAAACTCCCAGAGAAATTTTTATTATGGAGTTAAACTCCAAAAGATCTTAAAACGTAGAGTTGAACTCCCAAAATTTTTTAATAGAGATAAACTCCCAAAAGAATTTTTATTATAGAATTAAACTCCAAAAGTTTTTTAGATGGAATTAAGCTCCTAGAGAAATTTTTATTATGGAGTTGAACTCCAAAGGATCTTAGAACGTGGAGTTGAACTCCCAATTTTTTTTAATTGAGTTAAACTCTCAAAAGAATTTTTATTATGGTGTCAAACTCTAAAAGATTTTAAAATGGAGTTAAACCCCCAGAGAAATTTTTATTATAGAGTTAAACTCCAAAAGATTTTAAAATGCGGAGTTGAACTCCAAATTTTTTTTAATGGAGTTAAACTCACAAATTTTTTTATTATGGAGTTAAACTTCAAAAGATTTCCTCCTTTCTTTTCCTCCTTTCTTTTTTGAGAAGAAACCCAAATGGGTCATCTAAAACTCCGAGATTTGGATCTTGGGTTATGAAAAGAGATCTCTTTTCTTCTCTTGACGGAGCTTTCTGAGGTGGTTTTCCCTTCTTCTCCCTTTCTCAAATTGGATCTTGAGGAGGAAGAAAAAGATAGCAAAAATCTTCTCTTTTTGGAATTTGACGTGAGAGTTAAACTCTCTTTCAATAGGTTTATAATGAAACTTTACTTAGTTTTGAGAAAAAGAGAGCTAAACTCTTGATTTAATTGGAAATGAAGAGAAAACGGAAGAACTTGAGAAATGGAGGATGGAGGAACAAAGCCTAGAGATTTAATAGGAAATGGATTCTTTTTTTTTATTTCTTCATGACGTTGTCGTATATAGGTCTACAAATTTACACATAGCCCCTTGGGCTTTACAAAATGGTATTTTGCACATCCCATATCTCATGTGCTTATTTCTTTTTGCACACGAGACATAAGCTTTACAAAAATTTGGCTTTTTATCTATTTATTTAAATATTACATTTATTTGTTGTAAGTTCTTGGTATGGGACCGGTCTGGGCTTAGTCTCACCTGCTTGGACTTAGGTTTGGGTGTGGGCCAGGCATGGGCTCGAGCGTGGGCCCGGCTTAGATTCGACAGTAGGGCCCGCCTACTTGTCCGCGGTTTGACTTTGATTTTGACCTTTGGTCAATAGAGAGTAAATTTTAACCCTAACAAAGTGCCCTCCATCAATGAATGCACACTACATATATGGGTCGTGTGCATGAAATTGATGGATCTTCTTTCGTGTAATGTGACTTGATTTGGTTCCTGCTTTTGGGAGATAGGCACTGTCTTTTTTACGACATAGACGGTCGATACTTGACGTATCTCCGAAACAGAGTGTCTGATGTTTAACGTTTTCTCGAGACGGAGTGTCGCTGGTTGATATATCTCCAAGACACAGTGTCTTTTTGTTGACGTGTCCCTGATACAGAGTGTCTGTATGACGTTTCTCCGAGACGGAGTGTCACTGCCTGACGTTTCCCTAAGACGGAGTATATGTTTGACGTTACTCCGAGATGGAGTGTCACTGTTTGACGTTTTCCCGAGACAGAGTGTCGCTGGTTGATTTATCTCTGAGATGGAGTGTCTATTTGTTGACGTGTTCCTGGTATGGAGTGTCTATTTGTTGACGTGTTCCTGGCACAGAGTGACTGTTTAACGTTTCCCAGAGACGGGGTGTCGATGTATGACGTATCCCCGAGGCGGAGTGTCTGCAGTTTGACGTATCCCCGGCACGGAGTGTCTGTTTGATGTTTCCCCAAGATGGAGTGTCACATGTTTGACATTTCCCCAAGACGGAGTGTCACTGGTTTTCGTATCCCCGGCATGGAGTATCACTATGTGACGTTTCCTCAAGACGGAGTGTCACTGGTTGACGTATCCCCGGCACGGAGTGTCACTGTGTGATGTTTCCCTAAGAGAGAGTGTCACTGGTTGACGTATCCCCGGCACAGAGTGTCTGTTTGACGTTTCCTCTAGACAGAGTGTCGGTGTATGACATATCCCTGAGGCGGAGTGTCTTCTGTTTGACGTATCTGTTAGTTATATGTATGCCCTAGAGGCCATTACTGTACATGTGATGTATATTATAGTGGATGCTTGGACATATATAGGGAGGACTTTCTTGCTCGACATGATAGTATGCTATCCGGTTGCACTTTATCTTAACATGTACACTTATTGTCTCTCTATTACATGTTGATAAAGCCCTTAGGATGAGTACTTGACTACCAGGATTTTGATGCAGATCATACTAGTGGGGCAGAGGTAGTCGGTAAGTACATCCTTAGATTGTTCCTAGTCGTGAGAGTATCGAGACAGGGAATCGATACTCCAGAGTATACTAGCATATGCGCTTCTAGACCCATGAGATGGGCGATGGATGATCCCATATCCATTGGTGTTTGACATCAGAGAAGGTATACGGGTGCTCAGTGGAGACTGGGTACACTGGACGGACTCGCCGAGAACTCCTAGATGGTATTATACTTATCGTCGGATAGCAGTTCTCTGGTGACACTGGTACAGGTTAGTCTGTAGAGCCAAGATCGTCATAGAGTCTTATGTGATTCCTACTGTGCTTTGATTTCCACCATACCACGGTCAAGAGATCGTGCAAAAAGGTGGTTTTTGGGAACAGTCCTGGGTCATATGGAGGCAATGAGCGATAGGAGGGGTTTCGCCTCTCCCGGTATTAAAAGTTGATGTTGCGCTATGCTCGATTGTCCATAACAGGAAATCCCTGGCCAGGATTGCTAAGATATATTGGTAAGTGTTACCAGTAGTTTCTTAAACCGTTATAGACCTTGAATCGGCATGACTTATCAGGCTATTTAGGTCTGACGTTATACCACCCCCAGGCTGTGATATGTGACATACCAGACGAAAAGACCGGATTGTACGGTAGTGTTACTGATTGGATTCGCAGGAGTATGAGCAGGCTTGCTTGTTGATCTTCTGATCACTCAATACCCCGGTGGCCGTTACGTTTAGCAGACCGCTTGCGGCTTGTGGGTGTTTGATATGATCATCACCTACTGCCGGCGTATTGATGAGTCTTTAGAGTCCTACACAGAGGTTTCCTGGTTCAAGAGAAACGGAGTAGAAGCACATATGTAATATGCGCGGGACCGAGATTAATGCGATATGTGATACCGCATTCTATTCTCGCGACTTGTGATATTGTTCGGTTATATGTGATATAGCCAGGTTATCGGATCAAGTGTTGATACGATAAATTGTTGCATTTGATATTAGTCGGTTATACACACTATAGCCGGATTATTAAATCAAGTGTTGATTTAATAATTTAATGTAGAATTATATATTTGATATATTAAATTATATTAACTAATATTAGCTCACTTAAGCTTTTCTTTTTCTCACATTTGATACACTTAACATATATGTGATATATATTAATTGTTTTCTTTGCACACAAAATATATATGTGATATATATTGTTGTGTCATGCTTGATTACACATGCAACATGTTAATATGAGACTCACACCATGCTAGGTTAAAATTAGGGTTTTATTTGTTTTAAGTAATCCATACATTTGGATAATGAGTCATGGTTCAAAGCTTGTAGAAGCTTGTAGGTTTTATTGACTAAGTCCACTTGTTTGTCTAATTTAAGATATTTGTTAACCCAACCCTTAACCCATAGCCATAGTTTAGTCTCTACAATAGTTAGTGCATGACATACATTTACCATGGTTGTATTTCTAACCTCACTTGATTATTCTTTCATCACTTGCTTCATCTTCTTCTTCCAAAAAGAAAAGAGTTTTCGAGGGTTTGAAAAAGTGATGAAAAATTGTGAGAAAATTAAATCTAAAGTGAGCAAAATTCCTACTTCATCATCCTCTACTACTTTCCATTTAGTATAGGGTGTTTGCTTCACTAATTCTACAATTAGTGAAGAGATAGCTTGGGTTAGTGTCTCCTCGACGTAGATCATCTTCGGGCTCGAAGACTTCGATGCAAGCTTATTCGTTTCTTCATGGGAGCCTCTCTAGACTCCGGGAGTTCATGATCGCAACGAAGGGACTACTACATGGAGCTATTGAAGTGAAGGACCGGTCTACAAAGGTTGTTTTCCTTGTTCACTTTAGATGTAAAGTGTTTACATTATGTTTCGTCGTGTTTTCTAGTAGCGATTCTAGGGTTAGGGTTTACTAGAACGACAAAATTTTAAAATTGGCATGGATGATACCTCCCGAAAACTTGCTACCGCGCTAGACAACCCAACAGTGGTATCAGAGCCATGCTAGAAAATTAGACGATGTTTGCTAGGATTACTAAACCGATACAACTCCGAAACACCCGATACGAAAACTTGGTTTCTGTCGAATTTAAAAAGGTCTTCAAAATTTTTTTTAAACTACTGCAGAATGTTTTATGAGATATGACATGAGCACCAAGAAAATTTGAGGGGGTTTTGTGCAAATATGGCCGGCCACATCAAGAAAAAAACCGGCCTCCTCGGGTCATTTTTTGAGTTTAGGCTTCAAATTTTCAGGGTGTTCCAGTCTCTGGGTTTTGATGTTTCAGGTGTTGTTTGTTTTTGATAAATTTTTATGTGATGTTAACTTTTTGCAAAAGCAATTTGGACTATTTCGTAATTGTAATCCTAACATGTATTCGGGTTATTTAAACGATGTTAAAAATTTCGAACGGATATCAATAACCCAATTTTCCCCCCGCTGTAAATTTTTCATGAGTTGGATTTTTTCCGAGTTTAAAATTTTCAGAAAAACTTGCAAGCGATTCTGTGAACCCTCTAGAAGAACGAAACCCTAACTCGATTATCTGACCGTCAGAACCGCCGTCAAACCCTAGGGTTTGTGGTAGTTCAGCGGTGCCACATGTGAGGCATTGGTTGACCCTTCTACGGCTGGTTCATAGGTGCTGTGGCATGTTTCTGGGTACTTTTTGAACTCCGCTCAAGTGTTGAGCTTCACGGGAAATTTTCGGTGTTTTTTTATTCGATCGAAAAGTTTAACTTCATCTAGCCATCTGTGATTATGATACAATATTTAGAATCCACAAATAGTTATGAGATAACTAGTTTGAATTTTATAAATCTAGCAGTTTAGTCTTATTTGATCGGTTGCCACGGGATTTTGATGTTGATCAAAAGTTCGTCGCAATTACGTAAGTGTACGCGGATACTCGTTGGGTAACCTTATTTGTAAAAACCCCAAACTTTCTGTATAATTTTTTCAAAATTTCAGAAAGGGTTATTTTTGCCTGAGCACAACTTATAAGTTTGTTTTGTTTTTTAATAACAAGAAGGAGCTTGTAGCTCATTGGTAATACCTTGCACTGCTGAACAAACCCACCAGAGTTCAAATTCCATACCCCACATTATTTTTAATATTATTTTCTTTTCAAACTTTTAGAATACTGTCACGACCCGAAAGAGCACGTGACTGGCCCTTGAATCCTATGAAGTCTATAGAACTCCATCTGATCCAAGTAAGCCAAAAGCCCAGAAATCTAAAACCATTTAAGGAGTAAATAGGGAAAACTAGTTTTAAGAGGTAAAGAAAACATGTTTGAAAATCAAGTTTTTAAATAACTAAGCCGAATATGAATTTTTAAAATGTGTAATTTTTCCTGAAAATTTCGGCAGAGTTTCCTTTGTAAAAACACGCCCCGAACGGGGTACAACAAGAATAATATATATAACATGATAAAAGGCATCCCCAAGCGGGAGCTAGCTCTTCGTCAATCGACGGTCACAACCACATAAGCAATAACAATATACAATGCCAAAGGGCGAGGATCTAAACTGAAAAGAAACTCAAAAACAGCCAGAAAACCGCAATACTACAAGCGCGACTCTAAAGTCGAAATAATACAACACTGTTTTCTAAGTCTGAAACAATATACAAGTTTTGGTTGATGGAAATTCTAGATACAATAAATAATACATGAACAATGGCGGATCTGATACAAAAGAACCCACCTATCCAAGCAAGTCACCCATAAGGAAGCAGTGTGCCAGAAATGCCGCTATGGAATCTGTACGGCAAACCTGCAAGAACTGGGGCACAACGGGGGTGAGTTGCCAACTCGTGAATAGAAAGATATCTACAAGCAGAGATCGAATGCATGACCCATCCTAGGTCAAAATGATCAGATATAAATAACCTCAATATGAATAAAGCTGAAGCATGCTAAACTGGCAATGTAACCTCTATATACATGAGTGTAGTACCAAGTGCTTGTGCTAGTGCCTCAGGTAATAGCATGTCATGAATATGAGGTATGATCAATGTAATCAAATCTGTATACACGTGGATCCCGTCCACTCGTCACCCACTGACAATAACCATCATGCAAGTAAATATCATAAACCTGTGCATGGAAAAATGAGGATATAATCCACCCGTGTCCCTCGCGACACATCAAAATCATGGAAACGGAGTGCCCAGCATCGACACTCGAAAACATCATGAAAACTGTGCCCAGCATCGGCACGTAAATCCTCATACATCGGGCTCCGTCAGTCCGGATCGGCCCATGGGCTCTGTCTGCGGTATCGGCCCTCGGCCCCGGCAGTATGCCCAAATCTATCCATCGACTCTGGTCAGTATCCTCCGGATAACCGCCAGGTCCAACCAATCACCGGTAGGTACTCGTCCGCCTCCAGGCTCAATCGGCAAAGCTCATCGATCATCTTGCCGAGGGGAACCATACCGGGTCCACCATGTACCCGCAATCGGCTCGTCCACTCCTCGACTCGGGTTTCACATGTCGCTCTCAGCACCGAGAAAACACATGGTGGACGCACTGAAATATCATATCAAGGGTAACCTGGTTTTTAAAGCAATGACATATTCTCTTTGAAACACCCTCGGTTCCCAAATCCAGAAATATCATAGAAACAACATATCTCAATGCGTATAATCAAAAAGCACGAAGTATGCGACATGTAAAGGAAGGTATGCACATCATCATGTCATGCAAGGATCATATACCGAATGCAATAGTACTACAGTGTAGTGACATGGCAATTATCGATGATGAGTGTGTGAGCCGGCAATAAGTGTACGTGGAACATATGCATCATCGATAATGGTGCTGGTGTCCTAGCAGCATGACTGAATATAACAACAATACAAGCGATGCAATGCAAATAGCATGAATATGCGGAAACTAACAATCAACGCAAAAGTACAGAACCTGCCCCAAAAGATATGTCATGCAACCTTGCCTTTTGAAATAAGACGAATCAGGGCTTTTAGTAAAAAAGGGCTACGGTGTTTTAAGAAAAGATGCATCATTTGAAAATATCCGTATAACCCTTCTGCCTATCTTTAAAATATCCCCGATTCGTTAGTTTGAAATAGGTATGACTCGGTCTAGTCTAATGTCTACTAAGTAATCTAGACAGGAGGGGTATGAAACCACCTAATCTGAGTCAATATATATAGATATGATAGTCGGTGATCTCGCCTCAATAACATGTCGTAAGATTTCCTCGAGTCATGAGTGCGGATCTATCATCAATACCGGCTCGTACGGTAAATCGTCGTACGGCATCCCAATAACTGGGTAGGGATCAATATCACACTATCTCATCACATATCAGGTATCACTATCATCAGATTGCATAATCTGGGGTACTACTCTAAGTCTAGTACAAATCGATACCATCTACAAAAATATGAATGCGGGTAAAGCACATGTCCAAAGGCCCGCTAAAACTATCATATCGCACCTCAAAGACAAACTATGTCACATCGCCGATCTCACGGCCTCACATCAAATATCATCTCAAATCCACGTATCATCCTCAAATCCCGTATATAAACACATAGTCCCATACCCACGTGTAGATATACGCACCATCAATGAAAGAATGTATGCAAGTATGTGTGTAAGTGTATGTGTGAGTGCAACCACTACTCTAGGGTTCGCACTATACTAAACCAATATATTCTTATCAATAATCCTAAACAACGCATAATAATATATACGTGTGTATACGTATTCGTATACATCACCACGGACTGCGGGGGTGCTATACGCCATCCACCCAACTTCTCCCCATAGATATAAATCTACTCACCTGTATTCTGCGTGTCGGTGTCGATAACGCCATGCTCCGTCGCCTCGGAATCCACGTGAAGGTACCTACAGTGATCAACCATAGCAAAGCATATGAAAATCAAGGCAGAAAACCGATACAGCGCACGGTGTGCTCATAGGTTGGAACCTATGGCCCAAATATGCAAATCCAACAAACAACCCCTGTTGTCGATGTATGAACACCCGACAACCAAATACAAATCCAAATACCAAGAAAGTGCATTTAAAAATGCGGAAAACATCGCCTAAAACACCCCAAAATGCCTCCAGATTTTCCCTAGATGACCCTTAGCCAAAACTATATATAGGAGGGGTCTAATCTAGTGCTAAATGAGCCCTGGAACAAAAATGGAACCATTCCCCTCTACTCTGGCCGCAAATTGCGGCCATAATAATGAAATTGGCGGCCACGGTTTGGAGTTAGGGGCTCGGGTCTTGGTGGTAGCTTCCTAGGTGCCTGCACGACTCACTGTTAGCTCAATTTCATTTTTGGTGCCCCCGGGTTGCTCCAGATTCCAAAACACCTTCACAGATCACACAAACCGACATGAAAAGTTCCATAATTCCGTATTTTTGGGTTTCAGGTTGTGCTAGGTCAGGGTCTTGGTCAAAATAGGGTCTAAGGTTACCATTAGAGTCTAATTGCACAGCCACCTCTCAACTTTACCCTAACCCTCTCTAGTTTTGTCCAAAGTGCACAAAATCACACGATATCGATATAAAAATTGAATTGAAGCTTAAGCACAAGAATTAACACTCTAATTGTGAAGAAATTACCTCATAAGACCCTCAAGAATCCTCAACAGCGCCAAAACGAAAGCTTTCTTGGTCCATTGCGCAGATCTTGGGCTTGTGTATATTTTTTGTGAAATGAGTGTGAGGTTTTAGTGATATTTTAGAGGTGAAATGAGGGCTTGAAGGTGGAGGAAGGGAGAGGAAGCAGCAGCTGCAGGAGATGGGGGAGGAGAGGGAGAGAAATGGGTGTGGGGATCTAGCCAAATGGCTAAGTCAAGGGGTCAAAAGGGACCATACCTCTCTCTCTCTCACCATACCTCATTATCTTATTCCTTTCTCTTTTCTTTTTCTTTTCCTTTCTCTTTTCCTCCAAAACCCTTCTCACAAGAATAGTAGCCCCAAATAACATGAAAGAAAATGCACAAGTGTGATAAAAATGATATGTGCAAGTTTTGCACAAAAAGCCAAAAATCCGATTAGCGATTTTTAAACCGCGATTAGCACTAAATTAGTATATAAATGCTCATAAAAACTTAAAAATGACAAAATTCCATAGAATACATTATTTTAGAATTTTCCAAAATTTTCCATAATTTTTCTCCATTTATTTGTATTTAATTATGCCGGAATATTAAAATATTCATTAAAATAATATTAAATTATAAAAATTCCCAAAAATAATATTTTATTATTTTGAAACGTTACAATCTACCCCCCTTAAAAAAATTCGGTCCCCGAATTTAAATTTAAACCCCAAATACTAAAACATTTCGATACAAATCCAAGTCGTCGGGACTCCGAAATCATCAATACATAAAACATCATAGCGCAATGCATGCGCATGAGTACTGAGAAGATAACTCAAAAGAAAAACTCCATCAAGAATCCCGCAATCATCGGAGTCATGGTAAAGACATGAATATCAAATCCAATACAAAACCAATATGATATGGATCAGAACTATACATGTAGACATCCAATCTATACATGTGAATAGCTGATGCAAAAGCATGCCAATCATTTAAGTCGCTGTACGATGCACGTAACACTGCACAGTGGCGGACGTTTTTCATAAGAAAATAACTATATATGTGTATATATATATCCTTTGTTTAATCAGCACGTTCCGCCGTTTTGAAAACAATTTAGAAGGGTTTCCTTGTTTTTCAAACGTTTCGTGTCATAAGGGACACGTAAGTATATATATATATATCGAGATTATAGCTCGCTCCTTGGAAATCCCTTCAAACTATCAATGCATGCAAAATACATCCAGGTACTGTCCTCTGACTAGTCCTGCTCAGTATGAAAACAAATATCCGATATCATAAAAATATACTGCTCCAAAAGGAATAAATCCCAAAAATGCA
This sequence comes from Agapanthus africanus, assembly GCA_030015575.1. NCBI lineage: Eukaryota > Viridiplantae > Streptophyta > Magnoliopsida > Asparagales > Amaryllidaceae > Agapanthus > Agapanthus africanus. Next base: position 60,293,274 of record CM057338.1, read on the forward strand.
CATAACACAATCCTGTGCGTCTGGTGCGCACGGAAATCAAAATCCATATATATGCTAAACAGGTGCACAAAACAACATCTAGGTGCAACGGGTGTGCACGAAGCATCTGTCATAGGCAACGGGTGTGCCTGACAGCCAGAAATCCGGTGCATCTGACATGCACGAAGGATCTCGGTTTAGTGCATCGGGTGTGCACCAAAATCGTATCTCAACATATGCGCCCAACATGCGCGAAAACTCAAATCGGTGCACCTATCGTGCACGAATGAAAATCTAAACCCTGCGCACTCAACATGCACGGAATTGCGAAATCCAATAGCAAACGTCGAACATGCGTAAGTCCAGTCGAAAACGGAGTGCAAGAATCAATCATCGATATCAGGGTCAAAATCAACGATATAATGCGGCTCAATCAAAATCAAGTGTACCGTGATGGAAAGTCTCACAACCGTGTGCATCAGCGTGCACAAATCAAATCAAAACACTAAAAGCACATGAAAACTACGCTGGAAGCGTAAATCAAATCACCGGCATAAAATAGGCATGAAATCACAATCAATACCTCAAAAGTAATAACTCCGCACAAAATATGAACACCCAGTAAGTGCAACCATAGTGCACAAAATCAAATATCATGGAACTCGGTCATCAAGAATAAATCATGCAAATAGAACGCCTAACACCGAAATCCAAGATGACGGATACGTGATAATCAAATCACAAAACCATAAATCATAAATCATGAATACCGTCGTCGGTATATCCTCCTTTGAAGTCGAGAAGGTGCCGGTACATCCAATGCTAGCGGCGCAAGATATCTTGCCTCTTGCTCGCGGCTGGCGTCCTCTGCCTCTGGTTCCTAATCTTTCCTGTAGATCACCAATCTCGCAATCCATCGGCTCATCGGCCCGGTCAAGTGTGCTAACGGGGACGATTCTGTTCTGGCACTTCTCTGGTCATCTCTCGATCAATCCTCATGACCACTCGTAAAGCAGCATGTCTCTGGCGTCGGCCTCTGGCTCTCCGAATGCACATCACACATCTGATACTGGGTGCAAACATCATTGCAGCAATGTCCTGGAAGGAATCCTGCTCAAGGTCTCTTCCGATCTTGCCTAAGCCGAACTGTACGGAGGCTAGCTCTCCTGCACTATCTCTTCTCGCTTGATAGACATCTGTGTCCTCAGCACAACATTTCTCGGAAACTGGTCGCATCCCAACGCTTCTGTAAGCACATCACGTCTCTGGTCTCGACGGAAAGTAATGACAGCTCGTCAGGGTCTCACACGAACCTTTGGTTCCACTTGTCTCTATCGTCGACCAATATGACGTCACGCCATGCTATCTACGCACTGCACTGTTCTCGGCCACGGTCAATCCGAAATCTCTCACATGGACTCGAAATCGCGTACTCTGTAGCTTCATCATTCTGTATAAGATGTCTGGCCAAACAGGTCCTCGGGAACGCGTCCCAACCATCGGAGGAATACACAATACTCGTCCGTCCTTGATCAATTCGCAACGCATCTGGGTAAGTTCCTTTATCCGAACCTGGTCAACTACCTCGTCGACGATGCCGAACTCTGGTCTGCTGGGTGTGCACAACATGCCCACCCCTGGGTCTAGGTCTCCTCGTATCGTTTTCCAGAAAGATCCTGTCGAGGTCTCTCTCTCAAATCTCAATTCTGCCGAATTTCCCGGAAGTCATCATCCATTGCTGAAGCAAATTCTCATTCCGGAATGGCTGCATACTTGTCGTGCTTCTTTCTGGAAGATATATCCATATACCATGCCTCTGGATGCGTATCACATCTCTGATGTCAGCGGAGTGGAACGTCATCTTGTCGAAGTCTCATATGAACTCTTTACTCCACTCTGCTTCAATATCGATTGATTCGGACTCATCTCATGTGGCTACACCGACTGCGCTCCGACGGCTATGCTCGCATCTGGAGTCTCCCAAGCAATGTCCCATCACATGATATCCGAATGATGTCGACTCACCCGATCGACTCGTCAGAACCTCACAATCCCCCAAGAGCTCAACATCTCGGGTACAGTTTAATAGTATCGAGTACATGCCACAGCGTCGGTGGTCCAGCCGTAGAAGGGCAAACCCAACCTCACTAATGGCGCTGCGGAACCGCCGCAAACCCTAAGGTTCAAAGGCTTTCACACGGTCATTAAGTCGAGTTAGGGTTTCATTCTTCTAGAGGGTCCATAGAATCACCTACATGTCTTTCCGTATAATTTAAACTTGGAAAAGGGCTTCTGACATTCGATCGTCTCTATCGACTCTCAACGAACCTGCGTGAAGTCGTCTCTAGCTGGAAACAATCTATCTGATGACCTCACATCGGTAAACGAACGAATCACATGTCTTAGTCATTTGTCCTCAGGTGACTAGCGACCGTCCATCATATCTCTAAGTATATGCTCATGCTGCAGTAGCTCCAACCATCTGGGCGATATCTCGTCATTAGCAGCAGCAACTGGCTCCTTCGTCTATACGCTAAATAGCGCCTCAATCACCCTGGATAAGCGATAATATCAACGGTCATCACAACCTGGCTGGCCTCTATCAGTGGCTCAATCCTCTGGCACCGACCGGTACGTCCTAGAAATCTCGCAACAGCGATCTGTCAAACGCCCAAAGTGCGGAAACACAATAAGACGACTCCTCAATATGCAATCGTATGCCTCGGGAATCACGCCCTGGTCAGTCCTCGTCCATGACGAGCTCATGCTGACAACTCGAGCCGTAGCTCACCCTGCCCGTGCAATCGCGGCAGCAAAACCATAACCAGTATCGATGAGGATAGATCATAGGAAGGAATATGACACAATGCAAGGAAATGTACAACCTAAGGTTTCTTAAGCGGAGTGGCGTGTCGTAAGTATGCCGCGGAACATACCAACGGTACGTCACTCTACTTTAGTCACATATTCCATCAACCAAGGGTCATCCTACGCGAAGAAAATTCGGGTCTAATACCCCCTCGAGCAAGTCTAAGTTCCGTAAGGTCAAGCCTAAGTTCCGTACATATATAACGCCCTAGGCTCTACATAGTCAAACTTAGACTCGAACCAAGGTCAACCTAGCGCTCTGATACCAACTTTGTCACGACCCGAAAGAGCACGTGACTGACCTTTGAATCCTATGAAGTCTATAGGACTCCATCTGATCCAAGTAAGCCAAAAGCCCAGAAATCTAAAACCATTTAAGGAGTAAATAGGGAAAACTAGTTTTAAGAGGTAGGGAAAACTAGTTTTAAGAGGTAAAGAAAACATGTTTGAAAATCAAGTTTTTAAATAACTAAGCCGAATATGAATTTTTAAAATGTGTAATTTTTCCTGAAAATTTCGGCAGAGTTTCCTTTGTAAAAACTGGCCCTGAACGGGGTACAACAAGAATAATATATATAACATGATAAAAGGCATCCCCAAGCGGGAGCTAGCTCTTCGTCAATCGACGGTCACAACCACATAAGCAATAACAATATACAACGCCAAAGGGAGAGGATCTAAACTGAAAAGAAACTCAAAAACAGCCAGAAAACCGCAATACTACAAGCGCGACTCTAAAGTCGAAATAATACAACACTGTTTTCTAAGTCTGAAACAATATACAAGTTTTGGTTGATGGAAATTCTAGATACAATAAATAATACATGAACAATGGCGGATCTGATACAAAAGAACCCACCTATCCAAGCAAGTCACCCATAAGGAAGCAGTGTGCCAGAAATGCCGCTATGGAATCTGTACGGCAAACCTGCAAGAACTGGGGCACAACGGGGGTGAGTTGCCAACTCGTGAATAGAAAGATATCTACAAGCAGAGATTGAATGCATGACCCATCCTAGGTCAAAACGATCAGATATAAATAACCTCAATATGAATAAAGCTGAAGCATGCTAAACTGGCAATGTAACCTCTATATACATGAGTGTAGTGCCAAGTGCTTGTGCTAGTGCCTCAGGTAATAGCATGTCATGAATATGAGGTATGATCAATGTAATCAAATCTGTATACACGTGGATCCCGTCCACTCGTCACCCACTGACAATAACCATCATGCAAGTAAATATCATAAACCTGTGCATGGAAAAATGAGGATATAATCGGCCCGTGTCCCTCGCGACACATCAAAATCATGGAAACGGAGTGCCCAGCATCGACACTCGAAAACATCATGAAAACTGTGCCCAGCATCGGCACGTAAATCCTCATACATCGGGCTCCGTCAGTCCGGATCGGCCCACGGGCTCTGTCTGCGGTATCGGCCCTCGGCCCCGGCAGTATGCCCAAATCTATCCATCGACTCTGGTCAGTATCCTCCGGATAACCGCCAGGTCCAACCAATCACCGGTAGGTACTCGCCTGCCTCCAGGCTCAATCGGCAAAGCTCATCGATCATCTTGCCGAGGGGAACCATACCGGGTCCACCATGTACCAGCAATCGGCTCGTCCACTCCTCGACTCGGGTTTCACATGTCGCTCTCAGCACCGAGAAAACACATGGTGGACGCACCGAAATATCATATCAAGGGTAACCGGATTTTTTAAGCAATGACATATTCTCTTTGAAACACCCTCGGTTCCCAAATCCAGAAATATCATAGAAACAACATATCTCAATGCGTATAATCAAAAAGCACGAAGTATGCGACATGTAAAGGAAGGTATGCACATCATCATGTCATGCAAGGATCATATACCGAATGCAATAGTACTACAGTGTAGTGACATGGCAATTATCGATGATGAGTGTGTGAGCCGGCAATAAGTGTACGTGGAATATATGCATCATCGATAATGGTGCTGGTGTCCTAGCAGCATGACTGAATATAACAACAATACAAGCGATGCAATGCAAATAGCATGAATATGCGGAAACTAGCAATCAACGCAAAAGTACAGAACCTGCCCCGAAAGATATGTCATGCAACCTTGCCTTTTGAAATAAGACGAATCAGGGCTTTTAGTAAAATAAGGGCTACGGTGTTTTAAGAAAAGATGCATCATTTGAAAATATCCGTATAACCCTTCTGCCTATCTTTAAAATATCCCCGATTCGTTAGTTTGAAATAGGTATGACTCGGTCTAGTCTAATGTCTACTAAGTAATCTAGACAGGAGGAGTATGAAACCACCTAATCTGAGTCAATATATATAGATATGATAGTCGGTGATCTCGCCTCAATAACATGTCGTAAGATTTCCTCGAGTCATGAGTGCGGATCTATCATCAATACCGGCTCGTACGGTAAATCGTCGTACGGCATCCCAATAACTGGGTAGGGGTCAATATCACACTATCTCATCACATATCAGGTATCACTATCATCATATCGCATTATCTGGGGTACTACTCTAAGTCTAGTACAAATCGATACCATCTACAAAAATATGAATGCGGGTAAAGCACATGTCCAAAGGCCCGCTAAAACTATCATATCGCACCTCAAAGACAAACTATTTCACATCGCCGATCTCACGGCCTCACATCAAATATCATCTCAAATCCACGTATCATCCTCAAATCCCGTATATAAACACATAATCCCATACCCACGTGTAGATATACGCACGATCAATGAAAGAATGTATGCAAGTATGTGTGTAAGTGTATGTGTGAGTGCAACCACTACTCTAGGGTTCGCACTATACTAAACCAATATATTCTTATCAATAATCCTAAACAACGCATAATAATATATACGTGTGTATACGTATTCGTATACATCACCACGGACTGCGGGGGTGCTATACGCCATCCACCCGACTTCTCCCCATAGATATAAATCTACTCACCTGTATCCTGCGTGTCGGTGTCGATAACGCCATGCTCCGTCGCCTCGGAATCCACGTGAAGGTACCTACAGTGATCAACCATAGCAAAGCGTATGAAAATCAAGGCAGAAAACCGATACAGCGCACGGTGTGCTCATAGGTTGGAACCTAAGGCCCAAACATGCAAATCCAACAAACAACCCCTGTTGTCGATGTATGAACACCCGACAACCAAATACAAATCCAAATATCAAGAAAGTGCATTTAAAAATGCGGAAAATATCGCCTAAAACACCCCAAAATGCCTCCAGATTTTCCCCAGATGACCCTTAGCCAAAACTATATATAGGAGGGGTCTAATCTAGTGCTAAATGAGCCCTGGAACAAAAATGGAACCATTCCCCTCTACTCTGGCCGCAAATTGCGGCCAGAATGATGAAATTGGCGGCCACGGTTTGGAGTTAGGGGCTCGGGTCTTGGTGGTAGCTTCCTAGGTGCCTGCACGACTCACTGTCAGCTCAATTTCATTTTTGGTGCCCCCGGGTTGCTCCAGATTCCAAAACACCTTCACAGATCACACAAACCGACATGAAAAGTTCTATAATTCCGTATTTTTGGGTTTCAGGTTGTGCTAGGTCAGGGTCTTGGTCAAAATAGGGTCTAAGGTTACCATTAGAGTCTAATTGCACAGCCACCTCTCAACTTTACCCTAACCCTCTCTAGTTTTGTCCAAAGTGCACAAAATCACACGATATCGATATAAAAATTGAATTGAAGTTTAAGCACAAGAATTAACACTCTAATTGTGAAGAAATTACCTCATAAGACCCTCAAGAATCCTCAACAGCGCCAAAACGAAAGCTTTCTTGGTCCATTGCGCAGATCTTGGGCTTGTGTATATTTTTTGTGAAATGAGTGTGAGGTTTTAGTGATATTTTAGAGGTGAAATGAGGGCTTGAAGGTGGAGGAAGGGAGAGGAAGCAGCAGCTGCAGGAGATGGGGGAGGAGAGGGAGAGAAATGGGTGTGGGGATCTAGCCAAATGGCTAAGTCAAGGGGTCAAAAGGGACCATACCTCTCTCTCTCTCACCATACCTCATTATCTTATTCCTTTCTCTTTTCTTTTTCTTTTCCTTTCTCTTTTCCTCCAAAACCCTTCTCACAAGAATAATAGCCCCAAATAACATGAACGAAAATGCACAAGTGTGATAAAAATGATATGTGCAAGTTTTGCACAAAAAGCCAAAAATCCGATTAGCGATTTTTAAATCGCGATTAGCACTAAATTAGTTTATAAATGCTCATAAAAACTTAAAAATGACAAAATTCCATAGAATTCATTATTTTAGAATTTTCCAAAATTTTCCATAATTTTTCTCCATTTATTTGTATTTAATTATGCCGGAATATTAAAATATTCATTAAAATAATATTAAATTATAAAAATTCCCAAAAATAATATTTTATTATTTTGAAATGTTACAAATACCAAGAGTCTACACGTGCTAAACCTGGAAAACCCCACTACACCTGATAAACTAACTGGCCCAGAGGGATAATGAAGTGGCAAGGGACACTCCGGGAACCGGACTCGGTCGGGATTGGCCGAGTCGGCCGGACCGCCGAGTCCCCAACACGAAAAAGTTTCATTTTGGTATCCCCTATACTCCTGCACACTTAACTTTCTTGGATCGGTTCCAGAGACTTCTTAAAATCCTAATTACTATGTTTTTATACATTTTATTACATTTAATACATTTTTTCAATTCAACCCTTCACCTAACCCTAACCCTTGCCTTACCCTATAAATACAACCCCTAGACACACCCCTCTCACTCCAAAATTCTGGTCAAAACTCTCAAGAAAACTCTAGTGAAATTGTGTGCAATTTAAGTTAGCAAAAGGGGCGAAGCTTTGGCGATTTTCCGACAACAACCCTAAGAGCTCCCGGCGACGAAACGACGCATCGGCGCCTCCTTCAATTCCCTCTTCCTCTCTTCTGATCCCTAAACCTATAAGTCCCACCTCCTTCTTCTCTATTCTTTTCTAAAAACACTTATTTCTAAATACCGATGGAATCAGAGTTAATCCGATGTCCGATTCGGTTCTTCCTAAAAATCTCACTTTTTCTTAAATACCAATATATCAAACCATTACATGTTGACTATTAATCATTAACAAATATGTTGAACAAGTTTCATGACAATCTATATCACTTTGTAACTTTTACCGCTCTTTCTCATTAAAATACCATGTAGTTTCATTTCGACATTAAAACATCACAAATTTTCTATACCTTTAAGTAAATCACGAGGTAATGACCTACCTCCTCACAACACTCATATGAAATATAGCACAATACTTTCGGGAACCTAGAATACGGGAAAACGAAACCTTTTAAATAAATACCCTTAACTATTAAAACCGTTTTCTACAAGATACGTATTTAATACAAATCTTTGTAAAGCGCCGCTACAACCCATTTGGGGAACCCGTTCGGGATGGTGTGGATTATCACACATCCTCGGTCTTAGTAGTGCGAGATGCAGACCTCCGCAAAGAGCATTCGGTCTCGAGAGATTTAAAATACGAATATCTTAAGAAAATGAGATTTCTAGAAATATAATATATATATTAAAATTATATATATATATATATATATATGTATGTATGTATGTATCATTAAAATATCTAATTTATGATAATATAAATATTCCATTTTTTTTCTAAAATCACAAGAATCACTTTACGTTAAAATACCATGAATTCCATACAAGTTCAATATTACAATTAAATACCATGTATTATGCAAAATAGGTTTATTCACTAGAAATATCACAAATATAAAATCTACAACTACGAAAACTTTAAAGACGATAAATAAATACTAGGGGTGTATTTTGAAAAGTATATAAATTATTTTTACATATAACCCCCTCAAGTTCTATAATTTACCCTAAGGATCCTGGTAAATATAGGTTTAAGCGGGACCAATCTCTTGAGCCTCAGGGATCCGGAGATATGGGTGCTTGCCTATCTAAGCTAGATAACTTAACAACGGTGTTATCAACACGGTAATCGTCTTTGAAAAAGACACAAATCCTGCCGCCCATGTGCAGCGGTTACCGATAACATCAAAACTTAATTCAGGATTTTAATTTCTTTTCTAATTGTCTGACTCAGACTGAATCTCTTTATAATAATCTGACTTGAATATGATTCAAGTATAATCTATAATATAACAATTCAAAATGATTACATGAATCCATATATTCAATCTATTCAATCTGTATTGACTGAACCGAACCATTGATATACTTCCATTTATATGATTCTCCAGTCACATCCATGATTCTCCAGTTACATCCATTTACTGATATCATGGTTTCGGCAAGTCATCCAATTATACAATCTATATTACAAGACAATACAAGTTGCAATATAATTCAATACAATACAATCAAGATATCGCGGGGTTTAAGGGGTAGATTGGTACGGGAGGTGTTAGAAGTGGCACGAGACTGCAAGATTTAAGACACCTAACCTGAATACCATGCCGTTGTTCCGAGCTTTCTAACGGATCCTTGTACTTCTATTTGCCTTTAGTCTCGGGCATATAGAGACTTCTCTCGTATACACTGGAATTCTTCTATACCAAGCTACAAACAACAACTTTAATACTAAATACAACAATATAACAATATAATACAACTTTAAAAGTTACACACACACTCTCTCTCTCTTTCTATTCTATTTCTCCCTTATCTTTTGGACTTACCGGGCGACTTGTTCGCTGACGACATTCTCTTTCTTCTTCTTTAAATGTCGTCAGGGGATTCGGACCTTCCAAAGATCGATCTTAGCACTGAAGACTTAGACCAGTTTATTGAAGATCCCGAGCTGTAGTAACACTTTTACACATTTCATTTCAGTACTTTACATTTCTGTTATGCCACTGTTTAGGCATCGCTTTATCCCATGTATTTACTTTTCCATGTACTGTAAAAGAATGTTAATAAATAAAGTTTCTGTTCAATTATATCTCTTGTCTCTTGTGCATTTACTTTTATATTGCTTAGATACGCTTAGCGTATTTACTTCAGAGTAAATACGTAGCGGCCTCGTCGCGTCCCCTTCGCCGTACACCGGGAAGTAGGGCGTGACAGGTTTTGTTCGCGGCCCATTCAGGTCAGAGCTGTATGGAACACTACCATGCAGTTCTGTTCTGCGTAAACAACCTAAGCAATATAACACAAGAACCAGCAACTGAAACATTATATACAATTCATACTTCTTGAATCTTATCATTTCATGTACTTTGAATCTGCCCTAACCAAAAAAATTTCATTCAAGGTTATGGATTCCCCAAAAAACACCAGCACCAACTTCAACGATACTCCACCTCTATTACCAATCACACCCATTGTTCCTTCTCCGCTCAGCGAGTAAACGGTTCTGCTTGAGGCGATCCGCAGCCTCCTCGAAGGACAGCAACAGTAGACTGCTCTTTTAATGAACCTTCCCGAGGCAGAAGCACCTGGGGTGAAGCAATTCAGAGCTTTGCATCCCAAACAGTTCTCAGGAAAATAGAGCTCTCTAGAAGCCGAGGAATGGGCTCAGAGCATCGACGACGATCTGGCACCGGCACAAGTGCCAGAGATAGCTTGGGTTCGTGTTGCAAAATTACAGCTCACCGACAATGCACGGGTCTGGTGGAAGGCGGAAGAAAGCTGTCTCACTCAGCCTATCGAATGGAAGATTTTTCGAGACATGTTCGACGCAAAGTACTTTCCTGAGACTGCCCGCTTTGATATGGAGCAACAGTTCAACCATCTGCAACAAGGTTCAATATGGACCAAATCTGTAGATGAGTATGACGCTGAGTTCACCATGCTCAGTCGGTAAGAAATGTCTTAATAAATTTGATTTTCAAAATATCACATACTACACAACTAACACAAGACCGTAACAGGTTTGCGGCCCATCTCATACCGACTGCTGAGATCAAGGCTAGAAGATTTCAGCAAGGGTTGGACCCGGAAATCCAAGCTGCCTTAGCCACAGGGGATTTCCCAACCAATGATTTGGCTTTGAAAGCTGCTCGAAGATATGAGGCAGTAGTAAAGAGGAAGGGCATATCCTAATCTGCCGGTTTGAAATGCCCTGCCACTCAAATGGCAGGAGGAGCCTCTTCCAGGCCATCGTTGAAACCTAAGAGAACTGAAGAAATCAATAACCAGTCAAGTCCAGACTTTTGCTACTACTGCATGAGAAAGGGACACTTGTGGAAGGACTATAGGCGCGCAAAAGGTCCATATATTGTTTGTTGCGCGTCCAATCACGGAATTGGAAACTGTCCTTATAGACGCAACCCAGATCACACACCCACCAACTACCCGCAGCAGCCAGCATCCAGGCTCCTGCACCTCGTCTAGCACTTCCAGGCTCCTGCACCTCGTCTAGCACTTCTTGCTCCACCACCTGCACAGCCTGCTCACCAATTCCAACAAGCAATGAGGGGCATGCCTCGAGGGCAGAGAAATATGCCCCAAGGATAGAATGTATCTCCAGCTAGGAGAAATGTACCACGGCGTCAGACTTTCACATTAGCAGTTGTAGAAGCCGAGGCTATAGGTCAAGGTAACACTAGTAAGTCTCTTTCACATTTTTAAAACCCTTGTATCACTTGTTATTTTTCGTACACTATCAGCACTTCAGTCACCAAAGTTTTCTTGAATCTGTAACACTCTCCTTTTACAAATTTCGAGAGCGAAATTTTTATAAGGAGGGTAGAATGTAACAACCCCAAACTTTCTGTATAATTTTTTTCAAAATTTCAGAAAGGGATATTTTTGCCTGAGCACAACTTATAAGTTTGTTTTGCTTTTTAATAGAAAGAAAGAGCTTGTAGCTCATTGGTAATACCTTGCACTGCTGAACAAACCCACCAGAATTCAAATCCCATACCCCACATTATTTTTAATATTATTTTCTTTTCAAACTTTTAGAATACCAAGAGTCTACACGTGCTAAACCCGTAAAACCCTACTACACCTGATAAACTAACTGGCCCAAAGGGATAATGAAGTGGCAAGGGACATTCCAGGGACCGGACTCGGCCGGCGACTCGGCCGACTCGGGCCGACACCGCCGGCCGGACCGCCGAGTCCCCAACATGAAAAAGTTGCCTTTTGGTCTCCTCTGTACTCCCGCACACTTAACTTTCTTGGATCGGTTCCAGAGACTCCTTAAAACCCTAATTACTATGTTTTAATACATTTTATTACATATAATACATTTTTTTCAATTCAACCCTTCATCTAACCCTAAACCTAGCCTTACCCTATAAATACAACCCCTAGACACACCCCTCTCACTCCCGAATTCTAATCGAAACTCTCAAGAAAACTCTAGCAAAATTGTGTGCAATTTAAGTTAGCAAAAGGGGCGAAGCTTCACCGATTTTCCGACGACAACCCTAGGAGCTCCCGGCGACGAAACGACGCACCGGCGCCTCCTTCAGTTCCCTCTTCCTTTCTTCTGATCTCTAAACCCGTAAGTCCCACCTCCCTCTTCTCTATTCTCTTCTTAAAACACTTTTTTCTAAATACCAATGGAATAAGAGTTAATCCGATGTCCGATTCAGTTCTTCCTAAAAATCTCACTTTTTCTTAAATACCAACATATCAAACGATTACATGTTAACTATTAATCATTAACAAATATGCTGAACAAGTTTTATAACAATCTATATTATTTTGTAACATTTACCGCTCTTTTTCATTAAAATACCATGTAGTTTCATTTCGATATTAAAACATCACAAACTTATTATACTTCTAAGAAGATCACGAGGTAATGACCTATCTCCTCACAACACTCATATGCAATATAGCACAATACTTTCGGGAACCTAGAATATGGGAAAACGAAGCCTTTCAAATAAATACCCTTAACTATTAAAACCGTTTTCTACAAGATGCGTATTTAATACAAATCTTTGCAAAACGCCGCTACAACCCATTTGGGGAAGCCGTTCGGGATGGTGTGGATTATCGCACATCCTCGGGCTTAGTAGTGTGAGATGCAGACCTCCGCAAGGAGCATTCGGTCTCGAGAGATTTAAAATACGAATATCTTAAGAAAATGAGATTTCTAGAAATATAATATATGTATTAAAATTATTTATATATATATATATATATATATATATGTATGTATCATTAAAATATCTATTTTGTGATAATATAAATATTCCAATTTTTTCTAAAATCACAAGAATCATTTTACATTAAAATACCATAAATTCCATATAAGTTCAATATTACAATTAAATACCATGTATTATGAAAAATATGTTTATTTACTAGAAATGTCACAAATATAAAATCTACAACTATAAAAACTCTAAAGACGATAAATAAATACTTGGGGTGTATTTTGAAAAGTATACAAATTATTTTTACATAAAACCCCCTCAAGTTCTATAATTTACCCTAAGGACCCTAGTAAATATAGGTTTAAGCGGGACTAGTCTCTTGAACCTCAGGGAGCCAGAGATATGGGTGCTTGCCTATCTAAGGTAGATAACTTAACAATGGTGTTATCAACACGGTAATCGTTATTGAAAAAAGACGCAAATCCTGCCGCCCATGTGCAGCGGTTACCGATAACATCAAAACTTAATTCAGGATTTCAATTTCATTTCTAATTTTCTGACTCAGAACGAGTCTCATTATAATAATCTGACTTGAATATAATTCAAGTAAAATCTACAATATAACAATTCAAAATGAATACATGAATCCATATATTCAATCTATTCAATCTGAATTGACTGAACCAAACCATGGATATACTTCCATTTACATGATTCTCCAGTCACATCCATGATTCTCCAGTTACATCCATTTACTTATATCATGGTTTCGGCAAGTCATCCAATTATACAATCTATATTACAAGACAATAAAATTTGCAATATAATTCAATACAATAAAAATAATATAATCAAGACATCGCGGGGTTTAAAGGGTAGATTGGTACGGAAGGTGTTAGAAGTGGCACGAGACCGCAAGATTTAAGACACCTAACCTGAATACCATGTCGTTATTCTGGGCTTTCTAACGGATTCTTGTACTTCCATTTGCCTTTAGTCTCTGGCATATAGAGACTCCTCTCGTATACACTGGCATTCTTCTGTACCAAGCTACAAATAACAGCATTAACACTAAATACAAAAATATAAAAATATAATACAACTTTAAAAGTTACACACTCTCTCTCTGTGTGTCTATTCTATTTCTCCTTTATCTTTGGGACTTACCGAGCGATTTGTTCGCTGACGACATTCTCTTTTTTCTTCTTTGAATGTCGTCAGGTAATTCAGACCTTCTAGAGATCGAGCCTAGCACTGAAGACTTGGACCAGTTTATTGAAAATCCCAAGCTGTAGTTATACTTGTACACATTTCATTTCAGTACTTTACATTTCTGTTATGCCACTGTTTAGGCATCGCTTTATCCCATGTATTTACTTTTCCATGTACTGTAAAATAATGTTAATAAATAAAATTGATGTTCAATTATATCTTTTGTCTCTTGTGTACATTTCTTTTATATTGCTTAGATACGCTTAGCGTATTTACTTCAGAGTAAATACATAGCGGCCTCGTCACGTTCTCTGCCCATATACTGGGAAGCGGGGCGTGACATTATTAGATAGCCATGCCCCATAGCCCCGACCAAGTGACTGTAGGAGAACCCGATCGCCAAAAGCATCAGTTCGGATGCTCGCGGCTACGGTGTTCCGCCTTAGTGCACTTCGTCTATGGCACCGGGGGGTGCGGCCGTCTATTAAAGTTTCCGACGAGTATCCGATCAAGTTATCGAGAATCTTGTTGAATTACCCGACAGGTTATTGGAAAGTGTTTTCAATATCGAGACTAAAATGCAGGGTTTATAATTGTTAGGCGTGCAATGTCTAAGGAATTCATTTGGTTAGGCATGAAATCTAATGTATATGATACACTAGGTTTATGATGTCTAAGAAGGTTGCGGATTCCAACTGTTGTAATTTTTCACTTTCTTTTTTGTGACCGTAGTGTAATATGTGGTGTATCGCCGGTTTCGGTGCTATATGTCAAAGAAAATTGGGATATGCATATTTGCTTACGTTGATAACATGTGATGTTATGTGTTGTTGTGATATGTTATATTGGTGTTGGAGATAGTGCCCTCAGAGTCAATTATTGGATCACAGGCACGTGATTGCAATGATTGAGGGAGGACCTATCCCGGTAGAACAGTCTTACTCGAGATGATAGTATGCTATCAGGTTTACCTTTATCATCGTGTACTGCTTTAGGTGACATGACATGTCACTATTGCACGTTGATAGAGCCCCTGGGATTCTTGCTTGACTACCGGCAGTATGAGGGCGATCATATACGTGAGAGTTGGAGTCTACAAGCACATCCTTAAAAGGTCCCTAGTCGTGGGAGTTTCGAGACAGGGCATCGATTCTCCAGAGTAAACTAGTGTATACAGTCGAGACCCCGACGAGGGGCGGTGGCCGGTCTCACAAGCCACTGGTGTCAGTTGGATCACCTAAGATGTATACAGGTGCTCATTGGGTTATGAGTACACCGGACAGGACTCGCCGGGAACATGCTAGTTGGTCTTATACCTGACGTCAGATAGCAGTACCCAGGTGACATGTGTACAGGTTAGTTCATTGACCTGGGGATCGTCATTTGTCTCGTGTGAGTTCCCACTGTGCTTTGATTACTACCCTACCACGGCTCAAAGGAGTCGTGCAAACAGGTTTTAGTTGGGTACAGTCCCGAGCCACATGGAGGCAGTGAGCGGATCTTCGGGGGTTTCGTCTCTTCCGGTATTGGGGGTGAGGTCGCGCTGTGTCTAGGAGAGCCATTACACGAAGTCCTTGGCCAAGGCAGGAGATTTACTGGTAGGTATTCCAGTAGTATCTCAGGGTGTTCTGGGCTACACTCCGACACGACTTGTACCGCTTTTGGGGGTCTGACTTTTTCCAACCCCCTAGGCCCGCCATGCGATGCTCATAGACGAACGGACCGGACTGTACGGATATTGTCACTGACAGGCTCAGTAGGGTGTCAGGATGAGTTCGCTCATCGACGTCCCTTTTAGTCAATAGCTGGTGGCCCGTTACGTATTGGCTTATACCTCTGACGTGCTAGTGGTTAAATCCACAGCCATAGTATTGACGAGTCTTTAGAGTCTACCACATTTTCAGTTACTCAGGTTTCGGGCGAAACGCTGTAGAGGCCGTATGGAGATATGGCAGGGTCCGATCAGATACGTGCGGTATTGCACGGATCAGGATCGGACGGTTTGTACTAGTGGCCGTATAGGTATATGGCAGGGTTCGATCAGATACGTGCGGTATTGCACGGATCAGGATCGAACGGATATTACTAGCCGGCTTTGGTTTAAGCCGGTCCTAGTTTAGTACAGTGTAGATTTTGTCTTTTTGCATTTGTATCCGGACGGAATACAGATGCGGGTGTGTATGCACAGTGTCGGGGTTTTCCTGTAATTTATTACGGGACCAGTTTTCTGGAGTTGCCAGTTTGCATTCCGTTCCGGCCGGTTTTCCTTTGTTCTTTCCCGGCCGGACTTTTCCGATGGAGGGGGTTATTTGCAATTGTGCAAATAACATATTGAGGAGGGGGTTTCTTGCACTTGTCTTAATTATGATAGGTTTGAATCTTTCATCCATGCTTGCTTTGACTTGTGATTTGAGTGGGTATGGATTCAATAGTGTATAAGCATGGTTGATGTTGTGGTCACCTCTTCTATGTTCCTACACTCACTCTCCTTCTTGTTTTGAATTGTGGTTGATTTCTTTTTCCATCCATCATTCTCACCCCATTACATTGGCCGGCCACAATTTGATGAGTGGAGAAAAGAGAGAGTTCATGTAGAGAAAAGATTGGTTCATATCATTTTCATGCTTGAAAAATTCTACACTTCATTCAAAAGTCCATACATGATCCCTCCATCATCCAAAGGCAACCAAACCCCAAAGAGACAAGTAGCCTCTACACTACACTTCCTACAGCAAATCTTGGACGCGTCGATTCGCCAGCTTCGCGCCCGAGTTGCTTCGGTATTGAGGTGGGAGCCCGTAAAAGCTACAGGCGATGTGGTGCCCTTTCTGACGAGGAGGAGACGGACGGAGATCCCGCGAGAAGATCGGAGTGGAGATGAAGACCGGAGGACTCGGATCAGTCGGTACAACATTTCCACACTCTTTACTGTTTGTTAGTTTAGCAATAATGGCAGATCCGGGTTAAAGTTGGCGTCTGTAGACTGCCGGGGCGCTAACGTAGACTTACAGTGGTATCAGAGCCTCACCATTTTGCTATGCTAACTTGTGCTAACGCGTTTAAAACTTCGATCCGACCGGAAATCGAAAACTGCAAAAATCCAAGCCGACAGTTTCTGTTGTTTTTAAACGGTCTCAAAAATTATTTCTGGATGTCTTAAAAATCAGAGCAGGAACTTTTAAGAGTCACGACAAAATTTGGGGTCGTGATCCCTCCAAGATGCCGCGGAAGCGCGGCCAAACCCATGGTTTGGCCGCGCAACCGCGGCCACGTGGGGAGCACGTGCTCCCAAATTTTGTCAGTTGGTTCCAAGTGGGATTTTGGGGTTTTTGATATATATCGTTTTTGCCCAGATTTTGTTACTGTTCACCAGTAAGTCGTGGGGCCAACTTCTTGATATTTTGTCGATCGAAATTTAAACACGTTAGTTTACAGTGCTTACATTATATCTCCGACCGGGAATGTCATTTGATCGGTAAACCGCGTCTGATTGCTATAGTTCTTTTAGACGGGTTTGCGAACGTGACATTCGCGTTGATGTTCTGTGTTGTGCTGTGATGTTGCGGATCGGTCGTGGGGGATAGCCTGGATGCAATGCTAGTACTGTGTTGTTGTATTATGTACATTTGATATTGCGGGGCGAGCGTCCGACATGTGGACTGCCGTCACTGCCTGATTGTATTATTCTTTTGGGGCACGACCTGGTTGCGGTCGATGTACCCGGTGTATGTATATTTTACTTTCTGTACTAGGGTTACCCCGCGGAGGGGTGCACGGATAGCCGGGTTCTAGAGGGCAACGGGCCCGCATCTCAGGGCATTGAGACGGGGGGGCTTCAGTCTGGAATTGGCGGGCTATTCGACGCACTCGTAGGGGGTACAGGTTGACCCAGGAGGGGTGCCCAAGTTGCCGGATTCCGTGAAGTGCTGGGTGGTCCATTCACGGTGCTGGAGGGGGCTGCCTCGCTTCAGGTTTTGGCGGGTGACTTGCCGCGCCCGTAGGGGTCTAGGTTTTCATTGCACAGGCTATCCACACGACCAGGGGAACGTCGGGTTTCAGTAGTGGCTCTGTGAAACCCGGGGATCCCAGATATCTGTATTGTTCTGTGATGCTGTACATTTCTGTGATGTTGCATTTTTATTCACGCCTTGAGCGAAATACTATATATTGGTATATATATTAGTAGATGTTGTATATGTTTTTCATCCGCGCTAGTCCAGTCCCCGCTCTGCCGTTAGTTAGCTAACCTAACGGGTGATGACGGGACCCAGTGGCGAATGCGGATGGCATATACGTACGTCAGTATATTTTCGTTCTTTGTGGTGTGATCAATTGATGGGACTGCATTGATTCGGATCAATGCAAGTTAAACAAACCTATTCTGATGTTGTTGGAACACTTTTCAAAAGGCTGTTATTGCAAGGACGTTCACTTTTGTTTTGCATCGTGGTATTCATTTGGAATATCCTGCTCCTCAGTCGACGAGGCAAGGGCCGAGATCCCTTCACCGGGAGTGACCCCTTGGACAGAAGTTTGCGTCAGGGCATTAACTTCACTATAGCCGATTACTTTTGCTTTGCACAGTGATATTCGGTTATGAATATCCAGCACCCCATCCTACGGGGAAAGAGCCGAGATCCCTTCACCGGGAGTGACCTCTTTAGTAAAGGTTTTCGTCACTATATTTTCTAAAAAGCTATCCGTTCCTTCAACGATATCAAGTTCATTACGTTAAAGGTTTTCGCCAGAAACCATTCGTAGCCCTCCGTCGTTTCATATGGGTAGTCAATAGTATTCAAGCTGTGTTTGTTGGCCAAAGTCAAGGCACAGTGTTTGGTAGCTGTTGGGTATTCATATGCAGCATAGATAGATGCGTTGGTTTGGAACAGTCGTACTGCCTTGTTGGCCAAAGTCAAGGGTATGTACGGGTGGATTCAAATTAACCTGGAGAATGACGGGCAGAACTTGACATGTGACTTATGATTTGTTGGCCAAAGTCAAGGTCATAAGAGCATGGGGTAAAAATCCACATCGGGAGTTACAAAAGAACTGAAACTTGCCAGATATGCGCATACCTTCTGGAGTGTGATACCGTGAGCGGATTCCGTCACGTTGTCGTGCGATGATAGTTGGATCCCGATTCCCACTGATGAGTTGGTTTACTCCTCGGGTGACCCCGACTAATTCTTCTTTCAGGTTTGGAGGAGAATTTGAGGTACAGTGGGAGGTTTCCAGATTAGATAAATTGGTAACCATTCTGATCTTGGTTAGAGTGCACGCTGAGTGTTTCTTTTCTCTCTCTCTGGCAGCGACCATTGACCCGACCCTAAGACTATGACTCAGTGACCAAGTTGACCGAACCTTCTTAAACACCGGCTTTTGGATTGTCAGAGTTGCAGACCTCATTGCCACTCCTACTTTTACCCTTTTCTCCAGGACACCCCGTATTACTACGAACGTCCACTTCCATTGGACAAAACCATCGTATGGTTAGATACGAACTCGAAGGGATTCGAGGATGGTTTCCGGTTCTGGAGAAAACGGATAGGACTATTCAGTTGTCTTTTCCTTTTACCCTCTCTCAGGTTACGAGTACTCCTTGGTTTAGGGGTAGTACACCTATTACGCAAATTGGATTGTCTTCTTCCAAACCTTAGGCTGGTGCCGACCGGTAGGGAATGAAGAAAACCAATTAGCATAACGATGGTGTGCAGAAGGTATTAAGTTAAGACAAAGCAAGGGATTAGTAAGAGGGCAAAGTAAATTGCAACAGATATTCACGACCAAACCAAATATTTCGTTACCACTCCCACATCACCTTTGTATTTCTCCAGGACACTCCGTATCACTACGAAGATCCACAGTTTATTTGGATACTCCATCGTATGGTTATATACGAACTCGAAAGGAACTTGTTCCAGTTCGGGGATGGATTCTGGTCCAGGAGAAATAGGAATAAGGTTTATTCGGTTGTCTTTTGTTTTCACCTTCTCTCGCATTGCGAGTGCTCCTAGGACTAGGACAGTACACCCATTATGCTTATTGGATAGTCTTCTTCCAAACCATAGGCTGGTGCCGAACGGTAGGGAAGGAAGAAAACCATTTGGCCTAAGGGGGTGTGCAGAAGGTAATGACTAAAGACATATAAAGGGATTTGGAGAGGTGGCAAAGAATTATACGGTTATAGTTGTGAATCTGGATAATGGTAGAGGCATTACTAGGAATACCAGGATACCCTATCAAAATATTTCAATGTTTCAGTTTCACTGTGTACTGTTAAAAGAAAACTGATTTCCCAATTAACACTTGCTCCAGGGTATGTATTTACCAGGTATGATTCTCACATCTGTATGGTTTTACAGATGATGAGTGGGAGTAAGTTATTGGGAATTGGGTGATCATCCTCATTATATCGGGATTCGTTGTAATCGGTGATATTTGAGGAAATCACCTGGGCTGTTTGCCGGTCGGCAAATATTTGGTTTTGAATATCCGCTGTTATGCACCAATTTCAAATTGATATATCTGTACGTCTACTTTCATAGAGTGAGATATACCTTTTTGATATTATGTCGATCACATTTACCTATATCAGTGGATGGTTGGGTAAGGAGCATTAAACAGCGGTGTAATTCTTCTTGACCATAAGTACAGTTTTCAACCTACAACATACAGTGAAAGAGTTGTTAGACTCGGCGGACTTATACAGAGCATTGTATGTTGTCCAGTGTCCATCAGGACAGAGGGGTTGGTCCTCATACTATATTCTGTTTACTTTTAACTTCTCTAGTTCTTAGACATGTGTTTCGTGGAAACACATGGTCTAAGTTTTGAGGAGTTATAGGTATTTGAATAGAGTAGAGAACCAGGTATAGCAAGTATCGGGATTCTTCAAAGTGATCGAAGATGTAGATACTTGTGCATGGTATTCAGTTGATAGTAATGATAAAGAGAAATTGCTTCTCTTTCAGGTTACTCATAATTGGAAGCATTCCTAAGTTGAGTAACGCTGATCGGCCTCTCTCCATTTAGTTGACGTGCACTGGAGACAGCTGCATGATTTGAATCTGGTTCAATTAAATCAGTGCCTCTGGTTCTATATTGGATATAGTACAGTTCATATCTTAACATAGTTAAGGTACGGGGAGTTGTCCGGCTTATGATTAAAACCAGACTCTGAATAACTCAAGGCACGTTTCTGTAATGGCTGTTTGTGGGTTGACCCAGGCTATGACGAGGGTTGACTTTCTACCATCTGGAAGATCAATAGTGATATTGTTCTTAACTCGCCACATTTTAAAAGAAATGGTTATTTTTCAGAAAACAGTAGTAGGAGTATGGTAGAACTGGAAGCGATTCCAAAACCGCAAACGATTACTGGAGATTTGATAAGGAACCTAAAGATTCAATCTGATTTGACATTCCATTGGCCACTCTGCAGAAAAGGTGGGTAACTTCAGGCACCCGAGAGGTACTCCGGTAGCCTCAAGGACGGTGACAGGGAAGTTCTTGTTTACCCACACTTGCCATTGTTGTTGTTCCAGGCTGCGAGACCCGGCAGGAGGATGAGTATAGCGTTGTTCTAAACTAGCTTTAGAAGTGCACGTCTATATGACTCTGCCAGAGGGTTGTCGTAGTCAGTGGGAGCAGCGGAAGCATTGGTGGATATCAGGCTTATGTCTGTTTATAGACTAAAGCAGATATAGCGGAGATAGATCATCTAATTCTGATGTGACAGTCATGGGTTTGACGTCATCAGAATAGGGGATGGATCTGTTGAGAAGGTAGTAGGGTGTGATATCCGGGTTTTGGATGACATACACAAAGTAGGAAAAGAAACTCCTACACTACGATCGGTTATACTTTGGTCGTCACACAGTTGTTTCTCCACAAAGGAAATGGATTTTATATCAGACATACTGGTTACTAGATCTATGGTTTTGGATCTAGATTTGGGTGGTTTCCCAATCAGGGTACTTTGACAGCATTCTAAGAGTATTTAGAATGGACGACTCCTGGCACGGTAGTGTACCTGCAGGTAATGGAGTCACCCTCTCTAAAGGTGTCTTATAGACTAAAGTAGAGAGGGATGTGCATGATTGGCAGATCACTTGCTTAGGCAATTGAGTCAATCATGAGATGTCAAGTACCACACCAGATGTTGTTCTTGCACTAGATGCAATAAGTTGATATTGATCCAATCCTGGAGGAACAGTCGGAAGCAGTTTTAGAACATAAGTGGCTGTTCTAGGGATATGATAACGAAAGCCCTATTCGGGAAACAGTTATCATTCCAGGCTTCCAAGGTGACCTGGACGACAAGGAGGTTGTCAGAGTTACAGTTTTCCTTCTGACGAGGGGCAGTATTTTGGACAGGTGATCCAAGGAAATACTGAGGGAGGCATGGCGCAGGATACTGGTTAAGTTCAGTTGACGATACAGTCTAAGAAGTTTGGATTTGGAGTTCATTTATGAACTCGGTCCCATCAGACATCCAGACACTCTAAGACAGGTATTGCTCATTTCGGGAGATGGCATTCTCCGCGAACTTGAGATTTAGAGAGACATAGAAAGAAACTTCAGAGCGGATCCACTCACAGAGGCTATTCCTCGAACGCAATAGTTTCGCAAACAGGTTTTGTGCGACTGACTAGTAGAGGAGTTGGGTGTTCGGTATCACACGGGCTGTGAGTATGCGACATCGCAATAATTAGCCTTGAGTGCAAGTGGGAGATTGTTGGAGATAGTGCCCTCAGAGTCAATTATTGGATCACAGGCACGTGATTGCAATGATTGAGGGAGGACCTATCCCGGTAGAACAGTCTTACTCGAGATGATAGTATGCTATCAGGTTTACCTTTATCATCGTGTACTGCTTTAGGTGACATGACATGTCACTATTGCACGTTGATAGAGCCCCTGGGATTCTTGCTTGACTACCGGCAGTATGAGGGCGATCATATACGTGAGAGCTGGAGTCTACAAGCACATCCTTAAAAGGTCCCTAGTCGTGGGAGTTTCGAGACAGGGCATCGATTCTCCAGAGTAGACTAGTGTATACAGTCGAGACCCCGACGAGGGGCGGTGGCCGGTCTCACAAGCCACTGGTGTCAGTTGGATCACCTAAGATGTATACAGGTGCTCATTGGGTTATGAGTACACCGGACAGGACTCGCCGGGAACATGCTAGTTGGTCTTATACCTGACGTCAGATAGCAGTACCCAGGTGACATGTGTACAGGTTAGTTCATCGACCTGGGGATCGTCATTTATCTCGTGTGAGTTCCCACTGTGCTTTGATTACTACCCTACCACGGCTCAAAGGAGTCGTGCAAACAGGTTTTAGTTGGGTACAGTCCCGAGCCACATGGAGGCAGTGAGCGAATCTTCGGGGGTTTCGTCTCTCCCGGTATTGGGGGTGAGGTCGCGCTGTGTCTAGGAGAGCCATTACACGAAGTCCTTGGCCAAGGCAGGAGATTTACTGGTAGGTATTCCAGTAGTATCTCAGGGTGTTCTGGGCTACACTCCGACACGACTTGTACCGCTTTTGGGGGTCTGACTTTTTCCAACCCCCTAGGCCCGCCATGCGATGCTCATAGACGAACGGACCGGACTGTACGGATATTGTCACTGACAGGCTCAGTAGGGTGTCAGGATGAGTTCGCTCATCGACGTCCCTTTTAGTCAATAGCTGGTGGCCCGTTACGTATTGGCTTATACCTCTGACGTGCTAGTGGTTAAATCCACAGCCATAGTATTGACGAGTCTTTAGAGTCTACCACATTTTCAGTTACTCAGGTTTCGGGCGAAACGCTGTAGAGGCCGTATGGAGATATGGCAGGGTCCGATCAGATACGTGCGGTATTGCACGGATCAGGATCGGACGGTTTGTACTAGTGGCCGTATAGGTATATGGCAGGGTTCGATCAGATACGTGCGGTATTGCACGGATCAGGATCGAACGGATATTACTAGCCGGCTTTGGTTTAAGCCGGTCCTAGTTTAGTACAGTGTAGATTTTGTCTTTTTGCATTTGTATCCGGACGGAATACAGATGCGGGTGTGTATGCACAGTGTCGGGGTTTTCCTGTAATTTATTACGGGACCAGTTTTCTGGAGTTGCCAGTTTGCATTCCGTTCCGGCCGGTTTTCCTTTGTTCTTTCCCGGCCGGACTTTTCCGATGGAGGGGGTTATTTGCAATTGTGCAAATAACATATTGAGGAGGGGGTTTCTTGCACTTGTCTTAATTATGATAGGTTTGAATCTTTCATCCATGCTTGCTTTGACTTGTGATTTGAGTGGGTATGGATTCAATAGTGTATAAGCATGGTTGATGTTGTGGTCACCTCTTCTATGTTCCTACACTCACTCTCCTTCTTGTTTTGAATTGTGGTTGATTTCTTTTTCCATCCATCATTCTCACCCCATTACATTGGCCGGCCACAATTTGATGAGTGGAGAAAAGAGAGAGTTCATGTAGAGAAAAGATTGGTTCATATCATTTTCATGCTTGAAAAATTCTACACTTCATTCAAAAGTCCATACATGATCCCTCCATCATCCAAAGGCAACCAAACCCCAAAGAGACAAGTAGCCTCTACACTACACTTCCTACAGCAAATCTTGGACGCGTCGATTCGCCAGCTTCGCGCCCGAGTTGCCTCGGTATTGAGGTGGGAGCCCGTAAAAGCTACAGGCGATGTGGTGCCCTTTCTGACGAGGAGGAGACGGACGGAGATCCCGCGAGAAGATCGGAGTGGAGATGAAGAC
This sequence comes from Agapanthus africanus, assembly GCA_030015575.1. Taxonomy (NCBI): domain Eukaryota; kingdom Viridiplantae; phylum Streptophyta; class Magnoliopsida; order Asparagales; family Amaryllidaceae; genus Agapanthus; species Agapanthus africanus. The sequence continues at coordinate 60,318,209 of CM057338.1, forward strand.
CGGAGGACTCGGATCAGTCGGTACAACATTTCCACACTCTTTACTGTTTGTTAGTTTAGCAATAATGGCAGATCCGGGTTAAAGTATACGATAGCGCCAAGTTAAAAAGTTTTATTCCGCAATTGGCGTCTGTAGACTGCCGGGGCGCTAACGTAGACTTACAATTGGATCATCGTGTTATGAATAGCCAGGGGTTTTTATGTGAGATGAGAGTTTTTCATTTCCATTCATGTAAAATTTTGTATGTAATATTTTTTTATTGTTTTTTATTGGGGCACTTCCGGGTTGAGGATGATGTCACCATTGATGTATATTATTTACTTTTCCGCATTAGGATAGACCCAAAGCGGGGAGCACAAGTAACCGGGTTCTAGGGTCCAGTGGGAGACCATCTCGAGGATTCGAGACCGGGTCTCCTAACTCTAGAATTGGTAGGGTTGCTTGACGCTCTCGTAGGGGTCTAGGGATGTGGGTTTGGCTATTCATAACGACCGTGGAATCCGCGTTTTTACTGGCTTAAATAAAACACGGAATTCCTAGTATATCCAATATTTCATATGTGATTCTTCTGCTACTGATATTTTATGATGTGATCACTTGATATGTTCTGAGACGAATGCCTATATATTATATCTATGAGATATAATTAATATTGTTGCTTTCGTTTCTTATGTGATGCTTAGGAAGCATAACAGATGGGACTTCATTAATGAGATTAATGAAATAAAAGAAACCTAAAAGATGTTGTAGAAACATGTTTTAAAAACTGGTAGCTGTAGTTCTTGCTTTGCATAGCGGTATTCTTTATAGAATATCCAGCACCTTATTCGATAAGGAAAGAGCCGAAATCCCTTCACCAGGAGTGACCTCTTTAGCGAAACTGGCAGATGCTACAAACTCGGTTTGTCTTTTGATTGCTTTTATAGTTTTTGCTTTGCATAGTGATATTTGTGAAATATCCTGCATTTTTGAAATATCCTGCACCTTATTCGATAAGAAAAGAGCCGAGATCCCTTCACCGGGAGTTACCTCTTTAGGAAAACTAGTAAAGGCCCCAAAAACACTCATTTTCAAAATCACTCGATTCTACAACGATATCAAGTTCATTACACAAAAGGTTTTCTTAAAAACCTGTCGTAGCCCTGTTCTCCGCCGAAAGACGAGACCGAGATGTTGGGGCGTCCGGCCTGAATTTGGGGGGGCAGATGCTATTTGGTGCTATCCGTCAACTTCTCCGAAGATGCCAAGTTGATTTATGGCACCATGTATCGGAGGTTTAGACCAATGCGGCCGTTGTAGCAAACTTCGTCAGATTTCTCCTCATTGTTAGGGGTTTTTTATTGTGGGGACACTCTTCCCTGCATGTGTAAGCCCCTGCAGTTAATTACGCTACCGCATCGCGGTAACCACTTTCTCCTTCTCCGGATGGTCACTTCGTGTCGTGTGTGTTTGTTTTGTTTTTGGTTGCCCGTGGATTGTATATGGAGACTAATTTATGTTGTCGCCCGTAAGGCGTGGATTAATCCAAATCCGTATTTTCTTAGATTTTGTTTTGGGCCAGGTTTAAGGATCGTTAATCTCATTTGAGATTAAGATCAACTTAAATGTTTGTTAAGGATACGTTAGTCTAATTTTAGACTAAGATCTACTTAACAGAATCATTTAGATCCAATAAAAGAGCATTTGGGCTTTCTTGTTTTAGTTTAGGGACATTACGGTCCATTGGGTTTAAGGACGTCATAGTCCGTGACAGTTTAAAGACGTCATAGTCTGTGTGGTTTTGGTTTAACCGTTTGGGGATGTACCAAGAGTTATTGGTTATTGGGACCCTCCATCTCTCTGAAGACGTTGAAGAATTACAACGATATATATCAAAGGTATGAAGAGATGTACCCTTAAACCAATGTTGGTTAGGAGATCTGTAGTCAGGTTTGGGACTAAGATCAGTTAACAAGATTTATGAGCATATGGGCTCAATTAATCTGAATTAGGGGCATGTGGCCAACTTGGGCTCAGCCCACTCAGTCAAAATGTTGGACATTTAATTAGACTCAGTCCTTTTTCATTTAACAAAACTGAGCATTGGTTTTGAGTTCTGACAAGCTTTTTGTCTTTTATTGAGTGTTGAACACTTATTATGGCTCTGGGGTTTTATTAAAAGAACAGTTTATATTCCCTCAGCGCACACGTGAGGAGCACGTGGTGCGCTTGGCTCTAAGCGCCAGACTTAGAGTGCTAAGGCGCTTCCTGTGAGATAGCGCATACGTGAGGAGCATGTTGCACGCTTGGCGCTGAGCGCCAGTTAATGAGTGCAGAGCGCTCCTTGTGAGATAGCGCACACGTGAGGAACAGGTGGCGCGCTTGGCGCTGAGCACCAGTTAATGAGTGCAGAGTGCTGCTTGTGAGATAGCGTACACGTGAGAAGTACGTGGCCCGTTTGTCGCTGAGCGCCAGTTAATGAGTGCAGAGCGCTTCTAGTGAAATAGCGCACACGTACGGAGCACGTGGTGCGCTTGGCGCTGAGCACCAACCTTGAAGCGCTGGGCGCTTCTTTAAATAGGAGCGTTAGGGCTCTGCGGCATTGTGCGCCAGACTTGGAGCGCTGAGGCGCTTCTTTAAATTGGAGCGCTAGGAGCGCTACGGCGCTATGCACCAGTCTTAGAGCGCTAAGGCCCTTTTTAGGAAAGTTTGATCAGTTCTACGTTCTGAGAATTAAACTCTCGTTTTTAAGAGACTTTGTCTCATGGATCTGAGAACTATGTTCTTCTCTTTTTTATGAGATACCATGATCTCTTTGTTTTTGTGAAAGACTTCTTCTTTATTTTATAGATCTATGATCTGAAGAGAATTAAGTTTTTCTCCCTCCCTTTTTATGATGAGATGCTCCAATCTCTTTTTGTGAAAGACATCTGTCTTATAGATCTATGATCTAGAAAGAGAACTAAGTTCTTCTTCCTTTTGATGAGATGCTTTGATCTCTCTGTTTCATTTACCTTGAAGAAATTCTTCTTCCGAGAGCTTGCTCTTCTCTTTGAAATTTCTCAAAGTTTGTAAGGGGTTTCTCTGTGCAAGACTTGAAGTCTTGGGTCCTTTATATAAGCAAGGCTGATTTGTTGAATCAGTTGAAGAGATCTTTTCTCTAATTGATTTGGGGATGTTTCCCACCATTGGATCTTTAATCCTAGGGTTCCTATTTTATAGAAGGCAATCTTCTTGTTTTTAACAAGATTAGGAAAATCTTTCCCCGTACAGAACATATTCTGTATCTTAGTGATTTTTAATCACCGTTGGATCTTTGATCCAACGGTTCTCTAATTTTCTGAGGTAACTTAATGATTTTTAGTCATATTTATTTGATCTTTGATCCAAGGATGGGGAACATTTAGTTCCAGCGCAAGCGCTCTTGTACTTTGCATGTGAGCGCTGCATCAGAGTTTTTGACTCTTGGTGCTAGCGCATTTAGTGCTAGCATTCTCGAGCTTTACACGTGAGCGCTGCATCAGAGTCTTTGACACTTAGCGCTGGCGCTGCCAGCGCTCGCGCTTTGCACGTGAGCGCTGCATTAGAGTCTTTAACTCTTAGCGCTGGCACATTTAGCGCCAGCGCTTTTATGAAGCACCGCTTCATTTCAAATTTCAAAATTTGAATAGAGTTTTGCTCTGATTGGGGGAAACAAATGCCCCCCCACCGTTGTGCTCACGTGGCTTACACGTGAGTGCAGCGGTGGCAACATATGCACCATTAGATTAACTTAGAAGTTGAAACGGCTCTCAGTGCCTATAAATAGGGCCTTTGGCCCTTGAGATGACCTCTGTTCATCTTCTTTCTTGTTTTTCTGAGAATTAATTCTCTTTTAGAGTATAGCTCTTTGTCTCAAGAACTCTTTTAGAGACAGAACTCTATCGAAAATTTTAGGTAAAAATTAAATCTTTGAAGGGATTACTTCATAATCTAGGGTTTCACCCATTAACAGAGCCTTGCTCTTTTCAGATCATAGATCTAAAGATTTTTTTTTTAGGGTTTTGTTAACAGAGCTTTGCTCTCTTGAAATCATAGATCTAAAGAGATCTTTCTTAGGGTCTCTTAACCTATTTAAAGAAGAACTATTAGAGTTCATCTTGCAGATCTTAAAAATCTCAGAGTCTTTAACTCAGTAAAGCTTTGCTTTTTAGAGTTTTTGATGGATTATTCCATCTTCCTCGCAGAGAATTGCTCTTTAGAATTTTTGGGAGGAATTTTTTCCCTTCATCATTAATTATGACAGATATCATATCTGTTGCAGAGCGCTGCTCTCAAGGGAGATTAACTCCTTGCCCGAGGGGTCTCTCATTAAATGAGAATTCTTTTAGTATTCTCTCCTTAATTGCACAAATTTAAATTTGTTGGGTGTTTTAATCAGTACTTGTTTTCTTCATGCGGATATCAAGAGTTGTTTAAATCCTCATGTCTTGATCAGTCTGTCCACTAAACTCTCGTTAATTTTCATTTTCAGGTGCTATGACCGCTCATCTGTACTGTCTTGAAAAAATCATTTCTTATGAGGACATCCTGTCATGACCCGAAAGTACGGAACGTAACTGGCACTTAGATTACGAGACGTCTAAAGGCGTACCGTAACCTAAGTCAGCCAAAGCCCTGAAAATCTAAACCAGAATCAAAAGAGAGTGAAGGAAAACCTTTAATGAAAACGGTTTTAAAATCATTTAAGTTGCATAGAATCCCTTTTTAAAACATCAAAAATTTCCGAAAATTTCGGCAGAGTCTCCCCTGTATTTTCTATCCCCCAAAATGGGTACAACAAGATAATACATATGAAATCATAAAAATGGCATCCCCAAGCGGGAGCTAGCTCTTCGCCCAGAGCGGATCACAACCACATGCAATATATAAGCAATACCAAGAAAAGAGCATAGAAGAAACCCAAAATATCAGAAAACGCAACGCCGGCTCAAGTGAGCTCGACCCAAAAGAAACCACCAATAAACAAATCTCTCAGTCTCATCACTATGTCGCATATACAATATATAAAGTGGTAGATGGAGAATACTAGATACAATGATAAAGCAAAAGATATAAAATATGCTCGCAACCCACCTACGGGCGATGTCGCGAGTCTGCACAAAAGGAGCTGATGATAAGATAGCCGCCGCTACAAGAGTGACGGGTCCGACCTGCAAGACACTGTGGTACAACGGGGGTGAGTTGCCAGCTCGTGAGTAAATATAACATCTAGTAAGGCAATCGTAAGAATGCACGCAATGCGGAACAACCTGTATGTCCATATGTGATATAATATCTCTAGTATGCATGAACATGTATGCAATGTCTTTTCTAACTCTTTAAGTGTTTTAAATGTTAAGGTTACTGCATTCTTAACTTTTAGAAAATGAATATCTGTACAATAGCTAAGTATCATCAAGAAATCATCTGAAAACCCGTGTCAAGCATCGACACCAAATAGGAATCATATCTGTCTCAATATCGGGCTCCGTCAGTCCGGATCGGCCCATATCATAAATCTCACGACAACGGTCGGTATCCTCCGGATATCCGCCGCGCCAGACATCACCGATAGGTAGTCTTCCCCTGCCAGGCTCATCGTCTACAACTCGATCTTCTTGCCCCGGGATACCATACCGGGCCCACCATGTACCCGAGACGGTTCATCCACTCCTCGAATCGGGTCTCGAAATCCAACAGAAAACATGAAAACTCATGGTGGACGACACATACATCACGAGAAAACCGCAACTTTGTTTTGAAAATGATAAATATAAGGTTTTGTTAAATTCTTGCGGTTTTCCCCAAAAATCCAGAAATCGCAGCAATACTGAAATCCTCAAGAAAATCATAATGTTCGCATGTTATATATGATAAATGTCTATGATATCAATGCATATGATGTGAGTTTTGCTAGAAATCTATATAAATATAATGATGATGCGAGGTATACGTATGCTATGCAATTTCATATATCAAGTATGAATGCAAGTGGCGATATTATGATAAACAGGTTCTATAGTGCACGTGGCATGGCAATTACCAAAGGCGTGTGTGTCACATGAATAGTGCGCGTGCAACAGATGCCAATGGTAATGGTGTTCGTGTCCTACGAAGTGTTATCGCATATGAGCATATGGATATCCATGCAATCTAGCATACTATTAACTATAAGGGTATGCAATGTCAATGAAGGGTAAGCTAACTAACAACATGAATCTTACAAGAGATAAGGAAATCCTAACTAGGGGGTGCATCGCGCCATCCAGATGATTCCCCCATAGATGAATACATCTACTCACCTGAAATCTCCGCTAATCTGATCCGGCCACCGCCTTGCCTTTTCGTGCCGTGTCCGATGTTTCCCCGATCGATCCTATATTTGCACAATATCAAGCATAAGATTACAAAACCTAAAACAATGCAAGTCATAACATACAATTATCCACGCTCTCGTATTAATCATAGCATGCACTCAGTGCGCGGAAAAACGCACGAAAATCGCTAACCTTTAACTAAAATCGTCATTTAGGGGAAATCGACAAAACTACAACCCGACTAGACGAAACCCCGTGTTCGCGCATTCTAATAATCCTATACGAAGCTAATAATATTGCTAACCTAACGCAAATGAACGCATTCTATTTTTCGTAAAAATCTAGCAAGCAAATTCAACGCCGATTCAATGCAAATATCGAAATTTAACGATTTAGCGAGCATATAAATACACCATTAACCACTACAACCAATTAGAAACCCAAAGCCCTAATTTAATCCTAACAACTATGCTTCAAACCCTACTTTTAAAATCAATCCTTCTCTTGATTTTTCCTAAACAACATTTACCACTAAACTAATATTTAGAATTTCAATTCTAGCATAATTAAACCACAAGTTAACAAAAAGATTAGAATTTTCACCTCTCAAGCTTGAACCCTAGCTTGATCAAGTCACCAAGAAGCCTCCTTTCATCTAGTTTTTGAACCAATTTGGGTAGAACAGAGAGTGGTTTAGGGTTTGGGTTTGAATGGAGATGGAAATTTATGAATTTAAATGGATTTTTAGCAAAGAAAAAGAAGCAAAATGAAGTGATGAAGTGGGGAATTCTGCAGGAAGAGGGGTCGGCCAGCAGCAAGGGTGAGGAGGTGGGGAAAATTTGAGAAGATTCTAGGTCAAATAACACCCCATATTATCATTTAATGCTTTCATGTCAACCTTTTTACAAAAAAAACCCATTTTTTACCTCATTTTTCATTAAATTTCCCACCTTTAAACCAAAAGTTTGCAAGACATGATACAATTTTATTAACACCATATTTTAGCTTATAAAGACTCCTAATTAAGAAATTTACCTAATTAAATTTTTATTTATCCCTAATTAAATGTATTTTAAAAAGCTTAAAATAATAAAAAAATTAATTAATTACGAAAAAAATTTTATTTAACTAGAAAATTATAAGTGAAATTTTAGTGACAAAATTATAGTAATATCTTATCTAAATTTTGTATAATTAGATCTACAATGAAAAATACCTATTTCGACTTTTTACGGAAAAAGCCGAAAAATTAGCCGATTACCGAAAAACTGCCTAAACGATTTTCGAAGGGTTACAATCTTCCCCCCTTAAAGAAATTCGGTCCCCGAATTTAGAATTTAACTACGCGTACCTTCAAAAAGATGGGGATATCTCTTCCTCATCTCGACCTCGGTCTCCCAGGTGACCTCCTCGCTGTTCGGGCCACGCCAAAGGACCTTGACGGACGGTATGACCTTCGACCTTAATTTCTTTACCTGTCGATCCAAAATGACCACCGGCTGCTCGGTGAAAGAAAGATCACGCTCTAGCTGGATCGTTTGGTACTGAATCGCCTGGGAAGGATCATGAAGGTACTTGCAGAGCATCGAGACATGGAATACGGGGTGAACATCGGGGAAGCTGGGCGGAAGAGCTAACCGATAAGCGACTGCACCAACGCGTTCTAGGATCTCAAAAGGACCAACATATCTAGGACTCAGTTTCCCTTTCTGCCCAAATCTCATCACACCTTTCATCGGAGAGACCTTCAGAAAAACATGATCGCCAACAGCGAACTCGAGTCGGCGACGATGCCTGTCAGCATATGATTTCTGCCTGCTCTGTGCCGCTCTCATTCTGTCCCGAATCAGCTGTATCATCTCGGTCGTCTCCTGTACGATCTGCGGCCCCAAAATACTGCTCTCCCTAAGCTCTGTCCAACATACAGGCGATCGACATCTCCTCCCATATAAAGCCTCGAAAGGTGCCATCTGAATCGTCTCCTGGAAGCTATTATTGTAGGAAAACTCGATCAAAGGCAAATGACGATCCCAGCTACCACCGAAATCTAAAACACAAGCTCTGAGCATGTCCTCAAGAGTCTGAATAGTACGCTCTGACTGACCGTCAGTCTGCGGATGAAAGGCTGTGCTAAAACTCAATCGGGTGCCCAATGCTTCCTGAAGTTTCTGCCACAATCGGCTGGTAAACTGGGTGCCACGGTCGGACACGATGCAAGTTGGAACGCCATGCAGTCGCACTATCTCATCAATATAAACCTGAGCATACTGAGAAAATCCAAAAGTGGTCTTCACTGGCAGGAAGTGAGCTGCTTTCGTCAGTCGATCCACAATCACCCAAATAGAGTCATACCCTCGACTGGTCCTGGGTAGACCCACAACGAAGTCCATGGAGACCCGCTCCCACTTCCACTCAGGGATGGGCAAAGGCTGTAACTCGCCGGCTAGCCTCTGGTGCTCGGCCTTGACTTGCTGACAAGTCAGGCATCTCGACACAAAGTCTGCAATATCCTTCTTCATCACGTCCCACCAGTAAACCTCTATCAAATCACGGTACATTTTGGTGGAACCCGGATGCACACTGTATACTGATCTATGTGCCTCCTCGAGAATATCACGCCTCAGTCCCTCTGAATCTGGCCGCACGGTCGAGTCCCAAATCGAAGTATCCTCTGATCATCAATCATGAACTCGGAAACTCTTCCCTGCCGAATCTGCTCAATAATCTCTAAGATACGGGCGTCGCCGGACTGTGCCTCGCGGATACGGTCAAGTAACTGTGGGCATGCTCTGAAATGGGCCAGCTGTCCCCCTGAAGAAGTAAACTCGAACTGCACTCTACTGTCACATAACACCTGCCAATCCGCCGTCGACTGCATCTGTACTGCGCTTAAACAAGATAGGCTACCTCCGAGCCTCCTACTCAAACCATCTGCCACCACATTCGCCTTGCCCGGATGGTATAGAATCTCGCAGTCATAATCCTTCACCAACTCCATCCATCGGCGCTGTCTCAGGTTCAGGTCTAGCTGCTGGAAGATATACTTCAAACTCTTGTGGTCAGTGAATATCTGGCACGACTCACCGTATAGGTAATGTCTCCAGATCTTAAGTGCAAATACCACTGCAGCCATCTCTAAATCATGGGTGGGGTAGTTCTGCTCGTGTTTCCTCAGCTGCCGAGAAGCATACGCGATAACTCTGTCGTGCTGCATCAATACACAGCCCAGCCCCACTCTAGAAGCATCACAATATACCACGAACCTGCCTGATCCTGAAGGCAATGCTAATACTGGTGCAGTAGTCAGACGAGTCTTCAACTGCTGGAAGCTATCCTCACATGCCTGGGTCCAATCAAAAGGAACCCCCTTCCGGGTCAACCCGGTCAAAGGTGCAGCAATGCGGGAGAAATCCTGGACGAAACGTCGATAATAGCCGGCCAGACCTAGAAAGCTGCGAACATCTGTAACTGATACTGGTCTAGGCCAACGCTGAACTGCCTCGATCTTCTTCGGGTCCACACAAATACCATCTCTCATCACCACATGACCCAAGAAGTCTACACTATCTAACCAGAATGCGCACTTGGAGAATTTGGCGAACAGCTGATGCTCCCTCAAAGTCTGCAATGTGACACGTAAGTGCTGCTCATGCTCCTCCCGGCTCCGAGAATAAACCAAGATGTCGTCAATGAACACAATGATGAACTGATCGAGATACGGCCTGAATACGCGGTTCATCAAATCCATAAACGCTGCCGGGGCATTGGTGAGCCCGAACGACATCACCAAGAACTCATAATGACCATATCGAGTACGGAAAACTGTCTTCGGAATATCCTCCTTCCGAAGTTTCAACTGGTGATAACCTGACCGTAAATCAACCTTCGAGAAAAACCCTGCACCCTGGAGCTGATCAAATAAGTCATCAATGCGGGGTAGGGGATACCTGTTCCGCACAGTAACCCGGTTCAGCTGGCGATAATCAATGCATAAGTGCATACTTCCGTCCTTCTTCTTAACAAACAGGACGGGAGCACCCCAAGGTGACACACTCGGTCGAATAAGCCCTTTGTCCAGCAAGTCCTGTAACTGATCCTTTAGCTCTCTCAGCTCCGCCGGGGCCATCCGATAAAGCGGTATAGAGATAGGCCCCGTGCCAGGGATCAAGTCAATACAGAACTCAATCTCGCGCTCTGGTGGCAGACCAGGCAGCTCGTCAGGGAATACATCAGGAAACTCTCTCACAACAGGGACCTGGTCCAACGGAACCTCTGTGGAGCGAGTATCACAAATATAGGCTAAGAATCCCTGACACCCTTTCCTTAAGAGCTGACCAGCGCGAAGAGAAGAAATCAAGCTGGGAAGGGTAGCACTACGATCTCCCTGAATAATAAGAACCGGCTCACCAGGAAAACTGAATCTGACTGCTTTTTCACGGCAGTCCACGGATGCATAACATGTGGCTAGCCAGTCCATACCAAGAAGAACGTCGAAGTCTAGCATATCGAGGAGAATCAAATCAACTGAAGAATCTCTCTCCCCGATACGAACGGAACACGATCGGTACACAAAACGGGCAACAAAAGACTCGCCTACTGGGGTAATAACAACAAGCGGCTGATCTAACGGAGAAGACTCTCGGCCCAACCTCGGTGAAAAATACGTGGATACATAGGAATGTGTCGAGCCTGGATCAAATAATACCCGTGCATCAAAAGAACATACTAGCAGAGTACCTGTCACGACGGCATTGGATGCCTGTGCATCCTGAGGAGTCAACGCGAACACTCGGGCCTGTCCACCACTAATAGCTGGCTGTGCTCTGCCTCTACCTCGGCCTATGCCTCTGTCGCCTCGTCCTCTCTGAACCGGACCGCCACGCCCACGGCCTCTAGAAGCATCTGGCTGGCGTGAAGCATCATCAGGAGTAGGAAGTAAAGCTCTCTGAGAAGGTGGTGAGGGTGGTAAGGTCACATGCGGGGCTGTCGCCGCGCCCTGGCGTCCCATGGTACAGTCTCTGACACGGTGGTACTGACTCCCACACCGAAAACATCCTGGAGACGACTGCTGGGTCTGTGGATATGAACCAAATAACTGACCTCGTCTCAATCCTCTGCCTCCACCATTTCCCGGAAACAATCTATCGCGGTGTCTACCCATCTGCCGCTGAGCTGGCGTATCGGTGCGGATCCTCTTCGTCCCAGAAACGACCGGAGTCTCAGAAATACGCTCCTCCAAAAGTAAGGCTGCATCCATCGCGGCTGCGTATGTGTCAAAATGCTGGGTGCCGATGGCAAGGAATAGCTGTGAATCAAGCCCTCGCACGAACCTCTTTATTCTCTTCTCTTCTGTGTCGACTAGGTACGGAGCATATCGAGACAACTGGGTAAACTGTATATCATACTTCGACACCATCATCCCAGGAGTCTTGCGCAAAGACTCAAAACTACGGGCGCGAGAATCTCGGACACTCTACGGAAGAAAACGGGCAAGAAATGCAGATGTAAACTCATCCCAGGTCATAGAAGGCAGACCTGCAGCTCGGCCTCTCTCTACTGAGTCGTACCATGTCTGGGCAAGACCCTCCAGACGAAAACTCGCAAACTCCACCAATCTATCATCAGAACACCTCAACGAACGGCAAATCCGAGCCATCCTATCAAGAAATGCCTGTGGGTCCTCTGTTGCATCTGTACCGGTAAAAGCTGGAGGTCTCAATCTCATGAACTCCTGTAGTGAAACAGGGATAGTCTCCGTAGTAGCAGCAGGAGTGACCATCTGTGCAGCAGGTACGATCGTGGTCTGTGCGGTGGAAGGAACGTCCTCGGATCTCTGTGCCCGGGTGGACTCAACTAAAGATCCCATCATCTGCCGCAACTCTTGCATGCCGGCCTCTAGTCTGGTAATACGGTCAGGATAAGGCGGATCAGTATGACCCTGAGGGGTAGGTGTATCCTCCCGCTCGATCCTCGCCTCAGACGGGCCCGCCCGAATCTCATCCCTAGCGGCAGCCCGCTGAGCTCTCGTAGTCTTTGGCGGCATCGAAGCTAGAATAAGAAAAAGGACTGATAAGATCATTGCAATTGAATCAAGGAATGCAAGGAATCAAGAAAGGAAATACAAGCAATTATGTCCTAAGGTCACTTAGGCGGAGTACCGTATCGTAAGTATGCCGCGGACCATAACCACGCTACGCCACTCTGCTTAAGTCACCTACTCCATCTACCAAGGCCGTCCTACACTCAGAAAGGTAAAACCTACGCTCTGATACCAACTTTGTCACGACCTGAAAGTACGGAACGTAACTGGCACTTAGATTACGAGACGTCTAAAGGCGTACCGTAACCTAAGTCAGCCAAAGCCCAGAAAATCTAAACCAGAATCAAAAGAGAGTGAAGGAAAACCTTTAATGAAAATGGTTTTAAAATCATTTAAGTTGCATAGAATCCCTTTTTAAAACATCAAAAATTTCCGAAAATTTCGGCAGAGTCTCCCCTGTATTTTCTATCCCCCAAAATGGGTACAACAAGATAATACATATGAAATCATAAAAATGGCATCCCCAAGCGGGAGCTAGCTCTTCGCCCAGGGCGGATCACAACCACATGCAATATATAAGCAATACCAAGAAAAGAGCATAGAAGAAACCCAAAATATCAGAAAACGCAACGCCGGCTCAAGTGAGCTCGACCCAAAAGAAACCACCAATATACAAATCTCTCAGTCTCATCACTATGTCGCATATACAATATATAAAGTGGTAGATGGAGAATACTAGATACAATGATAAAGCAAAAGATATAAAATATGCTCGCAACCCACCTACGGGCGATGTCGCGAGTCTGCACAAAAGGAGCTGATGATAAGATAGCCGCCGCTACAAGAGTGACGGGTCCGACCTGCAAGACACTGTGGCACAACGGGGGTGAGTTGCCAGCTCGTGAGTAAATATAACATCTAGTAAGGCAATCGTAAGAATGCACGCAATGCGGAACAACCTGTATGTCCATATGTGATATAATATCTCTAGTATGCATGAACATGTATGCAATGTCTTTTCTAACTCTTTAAGTGTTTTAAATGTTAAGGTTACTGCATTCTTAACTTTTAGAAAATGAATATCTGTACAATAACTAAGTATCATCAAGAAATCATCTGAAAACCCGTGTCAAGCATCGACACTAAATAGGAATCATATCTGTCTCAATATCGGGCTCCGTCAGTCCGGATCGGCCCATATCATAAATCTCACGACAACGGTCGGTATCCTCCGGATATCCGCCGCGCCAGACATCACCGATAGGTAGTCTTCCCCTGCCAGGCTCATCGTCTACAACTCGATCTTCTTGCCCCGGGGTACCATATCGGGCCCACCATGTACCCGAGACGGTTCATCCACTCCTCGAATCGGGTCTCGAAATCCAACAGAAAACATGAAAACTCATGGTGGACGACACATACATCACGAGAAAACCGCAACTTTGTTTTGAAAATGATAAATATAAGGTTTTGTTAAATTCTTGCGGTTTTCCCTAAAAATCCAGAAATCGCAGCAATACTGAAATCCTCAAGAAAATCATAATGTCCGCATGTTATATATGATAAATGTCTATGATATCAATGCATACGATGTGAGTTTTGCTAGAAATCTATATAAATATAATAATGATGCGAGGTATACGTATGCTATGCAATTTCATATATCAAGTATGAATGCAAGTGGCGATATTATGATAAACAGGTTCTATAGTGCACGTGGCATGGCAATTACCAAAGGCGTGTGTGTCACATGAATAGTGCGCGTGCAACAGATACCAATGGTAATGGTGTTCGTGTCCTACGAAGTGTTATCGCATATGAGCATATGGATATCCATGCAATCTAGCATACTATTAACTATAAGGGTATGCAATGTCAATGAAGGGTAAGCTAACTAACAACATGAATCTTACAAGAGATAAGGAAATCCTAACTAGGGGGGCATCACGCCATCCAGATGATTCCCCCATAGATGAATACATCTACTCACCTGAAATCTCCGCTAATCTGATCCGGCCACCGCCTTGCCTTTTCGCGCCGTGTCCGATGTTTCCCCGATCGATCCTATATTTGCACAATATCAAGCATAAGATTACAAAACCTAAAACAATGCAAGTCACAACATACAATTATCCACGCTCTCGTATTAATCATAGCATGCACTCAGTGCGCGGAAAAACGCACGAAAATCGCTAACCTTTAACTAAAATCGTCATTTAGGGGAAATCGACAAAACTACAACCCGACTAGATGAAACCCCGCGTTCACGCATTCTAATAATCCTATACGAAGCTAATAATATTGCTAACCTAACGCAAATTGAACGCATTCTATTTTTCGTAAAAATCTAGCAAGCAAATTCAACGCCGATTCAATGCAAACATCGAAATTTAACGATTTAGCGAGCATATAAATACACCATTAACCACTACAACCAATTAGAAACCCAAAGCCCTAATTTAATCCTAACAACTATGCTTCAAACCCTACTTTTAAAATCAATCCTTCTCTTGATTTTTCCTAAACAACATTTACCACTAAACTAATATTTAGAATTTCAATTCTAGCATAATTAAACCACAAGTTAACAAAAAGATTAGAATTTTCACCTCTCAAGCTTGAACCCTAGCTTGATCAAGTCACCAAGAAGCCTCCTTTCATCTAGTTTTTGAACCAATTTGGGTAGAAGAGAGAGTGGTTTAGGGTTTGGGTTTGAATGGAGATGGAAATTTATGAATTTAAATGGATTTTTAGCAAAGAAAAAGAAGCAAAATGAAGTGATGAAGTGGGGAATTCTGCAGGAAGAGGGGTCGGCCAGCAGCAAGGGTGAGGAGGTGGGGAAAATTTGAGAAGATTCTAGGTCAAATAACACCCCATATTATCATTTAATGCTTTCATGTCAACCTTTTTACAAAAAAACCCATTTTTTACCTCATTTTTCATTAAATTTCCCACCTTTAAACCAAAAGTTTGCAAGACATGATACAATTTTATTAACACCATATTTTAGCTTATAAAGACTCCTAATTAAGAAATTTACCTAATTAAATTTGTATTTATCCCTAATTAAATGTATTTTAAAAAGCTTAAAATAATAAAAAAATTAATTAATTACGAAATTTTTTTTATTTAACTAGAAAATTATAAGTGACATTTTAGTGAAAAAATTATAGTAATATCTTATCTAAATTTTGTATAATTAGATCTACAATGAAAAATACCTATTTCGACTTTTTACGGAAAAAGCCGAAAAATTAGCCGATTACCGAAAAACTGCCTAAACGATTTTCGAAGGGTTACACATCCACGCACAAGGCCATTGTCAAAACCAGGAGCTCACAAACGCCCAATGCGCTGAAATTATGAATCGTTTCAATGCACACAACGGTCGACTACTTTCTCGTCGCCCCGCTCTCTTGAAGATTATAGTGAGAGCAATTTGGGGAGCACTTCCTGCATTTTATAAAGCTATGCCGCTTAATGCACTGGATAACGCTGAAGATAAGGTGCACTCAGTGTATCTGACTGGCCTGATCTCGAAGAAGCGGCGAGATAATCTCATTGATATTTTGCATCAAGCATTCCAATAGACAACGATAATCGCTGCTTATCATAGGGTGGAGGACATCATCGAAGATCCTGACGCTCGCGATCATGAGAGGATGCACACGAGAATGGTCAGAGAGACTAGAAACATTTTAGATAGCCTCACTTTCGAATTTCTTAATCCGTGTCCCGGATTCAATGTTTGGCCATTGTAAACATTGTAATGATGCTTTTGTTTATTATTTTCATCAATGTAAGAACTTTTCTGAGGTATGAATAACAAATTTTTCCTTTTCATGCACTTATTTTATCCTTTTCGTACTTACATGAGTGGGTACGCTTCGGACGCTCAATTGGATGCAAATCAAATGTTCTTCTTATTGCCTTGCATAATAAGTGATTGACGTCCGTGGGTTATGCCTTTTTGTTTTGACTTGGCGCAAAGCAGTTTACATACTCTTGAGTAGCACCTCGATTTCGATGGCATGTAATTTTGGCAAGTGTGGCCTGTAGATAGTAGATAGCTTTCCATCTTGAACTCTTTATAAGGTAGTGATGGCTTAGAAAACAGGTTCAGATCTGTCGCCTAAGACTTTTCAATTTTATGAGCCATGAGGGTCTCATAAAGATTTTTCTCCGTACGAGTCGTGAGGATCACGTAGGTGTATTTTCTCCTTAGGAGTCGTGAGAACTCCTAAGTGCGTTTTCTCTTGAGAGTCGTAAGGATCTTACAAGAGAATTTTCTTCTTTACAAGTCGAGAGGACTTGTAAGCGGTTGATGAGTTGACTTGTTCCCGAGTCGAAGCGTTGCTTTGACGGGGAGGTTGAGGATCGACTTTCTCCGTTTTCTACGGTGTCGGGATTGACTTTCTCTGTTTTCTATGGTGTCGGGGATCGACTTTCTCCGTTTTCTACGGTGTCGGGGGTTGACTTTCCCCGTTTTCTACGGTGTCGGGATTGACTTTCTCCGTTTTCTACGATGTCGGGGGTTGGCTTTCTTTGTTTTCTACGGTGTCAGGGGTTGACTTTCTCCGTTTTCTACGGTGTCTGGATCAATTTCTCCTTTTTTTACGGTGTCGGGGGTCGACTTTCTCCATTTTCTACGGTGTCGGGGATCGACTTTCTCCATTTTCTACGGTGTCGGGGGGTTGACTTTCTGATTTTTCTACGGTGTCGGGATCGACTTTCTCCATTTTCTACGGTGTCGGGGATCGACTTTCTCCATTTTCTATAGTGTCACGATCGACTTTCTCCAATTTTTAAGGTGTCGGGGGTCGGCTTTCTCCGTTTTCTACGGTGTCGGGATCGGCTTTCTCCGTTTTCTACGGTGTCGGGGGTCGGCTTTCTCCGTTTTCTACGGTGTCGGGGCTCGGCTTTCTCCGTTTTCTACGGTGTCAGGATCGGCTTTCTCCGTTTTCTACGGTGTCGGGGATCGGCTTTCTCCGTTTTCTACGGTGTAGGGATCGACTTTCTCAGGTTTCTACGATGTCGGGGGTTGACTTTCTCCATTTTCTACAGTGTTGAGATCGACTTTCTCCGTTTTCTACGGTATCGGGGGTTGACTTTCTCCATTTTTTACGGTGTCGGGATTGACTTTCTCCGTTGTCTACGGTGTCGGGGGTTGACTTTCTCTATTTTCTATGGTGTCGGGATCGACTTTTTCCGTTTTCTACGGTGTCGGGGGTTGACTTTCTCCGTTTTCTACGGTATCGGGGATCGACTTTCTCCGTTTTCTACGGTGTCGGGGATCGACTTTCTCCGTTTTCTACAGTGTCGGGGATCGACTTCAGGTTGTCTGTGAACCGTGGAGTCTTAGAACTGGGGACTTTGTCGTGGCTCCGATTGGTATTGTTAGGTCTGTATACTGCTGGAATGAGGAGGAACGCCGTTGTGAGTCTCTAGGCTGTAGATGTTGCCGTCGAGATTTGACTCTCCGTTTGAAAGAGCCTGGTGAGGAAATGTGGTTCCCTTTTTGTTTATGCCCATGGATTGTATACAGGAGTCAATATGGAGTTACCTGCAGGGCAAAAGTTTTATTTTATACGTATTTTGTTTTCTTTCCGCGATGCTCTATAATTTCAGCTTTTTATATCGTGAAAGTCACGATTGCCCAATCATTTCAGCTATTTTTCACGGTGCCCAATCATTTCGGCTATTTTTTTTACTCGCTACTTTTTATTGCGAGTTGCCCAATCATTTCAGCTATTTTGTATGCGTATATTTTACTTGCTGATTTTGTTGCAAGTTGCCCCATCATTTCGGCTATTTTTATGCATTTATGGCTCGCTGATTTTTGCCGCGAGTATGGAACTCGAGATCTGATACCGATTTAGGCATCAGTATCGCTACAACTGGGATATTGCCAAGAGCGAATCATCATATGCCTTCGTCGGTTTGAACAAAGGTGTCTTAGCAAACAGGGTTAGGATCCCGTCCATTAAGGCTTTTGACTTAATGAGCTGTAACGGTCTCATAAAGGTATTTCTCCTTACGATTCGTGAGGATCTTGTAGGTGCGTTTTCTCCTTAGAAGTCGTGGGGACTTCTAAGTGGTGTGTTCTCTTGTAAGTCGTAAGGATCTTACAAGAATGTTTTCTCCTTATAAGTCGAGAAGACTTACAAGGGTCGTTCACCATGTGAGGGTATCCCTCGTTGCTGATGGGACTCTGTTGGGGAGATGTTTAGTCGTGCCCATGGATTGTATACAAGGGTCAATATTGAACTGCTTGTAGGGCAATCTATTGATTGTGATGGCTTAAGAACAGGTTCAGATCCCTGTAACTTAAGGCTTTTGAATCCTATGAGCCGTGAGGGTCTCATAGGGGAATTCTCCTTACGAGTCATGAGGATCTCGTAAGTGTAACTTCTCCTTAGGAATCATAGGGGTCCCTAAGTGTGTTGCTCCCTTGTGAGTCGTAAGGATCTCACACAGGTATTTTCTCCTTATAAGGTCGAGAGGACCTCGCAAGTGACTTTTAACGAGATTGCGCCCTTTCGGGTTTTCACAAACTCGCTGGTAGCCCTGCTGTTTTTACTCATGGAGCCCTTTCGGGTTTTCATCAGTGCCCATTTCACTTATGGACGTACCTTTTTTTTTGTGTCAGCCTTAGGATGCTGTGGTTCGTAGTAGTTTACAGACGTTTCGGTCAAGCGTAGTATTTTTTCAAGAACCGACCGCTTATTGTCCTAAAAGGTCTTTCGCCATGCATATTCATGAGCAAGTAAGCCCCACCTTGGTAGACTTTGTCTATGATATACGGGCCCTCATAGTTCGGCTCGAATTTCCCCCGGGTTGGCACGATTGGGGATCATAGGCCTCTTGACTATTAGCACGAGTTCGTGTAACAACCGCGTTCAATTATACCAATTTCTATGGCCGTATGTATTAGTTGTGGTGTTTATTTTATTTATCATGTTTGTTTTTGAGTGGTAATTTACTTTATATTCGACCCGCTTACTGAGCTTATTGCTTCCTAGTTTCTAGATTACCCTAACATTACATATTGTTGCATATAACAATTTAAGTCATTCAAAATAATTTAAAAATACATGTCATGGCTTGCTTGTCGCCCCTAACCCTGTGGCAGCGTCCCTGCATCGTGTTCTCGTCCCGTTCGGTGAAATAGACGTGTTTGGACGGTTACGCGCACGTACGTGCGTCCGTTCTTGAGGGTATGCCTTTCCATCACAAAATCCTTCATTTCAATTTTTGGAACTTACTGATAATTTTCGTATTTCAAATCCAAATTTTTGGACCTGACCCGGACGCAATTCTGAATTATTTGTATCCCGCCAAATTTTAATTATTTAATATTTTACATTTTAAACTATACCTTACCTATTTTTTTATCAGCTTGAGAAAATATTGTTAGCTTGGAAATCTTTATTTCAGCCAGGGAAATCTTCTCTTAATATTAAATATATTTTCCCATTTCTTTTGCCGAAACAAATCTTCCCCCTGACCAATCCCCTCTCCCCTTTCTTTGATACCGGGCCCACATCCACTCTCTCCCCCTTCGCTGAACACTCTCTCCCCCCCTTTTCTCTTTCTCTTTCTCTCTCTCTCTCTCCTCCCTATTCCTGCGCTAAAATCCAATTCTATCCCTCCTCACTGTTACTCTCTCTCTTTCTCACTCCTCTCGATCCCCTCTCTCTCTCCTCTGGCGCGAATCTCTCTCTCTCTCTCACTCCTCTCACATAAATCTCTCTCTCTCCCCCCTCTAATATATTTTTCCCCACATCGTTCTTTTTCTCAAGAACCCATTCCCAGAAAACCCTAGTTGTCGTCTCTCGCCTTTGCCCTAGCGCCGACGACGCCCGTACAAACCTCGTCGCCTCCTCACCCTCGTCACCTCTGCCTCCACTCCCTTCTTCCCCGATCACCCTGCGCTCGCGCCGAGCAGCCGTGCACCCCCTGCACTTTGCACCGCCGGAACTGTCCCCGTCGGTGACCTCGTCCCCGTATCCCCGGCCTTCGCGCACACCCCAGTGAGCATCGCCCCTCCTTCCTCTCCTCCATACTCCTTCCTTCCCCTTCTTCCATTATTTTTTATTCTGTTAGTCTTTTAAATCGCCGGTGGTTCTCTACAGGTCGTGCACCGGAGCGCCGTCGACGTCGTCAATCCTCACGACCCCTCCACAGACCGTTGTGAGCTTCCTCTACTCAATCCTCCTTTTTTCTTCTCTCTTTTCCTTCATACATCTATTTTCTAGGTTTGATGTTTGCTGTTTTTCTGGTTCACCGGAATCCAACCGTGCCGGTGACGTTTCCCGACGACCCAGCGAGGACCTCTGACCCGTATGACTCCACTGTTCATCGTTTGGGCTCATTCCGTGTACTGTGCGCGCGTCGCGATTTTTCCCCGCCGACGCGTAACGTTCCGTTTTCCGTATCGCGACCCGTCGAGGCAAGTAAAACTTGCTACATGCTAATTAATATATTATATATACATTTGATGGCACTTTAAACCCGTAGTTTAATTTTAGTACCATGATTTCCCTTTTACATGTTCGATGTCGCGTTATGTCATTTTAGTTTCCAGACTTGAAACATATTGTTTGCTTTTACTTTATAAAACCGGATAACCACAATCATATGTTTTAATCACATTTTAACTATTGACATTGCCTATGATATTTTTTTCTATAGTTTTACTCCATCGGACACTCGTGTGCATGTTAACCTGTTTTAGCTGTGATTTCATCCATTGAACCTATTTATAAATCATTGCATCCCTAAAATTTCTTAATACTTGTTAACATGATTTAATGACCATAATTGTCATACTGTATTCATATAATGTTGACATCATCTCTGAAACACAAACTGATAACCGTACAGCTAAGTAGTTTAATCTGCTCATATTGCTTAACCTATTACATGTGCCAATTTATTGTGTTGTTGATACCCATGCTTGTTTATTTATAACTATGATTATGGTAGTCGATTATGAGCACCCACATGATATCTTTTACACCCTGACATGACTTGCTACACACATATTACTTGACCCGACATGGTACCGTACACTACTTGACTTGAATTGATATACCATGGCTTGACCTGTTATCTGATCTTGTGTCTAATGCCAACAAACCTGACACGTAGTCCTTACGGACCGTTCCTGTTGTCTATCCAGACAAACCTGTACTTACCTGCTCCTGCGTTGGCATTAGTTCTTGATTACTAAAATACCTGACTCGAACACTTATAACTTGGGGGTATGGGGAAATCAACGATGAAACCTGACTTGTAACTCGACAGTTCGATACCTGTTCTGATCAGTCTTACGGGCTAGGCTAGCCCGGAGTGATGATGCTGACATCACTCATCTGTACATGCTACCTTTTACTGCCTAGTGGCACGTCTCGGATTCAGCCCGAGAATCTTGACCGTGGTCCCGGGCACGCATGGGATACTATTGAGTTACATCGATGATTCATCAAATTAATTTCAAAGACTTGAGAGTAGATAACCCAATAGACCAGTTTAGTTTACTCACTGCACACTACCCTTCACTGCCCTGATTTATATTGCTGTTACCCCTGCTTTATCATTCATGATTATATTTGCATTGCCTGTTACCCTGTTTATAGTTTATTACTTGATGACATGACGCGCTGACGTCTGGGTTTTGCATGGCCCAGATTCCGTACCTTTGCAGCAGTCCAAGCAGGAGTACTTCAGCCAGCAGACTGAGCAGTGAGGATTCAGTAGTAGTTAGTTCTTTTACTTTCAGCATTTTATTCCTGATGTGAGCCCGCATTATGGGACATACATTCCAGTTATTTTGTATTGGATCTTTTGCTTCCGCATTTTTTTTATTATTCTTGACTCATTTTATCTTGGCTTATAGACATGTATTAGATAATTATATTTTATTCTTGATATCTCTACAGCCGTAATGTGACTGTGGATGGATACTTCCTACCCACAGATAGCATGGTTGGCTATGTCACGTACCCATCTTAGCCTACTCTGTAAAGCGGGGCGTGACATGGTTCTTTTTGTATCAGAGCATACATTAATCGGGTTGATTCTTTTGTAGTTGGGTATTGTACCCAATACACGAATCAGAATACTCGTGATTAGGAAACATGTCCTGCTACCTTGCCGTTTTACCATTCTTGAATCTTAACCTCCTCCTGATTATAGTTTTACGGTATGCAAACTTCCTTTGCATATCGACTCGAAACCTGATTCCTTGATATCCCTAGAACTTAGGCGACTTGGGTGGAGTTATGTAATTGTAGCTATGATACTGCGGCATGGTTATAATGTGGTACTCTATTGAAGTAACACGGAGTTCTAGCCTTGATCTACATTTTGAATCTGTTATCATGCTAATCCTTAGGTGTTTTGATTTCAGGAATATGGCAGACAAAAATCTGAAGACGTACCAAAGGCGTGTTGACGAAGCCGCTATGCTTAGAGTAATACGTGGGATGTTGGAGAATCAAAAGAGACAGACCGAGCTGATCCAGCAGAAAGCTGAATCGTTTCAGGAAGGTTTGCGGACCGTTTAGCAGACCGTGAACAATGTTGGGGCCAGACCAGTAGATCGTGTGGGGACCGTAGCAGATTTCCGGAGACTAGGTCCGTCTGTCTTTACTGGCCTGGAGGAGCTATTGCCAGCAGAGCAGTGGCAAGTTGACACGGAGAACCTACTCATTGCGGTGTAGATCCCAGATGATAAGAGGGTGGATGTGGTACGCATTCAGTTAGTGGACTACGCCCGTGAATGGTGGCTTGTGGAGGAGACCCGCTTGCCCAAGCCAATCAAGTGGGTGGATTTTTCGAAGAGTTTCCTGGAGAAGTTCTTCCCGCGGACTACACGGGAGGAAATGGAAGAGAAGTTCATTAGTTTAAAGCAGAACGGTGCACCTGTAGATGTACATGCTGCTGAGTGGACACGGCTCAGTAGGTTCGTTGGACCTTTAGTTGCCAATGATACGGACAGGGCAAGGAGGTTCATGCGCAGCTTGGATGTGGACATCCAGAGGCAGATTGTCTCCCTGGGTTTGATCACTTTCTCACAGGTACTTACGGCAGCCCGAGAACAGCAGAGCTTATCTGGGAAGACTGGGAGTTCACAACAAACAACAATTACAGTACGGAAGCCGACTTTTGTACCGACCCGATCACATAGACACAGGGGTATTCCAGTGAACCGTCGTGGCGTAACACCGATGAAGAAGCCTGTTGTCGTTGATCGAAGAAGGAGCGTGATTTGTGACTACTGCCATTTACCTGGGCACGTGCAAAGGGAATGTCGAAGGAAACAGGGACTCTGTTCGGTTTGTGGTTCGGCGAATCATACTATCAGCACTTGTTCGTCAAAGCTTCGCACGAAGGATGATGTTTAGAAGCCGCCGCAGAAACCGTTTCCGGGACAGAAGCAGCTGACTCAAGGACCAATCAGGCTCGAGCTTTTACCTTGACGCCTGAGGAAGCTAAGGCTTCAGGAGAAGTTGTTTCAGGTATTCTACTCGTTCATGGTTTTTCCGCATTAGCATTATTTGATTCTGGTGCATCCCATTATTTTATGTCGTCCAAGTTTATAGCTACACACTCGATTACCTGCACAACCCTGTCTAGTTTCTGGGACATACACACTGGGAATGGGAAAATCATATCTAGTAGAGAGTGTAAAGATTGTGCAGTTGTTGTACGGACGCTTTTTGCAGACTTCTTGGTGATTGATACGGAAAGCTATGAAGTCATCTTGTGAATGGATTTTCTTAGCACTTTCCACGCTCACATCGATTGTAGAGCAAAAAAAGTAATTTTCCAGATTCCCGGACACCCAGAGTTTACCTTTTTTGGAGGAAGCAGTTCTGTCGGGCCAGTCGAGTTTAGGGCTAGGCCGACAACTAATGTTCTTTCGTTGATGGAGGTTGATAAAAGTGAAGAGCCAGCTGTTGTTCGAGATTTTATGGACGTGTTTGAAGACATATCAGGTTTGCCGCCGAAGCGAGACGTGGAGTTCGTGATTGATCTTGTTTCTGGTGCAGCACCAGTTTCTAAAGCGTATTATCCAATGGCACCAGTGGAGTTGGAAGAAGTCAAGAAGCAGGTTACTGAATTGCTTGAGAAGGGTTGGATTCGAAGCAGTAACTCGCCTTGGGGAGCTCCAGTTCTTCTAGTTAAGAAGAAAGATGGCACAAGAAGGATGTGCATCGACTATCGAGAATTAAACCGGGTGACTATTAAGAACAAGCACCCGATCCCTCGAATTGGCAAACTATTTGAGCAGCTTAGTGGTGCGAGGGTATTCTCGAAGCTGGATTTGCAATCCGGATATCATCATGTCCGAGTGAAAGCAGAGGATATTTGAAAGACGGCGTTCCGAACTCGGTATGGACATTACGAGTACTTAGTGTTGCCCTTTGGAGTTACGAATGCACCAGCTATATTCATGGACTTGATGAACCGAATCTTTTCACCATTCTTGGACCAGTTTATTGTGGTGTTCATTGACGATATTCTGGTTTACTCGAAGAGTTTTGAAGAGCATGCTGAACATTTGAAGATCGCACTGCAGACGTTGAGACAAGAGAAATTATATGCAAAGATGAGCAAGTGTGAGTTTTGGCTGGAAGAAGTAAAGTTTTTGGGGCATGTTGTGTCTGGCGATGGAATCGCCGTGGATCCCGAAAAGATTTCGAGATTGGCCGATTCCGAAAAATGTTGTGGAGATAAGAAGTTTTCTTGGACTCGCCGGGTATTACAGAAGATTTGTGGAGAACTTTGCTCGTCTGGCGGAGCCGTTGACCAAGCTTACGTGCAAGGAGGTACCTTTTGTGTTGACGGATAGGTGCGCGTCAGCTTTTGAGACGTTGAAGCAAAGATTGATAACCGCCCCTATTCTGACCGTGCCAGACAGTTCCGGAGGATTGGTGATTCACAGTGACGCATCTGGAAAAGGATTGGGATGTGTTTTGAAGCAGCATGGGAAGGTTGTAGCGTACGCATCAAGACAGTTGAAAACCCACGAGAAGAATTACCCAACTCATGATTTGGAGCTTGCGGCTGTGATCTTCACTTTGAAGATTTGGAGACACTACCTTTTGAGCGAAAGGGTCGAAGTTTTCACCGATCATAAAAGCTTGAAGTATGTGTTCACGCAGAAGGAGCTTAATATGAGGCAACGTAGATGGTTGGGGCTGATGGCTGACTATGATCTTGATCTTAAGTACCATCCGGGAAAGGTTAATGTCGTACCGGATGCGCTCAGTCGGTTACCATCTATTCAGATGATGACTACGCAGAAGGAACTCGTTGAAGAATTTCGAAGGTTTGATTTGGAGGTGGTGCTACTCTATTTTTCGGGACAGTTGATGCAGCTGTAGGTACATTCGTCGTTGATCGAGAACATTAAAGCAGTGCAATCGCAGGACCCTAGATTGCAAAAGTTTCGAGAACAGGTTGAAGCTGGACTTCGAACCGACTTACTGATCCATGAAGATGGTTCGTTGAGATATGGTAACCGTTTGTGTGTGCCAAAGGGAGATATTCGCGAAGAGCTGACGAAGGAGGCGCACAGTTCAGCTTATTCCGTACATCCAGAAGGCACGAAGATGTACCGAGACATACGACAGCATTTCTGGTGGGAAGGCATGAAACGGGAGATTGCTCGCTTTGTGGCAAAATGTTTGGTGTGTCAGCAACTTAAGGCTGAACATCAAAGGGTTACTGGTTTATTGCAACCACTTCCGATTCCTCAGTGGAAGTGGGAACATATAACCATGGATTTCGTGACAGCTCTACTGCGGAGTCCAAAAGGCAACAATGCAGTTTGGGTGATTGTTGATCGTTTGACCAAGGCAGCTCATTTCATTCCTTTTCGGGTTGGTCAATCAACAGAAACTTTGGCAGAACGGTACATGCAGGAGATTGTAAGATTGCATGGAGTACCGGTGAGCATCGTGTCCGATCGTGACACTCGGTTCTTATCCTACTTTTGGAGGAGCTTACAAGAAAGTTTGGGGACTCGATTGAAGTTTAGCACAGCTTATCATCCTCAAACAGATGGCCAGTCGGAGAGAACGATCCAAACTCTTGAAGATATGTTGAGAGCTTGCATGTTGGACTTCAAGGGTTCATGAGAGGATCATCTACATTTAGTGGAGTTTTCTTACAACAACAGTTTCCAGGCGACAATTCAGATGGCTCCATTCGAAGCTTTATATGGTCGCAAGTGTCGTTCACCTGTTTGTTGGGATGATGTCGGTGAATGAAGATTTTTGGGACCAGACTTGGTTGTGCAGACTGTTGAGAAAGTTAATGCTATCCGGAATCATATGAAAGCATCACAAGACCGACAGAAGAGTTGGGCAGATACGTCGAGAAGACCTCTAGAGTTCGCCGTAGGTGATTTGGTATTCTTGAAGATATCACCGGCTAGAGGGGTGATTCGTTTTGGAAGTCGAGAAAAGCTCAGTCCTCGATTCGTTGGACCCTTTGAGATCTTGGAGCGTGTTGGTGAGGTAGCGTATCGATTGGCGTTACCGCAATCCTTGGCGAATATTCATGATGTGTTTCACGTATCACAACTCCGTAAGTATGTTCGAGATGAAACACATGTGTTGGATCATTCGGAGCTGACTGTACGAGAAGACTTGACTTTTGAGGAGCGACCGGTTGCGATTGTGGATCGAAGGGAAAAAGTTCTTAAGAATAAGGTTATCCCTCTTGTACTTGTTTCTTGGGGTAGTCGCTCACATGGAGAGTCAACTTGGGAACGAGAAGATGAAATCCGGCAGAAGTTTACCCATCTTTTCTTGTAGTTTGTTGGTCGTTTATCCTTTTTATGTTCTTGGAATTTCGAGGATGAATTTCTTTTTGTAGTTGGGTATAATGTAACAACCGCGTACAATTATACCAATTTCTGTGGACATATGTATTAGTTGTGGTGTTTATTTTATTTATCATGTTTGTTTTTGAGTGGTAATTTACTTTATATTCGACCCGTTTACTGAGCTTATTGCTTCCTAGTTTCTAGATTACCCTAACATTACATATTGTTGCATATAACAATTTAAGTCATTTAAAATAATTTAAAAATACATGTCATGGCTTGCTTGTCGCCCCTAACCCTGTGGTAGCGTCCCTGTATCGTGTTCTCGTCCCGTTCAGTGAAACGGACGTGTTTGGACGGCTACGCGCACGTACGTGCGTCCTTTCTTGGGGTATGCCTTTCCGTCACAAAATCCTTCATTTCAATTTTTGGAACTTGCTGATAATTTTCGTATTTCAAATCCAAATTATTGGACCCGACCCGGGCGCAATTCTGAATTATTTGTATCCTGCCAAATTTTAATTATTTAATATTTTATATTTTAAACTATACCTAACCTATTTTTTTATCAGCTTGAGAAAATATTGTTAGCTTGGAAATCTTTATTTCAGCCAGAGAAATCTTCTCTTAATATTAAATATCTTTTCCCATTTCTTTTTCCTAAACAAATCTTCCCCCTGGCCAATTCCCTCTCCCCTTTCTTTGATACCGGGCCCACATCCTCTCTTTCTCCCTTCGTTGAACACTCTCTCTCTCCTCTTTTCTCTTTCTCTCTCTCTCTCCTTCCTATTCCTGCGCTAAAATCCAATTCTATCTCTCCTCACTGTTACTCTCTCTCTTTCTCACTCCTCTCGATCCCCTCTCTCTCCTCTCGCGCGAATCTCTCTCTCTCTCACTCCTCTCACACAAATCTCTCTCTCTCTCCCCTCTAATATATTTTTCCCTGCATCGTTCTTTTTCTCAAGAACCCATTCCCAGAAAACCCTAGCTGCCGTCTCTCGCCTTTGCCCTAGCGCCGACGACGCCGGTACAAACCTCGTCGCCTCCTCACCCTCGTCACCTCCGCCTCCACTCCCTTCTTCCCCGATCACCATGCGCTCGCGCCGAGCAGCCGTGCACACCTTGCACTTTGCACCGCCGAAACTGTCGCCGTCGGTGACCTCATCCCCATGTCCCCGGCCTTCGCGCACACCCCAGTGAGCATCGCCCCTCCTTCCTCTCCTCCATACTCCTTCCTTCCACTTCTTCAATTATTTTTTATTCTGTTAGTCTTTTAAACCGCCGGTGGTTCTCTGCAAGTCATGCACCGGAGCTCCATCGACGTCGTCAATCCTCACGACCCCTCCACAGACCGTTGTGAGCTTCCTCTACTCAATCCTCCTTCTCTTCTTCTCTCTTTTCCTTCATACATCTCTTTTCTAGGTTTGATGTTTACTGTTTTTCTGGTTCGCCGGAATCCAACCGTGCCGGCGACGTTTCCCGACAACCCTGCGAGGACCTCTGACCCGTGTGACTCTACTGTTCGTCGTTTGGGCTCATTCCGTGTACCGTGCGCGCGTCGCGACTTTTCCCCACCGACGCGTA
This sequence comes from Agapanthus africanus, assembly GCA_030015575.1. Taxonomy (NCBI): domain Eukaryota; kingdom Viridiplantae; phylum Streptophyta; class Magnoliopsida; order Asparagales; family Amaryllidaceae; genus Agapanthus; species Agapanthus africanus. Next base: position 60,346,995 of record CM057338.1, read on the forward strand.
ACGTTCCGTTTTCCGTATCGCGACCCGTCGATGCAAGTAAAACTTGCTACATGCTAATTAATATATTATATATACATTTGATGGCACTTTAAACCCGTAGTTTAACTTTAGTACCATGATTTCCCTTTTACATGTTCGATGTCGTGTTATGTCATTTTAGTTTCCAGATTTGAAACCTACCGTTTGCTTTTACTTTATTAAACCAGATAACCACAATCATATGCTTTAATCACATTTTAACTATTGACATAGCCTATGATATTTTTTTCTATAGTTTTACTCCATCGGACACTCGTGTGCATGTTAACCTGTTTTAGCTGCGATTTCATCCATTGAACCTATTTATAAATTATTGCATCCCTAAAATTTCTTAATACTTGTTATCATGATTTAACGGCCATAATTGTCATAATGTATTCATATAATGTTGACACCATCTCTGAAACACAAACTGATAACCGTACAGCTAAGTAGTTTAATCTGCGCATATTGCTTAACCTATTACATGTGCCAATTTATTGTGTTGTTGATACCCATGCTTGTTTATTTATAACCATGATTATGGTAGTCGATTATGAGCACCCACATGATATCTTTTACACCCTGACATAACTTGCTACACACATATTACTTGACCAGACATGGTACTGTACACTACTTGACTTGACTTGATGTACCATGGCTTGACCTGTTACCTGGTCATGTGTCTAATACCAACAAACCTGACATGTAGTCCTTACGGACCGTTCCTGTTGTCTATTCAGACAAACCTGTACATACCAGCTCCTGCGTTGGCATTAGTTCTTGATTACTAAAATACCTGACTCGAACACTTATAACTTGGGGGTATGGGGAAATCAACGATGAAACCTGACTTGTAACTCGACAGTTCGATACCTGTTCTGATCAGTCTTACGGGCTAGGCCAGCCCCGGAGTGATGATGCTGACATCACTCATCTGTACATGCTACCTTTTACTGCCTAGCGGCACGTCTCGGATTCAGCCCGAGAATCTTGACCGTGGTTCCGGGCATGCATGGGATACTATTGAGTTACATCGATGATTCATCAAATTGATTTCAAAGACTTGAGAGTAGATAACCCAATAGACCAGTTTAGTTTACTCACTGCACACTACCCTTCACTGCCCTGATTTATATTGCTGTTACCCCTACTTTATCATTCATGATTATATTTGCATTACCTGTTACCCTATTTATAGTTTATTACTTGATGACATGACGCACTGACGTCTGGGTTTTGCATGGCCCAGATTCCGTACCTTTGCTGCAGTCCGAGCAGGAGTACTTCCGCCAGCAGACTGAGCAGTGAGGATTCAGTAGTAGTTAGTTCTTTTACTTTCAGCATTTTATTCCTGATGTGAGCCCGCATTATGGGACATACATTCCGGTTTTTTTGTATTGGATCTTTTGCTTCCGCATTTTTTTATTATTCTTGACTCATTTTATCTTGGCTTATGGACATGTATTAGATAGTTATATTTTGTTCTTGATATCTCTACAGCCGTAATGTGACTATGGATGGATACTTCCTACCCACAGGTAGCATGGTTGGCTATGTCACATGCTCATTTTAGCGTACTCTGGGAAGCGGGGTGTGACAGTTCGCCTTGGCAGAATGTTCTCGGCCTAGTCAATCTTTCGTACGAGTGCTCCATTCTTACTTTGTAAGCCTCCAGGTTTTGCTGCGCCATGAGCCGGGTTTCGTCAAGGGCGTCGAGCTCCTCCAGCCGAAGATGAGCGTTCTCTTCATCTGTTAGCTCATAATGAACCGCCACTCATAGAGAGGGTAGCTCTATCTCTAAGGGGATACCGCTTCTGCACCGAATACCAATGCATAGGCGTCGTGTTTGTGACCGTTTTGAACGTGGTCCGATACGCCCAGAGAGCTTCATGCAATCTCTCGTGCCAATCTCTTCTATTCCTAGACACCGTCTTCTTTATGATCTTCGTCAAGGTCTTATTGAAGGCCTTAGCTAGACCATTAGCCCGGGGATTATAGACCGAAGAGTATCTCCAGTCTATATTTTGTTGCTGCACGAAGCGGCTGATTCTGTGACTTCTGTAGGCTGGCCCGTTATCGGAGATAATCCGTCGTGGAGTGCCGAACCGATATATGACGTGCGTCTTGAAGAAATGGATGATGTTCTCCGTCTTCACTTCTCTCAGCGGTACTGCTTCTGCCCACATAGAGAAGTAATCAGTTGTTGCCAATATGAACCGGTGTCCTCTGGATGACGCTGGTTCGATGGGCCCGATTATATCGGTTCCCCACATTTTGAACGGCCAGCTAGCCACCATTGGGTGTAGCGGATTTGGATGCTGGTGGATGAAGTCTCCGTGAATTTGGCACGAGTGGCACTGCTTCGCGTATTCGAGGTAGTTTTGGATCATCGTGGGCCAATAATAGCCCATCCTTTTGATCTTCAGCTTCATCTTTGGCCCGGCTTGATGAGAACCGCAGAGTCCATCGTGAGTTTCTTGGATGACTCTCTTTGCTTTTTCAGGTCCCAGGAATCTCAGCCATGGAGAGTCGAACGATATCTTATACAGATTATCATTGACGAAGGCGAAAGACAGAGCTAGTTTCATGAGCTGATGTCTTAAGGACGCTTCTTCAGGTGTTCGACAGGATTTGAAGTAGTCTATAAAGACTTCTCTCCAATACTTAGCCTCTCCCCGATATTTTATTTATAAGGCCGTTTGCTTGGTCACTCCCTTTTCTTCGGACGACTCTGGAGATATTTCTATTGGTGCATGAACCCGGCATCTTTGCACAACGATCCTCACATCATCGAGGTTTTCATCAGCCAGTTCTTTAGCGAGTTTGGCTAATGCATTCGCTTTACTATTCTCCGCACGCGGTATGCTTTCCAGGGCGTAGGAAGGGATTTGAGTCAGCAATTGTTGTACTCTCTCGCCGTCCTTTACCAACTCTGGTTTGCACGTTTGATAGTCGCCATTTACTTGACTAACGACCAGCTAGGAGTCTCCGTATATGAGGAGGTTTTCGATTCCCATGTCGACAGCGATCTCAAGACCTACTATCAAAGCTTCATATTCGGCTTCATTGTTCGTCCTCGGATCCGTTAAGGAGAAGGCAAAGCGCATAATCCCTCCTTATGGAGTCATGAGGATGAGGCCTACCCCCGATTTGATTATAGGAGAGCTGTGCTTTCGCTTCTTCATAGAAAATGCTCTCCCATCGGGTATCATTCTCTTTTTTCCCCCTGTCAATCATGTAAAACGTGTGCTCATCTGGAAATTTGTAATTTAGGGGTGAATCGGCAGGTATCAGATGCTCAACGAGGAAGTCGGCGATAGCCTGGCCTTTCACAGCCTTGAGCGGTCGATATGTTATCGAGAATTCCATTAAGAATAGGGCCCATTTAGCGATTCGACCTGTTAGTATGGCTCTTGACATCAAATATTTGAGGGGATCCACTTTTGATATGAGGTGGACCTCATGCGCCAACGCATAGTGCCGGAGCTTCGTTATTGCGAAGATTAATGCCAGGCGGTGTTTTTCAATGGGGGAATAGTTGTTTTCTGCCCCCAGGAGAACTCGAATTAAATAGTAGAGGGCTCTCCCCTTCCCTTTGTCATTCTCCTGTGCCCACAGTGCGCCTAAGGAACTTTCAAGGGCAGTTGTGTACAGGATGAGAGGTTTCCCTTGACTGGAGCGGTTAGTACTGGCAGGTTCTGCAGGTATTACTTGATTTCGTCCAGTGTGTTTTGGCATTTACGATCCCAGACGAAAGGGGTCCCCTTCTTCATTAGGTGACTGTAGGGGCGGGATTAGCTGTAGAGATTTGCTATGAACCGCCGAATATACGCAAGCTTCCCTTGGAGAGATCGCAGTTGCTTGAGAGTTCTTGGCGGAGGAATTTCCATGATCGCCTTGATCTTTGATGGGTCTATTTCGATGCCCCGATGTCGTACGATGAATCCTAGGAATTTGCCGGAGGAGACTCCGAATGCGCATTTGAGAGCGTTCATCTTAAGGTTGTATTTCCATAGGCGCTGAAACATGATTTTCAGATGCCCCCAATGTTCCTCATGCGATTTGCTCTTAACCACGAGCTCGTCGATATAACATTTGATGATTTCATGTATGAGGTCATCGAAAATCTTCTTCATGGCCCTCTGATAGGTGGCGCGCCGGTGTTTTTCAGACCGAAAGGCATCACTTTGTAGCAGAATATGCCCAGAGGATCCGGAAAGCAGTATGTTTCTGTTCCTCGGGATGCATCTTTATTTGATTGTACTCTAACGAGCCATCCATGAAGGAGAAGATTTCATGAGTGGACGTGTTGTCTATCATCAGCTCGGTAACTGATACAGGAAAATCATCCTTCAGGCAAGATTTGTTGAGATCCCGAAAGTCTACGCATATGCACACCGTCCCATTTTTCATCATCACTAGGACGATGTTGGCAATCCATTCAGGGTACTGAACCTCTTGGATGAAGCCAAAGTCGATTAGCTTCTTGACCTCAGCGTTGATGCTCATTTCAAGTTCGAGCCGCATTTTTCTCGGCGCTTGTTTAACTAGCTTGATATCCGGAGATATTGCCAATTTGTGGATGGCTATTTCTGGATCTAATCCTGCCATCTCGGAATAGTTCCATGCGAAGCAATCTTTATACTGCATGAGTACGTCTTTAAGCGTAGCCACATTTTCTTCAGATAACAGCTCATTGACGAACGTCGGCCGTGGGTCGTTTGCCGTCTCCAAGTCGATTTTTCTGAGGTTATATGCAGTAGTATGTATCCCATCTTCCAGCTCTTTTGGCGCCGGCGGAAATTCCGAGATCAATTCCTTTTCATCCTCGTTTTCGAAGCACCAGGATAGGACATCCATATTCTCACGCTTTCCTTTTTCCGACATCGTTATCACGTGACAAGTGCGGGATCGTTTCTAAAACCGATGTTGGTCTGGTTCTACTCTCACCGCATACGTGGCTTTCGGTTCATGCTTCTGTGGTGGGGTTACCCTCCAACTGCTGGATAGAGCGAACATGCCTTAATGGTACTGGTCTTCGACCCAGTTCTTAAATGTGATGCAATCTTCGAGAGGATGTCCTATCGCTCGGTGATAGGAGCAATAATCCGGGTGAGAGACCTCGTCTGCTTGTTCGGGGTGTTTGGGCTCCGGGAGCGTAATCATTTGATGTTTCATGAAAAGATCGAATATCTTCCTTATCTGGTCTTAGGGAAAAGAATATGCTCGACCCATCTTCTTTATAAGAGACGAATACCGGCTGCTCAATTCTCGATCGCGTGGCTTCTTGGACCCGCTTTGCTGCTATCGAACGTTTTTTCCGTTCTTTAGCTTGTTTTTACCTCTACGTCGAGTCTTCTGTATGACGGGCTGGCGACGAAGAGCATCGTCATTCTCCGCAGCCTGCTGAAGGAGGTGTTGCGTCCTGGTTTTCTCGTAAATAGCTATTTCACGGTTGTGGTCATCCCGGACATTTTGACCCGCTTCCCTTATTAGCTTGTCCATTTGTTCTTCGAACGACGAACTTGGCACTTTCATGGCGGGACCTCATTTTGGTTCAGGGTTAGCGTCTTCTAACAGAGCATCTCCTTCTTCATCAAAGTCATGTATAATATAGCAGCCATAGAATCGTTCCCGTTTCTTGGATTGAACATATCCAAGCCCGATCGTTTCCATTCTCCTATTGGGCAATTTTCGCTGAGTTCCAGGGACATTACATATCCTGTTGTAGATATGAGCTTGTCGCGTGGTCTGCTTAAAGGGTATGCCTTGGCGCCTTAACAGCCTTTTTAATCCTTCTGTGTAGTATATGGGCAGACGGATGGGCTGGAGCCTGTTAAGTGCAGAATCAGCACCATGCCAAATTTCTTTCTCTACTTTGGTTTCCGCGGATCGATAGAAGAGGATCGCCTTTTCATCTTTTCGCCTGGGAGGGACGTAGAACTTCTGCAGTTCTTGTACACTATAGGTATCAAGTATGTCAAGGTCTTTGTAATGTTTTTGTGGAACCATGGAGATTTGCAAACTCTGTTCATCACCAGTGAAGTCTTGTATTGATGTCTGAACAGAAAATACTTCATTGACCTCATCTTCAGAGTCGCTGCCGAAGACCAACATAGGGGTAGACGGTCTGGGCTTATTGTATTGGAGCAGCCTTGAATAGACTATCTCTTCCTTCTCCTCGGTATCGCTTCCGAAGTCCGAAATGGTGGTGATAGCTTTTTGCTTATTCTCCGGTTTTTGGCATCTTTCCGTGTCTTCGAAGTCTGGTAAGAAGTACTTTGCATCTTCGTACTTTCAGGCTTCATTCGCGGAGAATGGGTTCAGCTCCCCTGTCACGGTATACTCGAGACCATCCTTGAAATACTTCATACACTGATGTTGTGTAGAAGGGATGATGTTGTACTCGTGTAACCAAGGCCTGCCGAGCAAAGTGTTGTAGCATGTCTTGGCGTCAATGACATAAAATTTGATGTCAGTGACGAGCAACCCAAAGCGTAAGATTAGAATTACAGACCCGAGCGTCTGTGATGACTGGGAGTCGAATCCGGAGATAGTGATTTTATCCTGAGCGAGGTGTTGAACGCTCATGCAGATTTCTTTTAACACCCTCACATTTAGGAGGTTGATAGAGGACCCGTTATCAACTAGGATCTTCCCTATCTTGATGTCATGGCAGTATCCAGTGATGTACAAGGGACGGTTGTGCTCGCATATTCCGAGGAGGAGATCTTCGTCGCCGAAAGTGACGTCAGCAGTGTGCACTTCTTCCAGCTCGTCCTTCATTTTTTCTTCGGCAAAGAAAGCTTGGAACTGCTCGGGCTCTTGTAATGCCTTGATTAATGAATCTCTCGCCTCTTTAGATAGCAGAAGGGCATCGAGAATGCTTAGCTGCGAGGATATCTTCCTCAGGTATGCCAGAACGTTGTAATCCATCTTGTTGTTCTTTGGCGGGTCCTTGGCTGTCAGCTCTTTAACGACTTGAACATCGAGGGTGATATCTTCAGGGACTTTTCCTTCCCTTTATCTTTTTTACTCGACCCCTTGTTTGTAGATCCGAGATTCTTCTTGGGTAACTTGCGATTACGCAGCTGAATGTTCTCGCAGGTCTTCGTCTCTCCTACTTTAGAGATGGATTCCTTGAAGAGAGGGCCGAGGGCAATTTCTTCATCGGAATCGCTCCCGAAGGTGAGAACTTGCAATTCCTTGCTATCAACCATGTGACAGTTGCCGGTAGTTCTTTTATGCTCATCAGTCATGCTTCTTTGCTCCCGACGGGTCTTACGCTTCATCCGCTTGAAATGCTGCTGGTGGGCAACATATCCTTGCCATCTATTTTTAAAGGCATTGCATTCTTCAGTAGGGTGCGTGGTCCTCCAATGGTACAAGCAGTAGTTTGGATGTCCATCCGTTTCGTCAAGGTGTATCCCGCCAGGAGTGTTTCCTTTGGAGAATGGCAACTTCATTCCCATTTATAGGGCTTTAGCGAATCGTTTCCTTGTTTTAAGCCTGCTTCTGTCTGCCACAGGCGTGTTTTGATCTAGTTGGAGTGTTTCGTTACCCATGACTTCTTTAAATTGACGCCGACTCTTGGCCTTTTCGAATATGGCCATTTCGCGCTCTCGATCAGTTTTGCTCTTTTGACAGGCCTCATTTAGCAACATGTCAATCATCTCTTCTGACAGTTCTAGGAGTTCCAGATCGGGATCTGCCCCCAGTTTCTCTGCATCAGGAGCTTCTTCACCATCTATTGACGAGTGAGAGATCACGTGGCAGCTCGCCACGTAGTTCTCAGGTTCATCTGACGAGTCTTCTCCCCCCTCATTTTCATCATCTCCGTCCTCAAGGATGTGGTTGAGAAACTCTTGGAGCGTGAACGGGGTTCGCGCCTTCTGGTTATATTCTTCCAGTGCATCGATATGTCTTTACAGGTTCGTGCGCTTGTCATCAGGCTTCACGGGCTTTTTGGTCTTATTATTCTTTTTTGAAGACTTTGACGACCGGGCATGGGTATTTTGACTATCACTACCAATTCTTGGCGTCGGGCGCGGCTTCAGCATTCCCTCAATGACCTCGGGTTCCAGCGGACTTTTCCACCTGATCACCGGGCATGTTTGGAGATCTTTCCGCATTCTTTTCGTTTTGGCTGAAAGAGCGACCTCCCATGGAGCTTCTTCTACAAAAGAGCACGATTCCCCTGGTGTGTCCACCTTTTTAAGAGCGTGCGGCTGGGGTGGGCTTACTTTCCAATTCTCGGACAGTGCGAATTTGCCTTGTTGGTATTGGTCCTCAATCCAGCCTTTAAAGACGAAGCAATCTTCGATTGAATGGCCTATTACTCGGTGATAGGGGCAGTAATTGGGATTGTTGACATCACCGGGCTGCAGTGGGCGTTGTGGATCCGGCAAGGTGATGAACCAGTTGCGCACTGCCAGCTCGAACAGTTTCCTCGTTTTATCCCGGGGAAATGAATAAGGGCACTTTAGCTTCTCGTTAAAAAATCGTTGTTTATCTTCTTGGCGATCAGTTGGTTTTGGACAACTGGGCTGCTGCTGAGCATTGACGAAGAAGGTCGCTTTCTCTTTACCCTTTTCGTTTCGAGGCTCCATCTTCGAAGAATATGGTCCATGACCCATCTGATCCATTTGGGATAGCTTGTCAATCAAGGCCTGGAAGATAGTCGGCTTGAAAACATCATGAACTGGGATATGGTCGCCTGCGGATCAAGGGTACCCATGAACATGCCTACTGTAGGAGCTTCTTCGATGCGCTGTTCGCACTTCGACCATAGATTCCGCCACTGTATCGCGTACTGAACCTATGTTTCACCTGGCTTCACCCTGGCGTTAATTAATGCCATGATTGGGGTGCGTTCGCTAGCGCTTGCGAACCTTTGTGTAAAAAGTAACTCTATTTCTGCGAATGTCTTAATGGAGTCGTTCAGGAGCTCAGAGTACCATTCAAACGCTATCTCCGACAAGCTGCCAACAAACTGGCGAAGCAGCAGTTTGTCGTCACCCCCAGTATTACCGCACAAGGCTATGAATTGAGCAACGTGCTGGTGTGGATTCCCCGTCCCCTAATATACATGGAATTTAGGGATCGTATATCCCGGCGGGTACTTTATTTGGTCGTACCAACTCGGATAGGGTCATCCAGTCTTAACAATTTGGCCGGCCGCTTCGCTCACCTGATGAGCTCGTATCTGTTGAGCGATATAGTCATCCAGGGCAGCTTTGGAGATGGTTTCTTCTTTGTCTGTTGATAGAGCTGTAAGATGGTTCGATGTCTCCCCTCTGTCATCTTCAAGGATAATCGGGGGGTCTTCAGCTAGAGGATCCGGCTGTATCATCATCCCGACCATATCTTGGAATAAAAGCGCTATTTATTTTATGTTGGCCGCTTGTTCCGCAGCCTCTTTGTCTTTCCTCTCGAGCATTCTTCGGAGGAATTCGGCATCAGTTTCCTGTTCTTGGCGCTATTCCAACGATGTCTCTAGGCTTGCTGTTTGCCCAGTGAGTGCAGCCATAGTTGTCAGCATCTCCTGGAGGTTTTGTTGTTATTGCTCCTGGGCCTTTGTCACTGATCGTGTGACCGGTCGATGACCTGTAGAAGCACGGCTTTCCTCTTTTCCGGAAGCCATATAAATTGTATGCACTACCATGCCCCCAGACTTGGGACGTTTAGGTTCAATGTCCTTGCGATTCATCGCAGGCGCAGGGATCTTCTCCGGCCTTCTCCTTTGTGAGCGGTCGAAGTTGAGGGGGCCGTTGCTGCGGGCACCCAAGTAGACGGCACCTTATGTTGTACGACAGGGTGGTCCTTCTCCTGCCTAACCTTCATTTTCTTTGGTTGGGCTCAAGGCCCGCCTAGATTTTTGGCGGGAGTAGTCTTGGTTAACTACAGAATCTTGGACATTTCGCCAGACCTTAGGAATTTTGAAGGATAGCCGCTGAGGGGGCTGCTCCAGCTTTGCCTTTATGATCTTTTCAGCAGGCGGATAAGACTTTTTTAGCACAGCAGTTGGCGAATTCCTGCGCACCATGTTAAGTGGTTCAAAGCTGTTCCCAGTTGGAACAGCAGCATCAATTTCCACCATCGGAGCTGGCGGAGTAAATCCAGATGGGGAATTGCCCCCAACTTTTCTCACCCGTCGCCAGTGGCGACGTCGAGCGTGTCGAGCGGACGGTACCACCTCTACTGTTGGATGAGATTCTTCATGCTCCCCCCTCTAATAAGGGACTGTTGTCGTCGTTAGCCTGTCGAAGACCGACGCCCGCTAAGAGGGGATGGCCACCCTTGAAAAGACCGACCTTTTGGCTGGGGAAGCAGCCTTGGTTACTTCACCTGGAGTGGGAGCTGGAACGGCCAGTCTTGTGAAGACCGACCCCTTAGCAGGAGAAGCCGCTTTGATGATTTCGTTCACTTGAGCAAGGATGGCTATCCGTTTCGGGATAACCCCCTCAAGTATCGCGGGCTTCTTTACGGGCCCATTGGAGTTTTGGCCCAGTCTGTTAAAGACTGAGGTGTTGGATTTGGGCGACCTGTTCAGAGGGGCCGCGGTAGTCGTAAGCCGATCAAAGACCGACTTCATCGGAGCTTCTTGCGACGGCAGTGGGGCGTTGAAGCTCATGGGTGGGAGCATGGTCCCAAAGAACAGCCCAGTAGTGGCTTGCATCACCTGTTCCACTGGCATCTTGAAACGGAGGCCGCTTGAGACCCTTAAGTCACTCCTCCATCAAGGACAGAGTGGGAATTGTTGCAGTTGTTCCAATTGGTGCAGTTGAAAGCCATTGATCTTCTTTTTCTGCATGGAGAAAGAAACCAAATCTTAGTATCTCGAATCCAGGGGCAACCATAGCAAACCGCGATTCGTTCACGAAACACGACACACGAAGTGTGGAGTGGAAAGAGGAAAAGGTCCCACCGGGCATGCCAGAATCTGTTCTCCGCCGAAAGACGCGGCCGGGACGTTGCGGCGTCCGGCCTGAATTTTGGGGGGCCAGATGCTAGTTGGTGCTATCCGTCCACCTCTCTGAAAATGCCAAGTTGATTTATGGCACCATGTATCGGAGGTTTAGACGAATGCGGCCATTGTAGCAGACTTCGTCAAATTCCCCCTCATTGTGAGGGGGTTTTTGATTGTGGGGACGCTCTTCCCTGCAAGCGCAAGCCCCTGCAGTTAATTACGCTACTACATCGCGATAACCACTTTCTCCTTCTCCAAATGGTCACTTCGTGTCATGTGTGTTTGTTTTGTTTTTGGTTGCCCGTGGATTGTATACGGAGACTAATTTATGTTGCCGCCCGTAGGGCGTAAATTAGTCCAAATCCGTTTTTTCTTAGATTTGGTTTTGGTTTGGGTTTAAGGACCGTTAATCTCATTTGAGACTAAGATCAACTTAAATGTTTGTTAAGGATACATTAGTCAAATTTTAGACTAAGATTTACTTAACAGGATCATTTAGATCCAACAAAAGATCATTTGGGCTCTATTGTTTTAGTTTAGGGACATTGCGGTCCATTGGGTTTAAGGACGTCATAGCCCGTGACAGTTTAAAGACGTCATAGTCTGTGTAGTTTTGGTTTAACCATTTGGAGATGTACCAAGAGTTATTGGTTATTGGGACCCTCCATCTTTCTAAAGACGTTGAAGAATTACAACGACATATATCAGAGGTATGAAGAGATGTACCCTTGAACCAATGTTGGTTAGGAGATCTGTATTCAGGTTTGGGACTAAGATCAGTTAACAAGATTATGAGCATATGGGCTCAATTAATCTGAATTAGGGGCCTGTGGCCAACTTGGGCTCAGCCCACTCAGTTAAAATGTTGGACATTTAATTAGACTCGGTCCTTTTTCATTTAATAATGTTGAGCATTGGTTTTGGGTTCTGACAACCTTTTTGTCTTTTATTGAGTGTTGAACACTCATTATGGCTCTTGGGTTTTATTAAAAGAACAGTTTATGTTCCCTCAGCGTACACGTGAGGAGCACGTGGTGCGCTTAGCGCTGAACGCCAAACATAGAGCGCTGAGGCGCTTCCTGTGAGATAGCGCACACGTGAGGAGCACGTGGCGCACTTGGCGCTGAGCGCCAGTTAATGAGTGCAGAGCGCTGCTTGTGAGGTAGCGCATATGTGAGAAGCACGTGGCGCGCTTGGCGCTGAGCACCAGTTAATGAGTGCAGAGTGCTCCTTGTGAGATAGTGCACACGTGAGGAGCACGTGGCGCACTTGTCGCTGAGCGCCAGTTAATGAGTGCAGAGTGCTCCTAGTGAAATAGCGCACATGTGAGGAGCACGTGGTGTGCTTGGCGCTGAGCGCCAACCTTGAAGCGCTGGACGCTTCTTTAAATAGGAGCGTTAGGACTCTGCGGTGCTGTGCGCCAGACTTGGAGCGCTGAGGCGCTTCTTTAAATTGGAGCTCTAGGAGCGCTGCGGCGCTGTGCGCCAGTCTTAGAGCGCTAAGGCCATTTTTAGGCAGTTTTGATCAGTTCCGCGTTCTGAGAATTAAACTCTCATCTTTAAAAGACTTTGTCTCATAGATCTGAGAACTATTTTCTTCTCTTTTTTATGAGATACTATGATCTCTTTGTTTTTGTGAAAGACTTCGTCTTTATTTTATAGATCTATGATCTGAAGAGAATTAAGTTTTTCTCCCTCCCTTTTTATGATGAGATGCTCCAATCTATTTTTATGAAAGACATCTGTCTTATAGATCTATGATCTAGAAAGAGAACTAAGTTCTTCTTCCTTTTGATGAGATGCTTTGATCTCTCTGTTTCATTTACCTTGAAGAAATTCTTCTTCCGAGAGTTTGCTCTTATCTTTGAAATTTCTCAAAATTTGTTAGGGGTTTCTCTGTGCAAGACTTGAAGTCTTGGGTCCTTTATATAGGAGAGGCTGATTTGTTGAATCAGTTGAAGAGATCTTTTCTCTAATTGATTTGGGGATGTTTCCCACCGTGGGATCTTTGATCCTAGGGTTCCTGTTTTACAGAAGGCAATTTTCTTATTTTTAACAAGATTGGGAAAATCTTTCCCCATACAGAACTTATTCTGTATCTTGGTGATTTTTAATCACCATTGGATTTTTGATCCAATGGTACTCTAATTTTCAGAGGTAACTTGATAATTTTTAGTCTTTATTGGATTTTTGATCCAAGGGTGGGGAACATTTAGTTCCAGCGCTAGCGCTCTTGTGCTTTGCACATGAGCGCTGCATCAGAGTCTTTGACTCTTGGTGCTCGCGCACTTAGCGCTGGCTCTCTCGTGCTTTACACGTGAGCGCTGCATCAGAGTCTTTGACTCTTAGCACTGGCACTGCTAGCGCTGGCGCTCTCGTGCTTTGCACGTGAGCGCTGCATCATAGTCTTTGACTCTTAGCGCTGGCGCATTTAGGGCGAGCGCTTTTATATAGTGCCGCTTCATTTTAAATTTCAAAATTTGAATAGAGCTTTGCTCTGATTGGGGGAAACAAGCCCTCCGTCATTTCAGATAAATACTACTTAGTATTCGTGCTATGTTTGTTGGCCTGTGTCAAGGTGTAGTGTGCGGTAGCTAACTAGTGCTTATCTGCTGGATACGATGCAATTGGATTACGGTAGTCGTGCGACTTTGTTGTCCTGCATCAAGGGTCGTGCTGGTGGGATTAATTCAATCATGAAATGTACGGGTAGAACTTGACTAGCGGACTATAGTTTGTTGGCCTGGATCAAGTTCAAAGGACGCTAGGGGTAAAATATTATCGGGAATTTCAAGTGTTGAAATTTGCAATAAGATTGCATACCTTCTATGAGATAGGTTGATCCCGATACCCACTGCGAGTAAGAGTTACTCCTGGGAGAGTTTTACACATTACAATTAGCCGATTAAGTAGGTGTCTAGAAAGGTGTTAACGGGATTACGCCCCTGAGAAAATGAGGTTTTCTTTTAATTAAGTTCGTGCGAAAGCGCGGGGAACCTCACTCAAAGTACCGACACTGGCCTGGCCGAAAGATTGCCGAACTTGTAGGGTGTAATTAATCCCGGCTAGTCTTACCTTTTCGGGTTTGAAGGTAGATTTGACTAAAACAGTGGGAGCCATCCTGATTAGATAAACTAATAACCAATCTAATCCTGCAAGAGCACACGCAGAGTGTTTTCTTCTCCCTCTCTCCTGGTAGCGACCATGTCACGTCTTAATCAAGATAATAATATGGAAGCATAGACCGAACCTGCTTATTATACTGTGCTAGGGAACGTTGGTTCCGCTCTATCTTATAACTGTTATAAGTCCGAGCAGAAAATAGGGGAATATCCGAATTCCCATGCCACCCAATCGAGGATTAAGCATGTTGATGCATATTCTTCGGGTGTGTTCGTTATCGAGAACTGTTTAAAAGTATCCTCTGCGTCCTAGGTATATGATACCGGATCAGGATCCCGCATATATAATATGTTACATGGGCTACAGACAGGTAGAGAACTGAGAATGGATGATATGCCTCTATGTGTTAGAGAATGGTGCAATTGTTGCAACCAAATCAGTTGGCAGATATCACCTTGTATGAATATATTGATTCTGAACGAATGTTATTACATACCAAACCTGATATACAATATTACATCGGTTTCTTTAATGAGTTAAAGAAAGATATAATTCTGTATAAGAGGATAATGTTGCGAACATTTTCCTGAATCAAGAGTTGATTGGATCAGGCACGTTATATAATAGCATATACGTTCTAAATCAAACTACAGTTCAAACTATATAGAACACACACAAGAGGAGTAGTTCAGAAATGAACGAATCCTTCTTGTGGTATTGTAGACTAGGTCATATCAATGCGATACGACCAGATAAGTTACATAAGGATGAATATGAGAATCTGTTCGAATTTTCATCTTATGATACTTGCCAGCCTTGTCTCAAAGATAAAATGACCAATACTCCGTTTACTGGAAACAGAGAAAGAGTTAGTGAACTCTTTGGACGGATACATGATGATGTATGCGTTCTTATATCTACAAATGCCAAGGTTGGTTCTTGGTACTTCATTACATTCATCGACGATCTCTCAATATTCGGACATGTGTTCCTGTTGAAACACAAGTCTGAAACTTTTGATAAATTCAAGGAATATAAGCTGAAGTTAAGAACTAGATGGGTAGAAGTATTAAAGTCCTTCGATGTGATCGAGGAGGCGAATACTTGAGCATAGAGTTCCTGGAGTTTCTAAAAGGAGAATGTGATTCTCTATCAGTTTACTCCTTCGAATACACCACGGCACAACGGTGTATCGGGACGGAGGTATCGCACCCTATGAGATATGGTGCGCTCTATGATGAGTACTGCTGAGTTACCGGTTTTATTTTAAGTGTTATGCACTTGAGAAGCTGCATACCTATTGAATGGGGTTCCATCCAAATCAGTGCCTACTACTAAATATGAGATATGGTGTGGGAAGAGACCGTGTCTTAAACGAGTTAAGATATGGGGTTGTCCGGCCTATGTTGAAAGGAAGAATCCGGACAAGCTCGAAGCAAGGTCAGTTCTGTATAAGTTTGTTAGGATATCCTAAACATTTGCGAGGATATATCTTCTACCTAACTAAGGAGCAAAAGGTGTTTTGTTTCTCAGCATGCCGCCTTTTTAGAAAAGGAATTTCTTGTGAAGAAATTTGTGGACATGAGGTAGAGCTGGAAGTTGTTCCAGCTTGACAAACTAACAGCTGATCATTTGGTGAAACCAAAAGATTCAATAGTTTCCAACGAACCGCGGCCTCTCCGCGAATCTGGTAAGGTTCCTCATCCACTTGAGAGATACTACAGTGTTCTCAGTGACAATGGGAACAAGGATTGCATCATAGTTGATGATGGCCCGACTAGGTTCAGGCAGGCCATCACGAGTGGCGACTCTATGAAATGGCTGGATGCTATGCGATCAAAGATGGAATCCATATACACCAACAAAGTATGACTTTGTATGTTGCACTTGAAGGGGAAAACCCATTGGGAGCAAATTGGGTCTTGAAAAGATTCTTGATGTAGATGGAAAAGTTGAGACTTTCAAAGCTATGCTTAAGTCCATCAGGATCAATGGAAGTATCACGGAGTTGGAACATCTGTTTTGATGTGACAGTCAAAGAGTTTGACTTCATCAAAATGGTAGATGAACCTTATATATACAAGAAGGTCGTAGAGAGTAAGGTTTTCTTCCACGTATTGTATGTAGATGACATACTCTTGATAGGAAATGGTTTCCTATGCTACACTCGGGCAAGCTCCTCTTATCACGGGGATTCTCAATAGATGATTTGGATGATACCTACTACATTTTGTGGATTATGATCTATGATGATAGATCTAAGTGGATATTGGGAGTGTCCCAAATCCAGGTACATTAACACCATACTAAATGGGTTTAGTATGGACGATTCTAAGCGTGGTGGTCTGCCCACTTACTCATGGATCACTCTCTCCAAAAAGATGTCTCCCAAGACTGATTTAGAGAGAGCTCGCGTGCAAGGGATATCCTATGCTTCGGCAATAGGCTCTATCAGAGTATGCGATGTTATGTACAGACCAGATGTAGATGACTCACTAGGTGTAGTGATCAGGTATCAATTGGATCTTGGGAGATTCACTGGACAGTTGTGGAGGACATTCTTAAGTACTTGAGAAGCACTAAAAGAAAGTTCTTGGTTCCAGCTTCCGGAGTGATAAGTTTGACTGAGAGTCAGTCATGAGCATTGTCTTTACCCTCAGTGGAGGGACGGTATGTTGAAAGAGTTCCAAGGTAGATACCGTGACATACTAGATGATAAAGGCTGAATACATTGCTACCAATGATACTGCCAAAGTGGCCGTTTGGACATTTCTTGTTCATGAGCTGAACAAGGTTCCTACCATTGAGCGTCCAATAAGTGTTATTGTGACAACAATGGAGTTATGGCTTTGGCCTAGGGACACCGTTCCCATCAGCGTTCCAGACATATTCTGAAACAAGTATCACCTGATCAGGAAGATGGTTGATCTCCAAGGGATCGAGATTAGGTTAGTAGACCTAAAGGAAAACACAGCGGATCCACTCACAAAGGCCTTACCCCGAAAGAGAATTCTATAGGATGGTTGAGTATGAGATATTACAACCACTGCTAAATTGTTGGGTATGGGATACTACAACAAATGGCCTTAGTGCAAGTGGGAGATTATTAGTTATATGTATGCCCTAGAGTCCATTACTGTACATGTGATGTTTATTGTAGTGGATGCTTGGACATATATAGGGAGGACTTTCTTGCTCGACATGATAGTATGCTATCTGGTTGCATTTTATCTTAACATGTACACTTATTGTTTCTCTATTATATGTTGATAAAGCCCTTAGGATGAGTACTTGACTACCAGGATTATGATGTAGATCATACTAGTGGGACAGAGGTAATCGGTAAGTACATCCTTAGATTGTTCCTAGTCATGGGAGTATCGAGACAGGGCATCGATACTCCAGAATAGACTAGCATATGCGCTTCTCAACCCATGAGATGGGCGATGGATGATCCCATATCCATTGGTGTTTGACATCAGAGAAGGTATACGGGTGCTCAGTGGAGACTGGGTACACTGGACAGACTCGCCGAGAACTCCTAGATGGTATTATACCTATCGTCGGATAGCAGTTCTCTGGTGACACTGGTACAGGTTAGTCTGTAGAGCCAAGATAGTCATAGAGTCTTATGTGATTCCTACTGTGTTTTGATTTCCACCATACCATGGTCAAGAGATCGTGCAAAAAGGTGGTTTTTGGATACAGTCCCGAGTCACATGGAGGCAATTAGCAATAGGAGGGGTTTCTTCTCTCCCGGTATTGGGAGTTGATGTTGCACTATGCTCGATTGGCCATAACAGGAAATCCGTGGTCAGGGTTGCTGAGATTTATTGGTAAGTGTTACCAGTAGTTTCTCGAACCGTTATGGACCTTGCATCGGCATGACTTATCAGGCTATTTGGGTCTAACATTATACCACCCCCAGGCTATGATATGCGACATATCAGACGAAGAGACCGGACTGTACGGTAGTGTTACTGATTGGATTCACAGGAGTACGAGCAGACTTGCTTGTTGATTTTCTGATCGCTCAATACCCGGATGGCCGTTACGTTTAGCAGACCGCTTGCGGCTTGTGGATATTTGATATGATCATCACCTACTGCCGGCGTATTGACGAGTCTTTAGAGTTCTACACAGAGGTTTCCTGGCTCAAGCGAAACGGAGTAGGAGCACATATGTAATATGTGCGGGACCGAGATTAATGCGATATGTGATACCGCATTCTATTCTCACGACTTGTGACATTGGTCGGTTATATGTGATATAGCCAGGTTATCGGATCAAGTGTTGATTTGATAAGTTGTTGCATTTGATATTAGTCGGTTATACACGCTATAGCCGGATTATTAAATCAAGTGTTGATTTAATAATTTAATGTAGAATTATAAATTTGATATATTAAATTACATTAACTAATATTAGCTCACTTAAGCTTTTCTTTTTCTCACATTTGATACTCAACATATATGTGATATATGTTAATTGTTTTCTTTGCACACAAAATATATATGTGATATATATTGTTGTGTCATGCTAGGTTACACATGCAACATGTTAGTATGAGACTCACACCATGCTAGGTTAAAGTTAGGGTTTTATTTGTTTTAAATAATCCAAATATTTGGATAATGAGTCATGGTTCAAAACTTGTAGACGCTTGTAGGTTTCATTGACTAAGTCCACTTGTTTGTCTAGCTTAAGATATTTGTTAACCCAACCCTTAACCCATAGCCATGGTTTAGTCTCTACAATGGTTAGTGCATGACATACACTCACCATGGTTCCATTTCTAACCTCACTTGATTATTCTTTCATCACTTGCTTCATCTTCTTCTTCCAAAAAGAAAAGATTTTTCTAGGGTTTGAAAAAGTGATCAAAAATTGTGAGAAAATTAAATCTAAAGTGAGCAAAATTCCTACTTCATCATCCTCTACTACTTGCCATTTAGTATAGGGTGTTTGCTTCACTAATTCTACAATTAGTGAAGAAATAGTTTGGGTTAGTGTCTCCTCGACGTAGATCATCTTCGGGCTCGAAAACTTCGATGCAAACTTGTTCGTTTCTTCATGGGAGCCTCTCTAGAGTCCGGGAGTTCATGATCGCAGTGAAGGGACTACTACACGGAGCTATTGAAGTGAAGGACCGGTCTACAAAGGTTGTATTCCTTGTTCACTTTAGATGTAAAGTGTTTACATTATGTTTCGTCGGGTTTTCTAGTAGCGATTCTAGGGTTAGGGTTTACAAGAACGACAAAATTTTTAAATTGGCATGGATGATGCCTCCCGAAAAATTGCTGCCGCGTTAGACAACCCAACAGTATCCCCGTCACGGAGTGTCTGTTTAACGTTTCCCCAAGATGGAGTGTCACTGTTTGACGTTTCCCCAAGATGGAGTGTCATTGGTTGACGTATCCCTGACACGGATGGTCTGTTTGACGTTTCTATGAGACGGAGTATCTGTATGTGACGCATCGTTGAGACGGAGTGTCACTGTTTTTAGCGTAGAGGTCATTGTTAGAATTAGTTGGTTTGATTTGTTTTGAGGAGGTTCCAATCTGTCCGGTAGAGCTTTTGAGCTTGGAAGCGCTTCTTGGTGGGCTTTGGTTTGATTTGTCTGGTTCCTGCCTTATTTGGCAGGACTTTTGAATTTGAGGCATTGCAGCGTAGGATTCAGAATTTGGGGTTTGGATTTTTGTTTAGCATCAGCATCGCTATATTAGAATATGGTACCAGGAGCGAATCATTATTTGCCATGATAGGATTTGGGGATTTTTGTTTTCGTTTGACATCAGCATCGCTACACTGGAATGTGGTATCAGGGGCGAATCATCATTTGCCATTGGAAGGTTTAGGGATTTTGGTTGGCATCAGCATTGCTACGCTGGAATATGGTGTCAGGAGCGAATCTTCATTTGCCTGAGGGGATTTCTCCCGTTCCCAGTTTAACGACTTAGGGATCATCTGTTTCCAATTTAACGACTTAAAGCTCTATCGGATTGAAAGTTTGGAATTTTTAGGTTGGGTCGGCATCAGCGTTGCTAACATTGGAGTACAAGTGCCGGGAGCAATTCATCATTTGCCTTGCCTGTTGGAGAGCTATGGCTTAGAAGACAGGTTTAGATCCCTATCACCTAAGGCTTTTCAATTTTATGAGCCATAAGGGTCCCATAAAGATATTTTCTTCCTACAAGTCGAAAGGATCTCGTAGGTGTATTTTCTGCTTAGGAGTCATGAGGACCCTTAAGTGTGTTTTTTCCTTGTGAGTCGTAAAGATTCCACGCAGGTGTTTTCTTGAAAAGACATCCGCTTGCGCACTCACCGAAGGCATCTCCTGAGCTTGTCTGCGACATTTGGCAACTTCTTTTGTTCTGGCGGTTTTGCCCCCAGCTGGGGCCAAGGAAAGCCGGTCAAACACCGACTTGCACTTGAATTTTGGTGCCCTTGCGATCACCACATTCGGCCTCCTGTCCCTTGAGGTCGGTTTGGCCACTTGGTTTACCGGGGCCTCCACCAAATGAGCGCTTCCGGCGGGGTAGATGATGATGGAACCAAATTGGCGTGGAGGCTTTTCTCATTGTGTCATGAAACACGCCGGGAGGATCACATGGGCGTTCTTCTTGACCACGTAGGTCATCGGAGTTGCGTCAGAAACGAAGTTCATCTTAGGAGACAGGGTTGCTGAGTTCGAGATTATGACTGAAACCTGTTAACCTGCAAAAAGAAGCATGATTTCAGTACAGGCAGTCGATATATATAACGATTGAGTTCACTTGAACGTTTAACCCGAAATATGGAAAGAGAGAAAAGCTCCCACCGAGCGTGCCAAAATCTGTAGAGTATTTTTCATCATCCTATTGAGATAGTAATGCTCGTCACTTGTCAAGCGTCATACAAATTCCCCATGTCTAGGGTAGACTGGGGTTTATTGATTATAAGGATCCAAATCTTCAGCAGCTACGGACTAACCTGCCGTTAATTACTCCCCGCTTTTAGAGCGAAGGAACCTCCGATAGACGAGTCAAACTGGTTATGCGAACTCAATATGAGATGTTGGTTTTTATCAAAAAAAACATAGGGGTATGTTCATTTAATATGTTTTATTTATTCTATTTATGACAAAACATTTTTTTCTTTCTTCAAAGAAACACATTTTTAATTTAATTTTGTTTTGTTTTATTCATTTTTTTGTTTATTATTTTTTTTAAAAGGAGGGGGGAAGCTCCTACTTAGTGGGAGCTTCCTGTAATACCCATATCCCTTTTATACACCTACACCCGTATATAAAATAAAATGTTGTACCAAATAATTTACCAATTTTTTTTTTATTATTTCAATTATTTCTTTCCTATACTCTAATAATTTATTTTTCCAACACCCTAATCTACTTCTTTCCCAAATGGTTTCACAAAAAACCTCACCCAAGGCCAAAGCCTAAGCCCCACTATCCCAAACCCAACCCCTTCCCCCAACTGCCACTTTCTTTTTGAATTTTCCAATTTAAACTTTACTTATTCACAATTATTTTCCTTAATACCCAAATATATCCTATTAATTCTTATTTAATTATATTAAATCTCTCTCTCCCCTTAAAAACACATACACACTCTCTCTCTCCCCCAGTTCACTCTCTCTCCCTCACTAACTCTCTCTCTTCCCGATCTCTCTCTTCCTCTCTGTCACGCCTCGCTTCCCAGTATACGGGCAGAGGACGCGACGAGGCCACTACGTATTTACTCTGAAGTAAACAAGCTAAGCATATCTAAGCAATATAAATAAAATGCACAAGAGACAGTGACCAAAGATATAATTGAACATCAACTTTATTTATTAACATTCTTTTTACAATACATCTGAAAAGTAAATACATGGAATGAAAAGCAATGCCTAAAAAGTGGCATAACAGAAATGAAAAGTACAGAAATGAAATGTACATGTAACTAGAGCTTCGGGTCGAAGGATAGCTAATCCAAGTCCTCAAAGGTAGGCTCGATCTCCTGAAAGTCCGAATCACCTGACGACATTCCAAAGAAAAGAAAGAGAATGTCGTCAGCGAACAAATCGCTCGGTAAGCCCCGTAAATAGACAAGAATGGAATAGACGGAATAGAGAGTATATTGTTATAATGTTGTATTTAATGTTAACGCTGTTGTTTGTAACTTGGTACAGAAGAGGCCAGTGTATACGAGAGGAGTCTCACTAGACTAGAGACTACGGTATACGGAGTACAAGAAACCGTTCAGCCACGGTACAATGGAAATTAAATTCAGATTAGGTGTCTTTATGGTTGCTGTCTCGTGCCACTTCTAACACCTTCCGTACCAGTCTACCCCTTATAAACCCCGCAATGTCTTGATTGTATTATTTGTATTGTATATTGAATATATATGTATGACTTACCGAAACCATGATATCAGTAATGGAACAGATAAATGGATGAACATGTAGATGGAATATATCCATGGTTCGGTTCAGTCAATATAAATTGATTAGATTGAATAGACGGATTCATAGATCCATGTTGTATTGAAATTTGATACTTGAATCATATTCAAGTCAGATTGATCATATTGAGACTCAGTCTGAGTCAGACAATTAGAAAAGAAATTGAATCCTGAATTATGTTTTGGTGCTATCGGTAACTGTTGCATATAGACGGTAGGATTTGTGTCTTTTTTAAAGACAATTTCCGTGTTGATAACACCGTTTGTTAAGTTGTCTAGCTTAAATAGGCAAGCACCCATATCTCCATCTCTCTGAGGCTCAAGAGACTGGTCCCGCTTAAACCTATGTTTACTAGGGTCCTTTTTTTAATTTAGTATAACTTGAGGGGGGTTTTATATAAAAATAATTTTGTATAATTTTCAAAATACACCTCAAGTGTTTTATTATCGTCTTTAGAGTTTTCATGGATGTATATTTTATCAATGTGACATTTCTAGTGAATAAAATCTAGTTTCATAATATATAGTATTTATTTGTAATATTGGATTTGTATGGTATTTTCTTGTAAATGAGATGTTTTTCTTGAATTTTGGAAATATGGAATATTATAAATATTAAAAATAGATATTTTGATATTAATTACATATATATTTATTTACTAAAAATATAAGTTTTATTTATAATAGAAATCATATTTTCTAAAGAAAATTGTATTTTAAATCTTTCGAGATCGTATGCTCCTTGCGGAGGTCTGCATCTCACTTTACTAAGCCCGAGAATGTGCAATAATCCGCACCATACTGAACGGTTTCTCAAAAATGGGTTGTAGAGGCGCATTTGCAAAGATTTGTTAAAATACACATCTTGTAGAAAAATGTTTTTATAAGTCGGAGGTAGTTATGTGTAAAATCGTATTTTCCTTAAATCTATGTTCCCAAATTCCATCGTGCTATGTTACATATAAGTGTTGTGAGGAGGTAGGTCATTACCTCGTGAGTTTTCTAAGGTAATACGGTTTAAAAAGTTCAAGTATGTCGAAATGAAATATGAAGGTATTTTAATTTAAAAATGGAATAAAACTTGCTACGATTATCATTTTAATATCAAACTTGTTATATTGTCTTAGTTAATGAGTATTAAACAAGATAGCAAAGGTTGTAGGTTTGTTATTAAGAAAATGTTGTATTTTTTGAAAGAAAGGAGAATCGGAAGCCGGATAACTCCGCTCCGGACACGTTTTAAGAATTAAGAATTTGATAATGGTAAAAGAGGGAGAGAAGGGGGACTTACTGGATTAGGGTCAAGAGTGGAGGAAGAGGAAGTTTGGAGAAGCACCGGTGCGTCGTTTCGTCGCCGGAAACTCCTCGGATTGCCGTCGAAAGTTCGCTGAAGCTTCGCCCTTTGCTAACTCCTCTTGCACACAAAAAGTCTTGGGAATTTTCTTGAGAGTTTAAGCAGGGATTTAGGAGTAAGGAGGGGTGATTTGAGAGTGGTATTTATAGGAAAAATCTAGGGTTTAGGGCAGTGAAAGGGTGTGATAAAAATTGTATTTAATTTTGCAGTAAAAAAATTAAAATGGGGTATTTTAATTCTTTTTTAATTGCAGAGAATTTAAATAGTGCAGGGAGAGTGGGGTAGGCCAAAGGTTGCAGGGAAAAGAAGAAAAAAATGAGTTCGGTCGAGTTGACCCGGCAGCGCCGGCCGAGTCAGCCGCGTCGCCGGCCCAAGTTGGCCGAATCAGGCCATGTCTACTTGCCACTTGTCATCATAGCGTGGTCTACTGCAGTGGACTCGTTTATTTTATGTGTGACTTTTCAGTTTACGTGTTGTGCACATGTAGACTCTTAGGCTTCTAAAAGATTAAAAGAATTTAATTTTAAAAAAATGTGTGGCTGATGGGATTTGAACTCTGGTGCTTTGGTTCAGCAGTGCAAGCTCTTACCAATGATCTACAAGCTCTTTCTTGCTATTCAAAAGTAAATCAAATACTTATAGTACTCACAGAAAGTGTAAATACCCCAAGTATATATTAACTTTAAATCAAATTTATGTACACAAGAATTGGAGTTGTTGCAATCTACCCTCCTTACAAAAATTGCATCCTCGAAATTTATAATTTATTTTAAGAACTAGTTTACTAATAAGTGAGGATATCTTGCACGCATCTCATCTTCTCTTTCCCATGTCGATTCTCCTGGAGTTTCTCTTCTCCACATCACTCGAACCAAGTTGACTTCCTTATTCCGAAGTGACTTCACTTTCCTATTCAGGATCTCAACAGGTTGTTGCTCACAAGATAAGTCGGGCTGTACAGTGAGCTCGAAATAATCGAGAATATGGTTGGGGTCACTCACATACCTTCTGAGTTGGGATATATGGAACATATTGTACACTCCTTCCAATGAAAGTGGAAGTGCCAAGCGATAAGCCACTTCACCGACTCGTTCGAGTATGTCGAACGGTCCAATGTACCTTGGACTTAGCTTACCCCGTCTTCCAAATAAAATCACTCCATGGTTTGGAGATATCTTCAGAAATACATGATCTCCCGGCTGGAATTCCAAATGGCGGCGATTTGCATCAGCCCAGTGCTTCTGTCGATCTTGGGCTATACGTATTTTTTCTCTGATAGTACGAACCACATCAACAGTTGCTACTATCATCTCAGGTCCAAGACGTTCACTATCACCGATATCGTCCCAACTTAATGGCGATCGATACTTCCTTCCATAAAGTGCTGCAAAATGTGTCATTCCGATGCTTGCATGGTAGCTGTTGTTGTATGAAAACTCCACAAGATGTATGTAACACCCTAGTTCATTTATACCAATTCCAGTTATCGTATTTTCTTATTTTCTTGATTTATCGTATTTTGGGTACGAATGGTATTTTACATTTTACATTGCATTCGACCTGACCCGCTTGCTTGAAACTTGTTTGATTCATATTTATGAGTTATCTTGACTTGTTACATAGACATGTGCACTTTCATAAATACTGCATACTGGCATTTTATCTGGCACTGCATCTTTTACCATATAACATTTTAAGTCACGTAAAATATTTTAAAAATACATTACATGGCCTGCATGATATCTCTAACCCTGTGGTAGTATCCGCGCATTTTGTTCTCGTCCCGTTCAGTGAAACGGACTTGTTTGGATGGCTATGCGCACGTACATGCATCCGTTCTTGGGGGTATGCATTTTCGTTATCTGAGCATTCATTTTGAAATTTGGACGTCGCATATATTTTTCATATTTTAAAACTGAATTTTTAGACCCAACCCGGGTGTATTTCGGATTATTTTTGTATCCCGCCAAAATTCAAATTTATTTAATTTAATATCTTTACTTTAAATCAACAGTTTAAAATTTTATTAACTAAAAATCTTTTTTAATTTAAAATCTAAACCTATTAACTACCCTATCTCTCTCTTTCTTCCTCTGTCCCACCTCACGCAGACCCTCTCTCTTTCTCTCTCTTCTTTTTCCTTCTCTCTTTTTCTCTCTCCCCTCTCTAAAAACAACTTTATATCTCCTCACTGTTCTCTCTCTCTCCTCTCGCGCAGTTCTCTCTCTCTCTCTCTCTCTCTTTCTCTCTCTCTTCCTCTTTCTCTCTCCCCTCGCGGTGAGCGAGATCCCATCACCTCCCTTCTCTAAACTATTGTCACCTCCCTTCTCTTTTCTTTCTTCTTCGTTTCGTTTTCTTTTCTTCGCCACGAGAACGAACCCTAACTCTAGCCTTGCCTCGCGCTCACCGTCATCTTCATCTTAACCTCCTCGACCTCCTCCCTCTCACTCTCCTACTCGCCTCGACCACCTCATCACTTTTTCCCAAGACTCCCCATGCACAGAAACCCTGCACCCTGCACCCATCGTCGCCTGCCTCACCGCCGGCGACCACGTCGTCGTCGACCCCTCCTCTTCTCCTCACCATCATCCTCTCTCTCCCCTCACCTCCAACGAGACCTCGAGCTTTTCTCCTTCCCAACATCAAGAAACCCCTACACCCTAGTCTCGCCTGCACACTTTGCCTCGTCACCGATCATCACCTTGGACCCCACTCCTCTTCACCACCATCTCCTAACCTCACCATATCTCCCCGACTTCCTCCGACTTCGCCTCTACCACCTTTCTTTTTCCCAGCACCTCCTCTTCTTCCTACACCCGAAACCCTAACACCCACTATTCATCGCCGGCAACCCATCGCCAGAGACCTCATCGTCACCCTCTCGTCTCCTCTGTCCCATAATTCGAGAAGTAACCCACTTCCGCCCTCCTTCTCTTTCTTCTTCTTCTTCTTCTTTCTTCTTTTTTCTTGATCTCGGTTCTTTCCGGAGATCACCCGCCAGGGCCGTGCTCGTCCCCGACGATCAGAGTAACCCAGTGGACACCCCAACCAGCGTGGTCATGCTCTTGCCTTTCCTGGACCCGTCCCGTATGCACGTGTGGTTTTGCGACGTTTACCCGACGTCGGACGTGACGTACGCATCCGTCGCGTGTTCCATTCAGGCAAGTTTATCTTGCTACATGCTACATTACTTTATATACATCTATTTTAATAAATATAATACTGGTGTTTCAATTTATGCACCCCATGTTTACTTTTACAGTTTTCGACATCCGTCTGCATCCGTACGTGTTACTTTACATCTAGCGCATGCAAACCTATCTTGTTACATACTATATTACAATATACTGTACCCAATGGAATATTTACATCTCATATTGCTTAGTTGTACATCCCACATTACCATTTTACAGTTTTACTGTTTTCGGATACCCGTTTGCATTCATCTCATTTAAAATATATATAACTGCATCTATATATCACATTGATACATAATACTATGATATTAACACCCCATGTTTAATAAAGTAACTGCATCTATATATCACATTGATACATAATACTATGATATTAACACCCCATGTTTAATAAAGTGCATCCTAATTAGTATTAGAGCTATAAATGAAACCATAATCGATAATTGTGCATCCATTGATTTTATACCTACCATGTTACATTGTTTCATTGTATTGTTATATTTGATTTCGTGCATTCATACTTGCTACAGTTGATTATGATTACCCATTTGTTACCTGTGCACTACCTGACTTGACCTGATACCCTATTTGACATGACTTGATACATGTGCACTACCTGACAGGACCTGATATATTACTACTTGACTTGTTACCTGATCTTGTTATTAATGCCAACAATCTTGACCTGTTGTCCCTACGGACATATCCCGTGTCTATTTAGACAAACATGTACCTACTTGATCCTGTGTTGGCATTAACTACCGATTTATCAATACCTGACTTACACACATAACCTTGGGGGTATGGGGAAATCAAGATTGTAACTGAACGTAACTCAAAGGGCTATTACATCCTGTACCGTAGTCCCGTGGGGTATGAACGGGACATAGACTCACAGTCTATTATATCTTGTACCGTGGTCCCGTAGGGAATGAACGGGGCATAGACCGATGGGTTACTATGAGGATTACATTAATTGATTTCGAATAATTTTAGAGTAGATAACCCTATAGCACAGTTTAGACTACTCACTGCACTTCACCTGTTTACATCCTATTCACTGATCTATATTCATATTACTGTTACTTATTACTGATGACTTGTTACTGTTCATACTCATGCCTGCATGACTTGTTACCCCATGATTATATTATTGTTGATATTATGACGCACTGACGTCTGGGTTTTGCATGGCCCAGATCCGCTACCCTTGTCGCAGGTTGATCAGGAGTATTTCCGCCATCAGGCCAAGCAGTGAGGATCCAGTTAGTATCCATTTTAGTTTTGTTTACTTTCCAGGTGTTATTGCTCATTGGATCTATTGCTTCCGCATATTATTTCTTGACTCGTTTATTCTGGCTTATGGACATGTACTAGATAGTTTATTTTATTTCTATTTTTCTTGATATCTCTAGACAGCCGTAATGTGACTGTGGAGGGATGTTTCCTATCCACAGGTAGCATGGTAGGCTCTGTCACGTGTCTATCTTAGCGCACTCTGGAAAGCGGGGCATGACAATGTAGGTGATCTTCCCACGATCCTCCGAAGTCTAACATACACGCTCTGAGCATATCTTCCAAGATCTGAATAGTTCGCTCAGACTGACCATCTGTTTGTGGATGATAAACTGTGCTGAAGTTCAGACTTGTTCCCAAGCTCGCTTGCAGACTCTGCCAAAATTGTGATCGGAACCAGGTGTCACGATCGGAGACAATGCAGACCGGTACTCTATGAAGTCTCACAATTTCCTGTATGGGTTCATGGGTATCAGAGATAGTACATTTTGAAGAGTTTAAATCTTACTTAGATTCTTACCTCCATGTACTTCTTTGCTAATATCTCAGTAGATTGGCCAACTCGAAATGGGATGAAGTGAGCTGACTTTATGAGTCGATCCACGATAACCCATACCGCACATTACCCTTTGTGCTGCGAGGAAGTGCAGTTATAAAATCCATCGTGATGTGTTGCCACTTCCATACTGGGATAGGTAACGTTTGAAGTAATCCAGCAGTCCTGTGATGTTCAGCTTTTACTTGCTGACACGCCAAGCATTTAGCGACGCTTCTGGCTACTTCACGCTTCATTCCATGCCACCAGTAATTTTGACGCGGATCTTTGTACATCTTTGTACCTCTAGGGTGTACTGAGTAGGGAGAGATGTGAGCTTCTTTCATTAACTCTTCCCGAACAGAACCTTTTGGTACACATAATTTGCTGCCGTATCTTAAAGATCCGTCTTCATGAATGATGAAGTCTATTCTGAGTCCATTCTCTACTTGTTCTCTGATCTTTTGCAACTTAGCATCACTTGCTTGAGCTACTTTTATTTGATTGACAATTGTAGATTGAAACTGTAAGTTCATCAGACTTGAAGCGTTACCTGGCATGACTACTTCAATCTCCATCTGATGCAAATCTTGTTGAAGCTTCCACTGGGCGGTGAGATTCATCAATAATGGTTGGCGACTAAGTGCATCAGGTACTACGTTCATCTTTCCTGGGTGATATTGCAGGTTGATGTCAAAGTCCGCCATGAGTTCTAACCATCGTCTCTGCCGCATATTAAGCTCCTTCTGAGTAAACACATATTTCAGACTCTTGTAATCTATGTATATGTTCACTCGTTCACCAAGAAGATAATGGCGCCAAATCTTAAGGGCAAAGATAATGGCCACCAATTCCAAATCATGCGTCGGATAATTGCGCTCATAAATCTTCAGCTGTCTTGAAGCATAAGCCAAAACTTTACCGTGCTGAATTAGAACACATCCTAATCCCTTACCGGATTAATCGCAATGCACTTCGAAACCTCCAGATTAGTCCGGTATAACGAGAATAGGCGATGATGTCAACCTTGACTTGAGTTCTACGAAAACTTGTTCGCATGCTTCTGACCACACGAATTCTTCATCTTTACGTGTGAGCTTGGTCAAGGGTGTTGCTATATTAGAAAAGCCTTTAATCAATCTTCTGTAATATCCAGCTAGACCCAAGAAACTTCGAATGTCCTTCACTGACTTTGGTGTCGGACATTTGCTTACTGCTGAAACTTTCGCTGGATCCACAGAGATTCCTTCACCTGATACAATATGTCCGAGGAAACCAACTTGATCTAGCTAAAACTCGCACTTGCTGTACTTGGCATAGAGTTGATGTTATCGTAGAGTTTCCAGGACAATTCGTAGGTGCTCGGCATGTTCTTTCTGACACCAGGATGCCGTCGATAAAGATGACAACAAACCTGTCTAAGTACTCCTGAAAAACTTGATTCATCAGGTTCATGAATATTGCTGGTGCGTTGGTCACTCCAAATGGCATCACAAGAAATTCGTAATGTCCATAACGAGTTCTGAAAGCCGTTTTGTGGATATCAGATTCCTTGACCTTCACCTGATGATAATCTGAACGAAGATCTAATTTGGAGAAAACACAAGATCCACGTAGCTGATTGAATAAATCGTCGATACGCGGTAGCGGATACTTGTTCTTTATCATTACTTCGTTCAAGGCTCTATAATCGATGCACATTCTGTATGAACCTTCCTTCTTCTTTACAAGCAAAACTGGAGATCCCCAACTTGAAGTGCTGTGACAAATCCATCATTTCACCAATAATTCTTCCAACTGAGTTCGGATCTCCTTTAAACCTTTCGGACTTAATTGATAAGGTGCTTTGATCACGGTTGTGCTCCTGGTACTAAATCAATACTGAATTCAAGAGCTCGATCGGGAGGCAAACCTGATATATCATCAGGAAACACATCTTCGAACTCTTGAACCACTTCTGGCTTTGATCCTTCCTCTGCTTGAATTGCTGCAATCACTGCTTCTTTTAGTTTCGCCTTGTAAGTACTTGGTTCCAGGGTACAGTCTCCACTTTTGAAATAGAAAACCGGATGCTCTGGAATCTCGAATACTACCCTCCTTTGACGACAGTCAATAGTAGCATAAAATGTTCCGAACCAATCCATACCTAGAACTACATCTAAGTTCGGTATGTCCAACACCTTGAAGTCAGCATAGAATTCTCTGCTGCAGACGACTACTGGACACAAGCTGTATCCCATTGTTGTCTTTAGAACGCCATTTCCTAAACTGACATTCCAGCTGGATACAAGCGATGTGACTGGAATCGCATGTGTTCGGACGAACCGTTGCGACATAAATCAATAAGATGCTCCAGTATCGAATAGTGCGAGTGCAGGAAGTGAGGCTACTAAGATTGTACCTAAGGTATGTGGGATATGTTTTAGGTATAGGAAAAATATGTAGGTAGGTGTTAAGATTGAAAGAAAAGCTTGAAAAGAAAAGGTTACCAGTGATGACTTGGCCAGTGGCCTCAGTTTCTTCCACGATCATCGTGAAAGCCTGTCGCCGTGGTACATTCCTTCTGGCAGTAGGAGCATTCCTCTGAACGTTTCTTTGAGCTTAATGGAACTGACGAAGAGGAGGTGCAGCCATTGGTCCTCTAGGTGGTGGAGCAGGGAGAGTGAGTCTTGGAGTAGGTGCCTGAAGGGCTGGGCGCCGCGGGTAAGTGATTGCTGGCCTGGGTGCAGCATATGAATTTTGTCTACGAGGACAAGACCTAATATCATGAGTAGCTGAGCCGCAGACTAAACGAAGACGATTTGCACACCGGCAGTCTTTCATCAGATGTTCATCTCTCCTGCAGTAGGTACAAAAGGCTGGGCTGAACCTGTTGTTCGGTACTCCTGGTCTCCTTGGCACAAATGGTGGCCATGAAGAGGCTCCTCCTACCATCTGGTTGGCAGGGCACTAAACTCCGGCAGATTGAAGTATGCCCCTCATCTTTACCACTGTCTCATAACGGCGGGCAGTTTTCATAGCCGATTCATGAGTCGGAAAATCTTTTGTAGCTAGTGCAGCCTAGATCTCCGAATCAACCCTTGTAGAAATCGACGGGCTCTGATCTCATCCATCGGTATCAGGTGTGCCGCAAATCTGTTAAACTATTGTATTAGCTGTGTAGTATGTGATATATTGAAAAATCGAATTATTGAAACATATCTTACCGACTAAGCATGATGAACACAGCGTTATATTCATCTACTGACTTGGTCCACATTGAACCTTGTTGCAGATGGATGAACTGCTGTTCCATGTCGAACCTGGTAGTCTCAGGGAAGTACTTTGCGTCGAACATGTCGCGGAAAGTCCTCTATTCGATCGGCTGGGTGAGACGGATTTCTTCCGCCTTCCACCAAACCCGTGCATTGTCCGTGAGTTGCAGCTTCGCAACTCGGACCCAAGCTATCTCTGGCACTTGTGCCGCTGCCAGATCATCTTCAATGCTCTGAGCCCATTCCTCAGCTTCTAGAGGGCTCTCTTTTTCTGCAAACTGTTTGGGGTGCAAGGCCCTGAATTGCTTCACCCCAGGTGCTTCTGCCTCTGGTCGGTTCATCAGGATAGCAGTTTGCTGCTGCTGTCCTTCCAGGAGGCTGCGGATCGCCTCAAACAATACCGTCTGCTCATTGATCAGAGCAGCTACGGCAGGTGTGAGTAGTAGGGGTGGGGGAGTGTTGTTGACATTCGTGCTGGTATTGTTTGGGGAATTCATAACCTTGAAAGAAAATTTTGGGTTAGGACAGATTCAAAGTATATGAAATGATAAGATTCATGAAGTATGAATTGTAAAGAATGTTTTTAGTTGCTGGTTCTTGTGTTATATTGCTTAGGTTGTCCACATAGAACTGAACTGCATGGTAGGGTTCCATACAGCTCTGACCTGCATGGGCCACCAACAAAACCTGTCACACCCCACTTCCCAGTATACGGGCAGAGGACGCGACGGGGCCGCTACGTATTTACTCTGAAGTAAAAAAACTAAGCGTATCTAAGCAATATAAATAAAATGCACAAGAGACAGTGAAAAAAGATATAATCGAACAACAACTTTATTTATTAACATTCTTTTTACAATACAGCTGAAAAGTAAATACATGGAATGAAAAGCAATTCCTAAACAGTGGCATAACAGAAATGGAAAGTACTGAAATGAAATGTACAAGTAACTAGAGCTCCGGATCGAAGGCTAGCTGATCCAAGTCCTTAAAGGTGGGCTCGATCTCTTGAAGGTCCGAATCACCTGACGACATTCCAAAGAAAAGAAAGAGAATGTCGTCGGCGAACAAATCGCTCGGTAAGTCCCGTAAATAGACAAGAATGGAATAGACGGAATAGAGAGTATATTGTTATAATGTTGTATTTAATGTTAACGCTGTTGTTTGTAGCTTGGTACAGAAGAGGCCAGTGTATACGAGATGAGTCTCACTAGACCAGAGACTACGGTATACGGAGTACAAGGAACCGTTTAGCCACGGTACAACGGCAAATGAATTCAGGTTAGGTGTCTTTATGGTTGCTGTCTCGTGCCCCTTCTAACACCTTCCGTACTAGTCTACCCCTTATAAACCCCGCGATGTCTTGATTGTATTATTTGTATTGTATATTGAATATATATGTATGACTTACCGAAACCATGATATCAGTAATGGAACGGATATAATGGATGGACATGTAGATAAAATATATCCATGGTTCGGTTCAGTCAATATAGATTGATTAGATTGAATAGACGGATTCATAGATCTATGTTGTATTGAAATTTGATACTTGAATCATATTCAAGTGAGAGTGATTATATTAAGACTCAGTCCGAGTCAGACAATTAGAAAAGAAATTGAATCCTGAATTATATTTTGGTGCTATCGGTAACTGCTGCACATGGACGGCAGGATTTGTGTCTTTTTCAAAGACAATTACAGTGTTGATAACACCGTTTGTTAAGTTGTCTACCTTAAATAGGCAAGCACCCATATCTCTGGCTTCCTGAGGCTCAAGAGACTGGTCCCTCTTAAACCTATGTTTACTAAGGTCCTTATTGTAATTTAGTATAACTTGAGGGGGATTTTATATAAAAATAATTTCGTATAATTTTCAAAATACACCTCAATTATTTTATTATCGTCTTTAGAGTTTTCATGGATGTATATTTTATCAATGTGACATTTCTAGTGAATAAAATCTAGTTTCATAATATATGGTATTTATTTGTAATATTGGATTTGTATGGTATTTTCTTGTAAATGAGATGTTTTTCTTGAATTTTGGAAATGTGGAATATTATAAATATTAAAAATAGATATTTTGATATTAATTACATATATATTTATTTACTAAAAATATAAGTTTTATTTATAATAGAAATCGCATTTTCTAAAGAAAATTGAATTTTAAATCTTTCGAGATCGTATTCTCCTTACAGAGGTCTGCATCTCACTCTACTAAGTCCGAGGATATGCGATAATCCGCACCATACCGAACGGATTCCCCGAAATAGGTTGTAGAGGCGCATTTGCAAAGATTTGTTAAAATACACATCTTGTAGAAAAAAGGTTTTTATAAGCCAGAGGTAGTTATGTATAAAATCGTATTTTCCCTAAATCTATGTTCCCAAATTCTATCGTGCTATGTAGCATATGAGTGTTGTGAGGAGGTAGGTCATTACCTCGTGCGTTTTCTAAGGTAATACGGTTTAAAAAGTTCAAGTATGTCGAAATGAAATATGAAGGTATTTTAATGTGAAAATGGAATAAAACTTGCTACAGTTATCATTTTAATGTCAAACTTGTTGTGCCACGGCAACGCCCCGGCCGTCTACTCGAGCCCAAAATGCAGAATCAAAAATTTTCTTAACTTTTAAACTGGCGCTACCGCGGACAATAAAACCCGGATCGTAACCATTAACCTAATCCTAGCTATCAAGAGAATGGGGTAGAGAGCTATACCAAGCGATCTGTGTCCTTCGGTCTTCGTCTCCACTCCGATCTCCCGCGGAATCTCCGTCCATCATCTTCTCGTCGGAAAGGCACCACGTAGCCGAATCTTTTACGGGCTCCCACCTCTGGACCGAGGCAACTCGGGCGTGAAGTTGGCTAGCCGACGCGTCCAAGGGTACTGTAGGTTGTAGTGTAGATTCACTTGTCTCATTAGGGTTTATGTTGCCATTGGTGAAGGAGGAATGAGGTTAACAAAAATGGTGCTTTCATTTTCTCCAAACAAGAAGAATGAGATGAAGAAATATGTGCCACCACAAAAAAAATGAATCTCTCTCTCCCTCCCATAAAGTGGCCGGCCCCTATATGATAGAATGAGGAGAGACAAACCCAAAACCATGAAGGAAGGTAATGGTAGGAAAAGTAGAGGGTGAACACATCCATGGGCAATGATAATAAGGTCAAATCTAATTCAAGATCAACTATAATCACAAAGAAATGATGTATAAAGCATCTCATGATAATAGAAGCCATAAATGCAAGAAACCCCTCCACAATAAGTTATTTGCAAACTTGCAAATAACCCCCTCCAACGGAAAGTCCAGCCGCGAAGGAACAAAGGGAAACTGGCCGGAACGGAATGCAAACTGGCAACTTCAGAAAACTGATCCCGTAATAAATTACAGGAAAATCCCGCGACTGCATATACATGCCCGCATTTGTATTCCCACTGAATACAAATGCAAAGAGACAAAACCTACACTGTCTAATACTAGGATCCGGCTTAAGCCAAAGCCGGCTAGTAAAATCCGTCCGATCACGATCCGTGCAATACCGCACGTATCTGATCGAACCCTGCCATATCTCTATACGGCCTCTACAGCGTTTCGCCCGAAACCTGAGTAACTGTGTGTAGTAGACTCTAAAGACTCGTCAATACTATGGCTGTGGATTTAACCACTAGCACGTCAGAGGTATTAGCCATACGTGACGGGCTACCAGCTATTAACCAAAAGGGACGTCGATGAGCGAACTCATCCTGACACCCTACTGAGCCTGTCAGTGACAATATCCGTACAGTTCGGTCCGTTCGTCTATGAGTATCGCATGGCGGGCCTAGAGGGTTGGTAAAAGTCAGACCCCCAAAAGCGGTACAAGTCGTGTTGGAGTGAAGCCCAGAACACCCTGAGATACTACTGGAATACCTACCAGTAAATCTCCTGCCTCGGCCGAGGGCTTTGTGTAATGGCTCTCCTAGACACAGAGCGACCTCACCCCCAATACCGGGAGAGACGAACCCCTGCAGATCCGCTCACTGCCTCCATGTAGCTCGTGACTGTACCCAACTAAAACCTGTTTGCACGACTCCTTTGAGCCGTGGTAGGGTAGTAATCAAAGCATAGTGGGAACTCACACGAGACAAATGACGATCTCAGGTCGATGAACTAACCTGTACACATGTCACCAGGGAACTGCTATCTGACGTCTGGTATAATCTTAACTAGCAGGTTCCCGGCGAGTCCTGTCCGGTGTACTTATAACCCAATGAGCACCTGTATACATCTTAGGTGAACCAACTGACACCAATGGCTTGTGAGACCGGCCACCGCCCCTCGTCGGGGTCTCGACTGTATACACTAGTCTACTAATGGAGTATCGATGCCCAGTCTCGAAACTCCCACGACTAAGGACCATTTAAGGATGTGCTTATAGACTCCAGCTCTCACGTATATGATCGCCCTCATACTGCTGGTAGTCAAGTAAGAATCCTAGGGGCTCTATCAACATGTAATAGCGACTCGTAGGGTCACCTAAAATAGTACACGATGATAAAGATAAACCAGATAGCATACTATCATCTTGAGTAAGACTGTCCTACCGGGATAGGTCCTCCCTCAATCATTGCAATCACGTGCCTGTGATCCAATAATTGACTCTGAGGGCACTATCTCCAACAATCTCCCACTTGCACTCAAGGCTAATTATTGCGATGTCGCATACTCACAGCCCGTGTGATACCGAACACCCAACTCCTCTACTAGTCAGTCTCACAAAGCTCGTTCGCGAAACTATTGCATTCGAGGAATAGCCTCAGTGAGTGGATCCGCTGTGATGTTTCTTTCTATGTCTCTCTATATCTCAAGTTCGCGGAGAAAGCCATCTTCCGAAATGAGCAATACCTGTCTTAGAATGTGTCTGGATGTCTGATGGGACCCAGCTCATAAATGAACTTCAAATCCAAACTTCTTAGACTGTATCGTCAACTGAACTTAATCAGTATCTTGCGCCATGCCTCTCTCAGCATCCCCTTGGACCACCTGTCCAAAATACTGCCCCTCGTCAGAGGGAAAATCATGACTCTGACGACCACCCTGTCGTCCATGTCACCTTGGAAGCCTGGAAGGATAACCGTCTCCTAAAGGAGGCTGCCGTTATCAAATCCTTAGAACATGCACTCATGTTCTAAAGCTGCTTCCGATTGTTTCTCCAGGATTGGATTAATATCAACTTATTGCATCTCCTGCAAGAACAACATCTGGTGTGGTACTTGACGTCTGATGATTGACTCAATTGCCTAAGCAAGTGATCTGCCAATCATGCACATCCCTCTCCCTTTTAGTCTGTAAGACACCTTTAGAGAGGGTGACTCCATTACCTGCAGGTACACTACCGTGCCAGGAGTCGTCCATTTTAAATACTCATAGAATGCTGTCGAATTACCCAGATTGGGAAACCACCCAAATCTAGATCTAAAACCATAGATCCAGTAACCAGAATGTATAATATCCAAGTCCTATGTGGAGAAACCACTGTGTGACAACCAAAGAATAACCGATCGTAGTATAGGAATATCACTTCCTACTCTGTGTATGTCATCCAAATACCAGGACATCACACCCTACTACCTTCTTAACAGATCCATCCCCTATTCTGATGAAGTCAAAGCTATGACTGTCACATCAGAAATAGATGATCTATCTCTGCTATATCTGCTTTAGTCTATAAATAGACATAAGCTACTTGTCCACCAATGCTTCCGCTGCTCCCACTGACTACGATAACCCTCTGGCAGAGTCATATAGACGTACACTTCTAAAGCTAGTTTAGAACGACGCTATACTCATCCTCCTGCCGGGTCTCACAGTCTGGAGCAACAGCAATGGCAAGTCTAGGTAAACAAGAACCTCTCTGCCACCGTCCTTGAGCATACCGAAGTACCTCTCGGGTGCCTAAGGTTACCCACTTTATCTGCGGAGTGGCCAATGGAATATCAAATCAGATTGAATCTTTAGGTTCTTATTAAATCTTCAATAATCGTTTGCGGTTCTGGAATCACTTCCAGTTCTACCATACTCCCATTACTGTTTTCTAAAAAAATCCATTTCTTTTAAAAATGTGGCGAGTCAAGAACAATATCACTGTTGATCTTCCAGATGGTAGAAAGTCAACCCTCGTCATAGCCCGGGTCAACCCATAAACAGTCATTACAGAAACGTGCCTTGAGTTATCCGGAGTCTGGTTTTAAGCATAAGCCAGACAACTCCCCGTACCTTAACATCGTTAAGATATGAACTGTTCTATATCCAATATAGAAATAGAGGCACTGATTTAATTGAACCAGATTCAAATCATGCAGCTATCTCCATTGCATGTCAACTAAATGGAGAGAGGCCGATCAGCGTTACTCAACTTAGGAATGCTTCCAATTATGAGTAACCTGAAAGAGAAGCAAGTTCTCTTAATCATTACTATCAACTGAATACCATACACAAGTATCTACATCTTCGATCACCTTGAAGAATCCCGATACTTGCAACTTCTGGTTCTCTACTTTATTCATACACCTATAACTTCTCAAAACTTAGACCCTGTGTTTCTACGAAACACCTGTCTAAGAACTAGAGAAGTCATAAGTAAACCGAATATAGTACGGGGACCAACCCCTCTGTCCTAATGGACACTGGACAACATACGATACTCTGTATAAGTCCCCTGAGTGTAATAACTCATTCACTGTGTGTCGTAGGTTGAAAACTGTACTTATGGTTAAGAAGAATTACACCGCTGTTCAATACTCCTTACCTAAACATCCACTGATATAGGTAAATGTCATAGATATAATTTCAAATGGGTATATCTCACTCTATGAAAATAGACGTACAGATATATCAATTTGAAATTGGTGCATAACAACGGATATTCAAAACCAAATATTTGCCGTCCGACAAACAACCCAGGTGATTTCCTCAAATATCACCAATTACAACGAATCCCGATATAATAAGGATGATCACCTAATTCCCAATAACTTACTCCCACTCATCATCTGTAAAGCCATACAGATGTGAGAATCAAACCTAGTAAATACATACCCTGTAGCAAGTGTCTAA
The DNA here is from genome assembly GCA_030015575.1 of Agapanthus africanus. Lineage (NCBI taxonomy): Eukaryota > Viridiplantae > Streptophyta > Magnoliopsida > Asparagales > Amaryllidaceae > Agapanthus > Agapanthus africanus. The sequence goes on from CM057338.1 coordinate 60,386,299, forward strand.
TTGGGAAATCGGTTTTCTTTTAACAGTACACGGTGAAACTGAAACATTGAAATGTTTCGATGGGTATCCCGGTATTCTTAGTAATGCCTCTTCCATTATCCAGATTCACAACTGTTACCGTATAATTCTTTGCCATCTCTCCAAATCCCTTTATATGTCTTTATTCATTACCTTCTGTACACCCCTTTAGGCCAAATGGTTTTCTTCCTTCCCTACCGTTCGGCACCAGCCTATGGTTTGGAAGAAGACTATCCAATAAGCATAATGGGTGTACTGTCCTAATCCTAGGAGCACTCATAATGCGAGAGAATGTGAGGATAAAAGACAACCGAATAAACCTTATTCCTATTTCTCCTGAACCAGAATCCATCTCCGAACTGGAACAAGTTCCTTTCGAGTTCGTATATAACCATACGATGGAATATCCAATATACTGTGGATCTTCGTAGTGATACGGAGTGTCCTGGAGAAATACCAAGGTGATTTAGGATTGGCGAAGAAATACTTGGTTTGGTCGTGAATAGCAGTCGCAGTTTATTTTGCCCTCTTACTAATCCCTTGCTTTGTCTTAACTTAATACCTTCTGTACACCATCATTATGCTAATTGGTTTTCTTCATTCCCCACCGTTCGGCACCAGCCTAAGGTTTGGGAGAAGACTATCCAATTTGCGTAATAGGTGTACTATCTCCTAAACCAAGGAGTACTCGCAACCTGAGAGAAGGTAAAAGGAAAAGACAACTGAATAGTCCTATTCTTTTTCTCCAGAACCGGAAACCATCCTCGAATAACTTCGAGTTCGTATATAACCATACGATGGTTTTGTCCAATGGAAGTGGACATTCGTAGTAATACGGGGTGTCCTGGAGAAAAGGGTAAAAGTAGGAGTGGCAATGAGGTTTGCAACTCTGACAATCCAAAAGCCAGTGTTAAGAAGGTTCGGTCAACTTGGTCACTGAGTCATAGTCTAGGGTCGGGTCAATGGTCGCTGCCAAAGAGAGAGAGAAAAGAAACACTCAGCGTGCACTCTAACCTAGATCAGAATTGTTATCACTTTATCTAATCTGGAAACCTCCCACTGTACCGTCAAATTTTCCTCCAAACCTGAAAGAAGAATTAGTCGGGATCACCCGAGGAGTAAACCAACTCATCAGTGGGAATCGGGATCCAACTATCATCGCATGATAACTTGACGGAATCCACTCAAGTCACCACACTCCAGAAGGTATGCGCAAGCCTGGCAAGTTTCAGTTTCTTTAGAAACTCCCGATGTGATTTTTACCCCTAGGACTCAAGTGACCTTGACGGAGTCAACAAATCAAAGAGTCCTAGTCAAGTTCAACCCGTCATTATCTGGATTGCATTAAACCCACCCATATGTGCCCTTGACGGAGTCAACAAGGCCGCACGACTGTCCTAACCAATCCCATTTATGCAACAAACAAGCACCACTTAGCTACCGTACGCTACGCCTTGATGGAGTCAACAAACGCAGCACGAATACTAAATAATACCCGTAAGAAATGACGGAGGGCTACGAATGGTTTTTGGCGAAAAACCTTTAACGTAATGAACTTGATATCGTTGAAGGAACTGCATAGTTTTGTTATAAAAATATAGTGACGAAAACCTTTTCTAAAGAGGTCACTCCCGGTGAAGGGATCTCGGCTCTTTCCCCGTAAAATGAGGTGCAGGATATTCCAACTGAATACCACGATGCAAAGCAAAAGGCAATCGGCTATAGTGAAGTTATTGCCCTGACGCAAACTTCTGTCCAAGGGGTCACTCCCGGTGAAAGGATCTCGGCCCTTGCCTCGTCGACTGAGGTGCTGGATATTCATAACCGAATACCACTATGCAAAACAAAAGAGAACATCCTTGCAATAACAGCTTTTTGAAAAAGTGTTCCAACAACATCAGAATAGGTTTGTTTATCTTGCATTGATCCGAATCAACGCAGTCCCATCAATTGAACACACCACAAAAGAACGAAAATAATGATGTACGTATATGCCATCTGCATTCGCCACTGGGTCCCGTCATCACCCGTTAGGTTACTTAACTAACGACAGAGCGGGGACTGGACTAGCGCGGATGCAAAACATATACAACATCTACTAGTATATATATAATATATAATTTTCGCTCAAGGCGTGATAAAAATGCAACATCACAGAAAAGTAACCAGCATCACAGAACAATACAGATATCTGGGATCCCCGGGTTTCATAGAGCCGCTACTAAAACCCGACGTTCCCCTGGTCGTGTGGATAGCCTGTGCAATGAAAATCCTAGACCCCTACGGGAGCGGCAAGTTACCCGCCAAAACCTGAAGCGAAGTAGCCCCCTTCAGCAACGTGAATGGACCACCCAGCACTTCACGGAATCCGGTAACTTGGGCACCCCTCCTTGGGCCAACCTGTACCCCCTACGAGTGTGGCGAACAGCCCGCCAATTCTAGAGTAAAACCCCCTCCATCTCAATGTCATGAGATGCGGGCTCGTTGCTTTCTAGAACCCGGCTATCCGTGCACCCCACCTTGGGGTAATCCTAGTACAGAAAGTAAAATATACATACAACGGGTACATCGACTGCAACCTGGTCGTGCCCCAAAAGAAAAATACAAACAGGCAGTGACGGCACTTCACATGTCGGACGCTCGCCCCGCAATATCAAATGTACATATAAAAAAAAACTGTACTACCACTGTAACCAGGCTATCCCCACGACCGATCCGCAACATCACAGCACAACACAGAACATCAACATGAATGTCACGTTCGCAAATCCGTCTAACCGGGCTATAGCAGTTAGACAGGATTAACCGATCAAGTGACATTCACGGTCGCAGATATAATGTAAATACTGTGAACTAATGTGTTTAAAACATCCGATCGATCAAAATTTTACCAAGTGGGCCCCAAGCATTACTGTAGCACATAAATAAATTCTTGTAGGTTTCCTAGGCACTCCCAAGAGGTCTCACAAGGCATCAACTATACCAATTTCAAAAATTATGGTGCCGAGAAACCCTAGTGTACGGATCGTTGGCTAGATTTCTAGGCGAAACAATAAACTAGTTAACACTTAACTACAAGTAAACGGAAATACAACCTTGGTAGATCCGGTCCTCCACCTCCACGGCTCCGAGATGAGGTCCTCTCCGCTGTCCAAATCAAATCCGGGCTCTAGCGTCGGCTTCATCGGAGAACGAGCGGGCAAGGTCGTCGGCTTCATGCCGAAGATGATCTACGTCGAGGCATCGCTAGATCAAGCTCCACCTTCACCAAACCATGATAACTAGTGAAGGAAACACACTCTACTACTTGGCAAGAGGTAGAGGATGAAGAAATAGGAAGTGGGTAGACTTTAGAATTGGATTTCTCACTTGTTTTCATCAATCACCATTGATGAAGTAAGCTTCTTCATGGAAGAAGAAGATGAAGAATATTATGATAAGTTATTATGAAAAGAATAATAAATTTATTCTTATCATAATATTAACCTAAGTTAAGTGTAGAGAATTGACCAAGGTTAAAGAATGGTTAGGGTTAAGGAGATGAGACAAAAATGGTCACTTAATGAATGCTTCATGAAGCTTCATGTTGCAAACAAAATAAGCCACCATTTTTCTTTCTCATTTCCTTTTTCCAAAAATAAAAGGATTAATAAATGAATAAGTAAAACCTAATTATCCACTTAACCATGGTTTAAATCTTTACACTTAACCAAAAAGATATGTATCATCAAACATGATACAAACAAGTGCACAAAATCATATCGCATATGTAATGCGCACATCCGAGCGAGAAAATCCATTTAAAGTGAACCGATACTAGTTAATACAAAGCAATATATCAAATAGATAATTATACATCAAATCATTAAATCAACACTTAATTTAACGATCCGGTCATATCGTATATAACCGACTAGTATGCAATGCATCGGTTTTTCGAATCAACCCTTGATTCGATAACTAGGGTATAGCGCATATAACCTAATCGATACATTCATCGCGAGAATGAAATACGGTATCACATACACGCATTATTCTCGGTCCCGCACATATCTCATATGCGCTCCTATTTCGTTTCGGTTGAGCCAGGAAACCTCTGTGTAGGACTCTAAAGACTCGTCAATACGCCGGCAGCAGATGATGATCATATCAAACATCCACAAGCCGCAAGCGGTCTGCTAAACGTAACGGCCACCCGGGTATTGAGCGATCAGAAGATCGACGAGCAAGCCCGCTCACACTCCTGCGAATCCAACCAGTAACACTTACCGTACAGTCCGGTCTGATCATCTGATATGTCGCATATCTTGCCTAGGGGTGGTAAACGTCAGACCCCAATAGCTCAATAAGTCGTGTCGATATGAGGTCTATAACAATTCGAGAAACTACTGGTAACACTTACCAGTAAATCTCAACAACCCTGGCCAGGGATTTCCTGTTATAGCCAATCGAACACTGCGCAACATCAACCCCCTATACCGGGAGAGACGAATCCCCTCCTATCGCTCATTGCCTCCATGTGACTCGGGACTGTACCAAAAAACTACCGTTTTGCACGCCCTCTTGGACGTGGTAAGATGGAAATCAAAGCACAGTGGGAACCACACAAGACTCTATGACGATCTCGGGTCAACAGACTACTCTGTACCAGTGTCACCAGAGAACTGCCATCTGACGTGAGGTATAATACCATCTGGGAGTTCTCGGCGAGTCCGTCCAGTGTACTCAGTCTCCACTGAGCACCCGTATATCATCTCTGATGTCAAACACCAATGGATATGGGATCATCCATCGCCCATCTGTATGGGTCGAGAAGGTATACGCAAGTCTACTCTGGTATATCGATGCCCCGTCTCGATACACCCACAACTAGGGACTGTGAAGGATGTACTTATGGACTACCATGTCCCCACTAGTATGATCCGCATCATAGTCCAGGTAGTCAAGTACACATCCTAAGGTCTTTACCAACATGTAACAGAGAGACAATCAGTATACACGTTAAGGTAAATTTCAACCAGATAGCATACTATCATGTCGAGCAAGAAAGTCCTCCCTATATATGTCCCAGCATCCACTACAATATACATCCTATGTATAGTAATGGCCTCTAGGGCATACATATAACTAACAATTTCCCACTTGCACTAGGGTCATCTGTAGCAGTGGTTGCAGTATCTCATACTCAACCATCCCATAAAAAAAAATCTCTCTTTGGGAACAGGCCTTTGTGAGTGGATCCGCTGTGTTGTCCTCAGATTCTACTCTCCTTACCTCGATCACCCTGGAGATCAACTATCTCCATGATCAGGTGATGTGGCCTCAGAATACGCCTGGGTCACTGATGGGACGGGTGTTCCTTAGCATAAGCCACAACTCCATTGTCTCACAATGGTAGGAACGAAGTTCATCTCATGAACTATTATATACCCAGACTGCCTCTATGGTAGCATCTTAAGTAGCGATCTATTCAGCCTTTATCGTCTAGTATGCCACGGTATCTAGCTTGGAACTCTTCCAACATACCGTCCCTTTACTGAGGGTAAAGACAATGCCTGTGACTGACACTCAGTCGTCATTATCACCCTGGAACCATTCCAGTGATTCTCCCTAGGGTCGATTGATACCATCTCACTACAACTAGTGGGAATCCTAACATCCAATTAAATCTATCTCATATATCCAAAACTCTGGATTTTAGGAGGTATCATTTTGATCCTATATGGAGAATCATAGTGATAAACGGAGATTGACCGAGCGTAGCATAGGAAACTCTTTCCCTATCAAGAGTATGTCATCCACGTACTCTACGAGGATCACCACCATACTCCCTACTACCTTTTTGTTTATACAAGGTTCATCTACTATTTTGATGATGTCAACTTCTTTGACTAATCCATCAAAACAGATGTTCCAACTCCGCGATGCCTGCTTTATCCTATAAAGCATCTTGCACACGTTTCCGCTGCTCCCACTGTCTATGAGGCCCTCTGGCTGTGTACTTATAGACTCTCTCTTCTAATACATCATTTAGAAAAGCAATCATGGCACCCAACCGCCAGATATCGTAGTCATGGTATGAAGCCGTGGCAAATAGGATCTGGATGGACTTAAGCTTAGATACTGGAAAAAGGTTTCATCATTATCCACGCCTGGTCGATGACGAAAACCTTTAACTAGTCTAGCTTTGAAAGTCTCAACTTTTCCAAGTACACCAAGTAATCTTCTCAATATATACTTGCTCCTGATGGGGATTTAACCCTTCAGATATAGCAACCAAAGTCCATACTTTGTTGGTGTATAAGGATTCCATCTCAGATCGATAAACATCCAGCCATTCTTACAGAGACTTACTCTCGATGGCCAGCTCGAAACTAGTTGGGTCATCATCTCATGATGCAATCCTCGCTCCCACTGTCATAGAGAAATCGAAGTATCTCTCAGGTGGGTGAGGAACCCTACTAGATCGGCGGAGAGGCCGAGGTTCGTTGGTAACTATTGAACTCTTTGGTTCTTACAAATTATCAGCTGTAGTTTTTATAGCTGGAACATTTCCAGTTCTACATAACAGACCTTGCCTTGAGCTTGTCCGGATTTTGCTTTTAGACAAAGGCTGGACAACCCCAAATCTTAACTAGCTTAAGATATGGGCTCTTCCCTTTCCATATCACATATGAAATGGTAGGCAACTGATTTGAGTGGAACCTAATTCAATTGGTATGCAGCTTCTCAGGTGCATAACTCCCAAAAAGGAAATAGGTAACTCAGTAGTACTCATCATAGAGCACACCTTATCATATAGGGTGAGATTGCTCCGCCCCGATATACCATCGTGCTATGGTGTATTCGGAGGAGTAATGCTGAGAGAGAATCTCATTCTCCTTTAGAATAATCCAGGATTTCCGTGCACAAGTATTCTCCTCCTTGATCTCATCATAGGACATAATACTTATACCCGTATTGGTTCTCTACTTCTAACTTATATTCTGTGACTATCTCAAAAGGTTCGGACTCATATTTCAACAGGAACATATGACTGAATCTTGAGAGATTATCAGAGAATGTAATGAAGTACAAAGAACCAGTCCCGGCATGTGTAGACAGGAGACCTTACATACATCATCATGTATCAGTCCCAAGAATTTACTAACTCTTTCTCTGTTTCCAATAAACAGAGCTGTGGTCATATTATCTTTGTGACATGACTGGCGAGTTTCACAAGATGTAAATTCAAACTGATTTAAATATGCATCTAAATGTAACTTCAGCTAGTCGGGTCGCATTGATATGACCTAGTCTACAATGCCTCAAGAAGGATTCGTTCATTTCTGAACTCTTCCTCTTCTGTGTGTTCCGTATACAAAGAACTGTAGTTTGATTTAGAACATTAATGCTTTTAGATAACGTGCCTGAACCGATCAACTTTTGATATAGGAAATGTTCAAAACATTATCCAACAATACAAAATTTTATCGTTTCTTTACTAATAAAGAGACAGATATGATTTTGTATATCAGGTTCGGTATCTAATAACATTCGTTCAGAATCAATGTATTGGTAATACAGGGTGACAGTGACCAACAGACTTGGCTGCAACACTTGCCCCGTTTTCTGCCTCATAAAACTTATTACCCGTTCTCAGTTCTCTACCTTTCTGTAGCCCTATGTAACTGATTACATATCTGGGATCCTGATCTGGTATCACATACCCAGGACCTAAAGGATACAGAGAAACAGTTCTTTGTAGTGAACACACCCGAAGATGATGCATCATCATGCACTCTCTTCGTTTGGGCTGCACGGGAATTCTGGTAATCCCCAATTTCCTGCTCTGTCTTATAACATTTATAAGTTGGAGCGGGACCAACGTTCCCCAGCTCAGTATAACAAGCGGGTTCGGTCAATAATCCGTATTATTATCTTGATTAAGGCGTGATATGGTCGCTACCAGGATAGAGAGAGAAGAAAACACTCAGCGTGCGCTCTTGCAAGAATAGATTGGTTATTATTTTATCTAATCAGAATGGCTCCCACTGCTTTTTATCAAATCTTCCTTCAAACCCTAAAAGGAAAGACTAGCCGGGATTAATTACACACTACAAGTTCGCCAATCTTTCAGCCAGGCCAGTGTCGGTACTTTGAGGGAGGTCCCCCGTGCTTTCGCACGAACCTAATTAATGTAAACCTCGTTTTCCCATAGGCGTAACCCCGTTGACACCTTTCTAGACACCTACTTGATCGGCTAATTGTAATGTATAAAACTCTCCCAGGAGTAACACTTACTCCCAGCGGGTATCAGGATCCAACTATCTCATAGAAGGTATGCAATCTCATTGCAAATTTCAACACTTGAAATTCCCGATAATATTTTGCCCCTAGCGTCCTATGACCTTGACAGAGGTCAACAAACCATAGGCTGCTAGTCAAGTTCAACCCGTCATTTCCTGATTGAAGTAAACCCACCCGCACGACCCTTGACAGAGGTCAACAAGGTCGCACGACTACCCTAAATCAATCACATCATATGCTTATGCAGATAAGCACTAATCATCTACCGCACACTACGCCTTGACAGAGGTCAACAAACGCAGCACGAATACTAACCAGTACATATCTGAAATGACGGAGGGCTACGACAGGTTTTTCTGAAAACCTATTGCGTAATGAACTTGATATCGTTGTAGAATCAAATGATTTTTAAAATGGAGTGTTTTTGAAGCTTTTCTAGTTTTGCTAAAGGAGTCACTCCCGGTGAAGGGATCGTCGGTCCTTTCCTCGTCGAATGAGGTGCGGGATATATCATATATATCACTGTGCAAAGTAAAAACTCTTAAAAGCAATCAAAAGACAAACCGAGTGTGTAGCATCAGCCAGTTATTGCTAAAGGAGTCACTCCCGGTGAAGGGATCTCGGTCCTTTCCTCATCGAATAAGGTGCAGGATATATCACATATACCGCTGTGCAAAGCAAGAACTGTAGCTACCTGTTTTATTTTGAAATTCGATTCTACAACATCTTAGTTTTCTTTTATTTCATTAATCACATTAATGATGTCCCATCATTTAAGTACCTAAACATCACAGATAAATACGACGTACACTTATGCCATCCGCATTCGCCTCGATGTCCCCTCGTGCACCGTTAGGTTAGGTAACTAATGGCAGAGCGGGGCAGGGCTAGCGCGGGTGTAAAACATAAGTAACGTCTATATAATATATCATATATACTATATACAGTATCTATCACAGAACATCACATGATCACATCACAGATATCGCAGCAGAAGAATCATATGAAATATTGGATATACTAGGACGTCCGTGTTTTCAGTACGAGCCGGTATAAAACACGGATTCCACGGTCGCGATGAATAGCCAAACCCACACCCTAGACCCCTACGAGAGCGGCAAGCAACCCTGCCAATTCTAGAGTTAGGAGACCCTGACTCGACTCCTCGAGTTGGTCTCCCACTGGACTCCAGAACCCGGTTACTTGTGCTCTCCTCCTTGGGTCTATCCTAGTGCGGAAAAGTAAATAATATACAAACGGTGACAACTCTCGCAACCTGGAAGCGCCCCAATAAAAGAATATTACATACAAGTTTTTACATGAATGAAAATGAAAAACACTCATCTCACATAAAAACCCCCGGCTATTCAAACACGACAATCCAATATAACATATCCAGCAACACATAACATCACATGTCATCAACGTAAGTAAATATGCGTATCCCAATTGTCGTTGACATATAGCAACGAAACCGGCGATATCACATATTACACTTACGGTCACAGAAAAGAAAGTATAAAACTACAACAGTTGGAATCCGCAACCACCTCAGACATCGCATGCCTGACCAAATGAATTCCTTAGACATCGCATGCCTAACAATTATAAACCCCGCATTTTAGTCTCATTATCGAAAACACTTTTTAATATCAAGTCGGGCAATTCAACAAGATTCCCGACATCCTGATCGAATGCTCGTCGCAAACATCAGTAGACGGCTGCACCCCCGATACCGTCGACGAAATGCACCAAGGCGGAACACCGCTGCCACGAGCACCCGAACGGATGCTTTCGGCGATGGGGTTCTCCTACAGTCACTTGGTCGGGGCTATGGAGTGAGGCTGTCTATTAAGTTTACCCGGCGAGTATCCGCGTACGCTACGTGATTGCGACGGACTTTTGATCACATCAAAATTCCGTGGCAACCGATCAAGTGAGACTAAAGTGCTATGTTTATAACATTCATTCAGTTATCTCATAACTTCTTGTGAATTCCAATTATTGTATCACATTCCGGATAAATAGAAAATGTTAAACTTTCCGATCGAACAATCTAACACCCAAGTTTTCCCGAAACAGGTCAACACATGAAATAAGTCTAAAAACATTCAGTTCGTGCCTCAGTACCAACAGTCCAGCCGTAGAAGGGTCAAGCCAACGCCTCACATGTGGCACGCCGTACTGCCCCAAACCCGAAGGTTCAAAGGGCAGTTCAAGACGGTCACATAATCGAGTTAAGGTTTGTTGTCTTCTAGAGGGTCCATCGAGTTACTTGCACTACTTAGAACGTCGTTAAACTACGGAAAAATCCAACACTTGGAAATTTCCCGACAGGGAAAAATTGGGTATTTATATCCGGTCGAACTTTTTAACATATTCTAAAATTATCCGGAAAGCCACATAGACAAAATCTGATACTCCAATCGAAACACCGAATCCCCAAAACAACCCAGAAAATTCAACTCTGGAAAAAATATTAAAAATTCCCAGGAAAACCAGCACATAAAACTAAGAATTACTGTGCAGAAATAGACGCACAAAACGACAAAATCGCCGCGGAACCGCCGCACAAGCCAGCTTGTGCCGCGGTTCCGCCGTGCTACAGTGGAATTATGGACACGTGTTGCACAGTTATTCTTAGGATTCCCTGCTGATTTTTCTGCATATTTTTATTTTCGAAAAATCCCAGATTTTAGAAAAAGGACTGAGAGCATTTTCCGGGTTGGGTTTTCGGTTCGTTCGGACTTCAAATTCCGTCTAGACTCGTCTAAGGCTCTAGCTAGGCTCTGATACCACTGTAGGGTTCCTAGGCACTCCCAAGAGGTCTCATAAGGCATCAACCATGCCAATTTCAAAAATTATGGTGCCGAGAAACCCTAGTGTACGGATCGTTGGCTAGATTTCTAGGCGAAACAATAAACTAGTTAACACTTAACTACAAGTAAACGGAAATACAACCTTGGTAGATCCGGTCCTCCACCTCCACGGCTCCGAGATGAGGTCCTCTCTGCTGTCCAAATCAAATCCGGGCTCTAGCGTCGGCTTCATCGGAGAACGAGCGGGCAAGGTCGTCGGCTTCGTGCCGAAGATGATCTACGTCGAGGCATCGCTAGATCAAGCTCTACCTTCACCAAACCATGATAACTAGTGAAGGAAACACACTCTACTACTTGGCAAGAGGTAGAGGATGAAGAAATAGGAAGTGGGTAGACTTTAGAATTGGATTTCTCACTTGTTTTCATCAATCACCATTGATGAAGTAAGCTTCTTCATGGAAGAAGAAGATGAAGAATATTATGATAAGTTATTATGAAAAGAATAATAAATTTATTCTTATCATAATATTAACCTAAGTTAAGTGTAGAGAATTGACCAAGGTTAAAGAATGGTTAGGGTTAAGGAGATGAGACAAAAATGGTCACTTAATGAATGCTTCATGAAGCTTCATGTTGCAAACAAAATAAGCCACCATTTTTCTCTCATTTCATTTCCTTTTTCCAAAAATAAAAGGATTAATAAATGAATAAGTAAAACCCTAATTATCCACTTAACCATGGTTTAAATCTTTACACTTAACCAAAAAGATATGTATCATCAAACATGATACAAACAAATGCACAAAATCATATCGCATATGTAATGCGCACATCCGAGCGAGAAAATCCATTTAAAGTGAACCGATACTAGTTAATACAAAGTAATATATCAAATATATAATTATGCATCAAATCATTAAATCAACACTTGATTTAACGATCCGGTCATATCGTATATAACCGACTAGTATGCAATGCATCGGTTTATCGAATCAACCCTTGATTCGATAACTAGGGTATAGCGCATATAACCTAATCGATACATTCATCGCGAGAATGAAATACGGTATCATATACACGCATTATTCTCGGTCCCGCACATATCTCATATGCGCTCCTATTTCGTTTCGCTTGAGCCAGGAAACCTCTGTGTAGGACTCTAAAGACTCGTCAATACGCCGGCAGCAGATGATGATCATATCAAACATCCACAAGCCGCAAGCGGTCTACTAAACGTAACAGCCACCCGGGTATTGAGCGATCAGAAGATCGACGAGCAAGCCCGCTCACACTCCTGCGAATCCAACCAATAACACTTACCGTACAGTCCGGTCTGATCGTCTGATATGTCGCATATCTTGCCTAGGGGTGGTAAACGTCAGACCCCAATAGCTCAATAAGTCGTGTCGATATGAGGTCTATAACAATTCGAGAAACTACTGGTAACACTTACTAGTAAATCTCAGCAACCCTGGCCAGGGATTTCCTGTTATAGCCAATCGAACACTGCGCAACATCAACTCCCTATACCGGGAGAGACGAATCCCCTCCTATCGCTCATTGCCTCCATGTGACTCGGGACTGTACCCAAAAACCACCGTTTTGCACGCCCTCTTGGACGTGGTAAGATGGAAATCAAAGCACAGTGGGAACCACACAAGACTCTATGATGATCTCGGGTCAACAGACTACTCTATACCAGTGTCACCAGAGAACTGCCATCTGACGTGAGGTATAATACCATCTGGGAGTTCTCGGCGAGTCCGTCCAGTGTACTCAGTCTCCACTGAGCACCCGTATATCATCTCTAATGTCAAACACCAATGGATATGGGATCATCCATCGCCCATCTGTATGGGTCGAGAAGGTATACGCTAGTCTACTCTGGTATATCGATGCCCCGTCTCGATACACCCACGACTAGGGACTGTGAAGGATGTACTTATGGACTACCATGTCCCCATTAGTATGATCCGCATCATAGTCCAGGTAGTCAAGTACACATCCTAAGGGCTTTACCAACATGTAACAGAGAGACAATCAGTATACACGTTAAGGCAAAGTTCAACCAGATAGCATACTATCATGTCGAGCAAGAAAGTCCTCCCTATATATGTCCCAGCATCCACTACAATATACATCCTATGTATAGTAATGGCCTCTAGGGCATACATATAACTAACAATTCTGGGCCCAAAAAGAATATACCAAAACCCCTATTTTCAGCCCAAAAGCCCACTGCAAAAAATTAGTGAAGTGAAGACTCAATAATGCGGCGGAACCGCGGCCAAATAGGGGTTATGGCCATGGTTCCGCGGTCGTATGGAGGGATCAGACTACCAAATTTTCACAGTGTTCTTAGAATTCTATGTACATCATTCTGCAACAACTTGAAAAAAATTTGGAGCTAAAATAATTTCGACAGAAAGCACATGGAATGAAAATGCGGTTTTGGGATAAATGTTCGATCGAATTTTTAAACATACTAGACCAAGCTAGACTAGGTTAATGGCGTGGCTCTGATACCATGTTACGCCACGGCAGCGCCCCGGCCGTCTACTCGAGGCCAAAATGCGGAATCAAAAATTTTCTTAACTTTTAAACTGGCGCTACCGCGGACAATAAAACCCGGATCGTAACCATTAACCTAATCCTAGCTATCAAGAGAATGGGGTAGAGAGCTATACCAAGCGATCCGTGTCCTTCGGTCTTCGTCTCCGCTCCGATCTCCTGCGGAATCTCCGTCCGTCACCTTCTCGTCGGAAAGGCACCACGTAGCTGATATCTTTTACGGGCTCCCACCTCTGGACCGAGGCAACTCGGGCGGGAAGTTGGCTAGCCGACGCGTCCAAGGGTACTGTAGGTTATAATGTAGATTCACTTGTCTCATTAGGGTTTATGTTGCCATTGGTGATGGAGGAATGAGGTTAAGAAAAATGGTGCCTTCATTTTCTCCAAATAAGAAGAATGAGATGAAGAAATATGTGCCGCCACAAAAAAAATGAATCTCTCTCTCCCTCCCATAAAGTGGACGGCCCCTATATGATAGAATGAGGAGAGACAAACCCAAAACCATGAAGGGAGGTAATGGTAGGAAAAGTAGAGGGTGACCACATCCATGGGCAATGATAACATGGTCAAATCTAAATCAAGATCAACTCTAATCACAAAGAAATGATGTATAAAGCATCTCATGATGATAGAAGCCACAAATGTAAGAAATCCCTCCACAATAAGTTATTTGCAAACTTGCAAATAACCCCCTCCAACGGAAAGTCCGGCCGTGAAGGAACAAAGGGAAACTGGCCGGAACGGAATGCACACTGGCAACTTCAGAAAACTGATCCCGTAATAAATTACAGGAAAACCCCGCGACTGCATATACATGCCCGCATTTGTATTCCCACTGAATACAAATGCAAAGAGACAAAATCTACACTGTCTAATACTAGGATCCGGTTTAAGCCAAAGCCGGCTAGTAAAATCCGTCCGATCACGATCCGTGCAATACCGCACGTATCTGATCGAACCCTGCCATATCTCCATACGGCCTCTACAGCATTTCGCCCGAAACCTGAGTAACTGTGTGTGGTGGACTCTAAAAACTCGTCAATACTATGGCTGTGGATTTAACCATTAGCACGTCAGAGGTATTAGCCATACGTGACGGGCTACCAGCTATTGACCAAAAGGGACGTCGATGAGCGAACTCATCCTGACACCCTACTGAGCTTGTCAGTGACAATATCCGTACAGTCCGGTCCGTTCGTCTATGAGCATCGCATGGCGGGCCTAGGGGGTTGGTAAAAGTCAGACCCCCAAAAGCGGTACAAGTTGTGTCGGAGTGAAGCCCAGAACACCTTGAGATACTACTAGAATACCTACCAGTAAATCTCCTGCCTCGGCCGAGGGCTTTGTGTAATGGCTCTCCTAGACACAGCGCGACCTCACCCCCAATACCGGGAGAGACGAACTCCTGCAGATCCGCTCACTGCCTCCATGTAGCTTTGGACTGTACCCAACTAAAACCTGTTTGCACGACTCCTTTGAGCCGTGGTAGGGTATTAATCAAAGCACAGTGGGAACTCACATGAGACAAATGACGATCTCAGGTCGATGAACTAACCTGTACACATGTCATCAGGGAACTGCTATCTGACGTCTGGTATAATCCCAACTAGCAGGTTCCCGGCGAGTCCTGTCCGGTGTACTTATAACCCAATGAGCACCTGTATACATCTTAGGTGAACCAACTGACACCAATGGCTTGTGAGACCGGCCACCGCCCCTCGTCGGGGTCTCGACTGTATACACTAGTCTACTAATGGAGTATCGATGCCCAGTCTCGAAACTCCCACGACTAGGGACCATTTAAGGATGTGCTTATAGATTCTAGCTCTCTCGTATATGATCGCCCTCATACTGCTGGTAGTCAAGCAAGAATCCTAGGGGCTCTATCAACGTGTAATAGCGACTCGTAAGGTCACCTAAAGCAGTACACGATGATAAAGATAAACCAGATAGCATACTATCATCTTGAGTAAGACTGTTCTACCGGGATAGGTTCTCCCTCAATCATTGCAATCACGTGCCTGTGATCCAATAATTGACTCTGAGGGCACTATCTCCAACAAAACTTATTCTATTGTCTTAGTTAATGAGTATTAAACAAGATAGCAAAGGTTGTAGGTTTGTTATTAAGAAAATATTGTATTTTTTGAAAGAAAGGAGAATCGGAAGCCGGATAACTCCGCTCCCGACACGTTTTAAGAATTAAGAATTTGAGGATGGCAAAAGAGAGAGCGAAGGGGAATTAACTGTATTAGGGTCAAGAGAGGAGGAAGAGGAAATTTGAGGAAGCACCGGTGCGTCGTTTCGTCGCCGGAAATTCCTCAGATTGCCGTCGGAAGTTCGCCGGAGCTTCGCCCTTTGCTAACTCCTCTTGCACACAAAAAGTCTTAGAAATTTTCTTTAGAGTTTGGGCAAGGATTTAGGAGTGAGGAGGGGTGATTTGAGGGTGGTATTTATAGGAAAAATCTAGGATTTAGGGTAGTGAAAGGGTGTGATAAAAATTGTATTTAATTTTTCATTTAAAAATTAAAAGTGGGTATTTTAATTCTCTGTTTAATTGCAGAGAATTTAAATAGTGCAGGGGGTGTGGGGTAGGCCAAAGGTTGCAGAGAAAAGAAGAAAAATATGAGTTCGGCCAAGTTGACACGGCGGCCCCGACCGAGTCAGCCGCGTCGCCGGCCCGAATCGGCCGAGTCAGGCCGCGTCTCCTTGCCACGTGTCCCCGTCGTGTGGTCTACTGCAGTGGACTCATTTGTTTTATATATGACTCTTCAGTTTACGTGTTGTGCATGTGTAGACTCTTGGGCTTCTAAAATATTAAAAGAATTTAATTTAAAAAAAATGTGTGGCTGATAGGATTTGAACACTGGTGCTTTGGTTCAACAGTGCAAGGTCTTACCAATGAGCTAAAAACTCCTTCTTGCTGTTCAAAAGTAAATCAAATACTTATAGTACTCACAGAAAGTGTAAATACCCAAGTATACATTAACTTTAAATCAAATTTATGTACACAAGAATTAGAGTTGTTACACTCTCTCCTTCTTACTCACCGCAACCCGCCATCGCCTCCGAAGAACCTACAACATCCCCCCACGAGACCACGCCGCCGTCGTCGTCGTCGTCGCCCTCGCCCTCATCATCACCGGAGATGCCACCATCATCGAGCCCCTCCTTTACCAGCATCCCCGACTCACCACCGCCTACCTCCTCCACGACTCCCTCTTACACCGAGCACTGATTTCCCTCGTCGGTGATCTCCTCCCCCTCACTAGGGACCAACTATCTACCACTCCTCCAACATCCCTTCGACGACCCAACAACCTCCGCCCGCATCGCCTTCACCGCATTCTTCCTCTCCTTCGACTCAAAACCCACCTTTGATCCACTGGCCCACCACCTTGCGTCATCAAGCACTTAGCAACCGTCTGCGACGAACACCCACCACCTCCTCCTCTCCCCCAGTACCGCAACTATACCCCTTCCTCCTTCACCGAACTCCTCTCTTCTTCACCACCAGCCGTCGCCGGAGCTGCTTCCTCTGATCGGTGACGACCCCAGCGCAACTCCAACCCCCGCCATGAAGCCCTGACCTCGCCTCAGCCGACTCCAGCCCAAGCTTGCTGCCGTTGCCGAGCCAAAACCTCATAGCTTAGCCCAGGATTTTGGTCGCCGTGCGTGCGTCATGCAGTGTCGTTCATCATCGTTTACCGCTTTCGTGTTGCCGATCGTCGTCATCCGGCAAGTTCCAAGACTTGCTTACATGCTATAGCACTTATATGTCGATATATAATCTGATAATATCGCGTGATTAGTATTAGACAGTATTTAATTTAAATTGATTTGGATCTGAGTATTTATCGAGTCAAACACCTAGTGTTAACATCTTGTAGAAGTTCTTAAGTTATTTCCATGTGTGTTGAGTGAACGTATTCGACATTCCGACCCATAATCGATTGCTTAATCTAGGTATTCAATATGGAACTTATGTCAAATCCTAATCTAGTGTCGCGGGATTTATGGATACTGGATTACTTCAATGATAATGGATAACGCGTAAAAATTTAGGTTGAAAACATGGGCTTTAACACCATAGAATGTCAACCTCATTTAGATCCGCCAAATCTGAAACTTTTCGTACATATAACTTGTGAAAATCATAGTAAATTAGATACACACCGGAATATTGTGTTCAAGAGCTCGTATTGAATCCGACTCAACAACCTAGAACCCCCTATAATTTATATTTCTTTTCTGTTTTAAAAACGATGACGAAAACTGTTAAGGAATGCGGCTCTGGACTGCAGTCCAGAGCCGTACTGTTTGTCGACACCTGAATTAAAATATTTTTATAACTCTGTGTAAAAATGATATTATGCGGAACCCTATACCGTTGCGAAGATTATTCTGTTAGATAACTATTGGTGGTGTTTTCATTTATTTTTTACCATCGCTTGCTATTTTAATTATCTTTTAAACCATCATTACATACTGCAGTCCCAATCAGGGATAGAACGTATACCCTGATCTTAAATATTGCATATCTTCCAGCACACAGTGGATATTGTCGATCCGTCTAGTGCATTAGAAATCTAATTAATAGATCTAAATATTACCCAATAGTATTGACTAATTATGATCTTAATAGGGTGAAAACTGTGTTACGAAACGGACTTTCAGTTCAGGAACTGAATTTGCAGCAGAGAACACTTAAAAATAAATGACCGCAATTCGCAAACCCGAAACCCGATTGACTTGAAACCAATTTCGTTAAATTGATAATTAAGTTTACTTTTTACACATTTTGTATTATTTTGCTTAATTCCGATCGTACGATTTAATTTGAATTTTTTAAGTTCCTAAGACGCATAATGACTTATTGCATATGATTTGCTTAGCGGCATAATTCATATATTTACCCGACTGTGATACTTTTAGCGATAGTAAGCGTCCTTATTAATTATTAGTGTGTATTGCATTGTCGAACGTAAGTGGTATCGGATTAGTTGTGTCGAGTACGCCAGTGAAAAGTGAACGATTTGTGATAGTGAACTGTACAGCGAATAGCAAACAAAACGGTGTTATTGGTGCGTACTTGTACACAACTAGACCATACATACATTTATTGAAACCTGAAGAAAAAAGGGAAATCGAAGTGGAAAGGAACTTGTATTTAGCGAGGTTAGCGATTTAGAGGATGATCATTCGAACAACGACTCTTATATATATTAGGTTTGGACTTAGCGGTCTGGCTGACAGGGTTATGTCCCGGGCAACAGTGGGTCGTAGTCTCGGGTACGTACGAGACCCTCATTAAACATGATCACTCCTTTCTGCAAACTCGATTTCAAAGTTTACTTAGAGACCAGTAGGAACACGGGTCTACATTGCATTGATTGTAGACATATCGATTACCTACATTCACTGTCTCCACTGTTTATTACTTTTATTTCATGTCTCGTTATTGTTATCATATTACTGCTATTGCATCGCCCTGATGACCTGAGTATGCATTCTCAGAGCTTGGAAAGGACATGGCTCAGAAGTCGGACCTACCATTCGAGCTCGCAGAGATTTAGACGTTTGTATTTTCAGCACTTATCTCGCTCCCTATAAAGCGACCTTATATTCGCACTTGGTTAGTAGTTTTCTTTTCTGTTGAACTATTGTAAACTGTGAACAATGAGAGTTGATGTAATAAACTAATGATGTATTCCTTTTACTTCTGTGCTATGTTTTCTGATTACCATGTAGTGCTAGAAATCGAAGTGTGATTACGACGGGATTATTCTCTGGCCGTAGGAGCATGGCCGGCCTAGTCGCCTCCTGTGTTTCTGTATTCTGGGAAGAGAGGCGTGACACTTCCCCTTCATGAGAGGGAAAACCCATGTGAGGGGGGAGTGGGGGCTCCCCCTTACGTGATGGGGTGGGGGCTCTCCCATTTAGTGGGAGCCTCCCATTCCCTCACGTGAGGGGGGTGGGGGTTCTCCCACTTAGTGGGAGCCTCCCATTCTCCCACTTAGCGGGAGTTCCTCCCTCACGTCAGGGAAGGGGGAACTCCCCCTCACGTGGGTAGAAGCTCCTACTTAGTGGGAGCTCCCCCCTCACATGGGGCGGAGGGGAAAGAGGTGGTGAAAAGGGGGCCACGTGCTTTTAGATTTGGAGTTGAACTTCTAAAAAAAGTTTTTATTATGAAGTTAAACTCCAAAATTTTTAAATAGAGTTAAACTCCCAAAGAATTTTTTATTATGGAATTAAACTCTAAAAGATTTTAAAATATGAAGTTGAATTCCCAATTTTTTTTAATGGTGTTAAATTCCCAAAAGAATTTTAATTAGGGAGTTAAACACCAAAAGATTTTCTCATTTCTCTTTTGAGAAGAAACCCAAACGGGTTCTCTTAAAACTCTGAGATTTGGATGTTGAGTGATGAAAAGAGATCTCTTTTCTTCTCTTAATGGAACCTTGGGAGGTGATTTTCCCTTCTTCTCTCTCTCTCTCAAATTGGATTTTGAGGAGAAAGAAGAAGATAGTAAAAATCTTCCCTTTTGGGGATTTGATGTGAGAGTTAAACTCTCCTTCAATGGGTTTATGGTGAAACATTACTTAGTTTTGAGAAAAAGAGAGCTAAGCTCTTTATTTAATTGGAAATGAAGAGAAAGCGAAAGAACTTGAGAAAGAGAGGATGGAGGCACAAACCCTAGAGATTTTATAGGGAATGGATTCTTTTTTTTTTTTTCATGGTGTTGCTTTATATAGGCTTACAAATTTATACATAACCCCTTGGGCTTTATAAAATGGTACTTTGCCCATCTCATGCCTCATGTGCTTATTATTTTGCACATGAGCCATGGGCTTTAAAAAATTTGGCATTTTGCCTATTTATTTAAATATTACACTTATTAGTTGTACTTTCTTGGCATGGGACCGGTCTGGGCTTAGACCTACCTGCTTAGATTTGGGTTCGGACGTGGGCCCGGCATGGGTTCAGACATGGACCTGGCTTGGATTCAACAGTAGGGCTCGCCTACTTGTCCGCGGTTTGACTTTAACTTTCATATTGACCTTTGGTCAATGGGGTGTAAATTTTAACCCCAACAAGCACACGTGAATTGAGTTAGTGAATTTAAGGGACTTATACATATTGATGTATGTTGTCCGATATTCATATGGATGTGGGGTTGTTACAAGGTATTCTGTATTGAGAATGTGATTCTCTCTCAGATTGCTCATCCACGGGTGAGCTCCATGATGAATAATGCTGGGTTGCCTTCTTCAATTTTTGGGGATGCACTGAAAACATATGCATATCAATTAATACCGGTTCCACCTAAACAAGTGCCTCTAATCTATATATGATATAGAATGGTATTCATCTTAAAGTTGATAAGATATGGGGTTATCCGGTTTGTGCTTAAAAACATAATCCGGATAAACTTGAGGCACATTTCGGTAATAGCTGTTTGTGGGTTATCCCAGCCTAACGCAAGAGATAGTTTCTACCATTGTTCAAGATCAAAAGTGTTTTGTTCTTGATTCGCCACCTTCTTGGTAAAAGAATTTCTTGCGAAAGAAATTAGTAGGAGTATGGTAGAACAGGAAATGGTTCCAGAACCACAAATAATTACTGAAATTTTGGTAGAACCTGAAAATTCAATTGACCATGACAGACCATAGCTACTCCGCAGATTTAGTAGGTGACCTCAGCCACTCGAGAATACTCCGGTTTTCTCATAGACGGTGACTAGGAGGCTTATATTATGTGATGATGACTTTACTAGTTATCAGCATGCCATATGAAGTGGTGACTTCCGACTGATGGCTGGATGCCGAGTTATCCAAGTTGAACTCCATGCATTACAATAAATTATAGATTTTATTGTGTGCTCCCGAAAGGGGTAAAACCCATAAGGAGCAAGCAGACTTTTCGAGATCGGTGCAAATGGAAAGGTATCAACCTAATAAGGCCAGACTTGTAGTTAACATGTACTCATCAAATACCCGATGAGGATTGTGATGATACTGTTACTTCATTGTCTGTGCTGAAGTTCATACGGATATAATTTTCCACTGTTGTTTTCATGATTATGATATCTGGTATGAGAATGACTATAACGTCTTTCTAAAATGGATTTAGAAGTGTACGTGTATATGACTTTACCAAGAGATTTTCTTAGTCAATAGAAGCAGCGGATAGTGTGCAATTTATTTAAATCTATTTGTAGACTAAAGCAGACATAGCAGAGATGGATCATCTGTTTTGATATTGCGGTCAAAGTGTTTGACTTCATCAAAATTAGAAATAAACCTTGTATTTATAAAGAGGCAGTAGCAAGTAGTGTCAGGTTCCTCATATTGATGTGGATGGAATAATCTTGATAGGAAGTAATGTTCATATTTTACGATTCGGTCAAATATTGATTGTCGTTGTTTCTTCCTTATGGATTATATATATCATAGATTTTGGTGACTATATCTATAGATTTAGATCTAGTAAGGGTTTTTGGATTGTCTCAATTCAGGTATCTTAACATCATTATAAAGTGGTTTAGAATGAAGGACTCCTAGTGAGATAATATACCTGCAGGTAATACGGTCACCCTTTCTAAAAAGATGTCTTTCGGGACTGATGAAGAGAGAGACTCGCATGAATGGCATTCGACATACTTCGGCAGTGAGGTCAATGATACGATGTTATATAGCAGACCAGATGATATTTTTACACTTGGTATAGTAAGCAGGTTTTAATCCAATTCTGGAGAAACATAGGAAGAAGTGAAGAACATAGAAGATGTTCTTGATGTATGGTAATGGCAGACTCCTTCTGGATGTGATTACTGATTCCAGCTTTCGTGGTGATAAGGATTGCAGAGTATCTGTCACGAGTCATTAGTTTACCCTCTTATGAGGAACATTATATTGGAAGAGTTCCAAGTGGAATATTGAGGTAGTCAAGACGCTGGATGCTGATTTTGACTCAGCAGAGGGTACATCCTAAGTATTTGTTTAGATAAATACGTTCATTTATGAACAAGGTCCCAACGGCTATCCAAACAAAGTTCTAAGGAAGGTATTGCTCATTTAGGGAGATAGTTGATCTCCGCGAATTGAGATTCAGAGAGATACAGTTAGAAACATCATAGCGGATCCACTCACAGAGGCTATTTCTCGAACACAGTTTGCGAAACTGTTAGTACAGAAGTTGGATATGCAATAGCATATGAGATGTGTGTATGCGATACCGCAATAATTGTCCTTGAGTGCAGTGGGAGATTGTTGGATATAGGCGCCCTCAAAGCAATTATTGTAATTGTAGGAATGCAATTACTGAATTCATGAGAACCTATACAGACAACAGTCTTACTCGAAATGATAGTGTGCTATCTGGTTTTTATTTATCATTCATAATAATACATTTTACTTGCTATAACATATCACTTCTACGTGATGATAAAGCCCATAAGATTTTTGCTTGACTATTAGGATTATGATAAGCATCATACTAGTGGGTCCTGAGTAGTCTATAAGCACATTCTTAAAAGTCTCTAGTTGTAGGAACATCGAGACTGGGTATCGGTATTCCAGTTTAGAATAGTGTATACGTTTCATGACCCTGTACGGGATGATAGTTGATCCCCTATCCATTGGTGTTTGACACCGATGATTATATACATGTTCTCATTAGATGAGTTACACTGGACGGACTCGCAGAGAACTCCTAGATAGTATTATACCAATCGTCAGATAGCAGTTTTCTGGTGACATGAGTACAGGATAGTCCATGTAGGGTTCCTAGGCACGCACAAGAGGTCTCACAAGGCATCAACCATACCAAATTCAAATTTTTTCATGTGCCTACAAACCCTAATACGGATCGTTAACTAGAAATTAGGCGAAACAAGATGCAAGTAAACAACTTTATTGCTAAGTGAACGGAAATACAACCTTTGTAGATCCGGTCCTCCACTTCCATAGCTCCGCGTTGACGTCTCTCCGCTGCGATCATCGGATCCCGGACTCTAGTAATGGTTTCTTTGAAGAAATGATCGGGCTAGGTCGTCGACTTTGATGCCGAAGATGATCTACGTCGCGGCAACACAAGATCAAGCTCCAACTTCACCAAGCCATGAAACTTATGAAGAAAACACCCTATACTACTTGGCAAGTAGTAGAGGATGAAAAAATAGGAAGTGGGTTCACTTTAGAATTGGATTTCTCACTCTTTTTCTCAAGTTGCCATTAATGGTAGCAAACTTTCTTCTTGTTGAAGAAGAAGAAGAAGAAGAAAATGAATATGATAAGAATAATGAATAAATGGAAAATAATGTGATTCTTATCATAATGCAATCTTGGGTTAGTTTAACAAGTGTAGAGAATAAACTAGGGTTAGGTGAATGGTTAGGTTTAGGAAAGAAACAAAGTGGTCAAAGCTTCATGAAGCTTCAAGGACAAAACAAAAGATGCCACCATTTTGTTTCTTGCCCTAAATTAAATAAATAAAATAAATAATTAAGAAAATATAACAAAACCCTAACCATTCACTTAAACATGGTTTAAAGTAAACATACACCCAAGCTTGCATATATCATCAAACATGATACAATCAAGTACACAAAAATATATCACATATACAATGTGCACATCAAGTGAGAAAATCCATCTTAAGTGAACCAATATTAGTTAATGCAAAGTAATATATCAAATATATAATTATACATTAAATCATTAAATCAATACTTGATTTAATGATCCGGTCATACTGCATATAACCGACTAATATCAAGTGTATCAATGTATCGAATCAACACTTGATTCGGTAACCCGGCTATATCATATATAACCTGCCGATGATACAAATCGCGAGAATAGAATACAGTATCACATACTGGTATTATTCTCGGTCCCGCACATATCTCATATGCGCTCCTATTTCGTTTCGCTTGAGCCAGGAAACCTCTGTGTAGGACTCTAAAGACTCGTCAATACGCCGGCAGCAGGTGATGATCATATCAAACACCCACAAGCCGCAAGCGGTCTGCTAAACGTAACGGCCACCAAGGTATTGAGTGATCAGAAGATCAACGAGCAAGCCCGCTCACACTCCTGTGAATCCGACCAGTAACACTTACCGTACAGTCCGGTCTCATCGTCTGATATGTCGCATATCTCGCCTAGGGGTGGTAAACGTCAGACCCCAATAGCTCGATAAGTCGTGTCGATATGAGGTCTATAACAGTTCGAGACACTACAGGTAACACTTACCAGTAAATCTCAGCAACCCTGGCCAGGGATTTCCGGTTATAGCCAATCGAACACAGCGCAACATCAACTCCCTATACCGGGAGAGACGAATCCCCTCCTATCGCTCATTGCCTCCATATGATTCGGGACTGTACCCAAAAGCCACCGTTTTGCACGCCCTCTTAGACGTGGTAAGATGGAAATCAAAGCACAGTGGGAATCAAACAAGACTCTATGACGATCTCGGGTCTACAGACTAACCTGTACCAGTGTCACCAGAGAACTGCCATCTTACGTAAGGTATAATACCATCTGGGAGTTCTCGGCGAGTCCGTCCAGTGTACCCAGTCTCCACTGAGCACCCGTATATCATCTCTGATGTCAAACACCAATGGATATGAGATCATCCATCGCCCATCTGTATGGGTCAAGAAGGTATACGCTAGTCTACTCTGGTATATCGATGCCCTGTCTCGATACACCCACGACTAGGGACCTTGAAGGATGTACTTATGGACTACCATGTCCCCACTAGTATGATCCGCATCATAGACCAGGTAGTCAAGTACACATCCTAAGGGCTTTACCAATATGTAACAGAGAGAAAATCAGTGTACACGTTAAGGTAAAGAGCAACCAGATAGCATACTATCATGTCGAGCAAGAAAGTCCTCCCTATATATGTCCAAGCATCCACTACAATATACATCCTATGTATAGTAATGGCCTCTAGGGCATATATATAACTAACAATCTCCCACTTGCACTAGGGCCATCTGATAGCAGTGGTTGTAGTATCTCTTACTCAACCATCCCATAAAAGTCTCTCTCTGGGAAAAGGCCTTCGTGAGTGGATCCGCCGTGTTGTCCTCTGAGTCTACTCTCCTAACCTCGATCCCCTGGAGATCAACCATCTCCATGATCAGGTGACACTTGCCTTAGAATATGTCTGGGTCACTGATGGGACCAGGGTTCCTGGGCCAAAGCCATACTTCCATTGTCACACAATTGTGGGAACCTAGTTCATCTCATGAACCAATATACACCCAAACTGCCTCTTTGGTAGTATCTTTAATAGCGATGTTACCAGCCTTTATCGTCTAGTTTGCCACGGTATCTAGCTTGGAACTCTTCCAACATACCGTCCCTCCACTGAGGGTAAAGACAATGCCTGTGACTGACATTCAGTCGCCCTTATCACCCTGAAACACTTCCAGTGATTCTCCCATGGATCAATTGATACCATCTCACTTCAACTAGTGAGAATCCTAACATCCATTTAGATCTATCTCATAGATCCAAAACCCAGGATTTAGTAGGTATCATTTTGATCCTATGTGGAGAATCATTGTGATAAGCGGAGATTGATCGAGCGTAGCATAGGAAACTCCTTCCCTATCAAGAGTATGTCATCCACGTACTCTACGAGGATCACCACCATACTCCCTACTACCTTTTTGTATATATAAGGTTCATCTACCATTTTGATGAAGTCAAACTATTTGACTACTACATCAAAAAAGATGTTCCAACTCCGCGATGCCTGCTTTATCCTATAAAGCATCTTGTACACGTTTCCGTTGCTCCCACTGTCTACGAATCCCTCTGGCTGTGTACTTACAGACGCTTTCTTCTAAAACATCATTTTAGAAAAGCAGTCATGACACCCAACCGCCAGATATCGTAGTCATGGTATGTAGCCGTGGCAAGTAGGATCCGGATGGACTTAAGCATAGCCACTGGAAAAGGTTTCATCATTATCCACGCCTGGTCGATGACAAAAACCTTTAACAAGTCTAGCTTTGAAAGTCTCAACTTTTCCATCTACACCAAGTAATCTTCTCAAGATATACCTGCTCCTGATGGGGATTTAACCCTTCAGATATAACAACCAAAGTCCATACTTTGTTGGTGTATAAGGATTCCATCTCAGATCGCTAAGCATCCAGCCATTCTTACAGAGTCACACTCCTGATGGCCTGCTCGAATCTAGTTGGGTCATCATCTCATGATGCAATCCTCGCTCCCACTGTCATAGAGAAACAAAAGTATCTCTCAGGTGGGTGAGGAACCCTACTAGATCGGCGGAGAGGCTGAGGTTCGTTGGAATCTACTGAATCCTTTGGTTCTATCAAATCACCTGCTATAGTTTGTATAGCTGGAACCTTTCCAGTTCTACACAGCAGACCTTGCCTCGAGCTTGTCCGGATTTTTCTTTTAGACATAGGCCGGACAACCCCAAATCTTAACTGACTTAAGAGAAGGGCTCATCCCTTTCCATATCACATATGAAGTGGTAGGCAACTGATTTGATTTGAACCCTATTCAATAGGTATGCAGTTTCTCAAGTGCATAACTCCCAAAAGGAAATAGGTAACTCAGTAGTTCTCATCATAGAGCACACCTTATCATATAGGGTGTGATTGCTCCGCCCCGATATACCATCGTGCTATGGTGTATTCGGAGGAGTAATGCCGAAAGAGAATCTCGTTCTCCTTTAGAATAGTCCAGGATTTCCGTGCTTAAGTATTCTCCTCCCTGATCACATCAAAGGACATAATACTTATACCCGTATTTTGGTTCTCTACTTCTAACTTATATTCTGTGAATATCTCAAAAGTTTCGGACTTGTGTTTCAACAGGAACATATGTCTGAATCTAGAGAGATCATCAGTGAATATAATGAAGTACAAAGAACCAGTCTTGGCATATGTAGACAGGAGACTTTACATACATCAACATTTATCAATCCCAAGAGTTTACTAACTCTTTCTCTGTTTCCAATAAACAGAGCTGTGGTCATCTTATCTCTGTGACATGACTGGCAAGTTTCACAAGATGTAAATTCAAACTAATTTAAATATGCATCTATATGTAACTTCAGCTAGTCGGGTCGCATTGATATGACCTAGTCTACAATACCTTAAGAAGGATTTGTTCATTTCTGAACTCTTCCTCTTGTGTGTGTTCTATATACTTTAGAACTGTAGTTTGATTTAGAACATCAATGCTTTTAGATAACGTGCCTGAACCGATCAACTTTTGATATAGGAAATGTTCAAAACATTATCCAACAATACAAAATTTTATCGTTTCTTTACTAATAAAGAGACGGATATGATTTTGTATATCAGGTTCGGTATCTAATAGCATTTGTTCAGAATCAATGTACTGATAATACGGGGTGACAGTGACCAACAGACTTGGCTGCAACACTTGCCCCGTTTTCTGTCTCATGAAACTTATCACCCGTTCTCAGTTCTTTACCTATCTGTAGCCCATGTAACAAATTACACATGCGGGATCCTGATCCGGTATCTCATATCCAGGACGTAAAGAATACTGAGAAACAGTTATGTATAACGAACACACCCGAAGATGATGCATCAGTATGCACTTTCTTCGTTTGGACGGCACGGGAATTCTGGTAATCCCCAATTTCCTGCTCTGTCTTATAACAATTATAAGTTGGAGCGGGACCAACGTTCCCCAGCTCAGTATAACAAGCGGGTTCGGTCAATATTCCGTATTATTATCTTGATTAAGGCGTGATATGGTTGCTACCTGGAGAGAGAGAGAAGAAAACGCTCGGCGTGCGCTCTTGCAAGAATAGATTGGTTATTATTTTATCTAATCAGGATGGCTCCCACTATTTTTTATCAAATCTTCCTTCAAACCCTAAAAGGAAAGACTAGCCGGGATTAATTACACGCTACAAGTTCGCCAATCTTTCAGCCAGGCCAGTGTCGGTACTTTGAGGGAGGTGCCCCGTGCTTTCGCACGGACCTAATTAAAGTAAATCTCGTTTTCCCAGAGGCGTAACCTCGTTAACACCTTTCTAGACACCTACTTGATCGGCTAATTGTAATGTGTAAAACTCTCCCAGGAGTAACTCTTACTCGCAGTGGGTATCGGAATCCAACTATGTCATAAAAGGTAAGCAATCTCATTGCAAATTTCAACACTTGAAATTCCCGATAATTTTGCCCCTAGCAGCTATATGACCTTAACATAGTCAACAAATCATAAGTGCTAGTCAAGTTCAACCCGTCATTTCCCGATTGAATTAAACCCACCCGCACGACCCTTAACATAGTCAACAAAGTCGCACGACTACCCTAATCCAATCACATCATTTGCATATACAGATAAGCACTAATCAGCTACCGCACACTACGCCTTAACATAGTCAACAAACGTAGCACGAATACTAACTAGTACTTATCTGAAATGACGGAGGGCTACGTCAGGTTTTTCTGAAAACCTATTGCGTAATGAACTTGATATCATTGTAGAATCAAATGATTTTTGAAATGGAGTGTTTTTTAGGCTTTTCTAGTTTTGCTAAAGGGGTCACTCCCGGTGAAGGGATCGTCGGCCCTTTCTTCGTCGAATGAGATGCGGGATATATCATATATATCACTGTGCAAAGCAGAAACTATAGAAGCTATCAAAAGACAAACCGAGTGTGTAGTATCTGCCAGTTATTTCTAATGGGGTCACTCCCGGTGAAGGGATCGTCGGCCCTTTTCTCATCGAATAAGGTGCAGGATATATCATATATACCGCTGTGCAAAGCAAGAACTGTAGCTACCTGTTTTATTTTTTAAATTCGATTCCACAACATCTTAGGTTTCTTTTTCTTTCATTAATCATATTAATGAAGTCCCATCATTTAAGTTACCTAAACATCACCGATAAATACGACGTACACTTATGCCACCCGCATTCGCCTCGATGTCCCCTTGTGCACCGTTAGGTTAGGTAACTAACAGCAGAGCGGGGTAGGGCTAGCGCGGGTGTAAAACATAAGTAACGTCTATATAATATATCATATATACTATATACAGTATTTATCACAGAACATCACATGATCACATCACAGATATCGCAGCAGAAGAATCATATGAAAAATTGGATATACTAGGACGTCCGTGTTTTCAATACGAGCCAGTATAAAACACGGATTCCACAGTCGCGATGAATAACCAATCCCACACCCCCAGACCCCTACGAGAGCGGCAAGCAACCCTACCAATTCTAGAGTTAGGAGACCCGGACTCGACTCCTCGAGTTGGTCTCCCACTGGACTCCAGAACCCAGTTACTTGTGCTCTCCTCCTTGGGTCTAAGAAAAGTAAATAATATACAAAAGGTGACATCTTCCGCAACCTGGAAGTGCCCCAATAAAAGAATATTACATACAAGTTTTTACATGAACGAAAAATAAAAACACTCGTCTTACATAAAACCCCCCCGGCTATTCAAACACGACGATCCAATATAACATATCCAGCAACACATAACATCACATGCCATCAACGTAAGTAAACATGCGTATCCCAATTGTCGTTGACATATAGCAACGAAACCGGCGATATCACATATTACACTTACGGTCGCAGAAAAAAAAGTGTAAAACTACAACAGTTGGAATCCGCAATCTCTTTAGACATCGCATGCCTAATCAAATGAAATACTTAGACATCGCATGCCTAACAATTATAAACCCCGCATTTTAGTCTCATTATCGAAAACTCTTTTCAATATCAAGTCAGGCAATTCAACAAGATTCCCGACATTTTGATCGAATGCTCGTCGCAAACTTTATTAGGCGGCCGCACCCCCGATGCCGTCGACGAAGTGCACCAAGGCGGAACACCGCTGCCGCGAGCACCTGAACGGATACTTTCGGCGACGGGGTTCTCCTACATTCACTTGGTCGGGGCTATGGGGTGTAGCTGTCCATTAAGTTTACACGGCGAGTATCCGCGTACGCTACGTGATTGCGACGGACTTTTGATCGCATCAAAATTCCGTGGCAACCAATCAAGTGAGACTAAACTGCTAGATTTATAACATTCATTCAGTTATCTCATAACTACTTGTGAATTCCAAATGTTGTATCACATTCCGGATAAATAGAAAATGTTAAACTTTCCGATCAAATAATCAAACACCCAAGTTTTCCCGAAATAGCTCAACACCTGAAACAAGTTTAAAAACATCCAGTTCATGCCTCAGTACCAACGGTCCAGCCGTAGAAGGTTCAAGCCAACGCCTCACATGTAACACGCCGTACTGCCCCAAACCCGAAGGTTCAAAAGGCAGTTCAAGACGGTCACATAATCGAGTTAAGGTTTGTTGTCTTCTAGAGGGTCCATCGAGTTACTTGCACTACTTAGAACGTCTTTAAACTACGGAAAAATCCAACACTTGGAAATTTCCCGATAGGGGAAAATTGGGTATTTATATCCGGTCGAACTTTTTAACATATTCTAAAATTACCCGGAAAAACACATAGACGAAATTAGACTTCCCGATCGAAACACCGAGTCCCCAATACAACCCAGAAAACTCAACTCTTGAGTAAATAATAAAAATTCCCAGAAAATACAGCACATACAGATAAGAATTACTGTGCAAAGAAAAATACAAGAAGCTCTTATATGGCCGCGGAACCGCCGCATATGCCATGCTCGTGCCGCGGTTCCGCGGCAATATGATCGAGTTATGCTCACGTGCTTCACAGTAATTCTTGAAAAAGCCAGCTGAATTTTCTGGATATTTTTAATTCACAAAAATCCCCGTTTTCAAAAAATGTACAGAGAATGGTTTAGGGTTAGGGTTTCGGGTTCGATCGGACTTCTAACATCGTCTACACATCGCCTAAGGCTCTAGCTAGGCTGTGATACCACTGTAGGGTTCCTAGGCACGCACAAGAGGTCTCACAAGCCATCAACCATGCCAAATTCAAATTTTTTCATGTGCCTACAAAGCCTAATACGGATCGTTAACTAGAAATTAGGCAAAACAAGATGCAAGTAAACAACCTTATTGCTAAGTGAACGGAAATACAACCTTTGTAGATCCGGTCCTCCACCTCCATAGCTCCGCGTTGACGTCCTTCCGCTGCGATCATCGGATCCCGGACTCTAGTAATGGTTTCGTCGAAGAAATGATCGGGCTAGGTCGTCGACTTTGATGCCGAAGATGATCTACGTCGAGGCAACACAAGATCAAGCTCCAACTTCACCAAGCCATGAAACTTGTGAAGAAAACACCCTATACTACTTGGCAAGTGGTAGAGGATGAAGAAATAGGAAGTGGGTTCACTTTAAAATTGGATTTCTCACTCTTTTTCTCAAGTTGCCATTAATGGTAGCAAGCTTTCTTCTTGTTGAAGAAGAAGAAGAAGAAGAAGAAAAAGAATATGATAAGAATAATGAATAAATGGAAAATAATGTGATTCTTATCATAATGCAACCTTGGGTTAGTTTAACAAGTGTAGAGAATAAACTAGGGTTAGGTGAATGGTTAGGTTTAGGAAAGAAACAAAGTGGTCAAAGCTTCATGAAGCTTCAAGGTCAAAACAAAAGATGCCACCATTTTGTTTCTTGCCCTAAATTAAATAAATAAAATAAATAATTAAGAAAATATAACAAAACCCTAACCATTCACTTAAACATGGTTTAAAGTAAACATACACCCAAACTTGCATGTATCATCAAACATGATACAATCAAGTGCACAAAAATATATCACATATACAATGTGCACATCAAGTGAGAAAATCCATCTTAAGTGAACCAATATTAGTTAATGCAAAGTAATATATCAAATATATAATTATACATTAAATCATTAAATCAACACTTGATTTAATGATCCGGTCATACTGCATATAACCAACTAATATCAAGTGTATCAATGTATCGAATCAACACTTGATTCGGTAACCCAGCTATATCACATATAACCTGCCGATGATACAAATCGCAAGAATAGAATACAGTATCATATACTGGTATTATTCTCGGTCCCGCACATATCTCATATGCGCTCCTATTTCGTTTCGCTTGAGCCAGGAAACCTCTGTGTAGGACTCTAAAGACTCGTCAATACGCCGGCAGCAGGTGATGATCATATCAAACACCCACAAGCCGCAAGCGGTCTGCTAAACGTAACGGTCATCCGGGTATTGAGCGATCAGAAGATCAACGAGCAAGCCCGCTCACACTCCTGTGAATCCGACCAGTAACACTTACCGTACAGTCCGGTCTCGTCGTCTGATATGTCGCATATCTCGCCTAGGGGTGGTAAACGTTAGACCCCAATAGCTCGATAAGTCGTGTCGATATGAGATCTATAACAGTTCGAGAAACTACATGTAACACTTACCAGTAAATCTCAGCAACCCTGGCCAGGGATTTCCGGTTATAGCCAATCGAACACAGCGCAACATCAACTCCTTATACCGGGAGAGACGAATCCCCTCCTATCGCTCATTGCCTCCATATGATTCGGGACTGTACCCAAAAACCACCGTTTTGCACGCCCTCTTGGACGTGGTAAGGTGGAAATCAAAGCACAGTGGGAATCACACAAGACTCTATGACGATCTCGGGTCTACAGACTAACATGTACCAGTGTCACCAGAGAACTGCCATCTTACGTAAGGTATAATACCATCTGGGAGTTCTCGGCGAGTCCGTCCAGTGTACCCAGTCTCCACTGAGCACCCGTATATCATCTCTGATGTCAAACACCAATGGATATGGGATCATCCATCGCCCATCTGTATGGGTCGAGAAGGTATACACTAATCTACTCTGGTATATCGATGCCCTGTCTCGATACACCCACGACTAGGGACCTTGAAGGATGTACTTATGGATTACCATGTCCCCACTAGTATGATCCGCATCATAGTCCAGGTAGTCAAGTACACATCCTAAGGGCTTTACCAATATGTAACAGAGAGACAATCAGTGTACACGTTAAGGTAAAGAGCAACCAGATAGCATATTATCATGTCGAGCAAGAAAGTCCTCCCTATATATGTCCAAGCATCCACTACAATATACATCCTATGTATAGTAATGGCCTCTAGGGCATACATATAACTAACAAGTCCCTAGACCCAAGATCGCCATAATGTCTTGTGTGTGTTCCCACTGTACTTAAATTACTAGCCTACCACGGTTTTAAAGAGCCGTGCAAACAGGTTTTAGTTGGGTACAGTTCCGAAGCACATGGAGGCGGTGTACATTCGAGGGAAATCGTCTCTCCCGGTATAGGAAGTTGAAGTTGCACTGTGCATAGCTGGCTATGACCATAAGTCCTTATCCAAGGCAAACAAGATTTACTGATAAGTATCAGTAGTTTCTCTGATGGTCATGAGCTTGACGTCAGCATGACTTGTCGGGTTATTAGGAGTCTGATGGTTTCCACCTCCTAGACCCGGTATACGACAATCTAAGACGAAAAGACCGGATTGTACAGTGAATGTCACTGATAGGCTCTACCAGGGTGCGGACAAGCTTGCTTATCTACCGGTTTTCATTCAATACATGGGTAACCATTATGTATAGCTAGTACTGCTAACGAGCGTGTAGGTTAACCCGGTAGGAGATTGAACTGAAAGTGTTTCGGATCAATCAGATATGATTCTAACCTATTGCTAGTATATTGTCGGGTCTTTAGAGTCTCACACAGAGAGTTTTTCTTGTTCTAGTGAAATGATGTAGTGCACGTACGGCGATACGTGCAGAGTCCAATTAAACATGCGTATTTGATGCTACATGTATTAATCGGACGGATGATACTAGCCGGTTTATGATTGAACCGGGTCATTAAATCAAGTGTTGATTTAATGAGATTACTTATATATGATGATGCATATATAAACTAGTATTATTATGCTTTTCTCACTCTCTCTTTATTTGTTACATAGTATGTTCTGTTTCATGTCATGTGCATGCCATGTCTTTTTATATATTTATATGTAATGTACATATATTTATATAATTATTTACATTTATATTCTTCCTTTTTGCATGTCATGAGATGAGTTGGATGCAAAGTGACACCCATTCTCATCTCATATAACAAGTGGAGGAAAGAAGAGTTAAAATGAAATGGTAGGAAATATAGTTCTTTCCAACCATAACATTCTAGCTCTTCTCTCTCATCAAAAACAAGAAAGGAAAAATTGAGAAGGAAATAAAAGAAAGAAAATGCTGAAGAGAGCAAATGAGAAAACTATTTAGTACATCTCTTACTCATTCTATCCAGCAAATTGAGTGAGTGGGTTACTTCAATTTTATTGAAGTAGAAGTTAGAGCCGATGGCCTTCGCGCAGATCATTTTCGACGGAGCCGATCAGAGATCAAGCGCGACCCAGGCGCCTTGGAGTTTAGCCGGAGTCCTGGGTTTAACCGTTGGAACATGTGAAGCCGCTTCAAAGGTTGTATTTTCTCCCTGTTTTAATCTTTTGTTTGCAAGTTATAGTTTATGGTTGATTCTAGTAATTGGAGGTCTTGTTCACTTGGAATTTATTGTTTTTCCGCTTCCGCAAATGTTTTTAAAATCTGTCCAGCGAGCGAGAAACCCTTACAAAGAGTGTGTACCATGTGCCTGGCATGAAGAAGAATCTCTTCTCAATGGCAAATGCGGTTGATACCGTCCACTATATTCTTTTCGGCCCGAGTGATGTGAAGTTTCTGAAGAATATTTCAAGCTTGAAGGTGGACGTTGTTCACACCGGTGAAAGAGTTCGAGATCTCTCTGTCATTTCAGCTTCTTCTTCTTACATGAACAAGATGAGCACAAATGATGGTGTTTTCATGTGACATGCAAGATTGGGCCTTCTGAGCATAGATAAGTTGAAAGTCATGGTGACTAAAAACTTGGTAAATAGGCTGCCACATCTTACCTCTTTTAGCTATGGTGATGTTTGTGAAGGGTGTCAATAAGGGAAGTCGCATCATCTTTCATTTGACAAATCTATTACTAGATGCAAGGAACGGTTGGAATGTATTCATAGCGACTTGACGGATCCTTGCGCTACTCTTTCATATTCAGGCTCTCGGTACATGCTGCTGTTTGTTGATGACTTTTCGCGATACACTTGGATGTACTTCGTGAGGGAAAACTCTGAGGTCTTCTCCAAGTTCAAAGAGTTCAAGATGACCATTGAAGGTGTGCTTAATAAGAATACAAGAAAGTTGAGAACCGACAACAGGGGAGAGTTTTCATCAAAGGCATTCTTCTCATTTTGCTAGCAGCACGGTATCAAGCGGAAACTTTCTTGTGCGGAGACCCCTCAACAAAATGGTGTAGCCAAGTGAAAGATCCGACATCTTATGGAGACTTGCAAGAGTTGGTTGCATGTAAAGAATTTACCCTAGGCCTCATGGGCGGAAGGTATGGCATGTGCAATTTATGTTTTCAATCGTATTACACCGGGTCTAAATAATTTGAAGCCTCCTTATGAGTTGATGTTCGGTGAGAAGACTGGTGTTAGGCATTTCAAAGTGTTCGGGTCTCCTTATTATGTACATGTGTCGAGCTCCAAAAAAATCGGGTTCGATGCTAAAGTAAGGAAGTGTGTTTTTATTGGTTATGATGAACAGAAGAAGGGCTTGAAATGCATGTACTTGAGTACTCACAAGCTCGTTGTTTCTCGGGATGTGGTATTCGATGAAGTTTCTTTTTATTACGTTACTCAAAACATTGTTGTTGATGATATTAGTGTAGTAACAAGGTTGGTAATGTAACAGAGATAACGGTAAGTTTACCTCTATCGCCGAGTGCTCCTATGCCTTCTCTCGGAGCTTAGAAAAAGTCGAAGAGATACAGAGGACGGTCTCTGGAGCTCGAGTTTTAGCAAGCTCGGATGGGTCGGTAAGCTGTAATTGAGCTCGGCAACTGGGAGAGCTCGGGGAGCAAAGCGGAGGAGAGAGCAATTCTATCTCTCCTATTTCTCAGCAAGATGATGATCATGATAAGGAGCTTCAATCTCTTCGAAGATCAAAATGCAAGATCATTATGCCTGCTCGGTATCGAGATGGCAACTTGGTGAGCTTATGCTCATGTTTCTTCGGTGGCCCCATTGATGATCATGAACCGTCTTGCTTTGATGAAGTAAAAGGTGTCAAGGAATGGGGCATGCTATGGACGAGGAGATATGTACTCTTATTAAAAATGAAACTTAGGATCTTATGCGTATGCCTAATGATGTGAAGCCAATCATTTGCAAATGGGTGTACAAAATAAAGAAGAAAGTGGATGGAAGTGTTGAGAGATACAATGCAGGGCTTATTGCGGGAGGTTTCTCTTAGAAGTACGAGAAAGATTATGAAGAAACCTTCAGTCCCGTGGCAAAGATAACTTATGTTCGGGTGGTCATTTCTTTGGCGGCATCACAGGGGTGGAAGATATGGTAGCTTGATGTAAAGAATGCTTTCTTATAATGTGAGATCGATAAAGACATTTATATAGAGCATCCACCCGGTTATTTCTCGAGTTCTCATCCATGATATGTTTTCAAGCTTAAGAAAGCTCTCTATGGGCTGAAGCAAACTCCACGGGCATGGTATGGAAAAATTGCAGAATATTTACAATTTTGTGGTTATTTTTCTTCTGCTTTGGATCCGAGCTCCTTTATCAAGAAATATAGAAATATCCATATCATTACCTTGTTGTGTGTGGATGATTTGATAATGATGATGGTGAAGTTTTAAGACTTCGGGAGGAGCTCTCTATTCGGTTTGAAATGAACTTGGGTAAGCTAAGTCATTTTCTTGGCTTAGAGGTGGAGAAAATGAATCGTGAACTTCTTGTCTTTCAGAAAGGCTATGCTTTAAAACTTGTTGAGAAATTTGACATGAAGCAAAGGAAACAGTGCTCCACTCCTCTCGATGCCAACATGAAGATTTATCGTGAAGAAGGAAACCTTATTCCTGATCCTCGGCCTTATCGTGCTCTAGTCGGGAGGCTCATTTACTAAACCATTGATCGACCCGATATTGCTTTCTCCTTATGAGTTGTTAGTCAATACATGCAAGCACCGCAGAATTCTTATTTGAAAGCAGCAAATAAGATCCTTAAATATGTTAATTCTACAATTTATCTTGACCTGTTGTCTAAGGAGGGTACCGAATTCATGTTGCAAGGATATACAGATGCCGACTATGGTAGTGACTTGGATAATCGGGGATTACCTCCGGTTATATTTTCTTCTCGGGTTCAGCGGGCATTTCTTGGTGTAGAAAGAAGTAAGATTCAATTTCTCTTTCGACGATTGAAATGGAGTACAAAGCTTCTTCTCTTGCAGCTGATGAATGGATTTGGTTAAGATGGCTGATCGAGGATATTTATTTTCCCATACATAAATCAACAACTATTCTTGGTGACAACCAAAATGCTCTCAAGTTAGCAACAAATCTGGTTTGTTTTGTTAGAACTAAGTATATAGAGATCGAGCATCATTTCATTCGTGAGAAGGTGCTTGATAGATCTATTGGTGTGATGGAGGTACACAACAAAGACAACGTCGCCGACATCTTCACCAAGTTTCTTTCCAAGAGACTGTTCGAGCTTCTTCGCAACAAGCTGGTTTCCAAAAACTCACTTTAAAGACGAGTGTTGAATTATTAAATGTTAAAGTGACTTTTTATTTATTTAAAGAGAAATATGTATTAAGGGCTTTTAAGCTAAATGCATGCATGAACAATTATTATTTTTGACCAACCATACACTTTTAACTGCTTGAATTTTGATTTCTTCATCAACCTCTTCGTTTCAGCCTTCCACCACAAATTCCCATGAGACATATTCAATATTGTCTTTGACTTGAGTCTTTCACACATACCTCCACTCCTATCTATACCTCCCCATTTTATTTGTAGATTATTCAAGCCATAAACCAAAAGATTCAAGTGCTTGTTTTCCCTCTCTGTTTCCTCTATAAATATCATTCCAGATTGTTCATGCATGTAGTAGTTGTTGAAGCTTTTTTGTTATAAAACTTTATCTTGTAATTGTTGGAAGTTAATAATAAAAATTGATCTCTTTCTCTTATATCTTTCGGTGTTCTTTTTCTATTTTTTGTGGCGGTGTTGGATTAGTATTTCCGGAAATTGGAATACCATATTTCCTTACATTCAAAATGTTCTCATCTTAAGAAAGAGATACCATATTCTATTCACCATAAGAAGACTGTGTTAGCTTCATTGAAATTTCTATTTTTAAGCAAGCAAATCAAGTTTACGAAGTCTGATAGCACGAAAGAAGACTCATTCTATGTTTGTTTAATCGAAGCCTACTCTCAAGGAAGCAAAATAATAGTTTACGGAAGTCTTGATCGTTTTAGAAAAACCCGTTCAAAGTCGAATTTTTAGGTCGTATTTTAAATGTTAAATGGATAACTCCCATAATCTCCTCTTCTATATAAATTTATGTTTGAGATATGATGAAGACCATTAACTTCCTCCAACTTGTGTGCTTTCTATAAATACTCATGTTGAGAGGAGATGTTTACAAAAGCAATTAAGAGAGGGCAAAATAAGGAGCCTAAGTTGTGAAGTCAAGAGATGTCAACTCAAAATGATAATGTAAGAGTCAATATAATATTTCTAAGCAGCCATTTAGTAGAAGTTTTTTGTGCATGTAGATTGCATTTATAACAAGATTCGAGGTTTCGGCCGAAACCACCGAGATTTCGGCTGAAACCACCGATACGTGGTGGTTTCGTATCAGTTTCGATGGAGACCGATACGAAACCTAGAACCGATACGAAACCAACCATATATACAATATCGTTTTGGCTGAAACTTTTAAAAACTTATTTTTTATATACCATTGTGATCATTGTAGGCCTTGCTGTTA
This sequence comes from Agapanthus africanus, assembly GCA_030015575.1. Taxonomy (NCBI): domain Eukaryota; kingdom Viridiplantae; phylum Streptophyta; class Magnoliopsida; order Asparagales; family Amaryllidaceae; genus Agapanthus; species Agapanthus africanus. The sequence continues at coordinate 60,425,905 of CM057338.1, forward strand.
GAAAACCGCAAAAAAAACCGAATCCAAATCCTATATTAATAGTTATTTAAGTAAACTTTCCAATATATTTTGTATCATGGTTGACTTTTAAACACTATGATCATTGTCTTATAATATAGAACCATAAATTTAAGTATTTAATATATCTATATTTATGTCTGTTGTATTACCGTCGAAACCGAAACCCGAACTGAGATTAGCAAAACTAGCCGAAACCCATCGAAACTAACAAAATTATGAGAAACCGAAACCGAGTTCGAGTTGTTGAACCTTGATTTATACTGGTTACTAATTAACAAAGCTAAATATAGAGCCCAAGTTTGTAAATAGATTTAATTATCTAAATATTTATACCTGAAAAATGCAGGTTCATGATTCTGCCCCAGAATCAGAGGTCAAGGAAAAGGAAGAGTGAGTTCTAGCTAATTTCACAATATAAGAGTAACTGCTCTTATATCAATATTTTACATTAATAGTGTTGTTAATTTTTGCAGGATTACTGATTTGGGTAGACATAAAGTTGGCCTTCAAAATCCACTCCTAGCTCAGGGAGCTATCGATCTCCCCGCGATGTCCGAACAAGGCAAACTTAATAAAATCTCATTTCAAGTAAAACTTAAAACCGCGATGCTCGGTCGATTTGAATGGCGAATGGACCGATGCTGAAACTCCCAGCTTTCAGGCGCCGGGATTAGGTTTACTTTACGAAGCGGTGGAATTTCAGCTGGAGAAAAGTTTGGGGGATTATAGCAAGGAGATCGCGCTTCTCATTGGCAGCGTCAAATTCATTGAAGTCTAATACTGATGCTAGATATTAATAAATGGATTCTACAATCTTAATTGTGCATGTGTGTCTTTTTTGTGCATATCATTAAAGAGCTTGGAGGTATGCAGATATTAAAAGAGTGATTAGTCATCCATCACTCTTTTATTGATCTTCAAACAAGGAAATGGGCCTGCAGTTTTGTTTCTAGGCCTATTGGGCTGGCCTGATAAAGTTGTAGGAGACAAAGTCCCTTCAGTGTATATCAAGAGATGCATTGCTTCGCAATTTTATTAAGAAATGAACTACGACGTTGAAAGCATCAACCATATGCATGGGGGGGGGGGGGGGGGAATATAGCCAGATTAATTTGTATTTGCAATTCAAGTGCTGACCTGTCATATATAGAGCTTTGTTTCCGTTATCTAGTTGCAACTGCACTCGGGTTGAGGACAACCGCAAAGTAATGCAGACATTAGAAAATATATCATTAAAACTAAAGTTGTACAGTCCAACTGTTTAGGACAAAACATTAAACCTTTGATGGAAATTTGGTTGCTTAAGTGTCTATAGTGATCAGATGCAGCACCTCATTGAGGTGCACAAAACTTTGAAGGCAAGAAAAAGGAGCAATGTAACAAACTCTCACAAGCTCATGACTTTCTCTTTCTCTTGCAATCATATATATGTTTGCAGAGATTTTACAGGTAGACATAGATATACCTTGCCAAAAACTATACAAAAAGTTGGTAGCAACCAAGAACAAATTAACTAAAGAGTTGGTGGTTTACATGGTAAAAGTGAAAGGAGAAGGGTGCATGAAGGACCGCAATTAATGCAAGATCACATCTAACTAAATCTTTTTTTTTTATAAGTTTAATCAATCAAATTAAAAATAGAAAGTACTGACCAGACTTATATAATGTTTTCAGTCAAAACCACTAATTATGAAATTCAACAAACATACAGTATTTTATTAGCAATCTTAAGGTAAGGCATCTACAGAATATGATAAATTGGAATGTTAGGAGCAAACCCTTTCTATATGTTGGTTGCTAGTTGTAAGATTCCTGCAGGAGACCTTTGTCCTTGCCCTCTATCTCAGTTCTCAGTTCTACTCTTGATTGCCTTTGAGTTTTCTGTTTAGCCTTGATTAATGAGAAGAGATCCAAATTTTTCAATATTTTACTTTGACATGACCATAGAAAAGCAATAAATAAATAAATAAATAAATCTTCCTCATCTACCACATATATTATATGGATAGATACCACCGACATAACTTTTATTGTTGCATAGGCCATAACCGACAGCCTTCACTGTCGGTGACGGACTATACTGCAGAGGCAATATATTTGTGGGACAAAAAGATATCTACCTAGAACATTAGAATTGTGAAATGAATATCACAAATTCAAAACATGCAAGTATCAAAAGAGGCAATACCAACCTTGATTCGATTAAATAAAAGGTTGGTTGCATATATCAGTAAAAAATAGATATAAGTCACATATATATGGCCCTAGAATATGTTTAATTTTTTAAGCGACGGATTAGAATAAATACCGGGTTCAGACGCTTTGTAACAAAAAAAAAAGTTTCAAGTAAACTTTTCAAGAAATTATTATGATCTTTCTACTGCTTTTTAAGGGAGAGCCATTAATCTTTTAGGAATTGCTTTGTTCAACATGCTTTTTGACTGTGGGTCTGCTTATCATTAACTAAACGGCAACTTACCCTATTAAGATATTCTGCATTAATGATTAATCTCTGCCATGATAATTTAATTAAAGTAACACGTGATGGCTCGTGAAGGGATGGTGTATGCGTAAAGAAAGGAATAGTTCTACCAAACATTAATAAATTAATACTGATGTAATACGACCAAGGGCTGTTTAATTAATGAGTCTAGTTTCAGACTGCAACTAATATTGAATCAATTATCTTTAAGCTTACTCATTAATCAAATCAATGAATTACTCTGATGGCATTATATCCTTTAAAGCTTTTTTGTAAGAAATTAAAAAAATTAATTTAAACAAACTTCAATATATATATATATATATATATATATATATATATATATATATATAAAGCAGATGGCCAGAGGAGGAGGGTTAGTGGCAATGTATTATCATCTTTGTCCTTTAGAAAGTTGGCTTAAAGGAGAATTAGTGACAATGGTGCTTTTTGTACTTTAAAAGATTTCATTAAAAATTCTTTAACAGTGCTTTGTTATATAAGATACTAGTTATAGGAAAATGAAAACTTTGGTGGATAATTGAATAGAGTTAACAACCTATCTCAATAATAATTGATTCCAATTAGCACCTCTATATATATATAGACTGTTAGGACATAAAATCTGTCATAATAAAGTCACAAGTTCAATACATACAGCCAACATAAGAGAAACTCGATCTATTTGTTAAAAAGGAAGGAGTTGGTTGCATATGGATTATCTCTTAATTATAACTCAAATTAATAATTAATTCTAAGAAATCATCTTGATAAGTGATTTTTTATCCCTCAATTTCTTACTGATGAAATGAAACGGGTTAAATTTTACCAAGCATGAGATTGTACCAGGTACGAATTGTTTGGACTGTTTGAACCAATTTGACATACCATATATTGTAAGGATTTCCTTTCCAAAGTAAGAAGTCGCCGGTTCGATTCCTGGATGGCTGTATCCAAAAATAAATACTAGATCAAAATATACTCACCTGGCCTTTAGTTTCAGTGTGACTGGAGCACCGACATTCAACACTAACAATCAAAAATAAATCTACTTGACTGAAAATGTAAATTTTGGTGCAATGAACCAATATTCAATGCAGGCCGCACTTTATTAAAAGCGAGCATCAATGAAGGAGCTCTCTCAATCAAAAACTATTATATCATTTTGCTGTTGTTCCTTGTCCTACTCTTGAGTCACTTTCAGTTTTTCCTAAGATCCGATACAATATGGGTCCAATTTGGGTCCAGTCACGATACTTATATTGGAGCAGTAGTAGTGCATATGTGGTCACATTCAAGTGCGAGTCAAACTGCAACTTAATTCATGGCGATGGCAAGCCATCCATGTGGAATCATAAATGCAAGTGACGAAGTGGAGCTTGGAGAAATAATTTGATGAGCTGTAATGGGGCCTGATAATATCATCAGCATCACGCTCTAAGCTATTTTTCAAAGCAAAATAAAGTTTTTTCTATCGATTGTAAAAAAATTTTAACTTTCTGGCCGGAATGGAAATAACTATCGTTAAAGGTCGGATATGGATTCAAGTATGAAATATCAAAAAAACTATAGCAACCGTCAAATATTACAATTGTTACGTATCAAACCTGGATTAAAAATTTGGATATGGATACGGGGCCGATATAGGCGTTGCCATATCTATATTAGGTGGTTGTTGACAGATATGAATACGAATACAAATAGTCATCAGAATAAAAATTACAATCAGTGTCTCTGATAAATCATGGATACGAATATGGTGTTGTTGCCACAAAGACCAATCGGCGCAGCGAAAAACCTTACGGATCTATAAACCTAAATCCCTCTATAGACGAATAACAAAAAATAACCAGATGCAAACCGCAATAATTAAATAACACAATAGATTGGAGGAAAAGGGAGAACTTTATTAGAATTTGAGAAAAAGAACACCTTACATAAGATTACAAAAAACCCTCTCCTTATGATCTCCAACGAAATCTCGTTCTTCTACAAATTCTTCTTATGATCGTTTTGACCAATCCTTTATAGAGGCGACGTTTCGTCTCCCTTAAACTTTATGATCAAAACTATCTTTTAATATCTGTCTTGATCCCTTATGGAGTCGTCTCTCGTCTCCTTTGAACCTTATGATCAAGTCGATATCCCTTAATGACCGTCTTGATCCCTTATAGAGTCGTCCTTCACCTCCTTTAAACCTTATGATCAAGTCCATATCTTGCCTTAATTAGAGCACGTTTCTATTTATAGCACAGAATAAACCTTCTCTCACTTAGATTAGGATTAATATGAATCTCTTTTATCCTTATCTAATGGAATATTATCTCTTATTTAAATCTATACTTGAATAAGAGATTTATCTATAAGAATATTTTCTTTCATCTAAATCTATATTTAAATAAGAGATTTATTTTAATTCTATTTATAATAACTAACTATTTAAATTTAAACTAATCTCAACAATTTCCACCTTAGTTTAATCTAAATAGAACATTGAAAATTTGTTGCCTTCAACTTGTATCCTTAGTTATTCTCCCCGTTTTTCCTGCTAGCACAATCTTTCTCCAGAATTGCAAAACTGGTGCTGTCACAGTTTTTAACCAGAACTGAGAAACTGGTACGACCTTCTTACCTAGGCCGCCTTTCCACACACTTGAGTACTTGAATAGAAGCCAAGGCAAACTTGAACTTCGCCGCAGGAATCACCTTCGTTAGCATGTTTGCCAGATTCATCTTAATATCGATCTTTATCAAATCGATCTCTTTCTCAGTCCACTTGCTTATCTTGTAATACCGCAAGTCGATATGCTTAGTTCGACTTTGGTATACTTGATTCTTCGCCAAGTGAATGGCGTTTCACTGTCATAAAAAAAGAAGAACCAGCCCCTTATCGAATCCGAACTCGCCAACTAATCACTTTAACTACAAGGCCTCTTTAAATACTTGAACTGCCGCTATGTATTCGGCCTCCGTCTTGTGAGTGCCACGGTATCTTAAAGTGTCGACTTCCAACTGATAGGAGATTATGCAACTATATATATATTGCCTGTAAAAGATCTTCTTTTGTCCAAGTCCCCGGCATAATCCACTTCTATGTATCCTTATAACTGGCTCGATTTATCTTCTGACCTATGAATGAATAAACCGAGATCTTTAGTTCCTTTTAGATACCGAAGTATCCAGTTTATAGCTTCCTAATGAAGCTTCCATGGATTTGATATGTACCGGCTAACCAGACTTACCGTATAGGATATGTCTGGATGTGTGCATACCATAGCATACATCAGCGATCCCATCACACTTGCATATGAATCTCGAGATATATTTTCCTTCTCCTCTGCTGATTTTGTACACTCCTTGGAGAATAGCTTGAAATGACTGGCGATAAGGGTGCTCACTTGTTTTGAATCCTTCATGTTGAATCTCTCCAACACCTTCTCAATATATCTAATTTGGGACAGCCATAACTTTCCAGCCTTCCTGCCTCGAATAATTTCTATCCCAAGAATCTTTTTCATTTCACCTAAGTCCTTCATATCAAATTCTGTGCTCAATGATGGTTTGAGCGTCTTTATTTCCGCCATACTCTTAGACGCGATCAACTAGTCATCGACATATACGAGTAGATATATCGACGACCCATTCTTAAGCCGTTTCGAGTACATGCAACTATCATACTCACTGGCGGGGCCAAAATTTACACCCCTGTTGACCAAGTCAAAATCAAAGTCAACCCTAAGCCAAATGGGATCAAGCCCAGGCCAAGTGGGCCCATGCCCAAGTCAAGCCCAAACATGAAGCGGCTGGACTCCCCCACGCCAAGATGAAAATTATGTAATAAATAAGTTTGATATAATTTTCATGCATGAATGTAAAATAAATGAGCAAAAAACCAAATTTTTGTAAAACCCATGGCTCATGTGCAAAAACAAATAAGCACATGAGGTATGGGATGGACAAAATGCCATTTTATATAGCCCAAGGGGGCTATATATAAATTTGTAAGCCTATAAAAGGCAACATGATGATGAAAAGAAAAAAGAAGAATTCATTCCCCTCAAAATCTAGGATTTCTGTGCCTCATTCTCCTTCCTCAAGGTTCTAAACCTTCTTCCCCTTTTTTGAATTAAATCAAGAGTTTAACTCTTTTTTTTCCAAAAAGAAACCGTTTTTCGCCATAAAACCCTTGAAGGGGAACTTAGATCTCTCATCAAATCCTCAAAATGGGTGATTTTTAAGCCTCACCCCCCTTTTTCTCTAAGATCCAGCCAACAGAGAGGAGGAAAAAAGAGACCCATCTCCAAAAATCCTACTTTGGGAAAGATCCAAGCCTCAAGAGAAAACCCAGGGCTCAAGGGAGAAAAAAAGGATTCCCTCTCATCATCTTCGAAAATCTCTTGGGAGTTTAACTCCACAAAATATATAATAATAATAATAATAATAATAATAATAATAATAATAAATCTTTCTTTTAAGAGTTCAACTCCAAAAGTCAATCGGGGGTACAACTCTCAGTGCAGAGACAAAGTCCCTTTGTCCTTTTTCTTTTAGGAGTTTAACTCCAAAACTCAATTGGGAGTACAACTCCCAGTATAGAAGATAAGCCCCTTTTCCCGCTGGCGTCCAGCACCCACGTGTTAAGCACGTGAGGCGCTGGCACCCACGCGTCCTTTAGATGCTATTTTCTCTTTTTTTTTATATACACACTCCATAACACTTTCCCCAGTTAGAAAAAGTTTCTAACGGGACGTTGCCCCGCATCCCCAAGGGGGTTGCTAGCCCTCTTGACCCTTAGCCTGCTATCCTGGCAGCGGGACCCCCGTAAACTTTGTGAGGCCCTCGATATACCCAAGACCCCTCAAAACACAAGACATACACACTCCATATTGAGTTCGTATGACTAGTTTGACCCGTCAATCGGAGGTTCTCTCGCTCCAAAGGCTTGGGGTAATTAACGGCAGTTTAGCCCACGGCTGCCGGAGGTTCGAATCCTCACAATCAATAAATCCCTGCCTACCCTAGGCAGGGGGAATCTATAGTACGCCTGACAAACGACGCACATTTCCCATCTCAATGGGGTGACGAAAAACACCCTACACTCACATCGAGAGTAGTTGGTCTTCCTCATGAAAGAATTGAAGCACTTGTACTACTGCCTAAGAGACCGCTTCAATCCATATAAAAACCGCTTGAGTTCACCTACATAATCCTCTTTGCCGGGCTCTATAAATCCTTCTGGTTCCTTCATGAAAATCTTCTCTTCCAACTCACCGCACAGAAATACCGTTTTCACGTCCATTTTCTCCAACTCTAAATCTTGAGTAGCTACCTTCGCCAACAGTACTCGGACGTATGCTTGACTAACGGCGAGAGAATCTCGTTGTAGTCAACCCCCTCCTTCTGAGCAAAACCATTCACAACTAAACGTGCCTTGTATTGCTCGTTTTCCTTTTTTCTGAATTGTAACAACCTTAAACTTTCTGTACATAATTTTTTCAAAAATTACAAGGGCACCTAAGCCTGAGCACAAGTTATAAATTTAATTTGCTTTAAAACAGCAAGAAAGCACTTGTAGCTCATTGGTAAAGACTTGCACTGCTGTGACGTAGCCCCCGTGTTCGAATCCTATCAGCCACATATATTTTTTGTTGATTTTTCTTTTAAACTTTTAGAAACTCAAAAGTTTCCACGTGCACTGCATGTAAAATGAAAAGTCACAAAGAAAACAAACACATGGGAAATGATATACCAACAGACCTGGACATGTGGCAGAGATCCACATCCCAACCCACCGGATTGGACCGGTGAAATCAAGGAACGGGCAGGCACCGCCGGTTTTGTATGTGGGAAATGCAAAAAATTTTACCCTAGACCCTTGGACTCCACCCATTACCACCAGTCTATTTGTTTTCTCTGCACATTTCCGGAGAATTAAAAATGGGCATTAATCCACATTTTAATGCACATTTTAATTCTCAAATTCATTACCTTAAACAATAATTTTCCCTATAAATACCACACTGCTTTTCACCCCTCCTCATTCAGAAATTCCATGCTAAAACTCTCTAAACATTTCTAAGTCCAAAGTTATACAATTGGAGTTAGCAAAGGTCGAAGTTCCGGTGAAATTTCGGGAAGAATCCGGCGACGAAACGACTCCCCGACGCCTTCCTAAGTTTACCCTACCTCTTCCTTTTCTTTATAATCAGTAAGTCCCTTCTTCCCTTCTCAATCTTTAGTCTAAAACTTCTACTTTTCAAAACTCGTCGGAAGCGGAGTTATTTCGACTTCCGATTCTCTTTTCTTTAAAAACTCAAGTTTTTCTTGAGTAACAAATTGCCATCTCTTCTTATATTGTTTAACAAATATAAAACAAGATTCACAACAAGTTTCAATTCAAAATAATAAGTATTGCAACTTCTATTTCAATTTTAGGGTAAAATACCATCATGTTTACATACAACATTGATCATTCATTTTTATCATATTACCTTTAGAAAACTCACGAGATAATGACCTACCTCATCACAACACACATTTTTAACATAGCACGATGACTTTTGAGACATTAGTTTGTGGGAAAATACGAGTTTACATTCAAATACTATAAACATTCGAAAACCGTTTTCTTTAAAAAGTGTATTATCTAATTCCTTGCAAATGCGCCTCTACAACCCATTTTGGGGAACCTGATCGGGATGGTGCGGGTTATCGCACATTCTAGGGCCTAGTAGAGTGAGATATAGACCTCCTCACGGATTATTCGATCTCGATGGAATATTTATACAATTTTTAAGAAAAACAGGATTTCTACATAATAAATAAAATTTATTTTTCCTAAATATATATATATATATATATGAATATTATAAAAAATATCTACTTTAATTTTATATATATATTCCATGTTTTCTAAATCAAACGAATCACAAATTTCATGAAACTACCATTACAAATCAATACAATATCAATATTATACTAAAATACAATATACAATGAAATCTAGGTTCTATTCACTAGAAAATTTCATTTTTATAAAAAATACAACTATAAAAACCCTAAAGACGATAATTAAATACTTGAGGTGTATTTTGAAATTATATCAAAACTATTTTTCATAAAATCCCCTCAAGTTATATTAATTTACAATAAGGACCCTAGTAAACATAGGTTTAAGCGGGATCAGTTCTCTTGAGCCTCAGGGAGCCGAAGAATATGGGTGTTGTCACGCTCCTCTTCCCAGAGTGCGCTAAGATCGGCACGTGACAGAACCAACCATGCTACATGTGGATAGGAAACATCCCTCCACAGTCACATTACGGCTGTCTAGAGATATCAAGAACAGTAGAAATAAAATAAACTATCTAGTACATGTCCATGAGCCAGAATAAACGAGTCAAAAAACAATATGCGGAAGCAATAAATCCAATGAGCAATAACATCTGGAAAGTGAACATAAATAAACTGGATACTAACAGGATCCTCACTCTCGGCCTGACGGCGGAAATACTCCTGATCAGCCTGCGATAAGGGTAGAGGATCTGGGCCATACAAAACCCAGATGTCGGTGCGTCATAATATCAAAAATAATATAATCAGGGGTAAAAAACATGCAGGCACAAGTATGAACAGTAATAAAGGTATAACAGTAACACGAATGTGGAACAGTGAAGGGTAAAAGCATATGTGATGTGCATTGAGTAATCTGAACTAAACTACTGGGTAACTACTCTTAATTCTGTGAAATCAATTTAATGAATCGTCGATGTAACTCAATAGTATCCCGTGCATGCCCGGGACCACGGTCAAGGCTCTCGGGGCTGAATCCGAGACGTGCCGCTAGGCAGTAAACAGGTAACATGTACAGATGAATGATGTCAGCAGCATCATCCCGGGGCTGGCCTAGCCCGTAAAACTGATCAGTATAAGCATCGAACTGTCGAGTTACAAGTCAGGTTTCATCATTGATTTCCCCATACCCCCAAGTTATGTGTTCAAGTCAGGTATTGATAAATCTGAAGCTAATGCCAACACAGGATCAAGCAGATACAGGTTTGTCTATACAGACAACAGGATATGTCCATCGGGACAATATGTCAGGATTGTCGGCATTAGAAACAGAATCAGGTAACATGTTAAGTAGTGATATATCAGGTCATGTCAGGTAGTGTACATGTATCAAGTCACGTCAAGTAGTGCACAGGTGTCAAGCGGGTGCTCATAATCAAACTGTAGCAAGTACGGGTGCACAAATAAAAGCATGGATGCACAATTATCGATCAGGGGTTATATCATGACTAAGTAGGATGCACAATATCAAGCATGGGATACTAATGTATTAATAATATGAGTTAATGTAATATGGGGTGCAACTAGTTATGCAGAATTAATGGTATGGATACACTAATAAACATGGATGCATAAATAACTATCATTGGTTACAACTATAGCTTCATGACTATGTAGGATGCACATTATCTAGCATGGGGTATTAATGTAGCAGTAATATGAAATAACGTGTTATGGTATTCAACTAGATATGTAGTTAATGGTATGGATGCACACGGACGTCGTATAACAGTAAAATGGTAAATGGTAATGAGGGATGTACAACTAAGCAATATGAAATGTTATTATTCACATGGAAGTAAAATATAGTAGTATAGCATGTAGTAAGATAAACTTGCCTCGATAGATCACAATACGGATACGTACGGCACGTCAGATGTCGATAAAAGTTACGATGCACACACGCGTGCCGGGAACGGAACCAGCCAATGCAAGAAGTGACCACACTACATGAGAACGTCTTCTGGGTCGCCCGGATCGACAGCGGCGAGCACGGCTACGGCGATCACCGGAAAACCAAGAAACAAGGAAAGGGAGAGAAGAAGAAGTAGAAGAAGAAGAAGGAAGAAGAGGCTGTGGTGGTGTTTAATGGGGTTGTATCGGGTCAGAGGAGATGGCAAGGGGACGTCGACGAGGCTGGTCGGCGGTGAGGGTGCTGACAACGGCGACGTGGGCGAGGCGGAGGTTGCAGGGAGTGCAGTTTCTTGGTGTCGGGGTGTGTGCAGGGAAAGCTCGGGGTGCAGGGAGGATGAGAGGAGGTCGAGGTGATGGGGATAGAGACGATGGAGGTCGGAGCTCCGGCGACGTGGCCGTGCGGCGAGGGTGAAGGCTGTTGGTTCTTAGGCTCGGTTCTGTGAGGGGTTCTTGGCGTTGGGGTGTGCAAGGAGGTCGCGTATGGGAAGAAGATGGAGTGGAGATGACGGGGGTGACGACGAGGCAGTCGCCGGCGGTGGGGTGCAGGCGTGGGTTAGGTGTCGGGGATATTGGGTTCGCTCAGGGTGCTGTTGCAGGGGATCGAGGTTTAGGTCGCCGGGGTGGAGAGGAAGTGGAGGTGGAGTTTTCAAGGACGGGGTGATGGTAGCGATGGGGATGGTGGCGACAGCGAGGGATCGCCGGCAACGGGAGGTGATGGGTGTCATGGTGATGGGTTGCAGGGGTTTAGCTTGGGGTTGCGATGGGTTGTGGGGAAGAAGGAGGTGATGTTGAGGATGGAGATGAGATGGTGGAGGCGAGGGTAAGGTGACGACGGCGACGAGGGCGCAAGGCGGGGTCGAAGGTATGGGTGCAGGGATCGGGGCTTCGTGAAGGCAGGAACGTGGGAAAGTAAAAAATGATGGAGGAAGAAATAGTAATGAAGAGAGAGAGAGAGAGGCTGGGTTGAGAGGAGAGATAGAGAGAGACCGAGAGGGGAGAGAGACCGAGAGGGGAGAGAAAGTTGTTTGTATTAGGATTTTAAAATCTTTAAAAAATATATTTTAGGTATAAAAGAAATTTTAAACGTATATATATAATTAATAACAGTTAGAAATATACTAAATATAATATTAGTTAATTTTGAGTTTTTGGCCAATACAAAAATAGTCCAAAAAACGCCCGGATCGGGTCTAAAAATGTAGTTTTAAAATACGGATAATATATGTATCAATCAAAACCAAAATGCGATATGCAGGTAACGAAAATGCATACCCCCAAGAACGGATGCACGCACGTGCACGTAGCCATCCAAACGAGTCATTTTCACTGAACGGGACAAGAACAAGATGCGCAGATGCTACCACAGGGTTAGGGGTAACAAGCAGGCCATGCAATGTATTTTTAAAATATTTTATGTAACTTTAAATGTTATACTTAAAAATGCAGATGCCAGATAAATGTCAATATGCAGTATGTAAATATGGAAGTGCACGAGTCCACGTAACAAGTCAGGATAAATCTTAAACATGAATCAAGACAGGTTTCAAGCATGTGGGTCGGGTCGGATGCAAATACAGATGTCAAAATACTATTCGCAACCAAAACACAGTAAATCAGGAAAATACCATAAATAAAGAAATACATGAACTAGAACTGGTATAAATGAACTAGGGTGTTACATTATACCCAACTACAAAAAGAATTTCGTCCTCAAAATTCCAGGAACAAGAAAAGATAAACAAACAAGAATCTACAAGAATAGGTGTGGAAACTTTTGTCGAATCTCGTCTTCACGTTCCCAAGTTGATTCTCCATGCCAGCGATTTCCCTAAGAAACAAGTATGAGAGGGATAACCTTGTTCTTAAGAATCTCTTCTCTTCAATCAACAATCGACATCGGTCGTTCCTCAAAAGTTAAATCCTTTCTTACAGTCAGCTCCGAATGATCCAGCACGTGTGTTTCATCTCGAACTTACTTACGAAGTTGAGATACATAAAACACGTCATAAACATTCGCCAAAGATTGTGGTAACGCCAATCGATAAGCTACTTCTCCAACACGCTCCATAATCTCGAAAGGCCCCACGAATCGAGGACAAAGCTTGCCTCGACTCCCAAAACGAATTACTCCTCTAGTCGGTGATATCTTCAAGAATACCAAGTTACCAACAGCGAACTCTAGAGGTCTTCTAGATATATCGGCCCAACTCTTCTGCCGATCTTGTGCTGCCCTCATGTGATTCCGGATAGTATTAACTTTCTCTACTGTTTGCACGATAAGATCCGGTCCCAACAATATTCGTTCTCCAATATCGTCCCAACAAACGGGTGAGCGACACTTGCGACCATATAATACTTCGAATGGAGCCATCTGAATAGTCGCCTGAAACCTGTTATTGTACGAAAACTCCACCAAGTGTAGATGATCCTCCCATGAACCCTTGAAGTCTAACATGCAAGCTCTCAACATGTCTTCAAGAGTTTGGATCGTTCTCTCTGACTGGCCATCTGTCTGAGGATGATAAGCTGTGCTAAATTTCAATCACGTCCCCAAACTTTCCTGTAAACTCCTCCAGAAGTGCGATAAGAATCGGGTATCACGGTCGGACACGATGCTCACAGGTACTCCATGCAATCTTACAACCTCCTGCATGTACCGTTCCGCTAACGCTTCCGTTGATTGACCAACTCGAAATGGTATGAAATGAGCTGCCTTGGTCAATCAATCAATAATCACCCAAACTGCATTGTTGCCCTTTGGACTCCGCGGTAAAGCTGTCACGAAATCCATAGTTATATGTTCCCACTTCCATTGAGGAATCGGAAGTGGTTGCAATAAACCAGTAACCCTTTGATGTTCAGTCTTAACTTGCTGACACACCAAGCATTTCGCTACAAAGCGAGCAATCTCCCTTTTCATGCCTTCCCACCAGAAATGCTGTCGTAGATCACGGTACATCTTCGTACCTCCTGGATGTACGGAATACGCGGAACCGTGTGCCTTCTTCATAACTTCTTCACGAATGTCTCCCTTCGGCATACACAAACGGCTACCATATCGCAACGAACCATCTTCATGAATCAACAAGTCCGTTCGAAGTCTAGCTTCAACCTGTTCTCGAAACTTCTGCAATCTTGGATCATGTGACTGCGCTGCTTTAATACTCTCGATCAATGACGACTGTACTTGCAGCTGCATCAACTGTCCCAAAAAATGCGGTAGCACGATCTCCAATTCGAATCTCCAAAAGTCTTCGATAAGCTCCTTCTATGCAGTCAATATCCGAATTGTTGGCAACCGACTAAGCGCATCCAGCACAACATTAACCTTCCCCGGATGGTACTTAAGATCAAGATCGTAGTCAGCCATCAGCTCTAACCATCTACGCTGCCTCATGTTAAGCTCTTTCTGTATGAACACATACTTTAGGTTTTTGTGATCGGTGAATACTTCGACCCATTCGCCCAATAAGTAGTGTCTCCAAATCTTCAAAGCGAAAATCACAGCTGCAAGCTCCAAATCATGAGTTGGGTAATTCTTCTCATGGATCTTCAACTGTCTCGATGCGTAAGCTATAACCTTCCCATGCTTCATCAAAACACATCCCAAACCTTTCCTAGATGTGTCGCTGTGAATCACCAATCCTCCAGAACTGTCTGGTACGGTCAAAATAGGAGCGGTTATCAACCTTTGCTTCAACGCCTCAAAAGCCGACGCACACTTGTCCGTCCATACAAATGGTACTTCCTTGCGCATAAGCTTAGTCAAAGGCTCAGCCAAACGGGCAAAATTCTCTACGAACCTTCTGTAATACCTGGCAAGTCCAAGAAAACTTCTGATCTGTAGGGTTCCTAGGCACCCCAAGGAGGTCTCACAAGGCATCGAACATGCCATATTAAAATTTTACGGTGCCTACAAACCCTAAACTACGGATCGTCGGCTAGAAATCTAGGCGAAAAACCTTACTAGTTAACACTTAACTAAGGGATACGGATATACAACCTTTGTAGATCCGTTTGTCCACCTCCATAGCTCCGCAACGAGGTCGTCTCCGCTGTCCAAGAAGAATCCGGGCTCTAGCGTCGTCTTCGTCGGAGAATGGGCGGGCTAGGTCGTCGATGTCCAAGCCGAAGATGATCTACGTCGAGGCATCGATGAATCAAGCTCACAACTTCACCAAGTCAAGAAACTTGTGAAGTAAACACACTCTACTACTTGGCAAGAGGTAGAGGATGAAGAAATAGGAAGTGGGTAGACTTTAGAATTGGATTTCTCACTCATATGCATCAATCACCATTGATGGAGGTGAAGCTTTTCTTCTTGAAGTCAAGGAAGAAGAAGAAGAAGCTTATCATAAGATAATTCTAAAAAGAAAAGAATAATACATTCTTATCATCTTAGAACCATGGTTTAGTGTAGAGAATTAATCATGGTTGAGTGGTATGGTTAGGGTTAAGGATGAGATAAGAATAGTGGACTAAGTCAAAGCTTCATGAAGCTTTAACAAAACAACAAAAGAAGCCACCATCCTTTTCTCTTTCTTTTATTCATTTATCAAAAATAAAAAGGATAATTAAATAAGATAAATGAATAATAAATAATAAACCCTAACCATCATCTTAACCTTTGTTTAATTCTATACACTTAACCAAAAACCATGTATCATCAAACATGATACAAACATGTGCACAAAATCATATCGCATAATTAATGCGCACATCCGAGCGAGAAAATCCATCTTAAGTAAACCGATACTGGTTGATGCAAAGTAATATATCAAATATATAAATATGCATTAAATCATTAAATCAACACTTGATTCAATGATCCGGTTATGTGCACATAACCGACTGGTATCATTAGTAACATCTTATCGAATCAACACTTGATCCGATAACCCGGCTATATCGCATATAACCAATCAATGTCACATCGCGAGAATCGAATACAGTATCACATACTCGTATTATTCTCGGTCCCGCACATATCTCATATGCGCTCCTATTTCGTTTCGCTTGAGCCAGGAAACCTCTGTGTAGGACTCTAAAGACTCGTCAATACGCCGGCAGCAGATGATGATCATATCAAACACCCACAAGCCGCAAGCGGTCTGCTAAACGTAACGGCCACCCGGGTATTGAGCGATCTGAAGATCGACGAGCAAGCCCGCTCACACTCCAGTGAATCCGACCAGTAACACTACCGTACAGTCCGGTCTGATCGTCTGATATGTCGCATATCTCGCCTAGGGGTGGTAAACGTCAGACCCCAATAGCTCGATAAGTCGTGTCGATATGAGGTCTATAACTGTTCGAGAAACTACTGGTAACACTTACCAGTAAATCTCAGCAACCCTGGCCAGGGATTTCCTGTTATATCCAATCGAACACAGCGCAACATCAACTCCCTATACCGGGAGAGACGAATCCCCTCCTATCGCTCATAGCCTTCATGTGACTCGGGACTGTACCCAAAAACCACCGTTTTGCACGCCCTCTTGGACGTGGTAAGATGGAAATCAAAGCACAGTGGGAACCACATAAGACTCTATGACGATCTCGGGTCAACAGACTACTCTGTACCAGTGTCACCAGAGAACTGCCATCTGACGTGAGGTATAATACCATCTGGGAGTTCTCGGCGAGTCCATCCAGTGTACCCAGTCTCTACTGAGCACCCGTATATCATCTCTGATGTCAAACACCAATGGATATGGGATCATCCATCGCCCATCTATATGGGTCGAGAAGGTACACGCTAGTCTACTCTGGTATATCGATGCCCCGTCTCGATACACCCACGACTAGGGACTTTGAAGGATGTACTTATGGACTACCATGTCCCCACTAGTATGATCCGCATCATAGTCCAGGTAGTCAAGTACAGATCCTAAGGGCTTTACCAACATGTAACAGAGAGACAGTCAGCATACACGTTAAGGTAAAGGGTAACCAGATAGCATACTATCATGTCGAGCAAGAAAGTCCTCCCTATATATGTCCCAGCATCCACTACAATATACATCCTATGTACAGTAATGGCCTCTAGGGCATACATATAACTAACAATCTCCCACTTGCACTAGGGCCATCTGTAGCAGTGGTTGTAGTATCTCATACTCAACCATCCCATAAAAGTCTATCTCTGGGAACAGGCCTTTGTGAGTGGATCCGCTGTGTTGTCCTCTGAGTCTACTCTCCTAACCTCGATCTCCCTGGAGATCAACTATCTCCATGATCAGGGGATACTGCCTTAGAATATGTCTGGATCACTGATGGGACCGGCGTTCCTCGGCATGAGCCACAACTCCATTGTCTCACAATGGTAGGAACGTAGTTCATCTCATGAACCAATATACACCCAAACAGCCTCTTTGGTAGCATCTTAAGTAGCGATGTATCCAGCCTTTATCGTCTAGTATGTCACGGTATCTAACTTGGAACTCTTCCAATATACCGTCCCTTTACTGAGGGTAAAGACAATGCCTGCGACTGACATTCAGTCGTTATTATCACCCTGGAACCCTTCCAGTGATTCTCCCCAGGATCGATTGATACCGTCTCACTACAACTAGTGAGTATCCTAATTTCCAATTAGATCTATCTCATAGATCCAAAATCGAGGATTTAGGAGGTATCACTTTGATCCTTTATGGAGAATCCTTGTGATAACCGGAGATTGATCGAGTGTAGCATAGGAAACTCCTTCCCTATCAGGAGTATGTTATCCACGTACTCTACGAGGATCATCACCATACTCCCTACTACCTTTTTGTATATACAAGGTTCATCTACCATTTTGATGATGTCAAACTCTTTGACCGTTTCATCAAAACAGATGTTCCAACTCCGCGATGCATGCTTTATCATATAAAACATCTTGCACACGTTTCCGCTGCTCCCACTGTCTACGAGGCCCTCTGGCTGTGTACTTATAGACGCTCTCTTCTAAATCATCATTTAGAAAAGCAGTCAAGACACCCAACCACCAGATATCGCAGTCATGGTATGTAGCCGTGACAAGTAGGATCTGGATGGACTTAAGGATAGCTACTGGAAAAGGTTTCATCATTATCCACGCCTGGTCGATGACGAAAACCTTTAACAATTCTAGCTTTGAAAGTCTCAACTTTTCCATGTACACCAAGTAATCTTCTCAAGATATACTTGCTCCTGATGGGGATTTAACCCTTCAGATATAGCAACTAAAGTCCATACTTTGTTGGTGTATATGGATTCCATCTCAGATCGCTAAGCATCCAGCCATTCTTACAGAGTCTTACTCCTGATGGCCAGCTCGAAGCTAGTTGGGTCATCATCTCATGATGCAATCCTCGCTCCCACTGTCATAGAGAAACCGAAGTATCTCTCAGGTGGGTGAGGAACCCTACTAGATCGGCGGAGAGGCTGAGGTTCGTTGGTAACTATTGAATCCTTTGGTTCTTTCAAATCATGTGCTGCAGTTTGTATCGCTGGAACATTTCCAGTTCTACATAACAGACCTTGCCTCGAGCTTGTCCGAATTTTGCTTTTCAGACATAGGCCGGACAACCCCAAATCTTAACTAGCTTAAGACATGGGCTCTTCCCTTTCCATATCACATATGAAATGGTAGGCAACTTATGTGATTCGAACCCTATTCAATAGGTATGCAGCTTCTCAAGCGCATAACTCCCAAAAAGGAAATAGGTAACTCAGTAATACTCATCATAGAGCACACCTTATCATATAGGGTGTGATTGCTCCGCCCTGATATACCATCGTGCTATGGTGTATACAGAGGAGTAATGCTAAGAGAGAATCTCATTCTCCTTTAGAAAAGTCCAGGATTTCCGTGCTCAAGTATTCTCCTCCTTGATCACATCAAAGGACATAATACTTATACCCGTATTTTGGTTCTCTACTTCTAACTTATATTCTGTGAATATCTCAAAAGGTTCGGACTTGTGTTTCAACAAGAACATATGTCTGAATCTAAAGAGATCATCAGAGAACGTAATGAAGTATAAAGAACCAGTCTTGGCATGTGTAGACAGGGGACCTTACATACATCAACATGTATCAATCCCAAGAGTTCACTAACTCTTTCTCTGTTTCCAATAAACAGAGCTAGTGTCATTATATCTTTGTGACATGACTGGCAAGTTTTACAAGATGTAAATTCAAACTGATTTAAATATGCATCTAAATGTAACTTCAGCTAGTCGGGTCACATTGATCTGACCTAGTCTATAATACCTCAAGAAGAATTCGTTCATTTCTGAACTCTTCCTCTTGTGTGTGTTCCGTATACTATGAACTGTAGTTTGATTTAGAATATTAATGTTTTTAGAGAACGTGCCTGAACCGATCAACGTTTGATATAGGAAATGTTCAAAACATTATCCAACAATACAAAATTTTATCATTTCTTTACTAATAAAGAGATAGATACGATTTTGTATATCAGGTTCGGTATCTAATAACATTCGTTCAGAATCAATGTATTGGTAATACAGGGTGACAGTGACCAACAGACTTGGCTGCAACACTTGCCCCGTTTTCTGCCTCATGAAACTTATCACCCGTCCTCAGTTCTCTACCTTTCTGTAGCCATATGTAACAGATTACATATCCGGGATCCTGATCTTGTATCACATACCCAGGACGTAAAGAATACTGAGAAACAGTTCTGTATAATGAACACACCCGAAGATGATGCATCAGCATGCACTCTCTTCGTTTGGGCAGCACGGGAAATCTGGTATTCCCCAATTTCCTGCTCTGTCTTATAACATTTATAAGTTGGAGCGGGACCAACGTTCCCCAGCTCAGTATAACAAGCGGGTTCGGTCAAAATTCCGTTTTATTATCTTGATTAAGGCGTGATATGGTCGCTACCAGGAGAGAGAGAGAAGAAAACACTCAGCGTGCGCTCTGTCAAGAATAGATTGGTTATTATTTTATCTAATCAGGATGGCTCCCACTGCTTTTTATCAAATCTTCCTTCAAACCCTAAAAGGAAAGACTAGCCGGGATTAATTACACACTACAAGTTCGCCAATCTTTCAGCCAGGCCAGTGTCGGTACTTTGAGGGAGGTCCCCCGTGCTTTCGCACGAACCTAATTAATGTAAACCTCGTTTTCCCAGAGGCGTAACCCCGTCGACACCTTTCTAGACACCTACTTGATCGGCTAATTGTAATGTATAAAACTCTCCCAGGAGTAACTCTTACTCGCAGCGGGTATCGGGATCCAACTATCTCATAGAAGGTATGCAATCTCATTGCAAATTTCAACACTTGAAATTCCCGATAATATTTTGCCCCTAACGTGCTATGACCTTGACGAAAGCCAACAAACCATAGCCCGCTAGTCAAGTTCAACCCGTACATTTCTCGATCGAATTAAACCCACCCGTACGACCCTTGACGAAAGCCAACAAAGCCGCACGACTACCCTAATCCAATCGCATCATATGCTAGCAGATAAGTAGCATATAGCTACCGCACACTGCACCTTGACGAAAGCCAACAAATGCAGCACGAATACTATATACAACTTATCTGAAATGACGGAGGGCTACGACAGGTTTTTCTGAAAACCTATTGCGTAATGAACTTGATATCGTTGTAGAATCGAATGAATTTTGAAATGGAGTGCTTTTGAGGCTTTTCTTGTTTTGCTAAAGGAGTCACTCCCGGTGAAAGGATCTCGGTCCTTTCCTCATCGAATAAGGTGCAGGATATATCACATATACCGCTGTGCAAAGCAAAAACACTTAAAAGCAATCAAAGGACAAACCGAGTGTGTAGCATGTGCCAGTCATTGCTAAAGGAGTCACTCCCGGTGAAGGGATCTCGGTCCTTTCCTCATCGAATAAGGTGCAGGATATATCACATATACCGCTGTGCAAAGCAAGAACTGTAGCTACCTGTTTTATTTTGAAATTCGATTCTACAACATCTTAGGTTTCTTTTATTTCATTAATCATATTAATGAAGTCCCATCATTTAAGTACCTAAACATCACAGATAGATATGACGTACACTTATGCCATCCGCATTCGTCTCGATGTTCCCTCGTGCACCGTTAGGTTAGGTAACTAACGGCAGAGCAGGGCAGGGCTAGCACGGGTGTAAAACATAAGTAACGTCTATATAATATATCATATATACTATATACTGTATCTATCAAAGAACATCTCATGATCACTTCACAGATATCGCAGCAGAAGAAACATATGAAATATTGGATATACTAGGACGTCCGTGTTTTCAATACGAGCCAGTATAAAACACGGATTTCACGGTCGTGATGAATAGCCAAACCCACACCCCTAGACCCCTACGAGAGCAGCAAGCAACCCTACCAATTCTGGAGTTAGGAGACCCGGACCCGACTCCTCGAGTTGGTCTCCCACTGGACCCCAGAACCCGGTTACTTGTGCTCCCCTCCTTGGGTCTATCCTAGTGCGGAAAAGTAAATAATATACAACAGGTGACAACTTCCGCAACCTGGAAGCGCCCCAAATAAAAGAATATTACATACAAGTTTTTACATGAATGAAAATGAAAAACACTCATCTCACATAAAAAACCCCGGCTATTCAAACACGACGATCCAATATAACATATCCAGCAACACATAACATCACATGTCATCAACGTAAGTAAATATGTCCATCCCAATTGTCGTTGACATATAGCAACGAAACCGGCGATATAACATATTACACTTACGGTCACAGAAAAGAAAGTGTAAAACTACAACAGTTGGAATCCGCAACCACCTCAGACATCGCATGCCTGACCAAATGAATTACTTAGACATCGCATGCCTAACAATTATAAACCCCGCATTTTAGTCTCAAAATCGAAATCACTTTTCAATATCAAGTCGGGTAATTCAACAAGATTCCCGACATCCTGATCGAATACTCGTCGCAAACTTCAGTAGACGGCCGCACCCCCGATACCGTCGACGAAGTGCACCAAGGCGGAACACCGCCACCGCGAGCACCCGGACGGATGCTTTCGGCGACGGGGTTCTCCTACAGTCACTTGGTCGGGGCTATGGGGTGTAGCTGTCTATTAAGTTTACCCGGCGAGTATCCGCGTACGCTACATGATTGCGACGGACTTTTGATCACATCAAAATTCTGTGGCAACCGATCAAGTGAGACTAAATTGCTATGTTTATAACATTCATTCAGTTATCACATAACTACTTGTGAATTCTAATTATTGTATCCCATTCCGGATAAATAGAAAATGTTAAACTTTCCGATCGAACAATCGAACACCCAACTTTTCCCGATACAGATCAACACATGAAATAAGTCTAACAACATTCAGTTCGTACCTCAGTACCAACGGTCCAGCCGTAGAAGGGTCAAGCCAACGCCTCACATGTGGCACGCCGTACTGCCCCAAACCCGAAGGTTCAAAGGGCAGTTCAAGACAGTCACATAATCGAGTTAAGGTTTGTTGTCTTCTAGAGGGACCATCGCGTTACTTGCACTACTTAGAACGTCGTTAAACTACGGAAAAATCCAACACTTGGAAATTTCCCGACAGGGGAAAAATTGCGTATTTATATCCGGTCGAACTTTTTAACATATTCTAAAATTTATCCGGAAAGCCACACAGACAAAATTTGATACCCCGATCGAAATACCGAATCCTCAAAACAACTGCAGAAAAATCGACTCTTGAAAAAATATCAAAAATACCCAGGAAAACCAGCACAGCACAATATGAATTACTGTAGAAATTTGGATCCAGAAAACGACAAATCGGCCGCGCTTCCGCCGCACGAGCCAGGCTCGTGCCGCGGAAACGCGGCGCACTGTTGGAGTTAGGCAACCGAATTTTACAGTATGCCTTAGAATTGCCTGCTGATGTTTCTGAATATTTTTAATGTTGAAAAATCCCAGATTTTAAAAATTGGACAGAGAGCATGTTTGTTTTGGACTTTCGGGTTCGATCGGACTTCAAATGTAGTCTAGACTTCGCCTAAGGCTCTAGCTAGGCTCTGATACCACTGTAGGGTTCCTAGGCACCCCAAGGAGGTCTCACAAGGCATCGAACATGCCATATTAAAATTTTACGGTGCCTACAAACCCTAAACTACGGATCGTCGGCTAGAAATCTAGGCGAAAAACCTTACTAGTTAACACTTAACTAAGGGATACGGATATACAACCTTTGTAGATCCATTTGTCCACCTCCATAGCTCCGCAACGAGGTCGTCTCCGCTGTCCAAGAAGAATCCGGGCTCTAGCGTCGTCTTCGTCGGAGAATGGGCGGGCTAGGTCGTCGATGTCCAAGCCGAAGATGATCTACGTCGAGGCATCGATGAATCAAGCTCACAACTTCACCAAGTCAAGAAACTTGTGAAGTAAACACACTCTACTACTTGGCAAGAGGTAGAGGATGAAGAAATAGGAAGTGGGTAGACTTTAGAATTGGATTTCTCACTCATATGCATCAATCACCATTGATGGAGGTGAAGCTTTTCTTCTTGAAGTCAAGGAAGAAGAAGAAGAAGCTTATCATAAGATAATTCTAAAAAGAAAAGAATAATACATTCTTATCATCTTAGAACCATGGTTTAGTGTAGAGAATTAATCATGGTTGAGTGGTATGGTTAGGGTTAAGGATGAGATAAGAATAGTGGACTAAGTCAAAGCTTCATGAAGCTTTAACAAAACAACAAAAGAAGCCACCATCCTTTTCTCTTTCTTTTATTCATTTATCAAAAATAAAAAGGATAATTAAATAAGATAAATGAATAATAAATAATAAACCCTAACCATCATCTTAACCTTTGTTTAATTCTATACACTTAACCAAAAACCATGTATCATCAAACATGATACAAACATGTGCACAAAATCATATCGCATAATTAATGCGCACATCCGAGCGAGAAAATCCATCTTAAGTAAACCGATACTGGTTGATGCAAAGTAATATATCAAATATATAAATATGCATTAAATCATTAAATCAACACTTGATTCAATGATCCGGTTATGTGCACATAACCGACTGGTATCATTAGTAACATCTTATCGAATCAACACTTGATCCGATAACCCGGCTATATCGCATATAACCGATCAATGTCACATCGCGAGAATCGAATACAGTATCACATACTCGTATTATTCTCGGTCCCGCACATATCTCATATGCGCTCCTATTTCGTTTCGCTTGAGCCAGGAAACCTCTGTGTAGGACTCTAAAGACTCGTCAATACGCCGGCAGCAGATGATGATCATATCAAACACCCACAAGCCGCAAGCGGTCTGCTAAACGTAACGGCCACCCGGGTATTGAGCGATCTGAAGATCGACGAGCAAGCCCGCTCAAACTCCAGTGAATCTGACCAGTAACACTACCGTATAGTCCGGTCTGATCGTCTGATATGTCGCATATCTCGCCTAGGGGTGGTAAACGTCAGACCCCAATAGCTCGATAAGTCGTGTCGATATGAGTTCTATAACTGTTCGAGAAACTACTGGTAACACTTACCAGTAAATCTCAGCAACCCTGGCCAGGGATTTCCTGTTATATCCAATCGAACACAGCGCAACATCAACTCCCTATACCGGGAGAGACGAATCCCCTCCTATCGCTCATAGCCTTCATGTGACTCGGGACTGTACCCAAAAACCACCGTTTTGCACGCCCTCTTGGGCGTGGTAAGATGGAAATCAAAGCACAGTGGGAACCACATAAGACTCTATGACGATCTCGGGTCAACAGACTACTCTGTACCAGTGTCACCAGAGAACTGCCATCTGACGTGAGGTATAATACCATCTGGGAGTTCTCGGCGAGTCCATCCAGTGTACCCAGTCTCTACTGAGCACCCGTATATCATCTCTGATGTCAAACACCAATGGATATGGGATCATCCATCGCCCATCTATATGGGTCGAGAAGGTACACGCTAGTCTACTCTGGTATATCGATACCCCGTCTCGATACACCCACGACTAGGGACTTTGAAGGATGTACTTATGGACTACCATGTCCCCACTAGTATGATCCGCATCATAGTCCAGGTAGTCAAGTACAGATCCTAAGGGCTTTACCAACATGTAACAGAGAGACAGTCAGCATACACGTTAAGGTAAAGGGTAACCAGATAGCATACTATCATGTCGAGCAAGAAAGTCCTCCCTATATATGTCCCAGCATCCACTACAATATACATCCTATGTACAGTAATGGCCTCTAGGGCATACATATAACTAACATGATCTCTGCTACGTTCTTCGGAATCGGCCAATCTTGAACTGCTGCAATCTTCTCAGGATTAACGGCGATTCCATCTCCAGATACGATACGCCCCAAAAACTTCACTTCTTCAAGCCAAAACTCGCACTTGCTCATCTTTGCATATAGTCTTTCTTGCCTCAATGTCTGCAACGCGATCTTCAAGTGTTCTGCATGCTCTTCAATGCTCCTCGAGTAGACCAGAATATCATTGATGAACACCACTATAAACTGGTCTAAGAACGGTGAAAAGATTCGGTTTATCAAGTCCATAAATATCGCCGGTGCATTCATGACTCCGAATGGCATCACTAAATACTCGTAATGTCCATACCGAGTTCGGAACGCAGTCTTGCAAATATCTTCTGATTTAACTCGTACCTGATGATATCCGGATCGCAAATCCAACTTCGAGAATACCCTTGCGCCACTAAGTTGCTCGAATAATTCGCCAATGCGAGGGATCAGGTACTTGTTCTTAATAGTCACTCGGTTTAATTCTCGATAATCGATGCACGTCCTCCTTGTGCCATCTTTCTTCTTGACTAGAAGAACTGGAGCTCCCCGAGATGAATTACTGCTACGAATCCAACCCTTCTCTAGAAATTCAATAACCTGCGTCTTGACTTCTTCCAACTCCACTGGTGCCATTGGATAGTACGCCTTTGAGATTGGCGCTGCACCAGGAAAAAGATCGATCGCGAACTCCGCATCTTGTTTTGGCGGTAAACCCGAGATGTCTTCAAACACGTCCATGAACTCTCGAACTACAGCTGGCGCTTATCGACGAAAGAACACTGTTTGTCGGCCTAGCCCTAAACTCGACTGGCCCGACAGAACTGCTACCTCCAGCAAAAACAAACTCCGGATGTCCGGGAATCTGGAAAATCACTTTCTTTGCCTTACAATCAATGTGAGCGTGGAAAGTGCCGAGAAAATCCATTCCCAAGACAACTTCATAACTGCCGGTATCGATCACCAAGAAATTTGCAAAACATAAACTGGTAAGCAATGAAACTAAGAGAACCAAGGTAATAAAACGACCATGGAACAAGGAAATGAATAAAGACCAGGACTCCAAGTTACTTAAATAGAGTACCGCATTATAACCATGTTGCAGTTCATGGGTACAATCACATAACTCCATTCAAGTCGCCCAAATCCTAGTATCAGAATAGAAAGAAACAATATGGAACCAGAAGGTTTCAAGTCGAGATGCAAAGTTGTTTGCATATCGTCAAGACAAAGGATCAAGAGAAGGATAAGATTCAAGAATCACGAGAACAAGGTGGCAGGACATGTTCCTAATTACGACTTTTCCGATTCGTGTATTGGGTCCAATACCCAACTACAAAAAGAATCAAACCCGATTAACCTAAATCCTATGGCTCTGATACCAAACAAACCCTGTCACGCCATGCTTCCCAGAGTGCGCTAAGATCGGCACGTGACAGAGCCAACCATGCTATCTGTGGATAGGAAACATCCCTCTACAGTCACATTACGGCTGTCTAAAGATATCAAGAACAGTAGAAATAAAATAAACTATCTAATACATGTCCATGAGCCCGAATAAACGAGTCAAGAAATAATATGCGGAAGCAATACATCCAATGAGCAATAACATCTGAAAAGTGAACATAACTAAACTGGATACTAACAGGATCCTCACTGCTCGTCCTGACGGCGGAAATACTCCTGATCAGCCTGCGATAAGGGTAGAGAATCTGGGCCATACAAAACCTAGACGTCAGTGCATCATAATATCAACAATTATATAATCAGGGGTAACAAACATGCAAGCATGAGTATGAACAGTAATAAAGGTATAACAGTAACATGAATGTGGAACAGTGAAGGGTAAAAGCATATATGATGTGCAGTGAGTAATCTGAACTAAACTACTGGGTAACTACTCTCAATTCTGTGAAATCAATTTAATGAATCGTCGATGTAACTCAATAGTATCCCGTGCATGCCCGGGACCACGGTCAAGGCTCTCGGGGCTGAATTCGAGACGTGCCGCTAGGCAGTAAACATGTAACATGTACAGACGAATGATGTCAGCAGCAGCATCCCGGGGCTGGCCTAGCCCGTAAAACTGATCAATATAAGTATCGAACTGTCGAGTTACAAGTCAGGTTTCATCATTGATTTCCCCATACCCCCAAGTTATGTGTTCAAGTCAGGTATTAATAAATCTGAAGCTAATACCAACACAGGATCAAGCAGGTACAGGTTTATCTATACAGACAGCAGGATATGTCCATCGGGACAACATGTCAGGATTGTCGGCATTAGAAACAGAATCAGGTAACATATCAAGTAGTGATATATCAGGTCATGTCAGGTAGTGTATGTTCCCCTCCGAACGGCGGCACGACGGCGGACGTCTCGCCTGAGGTTCGGGGCAGATGCTAATTGGTGCTATCCGTCTACCTCTCCGAAAATGCCAAGTTGATTTATGGCACCGTGTATCGAAGGTTTAAACGGATGCGTCCGATGTAGCAGAGTTCATCAGATTCCCCCTCGTTTGAGGGGTTTTTGATTGTGGGGACGCTCTTCCCTGCAGGCGCAAGCCCCTGCAGTTAATTACGCTACCGCATCACGGTAACCACTTTCTCCTTCTCCAGATGGTCACTTTGTGTCGTGTGTGTTTATTTTGTGTTTAGTTGCCCGTGGATTGTATACGGAGACTGAATTATGTCGTCGCCCGTAGGGCATGGACTAGTCTAAATCCGTGTTATCTTAGATTTGGGTTTAGGGGTTCGGGTTTAAGGATACGTTAGCCTCATTGGAGACTAAGATCGACTTAAACGTTTGTTAAGGACACGTTAGTCTAGTTTTTAGACTAAGATCGACTTAACGGGATCGTTTAGATCCAACGATAGAGCAAGTAAGGGAGCCCCGTTGTTTAGTTTAGTGACATTACGGTCAATAAGTAGTTTAAGGACATTGCGGTCCAATGTTAGTTTTAAGACGTTGCGGTCAAGGTTAAAGACATCGTAGTCTGTGGATTTAAGGACTCCACAGTCCGGCGTTAGTTTTAAGACATCACGGTCAAGGTTAAGGACGTCATAGTCCATGGGTTTAAGGGCTCCACAGTCCGTTGTTAGTTTTAAGACATCACGGTCAAGGTTAAGGACGTCATAGTCCATGGGTTTAAGGACCCCACAGTCCGTTGTTAGTTTTAAGATATCTCGGTCAAGGTTAAGGACATTATAGTCCGTTGTTAGTTTTAAGACATTCCGGTCAAGGTTAAGAACGTCATCGTCCGTTGTTAGTTTTAAGACATTCCGGTCAAGGTTAAGGACGTCATAGTCCATGAGTTTAAGGACCCCACAGTCCATATCAATGTGTGGTCATCGGGACCCGTCACCTCTTTGAAGACGTCGAGGAATTACAACGCCAAATATCAAAGGAGGGAAGATTAAACAGTCTTTGGCCCAGTTTGGGATCAAGACCAATTAATTATGTTATGAGCCCATTAGCCCAGTTAAGTTTGAATTGAGGACTTATGGCCATCTTAGGCTAAGTCCAATCATATTTGGAATATTGGCTTCCTGTTGGTCCATGAGAGGCTTTGCCTCTAGACACTTAACCAATTGGGATAAGGTTAGTGTTAAATACTAAAGACCAACAGTATTGAACACTGGGAACAAGTTAGTGTTTTAACACTAAAAGATAGTTGGTATTAAACACCAGCAACAGGGGGTTCAAATTAGGGTTAAACACTAAAACGAATCAGTGTTAAACACTAGCAACAGAGATCTCAAATTAGTGTCAAACACTAAGATAATCAGTGTTAAACATTGGTGACAGAGATTTTAATTTAGTGTTGAACACTAAGAAAGTTAATATTAAACTCTGTTAACAGAGATTTAGTTTAGTGTTAAACACTCAAAAATTCAGTGTTAAACACCGCAAGTAAAGCTCTTTAATTAATGTTGAACACTAAGGCAAAACAATGTTAAACACTGAATTCAGAGGTTCCAATTTAGTGTTAAACACTAAGGCAAGAGGGGTCACGTGGTAGCACATGAGGGCGCCCTCCCTTTATTTGTTCTGCTGAGAATATTGAATACTTTGGAGCATCACGTGCTGTCACGTGATGGGCGTTTAAGTGTTTGTGCGTTAAATCCTTTGCCAAGGGTCACGTAGGTCACGTGAGTCATTGCCTCAAAAGCCCTTTTCTATGGACCTTTCCGGGGGTCACGTGGTAGCACGTGACCCTGCCTCTTTGCAATTTGTGATTAAATTCTTCATTAAATCCCCATTTTCCTCTGAAGAATTATATTTTCAGATAGAGTTGAACTCTGATTTTCCTGTAGAAATTAAATTCCTCATATATGTGAAGAACTGAATTTTATCATAGGGTTAAACCCTAATAAAAGCTTTAGAGGAATTATATTCCCATTCTCTTTTAGAGAATTATTCTTAAATAGGGTTAAACCCTAATTTATATTCTGAGGAATGAGATTCTGTCATAGGGTGAAACCCTAATTTCTTCTTTCTTAAGGGAACTAAATTCCTGTTATTTAGAACTAAGTTCTTAACTAGGGTTAAACCCTGATTCTGTTCATTCTGAAGGAATTAAATTCCTATAACATAGGGTTAAACCCTAATTTTATCTCAAAGAAATTAAATTCCTATAATTCTGTGAGAATTAAATTCTCAAATTTCCATTCCCTCTCTATGGCTTTGGATCTACATGGCAGGATCTCAACCCAATGAGAATTAAATTCTCAATTCATAGGGAGATGTGCACTTTGCAGATCCTCTACTAAAGAGAGAACTATGTTCTTCTTTTAATATAAGAGTTAAACTCTTTTGAGAATTAAATTCTCTTTTAGAGGCCTTCCCTTTCTTACCTAAGATTTTCTTTTGCAGAAGATCCAAATTCTTCCAAAGTCTCCAGGCTCTATATTTCTTTTTTTTTTATCTCTCATCCTCTGTTTCTCCCCCTGTGTTTCTTTTGGCTCCTATTTATAGGAGAAGAAGCAGAATCAATTAGTTTTGATGAATCTTTCATTGAGGGATTTGATTTGTATTCATTCAGAGATTTGATTTGCATTCATCATTCATCTGGTCCTTTGGATTATTAGGTGAATTTTATTCACCATTGGATTTTAAATCCAGAGATTTCCCTTTATTATTTCGGTTAGATTTTAAGGGGAAATCTTTCCAAGTTCAAGATTTTTCCATAGATAGGTGATATTTAATCATCTTTAAATCTTTAATCCAATCGGTTTCAAATAATCATTCTCCTTTGGAAAGATTTGAATGCTGTTCAGAATTTAATTCTGTTAAATAGATAGGCTTTGAAAGCCGGTCACGTGTGGCCACGTGACCCCTGGTCACGTGTGGCCACGTGACCCCTTGGAACGAGATTTCCTCTGCTTTCTGCGCTTTGTCTTCTAGCCACTGTTCTGCCGTCACGTGTCAACACGTGACCCCTGGTCGCGTGTGAGCATGTGACCTTTTCTGAAGCCTTTTCCTTGATTTGATCAGGGAACTGATGTGCCTTTGCCACTGCTTCTAAGTGTCACGTGCCAACACGTGACTGCTGATCACGTGCTAGCACGTGATGCCTTCTTCGTAAGCTTTCCTGATTTTAAATCAGGAAACAAATGCCCCCACAGCGTTGTTCTCACGTGTCTGCACGTGAGTGCAACGCTGTCACCTTGGTGACCGTTGGATCCCCCTAGGGACTTGGGAAGATGAAGCGTTTTCCATCCCATCCTATAAATATAGGGGTCATTTCAGAGACGCCTCCACTTTGCTTGTCTTCCTCCTTGCAAACTTTTTTCTGAGAATTTAATTCTCTTCTTCCAGTGCTTAGTTCTCTGTCTTGAAACCATCTTCAGAGTTTAACTCTGTTCAAGTGACCCTTTTCCTCAGGTAACGTTCTTGGACAAACAGTGAACTTTCACGTTCCTCTGGATTTTAAATCCAAAACAAGGGTTTTTACCCCTTTCTGAGTATGAACCCATTTTTTCTTCAAGTTTTTCCATAAGAACAGAAAACCACCTAACCTTCAAACTGTAGATCTCTTAGGGCTTAGACGATGATATATGGAGTTTAACTCCGTTTACATAAAAAATGCTTTTGGGAATTTAATTCCTTTTTCTTAATAAGGAATTTAATTCCTATGAAGGTCTGAGTTCTTCCCATGGAGGCTTCTTAGGGTCTCTTTGCCCTAGGTTGTCATTCTGTAATTAATGGGACAGCAGCTTTGTAATGATGTCTTCTGTGGGAATTTAATTCCCATGATCTCGTTTGATCTGTTGTAGAGCCCAAGGCAAATTTGTCCTCTAGGGGGAAATGTGTAGGGTTACTTGAAACCCGCTCTTTTATTAAATGAGGATATTCCCTTTGTTTTATTATAACTGCTTGGCCTCATCATTAACAAGCCGTCATCCTGATTCTATGGGGCCCATATATTTTGTAGCCAATGGTCCTACCAAACAAGTCCTCTGTCACTTTCTTCAACTGTCTTCATATATCTATGCACATATGTGTATGTATATATATATGTATGTATGTATGTATATATATATATATATATATATATATATTTATGTATGTATGTATATATATATATATATGTATGTATGTATATATATGCACATATATATACATATTGCCGGCTCCACTCTTAACAGTTTTCCTTTATTTTGTTTCAGGTGCGATGGCTTCTGTTCCATGTTTTCCCTTCGCTCGCTCGGAGGCTGCTTTTCCTCAGTCACCATCTGATGAGGAAGCGATGGCGATGATCCGGGCTCATGACCCGAACTGCACCAACTTACTCCTATGGGGATCTTGGTACAGTCATATCATCTAGGATCGCTGGAGTTTCCTTTGCGCAGTACCGACAGAGCCCACTTTCCCATTTTTGCCGATGGATCCTCCGAGGACGGTTTTTGCTGTGGAGATGCCCAACTGGACTCCAACAGGGAGGTTCGAGCCTTCGACGACTGGTATCCCGAACCATCCGATCCCGACTATAGATATCTTAGGGCGGCGTATTTGCCAGGGTGAGGCCACCCGTGGAGGCAAATTTATAAGATAGGGCTCACTCCTCGACACCCTACGGGCTACCTTCTCTAGGCTCGCTACATCCTTTCTGCCCATCGTGCACGGCTGCAGAAGGTCGGGCTTTACCAGGCGATATATGCGTCGCTGTTTCACTACCAATCTCCGTATGTTTGGTGGGTTAAGGCGTTCTTGAACCAATGGAATCTTCCCACCAACACTTTCATTCTAGGAGATCGCGAGGTCTCGATCTCTCTGGCAGAATTCTATGACATCTCGGGATTGCCAATCAGGGGTAGTCTGTATGAAGAGTTGCTGCGCTCTAACGAGTACATCTTTGAGCCCGAGTCCGCTCCGGTCGACATCCTGTCTGCTGAGAATGTCGTCCGCCACAAACGTCCCAGTTTGATCAAGGCGCTAGGTATCTTCGACCGATTGTTCACCGAATCCGAAGAGCAGGGAGTTACTTTCAAGAGCTTCATTGCTTGTTTCCTTCGCGAGGATGTCTTGTCGAAGACCGCTCCGAAGTTTGCCGACATTAGAGACCCCTTTGGGTTTGGTCCGAAGAAGCTGCCGACCACTGAATCGGATCTACCATAGTACTACATCCCTATTATGTCGCCGACGTCTTTTGAATCCATCGCTGCTCCCGGCATGGACGAGGAGACGTTCTTCATGGGGTTTGTTAGTGTCTGGCTCAGTTGGTTTGTCATCCGCATGCATCGTCGTTTTATGAGAGCTTCGGTTATCTACCCGGCTTATTGTATCGCTGAGGGGACACGGTTGGCCATCGGCATCCCGGCCTTGGCGCACCGTTATCATGGGTTGGGTACCGCAGCTAATATCTCTACTCCCGGTGTGGATGTAGTAAACTTTTCGCTTCATTATTTCACGTCCTGGGTCGAAATGCATATGCTGGGGGTTTTCGCTATGCATCAGAGGCCCGCGTTCTACGACGCCTACCCCTTCCCGCGACTTATGCGATTGGTGGATACTTCTGCCGCCGACCCGACTCAATTCGGCGCTATTCGGGTGCTGATTTCTGCTCACGCCGCCGCTGGCGGGCTGGTTTTTAACGATCGGGTCCTGTCTTCTCCTTCAGGTCCAGTTCAGTAACTATGGGACCGGTCAAAAGACAATGCACCCTCTCTGAGGCCTCGGGAGGCCGTGCACTTGTATACCATTAGACCAGGCTATTTGGTATTCCACCAGGACAGCACGACTCTTTTCATGCGGTACAATCCGCATCGCTTCACTCGACAGCTTGGATACGACCAGGGCGTTCCTTTTGAGGCTTTCATAGTTGCGCCGGTCCCTTCACTTGATGCCGTTCGCAATGCCGCACATCATTTCGTGAGGTTGAACACCGGCTCCCACTTTATGATCCCTGAAGCTGAGCATACGCCCCGGTGCGTGGGGGCGTTTACGGGATGGTATCTCCATCGGGTGAACCCGATTATTCTTGAAGAAAGAAGGGTGCTTCTTGGTCATGATGCCCCTCCTCAGGTTCCAGGAGCTAAGCTGCGACCGAGGGCTCCGGTCCGCTTCCCTCTGAGGGAGATTGGCACCGCGCTCATTCCGGGGGAGTCAGGGGTGGACCTTACTCCAACAGCTGGTATGCCTCTAGGTACCCGATCATAGGGCAGACGGGCCCCAGTAGCAGCACCACTGCCTGCGGCAGCATTGCCTCCCGTGGCATCGACAATGGCGGTGTCATCCTCAGTTGTGGCACCAAGCGAGGGTAATAGGGACGATGGTGTTGAAGGCGACGTGGGTCGCCGCCGCACCAAAGCTCCGCGAGAAAAGAAGCGGTCGTCTTCGGCGGCCAGTTCTGGATCTAAGAGGTGGAAGAGGGTGGCCACGAACCTACTTGATTCTTTAACGGAGTCGGAGCCCATACTTCCAGATGAGTCGCTGGCCGCGCAAGAGTCAGACGCTGAACTTCTTTTCCCGAGTTCGGCCGATGAGGAAGCTGCACAGTTGGCCGAGGCCATACGTCGCTCCAAAGACGTGTCTCATAATGCCAGGGTTCCGAAGAAACCTTATCCCGCTGTAATCTTTTACGAAGACCCCTCATGGATTCGGCGGCGGTTCATTGGCCCTTTGGAGGAATGGGGAGAAAGGGCCCTGAAACAGGCCGCTTCGGAGGATGCTGCGGACGCGCTTTCCCTGTGGACCGGTGGCCATGAGTCTACCCTCGAACCTCGGCGAGCATGCCTCCTTGAGAAGGAGCATCAGCTTGAAGAAGCCATACTGAAGGCTTCCCTGCGCATTGGTATGTTCTTATATTTCTTTGCAGTTCTTCAGATTGCTTATGCTTGTATATATGTATCCTTATTTTGTAGGACTTGTGCAGAGTCTTCAGCGATGGGAGAGATCCCCACTGGCTTGCTGCAGCTAGAGCCCGTTGACATTCCTTATGCGGCTTTACCCGATGCGGATGGGGCCGACAATCCTATTCCTCTCGCCATAGAACCTCCGGTGGCGGCTCTTGATTCCAGGGTACTTGCTCCTTTGGGAGAGGTTCCCTCGGTGATCGCCGTCCCAACGACTCTACCCGAAGGCGACCCAGAGGTTGAGATGGGGGTAGTCGGGGCTACCCTCCCTTTGTTAGAGCCTGAGGTCACGACAAAGGCCGTTGAAGCTGCTATCCCCCCGGCTCAGAATGGGAGGAGTGTCGAAGGTAACCTTCCACGTTTTGAGCTAGTAATCTTTCTGTTACCTGAACTCTTTTGTCTTTTCAGAATTGCGTGGACTGGCGACCTCCATTGTCGATCTGTCTCATCAGCAATCCTTCCAGCGTCTTTTGGAACTGGCCGCACCGCAGGCAGTATCTCCTAAACGCATCGTCCTCTCGTCTGGACAAGGTGAGTGTTGTTCATCACTTCCCATAGCATCGTTGTTATTTTGCGCATTGACATTGATGTTCTCTACAGTTTTGGAGGCCGATGATGAGGTTGAGGTTCTCGAAGGGCCAGGGAAACCCTCAGCTCCTACTTGCATGACCGTAGGTAAGTGGCATTCCGGCATAGCCTCACTTGTTCCTTTGCTTAAGAGTCTTACTAATATCTTTCAACTCTGAACAGCCTTGCCAGCTCTAATAGCGTTGGAGTCACGTGTCGTCATGCCGCCTGGCCCTTATGCTTTGCGAGCTTCAGAACGCTTGGCCCAATTGAGCCTTGTCTCCTTGTCGTCTTTGATCGAGGAGCTTCGTGCTGGCAGCGCAACCACAGCTGAAGCATTTGCTGCCGAGGCTAACGGTTATCTTCCTTTTCTTGCCTCCTACCATAACGAAGAGGTGGTGCGAGTCTGAGTGGAGTTCTGTCGACAGGTGGAGGCTTGCTTGCACGCACTTGACCGTTCCCGTCTTTCCTCGGAGGTCATGGCTGCAAAAGCGGACTTGCGGGGGCTGATAGCGCGGTGCGCGGCAAACATGACATCATGCGAGAAGAGGCTCGGCCGTAAATTCTCGGAGAGGGAGCTGGCTTCTAAAGCGCTGAGCGAGCTTCAAGCGAGTCTTACTGCCAAGGCCAACAAAGCGTATGAACTCTGGAGGGTGCTTCAAGAGTCTATCAGGGAGGTGGTGACTCTTGATAAAGCTACCACGTTCACTTGTGAGAGGGTCGAGGCTCATAAGGCCACCGAGAAAGAGCTTGAAGGCCGGCTCGCCTCGTATCAGTCTCAGGCGAAGGCCCGTCTTCTGGCGATCCTAAATCATAAGGCCGTGGCCCAACAAAAGCAGGATGAGCTGACTAAGCTGCTAAATCGTCCACCAGCTTGAAACATTTGTATCTTTTCCTTTCTTTTTTGTACATACTCATGGATGAAAGTATTTTCTTTTTGTTTCTTTCATGAATTATACTTTGTATCCATTTTGATTTATGAATAAAAGATACATTTTTCTTCTCAATGGCGTGTCTCTTTTTGTTGAATGCGTTTTGCGGACAATTTATCTTGATCTCCTCGTAGGTCAGCGATGGCTTAGGATTCAGGGTTAAGGTCTGCTTCCTAAGACTTTTGCGCTTTATGAGCATTGAGGGTCTCATAAAGAGTTTTTCTCCCTACAGGTCGAGAGGATCCTGTAGGTGTAAGTCCTTCTTAAGAATCGTGAGGATTCTTAAGCGGGTTTTCCCTTGAAAGTCGTAAGGATCTCACAAGAGAGTTTTCTTCCTTACAGGTCATGAAGACCTGCAAGTGCTGGATGTGGTCGCCCTTATCCATGTTACGCGGGGTCAGAGGTTGGTCTGGGATTGTTTCCAGGGTGTCGTAGTTTAAAGACATCGCGGTCAAGGTTAAGGACTTCATAGTCCATGGATTTAGGGACTCCATAGTCCGATGTTAGTTTTAAGAGATCACGGTCAAGGTTAAGGACGTCATAGTCCGTGGATTTAAGGACTCCACAGTCCGATATTAGTTTTAAGACATCACGGTCAAGGTTAAGGACGTCATAGTCCGTGGATTTAAGGACTCCACAGTCCGATGTTAGTTTTAAGACATCACGGTCAAGGTTAAGGACCTCATAGTCCGTGAATTTAAGGACTCCACAGTCCGATGTTAGTTTTAAGACATCAAGGTCAAGGTTAAGGACCTCATAGTCTATGGATTTAAGGACTCCACCGTCCGACGTGAGTTTTAAGACGTTACGGTCAAGGTTAAGGACCTCATAGTCCGTGGATTTAAGGACTCCACAGTCCGATGTTTGGTTGCAGGGACCCGTCACCTCTTTGAAGACGTTGAGGAATTACAACGCCAGGTATCAAAGGAGCGAAAAGATGTACCCTTAAACCAAGGTAGAATCAGTACAGAATCAGGGTGGTTGATTGTTAGTTTTAAGACATTACGGTCAAGGTTAAGGACATCATAGTCCGTGGATTTTAAGGACTCCACATTCCGGTGTTTGCTATGGATGCTTCACACGGGTTCACTGCCGTGCTTAGCGAGGACCAGGCTCCGCTCTGGGCGTTTTCCACGGGGTCAAAGAGTGATGTTATCCGCGTTCCACGTAACCAGGAATTTTGCACTAGATGCTTCACACGGGTTCACTGCCGTGTTCGGCGAGGACTAGGCTCCGCTATGGATACTTCACATGGGTTAACTGCTGTGCTCTGCGAGGACTAGGATCCGCTCTGGACGTTTTCCACGGGGTCAAAGAGTGACGTTATCCGCGTTCCACGTAACCAGGAATTTTGCACTAGATGCTTCACACGGGTTCACTGCCGTGTTCGGCGAGGACTAGGCTTCGCTCTGGATGCTTCACACGGGTTCACTGCCGTGCTCTGCGAGGACCAGGATCCGCTCTGGACATTTTCCACGGGGTCAAAGAGTGACGTTATCCGCGTTCCACGTAACCAGGAATTTTGCACTAAATGCTTCACACGAGTTCACTGCCGTGTTCGGCGAGGACTAAGCTCCGCTCTGGATGCTTCACACGGGTTCACTGCCGTGCTCTGCGAGGACCAGGATCCGCTCTGGACGTTTTCCACGGGGTTAAAGAGTGACGTTATCCGCGTTCCACATAACCAGGAATTTTGCTGATTGTATCCACATCTCACGGAACGGGGGTTAGACTATTGGTGATATGCGTATCGTCGAGTCATGGAACTGGGGGGGTTGCCACTGTTCCTCTTTGCTTGAAGTTGTGTCCGTTATTACGAGACGAGTGTTGAGATGATTTCCAGGTCACTTGCGGCCCGTCGAGATTTGGCTTCTTTCTTTGATGAAACCTGGGGGGGAGTATGATCACTTCTTTGTTTACGCCCTTGGATTGTATACAGGGTGTGATGTAACATCACCTGTAGGGCATAAATTAAAACTTCTCTTTTTTATTTTATTTCTTTTTCCGCGATGCTCTATCATTTCAGCTTTTATATCGCGAAGGTCGCGATTGCCCTATCATTTCGGCTATTTTTCTCGGTGCCCAATCATTTCGGCTATTTATTTCATTTTTACTCGCTATTTTTTATTGCGAGTTGCCCCATCATTTCGGCTATTTTTCATGCATACATTTTTACTTGCCGTTTTTATTGCAAGTCGCCCCATCATTTCGGCTATTTCGTATGCATGTGTGGCTTGCTGACTTTTCGCCGTAAATCTGAAAGTAGACACCGATTTCGGCATCAGCACCGCTACAACTGGGATATTTCCAGGAGCGAATCATCATTTGCCTCTGTCGATGTTGAACAAAGGTAACTTAGCAAACAGGGTTAGGGTCCTGTCAACTAAGTTTTTTGACTTCATGAGCCGTAAGAGTCTCACAAAGGTATTTCTCCCTACAAGTCGTGAGGATCTTGTAGGTGTATTTTCTTCCTAGGAATTGTGAGGATTCCTAAGTGTATGTTTCTCTGTAAGTCGTAAGGATCTTACAAGAGGGCTTTCTCCTTATAAGTCGAGAGGACTTATAAGGGTTGCTCATCATATGGACGTATCCCTAGTCACGGGTGGGACTTTGCTGGGGAAATGCTCATTCGCGCCCGTGAATTGTATACAAGGGTCAGTATGAGCCGCTTGTAGGGCATTATCGAAGGGTATGGGGGATTTCTCTTAAGCACAGGTTTAGGTCTCTGTGACTTAAGACTTTCAAATCTTATGAGCCATGAGGGTCCCTTAAGAGAGTTCTCCTTACGAGTCGTGAGGATCTCGCAAGCGTATTTTCTCCTTAGGAATTGTGAGAACTCCTAATCGTGTTGCTCCTTTGTGAGTCTTAAGGATCTCACGCGGGTGGTTTCTCCTTACAGGGTCGTGAGGACCCCGCAAGTGTCCTTTAATGAGCTTGCGCCCTTTCGGGTTTTCACAAACACTCGCCGGTAGCCCTGCTGTTTTTACTCACGGAGCCATTTCGGGTTTTCATCCGTGCCCTCTTTGCTTATGGACATACCGTTTTTTTATTCTTTTTATTTTATTATTAGTTTTTTTACGAGGTCGCGCCCTTTCGGGTTTTCACGAATACTCGCCGGTAGCCCTGCTGTTTTTACTCACGGAGCCCTTTCGGGTTTTCATCCGTGCCCTTCTTTCTTATGGACATACCGTTTTTTTGTTTTTTTTTATTATTATTTATTTTATTTTTTTTATCTCATCAGCCTAAGGATGCTGCGGTAGTAGTTTTAAGGACGTTTCGGTCCGTCGTTAGTTTAAGGACGTTTCGGTACGTCGTTAGTTTAAGGACATTTCGGTCCGTCGTGGAGAGGGCCAACTACCACTTATAGAGTTTGAGCTTAGGAAGATAGCGAGGGGACATAATCGTCGTCATCTATCATTAACCTAGGCTGTGGCTCATTAAGTGTAGTATTTCTTTAGGAAGCGGCCGTTTATCGGCCTGAAAGGCCTTTCACCGTGCATATCCATGAGTAGATAGGCTCCACCCTGATAGACCTTGTCTATGATGTACGGGCCTTCATAGTTCGGCTCGAATTTTCCCCTCTTGGCGCGATTGGGGATCATAGGCCTCTTGACCACTAGCACGAGTTCGCCTTGGCGGAATGTCCTCGGTCGGGTCAATCTTTCATATGAGCGCGTCATCTTTGCTTTATAAGCCTCCAAGTTTTGTTGTGCTATGAGCCGTGTTTCATCAAGGGCATCAAGCTCCTCAAGCCGAAGGTGAGCATTTTCTTCGCTTGTCAACTCGTGGTGGACTGCCACTCGTAGAGAAGGTAGCTCTATCTCGAGGGGGAGTACCTCTTCCGTACTGAATACCAATGCGTATAGCGTCGTGCTCGTGGCCATCTTGAACGTAGTTCGATATGCCCAAAGAGCCTCCTGCAGTCTCTCGTGCCAGTCCCTCTTATTTCGGGACACCGTCTTTTTTATGATCTTTGTCAAGGTCTTATTGAAGGCCTCGGACAGACCGTTAGCTCATGGATTATAAACTGAGAAGTATCTCCAGTCTATATTATGCTGTTGCGCGAAGTGGCTAATCTTATGGCTTCTGTAGGCTGGCCCGTTATCGGAGATAATCCGCCCTGGAGTTCCAAACCGGTAAATGACGTGTGTTTTGAAAAAGTGGAGGATATTCTCCGTCCTTAATTCCCTCAGCGGTACTGCTTCCGCCCATTAGGAGAAGTAATCAGTCGTCGCCAGGATGAAACGGTGTCCCCTGGACGATGTCGGTTCGATGGGGCCGACTATGTCAGTTCCCCACATTTCGAATGGCCAGCTAGCCACCGTCGGATGTAGTGGATTCAGATGCTGGTGGATGAAATCCCCATGGATTTGGCATGAGTGGCATTGCTTCGCATACTCGAGGTAGTCCTGGATTATCGTGGGCCAGTAGTAACCCATCCGTTTAATTTTTAACTTCATCTTCGGGCCTGCTTGATGAGAACCATAGATTCCGTCATGAACTTCCTGAATGACCCTTTCTGCTTCGTCAGGTCCTAAGCATCTCAACTACAGAGAGTCAAATGACCTCTTGTATAGAGTATCATTGATGAAAGCGAAAGATAGAGCTCGTTTCATGAGCTGATGTCTTGAGGACGCTTCTTCGGGCATTCGGTGGGACTTAAAATAGTCTATGAAGACTTCCCTCCAGTCCTCAGCCTTCTCACGGTCTTTTATTTATAGAGTTGTCTGCTCAATCGTTCCCTTTTCTTCGGATGATTCCGGAGATATTTCTGCTGGGGAAAGCACCCGACGGCTTTGCACCACGATTTTAATGTCATCAAGGTTCTCGTCGGCCAGTTCTTTAGCGAGCTTAGCTAACGCGTCTGCTTTGCTATTTTCCGCGCGTGGTATACTTTCCAAAGTATAGGAGGGAATTTGGGTCAACAGTTGTTGCACCTTTACACCGTACTTCACCAACTCCGGTTTGCATGTTTGGTAGTCGCCGTTTACTTGACTAACGACCAGTTGAGAATCCCCGTATATGAGGAGGTTTTCAATTCCCATGTCAATGGCGATCTCGAGGCCTGCTATCAAAGCTTCGTATTCGGCTTCATTATTCGTCCTCGGCTCTGTTAAGGAGAAAGAGAAGCGCATTATTCCTCCTTGTGGGGTCACGAAGATGAGGCCTACCCCCGACTTAATTATAGGGGTACTTTGTCTGCGCTTCTTCATGGAAGATGCT
Source organism: Agapanthus africanus (assembly GCA_030015575.1). Taxonomy (NCBI): domain Eukaryota; kingdom Viridiplantae; phylum Streptophyta; class Magnoliopsida; order Asparagales; family Amaryllidaceae; genus Agapanthus; species Agapanthus africanus. Next base: position 60,467,534 of record CM057338.1, read on the forward strand.
CCATCGAAATAAAGCTCCCATCGGGTATCACCTCGGTCGATCGCTTCAAACGCATGTTCGTCTGGCAGATCGCAATGCAGAGGAGAATCAGCAGGTATCGGATGCTCAGCGAGGAAGTCGACGATGGCCTGGCCTTTCACTGCCTTGAGAGGTCAATATGTTATCGAGAACTCCATCAAGAGCAGAGCCCATTTAGCGAGTCGACCTGTCAATATAGCCTTCGACATCAAATATTTAAGGGGGTCCACCTTCGAGATGAGACGGACTTCGTGCGCCAATGCATAATGCCTGAGCTTTGTTATCGCAAAGATCAACGTCAGGCAGTGTTTTTCAATGGGAGAATAGTTGCTTTCTGCCCCCAGAAGAACTCGACTTAAGTAGTAGAGTGCTCTTTCTTTCCCCTGGTCATTCTCTTGCCCCCATAATGCGCCTAAAGAACCTTCTAGGGCGGTTGTATAAAGAATGAGAGGCTTTCCCTTGACTGGAACAGCTAACACCGGCGGGTTCTGCAGGTACTGCTTGATCTCATCTAGCACGCTCTGGCATTTTTGGTCCCAGACGAACGGGGTTCCCTTCTTCATCAGGCAGCTGTAAGGACGACACTTACCTGACAGGTTGGCGATAAACCGCCGGATGTATGCAAGCTTTCCCTGGAGAGACCGCAGCTGTTTGAGAGTCCTTGGGGGTGGCATTTCGATGATCGCCTTGATCTTAGATGGATCTATTTTTATACCTCGGTGTTGGATGATGAATCCCAGGAATTTACCCAAGGAGACTCCGAACGCGCATTTGAGGGGATTCATCTTCAAATTATATGGCCGAAGGCGTTGAAATACGGTCTTCAGATGCTCTAAATGCTCTTCGTATGACCTGCTCTTCACCACGAGGTCATCGATATAGCACTCGACGATTTCATGTATAAGATCATCGAAGATCTTTGTCATGGTCCTTTGATAGGTAGCACCGGCGTTCTTTAGACCGAAGGGCATAACTTTGTAGCAGAATATACCCAAAGGAGTCCGAAAAGCGGTGTGCTTCTGGTTTTCGGGATGCATTTTTATCTGATTGTACCCTGATGAACCGTCCATAAAGGAGAAGACCTCATGAGTGGACGTATTGTCTATCATCAGCTCGGTGACCGGTACCGGGAAATCGTCCTTCGGGCAGGCTTTATTGAGATCTCGGAAGTCCACGCATATGCACAATGTCCCATTCTTCTTCATTACCGGGACGATGTTGGCGACCCAATCAGGATACTGTACCTCCTGGATAAACCCGGAATCGATTAGTTTCTTGACTTCGGCGTTAATGCTCATTTCAAGCTCAAGCCGCATCCATCTCGGCGCCTGTTTGACTGGCTTGATATCCGGGGATATTGCTAATTTATGTACCGCAATCTCTGGATCTAATCCTGGCATCTCGGAATAGTTCCACGCGAAGCAATCTCTATACTGTAGAAGCACGTCTCTTAACACCGCCACCCTTTCCTCAGATAGTAGCTCGCTAACGAATGTTGGTCGCGGATTGTCTTCCGATCCCAACTCAATCTTTTTGAGGTTATTTGCAGTCGTATGTATGCCATCTTCCAGTTCTTTCGGAGCTGGTGGAAATTCTGAGATCGCCTCATCATTGCTGTTCTTAAAGCGCCAGGGAAGGTCATCCATGTTCTCGGGCTCTTCTTTTAATATTGTAATCATGTGACAAGTGCGAATCCGCTTCCAAGACCGATGTGGATCTGACTCTGCTCTTGCAGCTTTGGGTTCGTGCTTTTGTGGCGGCGTTACCCTCCAGCTGCTGGATAAAGCAAATCTGCCTTGCTGGTACTAGTCTTCGACCCAGTTCTTGAACGTGAAGCAGTCTTCGATAGGGTGTCCTATGGCTCGGTGATAAGAGCAATAGCCCGGATGGGAAACTTTGTTAGCTTGCTCAGGGTGCTTAGACTCCGGAAGTGCGATCATTTGATATTTTATAGCGAGCTCGAGTAGCTTCTTCGTCTTGTCTCGAGGGAAGGAATACGCTCGACTCATCTTCTTCATGAGGGACAAATCCGGACCGCGCAATGCCCGATCACAGGACTCTCTAATCTTGCGTCGCTGTTGTCGACTTCTTTTTCCGCCTCTTGACTTACTTCTGCCTCTGCGTTAGGCCTTTTGTACAACGGGTTGACAGGCAGGAGTACCTTTGTCTTTTGCAGAGTGTTGAAACAGATGTTGTGTCCTGGACTTCTCGTAGATGGCCATCTCGCGGTTGTGATTTTCCCGAGCCGTTTGACCAGCTTTCCTGAAAAGCATGCCCGTTCGTTCTTCAAATGACGGACTCGGCATTTCGGTTGTAGGATCCAGTTTTGACGAGGAGTTGGCATTGCTGGACAAGGCGTTTTCCTCCTCATCGAAGTTATATACGGCGTAGCTACCGTGGATTCGCTCCCGTTTACCGGATCTCACGTATCCAAGGCCGAGCATTTCCATTCTCCCGTTGGGCAATTTGCGCTAAGTTCCAGGGACATCCCAAATCCTGTTGTAGAATCGAGCTTGTCGAACAGTCTGTTTTAAGGGTACCCCTTGGTGCTTCAATAGCCTCTTTAGTCCATTTTTGTAGTATCTGGGCAAACGGATGGGTTGGAGCCTGTCAAGTGTAACATCCGCGCCATGCCATATCTCTTTCTCCACTCTCGTTTCTGTGGATTGGTAGAATAGGATCACCTTTTCACCCTTTCGCCTGGGAGGGACGTAAAACGTCTGCAGGTCCTGCACATTGTGAGCTTGAAGTGCGTCGAGATCCTTGTAGTGTTTCCGCGGCACCATGGTGACCTGTAAACTCTGATCATCGCCAGGGGATACTTGTATTGACGGCCGATTGGAGAACACGGCATTAACTTCATCTTCCGAGTCACTTCCAAAGACTAACATGGGGGCGGACGGTCCCGGGTTGTTGCGTCGGGACGGACCCGCGTAAACTATCTCTTCTCCTTCTTCGGTATCGCTCCCGAAAACAGGGATGGTGGCGGCGGCTTTGTTCTCCGGCTTGCGACACCTTTCTGTATCCTCGAAATCTGGCAAAAAGTACTTCACATCTTCGTACTTGCGGACTTCGTTCACGGAAAATGGGTTCAGCTCACCTGTTACGGTATATTCGAAGCCATCCTCAAAGTATTTCATACACTGATGCTGTGTAGAAGGGATGATGTTGTACTCATGTAACCAAGGACGACCGAGCAAGGCGTTGTAGCAGGTCTTGGCGTCAATGACGTGAAATTTGATGTCCGTGATGAGTAGTCCAAAGCGTAATGTTAGTATTACGGATCCGAGAGTCCGTGACGATTGGGAGTCAAAACCGGAGATGGTAATTTTGTCACGAGCGAGGTGCTGCACGCTCATGCAAATTTCCTTCAACACCCGAACATTAAGGAGATTGACGGAGGATCCATTATCAACCAGGATTTTGCCTATCTTGATATCGTGGCAGTATCCGAAGACGTATAGGGGACGGTTATGGTCGCACGTCCCGAGGAGAAGGTCTTCGTCACCGAAAGTGATGTCAGTCGTGTGCACTTCTTCCAGTTCATCCTTCATCCTTTCCGCGGCTAGGAAGGCTTGGAATTGCTCGGGTTCTTGTAACGCCTTGATTAATGAATCTCGCGCTTCTTTTGATAATAGGAGGGCGTCGAGAATGCTGAGCTGAGAAGGTAGCTTTCTTAGGTGCGCTAGGATGTTGTAGTCCACTTTACCCTTCCTGGGAGGATCTTTGGCAGCCAATTCTTTCATGACTTGGTCATCTAAGGTGATATCCTCAGTGACCTTTTCCTTTCCCTTATCTTTTCTATTTGCGGGCCCGAGATTCTTTTCCGGGAGCGTGCGATTGCGCAGCTGAATGTTTTCGCAGGCCTCCGGTTCTTCTTTCCCTAAAACGGATTCTTTAAAGAGAGAGCCCAAAGCTATTTCTTCATCAGAGTCGCTTCCAAAGGTTAGAACTTGCGATCCTCCGGCGTCGACCATGTAACAACTGTCGGCAGTTCTTTTGTGTCCTTCGGCCGTACCTTTTTTCTCCCGACGAGTCTTGCGCTTCATGCGCTTAAAATGTTGCCGGTGAGCAACATATCCCTGCCACCATATCCTAAAGGCGTCGCACTCTTCCGTAGGGTGTGAAATTTTCCGATGATATGAGCAATAATTAGGGTGTCTTTCCGCCCCATCGAACGCGTTCTCTTCCGAGGGTGGTAACTTCATCCCTACTGACATGGCTTTGGCGAATCTCTTCCTCGTCTTGTACCTGTTTTTATTCGCATCAGATGTCCTTTGATCCGGCGGGAGTGCTTCGACTCTCTCGTTTAGTCGTCTGCGCTTGGCTCCTTCCGATGCAGCTATCTCATGCTCCTGATCGGCTTTACTCTTCAAACGAATCTCGTCTAGAAAGGCGTTGATCATTTCATCTGTTGGCCATACAAGTTCTGGCTCAGGCTGTGCCCCCAGTTTCTCAGTGCCAGGAGTTCTTTCATCGTCCGTAAACGAATGGGAGATCATATGACAGCTTACCACATATCCCTCGGATTCATCTGACGAGCTTTCTCCATCATCTTCCTCCTGAAAGACGTGGTTGAAGAACTCTTGCAGTGTGACGGGAATCCGCGCCTTTTGATTGTACTCCTCCAGCACATCAATCTGTTTTTGTAAATCCGTGCGCTCGTCTCTAGGCTTCACGGGCTTTTTGGATTTCTTCTTCTTTTTCTTCGAAGATTTTGACGGTTGGGTTGGGCCATCACCACGAGTCTTCGTAGTTGGGCGCGGCTTCAACATCCCTTCGATGATTTGAGGTTCAAGAGGGTCCTTCCATTCGACCACCGGGCACGCATGAAGGTCCCTCAGCATTCTTTTGGTTTTAGTTGAAAGCACGACCTCCCATGGAGCTTCTTCAATAAAGGAACAGGTTGCCCCTGGTGTATCTGCTTTCTTAGGAGTATGCGGCTGTGACGGGTTCACCTTCCACTTTTCGGATAGTGAAAACTTCCCCTGGAGGTATTGATCTTCAATCCATCCTTTAAAAACGAAACAATCCTCAATCGGATGGCTTACCGTTTGATTGTAGGGGCAATAGTTGGGGTTGTTCACCTCAATGGGTTGTGGCGGTCATCTTGGATTTGGCAGGTTTATAAGTCTGTTGCGTACTGCCAACTCGAATAACCGTTTCGTCTTATCCCGCGAGAACAAGTAGGGGCGCTTCATCTTCTCGTTGTAATACCGCCGCCTTTCTTCCAGCTGATCCGCCAGCTTTGGGGCACTGGGTTGTTGCTGTGCGTTCGCAACGAAGGTTGCCTTCCCTTTTACCCTTGTCATTCCGAGGTTCTGGCTTCGGGGGAGGCGGCCTGTGACCCATCTGGTCCATCTGGGCCAACTTGTCGATTAGAGCCTGGAATGTGGTTGGCTTAAAGAACATCATAAACTGGGAGATAGTGGCATGAGGGTCTAGGGTACCCACGAACATGCCCACCGCGGGCGCTTCCTCAATGCGTTGCTCGCATTTCGACCATAAATTTCGCCAGCGTATAGCATACTGGACCCACGTTTCGTCTGGTTTCACCCTGGCATTAATCAATGCCGTTATTGGAGTGCGTTCGCTGGCGCTTGCGAATCGCTGAGTGAATAGCAACTCCATTTCAGCGAACGTCTTGATAGAATTGTTCGGGAGTTCCGAATACCATTCGAACACTGTTTCTGATAGGCTGCCCACGAATTGGCGAAGCAACAGTTTATCATCACTGCCGGTGTTACCGCAAAGGGCCCTGAACTGGGCAACATGTTGGTGGGGATTGCCGGTCCCTTTATACACGTGGAATTTTGGTATTGTATAACCCGGCGGATATTTGATTTGGTCGTACCAGCTCGGATATGGTCGCCCCGTTTTTATGACTTGACCAGCTGCCTCAATTGCATGATGAACCCGGATTTGTTGGGCTATATAGTCGTCCAAGTCAGCCTTGGAGATTGTCTCCTCCTTGGCCGTTGAAGGAGCCGGTAGCGGGTTTGACGTTTCTCCCTTGTCGTCTTCAAGGACGATCGGAGGATCCTCAGCAGGTGGGTCTTGTTGAATCATCATTCCCACCATGTCCTGGAATAAGTGGGCTATTTGCTTTATATTGGCCACTTGTTCTGCAGCCTCTCTATCTTTCTTTTCCAGTATCCTCCGGAGGAACTCGGCGTCGGTTTCCTGTTCTTGTTGCTGATCCGAGGACGCCTCGGGGCTTTCTTTCGGTCTAGTAAGCGCGGCCATTGCGATCATCATTTCCTGGAGCTTTTGCTGTTGCTCTTGAGCTTTGGTCACCGACCGTGTAAGCGGTCTATGACCTGTAGACGCACGGCTGTCTTCCTTCCTCGATGCCATGTATAGAGTATGGTCCATCCTACCTCCAGCCTTAGGGCGTCTGGGCTCAGCGCTTTTAGCTTTCGTTGCAGGCCCGGAGGTCTTCTCAGGCTTCCTCTTTTTATGAGCAGTGGACGTTGAGGGGGCCGTTGAGGTGGGCACCCGGACTGCTTTTCGTGGCTTAGCCTAGTGACTGATTTCCTGTTGGATTTTCAGCTTCTTGTGCTGGCGGGAGAAATTTGGATCGATCGCCGGGTCTCGGGTCTGCCGCCAGACTTTATAAATTCGAGAGGACAGCCGTTGAGGAGATTGGGGCTGTTCTGGCTTTACTTCTATAGCCCTTTTTCAGCGGATGGGGAGACTTCTTTAGCACAGCGGTAGGAGAATTCCTACGCACCTTATTTAGCATTTCGAAGCTGTTCCTAGTTGTAACAGCAGCATTAACTTCTGTCGTCAGGGCTGGAGGAGTTAGCCCAGAAGGGGAGTTTCCCCCGGCCTTCCTCACTCGGCGCCAGTAACGACGTCGAGTGTGTCGTGCTGATGGCATCGGCTCGGTGATGGCGATAGCCTCATCCTGCCCCCTGTGTAGGTGGGAGGTCGCTGCTGGTGCCATCCTGTTAAAGACTGATGTCCTTCGGGTAGCAGGAGCGGGAGCTGGAACAGTCAACCTTGTAAAGACTGACTTTTTGGAAGGAGAAGCCGCCTTGACGACTTCAAGAGCGGGACTGGTTATTTTCTTAGGAGCATCCTTCTTTGAGATTGTATGCCCCATCGTGGTTTCACAGGAGCTCTGGCCTAGTCTGGAGAAGACCGACTTCTTGGGAGCCTCTACTGTCAACACCGGGGTGGTGAAGCTTGTCAGCGGGAGCATGGTCCCAAAAAACAACCCTGTGGTGGCTCGAGTGACCTGTTCCATGGGCATTGTGAATAGCGAAGCAGCTTGGGGTCCGTAGGCTATACCTCCTGGCGAGGCAGAGTATTGGTTGCAATTGCAGTTGGACCATGTCGCGCAAGCGGAAGCCATTGATTCTTTGCTTTCTGCAATAAGCAAGACACCGAATCTTAGTACCTTGAAACCCAAGGGAAACCATTAGCGAACCGTGTTTGGTTCGCGAACACGACACACGAAGTGTGGACTGGAAAGAGGAAAAGGTCCCACCGGGCGTGCCAGAATCTGTTCCCCTCCGAACGGCGGCGCGACGGTGGACGTCTCGCCTGAGGTTCGGGGCAGATGCTAATTGGTGCTATCCGTCTATCTCTCCGAAAATGCCAAGTTGATTTATGGCACCGTGTATCGAATGTTTAAACGGCGTCCGATATAGCAGACTTCATCAGATTCCCCCTCGTTTAAGGGGTTTTTAATTGTAGGGACGCTCTTCCCTGCAGGCGCAAGCCCCTGCAGTTAATTACGCAACCGCATCGCGGTAACCACTTTCTCCTTCTTCAGATGGTCACTTTGTGTCGTGTGTGTTTATTTTGTGTTTAGTTGCCCGTGGATTGTATACGGAGACTGAATTATGTCGTCGCCCGTAGGGCGTGGACTAGTCCAAATCCGTGTTATCTTAGATTTGGGTTTGGGGGTTCGAGTTTAAGGATACGTTAGCCTCATTGGAGACTAAGATCGACACAAACGTTTGTTAAGGACATGTTAGTCTAGTTTTTAGACTAAGATCGACTTAAAGGGATCGTTTAGATCCAACAATAGAGCAAGTAAGGGAGCCCCGTTGTTTAGTTTAGTGACGTTGCGGTCAATAGGTAGTTTAAGGACATTGCGGTCCAATGTTAGTTTTAAGACGTTGCGGTCAAGGTTAAGGACATCGTAGTCCGTGGATTTAAGGACTCCACAATCCGGCGTTAGTTTTAAGACATCACGGTCAAGGTTAAGGACGTCATAGTCCATGGTTTTAAGGGCCCCACAGTCCGTTGTTAGTTTTAAGACATCACGGTCAAGGTTAAGGACGTCATAATCCATGGGTTTAAGGACCCCACAGTCCGTTGTTAGTTTTAAGACATCACGGTCAAGGTTAAGGACGTCATAGTCCGTTGTTAGTTTTAATACATTCCGGTCAAGGTTAAGGACGTCATAGTCCGTTGTTAGTTTTAAGACATTCCGGTCAAGGTTAAGGACGTCATAGTCCATGAGTTTAAGGACCCCACAGTCCATATCAATGTGTGGTCATCGGGACCCGTCACCTCTTTGAAGACGTCAAGGAATTACAGCGCCAAATATCAAAGGAGTGAAGAGATGTACCCTCAAACCAAGGTAGATTAAACAGTCTTTGGCCCAGTTTGGGATCAAGACCAATTAATTATGTTATAAGCCCATTAGCCCAGTTAAGTTTGAATTGAGGACCTATGGCCATCTTGGGCTAAGTCCAATCATATTTAGAATATTGGCTTCCTGTTGGTCCATGAGAGGCTTTGCCTCTAGACACTTAACCAATTGGGCTAAGGTTAGTGTTAAACACTAAAAACCAGCAGTGTTGAACACTGGGAACAAGTTAGTGTTTTAACACTAAAAGATAGTTGGTATTAAACACCAGCAACATGGGGTTCAAATTAGTGTTAAACACTAAAACGAATCAGTGTTAAACACTAGCAACAGAGATCTCAAATTAGTGTCAAACACTAAGATAATCAGTGTTAAACATTGGTGACAGAGATTTTAATTTAGTGTTGAACACTAAGAAAGTTAATATTAAACTCTGTTAACAGAGATTTAGTTTAGTGTTAAACACTCAAAAATTCAGTGTTAAACACCGCAAGTAAAGCTCTTTAATTAATGTTGAACACTAAGGCAAAACAGTGTTAAACACTGAATTCAGAGGTTCCAATTTAGTATTAAACACTAAGGCAAGAGGGGTCACGTGGTAGCACGTGAGGGCGCCCTCCCTTTATTTGTTCTGCTGAGAATATTGAATACTTTGGAGCATCACGTGTTGTCACGTGATGGGCGTTTAAGTGTTTGTGCGTTAAATCCTCTGCCAAGGGTCACGTGGGTCACGTGAGGCATTGCCTCAAAAGCCCTTTTCTATGGACCTTTCCGGGGGTCACGTGGTAGCATGTTGATTGAATGATTTTTAGCGTGCTTGCGCTTTCTAAAAGATAGATCAAAAATATTTGTAACCGCAATCAAGAACGGCGTCGCATGAAGCTAGCCGGTGAGTACGGGTCGGTCCACAGGGATGTTGTGAATTTCCTAATCGTGCTAACGAGTTAATTCCGAAGGGTTTTCGGATTAATTATTAAATCTAAAAACTGAATTAATCTAGATCTAAATCTTGCTAAGGTTAGGTCTAGATTAAGTTTGGAAAGTCTATAAATCTCACCGCTTTCTATACCCATATGAAGATCTAATTAGGTGTTATGGTAAATATTAATAAAAGGGATTAGGATGATTGGGAAGATTGTTCTTCCTCTAGATCCTTGTCCTTCCTTTCTTAATCTTTACCCTAACTTCCATGGAAAACCTTAAAATCCGGACCTTTATACTACGATATCACCGCTACCTCGAGGGATAGGGTGCCGTAGGGAGCGGAATAAGAAGGTATGCATGGAGTCCTATAAAATATATGACGGGAAAGAAAGGGGATGAGAGATCTTCGTCTCTCAAACCTTCCCCAGATCTAACCCTAACAAGCGAGGAGACTACTCACTCATTAGGGAATTGAAGAACATTTATCTAGGGCAGAGAATAAAAATTACCTAGGGCAGGAATTGAAATCTAAACTAGAGCAAGGAATTAAATCTACTTACAGATGCATCTCTCCAATCATCAACGCAGGGTTGTCAGATCTGAATTCATGAATTGAAAAGAAACACCGATGCTCTCCAAAAGAATTCTAAAATTTATTATTAAAAGGAGGCATAAAGTTTACAATGAATTAGAGTCCTATTTATAGATAATAGGAAACCCTAGGTTACATTTTGATTCGCACATCTGTATTTACAAAAATGCCCTCTAAGAAAACACCAAGTCAAAGATCCACGCCGCCTCAGCATTTTGGCAACTTTTCTCGAACTCCGTGCCCTAAACCGCATCGGAACCGCGGCGCGAGGCCTGGTTTGGCCGCGGTTCCGCGGCCAAAATATGGAGTTGGGCTCTGGGCTTTTTGGGTTTGGTTCATTGGCTCTATGGGCTTCTGTTTCTTCATTTGGTTCCTTTTTTGGGCTTCTGGTTCTCTTCCAGATATTTCAGTGAATACTTGTAGCAATCTTTTAACCGTTCACATGACATTTTGGACCTTGTACTGTTCTTCGTCTCGGCTTGAGTAAGATCTGTCTAATTGCTGGTCAAAAGTCCACTTTTGCATTATCTTTTCATCGTTTTCACTGTTTCCTGTCCAAGAACCTGTAACCTGTAACATGTAGCAGACATGCGTCAAAAGCACCTGTTTTCATTATAAAATGCATAAGAATGGGGAATATAAAATACAATATTATGGTATGAACAAATACCCCCAAACTTATCTTTTACTCGTCCTCGAGCAAACTTATTGTTTTATTCTCTACAAAAAACCTAACCGCACTTTCGCAGGGAAACGCGATTGTACTGAGCTCGTGCAACAAGCCGTTAAACCTCTAGGTGTCCCTAGTAGGAGGAGTGTTGTCTCCTGAGGGTTTTCAGCGGATTACACCCACAAAATCCTATCAATTCAGCCCATTGACTTTTGTTCTCTAATTAGGTTTTCTAACAAGGAATTCTATTATCGTCGACCCGCAAATTATCCACCCATATTCTTCACACTTCCTCATTATTTAACTTAAGATTATATATGTTATGTAGAATTACTTAGCTTTCGGCATTTCTTAAGTCTTCCTTCTAGGGTTACATCTCCACTTAGGAATTTTTATCAACTCTACTAAAAATACAAGTTCTATTCTTCATTCCTTTCTCTTATCTAGATTCCAATCACATACCCCTACGTGTGTGTATAGATCACCCCTACACTTGGAAATTCAAATCAAGCAATCGTACTCTCGTCCATTGTCCAAAGTACTAATTAGTTGGTGAATGAAATTTGCTTACACATCCTTCATGCGACCGTTAATACTTCTTGAGGTACCAACGACCGATTACAAAATGCGTTTGCACTTTAAAGCGTACTTCCTAGTCTTTGCAACACTCAAGGCTTTAGCAGTGACTCCCAAACCAGTTGGTCTAAGGCACTAGGTGATGAAGCACCCTCGCTAAATATTTTTCTATTTTTACAGCCTTAAGTAATCACAAAAACCAGTGTCCATTATTTTTCCTTTATTCACTTTTTTTTCTTTTATTTTCATTGTACTAAGGACTTTAGACAAGAGCATTTCAAGGTCTCCTCTACTATTCCAAGTTTCAAGGTGCGTGATTGTGCAAATTGTAGGGTATACATTTTCAGAATCTAGATTTAAGCTAGGAACTATTTTTCAAACTTATACTCTAATAAGAACATCAATACTCTTCCCTCATTTCGACTTAGCCCAAGAAGTGAACCCAAAATTTGCCTATTTCTAAATAAACTACAAGGCATATACTTTCTACCGTTAAACTTTAAGGAAGGTTATTTTTAGGGTTTTTAATTTACTAAGTCTAAGATCTAGTTGTTCCTAGCTAGTTAACCTATTTGTCAAACTCTAGTCAATTAGCCAAAATTGAATACATTAATTTTTATAATTTTTGAATTTTTTTAAATTTTTATGGGTTTTCAAATAAGTATGCAAATGCAAAAATGTACATATGAATGCGAAGGAGGAAGACGTACCGAGCATACCCCCAAACTTGAACTTGACAGTGTCCTCACTGTCATGCTAAACAAAGAGGGTCAAAATGCCGATACTCCCCTGTTTATTTATTTACAATTTTTTTTTTTTAATGTTTTGAAATTTTTTTTTTTTTTATAGAAAAAGAAAACGAAAATATATATACATATATACAAAGGTTCCCCCTAAACTTAAGCTTGGCCTTACACAAGCCAAAAGTTAACACCAACCATTCAAAAATCTTATCGTGGAAATGGTATAGCTGGTGCAAGAATGGGATGGAAAGAAAAGATATGAAAAGCACGCGAGACCGTGTGGAAAGAAGAATGGTAGAATATGGTCTCGGTAGGGGAGAAGAATGGCGAAAAGAAGAAGGAAGTGGAGGACGATCTTGAGGGTGTAAATTGAGTGAATAAATTAGCGCAATTTGTGATAACCGATGTGTTAAAAGCGATTGCGCTAACCTATCAACTCGTCGAGAAATGGGATCAAATCCCTCAAGAGTCGTGAGAAAACATGGGTACGCCGAACTTGGTATAGGAGAAGAAAGCGTAGCGGTCATTTGTTCGGTCGGAACAATGGGAAAGAGGGAGGGTGATATAACAGTCAAAGGTTCAGGAGGCTGAATTGGAAAATCCGACACATCAAATAAAAATGGTTCAACCTCAATATTATCCTCAAGACTATCCTCATAATTATCCTCATAATTCTCCTCGATATTCAACTCATCCATGCCATTATCATCAAAATCAAGACGCATATGAGATTCGGGAGAAACATTTAATAACTCGGGATGATGATTTGAACATAAAACTTCAATTAAATCGACAGGTTCATCATCCGAAATATTCCCGGCGTCTATATCCTCAATCAAGTGAAAGTCAATTTCTTTATACACCTCCTCAAAAGCATGGATGTTTATCAATGTAGGTTCTAGAGTGGAAGTGTAAAGGTCAAACGGATTAGGTGCTGTTTCACTCGAAGGGGGTTCTTCACAATCTGGCAAATCAAACACTACAAAATCACACAACTCATTTTTATTTTCAACAGGTGAACTATTTAGGGCAATTGATGGAAAACAGGAGTTGTGGGCTTCTATTGGGTAAGGGTAGGTTTGATTTGAAAATCCTCTCTCATTCTCACTCCGTCCAACTGCCGCCTCATACATTGAAAAATTTGGAACTAGCGGGACACTAGCTACCGGTTCACTAGGTTGCATAAGGGTGGCCACGGACGCCTCCACATTCCTATCCATTTTATCTGTTGCTGCGATATACGCCTCCAACGCCTCTTCCAAACTAGACTTGGGTGGTAAGGGGGTTTCGGTAAAAGATTCGAAATTGTTTGGATATGTGAAACTCCCTAATGGCTGTGTAGAAGCAGTGTCTAGTGAAGGTGGAAAGGTCGGGTAGGACTGGTAGGAAGTGGGTGATTGGACTGGGGTAGGGTCAACATGTGGATAAAAAGGTGAATAGTCTTGTTGATCCCTAGAACTAGATGTGTGAAGAGGGGTGAAAGATCGGCTACGAGATTGAGCAATATGCTCAGCAATGGACATCGGCCTAGGAGTGGCAGAAGGACTTAAAGAAGTGGTGTCAACATATGTAGGTGGTGAAGGTTGACTCGGTTGACACAAGGTGGGTTGAAAAGTCAAACTGTTTCTTCTAGACTCCTCTATGTGATCTTTCAGAGATTTTTTAAGCATGGAGGGATCGTTTTTAAGTTGACCGAACACATTGACATATGATGCAAAATTAGGTTCGGGATACCAAAGTTCTTGGACTGGGGTAGGGTCAACATGTGGATAAAAAGGTGAATAGCCTTGTTGATCCCTAGAACTAGATGTGTGGAGAGAGGTGAAAGATCGGCTACGAGATTGAGCAATATGCTCAGCAATGGACATCGGCCTAGGAGTTACAGCAGGACTTGGAAAAGTGGTGTCAACATATGTAGGTGGTAAAGGTTGACTAGGTTGACATAAAGTGGGTTGAAAAGTCAAACTGTTTCTCCTAGACTCCTCTATGTGATCTTTCAAAGATTTTTTTGGCATGGAGGGATCGTCTTTATATTGACCGAACAAATTGCCGAACGACGCAAAATTAGGTTCAGGATACCAAAGTTCGGCAAGTGATTTTTTATGTGGGGTACCCATGTTAGAAGAAGAAAGGTTCAAAGAAAGAAAGTTGGGTGATGGTGCAAGGATTTATTTGGGGCAAAAGATTGCAAGTTTTCTATAAAAGATTTATCCCTTTTTTTTTCTTTATTTGAAAATCGTTGCAAAAAGATTTTTAATTAAAGATATGCAACCGAAAATATATTACCTGCAATCAGTTATTATCTTAAGCATATCACAAGAATCTTTATTTGGAAAAAACTGTTGCAAAAAGATATTTGAGAAAAGATATGCAATAACAAAATATTTCTTGCAATCAATTTAGTTCAAGCGGGGCCCAAAAAATCCTGCACAAGACTTGTTATATGGAAGGGAGAATATTTTTAAGCACACAAAATCCTGTAGAAATATTTCAGAAAAGATATATCTAGATCTCCATAGAAAGAACAGAGAAGCTTACAGAGGAATTTTCACCTGACGACGTCACTGTGGAGCCGCCCTTCCGCGGCAAATCCTGGTTCCTACCGCGGTTACGCGCTCCTCTTGATGGCACAGATCCCCAAAAAAATTTTGGTGCAACGAATCGTCAAGACGGCCGCGTTTCCGCGGCCTAAAGTGGGTATTGGCCGCGGAAGCGCGGCATGTTGGGGAGTTTGGGGCTTCAAAATTTTTCTGGCTCTCTTTTTTGAAAATCCCCCTCTGTTCCAATCTTTTGATTTCTGTTTCGCTTTCTGGATTTTTCCAGATCCGTCTCGATTGTTCCTGCAAGATTTACACAACAAAGTACCCTTTCCAAAAAATAACAATTGATATATTTTTATGATTTTTTTTTTTTTTGATTTTTTCAGATTTTTATGATTTTTTAATTTTAAGATTAACCCGAAATTACGAAAAGAAAATTCTACGCCATCCCCGGCAACGGCGCCATTTGATTGAATGATTTTTAGCGTGCTTGCGCTTTCTAAAAGATAGATCAAAAATATTTGTAACCGCAATCAAGAACGGCGTCGCATGAAGCTAGCCGGTGAGTACGGGTCGGTCCACAGGGATGTTGTGAATTTCCTAATCGTGCTAACGAGTTAATTCCGAAGGGTTTTCGGATTAATTATTAAATCTAAAAACTGAATTAATCTAGATCTAAATCTTGCTAAGGTTAGGTCTAGGTTAAGTTTGGAAAGTCTATAAATCTCACCGCTTTCTATACCCATATGAAGATCTAATTAGGTGTTATGGTAAATATTAATAAAAGGGATTAGGATGATTGGGAAGATTGTTCTTCCTCTAGATCCTTGTCCTTCCTTTCTTAATCTTTACCCTAACTTCCATGGAAAACCTTAAAATCCGAGCCTTTATACTACGATATCACCGCTACCTCGAGGGATAGGGTGCCGTAGGGAGCGGAATAAGAAGGTATGCATGGAGTCCTATAAAATATATGACGGGAAAGAAAGGGGATGAGAGATCTTCGTCTCTCAAACCTTCCCCAGATCTAACCCTAACAAGCGAGGAGACTACTCACTCATTAGGGAATTGAAGAACATTTATCTAGGGCAGAGAATAAAAATTACCTAGGGCAAGAATTGAAATCTAAACTAGAGCAAGGAATTAAATCTACTTACAGATGCATCTCTCCAATCATCAACGCAGGGTTGTCAGATCTGAATTCATGAATTGAAAAGAAACACCGATGCTCTCCAAAAGAATTCTAAAATTTATTATTAAAAGGAGGCATAAAGTTTACAATGAATTAGAGTCCTATTTATAGATAATAGGAAACCCTAGGTTACATTTTGATTCGCACATCTGTATTTACAAAAATGCCCTCTAAGAAAACACCAAGTCAAAGATCCACGCCGCCTCAGCATTTTGGCAACTTTTCTCGAACTCCGTGCCCTAGACCGCCGCGGAACCGCGGCGCGAGGCCTGATTTGGCCGCGGTTCCGCGGCCAAAATATGGAGTTGGGCTCTGGGCTTTTTGGGTTTGGTTCATTGGCTCTATGGGCTTCTGTTTCTTCATTTGGTTCCTTTTTTGGGCTTCTGGTTCTCTTCCAGATATTTCAGTGAATACTTGTAGCAATCTTTTAACCGTTCACATGACATTTTGGACCTTGTACTGTTCTTCGTCTCGGCTTGAGTAAGATCTGTCTAATTGCTGGTCAAAAGTCCACTTTTGCATTATCTTTTCATCGTTTTCACTGTTTCCTGTCCAAGAACCTGTAACCTGTAACATGTAGCAGACATGCGTCAAAAGCACCTGTTTTCATTGTAAAATGCATAAGAATGGGGAATATAAAATACAATATTATGGTATGAACACATGTGACCCTGCCTCTTTGCAATTTGTGATTAAATTCTTCATTAAATCCCCATTTTCCTCTGAAGAGTTATATTTTCAGATAGAGTTGAACTCTGATTTTCCTGTAGGAATTAAATTACTCATATATATGAAGAACTGAATTTTATCATAGGGTTAAACCATAATAAAAGCTTTAGAGGAATTATATTCCCATTCTCTTTTAGATAAGTATTCTTAAATAGGATTAAACCCTAATTTATATTCTGAGGAATGAGATTCTGTTATAGGGTGAAACCCTAATTTCTTCTTTCTTAAGAGAACTAAATTCCTGTTATTTAGAACTAAGTTCTTAACTAGGGTTAAACCCTGATTCTGTTCATTCTGAAGGAATTAAATTCCTATAACATAGGGTTAAACCCTAATTTTATCTCAAAGGAATTAAATTCCTATAATTCTGTGAGAATTAAATTCTCAAATTTCCATTCCCTCTCTATGGCTTTGGATCTGCATGGCAGGATCTCAACCCAATGAGAATTAAATTCTCAATTCATGGGGAGATGTGCACTTTGCAGATCCTCTACTAAAGAGAGAACTATGTTCTTCTATTAATATAAGAGTTAAACTCTTTTGAGAATTAAATTCTCTTTTAGAGGCCTTCCCTTTCTTACCTAAGATTTTCTTTTGCAGAAGATCCAAATTCTTCCAAAGTCTCCAGGCTCTATATTTCTCTTTTTTTTTATCTCTCTTCCTCTGTTTCTCCCCATGTGTTTCTCTTGACTCCTATTTATAGGAGAAGAAGCAGAATCAATTAGTTTTTATGAATCTTTCATTGAGGGATTTGATTTGTATTCATTCAGAGATTTGATTTGCATTCATCATTCATCTGGTCCTTTGGATTATTAAGTGAATTTTATTCACCATTGGATTTTAAATCCAGAGATTTTCCTTTGTTATTTCGGTTAGATTTTAAGGGGAAATCTTTCCAAGTTCAAGATTTTTCCATAGATAGGTGATATTTAATCATCTTTAAATTTTTAATCCAATCGGTTCCAAATAATCATTCTCCTTTGGAAAGATTTGAATGCTGTTCAGAATTTAATTCTGTTAAATAGATAGGCTTTGAAAGCCGGTCACGTGTGGCCACGTGACCCCTGGTCACGTGTGGCCACGTGACCCCTGGTCACGTGTGGCCACATGACCCCTTGGAACGAGCTTTCCTCTGCTTTCTGCGCTTTGTCTTCTAGCCGTGACCCCTGGTCACGTGTCAACACGTGACCCCTGGTCACGTGTGAGCACGTGATCTTTTCTGAAGCCTTTTCCTTGATTTGATCAGGGAACTGATGTGCCTTTGCCACTGCTTCTAAGTGTCACGTGCCAACACGTGACTGCTGGTCACGTGCTAGCACGTGATGCCTTCTTCGTAAGCTTTCCTGATTTTAAATTAGGAAACAGTGTATATGTATCAAGTCATCTCAAGCAGTGCACAGGTATCAAGCAGGTGCTCATAATCAAACTGTAGCAAGTACGGGTGCACAAATAAAAGTATGGATACACAATTATCGATCAGGGGTTACATCATGACTAAATAGGATGCACAATATCAAGCATGGGGTACTGATGTATTAATAATATGAGTTAATATAATATGGGGTGCAACTAGTTATGCAGAATTAATGGTATGGATACACTAATAAATGTGGATGCATAAATAACTATCATGTATTACAACTATAGCTTCATGACTATGTAGGATGCACATTATCTAGCATGGGGTGTTAATGTAGCAGTAATATGAAATAACGTGTTATGGTATTCAACTAGATATGTAGTTAATGGTATGGATGCACACGGACATCGTATAACAGTAAAATGGTAAAATGGTAATGTGGGATGTACAACTAAGCAATATGAAATGTTATTATTCACATGGAAGTAAAATATAGTAGTATAGTATGTAGCAAGATAAACTTTCCTCGATGGATCACAATACGGATACGTACGGCACGTCGGATGTCGGTAAAAGTTGCGATGCACACACGCGTGCCTGGAACGGAACCAGCCAATGCAAGAAGTGACCACGCTACACGAGAACGTCTTCTGGGTCGCCCGGATCGGCAGCGGAGAGCACGGCTCCGGCGATCACCGGAAAACCAAGAAACAAGGAAAGAAAGAGAAGAAGAAGTAGAAGAAGAAGAAGAAAGAAGAGGCTGTGGTGGTGTTTAATGGGGTTGTATCGGGTCAGAGGAGATGGCAAGAGGAAGTCGATGAGGCTGGTCGGTGGTGAGGGTGCCAGCAACGACGACGTGGGCGAGGCGGAGGTTGCAGGGAGTGCAGTTTCTTAGTGTCGGGGTGTATGCAGGGAAAGCTCGGGGTGCAGGGAGGATGAGAGGAGGTCGAGGTGGTGGGGATGGAGACGACGAAGGTCGGAGCTCCGGCGACGTAGCCGTGCGGCGAGAGTGAAGGCTGTGGGTTCTTAGGCTCGGTTCTGTAAGGGGTTCTTGGCGTTGGGGTGTGCAAGGAGGTCGGGTATGGGAAGAAGAGGGAGTGGAGATGACGGGGGTGACGACGAGGCAGTCGCCGGCGGTGGGGTGCATGCGTGGGTTAGGTTTCGGGGATCTTGGGTTCGCTCGGGGTGCTGGTGCAGGGGCTCGAGGTTTGGGTCGCCGGGGTGGAGAGGGAGTGGAGGTGGTGTTTTTAAGGACGAGGTGATGGTAGCGACGGGGATGGTGGCGACAAAGAGGGGTCGCCGGCAACGGGAGGTGATGGGTGTCGTGGTGATGGGTTGCAAGGGTTTGGCTTAGGGTTGCGATGGTTTGTGGGGAAGAAGGAGGTGATGTTGAGGATGGCGTTGATACGGTGGAGGTGAGGGTGAGGCGACGAGGGCGCGAGGCTGGGGTCGAAAGTATGGGTGCAGGGATCGGGGCTTCGTGAAGGCGGGAACGTGGGAAAGTAAAAAATGATGGAGGAAGAAATTGTAATGAAGAGAGAGAGAGAGAGGCTGGGTTGAGAGGCGAGATAAAAAGAGACCGAGAGGAGAGAGAGAGGGAGAGAGAAAGAGAGAGAGATCGAGAGGAGAGAGAAAGTTGCTTGTATTAGGATTTTAAAATCTTTAAAAAATATATTTTAGGTATAAAAGAAATTTTAAACGTATATATATAATTAATAACAGTTAGAAATATACTAAATATAATATTAGTTAATTTTGAGTTTTTGGCCAATATAAAAATAGTCCAAAACACGCCCGGATCGGGTCTAAAAATGTAGTTTTAAAATACGGATAATATATGTATCAATCAAAACCAAAATGCGATATCCAGGTAACGAAAATGCATACCCCTAAGAACGGATGCACGCACGTGCACGTAGCCATCCAAATGAGTCCGTTTCACTAAACGGGATATGAACAAAACGCGCAGATGCTACCACAGGGTTAGGGGTAACAAGCAGGCCATATAATATATTTTTAAAATATTTTATGTAACTTTAAATGTTATACTTAAAAATGCAGATGCTAGATAAATGCCAATATGAAGTATGTAAATATGGAAGTGCACGAGTCTACGTAACAAGTCAGGATAAATCATAAACATGAATCAAGACAGGTTTCAAGCATGTGGGTCGGGTCGGATGCTAAAACAGATGTCAAAATACTATTCGCACTCAAAACACAGTAAATCAGGAAAATACCATAAATAAAGAAATAAATGAACTAGAACTGGTATAAATGAACTAGGGTGTTATAGGTGTTTGCCTATCTAAGATAGACAACCTAAAAACGGTGTTATCAATACGGTAATTGTCTTGGAAAAAAACACAAATCCTGCCGGCCATGTGCAGCAGTTACCGATAACATCAAAACTAGTTCAGGACTTATCGTTTTAAAGTGTCTGAATCAGACAGAGTCTCAGTCTAATCAATCAATCCATCAATCCTTGAATATGATTCAAGTATAACTCCAATTCAACATGAATCCGTTTATACCAGAATTCAATCTATATCAACATGACTCGACCGAACCGAACCATGGATATACTCTGATTACATATCTATCCATTTATATCCATTCCGTTTACATGATATCATGATTTCGGCAAGTTGTACACCTATTAAAGAAAACAATACAAATCAATACAAAATTACATTTCAGGGTTTTAAAGGGGTAGACTGGTACGGAATGTGTTAGAAGTGGCACGAGACGATCACTTTAATACACCTAACCTGAATATCCATTGCTTTGTACCGTGGTTTAATGGTTCGTTGTGCTCCGTATACCTTATTCTCCGGAATAGTGGGACTCCTCTCGTATACACTGGCATATTATGTACCAAGCTATAAATAACTGCGTTAACATAACAATCAAATAGTATACAGTTATATTCTTTCTATCCATTCTATCTCTACCTTTCTTTGGAACTTACCGAGCGATTGTTCGCTGACGACATTCTTCTCTCTTCTCTCTTTGGAATATTGTCAGGTGGATTCGACCCACTAGAGATCGAGCCCAGTACTGAAGACTTAGAGCAGTTCGCCATTGACCCAGAGCTTTAGATACTTGTATATGTTTTCTTTTCAGTTCATGCCATTGTTTAGGCATTGCTTTCCTTTCCTGTATTTACATTTTCAGTTGTACTTGTAAAGAAATGTTTAATAAATAAAAGTTGTTGTTCATTTACATCTATTGTTATTTTTCTTGTGTACATTCATTATATTGCTGTCACGACCCGAATTTAGTTCGTGACCGGCACTTAAATCACGCAACGTAAATTAAGTAAGCCGAAACCCAGAAATCTAAACCTTTTTAAATTTTCGGGCAGCACCTCCCTCGAATATTTTGATCCAAAATAGATATACAACAATATAGGCATCCCCAAGCGGGAGCTAGCACTTCGCCAATCGGCGGGGTCACAACCACGCAAGATAGAATATAAGTATACGACGCCCAACGGCGAAGATCAACACAAGGAATAAAGTAAAACAAGACACCAAACCCACCAAGCGAACATATAACCCATCGCTCAAGTCTTGCAACTACAAGTCTTGGTAAGTCTTACTACTTATACAAATACTAGTTTCTGATTGATAGAGTTGACTAGATACAATAGGAATAATAATACTAGAGTGGCACGATCCAACATGTACCACCTACCAAAGCAAATCACCCGAATACAGCTGTGTGCCAGCGATGTCGCTACTGATACATGCGGTCAACTTGCAAGAACTGTGGCACAACAGGGGTGAGTTGCCAACTCGTGAGTAGAAAACCTCATCAGGTAGAAATTGAAATAAATAACGATTTCTAGGTCAACTATATCATAAAGGTAATACTATGATATCTAGGATGACCGTATCTGCATATGTGCCAATAACATAATCAATGCCAATGTCATATACCAATAACATCTGA
Source organism: Agapanthus africanus (assembly GCA_030015575.1). Taxonomy (NCBI): domain Eukaryota; kingdom Viridiplantae; phylum Streptophyta; class Magnoliopsida; order Asparagales; family Amaryllidaceae; genus Agapanthus; species Agapanthus africanus. Next base: position 60,489,443 of record CM057338.1, read on the forward strand.
ACCATATATCTATATGCAGGTGGATATCATCCACGTGTCCATCAATGACACAATCAACTTCATGGAATCTGAGTGTCCAACATCGACACTCGCAACATCATGAAGGAATATGTATGTATGTATGAGGATATCAACAAACGTGTGCCCATCAACGACACATCAAAATTTTGGAACCTGAGTGTCCAACACCGACACTCGAAAACATCATGAAACCCGTATCCAACATTGACACGTAAATCCTCATACCTTAGGCACCACATTCTCAGATCGGCCCTCAAATCTGTAAGTCTCATGGAACCTGAGTGTCCAACACTGACACTCGAAACATCATGAAACCATAGGCTCCGTCTGTGGGATCGGCCCGTGGGCTCCGGTAATACGAATTGGCCTTTCTCATCTCATAACTCCGGTCGGTATCCTCCAGATATCCTCCGAGTCCAAATACTATCACCGGTATGTAGTAGTCCCTCTGCTAGGCTCATCGGCTAATCCATCGACATACCTTTCTTTCCATGGGATACCATACCGGGTCCACCATGTACCCGCAAACGACCTCGTCCACTCCTCGCCTCAGGTCTCACATATCAATCTCAGAACCGAGAAAACACATGGTGGACGCACTGAAATATCATATCAAGAGAAACCGGGTTTTTAAAACAATACATACTTCCTTTGAAACATAACCACGGTTCTCAAATCCAGAATCTCATGAAAACAGCATATCTCAATGCGTATAATCATAAAGCATGATGTATGCGACATCTAACAGAATGTAAGCATATCCGTATATCATGCAACGTGGAACAGTGATATGAACATAGCAAGTATATCATGCAACATAGTATAGTGATATGAGCATAGTAAGTATATCATGCAACATAGCATAGTGATGTGAGCATAGCAAGTATATCATGGCATGATGTGGAAATTCTACTGTATAGTGACATAGCAATTATCGATGATGAAGGTGTGTGAGCCGGCTAATCTGTGTAGGTGTAACATACGCATCATCGATAACGGTGTAGATGTATTAGCACAGGTATATGTAATGCAATGCGAATATCATGAGCGTAGCATAAGGTACACCGTAAGCGAAACGCTACAAGGTATACGTGTCTACAATATATCTGAGTCGGTGAATCTATCAATCGGCATCCAGCCTCACAACATCACGTACGGTATAATCCATCGTACGGCATATCACTCAAGATTCACAACATTATATATGTCTATATACCTATATCCCAGGTCACATCCGTATCAATCTCATATCATGGACCGACAAAGGTATCAACTATCTCATATCGACTCGCATCCATATAACGACATATCACACTAAGTCATCATATCACATCGTATACTCATTCTCTTTCAATTCGTACCCATCATGATTCACTTCTCATTTCATACTCTCATATGTCACTATGTTCATTAGTGTCAACTTTTATCATATTATCGTTATTAAATCCTATAATCATGTCCGTCGCATATCATTTATCAGGATATAATAATCAAACGATCTTCCATATCAATGTTTGTGGGGGTGATATACGCCATCCACCCGACTTCCCCCGTAGATATAAATCTACTCACCTGCTAAACTCCTTGCTTAGCCGTAGTCGATGCGCTTCGTCGTCTTGGAATCCACGTGGAGGTACCTACAATCAATACGAAATTGCAAAGCTATTAACATCAAGTTCTGAAATCCAATATGGCACGCGGTGCGCTCATAGGTTAGAACCTATAGCCTACGTATGCAAAACCAACCAAACAACTCTCGTCGTTGACGTACAACCATCCAACGACCCAATAGAATATCAAATACTAAAACCAAGAATTCCAAAATACGGAAAACATAACCAAAAACCACTCACAATAGCTCCCAGATTTTGGTTCAGGTCAACTGGAACTAAAAAACAAGTATTATGGAGTGTGTGTGCTGCTGGACCAATTCCAGCACCAACCACCACCAAGGGGCCGGCCACATACACCAAAAATCAGGCGAGCTCGGCCCGTTCTGCTCCGTTTTGGTCCGTCTTCTCAGGGCGGTCTCTTAGTGTCTTAAATAGGTCTCTGGGGTTTTTTGTTTTTCTCATAAACTTCCCACGTCATCCCAGATTCCCTGTAGGCCTTAAGGTTTCATAAAACCGACACAGAACAATTCTAACTTCGTGTATCGGGTTCTAAACTCAATTCCAGGTCAATAGAACACTCTCTAAGGTCTTGTAAACACTCCCTACACCTCAATTGACCATTAGACAGCAACGTATAATTTTCTATAATCGATAACCTGATTAACTCAATTTCTAACTAAAATACGATATTTAACACCAAAAACTAAACTAAAGTGTATGGATTACCTTATTTGCAACCAAAGAATTTTCTTGAGTTGCCCAAGTCTTCAAAATCCAAACTTGGTTGGTCTAATGTGTTGAGGATGAGGTTGTGCATGTTTTTAATGAGAGGGGCATAAGGTTTTGGCAAGTATTTGGAGATGTGGCAATGGGGTAGTGAGGGGTTGAATGAGAAGCAAAGAGATGAAGAAATAATGGGGCGATGAAGGATTTGGGGCAGCCAAGGCTCTCTCTCTCACTCTTAGCCTCATCCTCTCCTACACTCACTCTCTCACGAAATAAATATCTCTTTTGTTTTACTCACAAAATATCTTATGGCATCGACTTCATATTCCATTCACACTCAATTCATTTCCTTTTCTTTTCTTTTCCTTTTCATTTCCTTTCTCATTCTCTATCTCACAAAACTCACAAACACACACATGTACACATGTACATGACATGGTGCAAAATCATGAAAAATGTAAAAACACGGATTTTATCCAAAATCCGATAAATATCATTAAAATAAATAAATCATTTTATTCTCCGATAAATTTCCAAATATTGGTATACACTTATACCACTTTAAGAAAATCCCAATTTCGCAAATCGGATAGTTTTCGCGAAATATATTATTTTAATATTAAATTTCCAAAAATAATATTTTATATTTCTAAAATGTTACAATTGCTTAGTTACGTTTAGCGTGTTTACTTCGGAGTAAATACGTAGTGGTCTCGTCGCGTCCTCTTGCCTGTACACTGGGAAGCAGGGCGTGACAGGTTGTGCCCCCTTCATTGGAAGGAGTGCACAATGTGTTCCACATATCCCAACTTAGAAGGTATGTGAGTGGCCCAGTCATATTCTTGATAACTCCGAGCTCACTGTACAGCCGGACTTATCCTGCGAGCAACAACCTATTGAAATCCTGAATAAAAAGGTGAAGTCACTTCGGAATAAGGAAGTAAACTTGGTTCGAGTGATGTGGAGAAAAGACTTACCATGATAATCAACATGGGAATGTGAGGACGACATGCATGCAAGATACTCTCACTTGTTTGTAAATTAGTCCTTAAAATAATTGTAAATTTCGAAGACGAAATTTTTGTAAGGAGGGTAGAATGAACAACTCTGTTTCAGTGTACAGAAAATTGTTTAAAAATTAATGTACAAATGGAGTATTTGCAATACTATGCATGCTATAAGTATTTGATTTGCTTTTGAACAGCAAGAAAACACTTGTAGCTCAATGGTAAAGCCTTACACTGCTGTGACGTAGCCCCTATGTTCGAATACCCCCAGCCACATGTATTTTTTGTTGATTTTTCTTTTAAAAATTTTAGAAGCTCAAAAGTTTGCACATGCACAGCACGCAAAATGAAAAGTCATAAAGAAAAAAACATATGCGTTATACCAACAAACATGGACACGTGGCAGAGATCCCAACCCCATCCCACCAAATTGGACCGGCGAGATGTGAAGGAGGGGCCGGCACTGCCGGGCAAATCCGTAAGTAATGCCAAATTTTTTTTAACACTAGCACCCCTTGGACTCCCTCCATTAACCCCAGTATGTTTGATTTCTCTGCACATTAACAGAGAAATTAAAATGAGGCATTGATCCACATTTTAATGCATATTTTAATTCTCAAATTCATTACCATAAACCCAAATTTTCACTATAAATACTACACTACTTTTCACCCCTCCTCATTTCGAAATTCCATGCTAAAACTCTCTAAAAATTTCTAAGTCTAAAGTTATACAGGTGGAGTTAGCAAAGTTCGAAATTCCGGCGAAGTTTCGGGAAGAATCCGGCGATGAAATGACTCCCCGAAGCCTTTCTAAGTTCACCCTACCTCTTCCTTTTCTTTCTAACTTGTAAGTCTCCTCTCCCTTTCTTAATCTTTAGTCTAAAACTTCTACTTTTCAAAACTCGTCGGAAGCAGAATTGTTCCAACTTCCGATTCTCATTTCTTTAAAAACTCAAGTTTTTATGCAACAAATTGCAATCTCTTCTTATATTGTTTAAAAAATATAAAACAACATTCACAACAAGTTTCAATTCAAAATAATAAGTATTGCAACTTCTATTTCAATTTTACGGTAAAATACCATCATGTTTACATACGACATTGATTATTCATTTTGATGATATTATCTTTAGAAAACTCATGAGGTAATGACCTACCACATCATAACACACATTTTTGAAATAGAAAGATGACCTTTCGAACATTAGTTTGTTGGAAAATACAAGTTTACATTTAAATACCATAAACATTCAAAAACCGTTTTCTTTAAAAAGTGTATTATTTAATTTCTTACAAATACGCCTCTACAACCCATCTCGGGGAACCCCGATCGGGATGGTGCAGGTTATCGTACATCTGCGGGTTTAGTAGAGCAAGATGCAGGCCTCCTCATGGAGTATTCGATCTCGATGGAATTTTTAATGCAATTTTTAAGAATAATGAGATTTCTACTTAATAAATAAAATTTATTTTTACTATATATATATATATATATATATATATATATGAATATTATCAAAATACCTACTTTAAATATATTATATAAATATTCCATTTTTTTTCTAAATCAAGGAATCACAATTTCATGAAATTACTATTACAAATCAATACAATTCCAATATTACACTAAAATATCATATACAATGAAATCTAGATTCTATTCACTAGAAAATTTCATTTTTATAAAAACTACATTTATGAAAACCTTAAAGACGATAAAAAATACTTGAGGTGTATTTTGAAAATATATCAAAACTATTTTTCATAAAACCCCCTCAAGTTATATTAATTTACAATAAGGACCCTAATAAACATAGCTTTAAACGGGACCAGTCTCTTAAGCCTCAGGGAGACGAAGAATATGGGTGCTTGCCTATTTAAGGTAGACAACCTAAAAACGGGGTTATCAATACAGTAATTGTCTTGGAAAAAGACACAAATCCTGTCGTCCATGTGCAGAAGTTACCAATAACTCCAAAACATAAATCAAGATTCGAACACAGGGGCTACGTCACAGCAGTGCAAGGTTTTACCAATGAGCTACAAATGCTTTCTTGCTGTTCTAAAACAAATTAAATTTATAACTTGTGCTCAGACTTATGTACTCCTTGTAACTTTTGAAAAAATTATGTACAGAAAGTTTTTGCTTGTTACATTCTACACTCCTTATGAAAATTTCGTCATCGAAATTTGTAGAAGGAAAATGTAACAGATTCAAGAAAAGTTTAGCGATAGAACTATTGGTAGTGCATAAAAAATATATTTGGAAGAATGAAACGATACAAAAGTTTTGGAAAGATTGAAAAAGGTGTAAGGACATTACCAGGGTTACCTTGGTCTACAGTCTCTGCTTCTATGACCGCTAAAGTGAAAGCCTGATGCTGAGATACATTCCTCCTAGCTCGATGCACATTCCTATGCCCTTGGAGCATGTTCCTATGCTCTCGAGGCATGTTCCTCAGTGCCTGATGGAATTGGCGATTAGGCTGTGCTAGTAATTAATGACTATTTTTGTTTTTGGATGAGAGGTAAAGAAAGGGGAAGATAAAACGACTATAATAGAACTACTATTAAGTATCATAATCAACTTTTTATCATAGTACATTACTTCATCATGGGCGGATAGCGGAGATCGAACCCGCATCTTCTCCTTGGCAAAGAGAAATTTTACCATTCGACCATATCCGCATTTTTTTAGTTCATGTTCCTGATACGTACGCATATGTCCACACATATATGACATATATGATATATCATATATGCGTCTGGATCATATTTGCGCCGGACCAGATATAAATACTAGTAAAGTAAGATTCCAATTAAGAATTAAGATAAGATTATTATTATATCCAAATATCCAATTAATAAAAAATTAAATAGAAATTTTTTTTGGAACTCAGATTGAATCTTAATGTGTCTAACAATCCAAATTTTTGGAGAAAGAATGGCATTTTTAGATCGGAAAAATGCCAAAGAAGTTCAAGAAATGAGAGAATTAAGGATAACTACCTGAAAGACTAATCCAATCCATAATGCAGGAGGTCCATGTGGAGGTGGAGCTGAGAGAGCAAGACGAGATGCAGAAGCCTGGATAGCTGGCCACTGCGGATAAGTGTTGTGAGTTGGAACTTGCTTGCGTCTATAAGGACATGTTCCAATTCCGTGATTGGATGCACCACAAACTAAGCACCGGCCTTTTGCGCACCTACAGTCCTTCCACAGGTGTCCATTTCTCTTGCAGTAGAAGCAAAAATCTGGACTTAACTGGTTATCTATTACTTCCGGTCCCCTGGGTAAAAACGGTGGTCTGAAAGAGGCTCCTTCTGCCATCTGAGTGGCAGGACGCTTCACGCCGGCAGATTGAGATCTGTCCTTTTTCTTCACCACTGCCTCATATCTTTGGGCATCCTTCAAAGCCAAATGATGGGTTGGGAAATCACCTGTAGTTGAGGCAGCTTGGATCTCCAGATCTACCCCTTACTGAAATCGTCTAGACCTGATCTCAACAGTCGGTATCAAGTGTGTCGTGAACCTGTTAAGGTCTTGTGTTACAATCCCCTGATTTTACCTTTTTCTTAACCGTTGGATCTCTGAGCAAGAATTGCAGGGGACTTGATAAAAACATGGACCTCTAATCCGATTATAAACAGGTCACCCAATCCAATTTTTGATCTGGCTCAAAAAGCAAATCTGTTTATTTGTATATCATTTGTAATGTCACAATGTTTTGGTACTATTGTTACTAGTGTGTATCTGAAATATATAGCATAAAATGGATTTAATTTGTCTCGTTGTGCCAAACATATATAACTCGGGATCTATTTTCATAAATTCCAATCAGTATACTAATAAATATTAGCAAGTGAATTACTTAATAACTTTTAGTATAAAATAATTTTTAAAAATTGTGTAATATAACGAATAGTCTAATACAACAATTACTAGTAGCAAGTTCTCTGACAAAAAATAAGTTATCTGCAATTTAAATATTTAATAATTTTAAATAGTTACCGTAACAATCTCTCTAATTATTAATTCAACAATAATAATTTCTAATAGCAATATGTTAATAATATATAAAATCTGTTTATTATTCATAATAAAATAATTATAGCTTGCTCTTAGTAATTATTAACTAGCATGCAGCTTATACCATGCACATTCATACTTTTCATAAAATACCATCCCGTGCTTTCTAAATCATAACAAAATAACCTGAACTTTTTGTGAACTATGAAAAAACTACCCGAGGTTTTAACTATTGACCATAGTACCTTTTGTGAACTATGAAAAAACTACCCGAGGTTTTAACTATTGACCATAGTACCCTTATCCTTTTCTTACATATATATACCATCTCTTTTATGAAAAATAACTCTTCATCATCTAGAAACATTCCCAGTTTACCTCAACCCACTAGAATGTGATCTACTTCAAAAGAAAAATGACCTCATATTTACTATGGTGCTTTGAAATCACCTTTTTAAAGATATGTTTGGGATGCAATTGGCATTTATAAATATAATCATCTTATTATGTGTTGTGATAATGATGATACCATTGCCATCTCGTTTGCTGCAGGACATGAAAGAGAATGATGGTACATGAGTATATATGGGAATAGCGGGAAACACTGGTATACCGATCATACCGATTGTTGATTGGAAGATCTGTAGTCCAATTTGGAACTAAGATCAATTAATTAGATTATGAGCACATTAGCTCAGTTAAATCTGATTTGATAACTTATGGCCAATTTGGGCTAAGTCCAATTAAGTTTGAAATGTTGGCCTTTTGTTGGACTGTTTAACATTTGTCTGGGTTCAGCTCCCCCGTTATTTAGCAATGCTAAACAAAGGTTTAGGGGGCTCTGACAACCTTTTGTCCTTGGTTGAGCACTAACCATTCATCATGGTTCTGGGGTTTTATTTTGAATGTAATATGAAATGATCAAGTTTGGAAGTATATAGTTGGGGTTCAATTAAAGGGGAGATCTTGTCTCTGGAAAACTTAGCTGATTTGGGCTAAAACTGGTTTGAAAAATAGTGTTAAACACTAACACATATTCGACGATCCCGTGTTCCCACGTGATGCACTTAAAATAGTGTTAAACACTAGAAATGAGGTGGTCACGTGGGGATACGTGAGGCGCCTAAGAATGGGCCAAATTTCCTTTATTTTATTCTCAGAATATTTAAATAAGTGTTAAACACTTTCAATCTTTCAGGCCATCACGTGTGGGCACGTGATAGGCATCCATGCACTGGATATTTAAGGGATTTGTTAGGGGTCACGTGGGGACATGTGAGGGCGCCCATGCATTGGATTTTAATCTTTCAATTCTTTCCATCTTCTCTTTTTTGTAAAAAGGTGTTTGTCAGGGGTCACGTGAGGCATCTGAAGATTGGGTCAGACTTCCTATATTTTCTTCCCAGAATGTTCGAATAAGTGTTAAACACTTAAGTCTTCATGGCCATCACGTGTAGGCACGTGATGGATACCCATGCAATGCTTTATTAAAGTGTTTATTAGGGGTCACTTGGGGACACATGAGGGCGCCCAAAATTGATTCTGCCTTGGGTTTGTTCCCTTTTTGTTTTGAGGGTCACGTGTGAGCACGTGAAGCATTGCCTCCAACGTTTTTCTTTCTCATTTTGGGAGATCTGTTTAGGGGTCACGTGGGGGCACGTGACCTAGTTTTGTTCTTTCTTTTCTGATCATTGAGGATAGGGGTCACGTGTCACCACGTGACCAAGTTCTTGGAGAGCTTTCGAGTCTCTTTATTTTAAAAATTAAATTCTCATATAGGGTTAAACCCTAGTTTTATTTGGAGGAATTAAATTCCTGTGAATTTGGGAGAATTAAATTCTCATATAGGATTAAACCCTAGTTCTGTGGAGGAATTAAATTCCTATGAATTTGGGGGAATTAAATTCCTTAAATTTAAATTCTCTCTCTAAGTTTTGGATCTGCATGGCAGGATCTCCCCGATGAGAATTAAATTCTCAACCTGTGGGGAGATCTGTTTCTGCAGATCTTCAAACAGAGGAAGAACTAAGTTATTATCCAGAAGAGTTAAACTCTTAAATTGAGAATTAAATTCTCTTTTATTTTATGGAGCTTAGATCTCTTTCCCCTTTCTTACTTAAGATTTTTTCTCTTTTGAAGAAATCTTCTTTTCTCTCTTGAGAATTAAATTCTCCTCTCTTTTTCCCTCTCTGTTCTTCTCTAAAAAAAAAGTAGATCCTTTCTCTTTTTTTCTTGGCTCCTATTTATAGGAGAAAGAAAAGAATCAATTTGTTTAGTGAATCTTTCATTGAAAGATTTTGGTTGTTTTTCTAACCAACATGATCTTTTAGATCACTCAGTGAATTTTATTCACCGTTGGATTTTTAATCCAAAAGATATTCTGTTTGTTATTTTTGGTGAATTTTAGGGAGATCTTTCCTTGTATAGAATCTTTCCATAAATTGGTGATTTTTAATCACCATTGGATTTTTAATCCAACGGTACTCCACTTTACAGAGCACAATCTTTTTCTGTTTGGAAAGATCTAAATAAATATTAAGGTTTTTGATTTCTCTTAATTTAGAATTTAATTCTATTAGTTCAGAAGGTTTAGATGCCTACCACGTGTGAGCACGTGACCCCACTGTTTAAGCTTTTAGCCAGAATTTAATTCTGTTGTTTTTAAAGCACTCAGAAATTATCACATGTCAGCACGTGACACTTGGTCACGTGTGAGCACATGATGCCCCATTGGGGTATTTCTTTGTTATTTTATTATACTTTTAATTCTTTTCAGTGGGTTTAAAAGCCCATCAAATGTTGGCACGTGACCCCATTTAATTATTTATTTTATTCAGTGTCTACAGGCTTTGCCTGTAAATGGTCACGTGTAGGCACGTGATGCTCGGTCACGTGTGGGCACGTGATACCCGGTCACGTGTGGGCACGTGATATCTCATAACTTTTGATCCTAGATGAATTATGAGGCCCATGATATATCAAATCGAAGAGTTTTTCGAGACGCTTTCAATACCATTAGAATTTAGCTGTTTCTCATTTGGGAGTTTATCAAAATACAGCCCGGAAAATACTGTTTCACATTTTCTTAAACGTATCACTGTCATTTGATACCTTGGGCTCTTTTGCGCAGAAATTTTCGACGGGAACAGAGTTGTTGGTCTTTGGGACCCACCACCTCTCTGAAAATGTTGAAGAATTACAATGACATATATCAGAGGAGTGAAGAGATGTTCCCTTGAACCAAATCCCGTATTTGAGGGAGAAGGATTATGGTGGCCTTAAGAATTTTTGTTAAGGACGCGTTAGTTCAATTTGAGACTAAGATCTACTTAACAACATTTTAGAATCTTCCGTATTTAAGACCCAGCAGCAGAGCATTTGGACTCCGTTGCAAGACTTTAGAAACTTAGCCAATTTGTGCTTTAGTCTACTTAGTCTGCCTTCTTTTTTTTCGAAAAAATGCCAAGCACTTGTTTGGGTTATGTTTAATCAGTCCTTTTTTTATGCAAAAAGTGATGAGCACTTATATGAGTTCTGACACCCACATGTGATCATGTGGAGATTTCAGTCATGGGGATTGCCTAATAAGTTTTGAACACTTTACTCCTTTTGTCCTTATATGGAGTTCTAGGCACTCTTTATGGCGTCCGCGTGGGGAGCGCATGAGGCGCTGCCCAATGAGTGTTGAACACTCAGCCGTTTTGGGCTATTTAGGGAGTGCTAAGCACTCTTTCTTCTCTTTTATGGCGCGCACGTGGGGAGCACGTTAGGCGCTGAGCGCTAGGCGTTGCCCAGTGAGTGCTAAGCACTTTTCTGTGGCGCCCACGTGAGGAACACGTTAGGCGATGGGCGTTGTCCAGTGAGTGCTAAGCACTTTTCTCTTATGTGGTGCCCACGTGAGGAACACATGTGGCACTGGGCGCTGCCCAGTGAGTGTTGAACACTGGGAATTAGTTCGTGAGTGTTGAACACTCATCCGTTTTGGGCTGTTCAGGGAGTGCTAAGCACTCTTTCTTTTCTTTTGCGGCGCGCGTGTAGGGAGCACATGAGGCGCTGGGCACTGCCCAGTGAGTGCTAAGCACTCTTCCCTTCCGTGGCGCCCATGTGAGGAATGCGTGCGGCGCTGGGCGCTTCCCATTGAGTGCTAAGCACTTTTCTGTGGCGCCCACGTGAGGAACACATGCGGCGCTGGGTGCTGCCCAGTAAGTGCTAAGCACCTAAGCACTTTTCTCTTCTGTGGCGCCCACGTGAGGAATACGTGCGGCGCTGGGCACTGCCCGATGATGATCAATAAGATCTTTGTTTTGCAGATCTAGGATCAAGCCAAGTTCTTTTACGAGAACCAGGTTTCTCTTATATGCTTTTGTTCTGAGGAATTCAATTCCTAGTTCTTTTTTGAATTTTTGATTCTCAAGAACAAATTCTTCCTGATGAGAATTAAATTCTCAACTTATGAGAGACTTGTCTTGTGGATCTCAAATCCAGAGAAAGAACCGAGTTCTTTTAAAAGGGTTAAACCCTTTAATAGGTAAATGAGATGTTTTGATCTCTATTTTTTTTTATTTACCTAGAGTTTTGAAGATGGGGGTCTTCTTCCTTGAGAATTTAATTCTCTGTTCCTTTTGAAGCTTTCTTTTCTTTTTCTTAGAAGCTTATTGGAGGGTTCCTCTTCCTCAGATTTGAAATCTTTGGTTCTTTATATAGTAGAGGCAATTTGTTAATTATCTTTCAAGAAATCTCTCATTAAGAGATCCCAATTGATTTGGGGAATTTTACCTACCATTGGATCTTTGATCAAAGGGTTTCTGTTTTACAGAACATATCTTCTTGTTTTAAAAAAGATTGGGGAAATATTTTGCCATATGCAGAGTTTTACTCTGTGAAATGGTGATTTTTAATCACCATTGGATTTTTAATTCGAGGGTTCTCTGTTTTACAGAGAGCATAGGATTTTATTCTATGATCGAACCGAAGGTATCCTTCTTATTTTAGAAAGATTTGGGTAATTTTTCTCCCAACATAATTTAATTCTGTATCTTGATGATTTATCATCTCCATTGGTTCTTTGATCCAACGGTTCTGTTTAACAGAAAGTAGAATTTAATTCTACTGGTGCTCACGTGTTGTGCACGTGAGGCGAAACTTGAGAGTTTTAACTCTTATAAATTCCCTTTGTGCTTTGCACACTGGCGCCCGCTTGAGGAGCACGTGCGACGCCATATGAGAGTTTTAACTCTTATAGATTCTTTTGTGCTTTGAACACTGGCGCCCGCCTGAGGAACACGTGAGGCCCCACCATAGGATTTGATCTTATAAGCGCCGGTGCCTTGGTGCAGGGCACGTGAGGCGCTACTTCATTAATTTTGAACAGAGCTTTGCTCTTTTATTAGGGAAACACCACTTTGGGAAAGATCCATGGCTCAAGAGAAAACTCATGGCTTAAGGGTGAAGAAAGGGATCCCCTATCATCCTCTCCAAAATCTTTTGGGAGTTTAACTCCACAAAAAAAAAAAAATATATATATATATATATATATATATATAATAAATCTTTCTTTCAGGAGTTCAACTCCAATAGTCAATTGGGAGTACAACTCCCAGTACAGAGGCTAAGTCCTTTTATCCTTTTCTTTTAGGAGTTTAACTCCAAAAGTCAATTGGGAGTACAACTCCCAGTATAGAGGCTAAGCCCCTTTTCCCGCTAGCGCCCAGCGTCCGCGTGCCAAGTATGTGAGGCGCTGGCACCCACGCGTGTTTTGCACACTGGACCCCCGCAAACTCTGTGAGGCCCCCGATAAACTTAAGACCCTTCAAAACACAACACACACACTGCACATTGAGTTCGCATGATCAGTTTGACCCGTTAATCGGAGGTTCTCTCGCTCCAAAGGCAAGGGATAATTAACGGCAGCTTAGTCTGCGGCTGCCGAAGGTTCGGATCCCAACAATCAATAAACCCCCGCCTACCCTACGCAAGGGGAATCTGTAGTATGCCTGATAAGCGACGCGTATTTCCCATCTCAATAGAGTGACGAAAAATACCCTGCACTCACATCGAGAGTAGTTGGTATTCCTCATGAAAGAATTGAAGCACTTGTACTACTGCCTAAGAGACCACTTCAACCCATATAAAAACCGCTTGAGTTCACATATATGATCCTCTTTACCGGGCTCTATAGATCTTTCAGGTTCCTTCATGAAAATCTTCTCTTCCAACTCACCATGCAGAAATGTCGTTTTCACGTCCATTTGCTCCAACTCTAAATCTTGAGTAGCTACCTTCGCCAACAATACTCGAACGTATGCTTGACTACCTGAGAGAGAATCTCGTTGTAGTCAACCCCCTCCTTCTGAGCAAAACCATTCACAACTAAATGTGCCTTGTATTGCTCGTTTTCCTTTTTTCTGAATACTCACTTGCAGCCAATAACCCTTTTGTCTTTCGGTAGCTTTGTCAATCTTCGCGTACTATTCTTTCGGAGTGACTTGTAACGACTCTGTTTATAATGTACAAAATTTGTTTAAAGTCAAAGTACTAAATGGAGTATTTGCAACTCTGGGTATGCTATAAGTAATTAATTTTTTTAAGAACATCAAGAAAGCACTTATAGCTCATTGGTAAATTCTTGCACTGCTGTGATGTAGCCCTGTGTTTAAATCCCCACGGCCATATATTATTTTTAATAATTTTTCTTTTAAACTTTTTGGAAGCCCAAAAGTTTACACGTGCAATACACGTAAAAATGAAAAGTCACTAAAATCAAACATGTGAAAACTGTTATATTAACAGACCTCGACATGTGGCATTCATCTAAGCCCCAACCCTCACCCAATGGCCGGCGAGATTAGCCAAAGGGCCAGCGGTGTCGGGCCCCCCGTAAGGAATGCCTCCAAATTTTTACCCCCCCCCCACTACCCTAGTTCTGTTTGTTTTACCTGCATATTAACAGAGAATTAAAAATGAGCTTTTAATCCAATATTTAATGTATTTTTAATTCTCAATTTAATTCCCTAAACCCTAATTCAATCCTATAAATACCAGATCATACCCTAGCCCTCTCTATTCTGAAATCTATCATTAAAAATCTCAAAATTTTCCAAGTCAAATAAGATGTACAAGTGGAGTTAGCCCAAGGTTATCTTCCGGCGACGACTCGGGACAAATCCGGCGACACCGCGACTCTATGACGCTTTCAAACCATTCATACACCTCCCCTCTCTCTTCTAAACCAGTAAGTACCCCCCTCCTCTTCTCTTTTCCTATTCTAAAAAGATCTCTTTTCAAAACTCGTCGAAAGTGGAGTTATTTCGACTTCTGATTCTAATTTTGTTAAAAACACAACTTTTCTTAATAACCAAACACTTGTATTGATACATCTTGTTTAGTAATTATAAATAAACATTTAGAACAAGTTTCAATTCAAAATACCATGTTATACAACTTTTATTTCACTTTTACAGTTAAGTACCATAAACTTTCTATTCGGCATCATTTCACCATATTGGTTCATATTACCTTTAGAAAACTCACGAGTTAATGACCTGCCTCATCAAAACACTCATCATGACATAGCACAATGGCTTTGGAACAATATTTTGTGGGAAAATACAATTTTACAATAAAATACCTTAAACTAATAAAACCGTATTTTTTAAGATTGTTTTAATTGAATTCCTTGCAATTAAGCCTCTACAACCCATTTTGGGGAACCCGGTCGGGATGGTGCGGGTTAATGCACATCCTCAGGACTAGTAGAGCGAGATGAAGACCTCCTCACGGAGTCTTGATGGAATTTTTTAATACAATTTTTTGGAATAATGTGATTTCTATTTAATAAATAAATTCTATTTTTAACAATTATATATATATGTAAATATATTATCAAAACATCTATTTTATATTTATAATATATTCCATTGTTTTTTAAACACAAGAATAAAAAATTTCATGAATATACCATCACAAATCCATACAATTCCAATTTATACAAAAATACCATATACTATTCAATCTAGGTTTATATTCACTAGAATACTTCACATTTAAAAATTACATCAATGAAAACCCTAAATACGATAAATAAATACTTGAGGTTTATTTTGAAAGTTTATCAAAACTATTTTTCATAAACCCCCCTCAAGATTATTAATTTACAATAAGAACCCTAGTAAATATAGGTTTAAGCGGGACCAATTCTCTTGAGCCTCAGAGAGCCGGAGAAAGTGGGTGCTTGCCTATTTAAGTAGAAAACTAAAACGGGGTTATCAATGGTAATTGGCTTGGAAAAATTCACAAATCCTGCCGTTCATATGCAGCATTTGCCGATAACTCCAAAACCTAATTCAGAAATCAAATTCTGTTTAAGTGTCTGACTCAGACAGAGTCTCAGTCTAATCCTAATACAATTCTAATCTACATACAATCCAAATATGACTCCAATACAATATGAATCCATATATACTGGAACTTGAACATGAATACCAGAATGCAATCAATATCAACATGACTTGAACTGACCGAACCATGGATATACATTGACTTGAATACATGACTATCCTTTTACATTCTTATCCGTTTACATGAACAACTGATATTATGGTTTCGGCAAATCTTATAACTATAATCGATACAAAATACATTACGGGGTTTTTAAAGGGTTAGACTGGTACGGAATGCGTTAAAAGTGGCACAAACCGGTCACTTTACTACACCTAAACTGAATATCCATTGCCGTTGTCCCGTGGGTTTTGACGGGGCCTTGTACTCCTTATACCATAGTCCACGGGGTAAGTTGGACTCCTCTCACATACACTGGCATATTCTGTACCAAACTACAAACAACTGCATTAACATAATAATCATACATTATACCAGATATATTCTCTTTACCTGTTCAGTCTATTTCTATCTCTCTTTGGGACTTACCGAGCGATTGTTCGCTGATGACATTCCTTTTCTATTCTTTCTTTGGGATGTTGTCAGGAAGACCCGACTCTCTGGAGATCGAGCCCAACTTAGAAGACTTGGAGCAGTTCGCAGAAAACCCAGAGATCTATTCACTTGTATATACCTTTACTTTCAGTTCATGCCATTGTTTAGGCATTGCTTTCCATATTGTATTTACTTTTCAGTTGCATTGTAAATAATGTTTAATAAATAAAAAGTTGCTTTTCATTTACATCTCATGTCTTTCTTGTGTACATTTATATTATATTGCTTATTTACGCTTAACGTGTTTACTTCTAAGTAAATACGTTAAGCGTGCCTGCCGCGTCTCCTTATCCGAACACCGGGAAGTGGGGTGTGACAGGTTTTGTTGGCGACCCATACAGGTCAATTCTGCGTGGAAACCTACATAACCATGCAGAAATCGGTTCTGCATGGAAACCTACGCAATATATCACAAGAATCAGCAACTAAAATATTCTTTATGTTTCCTATTCTTTGAATCTATCCTAACCCAATTTTTCTCTCAAGGTTATGGATTCTCCGAACAACACAAGTACCAATGTCAATGGAAATACCACACCATCACCTCTTCCACTTACGCCTACCATTGTAGCTCCGATCAACGAGCATACGGTACTGCTCGAGGCAATAAAAAGCCTCTTGGAGGGACAGCAACAACAAACTGTTATACTCATGAATCGCCCAGAAAAGGAAGCACCTGGAGTGAAGCAATTCCGGGCAATGTATCCTAAGCAATTCTCTGGGAAAGAGAGCCCTTTGGAAGCTAAAGAATGGGCTCAATCAACTGAGGACAATCTGGCAGCAACACAAGTGACAGACACTGCTTGGGTAAGGGTTGCAAAGCTGTACCGATAATGCCCGAGTATGGTGGAAGGCGGAAGAAAGTCGTCTTGCCCAACCAATCGAATGGAGGATTTTTCACGGGATGTTCAATGCGAAATATTTCCCCGAGACTGTCCGCTTTGATATGGAACAGCAATTCATCCACTTGCAACAAGGTTCGATATGGACCAAATCCATGGATGAGTATGATGCTGAGTTCACTATATTGAGCAGGTAAGATATGTCTCAGATATTCGGATTTTTATATCACATACTACAAAGCTAACACAAGACCGTAATAGGTTCACGTCACACCTCATACAGACTGCTGAGATCAGGGCCAGACAATTTCAACAAGGGTTGGACCCGGAGATCCAAGCTGCTCTAGCTACAGGGGATTTCCTAACCCACGACCTAGCCCTGAAGGCTGCCCGTCGATACGAGGCGGTAGTGAAGAAGAAGGGCTGACCTCAATCTGCCGGGGTGAAGCGCCCTGCTACTCAGATAGCAGGAGGAGCCTTTTCCAGGCCACCGTTTGTACCCAAGAGACCAGGAGTACCATTCAACCGGCCCAGTCCAGACTTTTGTTTTTACTGCAAAAGAAATGGGCAACTGGCAAAGGATTGTAGGCGTGCTAATCGCCTCTGCTTAGTCTGTGGCTCATCCATACATGATATTGGGTCTTGTCCTCACAGACATAATCAGAATACCGCACCCAGACCAGCAATCACTTATCTGCAACGGCCAGCTATCCAGGCACCTGCACCTCGACTTGCTCTCGCAGATCCACCTCCTCGTGGACCTACTGCACCTCCTCCCCGTCAGTTCCATCAAGCACAAAAGAATCTACCTCAGGGACAGAGGAACGGACAAAGGAATACTCCTCCAGCAAGGAGGAATGTATCGAGGCGACAGGCTTTCACAATGATTGTGGAAGAAGTTGAAGCCACTGGCCAAGTCATCACTGGTAACTCTTTTCTTTCAAACACTCTTTCAATCCTTATACATATCCATATATCTTTTCCTATACCTAAACATATTTCACACAACTTAACTACAATCTTGGTAGCCTCACTTCCCACACTAGCACTCTTCTATACTGGAGCATCTCATTGCTTTATGTCGCAACGGTTCATCCGAACTCATGCGATTCCAGTCAAACCGCTCGTATCCAGCTGGAATGTCAGTTCAGGGAACGGCGTTCTAAAGGCAACAATGGGATATGACCTGTGTCCAGTGGTCGTCTGCAGCAGAGAATTCTATGCTAACTTCAAGGTGCTGGACATACCGAACTTCGATGTAGTTTTGGGTATAGATTGGCTAGGAACTTTCTATGCTACCATCGACTGTCGTCAAAGGAGGGTATTGTTCGAGATTCCAAAGCATCCGGTCTTTTATTTCAAAAGTGGAGACCGTATCCTGGAGCCTAGCACATACAAAGCAAAACCGAAGAAGGCAGTGATTGCAACAACACAAGCTGAAGAAGATAAGCCAGAGATTGTTTGAGAGTTCGAAAACATATTTCCTGAAGACATATCAAGTTTGCCTCCAGATCGAGCTCTTGAATTCGGAATTGACTTAGTACCTGGTGCACAATCGGTGATCAAAGCACCATATCGCTCAAGTCAAGAAGGATTGAAGGAGATCCGTTCTTAGTTGGACGAACTTCTGCAGAAAGCTTGGATTCGTCCCAGTACTTCAAGTTGGGGATCTCCAGTTTTGCTTGTGAAGAAGAAGGAAGGTTCATACAGAATGTGCATTGATTATAGAGCTCTGAACGAAATAACTATAAAGAACAAGTATCCACTACCACGCATCAACGATCTGTTCGATCAACTAAGTGGGTCTTGTGTTTTCTCAAAGTTAGATCTTCGTTCGGGTTTTCATCAGGTGAAGGTCAAAGAATATGATATTCCTAAAACGGCATTCAGGACTCGCTATGGTCATTATGAGTTTCTCGTGATGCCATTTGGAGTGACCATTGCACCAGCCATATTCATGAACCTGATGAATCAAGTTTTCCGGGAGTACATAGACATGTTCTTTGTCATATTCATCGACGACATCCTGGTGTATTCAAAGAGTCAGAAAAAGCACGCTGAACATTTACGAATTGTTCTGGAGACTTTGCGACATCATCAACTCTATGCCAAGTACAACAAGTGTGAGTTTTGGCTAGATCAGGTCGGATTTCTCGGACATATCGTTTCAGGTGAAGGAATCTCTATAGATCCAGCTAAAGTATCAGCAGTAAGTGAATGGCCGACACCAAAGACAGTGAAGGACATTCGATATTTCTTGGGATTAGCAGGATACTACCGAAGATTCATCGAAGGATTTTCGAAGATTGCAACACCCCTGACCAAGCTCACATGTAAAGATGAAAAATTCATGTGGTCAGAAGCATGCGAACAAGCTTTTGTAGAACTCAAGTTAATATTGACATCAGCGCCTATTCTCGAAATACTGGACCAATCTGGAAGTTTCGTAGTGCATTGTAATGCATCCAGTAAAGGATTAGGATGTGTTCTACATCAGCACGGTAAATTTGTAGCTTATGCATCAAGACAGCTGAAGGTTCATGAGCGCAACTATCCGACGCATGATCTGGAGTTGGCAGCCGTTATCTTTGCACTTAAGATTTGGCGCCATTATCTTCTTGGAGAACGGGTAGATATCTATATAGACCACAAAAGTCTGAAGTATGCGTTTACTCAGAAAGAGTTGAATATGCTGTAGAGAAGATAGTTAGAACTTATGGTGGACTTCGACATAAACCTACAATATCATCCAGGGAAGATGAATGTAGTACATGATGCACTTAGTCGTCAACCACTATCAATGAATATCACTGCACAGTGGAAGCTACAGCAAGATTTGCACCAGATGGAGATAGAAGTGGTCATGCCAGGTAACACTTCAAAGTTGATGAACTTACAAGTTCAGTCTACTATTGTCAATCAAATCAAAGCAGCTCAAACAAGTGATGCCAAGTTGCAAAAGATCAGAGAACAAGTAGAAAGTGGACTTAGAACAGACTTCATCATTCACAAAGATGGATTTTTGAGATACGGAAGCAGATTGTGTGTACCACAAGGTCCTGTTCGGGAGGAATTGATGAAAGAAGCTCACAGCTCTCCCTACTCAGTACACCCTGGTGGTACAAAGATATACAAAGATCTACGTCAACATTACTGGTGGCATGGAATGAAGCGTGAAGTAGCCAGAAATATCGCCAAATGTTTGGTGTGTCAACAAGTGAAAGCTGAATATCATAGGACTGCTGATTTACTTCAACCGTTACCTATTCCAGAATAGAAGTGGTAACATATCACCATGGATTTTGTGATTGCTCTTCCTCGCAGCACAAAAGGTAATGATGCAGTATGGGTTATTGTGGATCTACTCACAAAGTCGGCTCACTTCATCCCATTTCGAGCTGGCCAATATACCGAGACACTAGCAAAGAAGTATATGGAAGTAAGTTTGAATCTGAGTAAGATTTAACTCTTCAATATGTACTATTTCTGATACCCATGAACTCATGCAGGAGATCGTGAGATTACTTGGAGTACCAGTTTGCATTTTTTCCGATCGTGACACCATATTCTGATCGCAATTTTGGCAGAGTCTGCAAGCTAGCTTGGGAACGAGTCTGAACTTTAGCACAACTTATTATCCACAGACAGATGGACAGCCTGAGCGAACAATTCAGATCCTTGAAGATATGCTAAGAGCCTGTATGTTAGACTCGGAGGATCGTGGGAAGATCACCCACACCTTGTGGAGTTTTCATACAACAGCTACTACCAAGCGAGTATTGGAATGGCACGCTTTACAGCTCTTTATGGAAGCAAGTGTCATTCACCATTAAGTTGGGACGAAATCGAAGATAGGGAACTCCTTAGACCTAAGATGATAGTGGCGACTGTATATGTATTTCGCACTATCATGTAACGAATGCGCATAGCCGAAGACAGACAGAAGCACTGGGATAATGAATAGCGCCGTCACTTGGAGTTCCAGCCGGGAGATCATGTCTTTTTGAAGATCTATCCCAACCATGGAGTGATTCGCTTTGGAAAGCGGGGTAAGCTAAGTCCGAGGTTTATTGGACCATTCGACATACTCGGACGAGTCAGAGAAGTGGCATATCGCTTATCACTTCCATCCTCATTGGAAGGAGTGCACAACGTATTCCACATATCCCAACTCCGGAGATATGTGAGCGACCCAGCCATATCCTTGATCATTCCGAGCTCACTGTACAGACGGATTTATCTTGTAAGAAACAACCCGTTGAAATCCTGGACAGAAAGGTGAATTCACTTCGGAACAAGGAAGTAAACTTGGTTCGAGTGATGTGGAGAAAAGACACACCAGAATCAACGTTGGAAAGAGAAGACGACATACGTGCAAGATACCCTCATTTGTTTGTAAATTAGTCCTTAAATAATTGTAAATTTCGATAACGAAATTTTTATAAGGAGGGTAGAATATAACGACTTTGTTTATAATGTACAAAATTTGTTTAAAGTAAAAGTACTAAATGGAGTATTTTCAACCCTGAGTATGCTATAAGTATTTAATTTGTTTAAGAACAGCAAGAAAGCACTTGTAGCTCATTGGTAAAGCCTTGCACTGCTGTGACGTAGCCCTGTGTTCAAATCCCTCCAGCCACATTATTTTTAATGATTTTTCTTTTAAACTTTTTGAAAGCCCAAAAATTTACACGTGCAATACATGTAAAAATGAAAAGTCACTAAAATCAAACATGTGGAAATTGTTATATTAACAGACCCCGACACATGGCATTCATCCACGCCCCAACCCTCACCTAATGGCCGGCGAAATTAGCTAAAAGGCCGGCGGCGCCGGGCCCCCTATAGGGAATGCCTCCAAATTTTTACCCTGCACCCCTTGGCCTCTCCCCACTACCCTAGTTCTATTTGTTTTTTCTGCACATTAACAGAGAATTAAAATGATCTTTTAATCCAATGTTTAATGCATTTTAATTCTCATTTTAATTCCCTAAACCCTAATTCAATTCTATAAATACCACATCATACCCTAACCCTCTCTATTCTGAAATCTATCATCAAAACTCTCAAAATTTTCCAAGTCAAATAAGGTATACAAGTGGAGTTAGCCCAAGGTCATCTTCCGGCGATGACTCGGGACAAATCCAGTGACACCGCAACTCTACGACGCTTTCAAACCATTCATACACATGCCCTCTCTCTTCTCAACCAGTAATTACCCCTCTCCTCTTTTCCTATTCTAAAAAGATCTCTTTTCAAAACTCATCAGAAGTGGAGTTATTCCGACTTCCGATTCTAATTTTGTTAAAAACACAATTTTTCTTAATAACCAAACACCCATATTGATACATCTTATTTAGTAATCATAAATAAACATTTAGAACAAGTTTCAATTCAAAATACCATGTTATACAAATTTTATTTCACTTTCACGGTTAAATACCACAAACTTTCTATTCGACATCATTTCATCATATTGGTTCATATTACCTTTAGAAAACTCATGAGATAATGACCTACCCCATCACAACACTCATCATGACATAACACGATGGCTTTGGAACAATATTTTGTAGGAAAAATACAATTTTACAATAAAATACTTTAAACTAATAAAACCGTATTCTTTAAGATTGTTTTAATTGAATTCCTTGCAAATAAGGCTCTACAACCCATTTTGGGGAACCCGATCGGGATGGTGCGAGTTAACATACATCCTCAGGACTAGTAGAGCGAGATGCAGACCTCCTCACGGAGTCTTGGAATTTTTTAAGAATAATTTGATTTCTATTTAATAAATAAATTCTATTTTTAATAATTATATATATAAATATTATCAAAACATCTATTTTATATTTATAATAAATTCCATGTTTTCTAAACACAAGAATCAAAAATTTCATGAATATGCCATCACAAATCCATACAATTCCAATTTACACAAAAATACCATATACTATTCAATCTAGGTTTATATTCACTAGAATACTTCACATTTAAAAATTACATCAATGAAAACCCTAAATACGATAAATAAATGCTTGAGGGAGGTATATTTTGAAAGTTTATCAAAACTATTTTTCATAAAACCCCCTCAAGTTTATTAATTTATATTAAGTTACCTAGTAAATATAGGTTTAAGCGGGACCAATTCTCTTGAGCCTTAACGAGCCGGAGAAAGTGGGTGCTTGTCTATTTAAGGTAGAAAACTAAAACGGGGTTATCAATAGTAATTGGCTTGGAAAAATTCATAAATCCCGCCGTCCATGTGCAGCAGATACCGATAACTCTAAAACCCAATTCAGGAATTAAATTCTGTTTAAGTGCCTGACTCAGACAGAGTCTCAGTCTAATCCGAATACAATTCCAATCCACATACAATCCAAATACGACTCCAATACAATATGAATCCATATATACTGGAACTTGAACATGAATACCAGAATGCAATCAATATCAACATGACTTGAACTGACCGAACCATGGATATACATTGACTTGAATACATGACTATCTGTTTACATCCTTATCCATTTACATGAACAACTGATATCATGGTTTCGGCAAGTTTTATAACTATAATCAATACAAAATACATTATGGGGTTTTTAAAGAGGTAGACTGGTATGGAATGCGTTAAAAGTTGCACGAGTCAGTCACTTTAATACACCTAACTTGAATATCCGTTGCCGTTGTCCCGTGGGTTTTGACGGGGCCTTGTATACCTTATACTACAGTCCACGGTGTAAGTTGGACTCCTATCGTATACACTGGCGTATTATGTACCAAGTTACGAATAACTACATTAACATAATAATCATATATTATACTAGATATATTCTCTTTACCTGTTCGGTCTATTTCTATCTCTCTTTGGGACTAACCGAGCGATTGTTCGCTGGCATTCATTTTCTATTCTTTTTTTGGGATGTTGTCAGGAGGACCCAACTCTCTGGAGATCGAGCCCAACTTAGAAGACTTGGAGCAGTTCGCAGAAGACCCAGAGATCTAGTCACTTGTATATACCTTTACTTTTTAGTTCATGCCATTGTTTAGGCATTGCTTTCCATATTTTATTTACTTTTCAGTTGCATTGTAAAGAATGTTTAATAAATAAAAAGTTGTTGTTCATTTACATCTCATGTCTTTCTTGTGTACATTTATATTATATTGCTTATTTACGCTTAACGTGTTTACTTCTGAGTAAATACGTTGCGTGCCTGCCGCATCTCCTTATCCGTACACCGGGAAGTAGGGCGTAACACGACTACATCTCCTCTTCCATCGCTACAATCCATCGATTCATATTCTCTTACCCAATGGCCTCCTGATAAGAGCTGGGATCTCCGCTTTCAATGACCAAACGTATGCGAGCATGTCTTTGAAACCGTCTGACTGGTGCCTTATGAGTACATGTTGATCTCCTTACTGCTATTGCCGGTGGATCTTTTTAGAGTTGGTCCTCACCTTCTGTCTCCATAATCTGTCCGTCCACCTCCGCATCAATAGGTTGAAATTGTGCTTCAGTATTCGTATCCTTATGAGCGCCAGATAACTCCACCACCAATGAATCATTGTCCCTTAATGCTCTACCTGCCTCCTTATTATCTCCCGCCACGTCTTTCAACATGGAATCCTTATCGAAGATTACATCTCGTCTGGTGAACGCTCTTTTGTTTTCTAGATCTCATAACTTGTAGCTTTTAACACCGAGTTTGAATCCCAAGAAAACACACTTCTTTGACTTTGATTCCAGCTTGGTTTTATCCTTCTGATTCACGAGCGAGTAGGCAGGGCACCCAAACACTCGTAGAGAATCATAACAGACCGGCTCTCCTCTCTATACTTTTTCTGGGATCTGAATATTTATGCTGTTGATAGAGACCTGTTGACCATGTAGTACGCATGACTTATCGCCTCTTTCCAGAAGTCCTCTGAAAGTCCGGATTGCAACGACATACTTTTATCTCTCTCTAATAAGGTCTTATTCATGCGCTCCGTACCCCATTCTGCTCTGGTTGTCCTGGAACAATCCATTTCCGCTGTATGCCCTACTCTTTACGAAAATATTGAAATTCCTTCGAGATGTATTCAACTCCATTATCCATCCGCAAATACTTCAATAGTCGCCCATTTTGCTTCTCCACGGCTGCTTTTCACTCCTTAAAACTGGCAAACACATCTGATTGTGTTTGAGGCAGTAAACCCGTACCTTCCGTGAGAAGTCATCAATGAAGATGACATAATACATGGCATCACTCTTTGATGCAACTGACGATGGGCCCCATACGATTGAATGAATGCAATCGAGAAGTCCTTTAGTCTTATGCACGGCTTGCTTGAAACCGATCTTATGTTGCTTCCACATTGTACAAAATTTGCAGAAAACTAACTTACACAAGATAACACATTTCAGCAACTCCCTTCTGTGCAACTCACAAAGCCCCTTCTCACTCATGCGGCCTAAACGCATATACCATAGCTTTGCGGTATTCTCTACCCGTTTCTCCGAAGTTACAGCCGCACCAACAGTCACCGTGCGGCTGTCCAATCGATACAAATTCTTTAGTCGTTGTCCCTTTATGACCACTAGGGCACCCTTGAAAACCTTTAATACTTTGTCTTGACCAAGGAACTTGCATCCTGCATCATCTAATGCACCAAGAGAAATCAGGTTCTTCTTTAGTTCCGGAACGTGACGTACGTTCACAAGCGTTCACACCATCCCATCAAACATGCGGACTTTGATGTTCCCTATGTCAATGGCCTTGCACACCACATTGTTCCCCATGAGAACACTTCTGCCATTGTACTCTTTATAGGTTTCGAATAATTCCTTCTTTAAACACATATGGTATGAAGATCTTGAATCAAGGATCCAAGCATCATAATCTTCCTTCCCGGTATGTACGGTGAGTACATCACACGGATCTTCTTCTGCTTCGGTCGCAACACTGACTTGATCCGAACCCTTTGTGTTGGCACGTTTACTCTTCTTCTCCAACCACTGTTTATATTTCTGACATTGCTTCGTCAGATGCCTTGACTTTTTGCAAAAGAAATATGGTCTTCTTTCTTATCTGGATAATTTGTATTTTCCCCTTATGCTTTTACCACCGTCGCTATTCCTCGACCTTCCCCTTTCACCGGTAAACAACCCCGATGACTCTTCTGATGGATTTGATTTCATGGGTCCAGATCCACGAATCCCTAGTATAGTTGCATAAAGCAATTAATGCCGCAACGCAATAAGGCTTTTTCATGATCTTATTGTTGAGAAGCGTCGTTATACCCTCTTCTATCTAAAAAGTCTCCTTCTCATAAAGGATCATTATCACCAAGTGTTCAAACGAATTCAAAAGTGAAGATAGGAACAATAGCGCTTGATCCTCCTCCTCTAACTTGATTTCAAGACATAGAAAATCGCTCACCATCTTGTTGAAACTGTTTAGGTGGTCGTGAATAAAAGTCTCTTCCTTCATGCGTAATTCGTAAAATTGCTTCTTTAGGTAGAACTTATTTGATAACGAATTTGTCATATACAAGCTCTCTAACTTCAACTACAAACTTGCCACAGAAGTCTCCTTCATAACATTATACATCATGTTATCCGCCAAATAAAGTTCTATCGTACATTGTGCTTTCAGATCCATCTCTACTCATTCATCATCTATCATAGTGGTAGGTTTATTATCCCAAGTGCCTTAAACAGTCCTTCCTTCACTGGAAGTGCTTTTACCCTACTCTGCCACATCGAGAAGTTTTGTTTCCCATTAAATTTCTCCACCTCAAATTTTATGCTATTTATCTTGTTATTCGTCATCCTTAATTCCAAAGAAAAAACATTTCTCTCAGATCCCTACGAACTACTATCAATAGAATCACAATCTAAAAATATAGGGAGCAGACACAAACGTCGTCACCTACCGTAAACTTAAATTGCAAAACTACATAACGTAGCTGTTACGACCCGAAAAGAGCACATGACCGGTACAATGATTACATGAAGTCGGTTGGACCCCATCGTAACCCAAGTAAGGCAAAACCAGGAATCTAAACCATATATAAGTGAAAAATAGCTGATAAAAGGTAGAGGTGAAGTTTTAAAGAAATTTTGTAAAAATTTGAGCTTGTTTCAAAAGATTGTTTGAAAAATAGACAGCACCTCCTTTGTAAATTTTGAATAAAACGAGTACAATGATAATAAGTATAGCAACATCTTACATACAGGAGCTAAATCAACGTCCAAATGGCGAAAACACAACCACGCAGTAATATATGATATCAAGAGGTAAAGAATCAACAACTAGGAAAGTAAACAACACAAATATACATAAAGTCGACTCCACACGAGTCCGACTACAACAATAATATACAGCTCTAAGGTCTCGATAATATACTAGACTTGCTCTTTGATGGAGTATATCTAGATACAAATAAGATACAAGGCAAATGCCAATACTAATTCTAACCCACCTGGCCAAAAATAAGCAACCACGTCCACAAGAAGTTATATATGCCTGCTGTTGGGGTCAAAATTTACACCCCGGTTGACCAAGTCAAAACCAAAGTCAACCCCAAGCTATGTGGGCCCAAGCCCAGGTCAAGTGAGCCAATGCCCGAGTCGAGCCTGAACATGAAGCGGCCGGCCTTCCCCATGCCAAAATAAAAAATTTGTAATAAATAATTTTGGTGTATTTCTTTTTTTTATTTTATGAATAAATGTAAGAAAAATGGGCATAAAGCCAAATTTTTGTAAAACCCATGGCTCATGTGCAAAACAAATGATCACATGAGGCATGAGATGGACAAAATGTCATTTGTAAAGCCCAAGGGGCTATATGTAAAGTGTGTAGCCTATAAAAGAAAACATAATGAAAATATCTCAACAACTTTTTCTCTCTCTTAAAAATTAGGGTACGTTCCTCAAGGTTCTAAAACCTTCTTCCCCTTTTGAATTAAATCAAGAGTTTTACTCTTCTTTTTCCAAAAATAAATAGTTTTTCACCACAAAACCCATAAAGAAAAGCTTAGATCTTCCATTAGATCTCAAAAAGGGGAGATTTTTAAATCTCATCCTCTTTTTCTCCAAGATCCAACCAACTGAGAGGAAGAAGAAGGAGACATGTCTCCAAAAATCCCATTTTGGGAAATATTCAAGGCTCAAGAGAAAATCCAAGGCTTAAGAGAGAAGAAAGGGGTCCCCTTTGACCACCTTTGGAGACCCTTGGGGAGTTCAACTCCAAGATCCAAATTCTCATAAGAGTTTAACTCCTAATCCAAATCCTTTAGGAGTTTAGCTCCAAATTTAAATCTTTTGGAGGTAACTCCACTCAAAAT
Organism: Agapanthus africanus; assembly: GCA_030015575.1. NCBI lineage: Eukaryota > Viridiplantae > Streptophyta > Magnoliopsida > Asparagales > Amaryllidaceae > Agapanthus > Agapanthus africanus. The sequence continues at coordinate 60,518,014 of CM057338.1, forward strand.
CCCCTTTCGGAGTTTAACTCCTATTTTTCTGAGGCTAAAAGCTCCCCCTCTTTCCGCCGGTGCCCAAGCGCCTAGCGCCCACCGCCCACGTGCTGGGCACGTATGGTGCTAGCGCCCAGCGTCCACGTGCCGGGCACCCACGCCCAAGCGCCCAGCGCCCACGTGCCGGGAACGTGAGGCGCTCGCGCCCAAGCGCCCAGCGCCCACGTGCCGGGCACGTGAGGCGCTAGCGCCAGCGTTCAAGCGCTCGGCGCCCAAGCTCCCTAGCTTCTTTAAGACGCTCCTCACCTTACATTTTCCTACACTATCCCACACTCAAAATACACCCCCGTTAGGAAAATTTTTCTAACGGGGCGCTGTCCCGCAGCTGCTAGCCCCATTGACCCCCATCCCGCTATCCGGGTAGCGGGACCCCGTAAAACTCTGCGGGGCCCCCGATATATCCAAAACCCTATCAAAATACAATACCGCACATTGAGTTCGCATGACCAGTTTGACCTGTCAATCGGAGGTTCTCTCGCTCCAAAGGCGAGGGGTAATTAACGGCAGCTTAGTCCGCGGCTGCCGGAGATTCGGATCCCCACAATCAATAAACCTCCGCCTACCTTGGGCAGGAGGAATCTGTAGTACGCCTGACAAGCGTGCGTATTCCCATCTCAATGGGGTGACAAAAAACACCCAACACCTACGAAGAGCCGCTACTGATATAAGCGATCGCACCTGCAAGAAACAACGACACAACGGAGGGTGAGTTGCCAACTCATGAATAGAATTATATAACAAGGTAGAAATCGAATGGATAAGCGGTGAAATAACTAAAGCATGATAGATGTGTACATCAAGGAGGGTAAATAAGCATGCGTCGAAACTAGAGTTCGAGTGATAGAATAATAATGATAAAGGGCCCTTATGTACAACCCATATACCGCTATTCTAGTATGTGAAATATGAATCCGTGTGTGGTTATCATGTCAACATCAAGTAATCAGTATATGGCCCGGTGCAGGCACAATATAACCACAAGCATCTGAAAGCATGTGAGCCACGAAAATAAATACAATACTGCACGATGAAACGCTAATAATCATCAATCGTCAATAACTCACTGTACACATACACACAACGGTGTCAAATTATGATCACCGTATCCGTAATGCAATATCTATAGCACACAACCAACATAAGCACAATCAAAGTTATAATACATATATAGCACGTATCCATATGCAATCATACAAAAGTAGCCGGAAGATATATGTACAAGAAATCCTTTCAAAATAACCGTATGATATATATCGTGGCACATGTAGCGGACGTTGTTTTGTGAACAAAGGTATGCATTGTTTAAAGTATACGTCCCGTTTTTTGAAGATGATTTATTTAAAGAGAGGTTTTCTTTTGTAAAATTCTGTGTCGATCATAGGCACATGGAAAATAGTAAGACTATAGCTCCCTTGAAACCTCTTTAATATACATTAATATGCGAAAATAGTATTCATGTACTGTCTCATGGACCAGTCTTTTCCGACTACTATATATAGCATAAATATATCTCATCAGTGCAGGGCATCTATACCGATTCCTCATACACACGCATACATAGACACACACACACACAATATCCATCTCAGTACAGCGCATCTATATCGATCGCTCACATATATATAATATCCATATCCGTGCAGAACATCTATATAGACCCCTCACATATCCGTAGAGATATCATGTGTCAACTACCGTCAATCACTCATGAATTGATTACACATATATTACCGGACGACATCTTGTCCCTTTCTGCCTCAATCTCTCATGGATTGATCACAATAAATATATCTAATGGAACTCCGACTATATCCACCGTGTCCGAATCATCTTTTCTTTTCACATACACACACACACATAATCTCTTAGGATTGAAATCATATCATATCATATCATATCATATCCACAGTAATATAAATCTCGTCAAACTCGTACCCTTTTAATTTGTGTGAATTAGGCATAACACAGACGAGTAACTTATCATGGCGTAAGCCAGTAATATAATTATAGCGTTATATATATATATATAAGTGTCTCATACCACTGAGGTATAACATCAACAATATATGAAGCGTAGCAGAAATCATAAAATGTAGCATAACTAATAAGATAAACAACACGCGAGCGAATAACATAAACGTAGGCGTAGCGTAAGCAAACAGTAAATAGGTAATTACTTCGAATATTCCAACCTATATGTTTGTAAAGAAGAACGAAACATTGTTTGAAAATAACGAGCCTACGATATTTTTAATATATATATATATATACACACACCTCTTTGAAATTCAAGTGGTACATCCTTTCATTATCACTTTTAAAACATGAAACGAATCGTTATTTTTAAAAAGTGGGTAATACCGTCATATCTATATAATCTCGCAATCGGGTAAAATAGTAAGACTCCGCGAGTCAAGTAAAAAAATATGGCCATATCCGGCTAATCATCATCATCTATCCTCATCATATCATCCGGTACTGAATCTCGCATTGTACGATAACTATTACATATTCCGTTATATCATATCATAATAATGATCGGTACAAATATCTAATCTACGTACACGAACACATAGCTAACTAGTACGAACATCAATTCTACATACACGCATAAAAATGGAATATCAACAATACGGACATCTAGTCACGTATAAACAAAGCACCAGTGCGGACATCTCGTTCGCGCACCCACTCAACGATCGGTACGGACACCTCATGTCACGGACATGCACGACGACTAGTACGGACCTCCAGTAGCGTACTCGCCCAACAATCAGTATGGACTTCAGGTCTCGTTTGCGCACCTAATATGAATCGTATATAATATCATCCTACTATAACGTCGATCTTAATACGATACGTAAGCATGTCAAGTTCTATATGATATGGCAGTACTAATGATGTGTAGTGTACATGCGAGTTTGTGATCATGAAACATGGTAATCATTAGTATTTGTACTAGTGTTTTACTAATGTGTCTACAATAAGCCTACTAAGTGATACTAACAAAGTTACATATCGAACAAGTCTAACATACATGGCATGAATCCTAAGCAAATTCAATGATATCATAATCAATATGTTTTAAGGGGGTGCTGTACACCATCCACCCGATTCCCCACTCATAAATATAATCTACTCACAGTTTGCGACCACTCTAGTCGTATCCTACGACCATCTCGCTCTTCATCGCCACCTCAAAGGTCTCCGCAATCGAACCTGACATTCACATAACCCCACACACATAAGAATTCAAATTGATATCGATATAACGAACAAACGTGCATAGGTTAGAACTTATGACCGATAAGAGCTAGACGAGTGCTAACAATAAGGAATTACCCCCGGACTCGTTGTTTTAACATAAAAGACCGCATCAAGAATTCAAAAATACGGATTATCAAGTTTAAAAACCTAAAATATCGTCAAAACCCAACTGAAGTACTTCCAGATTTTGCCTTGGGACATCTTGGGAAAAACAAAGTATCACAGAGACTTAATTGTCAAAAGAACATGCAGTTGACCAAAACCCAAACCCTAATTCTTCAATTGGGCCGCCAGAAAATTCCATTTGGCCACAATTTGTGGCCTGGACTTGAATTTGGGGCTTGTGCTCCTGGAAGGGTCTCCTAGCGGTCTAAATATGTAAAATCTATACTCTGAATATTTTGCAAAGAACCCAAATTACACCAGAATTCATTTGAATACTAAAACTTCATTACAACTCCTAGTTTTTGAAAACTTAGCTAATGATTATAACTCTAAACACATGTAAAACTTGATAAAAGAAAGATTTTTACCACTATAAAGAGAAGAAGAAGAAGATCAGCGCTTGTAGGAAGCACTTGAAGAGATGATGGAGGCTTCCACTTGATATAGCTTGATTTCGGACTAGTTTAAGGTGAGTTCAGAGTTTGGATTATTCAACGAGTTTATGTTTTTGAGAATGAGAGGGAGGGGCTGTTTCCCCCAATCAGAGCAAAGCTCTGTTGGAAATTCAAAATTCAAATTTTGAAGCAACGCTTCAAATCCCGGGCGCAACGCGCTACGTGTCAGGCGCAGATACATCAGCGCAGCGCCCAAGGCAGTGCATCCAATCAGAGCAAAGCTCTGTTTAAAGCAAAATTAAAGGAAGCAACGCTTCAGTTGCGCAAGCACTGCGCTGCGCGACACGTATCAACGCAGATGCGCTAGCGCAGTTGCGCTGCGCTGTGTGCTACGCGACATGTGTCAGCGCAGATGCGCTCGCGCAGTTGCGCTGCGCGTTGCGCTGTGCGACACGTGTCAGCACAGTTGCGCTGCGATGTGCGCTGCTTCACACGTGTCACGCGCTGGGGCATTTGTGCCAAACAGAATTAAGATTTTAAAGAAATCTTTCTGTTCTTGTTAAAACAAGAAGATTTTCTTCTGTAAAACAGAAGCCCTTGGATCAAAGATCCAACGGTGGGGAAAATTTCCCAAATCACTCAGAGAAAGATCTCTTTAACAAACTTAACAAATCCATGGGCACTATATAAAGACCCCTAGACCTCAACTCAAATCATCAACACCATCATTGAGAACTCTGAAGAATTGGAGAGAATTCCTCAAGAACAAAAAAGGTAAAAACCTTTAGAAAAAAAGAGAAAATTCTCTTATAAATAGATCATTGATCTGAGAACAAGAGCAATGATCTTCAATAAAAAAGAAAAAATAAATAATAATAGTGCCTTGCACTTTCTTATGAACCATTGGTTCTTTGAAAACAAGAAAAACTAGTTTTCTTTGATTTAAAATCGATCAAAAGATAAAACAGTGCCTTGCACTTGCAAAAACTGCACTGTTGCGCTCCTGGGTTGGTGCAAGCCACCAGAGAGCGCCACGTGTCAGCACCAGAATCACTTGCGCTATGCGCTTATAAGATAGAGCCTTACTCTCTGAGATTGGCGCAACTCACCAGAGCGCGCCACGTGTCAGCAGCGCAGCGCACTGGTGTAGCGCACTGCGCTAACTGTGCTTGCGCTCACCAGAGCGTGGCACGTGTCATCACCACAAGCGCTTGCGCTCATTGATTAGCGCAAAACGCCTGACAAATGCAATGCATTTCTTTTGCTAAAAGGCCAGGCCCAAATCAGAAAGGCCTAGTAGGCCAAATTAAATTGCAATGCAATAAAAAGGGGCAGAGCCCAAACAAAATTGATACTCTGCATCATTTATAAATGGGCAGAGCCCAAAAAAAACAATAAATAATGCAATGCATTATTTTAAAAGGGGCCAAGCCCTAGCACAGGCCTAATAGGCCAAAAACAAATAAAAGTGTTGAACACTCTTCAACAGGACTTAGGCCAATCATGGTCGTAAGTCCTCAAATTAAATTGACTGAGCACGGCTGCTCGCTTAAATCAATTTACCTCCGGTTCGAGGGTACATCTCCGAACTCCTCTGACACCTATCGTTGTAATCCTTCAACGACGTCAGAGAGGTGACGGGTCCCAACGACCACACATGAATACGGACTGCGGGGTCCTTAAACTCGTGGACCGAAACGTCCTTAAACTAATGATGGACCACCACGTCCCTAAACTGGAAAATGGACCACCACGTCCCTAAACTGGAAATGGATCTAGACGATCCCGTTAAGTAGATCTTAGTCTGGAAATTATACTAACGTATCCTTAACAAATGTTTAGGTCGATCTTAGCCTAAATATGGCTAACGTATCCTTAAACTAAAACACCAAACCCAAATCTAAATAAATACGAATTTAGACTAATCCACGTCCTACGGGCGACGGCATTACTTAGTCTCCGTATACAATCCACGGGCAACCACTAACAAAACAAATACCCACGACACGAAGTGAAATTCTGGAGAAGGAGAAAGTTGTTACTGCAATGCGGTAGCGTAATTAACTGCAGGGGTTTGCGCCTGCAGGGAGGAGCGTCCCCACAATCAAAAACCCCTCAAGCGAGGGGGAATCTGACGAAGTCTGCTACATCGGCCGCATCCGTCTAAACCTCCGATACACGGTGTCATAAATCAACTTGGCATCATCGGAGAGGTGGACGGATAAAACCAAACAGCATCTGCCCCGAATCTCAGGAGAGACATCCTAATGTCTCGGCCGCCGTTCGGAGGGAAACAGATTCTGGCATGCCCGGTGGGACCTTTTCCTCTTTCCACTCCACACTTCGTGTGTCGTCTTCGCGAACGAATCGCGGTTTGTTAATGGTTGCCTTCGGATTTTAAGTTACTAAGATTTGGTCTTTTTCCTGGCGCAGAACTCAAGCATCCATGGCCTCTAACTGCTCGAATTGCTCGAAGTGTCAATGCAATCGACGCCCCACCTCACCTGGAGGTATAGCATATGAGACTCAAGCGGCCTCCTTCCTCGCTCTGCCGGTAGAACAGGTGACCCAGGCCACCACCGGCCTGTTTTTTGGGACCATGGTCCCACCTGCAAGCTTCTCTATGCCAATACCTGCACCAGAAGCAAACAAGAAGTCGGTCTTCGACCGGCTCACTGCTACGACGGCCCCTTTCAACGGGTCGTCCACAACCAAACCAACAGCCTCTGTCTTCACCAGGCTGGATCAGAACTTTGATGGGCCCTCCAAGAAGCCTATGAACTCTCAAATGGCTGTCCCAAGGAAGACAACAGCCGCTGCTCCGGAAGTCGTTAAGGCGGTTTCTCCTGTCAAAGAATCAGTCTTTTCAAGGCTGACTATTCCGGCTTCGGCCCCTGCTCGAGGATCTGTCTTTGACAGATTGAATATCACTCCTCAAAGGACAACCTCAGTCTTTAAGAGATTAACACCAACAGCGTCTCATTCAGACAAAGGGCAAAAGGAAGCCGTTTCTATTGCCGAGCCAGTCCCAACGGCTCGTCATGCTCTACGTCGCCATTGGCGACGAGTAAGGAAGGCAGGGGGCAACTCCCCCTCAGGGCTAACTCCACCTGCTCCAGTGGTGGAAGTCAACGCTGCTGTTCCAACTGGGAACAGTTTTGAACTGCTGAGGAGGGTACGTAGGAACTCTCCAACCGCTACATTGAAAAGATCTCCTCCACTTACGGAGAGAGTTCCGGAAATGAAGCAAGAGCAGCCCCCTCAACGGCTGTCTTCAAAAATTTATAAAGTTTTGCGGAGAGTTCAAGACTCCGTAATTGACCCAGATCACTCGCGTCAACAGAAAAAGGCGAAGGTGCAAGAGGAAAAAGACCGTTCTATTAAACAGCAAAGAACAACAACCACTAGGGTGCCCACTGCAACGGCCCCATCAATTTCAACTGCCCACAAGAGAAAGAGGCCGGAGAAAATCCCCCCGCCTGCAGCAAATGCTAAAGGCGGTAAACCTAAACGCCCTAAGTCCGGGGGTATCATAGTTTATACCGTTTACATGGCGTCAGGAAAGGAAGACAGCTGTGCATCTACAGGTCACAGACCGCTTACATAGTCAGTGACCAAGGCTCAGGAGCAACAGAAAAAGCTCCAGGAGATGATGAACGCGATGGCCGCACTCACAGGGCCAAAAGAAAACCCTGAAACGTCGTCGGACGAACGTCAAGAACAAGAAACTGACGCCGAATTCCTTCGCCGGATATTGGAGAAGAAGGATAAAGAGCTACGGAACAAGCAGCCAACATAAAGCGTATGGGCCTCCTGTTCCAAGACATGGTGGGGATAATGATCCAACAAGATCCTCCGGCCGAAGATCCTCCGATCGTCCTTGAAGACGATAGGGGAGAAACGTCGAATCCTCCGCCAGCTTTGTCAACAGCCAAGGAGGAGACGATCTCCAAAGCTGACCTGGACGAATATATAGCTTAGCAGATCCGGGTTCATCAGGCGACTGAAGCAGCCGGTCAGGTCGTAAAAACTGGACGGCCGTATCCGGGCTGGTATGACCAGATCAAATACTCGCCAGGTTATACTATACCAAAATTCCATGTGTATAAGGGGACTGGGAATCCCCACCAGCATGTTGCCCAGTTCAAGGCGCTTTGCGGCAACACCGGCGGGGATAATAAATTGTTGCTTCGCCAATTCGTTGGAAGCTTGTCAGATACAGCGTTCGAGTGGTATTCCGAGCTCCCGAACGACTCTATCAAGACCTTTGCCGAGATGGAACTGCTGTTTACCCAGCGTTTCGCGAGTGCCAGCGAGCGTACCCCGATAACGGCATTGATTAATGCCAGGGTGAAGCCGGGCGAGACATGGGTCCAATATGCTATACGGTGGCGTAATTTATGGTCAAAATGCGAGCAACGCATAGAAGAAGCTCCTACAGTGGGTATGTTTGTGGGAACCCTCGATCCGCAAGCAACCATCTCGCAATTTATGATGTTCTTCAAGCCAACCACCTTCCAGGCGTTAGTCGACAAGCTAGCGCAAATGGATCAGATAGGCTATAAACCCCCTCTTCCAAAGCCGGACTCCCGAAATGAGAAGGGGAAGGGGAAAGCGATCGTTGTCGCTAATGCTCAACAACAGACGAGCGACTCGAAGTCGGTTGTTCATCAAAATAATATTCATCCACAGGTACCCCTTAGGGAGAGATTAGGATGTCCTTACTCGTTTCCCCGAGATAAAATGAGAAGATTGTTCGAACTGGCGTTGCGCAACCGACTCATAAATCTGCCGGAGCCAAAACGTCCGTCGCAACCAAGTGATGTCAACGAGCCCAACTACTGTCCCTATCACCGAGTACTGGGTCATCCGATTGAAGATTGCCACGTCTTCAAAAATTGGCTTGAAGACCAGTACCAGCAGGGCAAGTTCGCGTTATCCGACAGATAGAAGGTGAATCCGCCGCAGCCCCACACCTCTAAGAGGATGAATACGCCGGGGGCAACATGCTCTCTCGTCGAAGAAGCTCCATGGGAGGTTGTGCTATCAGCTAAAACAAAGAGGATGCTGAATGATCTTTAAGCATGCCCAGCGATTAGGTGGAAGAACCCATTGAAACCTCAGATCATTGAGGGAATGTTGAAGCCGCGTCCAACTCGAAAGATCGATAGTAGTGGCCCAAGCACTCACAACCAGCCGTCAAAATCTTCGAAGAAGAAGAAAAAGAAATCAAAGAAGCCCGTAAAGCCGGGCGACAAGCGAACGGACTTACAAAAACAAATTGATGCACTGGAGGAGTACAACCAGAAAGCACGGACTCCCATTATGCTCCAAGAGTTTCTCAACCACTTCTTTCAAGAGGAAGATGAGGGAGACAGTTCGTCGGATGAATATGAGGAATACATGGCGAGCTGCCATATGATCTCCCATTCGTTGACAGACGATGAGGAGACTCCTTGCACTGAAAGGCTGAGGGCGGACCCTGAACCAGAAACTCTACAGCCGTCAGATGAGATGATCGATGCCTTCCTGAACGAGATTCGTCTGAAAGTTAAAGCCAATCAAGAGCGTGAAATGGCCATACTGGAAAGAGCTAAACACCGCCGACTGGACGAAAGAATCGAGGCACTCCCATCAAATCAAAAGACATCCGCTGCCGATAAAAACAAATTCAAGATGGGGAAAAGGTTTGCTAAAGCCATATCGATGGGAATGAAGCTACCACCCTCTGAAGAAAACACTCTCGGTGGAATAGAGATGTATCCTAATTATTGCCTATATCATCAGAAGATCGCACACGCTACTGAAGACTGCGACTCCTTTAAGTGTTGGTGGCAGGGGTATGTCGCTCACAAGCATTACGTCAACAGAACAAAGCGGGAAGCTCGTAGACGGCCGAAAAATACGACAGATAAGCATAAAAGAGTCACCGGCAATTGCCATAAGAACAACCCCGATGAAAAAACAGCCTTCAACCCTCTCTTCAAGGAATCTATCTCTGAAGAATTGAAGAATTATGAGAACGTTCATCCATGCAAGGGCATATTACCCGGAAAGAATCTCGGAACCGTGAATGACGGAGCAAACAAAAAGGATAAAGGAAAGGGGAAAATGACCTTCGTCGCCGATACTCAACAACAGCCGAGCAACTCAAAATTGGTTGTTCGCCAAAACAACATGCGTCCACGCCCATCACTCGAGGAAAGGATGGGACGTCCTTACTCGTTTCCCCAAGATAAAACGAGGAAACTATTCGAACTGACAATGCACAACGAATTCGTCAATCTGCCGAATCCGAAACGTCCACTACAACCAGGAGATGTAAATGATCCTAATTACTGCCCCTACCATCGAGCAGTAAGTCATCCGATCGAAGATTGCTTCGTCTTCAAAAACTGGGTTGAAGACCAGTACCAACAAGACGAACTCGCACTGTCCGAAAACTGGAAGGTGAGCCCGCTACAACCACATGCTCCGAAAAAGAAAGATATGCCGGGGGCATCATGCTCATTCATAGAGAAAGCCCAACGGACCACTACGTCCTAAAACTGGATAACGGACCGAAAACGTCTTTAAACTAATGACGGACCACTACGTCCTAAAACTGGATAACGGACCGAAAACGTCCTTAAAATAATGACGGACCGAAACGTCCTTAAACTAACAACGGACCGAAACGTCCTTAAACTACTACCGCAGCATCCTTAGGCTGACGAGATGAATAAAAAAATAATAAAAAAAATATATAATAAATAAAAACGGTATGTCCATAAGCAAAAAGGGCACGGATAAAAACCCGAAAGGGCTCCGTGAGTAAAAACAGCAGGGCTACCGGCGAGTGTTCGTGAAAACCCGAAAGGGCGCGACCTCGTAAAAAAAAAATAAAAATAAAAAGAATTAAAAAAAACGGTATGTCCATGAGCAAAATAGGCACGGATGAAAACCTGAGAGGGCTCCGTGAGTAAAAACAGCAGGACTACCGGCGAATGTTTGTGAAAACCTGAAGGAGCGCGACCTCGTTAAAGGACACTTATAGGGTCCTCTCAACCTTTTAAGGAGAAACCACCCGCGTGAGAGCCTTACGAATCACAAGGGAGCAATACACTTAGGGATCCTTACGATTCCTAAGGAGAAAATACACTTGCGAGATCCTCACGACTCATAAGGAGAACTCTCTTATGGGACCCTCACGGCTTATAGGATTTGAAAGTCTTAAGTTACAGAGACCTAAACCTGTGCTTAAGCAAACCCCACAACTTTCGATATTGCCCTACGAGTGGCTCAATACTGACCCTTGTATACAATCCACGGGCGCGAATAAACATTTCCCTAACCAAGTCCCATCCGTGACTGGGGATATGTACGCATGATGAACAACCCTTATAAGTCCTCTCGACTTACAAGGAGAAAACCCTCTTGTAGGATCCTTACGACTTACAGAGGAACATACATTTAGGAATCCTCACGGTGCCTAAGGAGAAAACACACCTACGAGATCCTCACGACTTGTAGGGAGAAATACCTTTGTGAGACCCTTACGGCTCATGAAGTTAAAAGCCTTAGTCGACAGGATCTTAACCTTGTTCGCTAAGCCACCTTTGTTCGACATCGACAGAAGCAAATGATGATTCGCTCCTGGCAACATCCCAGTTGTAGCGGTGCTGATACCAAAATCAGTGTCTAATTTCAGATTTACGGCGAATAGCCGGTAGGTCGCATATGCATACGAAATAGCCGAAATGATTGGGCAACTCGTAATAAAAAGTAGCGAGTAAAAATAAATAGCCGAAATGATTGGGCAACTCGCAATAAAAAGCAGCGAGTAAAAATAAAATAAATAGCCGAAATGATTGGGCAACTCGCAATAAAAAGCAGCGAGTAAAAAATAAAGTAAATAACCGAAATGATTGGGCACCGCGAAAAATAGCCGAAATGATTGGGCAATCGTGACTTTCGCGATGTAAAAAGCAGAAATGATAGAGCATCGCAAAAAAAAGGAAAGGGGACTACATTTCCCCACCAAGCTGCGTCAAAGGGAAGTCAGATCTCGAAGACCACATCAACAGCCTGGAGACCAACAGCGGCATTCCTCCTCATTCCAGCAGGACACGGACGTGACATCACCAATCGGAGCTACGGCAAAGTCCCCAGTTCCAAGACTCTACAGTTCACAGACAAGCTAGAGTCAACCAATGACCTCCATCACGGAAACAAGTCAACAAATGACCTCCGTCACGGAAACAAGTCAGCAAATGACCTCCGTCGCGGAAACAAGTCAGCAAATGACCTCCGTCGCGGAAACAAGCCAGCAAACAACCTCCGTCGCGGAAACAAGCCAGCAAACGACCTCCGTCGCGGAAACAAGCCAGCAAACGACCTCCGTCGCGGAAACAAGCCAGCAAACGACCTCCGTCGCGGAAACAAGCCAGCAAATGACCTCCGTCGCGGAAACAAGTCACCAAATGACCTCCGTCGCGGAAACAAGTCAACCAACGACCTCCGTCTCGGATACAAGTCAACCAACGACCTCCGTCTCGGAAACAAGTCATCAAACGACCTCCGTCTCGGAAACAAGTCAACAAACGACCTCCGTCTCGGAAACAAGTCAACAAACGACCTCCGTCTCAGAAACAAGTCAACAAATGACCTCCGTCGCGGAAACAAGTCAACCAACGACCTCCGTCTCGGAAACAAGTCAACCAGCGACCTCCGACCCGGAAACAAGTCAACCAACGACCTCCGTCTCGGAAACAAGTCAGAAAACGACCTCCCCGGAAACAAGTCAACTCACCAAACACTTACGAGTCCTCTCGACTCGTAAGAGGGAAAATTCTCTTATAGGATCCTTACGACTTATAAGAGGAAACGTACTTGGGAATCCTCACGATTCCCAAGGAGAAAATCCACCTATAAGATCCTCTCGATCCGTAGGGAGAAAAGCCTCTATGAGACCCTCACGGCTCATAGAGTTGAAACATCTTAGGCAGCAGATCTGAACCTGCGGCCTAAGCCATCGCTATCTCTTGGAAAAACTAAGTTATCTGTCAATTATGTTTATCAAGACAGCATGTTGATAATAAGAGAAGGGAGAAAACAAAAGAGCATACAAGACATTGCAGAGAAAGAAAAATGTGTATCTTTATTCATTAATTTAATCAAGTGCAAGGTGAAGCGTACAAAAGGATAAAGAATAGATACATATTATTTAAAAAAAAGAAAAATTCTACAAGTATCTAAATACAAGGAGAATTACTGAGAAGGAAGCGTCTTGCATAGCTCTAGCAATTGTTCGCGCACTTCCTTCCCCACTTTCTCCTGATCGGCTACCGCCGCCAGCTCCGCCTCCATTTGGGCCCATTGCTGCAAGACAGATGCAAGTTGCTCCCTGACAGCCTGATGAGCAGCTTCGCGGCCTGGGGTATCACGCTCGGCTACATCAAGCTTTCACTTCAAGTTTAGCCCATGGGAGATGCGCTCTAGGAGACCCTCAAAGATAGCCTTTACTTGGGCAGCATTCGCCTCAACCTCAGCACGCAGACGGGCCGTCTCGCTCGAGATCTCTTGGCATTCCCGTAGCTTTAAAGCTGCTTCTTGTTCCAAGCGGCGGACGTAAGAAGCGCTTTCCTTGATCCATGCTGCTTTTTCATTGCTCGTGGCTAAAGTCTCGGGGGCGAGACACATCGACTCCAGCTGATGAAGGCGAGCCTCAATCTCCCGACAGTGATTAACCCAAGAGGCGACGATGCCCTCGTCATGGAAATTGGCAAATATCACCAACATCGGGTTAACCATCGTAGCGAAGTCCGCAGCAGATGTAGGAGTCTCGACGTCGAGTTCCTCGATGTGGTCGCTCAACATGCGCAGACTATTCGCCGCACCTTTTAAGGACGGACGTCTCTGGGAAGGGCCGGCCGGCATTGTAATATGATACTCAAAAGGCGCCAAGACCGGAACGATAGCTAAAAAGACAAAATACGATTAGATGATGATTCAATAGATATGGAAAAAGTCATTGATAAGATAGCTTACTATACCAATTGAAGCAGGTGGCAAGGCCGGAAGGGCTGGTGGCGCGACCGATCTTTCTTCTCCCCCTTCGATTTGTAACACTGCAGTCAGGACGAGAGAGAGTTAGAAATAATTCTATCACCGAAAAAGAAAGGTATCAGTCGGGAACTATACTCACCAGCACCGCCAGAGGGAGAAGCGAGTTCAGATGGGAAGGAGAAGTGTGGGAGCAACACTTGATATAGATGATCAAAGAGCACTCCTGAAAAGACACAACAGTACGACTTTAGTACACAAATTATACGTCTGAAAAGATAAGATTAATAAATTGCAAACCCATACCTTCCAACATCTTCGATGGTATGAGAGAGGGTTGAGAGGTGACCACCGCCAAAGCAGTCGTTGAAGGCGCTCCCTCGAGTAGTGGGGCATCGGCGCTGGCTGCACCTGCGTTACGAAAAAGGTGAATTTGTCAGAAAGGATTGTAAGGTAAAGAAAGACAGCAACTTGGGATTTACCTGATGAGTTGCCGGCTGAAACGGAGGTGACTCCCTCCTCCACCGACATGAGGCCACCGCCCATGGCCTCATCACCCAACTCAATGGGGGGTGTCGTCGTACTCGCGTGGCCAGGAGACAGTGGAAGACCGTAGACGGGGAGGGCAATGATCGGAGCATTGCCGAACTCTTGAGAAAGAGCGGCTGACTCTTCCCCAAGAGTCGTGCCCATCTCGCCCGCTACTTCTTCAGGCTCGGCGGTCGCCGTCGTCTCATCCGCCGCCACCATGAGGTCGCCGGTCTTAAGCGTCTCATCCGCCGCCGCCCCAGGTTCAGTAATAGTGAGCATCTCATTTGCCATCACCTCAGGCTCGGCATCAATGACCTTCTCGGCTGCAGACCCCTCAACCCCATCTCAGGCTCCGAAGCCTCAGCGACGTTGCCCACCGTCGGCTCGGGTTCGGCAGGTGCCGCCTCCTCTATTTCCTTGGGTTCAACGGTCTCTACCTCCCCCTCGGTCGGACTTGGCCCTGCAAGATAAAATATATAAGAGCCGATGGCATTATAATTCTTACAACAAAATTCTGAGAGAAATATTACCTGAAGTGGACTTATCATTAGCTTCCCGAACTGCACGCGCTACCTGTCTGCGTGCGGTAGATAGACCGGCCGGGAGCTCTTCAGAAGGAGAAGCAGAGAGAATAATGGTGCTTGGGCCCGCTCCCGTGGCCAAAGCGGCCCTGCGCGCCTTCGCCTCGCACCTCAACCGCTTCCTCTCCTCCCGAGCCGTTAAGACGGATCTCACCAGAGCCTCTTTCATTGAGGCGTCTTCGTCCGTGAACAGGGATGCTTCCAGATTTTTCAAGGCATCCCTCGTCGTTTTTTCAAGTTGAGGCTCCCGCGGCAGCCCCGAGGAAGCTGGGACTTCAGTAGAGGACCCAGGGATAGTCCCCACATCAGCTGGCGCAGCCCCTCCAAAGAAACAAAGGAAGAAAGTTAGATTGGCCATCGAAAAAAAAAAGACAAAAATTTCTGATAAGATGATACGTACCAACGCCCATTAAAGCGCGCTTATTCTCTTCCTTCTGGAAGGTTTTCAAAGAAGCAGCGATGGCTTCTTCGGTATTGACCCCTGTTTAAAAAGGAGAAAGCATTAGTCAAAAATAAGGATAAAAAATGCGATAAAATGACGAAGAAAGCAGCTAATGGTTACCTGACTTAGCGAGTTTACTCAACATCGCTTCGAGCCTCACTGATCGCTCAGAAGCTGCAATAGTAGCCGCCAAATCGGTGTCTGCGGGGTCTACCGAGAAGCCCTTATTGCTGCCATATTCGCTTATTCCTTCGGTAAGAGGGGCCTCAGGCTCTAAACCGAGGATCACGTCGATGGAGAGGAGCGACTTCTTCTTCTTTTGCCCACCAGCTCTGGATGCACCCGGGGCTGGTTTGCGCTTGGCAGACACCTTGGGACGGCGAGTCCCGATATCCGCGCCTGCGCCGGACTCCGACGATACCACATTTACCACCTTCGCTGGAGCACGGGGGGCTGATGGCGCATCCACAATATCATGAAGCGGCAATCCGCGCGGAGGGCTCAACACGCGCGGAGGTCCGACTCTAGCACCTTTCAATGGAGGAATGACCGGGGTCCTCGGCTTCAGGGGAGCCTTGCGATCGCCACCGGGAGGCGCAACCTTACGGTCGACCAGCATGCGTTTTTCCATTTGGATAACTGGACCCATAGCTTGCGCATACCAGGCCACGTACGTGTTGAGGACCTTGGGGACGCAGCTTGGCTCGCTGATGAAGAAATAGGAAGCCGTGTTAAGCCGCATGAAGTGGTGCATTGCGTTCTTTATCCCCTCTCGGCTAACCACGGGCTTTTCCAAGAAGGCTTCCATCGGGATCCCTTGGTTGTAGCTCGATTGCTGAGCAAACCGGTGCGGGTTATACCTCATAAAGAGTGCGGTCTCATTCTGCCTAAACACCAAGTAGCCCGGCCGAATGGAGTAAAGATGGAGGATTTCCCGAGCCTTCAATATGGAAGCCCCATCTTTGAAATCATCGCGTAGCAACACTACTGACTTGGTGGTCTCTGAGCCTATTGTTATGACCTTATCCAAGAAAGAAGTCTTCGCTCCGACCAGGCATGGTCGAAGGAGCAGTCCCCTAGCCTCCCGTGGAGGTGCAACTACGATCGAAGCCCCGACCAACCGTATGACCCTCGGGAGTCTGCATCTCTCAAAAAAGGGAGGAATATTATGGGCGCCGAAAACCCCATGCACGTGCATTTCCATCCAAGAGGTAAAATAGTGCATTGGGAAGTTGGCGGGTTGCACCCCAGGCTCATTAACGTCCGCCGCTACGCTAAGTCCATTATAAAGGTAAGCCAGCCCGGTGATTCCTACTGACAACTGCAAACCAGCCACCATCCGATGCGCTGGGTAGAAAACAGATGGCCGCATATGGTGCGGATGCATAGGGAGTGCAAAGCAGCACAGCCACAAGCCCAGGAACCCTACACAAAAAGTCTCCTCATCTATGCCCGGGATGGCAATTTCTGAAAAAGGGACGACGGCGACATTAGGGAGGTAAAAGTCTTTGTGGTCATCCTCCGCTGTGGGTCGGCGATCCAAACCGAATCCAAAAGGGTCGTCGAGCTAGGAGAACTTCTCGCTCTGCTCCGATAAGAACTCCGGTCGAATAAAACGGGCAATAAAATCTGCAAAACTGACGCCCCGGACGCCCAATTCCAAATAGAGTCCTTCATAGATCTCCAACACCTTAACCAAGCCCGGGTACTGGTGCTGAATAGCGTTCTCCGGCGTCAGGTCGAACACCAGCGGCTTGGTGGCAAAGACATATTCATCGGGAGGAAGTAGCTCCTCGTAAAGCTCTCCCCTCATCGGCAGACCCGAGATTTCAGCAAACTCCTCCAAGGAGATAGAGACTTCCCGGTCCGTCATCAGGAAGGTATAGGTGGGGATGTTCCATTGCTCGATAAAAGCCTTAATCCACCACGTCGGAGGAGAAGGATACTCAAAAAGCGAGACGTAAATGGCCGAATACAAACTAATCCTCATCAAATGAGTCCTTTTCGCTAATAGGATGTACCAGGCCCATTGCAAATATCCGACAGGCGGTCGTGGGATCAATCCAATATTGTAGGCCTGTCCCCAAGGGCGTGCTTCACCCTGACAAATTCGCCTCCCTAAAATATCTATCGCTGGCGGCGGCTGCACAGGGATAGCACCAATCGCGGGCTGGAAGAGGTCATCCGAATTCCAGTTTTTGACCTCCACGGCATACTTCACCGGGGGTTCATCTGCGTAAGGGAGTGAAGATATTGGCTCAGACGGCGTGGCGGAACCGAAACTTCGGCGACCCTGGATGATCTCATTGTACCACATGCCCCACAAGTGAAGGCTCTTGTGCTCGGGGTCATGATCCTTGATGAGTGCGAGCACCACGCGGTCCACCGGTGCCTGGGGAAACCCTCCCTCCGAACGAACAAACGGAAAAGACGAATTGGCAGACATGTTCCCTGCGAAGAGATAAAAAGTAAACGTCGGTGTTATAATTCCAACGCTCAACATTTTAAAATTTTTACACCACACTGCAATGCAGTGGGTAAGGGGACCAAATGGGGACCCACAAAATCTGGATGACAGTGCATCATTTAATAAGACAGCCCCATCATTGGGTGAGACCGTCAACTAATGAAAAGATCCCCAAGAGAATATTCTCATTGATGGGAAATCCCTAGAGACAAGGAGAAAATATCCTCTTTTAGAGCAAAGCTCTGTCACAGAGTGACACTTGTCAAACTCTGGGCTCAAGGGAATAAAGATTCTTTTAAAAAAAAGAGCCTAGCTCTATAATAATGATGGAAAAATACATCAAAAAGAAATTTTAACTCCTGAAGATAAAAATTTGGGATCTTAAAGATCCATGAAAAACTTTCAGAAGGTCTTCATTTTCAAGATCAAGAAAAGATCTACATTTGATCCATGAGCAAAGCTCTGTTCATGGGTTAAAACCCATGAACAAGATCTTTGTAGATCTATGAACTTTTGAGAGCAAGACTCTATTAATCAATCTTAATTTAATTTTATTTAATTTTATTATACCTAAGATGGTTTTAAATTCTGAACTCTAGAGTTCTTGAGAAAAAGCAAGAGCAAGGCTCTGAAAATCAAGATTCTTGAAATTGGTAAAAAAATTACCAATGACCAAGGGTCCTATTTATAGGCGCTTGCGTCCCTTCAGCTCACCCTTTGATCGAACGGTCAGGAGCTTGCCACCGCTGTACTCACGTGCGCGCCACGTGAGCGCAACGGGGGGGGCATTTGTTTCCCCCAATCAGAGCAAAACTCTGTTGGAAATTCAAAATTCAAATTTTGAAGCAACGCTTTAAATCCCGGGCGCAACGCGCCATGTGTCAGGCGCAGATATATCAGCGCAGCGCCCAAGGCAGTGCACCCAATCAAAGCAAAGCTCTGTTTAAAGCAAAATTAAAGGAAGTAACGTTTCAGTTGCGCAAGCGCTGCGCTGCGCGACACGTGTCATCGCAGATGCGCTAGCGCAGTTGCGCTGCGCTGTGCGCTACGCGACACGTGTCAGCGCAGATGAGCTCGCGCAGTTGCGCTGCGCGACACGTGTCAGCACAGATGCGCTAGCGCAGTTGCGCTGCGCTGTGCGCTGCTTGACACGTGTCACGCGCTAAGGCATTTACGCCAAACAGAATTAATATTTTAATGAAATCTTTCTATTCTTGTTAAAACAAGAAGATTTTCTTTTGTAAAACAGAAGCCCTTGGATCAAAGATCCAACGGTGGGGAAAATTCCCCAAATCACTCAGAGAAAGATCTCTTTAACAAACTTAACAAATTTATGGGCACTATATAAAGACCCCTAGACCTCAACTCAAATCATCAACACCATCATTGAGAACTCTGAAGAATTGGAGAGAATTCCTCAAGAACAAAAAAGCTAAAAACCTTTAGAAAAAAGAGAAAATTCTCTTATGAACAGATCATTGATCTGAGAACAAGATCAATGATCTTCAATAAAAAAAAGAAAAAATAAATAATAATAGTGCCTTGCACTTTCTTATGAACTATTGGTTCTTTGAAAACAAGAAAAACTTATTTTCTTTGATTTAAAATCGATCAAAAGATAAAACAGTGTCTTGCACTTGCAAAAACTGCACTGTTGCGCTCCTGGGTTGGCGCAAACCACCAGAGAGCGCCACGTGTCAGCACCAGAATCACTTGCGCTATGCGCTTATAAGATAGAGTCTTGCTCTCTGAGATTGGCGCAACTCACCACAGCGCGCCACGTGTCAGCAGCGCAGCGCACTGCGCTAACTATGCTTGCGCTCACCAGAGCGTGACACGTGTCATCACCACAAGCGCTTGCGCTCATTGATTAGCGCAAAGTGCCTGACAAATGCAATGCATTTCTTTTGCTAAAAGGCTATGCCCAAATCAGAAAGGCCTAGTAGGCCAAATTAAATTGCAATGCAATAAAAAGGGGCAGAGCCCAAACAAAATTGATGCTCTGCATCATTTATAAATGGGCAGAGCCCAAACAAAACAATAAATAATGCAATGCATTATTTTAAAAGGGTCCAAGCCCTAACACAGGCCTAATAGGCCAAAAACAAATAAAAGTGTTGAACACTCTTCAACTGGACTTAGGCCAATCATGGCCGTAAATTCTCAAATTAAATTGACTGAGCACGGCTGCTCGCTTAAATCAATTTACCTCCGGTTCGAGGGTACATCTCCGAACTCCTCTGACACCTATCGTTGTAATCCTTCAACGACATCAGAGAGGTGACGGGTCCCAACGACCACACATGAATACGGACTGCGGGGTCCTTAAACTCGTGGACCGAAACGTCCTTAAACTAATGATAGACCACCACGTCCCTAAACTGGAAAATGGACCACCACGTCCCTAAACTGGAAATGGATCTAGACGATCCCGTTAAGTAGATCTTAGTCTGGAAATTAGAATAACGTATCCTTAACAAATGTTTAAGTCGATCTTAGCCTAAATATGGCTAACGTATCCTTAAACTAAAACACCAAATCCAAATCTAAATAAATACGGATTTGGACTAATCCACGTCCTACGGGCGACGGCATTACTTAGTCTCCGTATACAATCCACAGGCAATCACAAACAAAACAAATACCCACGACACGAAGTGAAATTCTGAAGAAGGAGAAAATTGTTACCGCAATGCGGTAGCGTAATTAACTGCAGGGGCTTGCGCCTGCAGGGAAGAGCGTCCCCACAATCAAAAACCTCTCAAGCGAGGGGGAATCTGACAAAGTCTGCTACATCGGTCGCATCCGTCTAAACCTCCGATACACGGTGCCATAAACCAACTTGGTATTTTCGGAGAGGTGGACGGATAAAACCAACCAGTATCTGCCCTGAATCTCAGGCGAGACGTCCTAATGTCTCGGCCGCCGTTCGGAGGGGAACAGGGGCATCCATGGAGTTTGAGAGAGATCTTGAAGAAATGAGAAGGGAAAAATATGAGGAGGAAAATAAAGAGATTGGGAGAGGAGTGGGGAGAAAAGAAGTAAACGTGGGTGAGCCCATGGCTCTCATGTACTCTCCCTCTCTACTATTCCATAAAAAAAACATATAGCCATGATAAATTCCTAAAACCATAAAACCTTAATTCCATTTAGACAATGAAATACAGATATTAACTAAAAGATATACTTGTCATGTCCAAACCCAACCATCAACCGGAAAATACAAGTATTGGTTTTGACAATATAAAAATTTATATGTATTGTATATACCAATTTATAATAACTCATTCCATAATTGGCATTATTTTAACAAAACATATTATATTATTATTTAAATTCTAAAATAATATTTCTCATTTTCTGAAATGTTACAGTAGCTCTGATACCGGTTGTTGTCGTCACAAGACTAATCGGCATATCGGAAAACCTTACGGATCTATAAACCTAGATCTCTTTATAGACGAATAACAAAAAACACTAGATGCAACCCACAATAATTAAATAACACAATAGATAAGGGAAAAGAGAACTTTATTAGAATTCGAGAAAAAGAACACAGAAGATTTCAAAAAACTCTCTCCTTATAATCTCCAACAAGATCTCCTTCTTGTACAAATTCTTTTTATGATCATTTTGATCCCTTATGGAGGCATCGTTTCATCTCTCTTAAACTTTATGATCAAAACTATCCCTTATTGACCATCTTGATCCTTTATGGAGTCGTCTCTCGCCTTTCTTGAATCTTATGATTAAGTCGATATCCCTTAATAACTAGCTTGATCCCTTATGGAGTCGTCTCTCGCCCCCCTATTGAACCTTATGATCAAGTCCATATGAAAGCATATTTCTATTTACAGCATAGAATAAATCTTCTCCCACTTAGATTAAGATTAACATAAATCTTCTTTATTCTTATCTAATGAAATATTATCTTTTATTTAAATTTAATTCTAAATCTATACTTAAATAAGAGATTTATTTATAAGAATATTTTCTCTTATATAAATCTATATTCAAATAAGAGATAACTAACTATTTAAATTTAAACCAATCTCAACATATGATTGGGTCATCTCAGATAATTCGCATCCGTTCACATCCCTCCAAAAACCTATGTCAAAAAGAGTTGTTTATGGAACTCTAGGTGGTTAATTGATTTTCTATATTTTTCTAGATTTTCCCTTCAAAAATATTTCTACAAAAGTAAAATATCTACAAGGACATTAATATTATACAAATCTAAAAATAAATAAAGACATTTATATGATCAAATATTTCCACACTCAATAAGTGAAAGAGTTTTTCTTTCGAAAACTAGGGTACAATGACTCTCACAGTAAGAGAAATAGTTGATATAGCATGAGGATTGCGATAGAGGAGGGATGACGATTACTGAGCAATGAGGATATGTACACAATAAATACAAACATAACAAAAGTATGATCCTATTTATTATCTAGGATAAATGGTGGGTCATGCATGGTTCTAATTGTTAGCATAAAAATAATATATTTCTTTCAATTTAATGCCATTTCAAGACAAGAATAAAAAGCGGTGAATTTTTTAAATACCAGAAGAAAATTCTCTTTTTATAGTTGACAAGTCATTTACACAATCATAATAACGATACATTTATTACTACTAATGAAGGAATGGCATGAATAGAATAGTGTGATGTTGGCAGAAACCGCAAGTGACTGCATATCAATAATTTGGCTCCAATTACGGTTGGCTTCGGAGAAAGATTAACATCACCTTGGAGACATTCTCTCAAACATATTGAGGTCAAATACTCGTGAAATCATTCCTATGGTTCAGGCAGGAGATTGGGTAAAATGATAGTTGTTAAGTGAACAACCAATCTTTCGTATTAGGCCACTTGTCTTTGTTTGATGAAGACGAGAAATCGAACCAAGGATTTCCTGTTTGGAAAATGAGATTCTTACCGTATGAGCTAAGAACCATTCGTTGTCTAGTTTAACCACCTCCTAAATTCTATAGACAAAACAATAACAAATGAAAATATCTGAGTAATTTTTTATTTTAAAAAAATCAAATTTATAGGTTATATTAACTATGTATGTCGTACTAAATTAATTTCTACCACCTATTTACCATCATAACGCACAACAATCTACATGAAACGGACTTCAGAGGAAGACGACATGCTTGGAAAAACAGAACAGATTTTATTAATATTTTTACATTGTAACTGACGGTGTTGCTATATCAAAAACCACATTGTAATCCCGTAAAGCCATGAAAGCACATCCTGTGCCATGAAAGCACATCCTGTTATATATATATATATATATATATATATATATATATATATGGAGAAAGAGATCATAGGAGGGAATTTCCTTCAATGGGATCGAAAAAATACGCCCTCCATCATTTTTTTCCGACGATCGGCACCCACCATCTTCATCGTTATCATCTAAGATATGGGTACACCAAATTTCATGTGATTCTACAACCATTTCACTGTTGATTTAGCAAAATGAAAAAGTTCTATTGTCGGTAAACCGTTAATTTTGAACCCACTAAATCAACGGTGAAATGGTTGTAGAATCACATGAAATTTGGTGTACCCACATCTTAGATGATAACGATGAAGATGGTGGGTGCCGATCGTCGGAAAAAATGAGGAAGGGTGTATTTGTTCGACGTCATAGAAGGAAATTCCCTCCCGTGACATCTTTCCTCCATTATTCTCTCTCTCGATCGATATATATATATATACACACACACACTGTAAGAAGCTAAGGAAAACTGGATCCCAAGATCGAAGGAAAACAAATGCCAATGTGCTCAAGATCAAAGGAAGACTATCCACTTGCAGCAGGCGCATGTGCTCATGGAAGCATGAGAGATGAAGGGGACCAAGGCCTTAGCACTCAAAAAGTCGATGCTGTCTCTCGCCATCATTTTCATAAACATAAAATGATGCTCCACACTATTCGTGTTTGTTACGAGTTGAAAAGCTTTTCCCAGAACCGACACTGTGACACAAACAAGGGAACCATTCTGCTTCCTAGTTTTGCGATGTGTGATTTATTACTCCAAAATATGGTAAGACCTAGTCTCATTTCACAAAATTCTGAAGATGAGTGTGAAGAACTGGTTGTTTAAAATGGATTTGAAGTCCTCGAGCTATTGTATGGGGCCAATGCGTATTGGGCGTTTTGATCTATGATTGAAGGGCCGAGATTATCCAAGCATGGAAAATAATAGCAGAGAATACCAACTTGCTTAAAAGCGTTGGCGTTAATATTTTGTTTTCCAGGATGGTTTTACTTGAATTTTTTTATTCTTATCTTGTTTAACTTGTAATTATAACTTTTTTCCATTTCATAATATTAAGGAAATATTTTATCAGTTAGGAAGTTATTAACCCTATCCATTGTTCAAAAAGAAAAAAATCTAACATCCAATTTATGACAAAACAAACTATAAATAATAGATATCTATCACTCAACTCTTCATAGATAGTTGTCTAGAAAAAAAAAAGATGACATGTTTGATATAGAAAATAATATTTGCCTGAAAGAAATAGGTCGCAAATTCAAGAAAGAAGAGCTGGATCTTGCATGAATCCAACCTTCAAGCAGAAAAACACAAAAAAAAAATATGATGCAATTTTTATTTTATTTTTTATGTGAGTTGAAAATCGGATCAGCCCGTCTCTAAAAATTAAAAAAAAATGTGATGTACTTGATGGACGGCTATGATCGGCCTTTAGCCAAAGTTTTATACCGAAAGAGTAGGACCAAGTCCACATGCAAAAAAGGCCAAAGCCATTTGGACCTTTTCTCCAAAACCAAGGACATCTGTCCCTCTAAGCGTAAAAGGGAAAACCAGGGGGATTGTTGAAGGGCATTATCCAATTCACTTTCAACTCTTCCCTCATCTCCTCTCCTGCTGTGAGTTTGAAGCAACCCACACCAGCTGACATTTTTAATACCATCACACCAGCTGACCCCACCTCTCACCATATCTTTTATTTTATTTTACTAAACTACTTTTAAAATATTTGTGCCATTAAATTATTGCAAGAGAAGCTTCTTCAATTTTTCAACCCCAAATTATATTTCCACAAATTATAATCTCCAGTCCAAACAAAAGACTGGCTGCTACAGAGAGGCAGATAGAGAGAGGTTTGAACAGAGGAAGTGAGCACTCTCTCAGATCTGCTCCCTTGTTCTCTCCCTCTCCCTCTCCCTCTCCCTCTCAATATAGCTGCCTCAAAATTCTCGAAGTTTTTTTTACATGTGATGATCAAACAATGGAGGAGTAAAGGCCAGATCAAAGATGTTCAAATCAAGCAGATGGAGGAGTGAGAAGAACAAGATCAAAGCTGTGTTCAAATTGCAGCTCAAAGCAACCCAGGCAACTAATCTCGGATGATATTTATCATGCCAATGCAAACTGGGCTAGTTATGAATCTATGATCAATTTACCTCGTAATTTTTTATTTTTTTTTTATTTTTATCTCAGGTGCCTCGGCTAGGATGGGACTCAATGATGGTAACTTTGGTACCTGTAGATGTCGGAAAGCCGAGTATGAAATCAGAAAAAGCTGCGATAATCGACGGATCATGTATCTGGTTGAATCCGATCTATGAAACAGTGAAGCTTAACCAAGATCAAAAAACTGGAAAGATCAGTGATAAAGTTTACCAGTTTATTGTCTCAGCAATTGTATGAAGATCACATAGTCTAAATTTGCAATTAGATTTTGACATTTGTTAGATTGCTGAGTTTATTAAATAACCTGCAGGGATCGGCGAAATCTGGGGTGTTAGGGGAAATTAATATTAATGTAGCAGATTATGCCCAAGTGTTTAAGGCTAGCTCAGTTTCTCTCCCTCTTCAAGATTCAAATAATGGAGCCATCCTGCATGTGAGCACTATTCTTTACTGAATTGATGGCATTGAATTCTATGTGAACTGTATTGATGTACATTGGTCGAAATCACAGGATTCTCACCTGCTCTCCATCCCTCAATGCATTTGAAATTTGAATCCTGCTAAAAGTAACATTATTACCACATTAGCAAATAATCGTCGTCTAAAAATGAAGTCAGACACTTGATGTGACCTGTGATTTCAATTGTAATTTGCCAGTAAATTTTGATAACCTGTCGTGTGATTTCAATGGCAGGTTACCATACAGAGAGTACAGGGTGATGTCGAGGGAAGGTAAGCAACAAGCATGAACACCTTTTGTTATTAAATTTCTACTTAATTGCTAGAAATTTTGGTTGTCTTTTAATCTTCAGAGAAACTGTTGAAAATGGAGAAATACCAAGAGAAACTAATGAGAAAAGAGGTACACCTATGAACCAGCAGCCAAGAACACTGCAGAGCCAATTAAGCAACCCAGAGTATGAAGACGGTAGCAGAGCTGCCAATGGTGCAAATGCTATAAACTCTGCGGAAGTAAGATCAAGAACCTTTCACAAATATATGCCATTTTAATTAAACACAAACAAAAAGGATCCTTCTTTTTTCAACTTTCTGATAGCGGATAATGCTATAAGAGCACATATCGACAAAAATTGATACATGGGATTTAGCCATTGGAACAAATTGTGTCATCAAATTGAATAAGAACACTATATGATTCATGTAAATTTGAAATATGGGCAGTCCAATCGAAAGTTGATGAAATTTTGATCCCATATTTTAGAACCTAATATGTGTGATGGGTTTTACTGGATTCTTCTATCAGTCAGACCTGCTATAGACCGGCGTGTATCGACAATTCATTCTGCAAAGGTTCTTAACAATAATGTATGCTAATTCTAGTTTAAGAAAATCCCCAAATTCCACAAATTTAACTCAAAGAATCTAATACCTATTCATTTCTTTTCCTTTTTATCTGCATACGATCCATCAAATAACTAAGTGTTCTAAGAGGAGCATACATAAGTAACTACAATAATAAGTTTTGATGCGGAAATGCAATGGAATTAGGATCGAATTAGATTTTATCTTGTGAACATGTTGTGTCAGAATTGCCATCTTATTTTTTTTTGTGACAAAGTGAGCTGGCCTTGTAAAGCCTGTCTCAAATAATAGCTCTATTATCAAAAAATGAGTTTCGGAAACAGTTAATAATTGCCCTCTCTATGAACTAAAAGCAATAAAAAATACTGTCAGTATTTGCTACATGAAGTCATTTTACCCATTCAGCTTCGTTGAGAGAGATCACTGTTGTTGCACTGACAATGTATCTGTTCTTCCCGCCTCACTCAATGCTTGTTTAGGTTTGCATTTACTCCTATCCACTCCTTCAACTTCAATGTCATCGCTGCTCATCACTCGCTTATTTCCAGACCACCTCATGGATTTCTTCCTCATCTTATCCCTCATTTAAGCTTAGCTCTAGCTTCTATAACAGGACACTATTGCTCATTCATCTCAATATTCTCATTCCGTGAAATCTCATACCATGGACATATACTTAATTTCCCGGCAACTCAATCCATAAGGCGTGGGTAGTTAATAGTTATATAACTATCTCTTTTCAACTTCAGGGATTTCTAAGGCCACATAGTCGCATTGAGCAGCACTTTCCGAGTTAAACCATTCTGCCTTGATTGTACCAAAAAGCATGCTAATCAAGATACTTTTGTCATGCCACTATGCCCGGCTTTGACCTTTACTGAAAGCATAAAATATCTGAAAAATATGAGCATCCACAAACAGACACCATGAGCCATCCCAAATTAACAAATCCTAATTTTCCGAACAACGAACACTATGGTATATACTTTGTTTATATCAAAAATTTTAACTTTAAATAAACATAGTAATCCTAAATTTATTATTTATCTGTATGTTTGTACAAATGTTTGACACAGAGATCCTACTTTTCAAAATTTAAAGAACTCAACCTTCAGTACTATAAATCCAGTGTAAAAAGATTAATTTTATCTACAATGAATGCCGAGCAATATTGCTATATCTATATTTGTATAAAAACTGCCACTGAAAGACCATAGTTTTTAAAATTTAAGAGTTCTAACAATTACTACTATTCAAACATATCTACAATTTACATGTATGGGTACTTTATGATCTATATATTAAGAGAATGCTCCTAATTGACAAATTGTAGAATGCTCCTAATTGACAAATTGTGGAACCGTCTCTTATTTTTTGGCAGGCAGGATCCTTTATAAACAGTAAAGCACCGGTGAAGTTTCATTCCACCAGAAATTTGCTGGACGACAATTCAAGTGGAAACCTCAGGAAATCAAGCAGCTTTGATGCCATGTCAGCTTCAGGTTCAGAAAGCAGTTCGGGACCATATACACCAAAAGAGAACAGAATCAAGAGCAACAATGCTCATCAGGACAGTGCAAGCTTGCCGTCGCCTCTCAGCAACGGAGATTCTCATCAAAATACTGTTTGGTCTGTGAATTCAGAGACAAATATTTCTGGAGAGACTGGATTGAGAGAGAAAGCGCAAGGATCAGGCAACACACTTGAGAAACAAAAAGGTGATCTTGATGCTTTGGCAAGGCAGGTAGAAGTATTGGATTTGGAACTGCAGACACTTCGAAAGCAAGTTGTGAAGGAGAGCAGGCGAGGGCAAGAACTTGTACGGGAACTAAGCAGCATGAAAGAGGAGAGAGATGCAATTAGGAAAGAATGCGAGGAACTAAAGGCCTCCAAGAAAAGAGCAGCTGGTAGTGATAATGTTGGGGCCAAAGATAGATGGTCCATGCTTGAGGAAATGAAAGAAGAGTTAGATCATGAGAAAAACTTGAATGTTAATCTTCGCTTACAGCTTCAGAAGACGCAAGAATCAAACTCTGAGTTGATATTTGCTGTGAGAGATCTTGAAGAACTGCTGGAGCAGAAAAATAGGGAAAAGCCCTGTACTCATGTGAATTCTCGAGAAATGGAGTGCCAAAATCAATTGTCGAATTTTAGGAATTCAGAAGTCAAGGAAGATTCATTAGAAATGAATTCATGCCATGAGGAAGAACAATGTGACTCAGATGGACCACTTAAGGAGCATGGTGATACAGAAGTAGCGTATTCCCAAGAACCAAGATTTGTGGACCTGAACAGCGAATTGGAATTGTATAAGAAGGATCGTGAAGACCTCGAAATGCAAATGGAACAGCTTGCATTGGATTATGAGATTCTGAAACAAGAAAACCACGATACCTCTTCAAGGCTGGAGCAACTTCAGCTCCGAGAACAGCTAAAGATGCAGTATGAATGTTCAGCACATTTAGCCATCATCAACGATCTTGAATTCCATGTTGAGAGCCTGGAGAAAGAACTTGAGAAACAAGCAGAGGAATATGAAGATAATCTAGAATCTGTAATAAAAGCGAAAGTTGAGCAAGAACAAAGGGCCATACAGGCGGAGGAAGAATTGAGAAAAATTAAATGGAAAAATGCTAACACTGTCGAACACCTTCAGGAGGAATTTAAAAGCCTTGCTTCTCGAATTTCGACCACATTTTATGCAAACGAGGAGATGGTAATGAGCGCACTAGAAGACTCTAGAGAGCTGCGATTGGAGAAATTCCATACGGGAGCATTGTTGGAGAAATGTAACAAAGAGATTTCATCTCTGCAGCACCAACATCAAGTAAAATGTCAACAGCTTCTTAGCCTGATAGATTTCAAAACAAAAGAAGTCGACAGGCTACTTCTGCAACTTAAATATAAGGAAGAGGAGCTTGATAACCAAAAGAAATCTGAGGAAGTAAGGCAAAAGGCTTCAAGAGAAGAAATGACAACACTTAAATCTGAGATGGAACTGCTCTCAAGAGAGAACAGTTCTCTCTCTGAACAAATAGAACAGAAGGAAAAGATGGCAGCTGAGATAGAAAACCTAAAGGCATCAACTAAAGAAATTGAAATGATGTTACAGGAAAGCAACTTGGAGCGGGATATGATGGGGAAAGAGCTTTCTATGTTGAAGGAGGAAGCAAGAAATTCACTGGAGGAACTAAATTCCTTGGGGCATTTGAAAGATGAACAAGAGGCCACAATAAAAGCTCTTAACTCAAAGGTTCAAACCCTTACAACACGGTATTCTGACTTGAAGCATTCCTTGTCAGATGATGAATTAGAAAAGGAAAACTTGAAGAAACAAGTCTTTCTATTAAGAGGAGACCTTAGGAAGGAAGCAGACATAATCACAAGTATAGAAAAAAGGCTCAAGGACAACAATGCAAATCTAACCGTCTCGGAAGGAGCCATGATAACAAACCTAAGAAACATGAGAAAAATATCTTTCCAAGCAGCTGATGGCTCTCAAACGGTTGCTGTCTTGCATGAGAACTCCAAATGTTTTGATGTAAGTTTCCTTATCTAAAAAACAACACACACACACACCCCCCAAATCGCCCAATCCCACCCACCAAAATCTACACACATTCGCACTGTTATTTTTAATTATTTCTGTTTTAAATAATTGGGATTGACACAGATGTACGTAAACATATGCATGCATAAGTACATGCACAACAAAGCCACATGCGTGCATGTCACTCACACACAGTTTCGATAAATGTGCAAGATCTATTGTGATCTATATAGAAATACCATTGATCTAGTGTTACATGTTGAAAACACATTAAGATGGTTGGGATGATTTTTGATAACATATCTAACAGAAGCATGCATCTCTTAATTCACAACTGTTTGGTTTATAGGTTTCTAGATTCATAGCCTAAACCTACTAGATATAAGTTTTGTTGATTATAAGCATTTCAAACATTACAATACGCAAATCAATGATGCGAATCTCATAGTGGACTGTCATTTATTTTACACCGGTAGAGCTTGAGCTCAAATCCAGTTGAGTTCAGAAATATGAGAATATGAAATAGCTTAAGTTACAGCTGAAAATAAGAATCTTATCTAGCGTGCATTAGTTGTCTCTAGCCAAAGAAAGAGGCCGGGGGGGGGGGGGGTTACTCCTAGTACTGTCTACTAAAAAATGAGGACTAAATAACAAAATAAACAACTATAGTCTATAAATGCTATGCTCTAACAACTTCAGAACAATTTAAATACTCGAAATGACAGATTTAAGAGTTTGCACTTCCCATTCATGGCGCTTCATCTGCTAAACAAGTACAAGTTCATTCTAAAGAAAATTTAAAAACTTGCAAAGGCATGAATTAGAACTTTAATCACGTGTTTAAAGGTCAAATATATCCATAAATTTGATTTCATTTGCCAAAGAAGTGCCTAATAGATGGGTTTGGTATAAATCAAGATCTTGATTAACTGAATAAATATGGTTACGTGCATAGCTGATGGAAGAGTTCCCTAACTGTACTTGTTGAGCAGTCCATATCAGTAGTTCAAATTACATTTAATCTATAAAGATATTGGAAGTGAGAAGGTCAAAGGAACTTTGCAGAAATGTATTCTCCGGTTCATGCGTATATTAGTTCCTTTTATCTAATTTCAACAGTAATGGTTTATGTCTAGACCTACTAGGTTAATTGTTAAGTTGAAAAATACCTACAATGGTTAACCATCTTGTAACAGCGCCTAATTCTGCTACGTAGATGCTGTGTGTGTGCATCTGCGTGGGTGCTCCCTTCTAACTCCTATGCGTTATTGATTATTGGCAGGCTAATCTTTTGAACGGACACAACAGAGATATGCATGAAGATCAACATGAGACGTATAATGGAATCGGACAGTTAAATGCAGCACAATTAGAGGTACTTTCTTTTGTAATATTTTATGTCAATGTCAATTCAAGTAACATCGATAGTTCAACTTTCTTGTATACAACTATCAACCTCTGATTCTAAAGGGGGGAAAAACTTTCTTGTCTAAAATTTTAGCAATTTTTAGGCCCTTTATCAAATGCAGGATGAAATCGATACGAAGAACTTCAAGGATGGCAAGATAAATGAAGTAAAAATCAATGGGAATCATTTGCACGAGGAAATGAAACAAGATAAAGAATTCATGAATTTGCATGAAAATTATGGTGAAAGAATCAGAAGGTAATACTTCATGGATTACTTACCATCTACTATCTTAGTTAATATAAGAGGTACATGATTATTGGCAACTTCTATGCGTTGGTAAGGATTTCAAATTATATTGCTATGGATTTATCCTATTCTCATGGAATGTGGAAATATCTGCAGTAATCTCGATCCTAATGCAAAGTCGGTAATGGAGTCTTTGGTTTCCTGCACATATGATCAACGTAAAATCGCTGAAGTACTATCTGAAATGGAGGAATTGAAAGAGCGGAATGAATCAATGGAAGCAGAGCTGAAAGAAATGCAAGAAAGATACTCAGAGATGAGCTTAAGGTTTGCAGAAGTAGAGGGTGAAAGGCAACAGCTTGTAATAAGAGTCCGCACTTTAAAAAATGCAATGAAGAACTAGACTATAATCTTTCAGCTTACTTCAATGAGGAACTTTTGTATAGACAAGAAATTGGTGCACTTGATGGCATATTCAGGAACTGCACTGGTGGTAGTAACAGTTAGGCGAAAAGAAAAAGAAAAATGGCATATACATCCATAATGTATTCTTTTGTTTCTTTCCTTTCGATGATATGTACTTCCTTCTGTTAATGGAATGTACAATTGCCATTTCACTTTGATGAAGTGATAAAGAAATCCACATTGTTTATATAAATATATATATATATATATATATATATATATATATGAGAGAGAGAGGGGGGGTGTTTGAGTGACATATTGTTGATAGATTTCTTCAAAGAGAGACATACCAATGTTTTCCGGCTTCAATGGAGTTTTCTGAGTGCCTTGACATAGTAAAAAACTTCCAAGAGTGTCAGCTACTGCACAAGCATTATCTCTGTTCGACTGATACGAATAAGGAATATGAATACTCCGTAGCATCGACTGTATAATATTGATATATAGTGTCGTTGTAATACTAAAACGGTTAAAACTATAATCGTATATTATGACATAAGCATCTGAATTATTGATCAATAGTTATCTGAGTAACTGTTGTCTTCAGATCTTTTACTATCGAAACTTTAGAAATTATATTCCCAGAGGGAAATAGAATTGGTAAGACATGAATTTTTTAGAAATTATATTCCCAAGGGGTAATAAAATTGGTAAGACATGAAATTTGTGACAGAAAGGTCACAAGATAAAGGCATGCGGAGATCCGCCCTTTCTATTTTAGGAGGAGGGGATGGGTCACACATGGGTCAAACCTCATAAACAGAAATGAAAAGGTGGAGAAATTTTATAGATGCATTTATGAATGGAACTGAACAATAAACCCTCAATTCATACATTAAATTTTTAACCTATTCTAACTTGTCACTGATCCAGCTGGTATCATAATAAATTGTAGGATTTCTGGAAAACATCCTCCAAGTATCTTAATATTCATTTATGGATATGCCCTCTAGGAAGTATGCATGTAACATGGCCCATTATCAAACAATGTCAAAAATACTCTACAAGTCAGTTACTGATCTAAAATCTTAGGATATACATTGACAGAGGATGACGTGTTTTTTAAAAATATAGTTCCAAAGGGGAAAATTTTAAGCATGCAAGCATCATTGATATAGGCATTTAGCCCAAACAGGCAATTGCAATATTATAACAACACCAGCAATGCCAAAACAGACGCACCTACACCGCATCTCGTCTTCTTTTCCATAAAATACAACTTGAACCGGAACTGTATATATTTGTCCAAAGCAGCTTGCTCTGTTTTCCCTTTCCAGTTCTTGTGAAAGACAGATTCAGTATCAATTAAATTAATTAAGATTCTTGGCACATAAAACAAGTTACGAGTAGTCTGATATCAGATATACCTGTCTCGCCCTCTTGACAACAGGCGTCCATGTTGGAGGAATAATGTTGGAAGCGTCCTTTCTTTCCTTGTTATTAGAAGCATCCCTTACTCTTTCCCCCTTTTTCCATTGCTTGATATTTTCCTGCATTTGGCTACCTCTTTGATATCTAAAACTGTCAATAATTGATGGGCTCCTCTTATAAGATTTCTCTATATTTCTTGAGCTTCCTGGACAACTGATGCATGTGTTGCATGTAAGGGTTTGCTGATGTACATCTCCCTGGCCTTTGGCACTTTGAAGAAATTCAAATGTCCGCTGTGAGACATTCTGAATCCTAGATGACTGAGTTGCCTTTGAGTGTGGTTTTCCGACTTGAATTGGTGGTTTCCTCTTCAGCTAACAATCTAAGGGAATTCCTTCAACATATCGGCACCGAATTCCTTTTTGAATACTCCCTCTGGTATTTAATAGGAGATACAGTTTTTCTAGAGCATGAAGTCTTCCGTCCTAAAATTTTCTCCTGTAAAGTCAGACTCCTATCGTTCTCAGAAGTCCAACTATTTGTGTCAGACGAGATCTCTTCGGAGGTTGGGAAAGTTCGATGACTGGAAAGATTTAATGGTAATCTGCTGCCATGCAGATTGCTTCTTTCTGGTTCGTTTCTTGGTTCCACTCCCCCAAAGAAACTTACCTTTGATGCTGAAAGATAGTCCTCATCCAGAAATGTGGAGTCATAATCTGTAAATTCATTTCTGAAATTTTCTTTGAGATGCCCATAACCAGCTGTATTTTCATCGTCAATAGAATTTACCCTCGAAGTGTATGTTCCTCGCCTTTTAGCGAAAACTTGATCAGTCCCATCCAGGTTGGTGGAGTTATAATCAATAATCTCTTCACTGAAATTTTTCTCAACATCGCTGCACCCAATTGTGTCATTGATATGAACATTATTTACTCTTGGAGCAAATGGTTGCTTTTTAGCTAAAATTTCATCAACTTCAAATAGCACTCTGCTCTTAGCCTTGTTAATATCTTGTTCATGGAAGATATTCCTCGGCTGATGTGGCTGAGATGCCTGAGGAATCTCTGAATTTCTTTCCTTTGCTTGATTTACTGGCTCTACATAAAAAGAGTCATCCATAGGCATGTCAAGATTGCAAGCGTTCATTTTACGTTTCTGCCTTTTTGTCAGTTTCGCACTGCTAATATCCGAGTCAATGGAGGAGCACTCTGTCATTACAGATTTGGATTCCCCCATCTCACCATATCTGCACAGAACATCGAAAAGATGAGTACTTTCATCCGGTACATGATATTTTCCAATAGCCTGAATTCTGCGCTTCTGTGACCATTCTAGAAACTCTATAAGCATGCCGCCAGAGGAAAGAATTGCATGAGCTGAGAGCGGATTTATAGAAGGAAACCTTGCCAGAAATGATTCAGCAAATGTTTCTGATTCAGGCATTGCTGGAAAGATGCCTTTATTGCCCTTGCTGGCACTGCCAATGCAGCTCAGAATAATTTTGTCAGTTGACTCAGGCGTATATGAGCAAAAATAGCTGCAAGTTCAAGTCAAGTGTCACGCCCCGCTTTCCAGAGTACGCTAAATTGGGCACGTGACATAGCCAACCATGCTACCTGTGGGTAAGAAGTATCCATCTACAGTCACATTACGGTTGCAGAGATATCAAGAAATCAAAATATAACTATCTAATACATGTCCATAAGCCAAGATAACATGAGTCAAGAATAATAAAAGTGCGGAAGCAAAATATCTAAAAGAAAATAACTGGAATGTATGTCCCATAATGCGGGCTCACATCAGGAATAAAATGCAGAAAATAAAAGAACTAACTACTACAGAAACCTCACTACTCAGCCTGCTGGCTGAAATACTCCTGCTCGGACTGCAGCAAAGGTACGGAATCTGGGCCATGCAAAACCCAGACATCAGCACGTCATGTCATCAAGTAATAAGGTATAAACAGGTAACAGGAAATGCACATATAATCATGAATGATAAAGCAGGTGTAACAGTACTATAAATCAGGGCAGTGAAGAGTAGTGTACAGTAAGTAAACTAAACTGTTCTATTGGGTTTTCTACTCTCAAGTCTTTGAAATCAATTTGATGAATCATCGATGTAACTCAATAGTATCCCGTGCATGTCCGGGACCACGGTCTAAGACTCTCGGGCTGAAACCGAGACGTGCCGCTAGGCACTAACAGGAAAAGGATACAGACCAACGATGTCAGCAGCATCATCACAAGGCGGGCCTAGCCTCTAAAACTGATCAGTAAAAGCAAGCAACTGTCGAGTTACAAGTCAGGATTTCATCATTGACTTCCCCATACCCCCAAGTTATGTATGTCAAGTCAGGTATTCAGTAATCAAGAACTAATGCCAACACAGGATCAGGTAGGAGCAGCTTTGTCTGGATAGACAACAGGAACGGTCCGTGAGGACTACATGTCAGATTTGTTGACATTAGACACAAAATTAGGTAACAGATCAAGCCATGGTACATCAGGTCAGGTCAAGTAGTGTACGGTACCATGTTGGGTCAAGTAATATGTGTGTAGCAAGTCATGTCAGGGTGTAAAAGATAACATGTGGGTGCTCATAATCAGCTAGCATAATCATGGTTATAAATAAACAAGCATGGGTATCAACAACACAATAAATTGGCACATGTAATAGGTTAAGCAATAAAGCCGATTAAAATAGTTAGCTGTACTGTTATCAGTTTGTGTTTAAGAGATGGCGTCAGCATTATATGAATACAGTACGACAGATGTGAATGCTAAAAACCAGGTTAATAAGTATTGAGTAATTTAGGGATGCGACGACATGTATAATTTGTTCAATGGATGCAATTGTAATTAAACCAGTTAAAGATGCACACGGATGTCCGATAGGTTAATACTAGAGAAAATGGTATCATGGCTATAAAACAATTTTGATCATGTGGTCTAACATATACATGTGATTACTAGGTATAAACAACTTGAAGCAACAATTAAGTTCCAAGTTTAGAGATCGGAAAATATGTAACGGAACTTATACGGTTAACTTGAAATCCAATACTTTCGATTCTATTTAGAGATTTAATAGAAAAATAAATAAATTAGCATAAAAATAGTTCAAATAGCATGTAACAGTTTCACTTGCCTCGACGGGTCGCGATACGGAAAACGAAACGTTATGCGTCGGCGGGGAAAAGTCGCGACGCGCGCACGGAACACGGAATGAGTCCAAACGACGAACAGTGGAATCACACGGATCAGGGGTCCTCGCTGGGTCGTCGGGAAACGTCGTCGGCACCGCCGGATTCCGGCGAACCAGAAACAGCGACAACAAGAAAAGCAATAATTTATTAAGAAAGAAAAGCAAGCAAGAAAAGAATAGAGGAGGAATGAGAGTCCAATAGCATACTGAGTTTGCAGAGGAGGTGTTATGGTGGCGGGAGACCAACCGTGATGAGGTCGACGGAACTCCGATGATCACCAGAGGCTCCACTAAGGAAACAGCAAGAAACTTTTAACAGAAAAACATGGGAAGAAGAAGAAGAGAAGAATGAGAGGGAGAAGGAGCGCTTACCGGAGTTGTGCACGATGCCAGGGACACGGGGACGAGTCACCGATGGCAACAGTTCCGGCGATGCAAGAAGTGCAGGGGTGCAGGGGGTGCTCGGCGGGAGTGCAGGTGATCGGGGAAGAAGAAAGAAGAAGACGAAGATGGAGAGGAGGAGGAGATGGGCGATGAGGAGGCGAGAGGGATGTCGACGAGGCCGAGGAGGGGGGAAAGAGTTAGGGTTTGGCTTTGAGGTTCTCATGCATGGGTTCGAATATTAACAGAGGGAGAAGAAGATAGAGGAAGGTGATTATAGCGTGTGGAGGTGACGGGATTCTCGCGAGAGGAGAGAGAATCGTCGCGAGAGGAGAGAGATAGAGAGAGAAGAGAGGAGAGAGAAAGAAGACGAGAGATGAAAAAAGTTGGCGTTCAGCGCCGGAGAGAGAAAAGAGAAAGGAGAGAGGGAGAGAAAAGCGTGTGGGGTCGGAGGAAATGGAGGCTCGCGATTGGCTCGTGGCGAATAATTGTGAAAGATTTATGGGGTTTGATTGGCTGGGGATAGAATTAGGTTGGAAAAGAAATAGAAAAGATTTTCTGAATGTTTAGAGAGCCATCTCATTGGCTGGGAAGCAAAGACACATTTTAGTTTATATACAAAAATATATATTCGTTGGCTACAAAAAATTTAATACGTTGTACAAATATTTTCACACAGATTTTTAAGAAAATTTGAAATAGATGGTATTTGGCGGAATCCAAAATATTTCATAATTGCGTCCAGATCGGGTCCAAAAATTTGAATTTGAAACATGAAATTTATTGGCAGGTTCCCAAAATTAAAATGAAGGATTTTGTACTGAAAAAGCATACCCCCAAGAACGGACGCACGAACGTGCGCGTTGTCGTCCAAACACGCCCGTTTCACTGAACGGGACGAGAACACGATGCAAAGACACTACCACAGGGTTAGGGGTATCGAGCAGGCCATGACAAGTATTTTTAATTTATTTTAAATGACCTAAATTGTTATATGCCAAAATGTAATGTCGGGTAATCTATAACTAGTAACAGCCAAAGCATGATAAATGAAATAAATACCACACCACACATACGGTAACAGAATTTGGTATAACTGAACTCGGTTGTTACATTATACCCAACTACAAAAAGAATTTCGTCCTCGAAATTCCAAAACAAGAAAGGATAAGCAACAAACAAACTACAAGAAAAGATGAGGAAACTTCTGCCGGATTTCATCTTCTCGTTCCCAAGTGGACTCTCCATGTGAGCGATTACCCCAAGAAACAAGTACAAGAGGGAAAACCTTGTTCTTAAGAACCTTTTCACTTCGATCCACAATTTCAACCGGTCGCTCCTCAAAAGTCAAATCTTCTCGTACAGTCAGCTCCGAATGATCTGATACATGCGTTTCATCCCAAACATACTTACGGAGTTGAGATACGTGAAACACATCGTGCACATTCGCCAAGGACTGCGGTAACGCCAAACGATACGCTACCTCACCAACAAGCTCCAAGATTTCAAAGAGTCCAACGAATCGAGAACTGAGCTTTCCTCGACTTCCAAAACGAATCACCCCTCTAGTCGGTGATATCTTCAAAAATACCAAATCACCCACGGCGAACTCTAGAGGTCTTCTCGACGTATCTGCCCAACTCTTCTGTCTGTCTTGAGCTGCTTTCATATGATTCCGAATAGCTTTAACTTTCTCAACTGTCTGCACAACCAAATCTGGTTCCAACAATCTTCGTTCACCGACATCGTCCCAGCAAACCGGTGAACGACACTTGCGACCATACAAAGTTTCGAATGGAGCCATCTGAATCGTCGCCTGAAAACTGTTGTTGTAAGAAAACTCCACCAAATGCAGATGATCCTCCCATGAACCCTTGAAGTCCAACATGCACGCTCTCAACATATCTTCAAGAGTTTGGATCGTTCTCTCCGACTGACCATCTCTTTGAGGATGATAAACTGTGCTAAACTTCAATCGAGTCCCCAAACTTTCCTGTAAGCTCCGCCAAAAGTGTGATAAGAACCGAGTGTCACGCTCGGACACGATACTTACCGGTACTCGATGCAATCTTACAATCTCCTGCATGTACCGCTCCGCCAAAGTCTCTGTTGATTGACCAACCCGGAAAGGAATGAAATGAGCTGCCTTGGTCAATCGATCAACAATTACCCATCCTGCATTGTTGCCCTTTGGACTCCTCGGTAGAGCTGTCACGAAATCCATGGTTATATGTTTCCACTTCCACTGAGGAATCGGAAGTGGTTACAGTAAACCAGCAACCCTTTGATGTTCAGCCTTAACTTGCTGACACACCAAGCACTTTGCCACAAAGCGAGCAATCTCCCGTTTCATGCCTTCCCACCAAAAATGCTGTCGTATATCTCGGTACATCTTTGTGCCTCCTGGATGTACGGAATAAGCTGAGCTGTGCACCTCCTTCATAAGTTCTTCATGAATATCCCCTTTGGCACACACAAACGGCTACCATACATCAACGAACCATCTTCGTGGATCAATAAATCTGTTCGTAGTCCAGCTTCAACCTGTTCTCGAAACTTTTGCAATATAGGATCCTGCGGTTGCGCTGCTTTAATATTCTCGATCAACGACGAATGTACTTGCAGCTGCATCAACTGTCCCGAAGAATGCGGTAGCACAACGTCCAAATCAAACCTCCGAAAGTCTTCAACGAGTTCCTTCTGCGTAGTCAACATCTGAATAGCTGGTAACCGACTAAGCGCATCCGGCACGACATTTACTTTCCCCGGATGGTACTTAAGATCAAGATCATAATCATCCATCAGCTCCAACCATCTACGTTGTCTCATATTGAGCTCCTTCTGCGTGAACACATACTTCAAGTTTTTATGATCGGTGAAAACTTATACCCTTTCGCCCAAAAGGTAGTGTCTCTAAATCTTCAAGGCGAAGATCACAGCCGCAAGCTCCAAGTCATGAGTTGGGTAATTCTTCTCATAGATCTTCAACTGTCTCGATGCGCACGCTACAACCTTCTCATTCTGCATCAAAACACACCCCAATCCTTTTCCAGATGCGTCGTTGTGAATCACTAATCCTCCGGAATTGTCTAGCACGGTCAGAATAGGAGCGGTTATCAATCTCTGCTTCAACGTCTCAAAAACTGACGCACATCTATCCGTCCACACAAAAGGTACCTCCTTGCGCGTAAGCTTGGTCAACGGCTCCGCCAGACGAACAAAGTTCTCCACAAATCTTCTGTAATACCCGGCGAGTCCAAGAAAACTTCTTATCTCCGCAACATTCTTCGGAATAGGCCAATCACGAACTGCTGCAATCTTTTCGGGATCAACGGCGATTCCATCGCCAGACACAACATGCCCCAAAAACTTTACTTCCTCCAGCCAAAACTCGCACTTGCTCATCTTCGCATACAATTTCTCTTGTCTCAACGTCTGCAGTGTGATCTTCAAATGTTCTGCATGCTCTTCAATACTCTTCGAGTAAACCAGAATATCGTCAATGAACACCACAATAAATTGGTCCAAAAATGGTGAAAAGATTCGGTTCATCAAGTCCATGAATATCGCTGGTGCATTCGTTACTCCGAAGGGCATCACTAAGTACTCGTAATGTCTATACCGAGTTCGGAACGCCGTCTTGCAAATATCTTCTGCTTTCACTCGGACCTGATGATATCCGGATCGCAAATCCAGTTTCGAGAATACCCTCGCGCCACTAAGCTGCTCAAATAGTTCGCCAATGCGAGGGATCAGATACTTGTTCTTAATAGTCACCCGGTTTAATTCTCGATAGTCGATGCACATCCTTCTTGTGCCATCTTTCTTCTTGACTAGAAGAACTGGAGCTCCCCAAGGCGAGTTACTGCTTCGAATCCAACCCTTCTCAAGCAATTCAGCAAACTGTTTCTTGACTTCTTCCAACTCCACTGATGCCATTGGATAATACGCTTTAGATACTGGCGCTGCACCAGGAATAAGATAAATTGCGAACTCCACGTCTCGCTTCGGCGGTAATCCTAATATATCTTCAAACACGTCCATAAAATCGCGAACAACAGCTGGCTCTTCACTTTTATCAACCTCCATTGCTGCAAGAATATTAGTTGTCGGCCTAGCCCTAAACTCGACTGGCCCAACAGAACTGCTTCCTCCAGTGAAGGTAAACTCGGGATTTCCGGGAATCTGGAAAATTACTTTCTTTGCCCTACAATCAATGTGAGCGTGGAAAGTGCCAAGAAAATCCATTCTCAAGACGGCTTCGTAGCTGCCCGTATCAATCCCCAAGAAATCTACAAAAAGCTCCCGTCCGCAAACAACTGTACAATCTTTACATTCTCTACTAGATATGATTTTCCCATTCCCAGTGTGTATGTCCCAGAAACTAGACAGGGTCGTGCAGGTAATCGAGTGTGTAGCTATAAACTTGGACGACATAAAACAATGGGATGCACCAGAATCAAATAACGCTAATGCGGGAAAACCATGAACGAGTAGAATATCTGAAACAACTTCTCCTGAAGTCTTAGCTTCCTCAGCCGTCAAGGTAAAAGCTCGAGCCTGATTAGGTCCTTGAGTCAGCTGCTTCTGTCCCTGAAATGGTTTCTGTGGAGGCTTCTGAATATCATCCCTTGTGCGAAGCTTCGACGGACAAGAATTAACAGTTAGATCCGCCGATCCACAAACCAGACAAAGTCCCCGCATCCTGCGACATTCCCTTGCAAATGCCCGGGTAAGTGGCAATAGCTGCAAACCACGTGCTTCCTCTGATCAACGACAGCAGGCTTCTTCATCGGTATTACACCACGACGGTCCACTGGAATACCTCTGCGTCCATGAGCTCGGTTTGGTACAAATGCCGGCTTCCTTACCATAACTGCTGTCTGCTGTGAACTCCCAGTCTTCCCAGATAAGCTCTGCTGTTCTCAGGCTGCCGTAAGTACCTGTGAGAAAGTGGTCAAACCGAGGGAGACAATCTGCCTCTGGATGTCCATATCCAAACTGCGCATGAATCTCCTTACCCTGTCTGCATCGTTGGCAACTAAAGGTCCAGCGAACCTACTAAGCCGTGTCCACTCGGCTGCATGTACAACTACGGGTGCACCATTCTGCTTTAGACTGATGAACTTCTCTTCCATTTCCTCCCGTGCAGTCCGCGGGAAGAACTTCTCCAGAAAACTCTTCGAAAAATCCACACACTTGATCGGCTTGGGCAGGCGGATCTCCTCCACAAGCCACCATTCACGGGCGTAGTCCACTAACTGAATGCGCACCACATCCACCCTTTTATCGTCTGGGATCTGCGCCGCAATAAGTAAGTTCTCCGTGTCAACTAGCCACTGCTCCGCTGGTAACGGCTCCTCCAAACCAGTAAAGACAGAAGGACCCAAACGCGTGAAATCTGCTACGGTCCCCACTCGATCAACTGGCTTAGCTCCAACATTGTTCACGGACTGCTGAATGGTCCGCAAACCTTCCTGAAACGATTCAGCTTGCTGCTGGATCAGCTCGGTTCGTCTTTTCTGATTCTCCAGTATTCCCCGTATCACTCCAAACATGGCGGCTTCGTCAACACGCCTTTAGCACGTCTTCAGATTCTTGTCTGCTATATTCCTGAAATCAAAACACCCAAGAATTAGTATGATAACAGATTCAAAATATAGTTCAAGGCTAGAACACCGAGTTACTTAAATAGAGTACCGCATTGTAACTATGCCGCGGTATCATAGCTACAATTACATAACTCCACCCAAACCGCCTAAGTTCTAGAGATAACAAGGAATCAGGTTTCGAGTCGATATGCAAAGAAAGTTTGCACACCGTAAAAGATATAATCAGGAAGAACTTAGATTCAAGAACGGTAAAACGGCAAGATGGCAGGACATGTTTCCTAAACACGAGCGCTCTGATTCGTGTATTGGGTACAATACCCAACTACAAAAGAATCAAACCCGATCATCCTATGGCTCTGATACCAAAAGAACCATGTCACGCCCCGCTTCCCAGAGTACGCTAACTTGGGCACGTGACATAGCCAATCATGCTACCTGTGGGTAGGAAGTATCCATCCACGGTCACATTATGGTTGCAGAGATATCAAGAAATCAAAATATAACTATCTAATACATGTCCATAAGCCAAGATAACATGAGTCAAGAATAATAAAAGTGCGGAAGCAAAAGATCCAATACAAAATAACTGGAATGTATGTCCCATAATGCGGGCTCACATCAGAAATAAAATGCAGAAAATAAAAGAACTAACTACTACAGAAACCTCACTGCTCAGCCTGCTAGCTGAAATACTCCTGCTCGGACTGCAGCAAAGGTACGGAATCTGGGCCATACAAAACCCAGACATCAGCGCGTCATGTCATCAAGTAATAAGGTATAAACAGGTAACAGGCAATGCACATATAATCATGAATGATAAAGCAGGTGTAACAGTACTAT
This sequence comes from Agapanthus africanus, assembly GCA_030015575.1. Taxonomy (NCBI): domain Eukaryota; kingdom Viridiplantae; phylum Streptophyta; class Magnoliopsida; order Asparagales; family Amaryllidaceae; genus Agapanthus; species Agapanthus africanus. Next base: position 60,561,827 of record CM057338.1, read on the forward strand.
AAATCAGGGCAGTGAAGGGTAGTGGGCAGTGAGTAAACTAAACTGTTCTATTGGGTTTTCTACTCTCAAGTCTTTGAAATCAATTTGATGAATCATCGATGTAACTCAATAATATCCCGTGCATGCCCGAAACCACGGTCTAAGACTCTCGGGCTGAAACCGAGACGTGCCGCTAGGCACTAACAGGAAAAGGATACAGACCAACGATGTCAGCAGCATCGTCACGAAGCGGGCCTAGCCTCTAAAACTGATCAGTAAAAGCAAGCAACTGTCGAGTTACAAGTCAGGATTTCATCATTGATTTCCCCATACCCCCAAGTTATGTATGTCAAGTCAGGTATTCAGTAATCAAGAACTAATGCCAACACAGATCAGGTAGGAGCAGGTTTGTCTGGATAGACAACGGGAACGGTCCGTGAGGACTACATGTCAGGTTTGTTGGCATTAGACACAAGATTAGGTAACAGGTCAAGCCCATGGTACATCAGGTCAGGTCAAGTAATTTACGGTACCATGTCGGGTCAAGTAATATGTGTGTAGCAAGTCATGTCAGGGTGTAAAAGATAACATGTGGGTGCTCATAATCAGCTAGCATAATCATGATTATAAATAAACAAGCATGGGTATCAACAACACAATAAATTGGCACATGTAATAGGTTAAGCAATAAAGTCGATTAAAATAGTTAGCTGTACTGTTATCGGTTTGTGTTTAAGAGATGGTGTCAGCATTATATGAATACAGTACGACAGATGTGAATGCTAAAAACCAGGTTAATAAGTATTGAGTAATCTAGGGATGCGACGACATGTATAATTTGTTCAATGGATGCAATTGTAATTAAACCGGTTAAAGATGCACACGGATGTCCGATAGGTTAATACTAGAGAAAAGGGTATCATGGCTATAAAACAATTGTGATCATGTGGTCTAATATATACATGTGATTACTAGGTATAAACAACTTGAAGCAACAATTAAGTTCCAAGTTTAGAGATCGGAAAATATGTAACGGAACTTATACGGTTAACTTGAAATCCAATACTTTCGATTCTATTTAGAGGTTTAATAGGAAAATAAATAAATTAGCATAAGAATAGTTTGAATAGCATGTAGCAAGTTTCACTTGCCTCGACGGGTCGCGATACGGAAAATGAAACGTTACGCGTCGGCGGGGAAAAGTCGCGACGCGCGCACGGTACACGGAATGAGTCCAAACGACGAACAGTGGAATCACACGGATCAGGGGTCCTCACTGGGTCGTCGGGAAACGTCGTCGGTACCGCCGGATTCCGGCGAACCAGAAACAGCGACAACAAGAAAAGCAATAATGTATCAAGAAAGAAAAGCAAGCAAGAAAAGAATAGAGGAGGAATGAGAGTACAATGGCGTACTGAGTTTGCAGAGGAGGTGCTGTGGTGGCGGCAAGACCAACCGTGATGAGGTCGACGAAACTCCGATGATCACCAGAGGCTGCACTAAGGAAACAGCAAGAAACTTTTAACAGAAAAACATGGGAAGAAGAGAAGAATAAGAGGGAGAAGGAGCGCTTACCGGAGTTGTGCACGATGCCAGGGACACGGGGACGAGTCGCCGATGGCAACAGTTTAGGCGATGCAAGAAGTGCAGGGGTGCAGGGGGTGCTCGGTGTGAGTGCAGGTGATCGGGGAAGAAGAAAGAAGAAGACGAAGATGGAGAGGAGGAGGAGATGGGCGATGAGGAGGCGAGAGGGATGTCGACGAGGCCGAGGAGCGGGGGAAAAGAGTTAGGGTTTGGCTTTGAGGTTCTCATGCATGGGTTCGAATATTAACAGAGGGAGAAGAAGATAGAGGAAGGTGATTATAGCGCGTGGAGGTGACGGGATTCTCGCGAGAGGAGAGAGAATCGTCGCGAGAGGAGAGAGATAGAGAGAGAAGAGAGGAGAGAGAAAGAAGACGAGAGATGAAAAAAGTTGGCGTTCAGCGCCGGAGAGAGAAAAGAGAAAGGAGAGAGGGAGAGAAAAGCGTGTGGGGTCGGAGGAAATGGAGGCTCGCGATTGGCTCGTGGCGAATAATTGTGAAAGATTTATGGGGTTTGATTGGCTGGGGATAGAATTAGGTTGGAAAAGAAATAGAAAAGATTTTCTGAATGTTTAGAGAGCCATCTCATTGGCTGGGAAGCAAAAACACATTTTAGTTTATATACAGAAATATATATTCGTTGGCTACAAAAAATTTAATAGGTTGTACAAATATTTTCACACAGATTTTTAAGATAATTTGAAATAGATGGTATTTGGCAGAATCCAAAATATTTCATAATTGCGCCCGGGTCGGGTCCAAAAATTTGAATTTGAAACATGAAATTTATTGCCAGGTTCCCAAAATTAAAATGAAGGATTTTGTACTGAAAAAGCATACCCCCAAGAACGGACGCACGTACGTGCACGTAGTCGTCCAAACACGCCCGTTTCATTGAACGGGACAAGAACACGATGCAAGGACGCTACCACAGGGTTAGGGGTATCGAGCAAGCCATGACAAGTATTTTTAATTTATTTTAAATGACTTAAATTGTTATATGCCAAAATGTAATGTCGGGGTAATCTATAACTAGTAACAGCCAAATCATGATAAATGAAATAAATACCACACCCCACACATACGGTAACAGAATTTGGTATATCTGGACTCGGTTGTTACATCAAGACTAGCTGCTGCAGCGTAAAGTGTGTCAGATGATTCCATTATAGCTGAAAGAAAGCTTGTTTCTGCCTCAAAGATCCGGAAAGATATGCCCAAGAGATGTTACAGATGCCATTGTATGGCATAGCTCAAAATAAAAACCATACACATTTATTGAATCAAGTAAACAAGAAACAATTGTTTTAGGTGCTGTAACAGGCTAGTTGTATGATAAGCTTACAATAATCTGTCCCAGAATATGCCAAAGAACCTCAAAGCAGGAAAAACATAATCTTGGAAGTGGTTCTTACAACCGGTGTCAAGGCAAACCTTTGTCTCGACATTTACATTGGAAAATTAGAGAGTTATAATTAATAATGGAGTGCCTAAAGCAAGGTAAACCTATTAACTCTATTCTATCAGTTTTCAAAGAGTTACAGTTAACAATAAGGTGTGCAAAGCAGGGTCTAACCTCTTATTAACTCCTATTTGTACTAAGATCATTGAAGCACATCACTGAAAAACGGTTATAAAACATTCTGCGAGATATTTCCAGGTACATGGCTGTAAATAGTTCTCCAAGGAAAAGTTGTCATGAAATGATTGTATTAGATTATTTACTGATGGAAGAATGGAAATTTCATGGTAAAGCTTATGAAATGGGCTGCTTCACACAGGGGGAAAATGGAAAAGACTCAATCGTTTGGTGTGTAAACGTTGTCAAAGACACGAGAAAAAAAATATAAATTCCCTTGGAAAATCAGAAAACTTAGTTACCAGTATGCAGCCACTGAAAGAAAAACTAAGTGCCATCAGAACGTTAGTTGCAATTTTCTCCACAAACATGGGTACAGATGATGTTGATGTCATGTCGTCACCCAGGTTTCTGGCCGCATACCATACTAGGCAGACTGCAGCACTAAAGATGAGGTCTAAAGGAAGGTTAACCTCCCGTTCTACAACTCGCACGCCTTCATTTTCTAGTGCTGGAATCTTCTGATAGGAACTTCTCCGAGACATGAGCATTTTTTTCTCAAAGTTTTGAGTGTTGACAACAATGATTACGTCAGGGGAAGAAGGTTTGGTTGCAAATACGTTCTTCGAATTCAGTGAACGTGACATACTCATAGAAGATTCATTCTCATTGAAGGCATCTATGTGGTTAGCAGATTCAGAAGAAAAGATGCTACCCTTCTCAATAGGCAAAAAACTTAGAAGTTCTTCAATATGTTCCCTGTTTAAGATCCCTTGCAGGCTCGGCATAGATTGTGACACTCCTTCCTGGTGAATAAAAGAAGGATGAAGATATATGGACTGTGGTGACGAAGATTAAATCTGACCGAAAGCCCAAATACATCTATTGTGTACAGTGAGCAGTATTGGTGGTGCACTCATGTAATAATGAACTAAGTAAAGTAAAATAAGTCAAAAATTATGAAGTTTCCTTGTTACCAAAAGAAGCACATTGTCAACTAGTTATTAAGGTGGCAAGTTATGCTCTTTCGGCAAAGAAATTTTTAATAACAAAAAGATGATTCTTATCTTAGTAAAGGAGTAGTAGGCCATTTAACACCGAGGGCCATGAAACAATAGTTGTTCGAACTTCACAAGTATCCTCCTTGTTGCTTACTCTTTATTCTGCATTATTATAGCAGGGACAAACATGTCTTTTTATCACATTGATGAACTGTATGGTTGTTTCATTAAAAAGAAAAAAGAACTGTATGGTTTACACAGTTCCAAGGGGTGGGAGATATGGAAACACATGTGAATTGTGACAAGGAGGTTCCAAGTTCAAGTCATGCAGCCAGCAAAAGAGTGTGGAGACCAATCCTATTTATTTAGGGGAGAGGTGGGTCTTGCATGGATCCAACCTTTATAGCTGCTCTACAGGAATTATCTAATTTTAACATTCACAATTCCAATTCAAGAAGTATATCAGAACCCAAAGAATTCCATCATCCTAAGTTCAAAAGTCTAGGATATGGATAGACATTCACAAGTACACTCATAACGAAGAGGTAGAGACAGCAGTTAATTTGAATTACATATAAACTTCGAAGAGGAAAGAAGCAATATATTCTGCCGCGTATTTTTATCATATTATAAGTTTCCAGGCGACAGGATGAGCAGTAAAATCTACATCATATTCTGCATAGAATTGCTCCAAGAAAAAGCGCAAAGCAAGCACTATAAACTTTTTCAAGACCTTTTAAGTAAATTAAACCAGAACAAGCAATAAAAGTACCAGAGTTTGATCATAGTGCACATCAAAGCTATCACAAAGTGACTTGGTTAGAGTATGCTTTTCCATATTAACTTGGAGGAAGTGAAGTCGAGTAGCATGTAATTTGGGGGTGATAGAGGAGATTCTAGATGATGCGCATGGCCCTCCATATTCCAGAATGATGCTGAACTTGTCAAAAGGGAACGAGTCCGAGATATTCCTGAGGGAACATAAGAGACATGTGAAAAATCAATCATGAATCAACTCTCATTGCAAAATTTATGCTTACTCATGGAAAAATAGAAATCTACTGGGTGAAAACTAAAGTACAGAGAAAGCAAATATAGTGGGCTAGAATGTTGCTGCTTACAGCTTACACCTGTTGTGAACAACATCCCGACAGGTAATATTATGCATATAATGTGAGTTTATATATTTTGTGTAAATAACATAGATGAACGCTTCCTTAAATATGATGATGATGATGATGATGATGATGAATGGTCAATACAAATATAATTGCGATTATTGTTCCAATATGATAACATGTAAATAGAAAAGGAATTTTATGTGTATTTTTTTGTCAAAATAAACCTCAACTAAGGAATTCACTCCAGCATCAAATTTTTAAGTCATAACCAATTCAAAGAGCATTGATATGCATAATACTTTTATGGAGAATTTGATTCCAGTAGCACTATGCAACTATCTATACTAATGCATAAACTAAAATAAAGATATTTTAGTTTGACTGTTTAATAAACCTATATGACATAACAAGTAACAACTAGATCTGGCTTCATATCCACAAAGCCCTATCCAATAGTATTACAATGAGTGAGACTTCTAATCCATAGTCGTCTATGCGATACAGGATTGAAGTCATAGAAAATAAAAACTATCAATTAAACATATATAAGTAGACAGGAATTTATATTTGCATAATCATGGTTTCCTTGTACCTGTACTCCAGTACCTAAGCCATTACATCCATCACGGACTGTGGCCTTGAGCATTTCAATAATACTATACCACTTCAAGATCTATATAAATCAAAAGTTTCAACTTGAAGCTAGCTTAAATTGTAGGCAAGAAGTCAGAAAATCTATAACTAGAAACTAACTAGAAATAGGAAGTATTCCAAAGAAGGGAGTTCTTGTTTTCTTAACACAAATAATTCACTTTTCCCAGTTCAGAATATCAGAATTTATAATCTGGAGAAAAAACTCTTATATTCTACTTACCAAAATATGAATTTTCATAAAGAATGTCCTGTATTTTGGCAAAACAAAATTAATATACCCGACAACTTCTTCCTGTAATAACCTTTTAGACTTGCTCATGAGAAATCAGTAAGCAGTCCGAATGAAGCAGAGCTTCCAGTATGTAATTTGTGAAGCTGCTATGGCTCAACATCTCCGATTGGTTTGTGAATTTATAGGCATGTATTACTTCATTAGTCTTTATACTCATGCTACTCAGCTTCTGAATTAGAGGCAACCAAAACAATCTCTCGGTTTCAATGAGTATTTTTCCATTTTGAAATCCACAAGATTTCAGAATGCCTTCAATAACAAAGAGTGATGGATGTGACTGAATTAGATGTCTCTCGGATTTCAAGCGTGCATCTTGAATCAAGGACTCAAAGGGCTTTAATTTTATAGCCAAATTGTCTATCTTCTTTGTCAAATTGCTTATATACAAATGAGCAGTATGAATGCCTAAGAAGCACAGGAAGTATGCCAGCTGTTTAATTGCATAGAGTGCCAGCAATTCCATCAAAGTTTCATCTCTACAAACTGAAGTAAAGTTGCTTTTACTTTTCTCAATAATAAGCTCCAACAGCTTTTCCTTCGATAAACTTATGAATTCAAGATTGTTCAGTTTCCAAAAGAGTGCTGCTTCTTAAATCTGTTCCATAGTTTAAAATAGCTATATAACTCTTCTGGATGTTGTCGATAAGGCCTAATATATGATCCGACAGGCTAACCTGATGAACCTCTATATCCCACTGCCAGAGATATACTTCAGGAAGAGAAGATGGTTGAGAAGGCTCTTTCAAGGAAACAGCAAGAGGCATAACTTTAGTACTATCACCACTGCAGCTCTTTCTAATGGTGCCTCTCCGTGCACCTAGGAAAAACTCAAGATCATTAGATTGTGACATAGACTCAAATAAAGAAGAAACTTCCTGAATTTACTGTTGGCATCTTCTTTTCATCCTGAATATTGTTAACATCATTTTTAAGGATTTCAGTGTGAGCAGGTTTTACAGATGTGCCATTAGCTTGAGGGATGATTCCATAAGGCTCAGTGAGTACTTTCTTGCGTTCTAACATGTTTAACCTTTCAGGAGAATCGTCAACGAAATCCAAGTTGATACGCAGTATATATTCCTCATTCAACTGCAACTCAGACTCAGAATCTAATATTGCAGCGGACTACCTCATACAACTTGCATATATAAGTTGAGCAAATTTCACGAGCGCATGTCTCTTCGAGCAAAGGATGCCAGACTAAGTATAGACCATCAGTCGCTGCTAATGCACGTGGTTTAAGAACATGCAAAATATCCCGAAATATCCTGCTCTGTGGTTTCATATATTTACCATCAGAAATAATAGGCACAGGAAGAGACTTAAATGTATGATCTACTAGTGCTAGCTCAGAACTGACAATTGGTTCATAAAAGCTTCCAATAGAATTTATGTCATCATTAAATATCTTGTCAGCGATTTCAGGCATCTTGGCAGCTTGTGAACTACTAAACTGTTCAAACATGCGAACAGAAGGAATATCAAGAATCTGCACTTCCTGAAAATAAACTGAGCATTGCACAGAAGAACAATCTCCAGATGATGTCAGAGGATAGATAGCTGAATGTTCCTCAAGGACAATACTACCATGGACGTTTATTACATTCATCTCTATCACAGAGTCAAGGGATATAGGTTCATCAGGAACATATTGTTCAGATGAAGCATTAATTGAGAAGTGCTCTGAAATATCGAGATTAGTGAATCCCAGAAATTCCTTTGCATTGACTACCAATTCATCGCCATGTACCCCATCCTGAGGTTCTACATAAGGAACTAAAGAACTGAATGCTTCCTCAATGGTAGGAGTTCCTTCAAGGCCCACACCTATCTGGTTGACTTCAAATTCTGGTACGTTTATAGTGTGTTCTGATATTTTATCAGGTGATGATCTATCATCTTTCACAGATGAACAGTAGGGAATAAGATCGAGTGTACAAAATGATTTTACAATGTGATAGGGATATGTGACTCATTCCCATTTCAATGTCGACAGTATCCTGCAAAACAGAATGTGTCAAGCAGCATAGTAGTAAGGCATCAGAACAACAAAAAGAACTCTTGAACTGAGTAAAAGGAAAAACATAGGAATGGCATAGAAACCACAGCATGTGAATAGTTTAAGCAAAATATTCAACAAATGGTAGCTCTAATAGCCCATACAATTAACAATGGGTTTCATAATCAGCGACCTTAATCTGACGAGTGACGATTTATTAAAGTCACTCAGAACGTGACAGTTGCTGATACGGATCCAAGAAATATTTGCAATTCTTTCATATTTATTGTTTTGAATCGATAAGGTGGAAAACTGTTAAACAGATGTATCTTTAATGGCTTATGTAATTAATTAAAGATGCATTGTCAAGAACCTTAAACCGACAACTCATTAAAGTGATTCAACATGACGACTGCTGATACAAATCCTAGAGAAATTACGCCCATTCTTGTTTTCTTTTCCAGAACTATTAAGGCGAATAACTATTCAACAGATGTTAGCTGTAATGGCTCATACAGTTATAATGGCTGAATAATCAGACCTTAACCTGGCAATGCATAAAGCCACTCAGCATGCGGCGATTGTTACTAATCCTTTAGAAATTTTATAATTTCTTTGTTATATGGATACTGAATTAACACGGTACATAACGATTCAAAAGATGTTACCACTAGTGGCTCATACAAATGGCTGTATAGATATGGAATTAACGCGCAATATAATCAATGATCTAAAGCAGAAAATTCAAAAATTTAACTCAATATGTAGTGTAGTAGATGAATTTATAATTTGTGTCTAGTATTGTTATTTTTTTTCTTGAACTAATACAGTGGATAACTATCCAACAATTTTTTTTCAATGGATAATTGTCCTCCATCAATAATGCTCAATTAACTATGGCTGCAAAATTAACATAACAAATTCATTAAATCTACTGAAGCACATCCTAGTGAATTTACAATTTCTTTCTTGTATTGTTATTGTTTCGAATTAATAAGGTGGATGGTTTCTCTTCCCTGTTAGGGGTGAAAAAATTCTTTAAACAAACATGAACCTTTAAATTGTGGCTCTCCCATTACAAGCAAGCACTACACAATATTCCCAAGTTTCTCCACAATTAGCTAAAACGATCCAATTTACTTTAAACTGCTCGTGAAACTACAGAAGTACCAAAATTCAACTTCAAACTTTTTCAACTACAAATCTTATATGTGCATTTTCACCTCAAAATATGCTAATGGAGTTCTTATCCGTAAATATGGGGGGAAATGCCTTGTATACCTATAAATAACTGAATTTTTTCCTATATTAATAGATTTGAAGTGGCAATATCAAAATTCTAATTAGAAATATAATCAGCAAAAAAATAAGAGCGGGAAAAAAGCTTGCACTGATGCAAAGATGATTTACCAAAGGAATTGTAATACGTGGAACTTCAAGGCACAATACTTCTTCTTCTTTGGAAGTGCTCGCACACTCTTTCTGAACACATATAAGCTACATTCAATTCGCAAAATGTGGAAACGAACACTAATCAACTAAATCAAGTCCTCTTACTAAAGGAAATTCCACCTCCAATATCTCAAACTGCAGTTTATTCATCCAATCCCTCTCCTAATACCAAAATACAAAATTAAAAACGAAAATAATAGCTAAAATAGATTAATTCACAAAAAATCTTCATCTACCTCAGGACTCTAATTTCATGCGAATTAGACCTAATTTCATCTCCACAAAGAGAATCCAGTACGATCTGCAGCAAAATTAGCATTTGATTTAAAAATCAAACCCGAATAAAACTTCAAAAGGCCACATATTTACTACCTCGCTAGCTCCAGATCTGGAACTCCTCAAATCTCTCCACTATTCGAACAAGGAAACAAACAGCGATCAGAATCCGCTGTCAAAAAACGAAGAGAAATCGAAATCGATGATTGTGATGATTTCTTCACCTTGACCGCGATCTCGCCGGAGACAAACTGAGGGATGACATCGGACAGGAAATCGGCGAGGGCCGCAACGAAAGGGAAGCGATCGATCTCGGACTTGTGATCTGATTCGAGATCGCCGGCGAATGGGAGCTAGAGATCGAGGCGTGGATTGGGAGGAGAGAGAGGCGGCGGAGGTGAGAGAGGGAGGGATTGAAGCTTTTTAGGGTTTCGAATTGGGACTGAGCGGAAAAGAAGTGGTCGGCGTTGAGGAATCGAGTTCGCGTTCCTTCGATTTTTGAGAGAGAGAGAGAGATGTTTTGAAATTTTGGGGGAAGAGGGAGAAGGAGGAAGGCCATTTATAGTACCTAGGGTTTATGCTAACGTACGCTAGCGAAAAGAGTGTGTGTAGGTTAAGGGGCGATCGTTTTGGCGCCGGTGGGATATTAACATGGGACTTTTGAAGGAATTCTTAAACTGGAGAGATTTATCATAGGTAATTACAGTTTCATCTTTTACGGCTAAATTGCTTAATAGCATCTCAATACCCTGTAATTTTTCTCAACGCTTTAATTCCCCAAAGTTATTTTGCTATTAAAATCTTGCTATTTTCTGTTTTTATCACATATTCATAGCATATTCGGGCAAGCAATTGTAAAAACGGTTTATAATGAATAAACCAATAAAATAGACACGGCCGTAAATAAACAGGCCAAATACTCAAGAAGAAATACATTATGGTATTAAAGTGTGTTGAGAAAAAAAACCCATAAGATATTAAAGTGCAAAACGGTGGAAAATTGAAGGATTATAAAGCATTTTATCCATGCAGAATAAGGTTGAAGTGAAGCTGCATCAATAATTCAACAAAGTTTTTCAATTAACTCGAGTTTACTTCTGTTATTAATACCGAGTTTCTAACACATTATTCCTATATTGAAAAATATCTAGCAAAATACATATGATTAATTAAGCGAGAAGCTTATATAAAGAATTCGTTATGGAATAATCTAATTGGTATTGCCTTTGCCTCGTTTGTGTTGCATGTAATAATCTAAGAAATTCCTTTTCTATAAGTTATGAGGATTCTCATAATATCGATCCTTTACGTAAAATCTTTAACCAGAAATTGCTGCCAAGTGGCAACAATGGATAATAATAAATGACATGTGATTGTACAATCTATTCCAATCTAATTAATGAATTAGATTTGAGATTAATTAAGTTTGAACGGTTTTTATGGGAGTTGACATGTATGGGGATCTCTATTGGGCTACGTGCCTAAGATGGTTTGGTATGTGCGACACAGACCTACGGGAGCACCAATTCGACGAATGGATATTTTCGATTTAGATCAAGTCAAAAAAGCTAAGTGTGCGCTTGGTAGAACGTAATCTAGGTGGTAATTCTTAACTACCATGAAATATTGCCATACTTGTTTAGGTGTAAAAGATATTCTCAGGAATATAGGATTACCATGGTAATCAAATTACCATATTTCATAATAATTCTATTTTCCCCAAAATATATGTCTATTCTAGATTACCACGAAATATTCCCGCATAACATGAATGAGCCATGAGCATCCGCTGCCGGCCTCTCTCGCCACCCGCTGGACGGTCGCCGGCCATTATCGATCTTTCACTAGCCAACTCGCCTCCAATCGGATGTTCCCCACCGTCCGGACACTGGCCATCACTGATCATTTACCTGTCGGCCGGCCGCCGAGACATTGATTGTCGGCCGGCCGTAGTTCGTCGTCGGACGTCCGCCGGCAGGACCAGCCGGCTCACCGCCAATCGTTTGTCGCCGGCCTTGCCGTCATCCACCGGCCCTCCTCCGGTCTCGCTGCCGGTTGCACATATATACAATACCGGGAATGATTAAAGAATACTAAGCACGTTAATGCAAGATTCTTTAGAATTAGATACCCAGTCATCCCATCCTCGGGAATGCAAGGATTCCCGGTAATCTTCTATTCTATGTACCCAGCGCAGCCTAAAGGGAGACCGAGAAAAACGTGGATGGAGACGATACAAAAGAATATGGATGCCAAAGACTATATGTATTGTTCGATAGGTGCGATCGGAGGCGGAGGATGCATGTGCTCAACCAGGCATGATTCTCATATTGGTTCATGTAGCCTATCCAGTAAACTTGGGATAAAAGGCTCGGTTGTTGCGTTTGGGATACTACTCTTGTAGCTTCAATTCAGTAGCAGAAATTTCCCCTTGTTAATTTTTTGTAGAAAAAGGAGGAGGGGGAAAACCTATATATATTTCTGGGCATAAAAAGTCATAGTTTTATTGAGTTATATGGAGTTTCAGCATGACTCATGGTGAAGATAATAACATTAATATATGATTCTTGTGTCGAAATTGAGTGATCATCATCAAGATTTCAGAACAATTTATGTATAATTAATATTTCAGCCACATGCCAGCAGATGTAGGATCATATTTTTTAAGTAATTTAATTTTACTGCTGGTTTAATTTAATTTGTAGATTCCTATAGCGTTCACGCCCAGGCTTTTTTTCCATTTACTTGGGTGAAACAAAACGCCATATTGAAATGGTTCTTTTAGGTGCATGGGATCAGTTGCAGTGGTTGCTTACTTTGCGCTTGATAGGAATTAATGACCAAGTAAATGGTTGCGGGACAATGTGGATTTATGTAATCATTAGCAAATTACAAAGAAAATATGGACACTCTACCGTAGTTACCAAGTAATTTGAGAAATTATTTGTTATACCGGATGCAATATATTCGAACAGGAAAAAGATAAAGATGAAATTTTTCGGACACCCTTCAGACAGCTAAACAGTTGTGGTTCGAGTTTATTCTCTCTTATGATCGGGCACGTGCCTATGTCTAGCATGTAGAAGAATTTTAATGTAAATTTGATCTTTGGCTGTTGCTAAAAATCCTTAATTGAGCTAGCCGACTTTAGTTGAAACTATCGACAATTTTCACCGTTGTTTTCATCATTCAAACTTGTATTGCACACGGCGAAAACATTTGAGCATTACATGTTGAAGATGTTACACTATGACTGTACTCTACAAAACCCTACAAGTTACCCTGAAAAATTCACAAGCTCTTAATTTCCCTCTGTCATCTGTTAGATCCTATTAAGTTATTTATCTTTTGGCTTATAATTTACTAAAAATTAATATATGATGAAATTAAAAGAGTTAGGTATATGCCATTTAATTTCCATTCTATAATATCCAAGCTAGGATTTTACACAGCTCAAAAGAATCTAGGAGCTCAAGTGCTGAAACTTTCCTGATTTGTTTGGTAGTCCAACTATTTTGGATAAATTTAAATTGCTTCAATTCTGCCTATAAATAGACAGCTAACTTATCACAAACTGAAACCATCCAATTCCCTCAAAAATTCAAAATTAGAGCACTGCTGGTGGCTGCAGCAATGGCTTCCTTCTTCAGTTTGAAGGGCTCGCGCAGAACGCTCTTGCGGGCGGGCGCCACAGTATGTACCGTAGCCTGTCATTTGCATACAGCCATTCGTACTAAGATGTGTTTGATTGCACCTACATTTTATTTTCAATAAGCTTCATATATTTTCATCAATAACAGATCTTAGACTTGAAATCAGTACAAACTAATAACCAAAAGAAATTTCGACTCAATTTGTAGTTTCTAACTACATATTGAGACGGCTTGAAAGTACTGCTTGCACCTTGCTAGTACTGTTTGATGTATCCAAGTGTATCACGACGGATAAAAATATTTGGACTATCAGGACCTATACCAAACACGTTCTCGATCGCAATTGTACACATATAACTTGTTCTAATTAGAGTTGTTGCATGCAGATATATCGGTCACATGTGCATGTTGTTAGAGAGTAAGTCGATACACAGAACAACGCTCACGACAAATCAAATCACGCAATAACAACAACCACGCAATTAACAACAAAAGACAACGTAATAACGATGCGAGAATAAATAAATAAGAATCAAACAAAAGACAAGAAATTTATTAACGAGGTTCACCGACCGTATGGCTAGTTCCTGACCGATCGGAATCTGCAATGTCTATTATAATCTTGAATCAAGTATACCACGAGCAAACCCTCGGAAATTTCTCCCAAATCTCTTTAGATCTAAGTCGTCACCCTCTCAATACAATAGTCACCCCTTTTGATTTTAATTTGGCGGTACAAACATTATATAAAATGACCCTATTTATAAACAAAACTCTAATCCTACCCAAAATAGAAATAAATCACAATTTGGTAAAATAAGATTCGCAACAGTTATCATGACGACAGCCGTCTGACTCACACTTGGACAGACGTCTGCCTCGACTCTGTATCTCTTCAACATCTTGGGTAGACGTCTGGTCTTTTCCTACCAGACGTCTGTCTCTATTCTGGACCAGGCTTCAAGCTTACCCAGACGTCTGAACCACACTTGGTTAGACGTCTGGCCACACTCTGTACTTAGAATTACTTCTTCTGCAGACGTCTACCTCGATGGCATTTAGACATCTGCCGTTGCTCTATATTTCTGACATACTCTAGTGTGCACGTCCAGACATATGCCTTCTTCTTTTGCAAACGTCTGACCTGAAGTATCCTCCACAATTATTAACAATCTTCCACTTAGAGATACTTCAGCCTTAATTCCCAATGCGAGTAGATTTCACACGACTCTGCTCTACTCTCTCCTCATCAGATTTTTATGGAGAGATTCACCAACCTATGATAGAAATCCAACTTGTCTCTGTCTCCGGCCTTGATGAACATAGCCGCCGGATTCTTTTCTCCCGCGATCTTCTGCAGTGTCAACTCGCCATCTTCTATCTTTATACGAATAAAATGGTACCGCACTTTGATGTGCTTCATCCTCGAGTCACAAGTCGTGTTTTTTACCAAATGTATCACACTTTGGCTGGCACTCCACAAGGTATTGAAATCTTATTTCTTGCCCAATTCTTCAAATAGCCCTTACAACCATATCATCTTCTTGCTGGATTCCGTGGTCGCCATGTATTCAGCCTCATGTTAGTGATATATGCCTTAGAGGTCATTATTGTATAGTACAGGATTATATATTACATTTTGGAAGCTTAGGATATGTACAGATATAATAACAGTTTTGCTCCATATGATAGTATGCTATCTGGTTTGTATCTATCTTAATATATGTATATGTTTCTTTTAACGTATCGCTAATATATGTTGATAGAGCCCGTAGGATCTTTACGTGAGTACCAGCGTTGTGATAGCAGTCACACTAGTGGAGGCTGGGTAGTCTATAAGCACATTCTTAAACTTATCCCTAGTCATAAGATTATCGAGACTAGGTATCGATACTCCAGAGTAGACTAGTGTATACGTTTCTTATCCCCGTCAGGGGAAATAGCATGTCCCACAGTCATTGGTATACGGTACCAAAGATGGTATACAAATGCTCATTGGGTTATGAGTTACACTGGACGGACTCGCTGGCAACTGCTAGTTAGTATTATATTTATCGTTGGATAGCAGTTCTCTGGTGATATGAGTACGGGTTAGTCCGATGACTCGACATCGCGATTAATCTCGAATGTGTTCTCCACTGTAGTTAGATTACTACCCTACCACGTTTTTAATGAGTCGTGCAAATAGGTAGTAGTTAGGTGCAGTCCCGAAACACTTGGAGGCAGTAGATGATAGAAGTGATTCATCTCTCCCGGTATTGGGAGTTGATATCGCGCTGTGTATGGTTGGTTAATACTACAGGTCTCTGGCCAGGGCAGGTGAGATTTACTTATAGGCACACCAGTAGTTTATCAGGTTGTATTGGGTTCCACACCGACACGACTTGTCGCGCTATTGGGGGTTGTTTACCACTCCTAGGCCCGATATGCAATACTTTTAGACAAACAGACCGGACTGTACGGAAAATGTCACGTATAGGCTCAGGAGGGGTTCCGATGAGTTTTCTTGTCGATCTTCCTTTCGATAGATATCTGGGTAGTCGTTACGTAAGGCTAGTGCCACTGACGTACTATGGTTAAACCCACTACCGGTGTATTGTCGGGTCTTTAGAGTTCCACACAGAGGGTTTTCCGGTTCAGGCAAAACGGTGTAGTTTGTGTATTTCGATACGCTCGGGTATTCGATTGAACACATATATTTATACACGTGCTTTAATCGGACCATTTAGTGGTACTAACAGATTTGAAAGACAGCCAGTTTTGATGCTAATATTATATTGCTCTCTTTTGGGTATTTGTATTTTAATACGAATACGAGTATTTGTATGAATACGGGTATTTATATGAATACGGGTATTTGTGTCTTTAAACAAATATATGTATTTCTTTCTAATTATGAATATGCGTATTTTGTATTTTCGGTACAAATACGGTATTCGTATTTTGGTAGAAATACGGTATACGTATTTATTATAAATACGGGATATTGTATACTTGTTTATATACATACATTTATTTATAAGTATATGTATATGTGTACCAAGTGAGGTGACTACTCTCTCTCTCATTTCTTCATGGTTCATGTAGAAGTGTGTGGGCTTGTGACTCACACTAGTGAGTCACTAGCCCACCCACTTATTTGTATTAACTGTGAAGAGAAAAAAAAGAGGGTGATGATATTATTATCAAGTTGAGTTTTTCTCTAGTTGCCATCTTTCTTCGCTTGCTTACTAGAGATTTGAGGGATTAAAAGAGGGTATCTTGTTTCATAAACTACACACCTAAGTATCTTTTCCTAGCAAGACTCGGTCTTTAGTTGCTTTGTGGAAGCTATCGCTTGAATCGGCATTCTCGGGTGGATCGTCTTTGACGCGGAAGTTCAACTTCGAGATCTCGATCGGAGTACCTTAAGAGCTCAAAGAGTGAACCAATTAAGACCCGAAGGACCATTTACAAAGGTTGTTACACTAACCTAGTAGTTAAAACTCAAGTTAATGTTGTTTAGTTTAATGTTTGGGCTTGTATTTTAGGGTATCAAGTGTGTAGTGCTCAAGATTTTTAAAGTTTTTGATTCCGCAAAGCCGTAGTAGTCACGGTAAGAAGTACCATACACTTACACTGGTATCAGAGCCTACCTAAACACTTAACTAAATTGTTTAGATGAATTTAAAGTATCGAAACCAAAACAGTTCCGTATTCGGGAATCTAAAATCCAAGTTTCTGTCAAACCTTTTTTTGATCTCTAAAAAATATTTTGCATATTGCAGAGAGATCCATATAACACTAGATTGTCACTGTAAAAACATGAACCCGTTTGGAGATAAATTGGCCACAGATTTATTGCTTTGGACCGCAATTTGCGGCCGTACTATTGCCAATGGTCTCGTGCTTCAAACAGTGGTTTGTTCACTTGGATTTAGGATTTTTGTGATACTTAATTTTGGCCCAGATTTCATATAGTGTTATCTTTATATTCAGGCTTCACGGAATGTTTCGAAGTTGAAATTTTAGCATCGTTTATTTGCTTTGTGTTTATATATGTTTTTCTAAATGTCGACTAATTGCTATACGTCGATTAGTAGGGGTTGCACATATCTTATATCTTGTTGTTGCTTATTTGTGGATATGAAATATTGGATCGTCGTGTTGAATAGCCGGAGGATATGAAAAGAGTGTTCTTTTCTTTTCATTCATGTATTTGTAAAGTGATGCAATATTCTTTTGCGGGGCACATCCAGGTTGAGCTTGTAGCTACTGTTGTATTATTCATTTACTTTTCTTGCACCTAGAATAGACCCAAAGTAGGGTGTACAAGCTACCGGGTTCTTGAAGAGCCGAGTGGCCTACTCATCTCATTGAGAGAGATTGCTTTATTTCGAGGATTTGGCGGGTAGTTTTCAGCACCCGTAGGGGTCTAGAGTGAGAGTTTTGGCTATTCATCACAACCGTAGAATCCGTTTTTCGTTAGAGGTTAAAACGAAACATAGAAATCCTAGTATATCTAATATTTTCA
Organism: Agapanthus africanus; assembly: GCA_030015575.1. Classification (NCBI taxonomy): domain Eukaryota; kingdom Viridiplantae; phylum Streptophyta; class Magnoliopsida; order Asparagales; family Amaryllidaceae; genus Agapanthus; species Agapanthus africanus. The sequence goes on from CM057338.1 coordinate 60,579,926, forward strand.
TCTGTATTGCTTCTGCAATGATCTATGATCTGTGATGACTATTATTGCGTAAGACGAATGGCTTTATATAGATCATATATAATAAACGTTGTTTATCTTTTGCATCCACGCTAGTCCATCCCCCGCCCTGCCGTAAGTTAAGTAAGCTTACGGTGAAGACTCGGGACCCTATGGTGAATGCGGATGGCATAAGCGTACATTCTATTTTTGTTTCTTCTGCAATGATAAGGTTAATTGATGGGACCGCATTAATTTTTATTAGTGCAAAGAAAAAACTCCAAAAGTTTAAATTGTTGGAACAATCTAAAAACCACTCGGTTCTTTTTTTTTAAAAACTTTTAAATGAGGAGCCTAAACTACTCCTTTTAAAAGCTATTCCGATTCCTTCGACTATATCAAGCTCATTACGTTCACGGTTTTCACCAAAACCAGCCGTATCCCTCCATCATTTCAGATGAGTATCCACTAGTATTCAAACTATGTATTTTGACCTTGGCCAAGGTATAGTGATTGGTAGCTATTTGGATATTTATTTGTAGTATAGATAGATGCGTTGCCATGCCCCGTTTCCCGGTGTACGGAAAGAGGACACGACGAAGCCGCTACGTATCTACTCAGAAGTAAACACGCTAAGCATATCTAAACAAAATAAAGTAAAGTACACAAGAAACAGGAATGTAAATGAACAACAACTTTATTTATTAAACATTCTTTTACAAGTACAACTGAAATGTAAATACATAAGTAGAAAGCGATGCCTAAATAATGATATAACTGAAATGAAATAAATATGTATAAGTGTCACTGCTCAGGATCAAACGCAAACTGCTCCAAATCCTCAGTGCTGGGCTCGGTCTCTAAAGCGTTCGAAACACCTGACAATATTCCAAAGAAGAAGAGAAATAGGAATGTCCTAAGCGAACAATCGCTCGGTAAGTCCCAAATAAAGAGAGAAGTAGAATAGACAGAAAGAAAGTACAACTAGTAATGTTTGTTTATAATGTTAATGCAGTTGTTTGTAGCTTGGTAGAGAAGATGCCAGTGTATACGAGAGGAGTCCAACTTACACTGTGGACTTTGGTAACCCGTAGTACAAGGCTCCATCGAAAATACCACGGAACAACGGCATGGATGTAATTACGTCTTAAGTGACCACCTCGTGCCACCTTTAACATGTTCTGTACCAGTCTACCCCTTTATAAACCCCGTAATGTCTTATTGTATTGATTGTATTGATGGTATTGTATTGTCTTGTAGTAAATGGAAGACTTGCCGAAACCATGATATCAGTATACGGAATGGATATAAATGGATAGTCATGTAAACGGAATATATTCATGGTTCGGTTCAGTCATTATAGATTGATATAGATTGAATAGATTGATTCATGGTTTCATGTTGTATTGTAGTTCATACTTGAATCACATTCAAGTCAGTTTAATTAGATTGAGACTCGGGCTGAGTCAGACTATTTAAAAAAAACTTGAAATCCTGAATTAGTTTTGATGTTATCGGTAACTGCTGCACATGGACGACAGAATTTATGTCTTTTTCCAAGACAATTACCGTGTTGATAACACCGTTTGTTAGATTGTCAACCTTAAATAGGCAAGCACTCATATCTCCGGCTCTCTGAGGCTCAAGAGACTGGTCCCGCTTAAACCTATGTTTACTAGGGTTCTTATTGTAATTTAGTATAACTTGAGGGGGTTTTATGTAAAAATTGTTTGATATACAACAACAACTGAGCCTTTTATCCCAGACATATGGGGTAGGCTACATGAACCAACATGAGAATCACGCCGGGTCCAGCACATGAATCCTCTGTCTTCACTCACTTCTATCAAACAATATACTTTCATTGAGTCCTTTGGCAACCATATCGTTTCGTATCACCTCCATCCATGTTTTCTTCGGTCTCCCTTTTGCCCTTTTGCCATTGCCCATATCGAGAGTATCTATTCGTCGAACCGGTGCTTCCATAGGTCTGCGTCGCACATGACCGAACCATCTTAGCCGGTTTTCCCGCATCTTCTCCTCCACAGGTGCTACACCAACTTTTGCACGAATATCCTCATTTCGCACCTTATCCTTTCTAGTGTTACCGCACATCCAACGAAGCATGCGCATCTCCGCTACGTGCATCTTCTGTGTATGATGCTTCTTAGGAGCCCAGCATTCTGTACCATATAATAAGGCAGGCTGAATAGCACTCCGATAAAACTTCCCTTTCAATTTTAACGGAAAGTTACGATCACACAAAATCCTTGTTGCACTCCTCCATTTCAACCAACCAGCTTGGATCCTTTGATTAACATCACTATCGATCTCCCCATTCTTTTGGATGATGTAACCTAGATATCTAAACTGGTCGCTCGGTGATATCTCTTGCCCTTCCAATGTTATACCAATATGGTTTTGACTTCTCTGGCTACTAAATTTGCAGTGCACATATGCTGTCTTGGACCTGCTCAATCTGAATCCCCGAGATTCCAATGTTTGCCTCCATAATTCCAATTTGGCATTAACCCCTGCTTTCGTCTCATTTACTAGAACAATATCATCAGCGAATAGCATACACCAAGGTACCTCATCTTGGATAGTTCTAGTAAGCTCATCCATCACGATGGTAAACAGGAATGGACTTAATGCAGATCCTTGATGTAAACCAATAGTAATCGGAAAATCACTCGTTAAGCCGCCGCAAGTTCTGACATTTGCCACTACTCCATCGTACATATCCTTGATTATGTCAATATACTTGACGGGGACCCCCTTCTTCATCATTGCCCCCCATAATACCTCTCTAGGTACCTTGTCGTACGCTTTTCTAAATCAATAAATATCATATGCAAATCTCTTCTCCTCTCTCGAAAACGCTCGACAAGTTGACGAAGCAAATGAATAGCCTCTGTCGTCGATCATCCAGGCATGAACTCAAACTAGTTCTCTGTTATCTTAATATCCTTCCTTAGCCTGTGTTCAATCTCTCCCAAAGTTTCCGGTCCCAAGTCCGGATGAGAAAGGGTGAGGGTTGTGGTAGGCTTGTGACAGCCAACGTAAAACTTTGTCACATTCTATGACATGAACCATAATAAAAATAGTTTGATATAATTTTCAAAATACACCTCAAGTATTTAACTATCGTCTTTAGGGTTTTCATAGATGTATATTTTATAAAAGTGAAATTTCTAGTGAGTAGAACCCAATCTTCATACTATATGGTATTTTCTTAAAATATTGGAATTGTTTTGTATTTGGATGGTATTTTCATGTAATGGTGATTCCTTTTGAAAACTTGGAATATTTATATAATATAATTATAGTAGATATTTTTATAATATATATATTTATATATATATATTTAATGAAAATAATTTTATTTATTTTCTTATAGAAATCTCATTTTCTAAAGAAAAAACGCATAAAAATTCCATCGAGACCGAACTCTCCTTTCGAAGGTCTGCATCTCGCTCTACTAGGCCCGAGAATGTGCGATAATCCACACCATCCCGAACGGGATCCCCAAAAATGGGTTGTAGAAGCGCAATTGCAAGGAATTGTTTAATACATCTTTTTAAAGAAATGGTTTTATAAGTTGATGGTATTTATTTGTAAAGTCGTGTTATTCCATGAATATATTCCCAAAACTTCATCGTACTATGTCAAAAATGTGTGTTGTGATGAGATAGGTCATTACCTCGTGAGTTATCTAAAGGTAATACAAGTTTTGTGTTGTTTTATGTCGGAAATGAAGTATGTGGTATATTACCGTAAAAATACAATAAAAATTGCATAAAATAATATTTTGAGATGAAAATTATTTTAATAGGTTTGTTTATGTTTGTTAAACATTATGTGATAGTATGGAATTTTATTGTTTAAGAAAAGTAGAGTTTTAAAGAAAAACCGAATCAGAAGTCGGATTAACTCCGCTTCCGTCGGATTTTAGAATAGAACTTTTTAGAATAGGAGAAGAGAGGGAGAGAAGAGACTTACTGGCTTTAAGGAAAGGGGAGAGGTAGGAGAAGGTTTAGGAATCGTCGGGATATCGTTTTGTCTCCGGAAACTCCTTGGAACGTCGTCAGAACTTCGCCCTTCACTAAGTCCACTTGCACACAAAAGGGACTTGAGAATTTTGGAGAGTTTTGACAGGGAATTTCTAAGTGAGGATGGATGTAATATAGAGTGGTATTTATAGGGAAATTAGAGTTTAGGGGGTAAGAGAATGCATTAAAATTGGATTAAATGGACATTTTATTGTTCTCTGGATAAATTCAGAGTAAACAAACAATATGGGGATAGTGGGGTAGGCGAAGAGGTTCTAGGGTGAAAAATGGAGGCATTACCATCGAATTAAACCGACGGCGCCGGTCTATCTAGCATCTCGTCAGCCATCTGGTTGGGGTGCTCGGATGCTTACTACGTGTCATGGTCCGTTGGTATACCCTAGTGCACGTGTTTAAATATTTTGTGTCTCTTCATTTTACGTGTAGTGCATGTGTAAACCCTTGGGCTTCTAAAAGTTTAAAAGAAAATACAATAAAAAAAATATGTGGCTGATGGGATTTGAATTCAGGTGTTATATCTTAGCAGTGCAAGGTCTTACCAGTAAGCTACAAGTTGTTTCTTACTGTTCAAAAGCAAAAACAAATATATAACTCGTGCTCAAACTCAGGTATTCCTTTCTGTATTTTTGAAAAAAATCGTATAGAAAGTTTAGGGTTGTTACATGCGTTAATTTAGGACAGGCGTCCAGCCATTTTGGACTTCGTCAAGGGTTTGTGCAAATGGGTCTAAGTTATCCTAAACAATGACGGGTAGAACTTGACTTGCGTCTTATGATATTTTGGTCTTCGTCAAGGTCATAAGCGCCTGGGGAAAAAATCCATATCGGGAGTTTCAAAGGAAAATGAAACTTTCTATTTTTGCATACCATCTGAAGTGTGAAGATTTTGGTAGAATTCCTTCAAAGTTATCACACAATGATAGTTTGATCCCGATCCCACCGTGAGTAATTATTATTACTCTTCGGGAGAGTTTTTCACTTTACGATCAATGTTATAAACCTGGTAGGTGTCTAGAAAGGTGTCAGCGGGGCAACACCTCCAGAAAAAAGATGTTATTTAATTAAGGAACATTGCGAAAGAATTGTAAAACCACTCTCGAAATACCGATACTCGCCTGGCCAAAAGGTTAAAGCAAGAATTGTAGCGTGCGATTAATCTTGACTAATTCTTCTTTTATGATTTGAAGGAGTATTCAAGAAAATAGTAGGAGTCATTCTATTTAGATAAACTAAAAACCAATCTAAACTTAAGAGTATCATGCTGAGTGTTTCTTCTCTCTCCCCTAATTACAGCGACCAAGATGATTGGGTTTAAATTACTGCTAGATAAAAATATATTCGGGGCCAAACTATAAAAATTGGTTAAGAGATGTCCAGATGGCCATTACTTATGATAAGTTGGGCTACCTCCTTACCACTAAAGCCCCTGCCATTCCAGGTTCAGATTCCACCATCGCGGATAAAGAGATCCGTAAGACATGGGAAATTAATAGTGTGAAAGCCAAGTGGTTCATGAACTTCATGCTGCCCTCTATGGATAATGAACACCAGAGGCGTTACGAGAAGATGGACTTAGTTTTCATCTTCCTCCATTCCAAGAATTTATATGGAGAGTAATCTCGTATCGCAGGATACGAGATCTCGAGAAAATTATTTCAGGCAAGGTTGTCTATTGGGTCATCTGTAAGGGACCACGTCCTTAAGATGATCAGCTTCATTGAAGAGCTCGCGGATCTTGGAACCACATTGGATAACGATTGTACACGGACTTGATTCTACAGTCCCTTCTCTCTACTTATACCCAGTTTATATTGAATTTCAATAATCAAGAGAAGAAAGTCATACTTCCAGAGCTCCTCAACATGGTGAGGAGTGCAGATGGCACCCTAAAGAAATCAAGGGAGACACTCGCTCTGCTTATTGGGGAATTTTCTTCCTCTATATCCAAGGCGAAAATCAAGGGGAAGAAGAAGAAGGTCCCCACCAAGCCGAAAGGATGTGTCGTTAAGATACAGGGGAAGGGCAAAGCAAAAGTGGGGGTCCAACAGTAGAAAAAGAGGAATGCTTCTACTGTCGCAAGAAAGGTCATTGGAAGAAGTACTACAGAGCTTGGAAAGCTACGAACTAAGATTCGAAGAAGGTTGTGGCTTCGATTTCTGGTGTGTTTATGATTGAAAAATGTTTGCCAATAAACTCTACTTCCTGGGTATTAGATACCGGTTCAAGATTTCATATCTGTAATTCATTGCAGGCACTGAGAAGCCACAGAGTTTTGAAGGCAGATGACCTTCAGGGTTGTGAACGGAGCCAGCGTGGATACTGTTTCTGTAGGGGAATATCACCTATGATTGATAAGTGGAAATATTTTGATTTTGCGTAACTGTTTTTGTATACTAAGTTTTACATGTAATATCATGTCTGTATGTCTACTATCTAAAGAAGGTTATGATTTTACATTTATAAGCGATATTGTTAACATTCACCTTAATCATACTTTGATTGGGTCCGGTACACTAGACAACGGTATATACGTATTAAATCAACATCAAGTTTTCAATGTCTAGAACACACTCAAAAGAAAGACTCCAGAATTAAATCACGCTCTCTTATGGCATTGTAGACCAGGTCACATCAATGAAACACGGTTAACGAAGTTACATAGAGAAGGATATTTGGATCTGTTTGAATATCTATCTTATATAACTTGTCAATCTTATATCAAAGGAATGATGATAAAGACTCCGTTCACTGGACACGGAGTAAGAGCTACCGAGCTCTTAGGACTCATACACAGCGACGTGTGTGGTCCAATGTCTACACATACAAGAAGTGGTTATTCCTACTTCATTATTTTTACGGATGATTTCTCAAGATTTGGACATCTATTCTTGGTGAAACATAAATTCGAGGCCTTTGAGAAATTCCAGGAATACAAGAATGAAGTCGAAAAACAAACAGACAAAAGTATCAAGACACTTCGATATGATCGGGATGGTGAATACTTAAATGCTGAGTTCCTTGGATATTTAAAAGAGAATGGAATTATCTCTCAATTTACTCATCCATGCACACCTCAACACAACGGTGTATCGGAAAAGTGGAACCGCGCCTTACTAGATATGGTACGTTCCATAATGAGTAATACTGAGTTACAGCGATCCTTCTAGGGTTATGCACCAGAATCTGCTGCATGTCTTTTGAACAAAGTTCCGATTAAGTCAGTGCTTACTACTTTATATGAAATATGGAGTGGGAAGGGACCCTATCTTAAGTATCTTAAGACATGGGGGTCTCCAGTTTTTGTTAAGAAGCAGCATGCGGATAAGCTCGAGGCAAGATCAGCATTGTGTAAGTTTGTGGGATACCCAAGTAATTCCAGGGGTATCTTTTCTATTACGTAGAGGAACAAAAGGTTTTTGTTTCTCGGCATACCCACTTTCTGGAGACTCAATTTCTTGAAAAAGAAATAAGTGGTAGCGCTATAGAACTGGAAGAAATTCCAGAACCACAATCTATAACTAAAAGCTTGGTGGAACCCGAAGTTTCAAAAGAACCGGACTTCCCTGCGCCGCTCCGCAGATCTAGTATGCGGTCTCATCTGCTCGAGAGATACTGCGATTTTTTTTATAAATGGGGATAGAAAGGATTGCATTATTGATGATGATGAGCCAACTAATTTCCAGCAAGCCATTACGAGCAGAAACTTAGTAAAGTAGCTGCATGCAATGCGATCCGAGATGGAATCTATGTACACCAAAAAAGTTTGAACTTTGGACCTTGCACCTTCAGGGATAAAACCCGTAGGCTGCAAATGGATCTTCAAAAAAAATATTGGTGCAGATGAACAGATTGAAACCTATAAAACTAGACTTGTAGAAAAAGGTTTTCGTCAAAGACCTGGCTTGGATTATGACGAAATCTTTTATCCAATGGTTATGCTTAAATCCGTTCGGATCCTACTTGCCATTGTTGCCTTCCTTGATTATGAAATTTGGCAGATGGACGTAAAGACTGCTTTTCTGAATGGAATTTTGGAAGAATGTGTTTATATGGATCATCCAAAGGGCTTCATAGAGAGTGGGAGCAGCGAAACAGTGTGCAAGTTATTTAAATCCATTTATGGATTAAAACATGTATCGCGGAATTAGAACATCTGCTTTGATGAGACGGTCAAAGAATTTGACTTTATAAAAAATGTAGATGAACGATGGATTTATAGTAAGATTGTAGCGAGAATTTTGGTATTTCTCGTCTTGTACGTGGATGACATTCTCTTGATAGGAAATGATATTTCTATGCTACAATCGGTCAAAAGCTTCTTGTCATAAAAGTTCTCCATGAAAGACATGGGTGATGCCTCCTACATTCTGAGAATCAAGATCGATCGTGATAGATCTAAGAGAATATTAGGACTTTCACAGTCCAGATATATTGACACCATACTGAAAAGATTTAGTATGGAAAATTCCAAGCGCGGTAATTTACCCGCTTGTCACGGGATTACCCTTTCTAAAGAGATGTCTCTCAAGACTGATTTAGAAAGGGATTGCATGAGTATTATACCCTAAGCTTCGGCTGTAGGATCTATAATATATGCGATATTATATACCAGACCAGATGCTGCTTACGCACTGAGCGTGATAAGCATGTATCAGTCAAACCATAGGGAGAAGCACTGGATAGCAGTAAAGAAAGGACGATAATCGCAAAAGCAAAAGGACGATAAGCGAAAGGACGATAATCACAAAAGTGGAAATTCCGACGATACTGAATCTTTTAACACTTCAGCAACCGAAATAAGCCAGGGATGAGTGGGCCTAATGCCAACCAGTCTCGAAAGCTAGTGCTCGGAGAGGGAGGAGCATCTTCATTGAAAGAGAAGCTGGATAAGGTCTATTCCTTCAGAAGGGACAAAATCCGTAAAATATTCAAAGATGTCCTGAGAAACGGTCTACAATTGTTAGAATCAAAAAGACCTCAAGAAGCGAATATGACCGACGACCCTAAATATTGTCCTTATCACAGAGTGATAAGTCATGCCATCGAAAACTGCTATGTTTTCAAAGATTGGGTCAAAAAGCAATACAAGGCAGGAGAGATAGAATTTTCTAAAGACGTGTTAACAAACAGTCAAGCTGCGACCACCAATTTCATACAAACGGAGACCGAAGTCCTTCGGGAACCCGATTCTCTCGGACATCTGCCCTTCTTAGAAAGGAGCGGGCTAAGGCAACAAGCCAAAAGCCCAACGAGCGATGTTACTAATGAAGAGGCAGTAGATGGGTACAATCCATACGATCTACATGGTGGAGCCTAGAAGAACAAGTCCTCATATTCCTTGTACCCATAACAATGACGCAGCCGTTGCTATCCAACATTGGCTCGGTCTAAATGATGAAAAGCCCGCTCAGGCCACTAAGCTAAAGGAACCCGTGTTTCTTGCTGAATCAAGCTCAGGTGGTAAGAATGACCCTGTTTCCATACCCGGAACTATAGAACAAGCATTATTCCAATGGCTTCAAAGGCAACTTCAGGACAGAGATGAGAGGATGGCCAAGGTCCATTCTAAAGTCGATGAGCTGGTAAACGTCGTGGCAGATCTCACAACCCAAGTCGCCCGATTGCAATTACAGCAAAATCAAAATTTGGTTTATGAGCCAGGGATTGATATCCTGAAGCAACCAATCGATACTCCCTCCTACCCAAGAGCGGAACACTTTTACGAAAAACGGCTGTAGTCAGCTTCCAGTCCCTCTGATACATACACTGAACTGGGTAAGCGGGCAGTAAGCGAACCAAAGACCGATCGACCTCAAGGACTAGTATCAGAAAAGGCACCGGCTCTAATAGAGAGAAGGAAGAAAGTATACTCTTTCAGGAGGGACGAAATCCGCAAAATATTCATGGACACCTTGGACAACGGTCTTTAACTGCCTATTCCAAAGAGGCCATATGAAATGAACATGACTGACGATCCTATGTACTGCCCATATCATAAAATGGTGAGTCATACCATCGAAAAATGCTATGTTTTCAAAGATTGGGTAGAAACAAATACAAGGCTGGGAAAAACCTACAGCCCTCAGATGTACCGGCAAACCACCAAGTAACGGTCATCAACTCAACCCCGCCAAGATCAAAGTTCAAGAGACTTGGATAAGCAGACACTTTTGACCACCGCGTCGTTGAACTGCGAACAGTTGACCATCACGTCGTTGAACTGGGGACAGCTGACCACCACGTCGTTAAACTGGGAGCATACGACCCCTAAGTCGTTAAACTGGGAATGTAAAAAAAGTGTAAATAAAATTAAAAAAATTAAAAAAATGAATGAAAAAATGAAAAAAACTGAAATGATGGGGCAACTCGCAATAAAAATCAGCGGGTAAAATAAAGGTGAAAAATAAAGCCAAAATGATGGGGCAACTGCGAATAAATAGCCGAAATGATAGGGCAATTATGACCTTCGCGATAAAAAAAAGCTGAAATGATAAAGCAATCGCGGTAAAAAAACCCTCCAAATGGCGAATGATGAGTCGTTCCCGGTACCATATTCCAGTGCAGCGATGCAGACGCCAACCAAAATCCAAATTCCCAAATGGTGAATGATGAGTCGCTCCTGGTACTATATTCCAGTGCAGCAATGCAGACACCAACCAAAATTTCAAATCTCTGAATGTCCCAACAGCGAATGATGAGTCGCTCCTGATACCATATTCCAGTGCAGCGATGCAGACGCCAACAAAATCCCAAAATTCTTTCAGCCCTACGGTTAGTTCCCAAGTTGACTACCGTATACAATCCACGGGATCAAATAATTCTCATCACACCCATACCCCGCCGCAATCACTAGTCACGCGGCCGGTCTCCGCCATCGGAATTATGCTCCATTTGGAAAGACCCACTCATGTGTTCTCACGATACATGAGAAGAACAAAACTTACGGGATCCTCACGACTCGTAAGAAAACGCCTTCGTGTGATTCTTACGACTCACAAAGGAAAAACACACTTGTGAGTTCGCACGACTCCTAAGGAGAAAGTACACCTACGAGATCATTTCGACCCGTAAGGAGAAAATGCTTTTATGGGACCCTTACGGTTCATAAAATTGAAAAGCCTTAGGTGATAGGGAGCCAAACCCGTCTCCTAAGCCATCGCTCCCCAACAGGCAAAGGCAAATGATGAAGTACTCCTGGAATCTATGCTTCAATGTTAGCAACGCTGATGCCGACCCAACCCCGAAATTCCAAATCGATCCAATAGACCCCTAAGTCGTTAAACTGGGAACAGATGATCTCTAAGTCGTTAAATTGGGAACAGATGATCTCTAAGTCATTAAACTGGAAACAGATGACCTCTAAGTCGTTAAACTAGGAACGAGGGAAATCCCCTCACGGCAAATGATAATTCGCTCCTGGTACCATATTCTAGTATAGCGATACTGATGCCAAACCAAAACCAAAATTCCCAAATCCCCTCAAGGCAAATGATGATTCACTCCTGGTACCATATTCCAGTGTAGCGGTGCTGATGCCAAACCAAAACCAAAATCCCCAAATTCTCTCATGGCAAATGATGATTCGCTCCTTGTATCATATTCCAGTATAGCGATACTGATGTCAACCCAAATCATATCAAGTCAGCAAGACAACCAACGACCTCCCAGGCGGAATCAAGCTCTACCTCGGAAACAAGTCGAATCCAGACACCGTAGTAAGCGGAGCAAGTCAAATCCAATCCCCGACACCGCAAAAAGCGGAGTAAGTCAAATACAATCCCGACACCGCAGAAAGCGGAGCAAGTCAAGTCCAACTCTGACACCGCAGAAAGCGGAGCAAGTCAAGTTCAACCCTGACGCCGCCGAAAGCGGAGCAAGTCAAATCCAATCCCTGACACCGCAAAAAGCAGAGCAAGTCAAATCCAATCCTTGACACCGCAAAAAGCGAGCAAGTCAAATCAAGTACCGACCATCTATGTCGCAAAAAGGGCAGCACCGACCATCCACATCTCTAAAATGGCAGTACCGACCATACAATTCACAAAAAGGGCAGCACCGACCGTCCAAGTCGCTAAAAGGGCAGCACCACATCGCTAAAAATGGCAGTATCGACCGTCCAAGTCGCAAAAATGGCAGCACCGACCATCCACGTCGCAAAAAATGGCAGCACCGACCGTCCACATCGCAAAAATGGCAGCACCGACCGTCCAAGTCGCTAAAATGGCAGCACCGACCGTCCAAGTCACAAAAAGGGCAGCACCGACCATCCACGTCGCTAAAAGGGCAGCATAGTCCGTCCACGCCGCGAAAAGGGCAGCGTCGACCTCCACGTCGTCAAAACGGGAACCAAATCAAGTCAACCTCCACGTGAAAGAAGATCCATCAATTTCATGCACACGACCCATGTATGCGGTGTGCATTTATTGATGGGGGGGGCACTTTGTTGGGTTCAAAAATTACATCCCGGTTGGCTAAGTCAAAATCAAAGTCAACCCTAAGCCAAGTGGGTCCAAGCTCAAGTCAAGACCGGGTATGGAAGGGACCGACCCCATGACAAAAAGAATAAAGCCATAAATTGGTTTAATGTAATTCTTTTTTTTAGAAATAAATGTATATAAATTGGGCAAAAAGCCAAAATTTTGTAAACTCCATGGCTTATGTGCAAAAAGAGATAAGCACATAAGGTATGGGATGGCACAAGTGCCATTTGGAAAAGCCTAAGAGGTTATGTGTAAATTTGTAAGTCTATAAAAGACAACATGATGATAAAATAAAAGAATAATTGATTCCCCTAAAAAATTAGGGTTTCTGTGCCTCCTTCTTCTTCCTCAAGCTTCTAAACCTTCTTCTCCTTTTTAAATTAAATTAAAAGTTTAACGCTTCTTTTTCCAAAAAGAAACAGTTTTTCACCATAAAACCCTTGAAGGGGGGCTCGGATCTTCCATCAAATCCCCAAACGGGATGATTTTTAAGTTTAACTCCTTTTTTTCTCTAAGATCCAGTCAACAGAGAGGGGGAGGAGGAAGACTCATCTCCAAAAACCCCCACTTTGGGAAGATCCAAGATTTAAGAGAAGATCCAGGCTCAAGAAAGAAGAAAGGGGTCCCCTTTCATTATCTCCGAAAATCTCTTGGGAGTTTAACTCCGGGAAAAAAAGAAAGAGAAAGTTTTTCTTTTTAAGAGTTTAACTCCAAAAGTCAATTGGGAGTACACCTTCCAGTGCATGGGCTAAGCCCATTTTGTATTTTTTTAGGAGTTTAACTCCAAAAGTCAATCGGGAGTACAATCCCCAGTACAGGGGCTAAGCTTCCTTTTTCCGCAGGCGCCCAGCATCCGAGTGCCGGGCGCGTGAGACGCTGGTGCCCACGCATCCTTTGGACGCTATTCATCCTTTTTTTTATATACACTTCACAACACTTTTCCCGCTAGACTCCCAGCCCGCTATCCGGATAGCGGGACCCCCGTAAACTTTGCGAGGTCCCCGATATACCCAAGACCCCTCAAAATACAATACACGCACACTGCACATTGAGTTCGCATGACCAGTTTAACCCGTCAATCGGAGGTTCCTTCACTTCAAAGGCGATGAGTAATTAACGGCAGCTTAGTCCGCGGCTGCCGAAGATTCGGATCCGCACAATCAATAAACCCCGGCCTATCCTAGGCAGGGGGAATCTGTGATGCACCTGACAAACGACGCGTATTCTCATCTCAATGGGGTGATGAAAAACACCCTACAATGGGTATATTGCTTTATGTTAGAATATAAAATATATTCTCTCAAGATTTATCATAACTTCACAGTTTTGTTTTTGCGCAGTGGAATGAACAATATTCCATATGGTATCAGAGCAATCCATATTCGATTTTCATTGAGCATGCATGAAATGCGGTTTTATTTAAATTAAAATACTGTTACGCAAAAGTTCAGGTTTTGACCCAAAGGGGCTTCAACATGTGGAAGCGAGTTGGAATAAAAAATATATCCACTTAATTCTCATCATAATTTCAAAGTTTTGGTACGGTAGAACGGACATTTCGCACTTTCATTTAGATAATTAGTTCATAGACTTTATTGGCACGTCGTCTTCAGGACACAACATCCAATGAATCAACATCGTTTCACTCATCGCTTCTGCATAAAGTGAAGTGAAATGACTCCATACATAGACCTTCTCTCTACCCATTTTTTATAGTATAATAACATGATTATTATACGTATAAAATGATGGAGGAGTTGTATGTATATTTATAGGGTGCTTAAGGTAATAGAAATGAAAACATTTCATTAAAAACCCATTACTCGCTAGTTATAGAACTAAAAACCAAATAATGGCCTATTAAAGACATTTCATGGCCGTTGGACGGGCTGATTAAGGCCCAACGCTAAAGAACATTTATTTATAATAAAAAGATAAGAGTAAATTGTCTAAAAGGCTCCTTCTTCAAACCAGTGTTAAATCCTGGGTCTTTTTGCTCTTGTTAAAATACCCCGGGCCTAATTAAAACCCCCTTTATACTAGTTGCATGTATTGCATGTAATATCTAAGCGGTTGGAGACTAGGAGGGAATAAAGGCCTAAATGAAACGCGACTCAAGGAGTTTTCACATAGATTTTGAACCGTAGGTCCTTACCAACAACTATGAAAATATCATAGGGTTTTAGACAACTCCGGAGCTACCCGAAAGATAATGGTCTAAGTTTTAATATATCAATAAAATCATCGATAAATGCAAAAGGTTAATAACCATTCTCAAGAGCAAATGACAATATTAATAATTTGGTCAACTGGTCAAATCAACCAACTTATCATGCTAAACCAAAAACATATTAGAAATAAATATTTCATTAAAATTTCCAACAATATATATTTAATATCGATCTTCCTTATTACTTTCGAAAAAGCTGGAAATTTATTATTACCAAACTCTCTTTTTGTTTTTTTATGAAAAACTGGATGATTAATTGCATGTGTTTTTTATTCTTCAAAAATTGTGAATATAAACATATGAAGTAACCTTCAATACTTCCACTGCAAAATTTGAAGCTGGGTTGCTTAGAATTTATCTTAATGTCCCAACTAAGAAGTTATAATAAGGATCGAGAGCTAGTATTTCATATTCTAACACGTTCCGCAGGTCGAAGGCCCTAGCTTTTGCACAACGACAATTTCTTTTTAATAATCTGAATTTAAATACGTGTCCGACAGAAACTTAGATTTTACTATCGAAGCCTCTTTGGACCGAAACCTGACATTTTACACAACGGTATTTTTAGTTCAAATAAAACCGCATTTAGTACGCGCCCGATGAGAATCGAGCTTGGATTGCTTTGGTACTATATGAAATATTCCTTCTATTGCATCAAAACTCCGAAGTTATAACGATTCAGATTCAGGTTAAGCGCTTTATATTCTAATATTTACAGATATCATAGAGATATATCACATAGATTTCACGAGAGAGAGAGAGGGGAAAAGGCCTTAGCCCCAAGTCTTTTTGAAACTACAATTTCAGAATTTGAAAATTCATATTAGTCATAAATCATTTAAAATTAGAATTTGCTTGTTAGTCGTGATTAATATTTTAGAATGCGAGAATTTGAATTTTAAAATTCATTATTCAACTTATAGTATAAATATGAAAAAGCCAATCAATTTTCAAATCACCATGCATCTCTATGTTTTCTAAAATGCCATAACATACATAATACATCAAAATTTAAATAAACCATGCCACTGGCATCGCCGCCACTAGTTGTCACCACCATTAACCGGACACCGATCGCCGCCGCCGCCGCCAGCCGATCATCCCCACCATCGTCGCCGCCGTCCCGTTCGCGCCACCATCGTAGCCGCTGCCCTTCACCTTCCCATTCGTCGCCACCGCCGTCGTCCCGTTCCATTGCCGCCATCACCGTCACCGCCAACTGCCAGCCGATCATCTTCATCGCCGGCCGACGATCGCCTTCGCCGCCGCCGCCCATAGCTGTCCCGTTCGTCGCCACCATCACCACCGCTACCGACCGTCACCGGCCGACCATCTTTCTCGCCGACCGACGATCGTCTTCGCCGCCGCCGGCCATCCTCCACCATCGATTGGTATCCGCCGAACCTCCGTCAGATGAGTATCGGATAACGTCCACTATTAAATGGATTGTCCTAATTTATATATGGATTTTAAAATCAAATAATAAGCATTTTGAACATAAAAGAATTTTTTCAAAATGACAGTCATTCCGTCATTTCATTTACAAATTTTGAACTCTAAAATTGTTTGGGACTAACAGCCGTAAGCAGCCTTTTAAATAGCATTACAAGTAAAAGTATCATTTGAAATTATAGTTTAATATTCGCCATCTTTTTCATACTTTTATTCATTATTCTTGATGATTATCCACCAACGTTTTGTTATACATAACATCAATTTTTTTTGCTGTACATATTCAAATCATGCCAATACGGCGGCCTCCCCTCCTCCCTCAATCTTTTTCAGTAGACAAGGACAAGGTCGCCGCCGTATACAAGCTGGAGGAGATCTGCGATCCCTTGAGGACGTCTCGTGTCAGCATCATGAAGAGGTCTCCGATTACATCCTCAAGTGTTTCGATCACAGGAGCCCCATTGTCAAGCAGAAGGTGAGCAATTTTCATAGGCCATGGGTTAATCGTTTGCCTATGTCTGTTACTTATCTTTTATCTCCATTGGGAAAGAGTCAAGATTAGGAGATAAAAATAATAATACAGCTTGTTGGAATATCAACACAACCTCATCAATAATGCAGAGCCAATCATTGTGTTAATTATTTTGATTTTGAGTGCATTCCTTTCCAAACTAATGGTGTTCCTTCCGCTGCTCTCCTTCATGGGCATGCGAGATTCGGGTAATATGGTAATGCCCTGAAGGTGTTTGATGAAATGTGTTAGTAGGGATGCGATCTTTTGATAATCTTTGATTCTTGCAGATAGTTAGATGATCTCATTTTTATGGTTTCAAGGCTAAACTTCTCTAAAATGACATGATCTGACTTTTCCTTTGAAATTTGTTGCACTTTTCATATTTCAAATTATTTGTAAATAATTAAAAAATAATAATTACTTTTACATAAATAATGTAAAAGATTTTTGGCAATAATAAACTTAGTTTGGAAAATATTGTTCAAATTTGGATGCATGTTAGAGGATCCTTTTTAATTTCGAAACTTATTTATAATATTTTAAGGCCTTTTAATTTCCATCCCATCCAAATTTTCTAGATCCGTCACTGCTCTTCATATTTCGTATTTATTTAAAAAAAACCATGCATTTAAATTTCATTAAAAAGCCATCATAACCAGCTCTTCATCAAAAGTTAGTGTCCCGTTAAGACGATGAAGCTGGAACTTACGTCTTAGTTGTTCTCTTACCTTCTAAATATTTAGGTAACTCTCTGTCTTATAAAATGAAGCCATATCCTCGCTTAATGATTAGGGTTTAGTGCAACTAAAAAACCGTTTTTCTTTCAAATGAGATTGCCCACGAACTCGAAACTTGCAATTGAAGAGACAAGGACACACAATAAGCTCGTTGGTAGAGAAAGTTGTGAAATATGAATCGATTTCCATGATCAATTGATCAAAACCCTAAGCCTAAAGCAAGTTTGATGGAAAATTAAGGAATTTTGAAAAAAGAAGAGGGGTTGTGAAGGTTTTAAAACCTAACCCTAGCCTTCTAACAGAGTAAAGAAATATGTCAAAAAGATTCACTTTTTGGCATGTTAGAAGACTTTTTAGTGCAATTTAAATGTATGAACGGCCTTTTGAGTAAATACGAAGGAAGAATGAAGGTTTTTTTTAATAATTAGCAAAGAAGTATGATGCGCCTTTTACCAAGAAACCTTTTTTAAATTATTTTTTTCCTTTTGCTAAATTTACTGGCCACATCATGTCCCAATTAGGCCTGTAAACGGGTCTGATCGGGTCGGGTCTAATATGTCTCAGACCCACACTCATTTATTTTTTACGGGTCTAAACCGCCATTTACCCTATAGGTCTGCATGGAATAGATCCGGTCCCGGACCTGTTAATAATTGGATCAGACCCATTTACCTGGCCCTGTTTATCATTTTTTGGATTTTTCTTAAGAAACAAAAGAATTATTTATTTCATCAAGTTCTATAGTGATATTATGGCTCTACTTGAGCTCAAAATCTCACAACTCACTTTAAAAAGCTAAATTGCATAAAAAAAATCAACTAAACAGTTCCTTTCTCAAATTTGCAACTTTTGTAAGTTGAAAGCTATAATTTATGATATTTAAAGTAACATACATGTATACATATAAAGTCCACAACTATTAATATAAATTCAAAAATAGAAAATAAATAGATTTAAAATCTACAACTATTAAGACATCTCTCATTTTTCTTACAAATAGTATTAAAGAAACTACAATTTCATTATTTATATCGAGCATTAAATGGGTTTGGGTCCAACGGATCCGAACCAAAGAGACTCAGACCCAACCCGCTTATTAAATTAATAAATGTAATGGGTCAGGGTTAGATGGACCTTTACAAAATCTGGATTCTAACAACGGATCTGTTTCTTACCGACGCATTAACATGCCCAGCCTCATCGCTCATGCAGGCCTACGCGTTTAGTCATGCAATAAAAAAAACCCTCCTTCCTGAGATGGAACTTTTAATTTATATCTTATCGTACATAATCCTGAGGCCCATGTTTATTGGCTCCAATCAAAAACCAATAATGGAAATTAGGAGCTTACAAAAATAAAATTGTCATCTGAAATTGATATTCATGTTTGTAAAAAATTGAAATGGTTTTTATTCTCTCCACTCTTTTTCCATGTTTGGTTGAACCAAAAAAAGAGGGATGAATTTTGGTAAATGAGAAGTGATGATGCTCATAAGTGGGAACTTTTCAAATCATGACACGTGGCAGACGACGTGTCCCGGAGCTCACGCAAACAGGACAAGCACTATGCGTTGGAGGCTCTCTCCATGCCGTCGTCCCGAGGTATGCCCTGACCTACTATGGACCCCTGAACGCTCTTATACACAACTTACAAATGACTGTAGGCTCATCTCCGAGCCCCTCTACACGCTGAGCTTCCTCAGCCCTTCCAGCTCGTCCCCGAGCTATCATAGAACCGAGCTTCCTCGGCCTCCCGCTTGTTTGGGCCTTCCACCGAGCTAAGCCTCCCCGGTTCCACTGAGCAACCTAGAACGCAGATTACAGACGCCTCCGCCATGGCTCCGTGTATCTCGCCTGACGCGAGATACCCGCCGCCCCACGATCCCGCGTTCCACGCCACCGTATCCTCCCATTAACGAGCGTATCTCGTCATTAATGTGGGGGATCCCATCATTCACACAGCCGTAACGTCAGGGGCGTAACAGCCGGTGAAGATCTCGCGCTAGCTAGCTCATAGCGATTGCTATAAAAACCCCTCTCTCAGACGACTCAGGTAAGACAATTTTACTCCAATAAGCCGCTACTATGCCTAAATATCTCGGTTAACTTGATCATCGGAGGGTCCACGGTTGTACAACCACCCTGGGACTTCGTTGCAGGTAGCTCAGCTTCACCCCAAATCAAGCCCATTGAGATCCACACGCTCAAGGAGGCAACCCTCAGCACTAATCTCAGCCGTCCATCAACGCTCGCGACAGATCGACGGAGGAAAATCTGAAGGAGATCCAGACTTCCATCAGTTGACGCCGTCTGTGGGAAAGCGAAAACTCCACTCATCGAAAGTTGATCTTCCGGTCTCGAACTCATGGCGAGTGATCACCGCGACGATCCAAGCACAAGCCGCCCTCCCTACAACGGAGGCGCGGTCAGGTCCACTCCTCCCCCTAACGCCATTCATGCCCTCTCTGCACGGATCGACAGGCTTACGTCCATCGTGGATGCCCTTGTCCGCGTCCAAACGGCAGGACAAGCCCCCCAGGTCGCCGTTCCCCCTCCTCAGGATCACAACCTCCGCAGAGGGGGAGATGATACTGCCCACGCTGGCACAACTGAACAGCATCTTGCTATCTCCGGCGGCCACAGGTCCCCCGCGGCGACCGATTCAATGACCCGCTGGGCGCCTCATAGCTCCACGCCGAGGTCTTGTGAAAGAGCTCCCCGCCCCGAGGCCCATTTTGCTCCCGTCCCTCCCGAGGAGGTGTCGGTCAGCTCGCCTGCTCCCAGACATGGTCGACACCCTCTCCCTCGATGGGGTCGTGCGGCGGCACTCACCGCGATAACTCAAGAACGACCTCGCCAGGGGACCTGAGGAACCTGATAGAACGGAACCGAAACTGCAGCCAGGCGCATGCCGCCAGCGGGAAGGGCCATAACTCCGAATACGCCGAGTCCTCGGGGTACCACGACCATCTCAATGCCTTTGAAAAGAAAATCGAGGGTATACATCGGGAGGGTCGTCCTTTAAGCGAGGGGGCTAGGTATGCTGCCGACTCGCTTATGAAGCCCTTCACTGAAGAGCTGCTCGCTGTCCGCGTCTCATCCAGAAACAAGCCTCCAAAACTGGCCCTCTTTGACGGAAAATCCAACTCGAAAGACCATCTAGACGCGTTTACCGCGGGCATGAGCTTCCAGGATAACTCCGACGCTGCCCAATGCCGAGCGTTCCCCGCCACTCTCATCCGGGCCGGACGAGATTGGTTCTGAGGACTTATGCCATGCTCCATCTCTACCTTTGATGAGCTGGCCGCCCGGTTCCTCGGACATTTCATCGGGAACAGACGGCAGAAGCGGACCGTCGATTTCCTCTTCACTATAAAAAGAGGGGACAAGGAATCCTTCAAAGGATACGTTACTCGTTTCTACAACGCTCTTCTTGAGGTTCCCGAGCACAGGGAAGAGACTGTAATCACAGCTTTGAGGTCGGGTCTTAGACACAAGGAGTGGCTCCGCTCCTTTGCATTGGCGCAACCTAAGACCATGGCCGAGGTAAAATCTTGGACCGAGCGGGAAATCCAACTCGAGTCCGAAGTAAACGTAAACCTACCCCGGGGCGACCAGGCTGACCAAAAGAAAAGGGGCAGAGAGAAAAAGAAGAAGGTCAATCGGCCAAAGCCGTACTCCCCGAAGTTCTAGAAGTATACTCCGCTCAATATCTCTCAGACCGAGCTGTTGGAGGAGGCGAAGGGCGAGCGATTCTTCAAGCTCCCTCGGTCACCAATAGAGTGGCCAAAAGGACTCGAGGCCCGTACTGCGCCTTCCATAGGTCGCAGGGACACCTAACCGAGAACTGTAAACAACTCCGCGACTACATCGAGGAGTTGATTCGCTCGGGTCACCTGGCGTAGTACCTTAGGGAAAAGCGACATGCAGATCGGGAGCAGGAAAACCATTCCCCTCCCGGCGAATTAACGATTGGCCAAATCATGGTCGTCTCTTCGGAGGATGCACATGGAGCCGGCGAGATTCGCCGCCTCCTACCGGTCGAGGGAACCAGCGACCTGTCCCGAAAGAGAAACAAAGCAGCCGAGCCTATCACCCTTACCGACGAAGACCTCCACGGAATATCCTTACCTCACAACGACCCCTTCGTGATTACAGCATGGGTCCACCGCTTCGAGGTTCAAAGGATACTGGTCGACTCGGAAAGCTTGGTGGACATCATTTTCTATGAGTGCTTTCTGCGTATGGGGCTCGGCCCATCAGACCTGAGGCCCACCAGCCACATTCTGTCGGGGTTTACTAACCACTCCATCCCGGCAGAGGGAGTGGTTACCCTCCTCCTTAACATTGGGGAGGCGGGTCGTATGAGAACCGTACCAGTGGAGTTCATCGTCGCCAGGATTCCCTCGTCCTACAATATCCTCCTGGGACGCCCGACGCTAAACTCCTTTCAAGCCCAAATCTCGACATACCACCTCGCGATCAAGTTTCCAATGGATCAAGGGGGAATAGGCCGGGCTTATATGAACCAGCAAATCGCAAAGATTTTCTTCACAGCGACATCCACCTCCGAGGAGCGAAGCGACGACCTTGGAAGCGCGAATGATTTCCAGGGGTCCTTGGATACCCGTGATGAACAAAAAGAAATCCGAGAGGCCCCGGTGGAGACGCTAACGGAGGTTCCCCTCGTCGAGGGGACAATGAATGAACTGTCCAGATCGGATCCCTGTTAATAGGAGCCTAATACGAAGACTTGATCCACTTTATCCAAGGAAACTCGGACGTGTTCGCTTGGGCGCCCGCCGACATGCCCGGGATCAACCCCAAGGTAATCTTGCACAAGCTCGGTATCGACCCGACGGTCCGACCCGTCAGGCAAAAGAAACGAAGCTTCACCCCGATCAAACAGAAGGCAATTGAGGTCGAGGTCGATAGGTTGCATGCAGCCAACTTCATTCAAAATGTGGCCTACTCGAAATGGCTAGCGAATGTGGTTATGGTTAAAAAAGCAAGCGGGAAATGGCGCATGTGCGTCGACTTCACAGATCTCAACAAGGCCTGCCCGAAAGACAACTATCCCCTCCCTCGGATAGATCAGCTTGTCGACAGCTCGGCAGGCCACGAATTTCTCAGCTTCATGGATACTTTCTCCGGCTACAACCAGATCCGTATGAACCCAGCAGATGAAGAGCTTACCGCATTCACAACGGACCGGGAGGTATACTGCTACAAAGTGATGGCTTTCGGCCTAAAAAATGCCGGAGCTACATACTAGCGCCTGGTCAACAAAATGTTCAAACCGCAGATCGGAAGGAACATGGAGGTTTACGTCGACGACATGCTCGTAAAATCGACCTTGTCGGACGAGCACGCCAAAAATCTTGGCGAGACATTCGACATCCTCCGCAAGTACAAAATGAAGCTGAATCCCGCCAAGTGCGCATTCGGGGTCACTAGAAGGAAATTCCTCGGGTTTATGGTCACCCACCGAGGAATTGAGGCTAACCCGGAGAAGATCATCGCCATCCTCAGCATGGCCACGCCAAAGAGCAACGTGGAGATCATGCGACTCATGGGGAGAGTGGCTGCCCTTAGTCGCTTCATGTCAAGGTCCGGGGAAATGCGTCTCCCGTTCTTCAAAGCCCTGAGGAAAATCCCAAAGTTCGAATGGTCGGAGGATTGTCAGAACGCTTTCGAGCAACTCAAGACGCACCTGGCAACTCCCTTACTGCTCACCCGGCCTGTCAAGGGAGATGAGCTGCTGCTGTACCTTGCGGTGTCCGAGAAGTTGAAGGAGTACAGAAGTCGGTCTATTACGTGAGCCACGTTTTTAAAGACGCGGAAACGAGATACCCGGCCATAGAAAAGATTGTCTTGGCGCTTATCGTGGCCTCAAGGAAGCTACATCACTACTTTCAGGCACACACCATCCTTGTCCTCACCAAGTGTCCCCTAGGGGCTATTCTCGCCTCCCCCGAGTCATCTGGTGGTCTGGAGAAATGGAGGCGAGATTTATCTCAATTCGATATCAAATACCATTCAAGGCAAGCTATCAAAGCACAAGTCCTGGCAGACTTTATTGTCGAATGCACTATCCCAAACAAGGAGGCAGTGTTGGCGCCCGTCCCCGGATCCCAACCCTCGATCGAGGAGGGGCCCGACTCCGTCCCTGATTGGGTCCTTTACGTCGATGGATCCTCTACCGAGGAGGGGAGCGGTGCCGGACTTATCATTCGAGGCCCGAACGAGGCAGAGATGGAGTACTCTTTGAAGCTCTGGTTCAAAGCTTCAAACAACGCCGTGGAGTACGATGCCTTGCTAGCTGGACTACGAATCGCCTCCGGAGTGGGGCTAAAGACGATCCGAATTCGCAGAGATTTCGCCATAGTCGTAGGCCAAGTGACCGGCCGTTTCGAGGTCCGGGAGCCTCTAATGGTGAAATATTTAGCCGAGGTAAAAATACTACGAAAAGACTTCGACGAAGTTCAAGTGGAGCATATTCCTCGATACCTAAACGCCCAGGCCGACGCTCTGAGCAAGCTAGACTCCTCCTATACGGCTAACAATAAGAGGAATATCCTCTTCGAAGTCTTGCCACGGCCCAGCATAGAAGACAGGGAGGCAGCACTTCAAATATACAGTACTCAGGAGGAAGACCGGGATTGGAGAAAGCCCCTTGTAGAATTCCTGAAGGAAGGTACTCTCCCAGAAGATTGAGGGGAAGCACGCCGCCTCCGAGCCAAAGCCCGCCATTTCGTCTGGAGCAATGGAAACCTCTACAAGAAGTCCTACACGCAACCTCTGCTTTGGTGCGTCGATCCCCACGAAGCCGACTACGTCCTGCATGAGATTCACGAAGGGGTCGGTGGAGCACATCAAGGGGCCTGCACCTTAGTCCAGAAGACGCTACTCCAAGGATACTATTGGCCGACGATTCATCAAGACGCTCAGAAGCTCGTTAGAAGATGCAAAAGCTGTCAACTCCATGGCTGCATACCCCGTCTTCCAGCTACCGAGCTAATGGCCCTGACCTCCCCCTGGCTGTTTGCCCAGTGGGGAATGGACATGGTGGGCCAACTCCCAACTGGCATGGGCGGGCATAAGTACATCCTCGTCGCGGTAGACTATTTTTCGAAGTGGATCGAGTCCGTCCCCATCAGAAAACCGGACGCCACCACGACCATCAAATTCCTACAGAACAACATAATATCTCGGTTTGGGATCCCTAGGTGTATTGTTACCGACCACGGGACGAACTTTGAAAACGACAAAGTCAAAGGATTCTGCAACGAATACCACGTACTAATGAAATTTCCTGCGGTCGCGCATTCTCAATGTAACGGGTATGCCGAGATCGTTAACCGAGACGTCATTCGATGTCTTCGAACTCGTTTAGAAGGAAGACATGGCAGCTGGGTCGAGGAACTACCCCGGATTTTATGACCCTACGCATATCGAAGAAGATCCCCACTCGAGAGACCCCCTTCAATATCTGCTACGGCATCGAGGCGATGGTTCCAGCCGAGATTGGACTGCCTAGTTACAGAGTCGAGCATTTTGACGACGAAGTAAACACTTCGGCGCTCCAGACTAATTTGGACATCTTGCTAGAGAAGCGAGACCGGGCACAAATCAAAGCCGCCGCTTATCAACAGCAAATTGCTCGCTACTACAACGTATGAGTCAGGCATCGCGCCTTCAAAACGGGAGATTTGGTCCTAAGGCGGAACGAATTCATAGACCAAGGCAAACTGTACAAGTTTTCCCCGAAGTGGGACGGCCCATTCCTCGTTTCCGAGGTATTGCTCGGTGGAGCCTATCGCTTACAAGACGCGGGATGACGCAAGTTTTTGCGACCTTACAATGCCGAAAAGCTCAAATTGTACAAGTGAATTCAAAATTTGTATCGGTGAATATATATTTCTTCTTTGCCAAAGCGAAGTAAATTTTTCTAAGTCTTCTGAATTAGAAGAAACTTCTTCAATATGTTCCCTTCTTCCTCGGTTCAAAAGTCACGGATTTCATTTTATGAACATACTCAAACACGCAAAGAGGATAAAAAGGAGACAATAGTACATCGCAAAAGAAGAATTTTATTCATCAAGGGTATTATGGGCTCCCCAGCCTTACAAAAAAAAAATTAAAATTACAACAGATGGGATAGGGGGTCAAGAAAACACTGCTGGTAGTACTCCGAGGAGATCACCGCTGTTCCCCGCCGAAACACAGAGACGCGACCGCGTAGGTTCGTCTTGCCTGAATTTAGGGGCAGGTGCTAATTGGTGCTATCCGTCCACCTCTCCGAAGATACCAAGTTGATTTATGACACCATGTATTGAAGGTTTAAACGGATGCGTCCGATGTAGCAGACTTCGTCAGATTCCCCCTCGTTGAGGGGTTTTTGATTGTGGGGACGCTCTTCCCTGCAGGCGTAAGCCCCTGCAGTTAATTACGCTACCGCATCGCGGTAACCACTTTCTTCTTCTCCAGATGGTCACTTCGTGTCGTGTGTGATTGTTTTGTTTTTGGTTGCCCGTGGATTGTATACGGAGACTAATTTATGTTGTCGCTCGTAGGGCGTGGATTAGTCCAAATCCGTATTTTCTTAGATTTGGGTTTGGGGGTTGGGTTTAAGGATGCGTTAGTCTCATTTGAGACTAAGATTAACTTAAACGTTTGTTAAGGATACGTTAGTCTAATTTTAGACTAAGATCGACTTAAACGTTTGTTAAGGATACGTTAGTCTAATTTTAGACTAAGATCGACTTAATAATTCGTTAAGGATACGTTAGTCTAATTTTAGACTAAGGTCAACTTAACCATTTGTTAAGGATACGTTAGTCTAATTTTAGACTAAGATCGACTTAATAATTCGTTAAGGATACGTTAGTCTAATTTTAGACTAAGGTCAACTTAACCATTTGTTAAGAATACGTTAATCTAATTTTAGACTAAGATCTACTTAACAGGATTATTTTGATCCAACAAAAGAGCATTTGGGCTCTATTGTTTTAGTTTAGGGACTTTACGGTCAATTACCGGTTTAAGGACATGGCGGTCCAATTTAAAGACATCATAGTCTGTAAAGGTTAAGGACATCATAGTCCACGGGCTTAAGGACCCCACAGTCCGAGGTTAAGGACATCATAGTCCATGGGTTTAAAGGACCCCACAGTCCAGTTTAAAGACGTCATAGTCTATAAAGTTTAAGGACATCATAGTCCATGAGTTTAAGGACCCCACAGTCCAGTTTAAAGACGTCATAGTCTATAAAGTTTAAGCACATCATAGTCCATGAGTTTAAGGACCCCACATTCCGTGGAATGATTGGTTATCGGGACCCGTCACCTCTCTGAAGACGTTGAAGGATTACAACGACAAATATCAGAGGAGTGAAGAGATGTACCTATGAACCAAAGTTGATTGGGAAATCTGTAGTCCAATTTGGGACTAAGATTAATTAACTGGATTATAAGCACATGGGCTCAGTCAAATCTGAGTTGAGGACTTATGGCTAACTTGGACTAAGTCCAATTACGTTTGAAATGTTGGACCTTTGTTTGGACTGTTGAACATTTGTCTGGGTTCAGCCTCTTATTATTTAGCAATGCTTAACAAAAGTTTGGGGGCTCTGATAACATTTTGCCTTTGGCTGATCACTAACCATTCAATATAGCTCCGGACTTAACTTTGCATATCATATGAACTGACCAAATTTGAGGTCTAGTTGAAGGGGAGATTTGCCTCTGGAAAACTTAACCAATTTGGGCTAAGTTTGGCTTTAAAATATAGTGTTAAACACTAGAGGATATTTGGCGATCACGTGCTCCCACGTGATGTGCTGAAAATAGTGTTAAACACTAAGGACGAGGCGCTTAAAGTAGTGTTAAACACTAAAATTGAATTGGTCGCGTGGGGTCGCGTGAGGCATCCGAAGATGGGGCCAGACTTCCTTTATTTTGTTCTCAGAATATTCAGATAAGTGATAAACACTTTTAGTCTTTGAAATTATCACGTGTGGACACGTGACAATGCCTCTGCGTTGGGCATCAATTCCTCCGTCTTCCTCTATTTTATTCTTTTGAAAAGGGGTATTTGTCAGGGGTCACGTGGGGACACGTGAGGCGCTCTAGATCAGTATTGCCTTCGGCTTTGTTCTCTTTTATTTTAAGGGTCACGTGGGAGCACGTGGGGCATTGCCTCTAGGCCAATTTCTTCTTATTTTGAGGAGTCCATTAAAAGGTCACGTGGGGGCACATGAGCATGCTTTATTCATTCCTTTTTGTTTGTTGGGATGAAGGGTCACGTGTTACCACGTGATCACGTTAGATACCTGATCTTTACGTGCATGGAGAGCTTCAAGTCTCTTATTTTAAGAATTAAATTCTTTTATAGAGTTAAACCCTAATTTCATTTAGAGGAATTAAATTCTTATGTATTTGGAAGAATTAAATTCTTATGTAGGGTTAAACCCTAATTTCATTTGGAGGAATTAAATTCCTGTGAATCTGGAAGAATTAAATTCTTATGTAGGGTTAAACCCTATTTTCATTGGGAGGAATTAAATTCCTATGAATTTGGGGGAATTAAATTCCTTAAACTTAAATTCTCCCTCTAAGTTTTAGATCTGCATGGCAGAATCTCCCCGATGAGAATTAAATTCTCAACTTGTGGGAAGATCTGCTTCTGCACATCTTCAACCAAAGGAAGAACTAAGTTCTTATTCAGAAGAGTTAAACTCTTAATTTGAGAATTAAATTCTCTTTTGTTTTATGGTGCTTAGATATCTTTCCCCTTTCTCACCTAGGGTTTCTTTTCTTTCCTGAGGAAATCCTTTTCTCTCTTGAGAATTAAATTCTCCTCTCTTTTTTCTCTCTGTTGTTGTATCTCTCTAAAAAAATTCCAAAGATCCTTATCTTCTCTTCCTGGCTCCTATTTATAGGAGAAAGTAAAGAATCAGTTTGTTAAGTCAATTTTTCATTGAAAGATTTTAATCGATTTTGTAACCAACATGATCTTTTAGATCACTCAGTGAATTTTATTCACCATTGGATTTTTAATCCAAAAGATACCCTGTTTGTTATTCTTGGTGAATTTCAGGAAAATCTTTCCTTATATATAATCTTTCTATAAGTTGGTGATTTTTCATCACCCTTGGATTTTAATCCCACGTTGCTCCACTTTACAGAGCACAATCTTTTTGTTTGGAAAGATCTAGTGAAATATTTTTCCAATTAGGGTTTTTGATTTCCCTTTATTAGAATTTAATTCTATTAATTCAGAAGATTTAAGAGCCTATCACATGTTAGCACGTGACCCCACTGATTGATTAATTAATTAGAATTTAATTCTATTGGTTTAGAGGGCTCAGAAACCTATCACGTGTTGGCACGTGACCCTACCGATTAATTATTTAATTAGAATTTAATTCTATTGTTTCAGAGGGTTTAAGAGCCTATCACGTGTTGGCACATGACCCCACTGATTAATTATTTCCAATTATTTATTTTATTCAGTGCCTACAGGCTTTGCCTGTAAATGGTCACGTGTGGGCACGTGATGCCCGGTCAAGTGTGGGCACGTGATGCCTCATAACTTTTGATCCCGGATGAATTATGAGGCCCATAATATATCAAATCGAAGGATTTTTCGAGACACTTTCGGTACCATCAAAATTTAGCTGTTTCACATTCGAGAATTTGTCAAAATACAGCCCGGAAAATACTGGTTCGCATTTTCTTCTACACATGCATAGTATATTTGCTCATAACTTTTGATCCCGGATGAATTATGAAGCCCATAATATATCAAATCGAAGGATTTTTCGAGACGCTTTCGATACTATCATAATTTAGCCGTTTAACATTTAAGATTTTGTCAATATACAGCCCGGAAAATACTGGTTCATATTTTCTTAAACGTATCGCTGCCATTTGATATCTTGGGCTCTTTTGTGCAAATTTTTTTTGGCGGGAACAAATGCCCCCCCACTGCTTTACCCATGTAAGTATATACGTGGGTGAAGTAGTGCAGACTAATTCATAGCGTATGACCAGTTTTAGGTTGGTATATAATTTTCATGATCTTGATCTGAGAAGATAACGAGCGGACACAAGTGTCGTCATTTATCATTGACTCAAATCTCGACTCTTAAGGGATACAGTTCTAAACCCTGAGGTCCATGAGCTGCACCCTTCTGTTTCTTTATTTCTTACTCTGGCGTGAAGTAGTTTATATGCTTCATGAGTAACTTCTCCATTTCAGCGGCATGTAGCTTTGACAAGTGTGGCCCATAGATGGTAGATAACAGTTCATCTTGAACTCTTTATAAGATAGCGATGGCTTAGGAAACAAGGTTAGGATATGTTGCCTAAGACTTTCCAACTTTATGAGCCGTGAGGGTCTTACAAAGGCTTTTCTCCCTACGAGTCGTGAGGATCTCGTAGGTGTCTTTTCTCCCTAGGAGTCGTGAGGACTCCTAAGTGCGTTTTCTCCTGAGAATCGTAAGGATCCCACAAGAGAATTTTCTTTATGCATAGGGACACTAATTTCCCCGCAAGTTAGGATGAATCGAGAGATTCTCGCAAAGACACTGATTTCCTTGCGGGTCGAAACGAATCGAGAGGTTCTCGCCGAGGACGCTGATTTCCTTGAATCGAGATAAGAAGCGATGGTTTAGGAAACAGGTTCAGATCTACTGCCTAAGACTTTTCAACTTTATGAGCCGTGAGGGTATCATAAAGATTTTTTCTCCCTATGAGTCGAGAGGATCTCGTAGGTGTATTTTCTCCTTAGGAATCGTGAGGACTCCTAAGTGTGTTTTCTCTTGGGAGTCGTAAGGATCTCACAAGAGAATTTTCTTCCTTACAAGTCGAGAGGACTCGTAAGTGATTGATGAGTTGACTTATTCCCGAGTCAAAGCATTGCTTCAACAGGGAGGTCGAGGGTTGACTTTGGGTTGTCTGTGCATCGCCGAGTCATGGAACTGGAACTTTGCCGCGGCTCCCCTTGGCTGACATCGTATATTCCTGCAGAGACACTGATTTCTCTGCGGGTTGGCGCGAATCGAGATGTTCTCGTTAAGGACGATGATTATCGAGGTACTTGCCAAGGAAACTGATTTCCTCGGAGTTGAGACGAATCGAGGTATTCCTGCAAAGACACTGATTTCCTTATGGGTCGACGCGAATCGAGATGCTCTCGTCAAGGACGCTGATTTCCCTGAATCGAGAGGACACTGATTTCCCTGGAGTCGAAACGAATCAAGGTATTCCTGCAAAGACACTGATTTCTTTGCGGGTCGACGCGAATCGAGGTGCTCTCGTCAAGGACGCTGATTTCCCTGAATCGAGGTTTTTGCCAAGGATATTGATTTCCCTGGAGTCGAAACGAATCGAGGTATTCCTGCAAAGACGCTGATTTCTTTGCGGGTCGACGCGAATCGAGGTGCTCTCGTCAAGGACGCTGATTTCCCTGAATCGAGGTTTTTGCCAAGGATACTGATTTCCTCGGAGTTGAAACGAATCGAGGTATTCCTGCAAAGATGCCGATTTCTCTGCCGGTCGATGCGAATCGAGATGCTCTCGTCAAGGACGCTGATTTCCCTGAATCGAGGTTTTTGCCAAGGACACTGATTTCTTCGGAGTTGAAACGAATCGAGGTATTCCTGCAAAGACGCTGATTTCTCTGCGGGTCGATGCGAATCGAAATGCTCTCGTCAAGGACGCTGATTTCTCTGAATCGAGGTTTTTGCTAAGGACATTGATTTCCTCGGAGTTGAAACGAATCGAGGTATTCCTGCAAAGACGCTGATTTCTCTGCGGGTCGATGCGAATCGAGATGCTCTCGTCAAGGACACTGATTTCCCTGAATCGAGGAGGTTGCCAAGGACACTGATTTTCCTGGGGTTGAGACGAATCGAGGTATTCCTGCAAAGACGTTGATTTCTCTACGGGTCAATGCGAATCGAGATCCTCTCGTCAAGGACGCTGATTTCCCTGAATCGAGGAGGTTGCCAAGGACACTGATTTCCTCGGAGTTGATTGAATTATTTCCGAGACGGAGCGTTGATCCGGCGGAGAGGTTATTGGTTGACTCTAGGTTGTCTGTAGACCGTAGAGTCTTGGAACTAGGGACTCTGCCGTGGTTCCGATTGATTTGACCCTGGGGTCGTTTGTTGACGTCGCATCTGCATCCTGCTGGAGTAAGGAGAAACGCCGTTGGTGATCTCTAGGCTGTCTGTGAACCGTCGAGATTTGGAACTAGGGGACTTTGCCGTGGCTCCGTTTGTTGATGTTGTGTCTGCATCCGATTGGAGGGAGAAAGAACGCCGGTGTTGATCTCTAAGTTGTCAATGTTGACGTCGAGACCTTAAAGCTAGGGATCTTCCTTCGCTTCGTTTGTTGACATTGTGTCTGCAATATTGCGACGAATGTCGAGATCGTCTCTAGGTTGTCTACGAACCGTCGAGACTTGGCTTCGCTTCGACGAAGCCTGGTGGGACGATATGGTTCCCTTCTTTATTTGTGCCCCTGGATTGTATACAGGGATCGATGTGATCTCACCCGTAGGGCAAAAAGTTTCATTTTATATATTTTCTTTTCGCGATGCTCTATCATTTCAGCTTTTATATCGAGAAAATCGTGATTGCCCAATCATTTCGGCTATTTTTCGCGGTGTCCAATCATTTCAGCTATTACTTTTTTTTTACTCGCTGTTTTTTATTGCGAGTTGCCCAACCATTTCGGCTATTTCATATTGTAGGGATGCTGGGCACACGCACAAGGGTCTACGAGGTATCAACCATGCCCGATTTAAAATTTAGCCGTGCCGAACAACCCGAAACGAGATCTTTAAACTAGAGATTAGGCGAAAACAAGCATGTTAAACACTTTAACACTAAGTGAGA
This sequence comes from Agapanthus africanus, assembly GCA_030015575.1. Taxonomy (NCBI): domain Eukaryota; kingdom Viridiplantae; phylum Streptophyta; class Magnoliopsida; order Asparagales; family Amaryllidaceae; genus Agapanthus; species Agapanthus africanus. The sequence goes on from CM057338.1 coordinate 60,612,316, forward strand.
GGGATTACAACATTTGTAGATCCGGTCCTTTACTTCTTAAGCTCCGTGTTGAGGTCCCTTCACTGCGATCATCGTGTTCCGGACTCTCGAGAGGCTCCACGAAGAGAAAGGTGCAAGCTTGCTTCCGATCTTCGATAACAAAGATGATCTACCTTGAAGTTTCATTAACACAAGCTAACACTCACTAAATGAAGTGAACATTCTCATTTAAAGGGCAAGGGTAGATGAGGATGATGAAATAGGATTTTTGCTTTCATTTGTTTTCCTATTCTCACTCATTTTTCATCACTTAATCAAAAGCAATAAAGCTTTTCATGAAGAACTCAAGGAAGAAGATGAATGAATAAAGAATAATCTCTTTGTGATGAATAATGAAATGTTGATAATGATGAATAATGCAACCATGATTAACTAAACCCTTGTAGAGATTTAACTAGGGCTAGGGTTTGGGTTGGGTTAAAGGTCACTTGAAAATATCAAGCATAATATCTTTTCCAAAACAAAAAAAAAACCTTCTAAAAACTTCTAGAAGATCTTAACCCAAAACAAACCCTAACCATGTTTAATCTTCACTAATCATGTTGCATTAATAATCATATCATGTTACAATATTATATATCACATATATATAATATTTATTATAACAAAATAAAATAATACAATTAACATATATCGCTTATATATCAATGTATTACCCGAGTGAGAAAAAGAATCTTTTAGTGAGCTAATATTAGTTAATGTAATTTAATATATCATATATATTATTATACATTAAATTATCGAATCAACACTTGATCCGACAATCCGGCTATATCGCATATAACCGACTAATACGATGACCCGGCTATATCACATATACCCGGCCGATATCTCATATCGCGAGAATCCAATACGGGCATTATCCTCGGTCCCGCACATATCACATATGTGCTCCTACTCCGTTTTGCCCGAGCCAAGAAACCTCTGTGTAGGACTCTAAAGAATCGTCAATACGCCGGCAGTAGGTGATGATCATATCAAACACCCACAAGCTGCAAGCGGTCAGCTAAACGTAACAGCCACCCAGGTATTGAGTGCTCAGAAGATCAACAAGTAAGCCTGTACATTCTCCTATGAATCCAATCAGTAACACTCCCATACAGTCCGGTCTCGTCGTCTGATATGTCGCATATCTCGCCTAGGGGTGGTAAACGGCAGACCCCAGTAGCTTGATAAGTCGTGTCGATATGAGGTCTATAACAGTTCGAGAAACTACCGATAACACTTACTAGTAAATCTCAGCAACCCTGGCCAGAGATTTCCAGTTATAGCCAATCGAACACAGCATAACATCAACTCCCTATACCGGAAGAGACGAATCCCCTCCTATCGCTCATTGCCTCCATGTGATTCGAGACTGTACCCAAAAGCCACTTTTTTGCACGCCCTCTTGGACGTGGTATGATGGAAATCAAAACACAGTGGGAATCACACAAGACTCTATGACGATCTCGGGTCAACAGACTACTCTGTACCAGTGTCACCGGAGAACTGCCATCTGACGTGATGTATAATACTATCTGGGAGTTCTCGCCGAGTTCGTCCAGTGTACCCAGTCTCTACTGAGCACCCGTACACCATCCTTGATGTCAAACACCGATGGATATGGGATCATCCATCGCCCATCATATGGGTCAAGATGCGTATACGCTAGTCTACTCTGGTGTATCGATGCCCTGTCTCGATACACCCTCGACTAGGAACAGTTATAGGATGTACTCCTCGACTACCGTGGCCCCACTAGTATATCTCATCATAGTCTCAATAGTCAAGTACATAGCCTAAGGGCTTTATCAACATGTAAAATAGAGACAATCAGAGTACATGTTAAGATTAAGAGTAACCAGATAGCGTACTATCATGTCGAGCAAGAAAATCCTCCCTATATATGTCCAAGCATCCACTACAATATACATCGTATGTACAGTAATGGCCTCTAGGGCATACATATAACTAACAATCTCCCACTTGCACTAGGGCCATATGTTGTGGTATCTCATACCCAACAATTAGCTGTGGTTGAAGTATCTCATACTCAACCATCCCATAAAAGTCTCTACTGGGACAAAAGGGCTTTGTGTGTGGATCCGCGCTGTTGTCCTCTGTGTTTACTCTCCTAACCTCGATCTCCCTGGAGATCAACCATCTCCATGATCAGGTGATACTGCCTAAGAATTATATCTGGATTTCTGATGGGACGGGGGTTCCTTGGCATAAGCCACAACTCCATTGTCACACAATGGTAGGAACGAAGTTCATCTCATGAACTTATATATCCAGACTGCCTCTTTGGTAGCATCCTTGGTAACGATGTATCTTGCCTTTAATCGTCTAGTAAGTCACGGTATCTAGCTTGGAACTCTTCCAACATACCGTCCCTCCACTGAGGGTAAAGACAATGCCTGCGACTGACATTCAATCGTTCTTATCACCCTGGAACCTTTCCAGTGATTCTCCCCAGGATCGATTGATACCATCTCACTACAACTAGTGAGTATCCTAATATCCAATTAGATCTATCTCATAGATCCAAAACCCAGAATTTAGACGGTATCACTTTGATCCTATATGGAGAATCCTTGTGATAAGCGGAGATTGACCGAGCATAGCATAGGAAACTCTTTACCTATCAATAGTATGTCATCAACGTACTTTACGAGGATCATCACCATACTCCCTACTACCTTTTTGTATATACAAGGTTCATCTACCATTTTGATGAAGTCAAACTCTTTGACTACCACATCAAAACAGATGTTCCAACTTCGCGATGCCTGCTTTATCCTATAAAGCATCTTGCACACGTTTCCGCTGCTCCCACTGTCTACGAAGCCCTCTGGCTGTGTACTTATAAACACTTTCTTCTAAAACATCATTTAGAAAAGCAATCATGACACCCAACCACCAGATATCGTAGTCATGGTATGTAGCAGTGGCAAGTAGGATCTGGATGGACTTAAGCATAGTTTTGAAAGTCTCAACTTTTCCATGTACACCAAGTAATCTTCTCAAAATATACTTGCTCCTGATGGGGATTTAACCTTTCAGATAAAGCAACCAAAGTCCATACTTTGTTGGTGTATAAGGATTCCATCTCAGATCACTAAGCATCCAGCCATTCTTACAGAGTCCCACTCCTGATGGCCTGCTCGAAACTAGTTGGGTCATCATCTCATGATGTAATTCTCGCTCCCACTGTCATAGAGAAACCGAAGTATCTCTCAGGTGGGTGAGGAACCCTACTAGATCGGCGGAGAGGCTGAGGTTCGTTGGTTACTATTGAATCCTTTGGTTCTATCAAATCATCTGCTGTAGTTTGTATAGCTGGAACTACTTCCAGTTCTACCTTATGACCACTAATTTCTTCATAAGAAATTCCCTTTCACAAAGGTGGCATGTTGAGAAACAAAACATCTTTTGTTTCTCGGTTAGGTAGAAGATATTCCTTTGCGAATGCTTGGGATATCCAACAAACTTCTACAGAACTGACTTTGCCTCGTGCTTGTCCGGATTATGCTTTTTTTAGACATAGGCTGGACAACCCCAAATCTTAACAAACTTAAGATATGGGCTCTTCCCATTCCATATCACATATGAAGTGGTAGGCAATTGATTTGATTGGAACCCTATTCAATAGGTATGCAGCTTCTCAAGTGCATAATTCCCAAAAGGAAATAGGAAACTCAGTAGTACTCATCATAGAGCACACCATATTATATAGGGTGTGATTGCTCCGCCCCGATACACCGACGTGCTGTGGTGTATTCGAAGGAGTAATGCTGAGAGTGAATCTCATTCTCCTTTAGAATAGTCCAGGAATTCCGTGCTCAAGTATTCTCCTCCCTGATCTCATCAAAGGACATAATACTTATACCCGTTTTTGGTTCTCTACTTCTATCTTATATTCTGTGATTATCTCAAAAGTTTCGGACTTGTGTTTTAACAAGAACATATGTCTGAATCTTGAGAGATCATCAGTGAATGTAATGAAGTACAAAGAACCAGTGCTGGCATGTGTAGACAGGGGACTTTCATACATCAACATGTATCAATCCCAAGAGTTCACTAACTCTTTCTCTGTTTCCAATAAACAGAACTGTGGTCATCTTATCTTTGTGACATGACCGGCAAGTTTCACAAGATGTAAATTCAAACTAATTTAAATATGCATCTATATGTAACTTCAGCTAGTCGGGTCGCATTGATATGACCTAGTCTACAATACCTCAAGAAGGATTTGTTCATTTCTGAACTCTTCCTCTTGTGTATGATCTATACGTTAAGAACCGTGGTTTGATTTAGAATGTCTATGTTTTTAGATAACGTGCCTGAACCGATCAACTCTTGATATAGGAAATGTTCAAAACATTATCCAACAATACAAAATTATATCCTTCTTTACTAATAAAGAGATTGATATGATGTTGTATATCAGGTTCGGTATCTAATAACATTCGTTCAGAATCAATGTATTCTGGTAATACAGGGTGATAGTGACCAACAGACTTGGCTGCAACACTTGCACCGTTTTCTATCTCATGAAACTTATCACCCGTTCTCAGTTCTCTACCTCTCTGTAGCCCATGTAACAAATTACATTTGCGGGATCCTGATCGGGTATCTCATACCCAGGACGTAAAGGATACTGAGAAACACTTCTATGTAATGAACACACCCGAAGATGATGCATCAGCATGCACTTTCTTCGTTTAGGCGGCACGGGAAATCTGGTATTCCCCAATTTCCTGCTCTGTCTTGTAACAATTATAAGTTGGAGCGGGACCAGCGTTCCTAAGCACAGTATAACAAGCGGGTTCGGTCAATACATCCGTATTATTATCTTGATTAAGGCGTGACATGGTCGCTACCAGGAGAGAGAGAGAAGAAAACACCCAGCATGCGCTTTTACAAGATTAGATTGGTTATCAATTTATCTAATCAAGATGTCTCCCACCATTTTAGTCAAATCCTTCTTCAAACCCTAAAAGGAAAGACTAGCCGAGATTAATTACACTATACAAGTTCGCCAATCTTTCAGCCAGGCCAGTGTCGGTACTTTGAGGGAGGTTCCCCGTGCTTTCGCACGGACCTAATTAAAGTAAACCTCGTTTTTCCAGGGGCGTAACCCCGTTAACACCTTTCTATACACCTACTTGATTGGCTAATTGTAATGTGTAAAACTCTCCCAGGAGTAACTCTTACTCGCAGTGGGTATCGGGATCCAACTATCTCATAGAAGGTATGCAATCTCATTGCAAATTTCAACTCTTGAAATTCCCAATAATATTTTACCCCAAGCGTCCTATGACCTTGACAGAGGTCAACAAACCATAGGCTGCTAGTCAAGTTCAACCCGTCATTTTCTGATTGAAGTAAACCCACCCGCACGACCCTTGACAGAGGTCAACAAGGTCGCACGACTACCCTAAATCAATCTCATCATATGTTTATATAGATAAGCACTAATCAGCTACCGCACACTACGCCTTGATAGAGGTCAACAAACGTAGTACGAATATTAACTATTACTTATCTGAAATGACGGAGGGTTACGACAGGTTTTTAAGAAAACCCTTTGCGTAATGAACTTGATATCGTTGTAGAATCGAGTGATTTTTAAAAAGAATGTTTTTGAGGCCTTTTCTAGTTTTGATAAAGAGGTCACTCCCGGTGAAGGGATCGTCGGCTCTTTCCTCATCGAATAAGGTGCAGGGTATATCATATATACCGCTGTGCAAAGCAAAAACTATAGAAATAATCAAAAGACAAACCGAGTTTGTAGCATCTGCTAGTTTCACTAAAGAGGTCACTCCCGGTGAAGGGATCTCGGCTCTTTCCTTGTCGAATAAGGTGCTGGATGTTCTTCATGGAACACTGCTATGCAAAGCAAGAACTAAAGCTACCAGTTTTTAAACAAGTTTCTACAACATCTTTAGGTTTCTTTTAGTTTCATTAATCTCATTAATGAAGTCCCATTTTAATATGCTTCACAAGCATCTTTCTTTTGAAACGAAATCTGCAATATAACATATATCTCATATATATAATATAAACATTCGTTTCAGGCAGTAATATGATCTCATCACAGAACATTGCAGCAGAAGAAACATATATGAAATATTGGATATACTAGGACGTTCGTGTTTTAATACGAGCCTGTATAAAACACGGATTCCATGGTCGCGATGAATAGCCAAACCCACATCCCTAGACCCCTATGAGAGCGGAAAGCAACACTGTCAATTCTAGGGTTAGAAGACCCGGTCTCGACTCCTCGAGATGGTCTCCCACTGGACCCTGAAACCCGGTTACTTGTGCTCCCCGCCTTGGGTCTACCTAATGCGGAAAAGTAAATAATATACAATGGTGATATCATCTTCAACCTGGAAGTTCCCCAATAAATGAATATTACATACAAATGAATTTTACATGAATGAAAAAGAAAAACTCTCATCTCACATAAAACCCCCGGCTATTCAGAACACGACGATTCAATATAATATATCACAGCAATACATAATATCTCATATCATCAAGGTAAGCAAGTATGCGTATCCCGATTGTCGTTGATGTATAGCAACGAAGCCGGCGGTACACCACATACTACGCTTACGGTCACAGAAAAGAAAGTGTAAAACTACAACAGTTGGAATCCGCAACCTCCTTAGACATCGCATGCCTAACCAAATGAATTCCTTAGATATCGCATGCCTAACAATTATAAACCCCGCATTTTAGTCTCATTATCGAAAAATCTTTTCAATATCAAATCGGGCAATTCAACAAAATTCCCGACAACCTGATCGAATGCTCGTCGCAAACTTTAATAGACGGCCGCACCCCTGGATGCCGTCGACGAAGTGCACTAAGGCGGAACACCACTGCCGCGAGCACCCGCACGGATGCTTTTGGTGACGGGGTTCTCCTACAGTCACTTGGTCGGGGCTATGGGGCCTGGCTGTCTATTAAGTTTACCCGGCGAGTATCCGCGTACGCTACGTGATTGCGACGGACTTTTGATCGCATCAAAATCCCGTGGCAACCGATCATCTGAGACTAAACTGCTAGATTTATAACATTCAAATTAGTTATCTCATAACTACATGTGGATTCCAAATATTGTATCACATTCCAGATAAAAAGACAGTGTTAAACTTTCCGATCAATTAATCAAACACCCAAGATTTCCCAAATAGCTCAACACTTGAGCGGAGTTCAAAAATATCCATCACATGCCACAGTACTGATGGTCCAGCCGTAGAAGGGTCAAGCCAACGCTTCACATGTGGCAACGCCGTACTGCCCCAAACCCTAAGGTTCAGAGGCAGTTCAAGTCGGTCACATAATCGAGTTAAGGTTTGTTGTCTTCTAGAGGATCCACCGCGTTACTTGCACGACTTAGAACGTTCTCAAACTACGGAAAAATCCAACATTTGGAAATTTTCCGGCAGGGGAAAAAATGAGTTATTGATATCTGTTCGAACTTTTTAACACTTTCTAAAAATTACCCGGACAAACTAAACGAAGTTATATTATCCGATCGAATCAACGAGTCCCCAATACACCCCAGAAAACTCAACACTTGAGTAAATATAAAAATATCCAGAAGAATCAGGAATTACAGATGGACATTACTGTGCAAACCATGTGCCATGATTCAACTTTTTAGCCGCGGAACCGCCGCGTAAGCCTAGGTACGGCCGCGGTTTCGCGGCGCTTTAAGGTGATCAGTGGCACGTGTTGCACAGTAATCCTTGTATTTCCCTGCTGATTTTTTTGAGTATTTTTAATTCACAAAAAATCACATTTTGAAAAAATTTCCAGAGAGGAGTAAATATCGGGGTTTCCGGGTTCGATCGGGCTTTAGACTTCGTCTAAAACTCTAGCTTGGCTCTGATACCACTGTAGGGATGCTGGGCACACGCACAAGGGTCTACGAGGCATCAACCATGCCCGATTTAAAATTTAGCCGTGCCGAACAACCCGAAACGAGATCTTTAAACTAGAGATTAGGCGAAAACAAGCATGTTAAACACTTTAACACTAAGTGAGAGGGATTACAACCTTTGTAGATCCAGTCCTTCACTTCTTAAGCTCCGTGTTGAGGTCCTTTCGCTGTGATCATCGTGTTCCGGACTCTCGAGAGGTTCCACGAAGAGAAAGGTGCAAGCTTGCTTCCGATCTTCGATAACAAAGATGATCTACCTTGAAGTTTCATTAACACAAGCTAACACTCACTAAATGAAGTAAACACTCTCATCTAAAGGGTAAGGGTAGATGAGGATGATGAAGTAGGATTTTTGCTCTCATTTGTTTTCTTATTCTCACTCATTTTTCATCACTTAATCAAAAGCAATAAAGCTTTTCATGAAGAACTCAAGGAAGAAGATGAATGAATAAAGAATAATCTCTTTTTGATGAATAATGAAATATTGATAATGATGAATAATGCAACCATGGTTAACTAAACTCTTGTAGAGATTTAATTAGGGCTAGGGTTTGGGTTGGGTTAAAGGTAAGTCACTTGAAAATATCAAGCATAATATCTTTTCCAAAACAAAAACAAAACTTTCTAGAAACTTCTAGAAAATCTTAACCCAAAACAAACCCTAATCATGTTTAATCTACACTAATCATGTTGCATTAATAATCATATCATGTTACAATATTATATATCACATATATATAATATTTATTGTAACAAAATAAAATAATACAATTAACATATATCGCATATATATCAATGTATTACCCGAGTGAGAAAAAGAATCTTTTAGTGAGCTAATATTAGTTAATGTAATTTAATATATCATATATATTATTATACATTAAATTATCGAATCAACACTTGATCCGACAATCCGGCTATATCGCATATAACCGACTAATACGATGACCCGGTTATATCACATATACCCAGCCGATATCTCATATCGCGAGAATCCAATACGGTATCACATACCACATTATCCTCGGTCCCGCACATATCACATATGTGCTCCTACTCCGTTTTGCCTGAGCCAAGAAACCTCTGTGTAGAACTCTAAAGAATCGTCAATACACCGGCAGTAGGTGATGATCATATCAAACACCCACAAGCTGCAAGCGGTCAGCTAAACGTAACAGCCATCCAGGTATTGAGCGCTCAGAAGATCAACAAGCAAGCCTGTACATTTTCCTGTGAATCCAATCAGTAACACTCCCGTACAGTCCGGTCTCGTCGTCTGATATGTCGCATATCTCGCCTAGGGGTGGTAAACGTCAGACCCCAGTAGCTTGATAAGCCGTGTCGATATGAGGTCTATAACAGTTCGAGAAACTACTGATAACACTTACCAGTAAATCTCAGCAACCCTGGCCAGGGATTTCCAGGTATAGCCAATCGAACACAGCACAACATCAACTCCCTATACTGGGAGAGACGAATCCCCTCCTATCGCTCATTGCCTTCATGTGATTCGGGACTGTACCCAAAAGCCACATTTTTGCACGCCCTCTTGGACGTGGTATGATGGAAATCAAAGCACAGTGGGAATCACACAAGACTCTATGACGATCTCGGGTCAACAGACTACTCTGTACCAGTGTCACCGGAGAACTGCCATCTGACATGAGGTATAATACTATCTGGGAGTTCTCGCCGAGTTCGTCCAGTGTACCCAGTCTCTACTGAGCACCCGTACACCATCCTTGATGTCAAACACCGATGGATATGGGATCATCCATCGCCCATCATATGGGTCAAGATGCGTATACGCTAGTCTACTCTGGTGTATCGATGCCCTGTCTCGATACACCCTCGACTAGGAACAGTTATAGGATGTACTCGTCGACTACCGTGGCCCCACTATTATGATCTCATCATAGTCCCAGTAGTCGAGTACATAGCCTAAGGGCTTTATCAACATGTAACATAGAGACAATCAGAGTATATGTTAAGATAAAGAGTAACCAGATAGCGTACTATCATGTCGAGCAAGAAAGTCCTCCCTATATATGTCCAAGCATCCACTACAATATACATCGTATGTACAGTAATGACCTCTAGGGCATACATATAACTAACACATATAGATATATTTTACTTGCTAATTTCGTTGCAAGTTGCCCCATCATTTCGGCTATTTCATATGCATTTTTGGCTCGTTGACTTTTCGCCACGAGTATGGAACTTGGAATCTGGTGCCAATCTTAGCATCAGCATCATTGCGACTGGAATATTGCCAGGAGTGAATCATCATTTGTCATGAAAGGACTTGGAATTTGATACCGATTTAGGCATCAACATCGCTACAACTGGGATATTTCCAGGAGCGGATCATCATTTGCTTCTGTTTATGTCGAACAAAGGTGGCTTAGCAAACAGGGTTAGGATCCCGTCGACTAAGGCTTTTGACTTCATGAGCCGTAAGGGTCTCATAAAGGTGTTTCTCCCTACGAGTCGTGAGGATCTCGTAGGTGCGTTTTCTCCTTAGGAATCGTGAGGATTCCTGAGTGTGTGTTCTCTTATAAATCGTAAGGATCTTACAAGAGTGTTTTCTTCTTACAAGTCGAGAGGACCTATAAGTGTTTGTTCATCGTGTGAGCATATCCCTAGTCGCTGATGGGACTCTGTTAGGGAAATATTTATTCGTGCCCATAGATTGTATACAAGGGTCAATATTGAACCGCTTGTAGGGCAAAATCGGGTTGTATGATGGCTTAAGAACATGTTCAGATCCCTGTAGCTTAAGGCTTTTGAATCCTATGAGCCGTGAGGGTCTCAAAGGGGAATTCTCCTTACGAGTCGTGAGGATCTCGTAAGTGTAATTTCTCCTTAGGAATCGTGGGGATCCCTAAGTGTGTTGCTCCCTTGTGAGTCGTAAGGATCTCACGCAGGTATTTTGTCCTTACAAGGTCGAGAGGACCTTGCAAGTGTCTTTTAACGAGATTGCACCCTTTCAGGTTTTCATAAAACTCGCCGGTAGCCCTGCTGTTTTTACTCACGGCGCCCTTTCAGGTTTTCATCCGTGCCCATCTCGCTTATGGACGTACCTTTTTTTTTACGAGTCTGCGCCCTTTTGGGTTTTCACAAATATCGCCGATAGTCCTGTTATTTTTACTCACGGCGCCCTTTCGGGTTTTCATCCGTACCCATTTTGCTTATGTACATACCGTTTTCTTTTTGTTAGCCTTGGGATGCTGCGGTCCGTAGTAGTTTATAAACGTCTCGGTCAGTTGCAAGTTTTAGGACATTGCGGTCCATTGTTAGTTTAGGGACATTTCGGTCCTTTGTTTATCCTGTATGCACGTGCATTTGTCACGTGACGGGATACATGACGCTGATGTGGATTACACTCATTTAGGATGTGATTTGATATGGCTGGAGTGTTTTATGACCCATCCCTATCATGGCTTCTCCAACTTGACGCCGACACCTGGCCCCTTCGAATAGGGCCATTTGGCGTTCTCGATCAGCTTTGCTCTTTTGATGGGCTTCGTTCAGTAGCATGTCGATCATCTCGTCTGACGGTTCCAAGGATTTTGGCATTGATCCTGCCCCCAGCTCTTCTACATTATCTTCTGATGCTGAGTGAGCTTCTTTGTTATTTAGCGAAGAATGAGAGATCATGTGGCAACTTGCCACATAATCTTCTGGTTCCTGTGACCAGTTGTCTCCCTCATCATCATCGCTATCTCCGCCCTCCAGGATATTGTTGAGAAATTCTTGAAGAGTGACCGGGGTTCGCGCCTTTTGGTTGTATTCCTCCAGCGCGTCAATATGCTTTTGCAAGTCCGTGCGCTTGTCATCAGGCTTTACGGGCTTCTTCTTCTTTTTTGAAGACTTTGACGGCTGGGCCTGAGTGTTTTGACCATCGCTACCAATTCTCGGCATCGGGCGCGGCTCCAGCGGGCTTTTCCACCTGATTGCCAGGCATGTGTGAAGATCCTTCAGCATTCTTTTCGTCTTGGCTGAAAGAGCGACCTCTTATGGAGCTTCTTCTATAAAAGAGCACGATGCCCCCAGTGTGTCCACCCTTTTAGGAGCATGTGGTTGTGGCGGATTTACCTTCCAGTTTTCGGACAGCGCGAACTTGCCCTGTTGATACTGGTCTTCAACCCAATATTTGAAGATGTAGCAGTCTTCGATCGGATGGCCCAATACTCGGTGGTAAGGGCAGTAATTAGGATCGTTGACGTCGTTCGGTTGCGTTGGGTGTCTCGACTCCGGTAGAGTGATGAGCCCATTGCGCACTGCCAGTTCAAACAGTTTCCTTGTTTTATCCCGGGGAAACGAGTAAGGACATCTTAACTTCTCATCGAGAGATTGCCGCTTGTTGCTTTGGCGAACAACCGGTCTCGGGCCACTCGGTTGTTGTTGATTGTTGACGAAGAAGATTGCTTTCCCTTTGCCGTGGCTCCGGCTTCGAAGAGGAAGGCCTGTGGCCCATCTGGTCCATTTGGGCTAGCTTGTCAATCAAGGTCTGGAAGGTGGTCGACTTGAAGAACATCATGAATTGGGATATGATCGCCTGCGGATCGAGGGTTCCCACAAACATGCTTATTGCAGGAGCCTCTTCTATGCGTTGTTCGCATTTCGACCAAAGGTTCCGCCATCGTATCGCGTATTGCACCCATGTTTCGCCTGGCTTCACTCTGGCGTTAATTAATGCGGTGATCGGGATCCGCTCGCTAGCGCTTGCGAAACGTTGGGTGAACAGCAATTCCATCTCTGTAAAAGTTTTGACGGAGTCATTTGGAAGTTCAGAATACCACTCGAACGCCGTCTTCGACAAGCTGCCAACAAACTGGCGGAGCAGAAGTTTATCATCACCTCCAGTGTTGCCGCACAAGACTCTGAATTGAGCAACGTGCTGATGCGGATTTCCCATCCCCTTATATATCGTGGAAAGAAATAAAAAAATGAATAAATGAAATTTAGGCCCTACAAGTGATATTACATCAATCCCTGTATACAATCCAGGGGCGCAAACGAAGAGGGAGTCACATTCCTCCTCCCCAGGTTTCATCAGAAGAAGAAGCCAAATCTCGACGGGTCACAGACAGCCTAGAGATCACCTCAACATTCGTCTCATTGATGCAGACACAATATCAAGCAAAGCGGAACAGCGGCAACTCCCAGTTCCATGACTCGGCGGTGTACAGATGACCGAGAGTCAAATTTCGACTCCGTGAAATGCGGATAAAGTTAACCCTTCCTAGCTACGTGGAACGCGGATTATGTCACTTCTGATCCCGTGGAAAACGTCCAGAGCGGATCGTGGTCCTCGCAGAGCACGGCAGTGAACCTGTGTGAAGCATCCAGAGCGGAGCCTGGTCCTCGCCGAACACGGCAGTGAACCGGTGGGAAGCATCCAGAACAAAATTCCTGGCTACGTGGAACGCGGATTATGTCACTTCTGACCCCGTGGAAAACGTCCAGAGCGGATCCTGGTCCTCACAGAGCACGGCAGTGAACCCATGTGAAGCATCCAGAGCGGAGCCTGGTCCTCGCCGAACACGGCAGTGAACCCGTGGGAAGCATCCAGAGCAAAATTCCTGGCTACATGGAACGCGGATTATGTCACTTCTGACCCTGTAGAAAACGTCCAGAGCGGATCCTGTTCCTCGCAGAGCACGGCAGTGAACCCATGTGAAGCATCCAGAGCGGAGCCTGGTCCCCGCCGAACACGGCAGTGAACCCGTGGGAAGCATCCAGAGCAAAATTCCTGGCTACGTGGAACGCGGATTATGTCACTTCTGACCCCGTGGAAAACGTCCAGAGCGGATCCTGGTCCTCGCAGAGCACGACAGTGAACTCGTGTGAAGCATCCAGAGCGGAGCCTGGTCCTCGCCGAACACGGCAGTGAACCCGTGGGAAGCATCCAGAGAAAAATTCCTGGCTACGTGGAACGTGGATTATGTCACTTCTGACCCTGTGGAAAACGTCCAGAGTGGATCCTGGTCCTCACAGAGCACGGCAGTGAACCCGTGTGAAGCATCCAGAGCGGAGCTTGGTCCTCGCCAAACACGGCAGTGAACCCGTGGGAAGCATCCAGAGCAAAATTCCTGGCTACGTGGAACGCGGATTATGTCACTTCTGACCTCGTGGAAAACGTCCAGAGCGGATCCTGGTCCTCGCAGAGCACAGCAGTGAACACGTGTGAAGTATCCAGAGCGGAGCCTAGTCCTCGCCGAACACGGCAGTGAACCCGTGTAAAGCATCCAGAGCAGAGCCTGGTCCTCGCCGAACACGGCAGTGAACCCATAGGAAGCATCCAGAGCAAAATTCCTGGCTACGTGGAACACGGATTATGTCACTTCTGACCCCGTGGAAAACGCCCAGAGCGGATCCTGGTCCTCGCAGAGCACGGCAGTAAACCCGTGTGGAGCATCCAGAACGGAGCCTGGTCCCCGCCGAACACGGCAGTGAACCCGTGGGAAGCATCCAGAGCAAAATTCCTGGCTACGTGGAACGTGGATTATGTCACTTCTGACCCCGTGGAAAACGTCCAGAGCGGATCCTGGTCCTCGCAGAGCACGACAGTGAACCCGTGTGAAGCATCCAGAGCGGAGCCTGGTCCTCGCCGAACACGGCAGTGAACCCGTGGGAAGTATCCAGAGCAAAATTCCTGGCTACGTGGAACGCCGATTATGTCACTTCTGACCCCGTGGAAAACGTCCAGAGCGGATCCTGGTCCTCACAGAGCACGACAGTGAACCCGTGTGAAGCATCCAGAGCGGAGTCTGGTCCTCGCCGAACACGGAAGTGAACCCGTGGGAAGCATCCAGAGCAAAATTCCTGGCTATGTGGAACGCGGATTATGTCACTTCTGACCCCGTGGAAAACGTCCAGAGTGGATCCTGGTCCTCGCAGAGCACGGCAGTAAACCCGTATGAAGCATCCAGAGCGGAGCCTGGTCCTCGCCGAACACGGCAGTGAACCTGTGGGAAGCATCCAGAGCAAAATTCCTGGCTACGTGGAACACGGATTATGTCACTTCTGACCCCGTGGAAAACGTCCAGAGCGGATCCTGGTCCTCGCAGAGCACGGCAGTGAACCCGTGTGAAGCATCCAGAGCAAACATTGGACTGTGGAGTCCTTAAATCCACGGACTATGATGTCCTTAACCTCGACCGTGATGTCTTAAAACTAACATCGGACTGTGGAGTCCTTAAATCCACGGACTATGATGTCCTTAACCTTGACCGTGATGTCTTAAAACTAACAATCAACTGTAATGATTTTAAACTAATTTCACCTTGGTTCAAGGGTACATCTCGTCATCCCTTTGATATTTTTCGTTGTAATTCTTTAACGTCTTCAAAGAGGTGACGGGTCCCGACAACCACACGGACTATGATGTCCTTAACCTCGACCGTGATGTCTTAAAACTAATATTGGACTGTGGAGTCCTTAAATCCACGGACTATGACGTCCTTAACCTCGACCGTGATGTCTTAAAACTAACATTGGACTGTGGAGTCCTTAAATCCACGGACTATGATGTCCTTAACCTCGACCGTGATGTCTTAAAACTAACATTGGACTGTGGAGTCCTTAAATCCACGGACTATGATGTCCTTAACCTCGACCGTGATGTCTTAAAACTAACATCGGACTGTGGAGTCCTTAAATCCATGGACTATGACGTCCTTAACCTCGACCGTGATGTCTTAAAACTAACATCGGACTGTGAGGTCTTTAAACTCATGGACTATGATGTCCTTAACCTCGACCGCGATGTCTTAAAACTAATATTGGACTGTAAGGTCCTTAAACTCATGGACTATGATGTCCTTAACCTCGACCGTGATGTCTTAAAACTAACATTGGACTATGAGGTCCTTAAACTCATTGACTATGATGTCCTTAACCTCGACCGCGATGTCTTTAAACTACGGTATCCTGGAAAACTTCCAGAGCGGAGCCTGGTCCTCGCCAAACACGGCAGTGAACCCGTGGGAATCATCCAGAGCAACCCTTAACTTCGTGAAATGCGGATAAGGAAAACTTCACCCATCACTTGCGGGTCCTCACGACTCGTAAGGAAGAAAATTCTCTTGTGAGATACTTACGACTCTCAAGAGAAAACTCCATTGGGAATCCTCACGATCCTTTAAAAAAAATTACACCTACGGGATCCTCTCGACTCGTAGGGAGAAAATTCTTTATGAGACCCTCACGGCTCATAAAGTTGAAAAGTCTTAGGTAACATATCCTAACCATGTTTTCTAAGCCATCACCACTCTACAAAGAATCCAAGACTGACAGTTATATACTATCTAAAATCACATGGCAACAACACATCAAAGAGGAGAAGGCAACAAGGAGATCATCTGAGCTGCATTTAATTAAGCGTTCGAGGCACACCCCATCCATGCATTTGCAAAAGATTCAGAACATGAAATAAAACACGCTAAAATGAGAAATTTGCCATTCATATTGCAAAAAGGTTCTTACAATTATGAAAGCAATAAACAAAGACATTACTAAAGTAATTACAATGGCAAAACCTCAAGTCTAGGACATGGGTTGAGGAACTCAAAAGTGACCTTGTCCAGAATTTTCCAAGCCTGGCGAACCATCCTAGTGTGCTTTCTTTCGCGATCACAAGTGTCGGGGTCCCCATGGATGTCCTCCTCCCTCCGATAGGCAGCAAGTATGGCAGACTGTTGAAAAGCCTGGTGTAGGAGATCGACAAGATTGTCTCGCCGTCTTTTTGAGATTAGGTTCATCAGATACACCGAGTGCACCTTATCCTCAGCGGCATCCAATGCTCTAAGCGGCATGCCGGTACAGAATAGAGGGAGCGCTTCCCAGATCGCTCCCACAATAAGCTTCAGAAGAGGGGAACGGCGAGGAAGCAGTTGACCATTGTATGCGTCAAAGCGACTCATAATTTCGGCACACTCGGCGTTTGTGAATTCCCGATTCTGAGAACGGCCGAGTCGGCGGATGTCTCCATAAGAGATAATCTCTTCGAGATCATACATATGAGCGTCCATTGCTCCTGTAAAAGAAAATCAGCAAAGATCAGCAGACAGACTGAATAAGCAATTTCTTATTCAAAATAGGCACATGGAGTTAAGCTCCTCGAGAGCAATGCTCTGCGGACAGGAGTGACACCTGTCAAAATCAGTTATGAAGGGAAGTTAAAGAAAGCCCCCGGGAACATTGAGACTTTGCTCTAAGAAGATAATATAATTCATCAAAAATAAAATTCCATCTTAAATTTTCAAGATCCATGAAAAACTCTCAAGAGTTCTTCTATATGATTTGAAAGGAGCAAAGCTCCATTAATGAATTAAGAAATCACAAGACAAATCCTTTTAGAGAGCAGAGCTCTATTAATGGAACCCTAATAGGGTTCTCTTTAGTTCTTTTTAGATCTCTTTAGACCTATGGAGCAAAGCTTTGCTCATGAAACCCTAAAAGGGTTTTCTTTAGATCAAAGATCTATGAAGAGCAAGGCTCTGTTAATGAGTAAGAACCCTAATTTGTTAAAATTAAAATTTCTAAATTTTACCTAAGAGTTTTGACTCTTGAAAGTTCTTAACAAAGGAGCTGCGCTCTGAATGAGAATTCTCAAGAAGAAGATGATAATCATCTAAAGGACCAGAGGTCCTATTTATAGGCGCTGAGCTGCCTCTTCAATTTCTGAGTTTATCCAAGAGCTCAGATGTTGCCACCGCTGCACTCACGTGTA
This sequence comes from Agapanthus africanus, assembly GCA_030015575.1. Taxonomy (NCBI): domain Eukaryota; kingdom Viridiplantae; phylum Streptophyta; class Magnoliopsida; order Asparagales; family Amaryllidaceae; genus Agapanthus; species Agapanthus africanus. The sequence goes on from CM057338.1 coordinate 60,630,045, forward strand.
CGCCACGTGAGCACAACGGTGGGAGGGCATTTGTTTCCCCAATCAGAGCAAAGCTCTGCTTTGAATTTCAAAATTCAAAAATTAAAGCAACGCTTCATATTCTGCGCGCTGTGCGTCACGTGTCAAAAGCAGACACGCCAGCGCCAGGAGCGCTGAGCCCTAGGCAGCGCACCCCAATCAGAGCAAAGCTCTGTTTTCAAAATTCAAAAATTAAAAAGTTGAAGCAACGCTTCAGATCCAGCGCTCTGCGCTGCGTGCCACGTGTCTCACACAGGTGCGCTAGCGCAGTTGCGCTGCGCTCTGCGCTGCGCCACATGTTTAACACAGGTGCGCTAGCACAGTTGCGCTGCGCGCCACGTGTCAAGCACGAGTGCGCTAGCGTAGTTGCGCTGCGCTCTGCGCTGCACGCCACGCGTCCAACGTAGGTGCGCCAGCGTTGGAATTAAAATTCCCACAGTTAGATCAAAGGATCTAATAATAATGATAAATCATTTATTAACCAGAATTAAATTCTGTTAAGGAAAGATTTTTCAAAATCTTTCCAAACAACAAGATTGTGCTTTAAGCACCGCTGGATCAATGATCCAATGGTAAATAATGAATTACCAAAAACAGAACAAATTCTGCATGGAAAGATTTTTCGATCTTATTAAAACAAGAAGATTATCTTCTGTCAAACAGGAGCCTTAGGATCAAAGATCCAACGGTGGGAAATATTTCCCAATCAATCAAGAGAAAGATCTCTTAAACCGATTTAACAAATCGATTGGCCCTATATAAAGGCCCCCAAGACTTCAAGTCTCAAAAAAAAGAAAAAGAAAATACCCTCTGCAAACTTTGAGAAAAACTCAAAGAAAAAGAAAGGTAAAGAATTGATTCTTGAAGAACAGAGATGAAAACATCTCGTAAAAAGAAGAAATGTCTTCTAAAAAGATCTTAGATCTATAAAAAAGACCAAGGTCTTTGAATAAAAAGAAAAAATCAAGATCTAATCATAAAAAGAAGTATTTTTACTTCACAGATCTTCTGATCTATAAAGGCAGAGCCTTTTATAAGAATAAGAACTTAGTTCTTGAATCTTGAGGCAAAGCTTCCTTTAAGAAGAACGTAAACTTGTTCTTTAATCTTAAATTGATCAAAATGCGCTTTGCGCTATTGGAAAGTGCTTTGCACTCATGAACTACGCTCTTGCGCTCCTTGGACTGGCGCTCAGCGCCATAACATGCCACGTGTCAACCATAGACATGATCTGCGCTTTGCGCTTCTAAAACAGCGCACTGCGCTCCTGGGTTGGCGCTCAGCACCAAGCGCGCCACGTGTCACTCACTGGCGCACCCATAAACTAGCGCATCGCGCTCATAAATTAAAAGCGTAGTGCGCTAACAAATTAGCGCTTAGCGCTAAGCGACACGTGTCCTCCTCGTGTGCACTAACCGACAGAAGCGCAATGCGCTCTTTGACTGGCGCAAAGCACCTAGTACGCCACGCGGCGCTCTGTCAGAACGTACCTTGTTCTGATAAATGCTATGCATTCAATATAAGACAAGAAATGTCATAGCCCAATGCTTGGTATTATTAAAAGGGCAGAGCCCAAACAAAGGCCTAACAGGCAGAACAAAAATAGAATGTTCAACATTCTTTTAACTGGACTTAGCCCAATTCTGGCCATAAGTCCTCAAATTAAATTGAACTGAGCTCATCTGCTCTTCCAATCAATTTACACCCGGTTCGAGGGTATATCTCTTCACTCCTCTGATATCTGTCGTTGTAATCCTTCAACGTCGTCAGAGAGGTGACGGGTCCCGACAACCATACATTCTACGGACCGTGGGGTCCTTAAACTCATGGACTATGATGTCCTTAATCTCGACCGTGATTTCTTAAAACTAACATCGGACCGTGGGGTCCTTAAACTCATGGTCTATGACGTCCTTAATCTCGACCGTGATGTCTTAAAACTAACATCAGACTGTGAGGTCCTTAAACTCACGGACTATGATGTCCTTAATCTCGACCGTGACGTCTTAAAACTAACACCGGACCGTGAGGTCCTTAAACTCACGGACTATGATGTCCTTAAACTCGACCGCGATGTCTTAAAACTAACAATGGACCGTAATGTCCTTAAACTAATTATTGATCGCAATGTCATTAAACTAAACAATAGGGCCCAATTGCTCTCTTGTCGGATCTAAACGATCCCGTTAAGTTGATCTTAGTCTAAAATTAGACTAACATGTCCTTAACAAACGTTTAAGTTGATCTTAGCCTCAAATAAGGCTAACGTATCCTTAAACACAACCCTCCCAAACCCAAATCTAAGAAAGATACGGATTTGGACTAATCCACGTCCTACGGGCGACAACACAAATTAGTCTCCGTATACAATCCACGGGCAACCGAACACAAAACAAACACCCACGACACGAAGTGACCATATGGAGAAGGAGAAAGTTGTTACCGCGATACGGTAGCGTAATTAACTGCAGGGGCTTGCGCCTGCAGGGAAGAGCGTCCCCACAATCAAAAACCCCTTAAGGGAGGGGGAATCTGACGAAGTTTGCTACATCGGCCGCATCCGTTTAAACCTTCGATACATGGTGCCATAAATCAACTTGATATCTTCGGAGAGGTGGACGGATAGCACCAATTAGCATCTGCCCCCAGATTCAGACAAGACGTACAGTCTTCCTGGCCTCCGGCAGTGAACAGGGAGCTGCCCCAGCCTTCCTTACTCGGCGCCAGTGACGACGGCGAGCATGTCGTGCGGTTGGAGTTGGTTCAGCTATAGGGGTGACTTCATCATGCCCCTTGTTTTGGCAAAGGTTGTCGCCGGCGTCAGTCTCTTAAAGACCGATGTCCGTTGAGAAGCAATGTTCAATCTGTTAAAGATAGACCTCTGGGCAGGGGAAGCAGTTTTGAGGACTTCGCCTGGAGCGGGGGCCGGAATGGCTAGCCTTGTGAAGACTGACTTCTTGGAAGAAGAAGCCTCTCCGATGATTTCGTTCGCTTGAGCCGGGATGGCTATCCGCTTTGGGATGGCTGCTTCAGGTATCGCGGGCTTGTTCACAGGCCCATTAGAGTTTTGGTCCAGTCTGCTGAAAACTGAGGCGCTTGGTTTGGGCGACCCGTTAAGAGGGGCCGCAGTAGTGGTAAGCCGATCAATGATCGACTTCTTCTGAGCTTCTTGCAATGGGACCGGGGCGTCGAAGCTCGTCGGTGGGAGCATGGTCCCGAAGAATAGTCTAGTGGTGGCCTGAGTTACCTGCTCCACTGGCATAGCGAAGATGGAGGCCGCTTGGGGCCCATAAGTCACTCCTCCGGACGGGACGGAGCGAGAGTTGCAGTTGCAGTTAGTGCAGTTTGAAGCCATTGATCTTCTGTTTTCTGCATGGAGCAAGATACCAAATCTTAGTACCTCGAATCCACAGGCAACCATAGCAAACCGCAATTCTTTCGCGAACACGACACACGAAGTGTGGAGTCGAAAGAGGAAAAGGTCCCACCGGGCGTGCCTGAATCTGTTCCCCGCCGAAAGACGCGAGACGCGACCGTGTAGGTTCGTCTTGCCTGAATTTGGGGGCAGATGCTAATTGGTGCCATTCGTCCACCTCTCCGAAGATGCCAAGTTGATTTGTGACACCATGTATCGAAGGTTTAAACGGATGCGGCCGATGTAGCAGACTTCATCAGATTCCCCCTCGTTGAAGGGTTTTTGATTGTGGGGACGCTCTTCCCTGCAGGCGTAAGCCCCTGCAGTTAATTACGCTACCACATCGCGATAACTACTTTCTCCTTCTCCAGATGGTCACTTCGTGTCGTGTGTGTTTGTTTTGTTTTTGGTTGCCCGTGGATTGTATACGGAGACTAATTTATGTTGTTGCCCGTAGGGCGTGGATTAGTCCAAATATGTATTTTCTTAGATTTGGGTTTGGGGGTTGGGTTTAAAGATGCGTTAGTCTCATTTGAGACTAAGATCAACTTAAACTTTTGTTAAGGTTACGTTAGTCTAATTTTAGACTAAGATCGACTTAACAATTCGTTAAGGACATGTTAGTCTAATTTTAGACTAAGGTCAACTTAACCATTTGTTAAGGATACGTTAATCTAATTTTAGACTAAGATCTACTTAACAGGATCATTTAGATCCAACAAAAGAGCATTTGGGCTCTATTGTTTTAGTTTAAGGACTTTGCGGTCAATTACCAGTTTAAGGACATGGTGGTCCAATTTAAAGACATCATAGTCTGTAAAGGTTAAGGACATCATAGTCCATGGGCTTAAGGACCCCACAGTCCGAGGTTAAGGACATCATAGTCCATGGGTTTAAAGGACCCCACAGTCCAGTTTAAAGACGTCATAGTCTATAAAGTTTAAGGACATCATAGTCCATGAGTTTAAAGACCCCACAGTCTAGTTTAAAGACGTCATAGTCTATAAAGTTTAAGGACATCATAGTCCATGAGTTTAAGGACCCCACAGTCCGTGGAATGATTGGTTATCGGGATCCGTCACCTCTCTGAAGACGTTGAAGGATTACATCGACAAATATCAGAGGAATGAAGAGATGTACCCTTGAACCAAAGTTGATTGGGAAATCTGTAGTCCAATTTGGGACTAAGATCATTTAACTGGATTATGAGCACATGGGCTCAGTTAAATCTGAGTTGAGGACTTATGGCCAACCTGGACTAAGTCCAATTAGGTTTGAAATGTTGGACATTTGTTTGGACCGTTGAACATTTGTCTGGGTTCAGCCCCTCATTATTTAGCAATGCTAAACAAAAGTTTGGGGGCTCTGATAACATTTTGTCTTTGGCTGATCACTAACCATTCATTATAGCTCTGGACTTTACTTTGCATATCATATGAACTGACCAATTTTGAGGTCTAGTTGAAGGGGAGATTTGCCTCTGGAAAACTTAACCAATTTGGGCTAAGCTTGGCTTTAAAACATAGTGTTAAACACTAGAGGATATTTGGCGATCACGTGCTCCCACGTGATGTGCTGAAAATAGTGTTAAACACTAAGGACGAGGCGCTTAAAGTAGTGTTAAACACTAAAATTGAATTGGTCACGTGGGGTCACGTGAGGCATCCGAAGATGGGGCCAGACTTCCTTTATTTTGTTCTCAGAATATTCAGATAAGTGTTAAACACTTTTAGTGTTTGAAAAAGTTATCACGTGTGGACACTGACAATGCCTCTGCGTTGGGCATCAATTCCTCTGTCTTCGCCTATTTTATTCTTTTGAAAAAGGGGTATTTATCAGGGGTCACGTGGGGACACGTGAGGCGCCCTAGATCAGTATTGCCTTCGGCTTTGTTCTCTTTTATTTTAAGGGTCACGTGGGAGCACGTGAGGCATTGCTTCTGGGCTAATTCCTTCTTATTTTGAGGAGTTCATTAAAGGGTCACGTAGGGGCACACGAGCATGCTTTATTCATTCCTTTTTGTTTGTTGGGATGAAGGATCACGTGTTACCACGTGATCACGTTAGATACTTGATCTTTACGTGCATGGAGAGATTCAAGTCTCGTGTTTTAAGAATTAAATTCTTTTATAGGGTTGAACCCTAATTTCATTTAGAGGAATTAAATTCCTATGTATTTGGAAGAATTAAATTCTTATGCAGGGTTAAACCCTAATTTAATTTGGAGGAATTAAATTCCTGTGAATCTGGAAGAATTAAATTCTTATGTAGGGTTAAACCCTAGTTTCATTGGGAGGAATTAAATTCCTATGAATTTGGGGAAATTAAATTCCTTAAACTTAAATCTTCCCTCTAAGTTTTAGATCTGCATGGCAGAATCTCCCCGAATGAGAATTAAATTCTCAACTTGTGGGGAGATCTGCTTTTGCAGATTTTCAACCAAAGGAAGAACTAAATTCTTATTCAGAAGAGTTAAACTCTTAATTTGAGAATTAAATTCTCTTTTGTTTTATGAAGCTTAGATATCTTTCCCCTTTCTCACCTAGGGTTTCTTTTCTCTCCTGAGGAAATCCTTTTCTCTCTTGAGAATTAAATTCTTCTCTCTTTTTTCTCTCTGTTGTTGTATCTCTCTAAAAAAATTCCAAAGATCCTTCTCTTCTCTTCTTCGCTCCTATTTATAGGAGAAATAAAAAAATCAGTTTGTTTAGTCAATCTTTCATTGAAAGATTTTAATCGATTTTGTAACCAACATGATCTTTTAGATCACTCAGTGAATTTTATTCACCATTGGATTTTTAATCCAAAAGATACCTTGTTTGTTATTCTTGGTGAATTTCAGGAAAATCTTTCCTTATATAGAATCTTTCTATAAGTTGGTGATTTTTCATCACCATTGGATTTTTAATCCCAAGGTGCTCCACTTTACAGAGCACAATTTTTTTGTTTGGAAAGATCTAGTGAAATATTTTTCCAACTAGGGTTTTTGATTTCCCTTAATTAGAATTTAATTCTATTAGTTCAGAAGATTTAAGAGCCTATTACGTGTTAGCACGTGACCTCACTGATTGAACAATTAATTAGAATTTAATTCTATTAGTTCAGAAGATTTAAGAGCCTATCACGTGTTAGCACGTGACCCCACTGATTGAACAATTAATTAGAATTTAATTCTTTTGGTTTAGAGGGCTCAGAAACCCATCACGTGTTGGCACGTGACCCCACTGATTAATTATTTAATTAGAATTTAATTCTATCGTTTCAGAGGGTTTAAGAGCCTATCACGTGTTGGCACGTGACCCCACTGATTAATTATTTTTAATTATTTATTTTATTCAGTGCCTACAGGCTTTGCCTGTAAATGGTCACGTGTCTGCACGTGATGCCCGATCACGTGTGGGCACGTGATGCCTCATAACTTTTGATCCCGGATGAATTATGAGGCCCATAATATATCAAATCGAAGGATTTTTTGAGACACTTTCGATACTATCAGAATTTAGCTGTTTCACATTCGAGAATTTGTCAAAATGCAGCCCGGAAAATACTGGTTCGCATTTTCTTCCTTAGATTACACGTGCATAGCATATTTGCTCATAACTTTTGATCCCGGATGAATTATGAAGCCCATAATATATCAAATCGAAGGCTTTTTCGAGACGCTTTCGATACCATCAGAATTTACCCGTTTCATATTCGAGAGTTTGTCAAAATACAGCCCGGAAAATACTGGTTCACATTTTCTTAAACGTATCGCTGCCATTTGATAACTTGGGCTCTTTTGCGCAAAATTTTTTTGGTGGGAACAGCCGCCAGCCGAGCCCTTGCTTCCTCGGCCCACTCCCTCTAGTATTGCCCACGGACCCGCGATGCAACGGAAGGGCCGGAAGCTACATCTGCAGGGCAGCCATCGGCGATCTGCCTTTGCCTAAAGCACTCCAAAACAAGCGCCGCCGATCGATCATGCCTGTTCTTCGAAATGAGGCCGCGGACGTAGATCTTGTGCAGCTCATCGATTACCACGTCCTGCAGCTGCGGAGACAAGGCGTTGAACAAACCCGGGGACATCCTCCAAATGGCCTATATAAGCAATTGGAGGAAAGGCGACTACCGGGGAAGTAGGCGGCCGAAGTGGTCCTCTATGCGTTCGACCACAGTTCGGTACGTCTCCTTCGTGCACTCCTGATCATAGAGGTACACGTAATCGCGGGAGATGATCTCTCCGATGGAGTAGATGAGCCCGACCAGTTTCAGTTTCTCAACGCTGAAAGAAACCCACATACCTTCTCTATTTATAGCCTCAGCAGAATCCCCAGTGGCCGAAATTTGCGTCTGAATCAGCCCGAATCTTAGGATATTTTCATATTTCCCAATAGAGGGCAGCCGCGTGGCGGCCATCCCGTCCCTCACGGTCAACGGAAGTCGGAACGACGCGGATTTTGGAGCGCCTCACCTCGCCTGTGCGTTTCAGCCACGTGTCGCCCGTGACGGTCACTCTTCCAGATTTTCTTCTCACAAGTCGAGAGAGATTGAACGCCGCCTCATAAAAGCAAGAAGAAGTCCAAGAAAGCCCTCACCAAGAGGCTACCGATTAGCTTCCCTGCTCGGTCAATCCCTGGCGGGTAGCTCCTACCCATCTACGCTAAGGATTGAAAGCCCTCCTCAAGAGGCCACCGAGCAGCTTCCCTACTCGGTCAATCCCTGGCGGGTAGCTCCTACCCATCCACGCCAAGGATTGAAAGCCCTCCTCAAGAGGCCATCGAGAAACTTCCCTACTCGATCAATCCCTGGCGGGTAGCTCCTACCCAGCCACGCCAAGGATCGAAAGCCCTCCTCAAGAGGCCACCGAGCAGCGGGTAGCTCCTACCCATCTACGCCAAGGATCGAAAGCCCTCCTTAAGAGGCCACCGAGCAGCTTCCCTACTTGGTCAATCCCTGGCGGGTAGCTCCTATCCATCCACGCCAAGGATCAAAAGCCCTCACCAAGAGGCCACTAAGCAGCTTCCCTGCTCGGTCAATCCCTGGCGGGTAGCTCCTACCCATCTACGCCAAGGATCGAAAGCCCTCCATAAGAGGCCACCAAGCAGCTTCCCTGCTCGGTCAATCCCTGGCGGGTAGCTCCTACCCATCTACGCCAAGGATTGAAAGCCCTCGTCAAGAGGCCACCGAGCAGCTTCTCTGTTCGGTCAATCCCTGGAGGGTAGCTCCTACCCATCCACGCCAAGGATTAAAAGCCCTCACCAAGAGGCCACCGAGCAGCTTCCCTGCTCGGTCAATTCTTAGCGGATAACTTCCTACCCATCTACGCTAGGGATCTGAAGCCTTTATCCAGAGGCCATCGCCGACCAATTCTAACTTCGCTGGTTTTAACTTACGCTAAGAGAAGTGGTCGCCGGTCTGACTCAGAGGAATAGGCAAATCTCGACCTACCTACACTGAAGGATCTTCCGATGTATTCTAAGCGAACGATCGCCACCTCGACTCCGGGGGCGGGAGGGGACCGACCTTCCTGCACTTAGCGATTAACCGGCTTACACTCGACGGGCGATCACCATCTAAAAGACCAGTAATCGACTTACGGCCTGACCCCTGGGATGAGGAAAACACAAACAAGCTTAAGTGCTCGCACAAGAAAGCATTGCTACGAAGAAAAATTAAGAACGGTTTTATTCACGAGATGAGAGTCTGTACAAGGTACTATGGGCTCCTCAGCCATACAAAGAGCGCCCGGAGGCTTACAAAATTTATAAACAAAAAAAGGAGAGAAAAAGGCAGGAAGGCTCAGGCCTCAGGACCGGGAAGGATCTCGATCTGCTCAACGCCGGCGTCGAGGACCGGGATGGCGGCCTTTGGGTCGATGCTCCCACCAGGAGCCTTGTCTGCAGCATTACCACTGGCAGCCTCTCCCCCGGCGGCACTCCCTGCGGCCTCCCCCTGCGGCTCATCATCGGAGAGGGGGTACTGGAGCCGAAGCTCGCCGTCAGCAAACCCCGGCATCAATGCCTTGACGGCGTCAAGAGCCTGGTGCCAAACAATGGCTGAGGCGTCGATGAGGTCGGCATAGAACTGTTCCGACGTCTTGTACCTCTCTACCGACTTTGCAGCTCGGATGTCGGCGAGCTTCACCGCGTCCTTCGTCGCCTTGCAGGAGTCCCGCGACTTTTTCATCGTGACGTTAAGCACCTTAGCCTCCTCCAACTTAGCCTGGATGGCCTTGTTGGATTCCTTCAGGAGGCAAATAGACTCCTTGCATTTGGAGTTCGTCACCTTCTCGGCGGCCACCCGGGTTTCGAGGGCGGTGATCCTCTCCTTCGGCTGCTGCAAATCCAGGCGCAGATCCTCCTCCCGCGAGGAAGACTTGCCCTCCTTCCGCATCGCCAGGGCAATCTCCTCGGACTCCATGTTGACGATGAGGGCGCAGTGCTGGAGGACCTGAGGAAAGTAGAGGGAAGGGCTAAAAGCATCTGATCCGAGGAAAAAATGCTTGACGAAAACCTCAACGGAAAGCAGATACTGACCTGTACAGCCTCCTAAGCGATGGCGGCCACTTGGGCCTTAAGCCCCCCCGGGAAATTTTACCCCCGGCCGATCGTTCCATCTCCGAAAGCAAGCTATCGGCAACAGAAAGCCTCGAGGGCACCTCGAAACAGACGTCCCCTCCTGCACGAGGATCGGGGAGGCCGGAGATCGAGATACCGTCCTCTTGTACCTCTTAAGGGGGACCTCGGGGGGGGGGTCGGCTTCATCCTTCACTTCCCTCGCCCGGGGCTCCGGTTCCTGGACGTGCTTATGGCTCTCCCCGCGGCTGGTTTCCGGAGCTTGGGGCGCAGCGGTAGGCTTAGCCGATGCGGCTGCCTTCGGGGCTGGGTTCGAACTGGGATGGGACGATCTAGCGCCCCCAGTCTTCCTCCCCTTCTTTGTGGCTATGGCAGCCAGGAATTTAGATCGGTCCATTTGCTCTGCAAAAAGAAAAATACACAAAGGGAGTTAGTAACACGGGAAAAAGCAAAAGAAAAATATTCAAGTCTAGACATCGTCCAAGCTCCTAACTTACCTACGAATCGAGCAGGGCTGAGCCCGACCCAGCTAAGGGCCTGCTTGGAAAGCAAAACATTGGCCTGTTGGATCGGCTCCCATATGGACACCGCCCTCGCCTCTGAAGAGGACAACCGCTTCACCCGCGGGCAGTCGGCCCTGTGCCACTGTATAGGCACAGGCCAATCTTCACCCTCGAGTGGCCCGACGAATACAAACTTCTCCTTCCATTTGTGAATGGAAGAAGGAACTACTACTACCCCTGACCCTGCCGCTCCTCCGTTGCGTTTTTTGAAGGAAATGTACACCCAGCTCGGCTCATCCTTACGGGTGCCGGGATGATTTTTATAACAAAGAAAGGAAGTGAGAAGGGGCAAGCTGAAAGGGATTTCTTCAAGTCTCAACCGGACCAGGAACTCGAGGAGAATTCTCTATGAGTTCGGCACTAGCTGGCTTGAGGCAAGTTGGAAGCAACGTAGTACCCTGCATACTTCGGGAGGAAGGGCAGACGCATCCCAGCCCAGTATGCATCCAAGTACAAAGCAATCTTCTTGCCCTGCACTTGGTCCGCCCTTTCGTCCTCCCTAACTAAACGAAGCGAATAGCTAGGGGGAATGTGGAAACAAACCTGGATCTCAGTGAGCTCGTCCACGTTTCTTAGGAGGGAAGGGGCATCATGAGCATTCCCAATACGCACTTTGGGGACCCTTACCTTCGCCTGACGACGAGTAGCGCAGGTGGCCCTAACTCTATGAGGGAAACCCGACTCTGATGGGGCAGAAGAAGAAGCAGGAGAAGACTCCCTAGACTCTACCCTAACTATCTCAACAGAATCCTTAGAGGAAGACATATAACCTGATTCAAAAGAAGGAGTCCTCCGAGAAAAGAGCGCGAGGGATCCGATCTAGAAGATGGAGCCCCGAGTTATCTCTCGCTGCGAAAGGAAAATGATGGCAAAGTGTGGATCCTGGGGGGATCCCAACCCTATTTATAGTGCTTGGGCGATCCATCCGATGGCTTAGATCTTTTCCCGCCTAAACGAAGCTTCGTGCCCCCCAGTCGTCGACGTTCCACATGTCAAACGACCATTGGAGGCGTCCCTTCGGACGCAGGCGACAGCGACAGCCCGTCACGTCTGCCAATCCGCGTCGGACATATGGCCTGCGCCCCAACGGACGTACAAGCGAATCGGCGCTCCCTTTTTAATGCACGATCTTCCCTCCTGATCCGCTGACGTCATCGAAGATACGCCTAACTGCCCCGGAGATCCGTGCTGGTAGGTTCTTGACTACAAGCTGAGCCCGGGTGACCGATCAGACCACTCTCGACCCAACCCATAAATAGGTCGGGACGAGAGTGGGGGGCTAATGATGTTGCTCATAAGTGGGAACTCTCCAGATCATGACACGTGGCAGACGACGTGTCCTGGAGCTCACGCAAACAGGGCAAACACTATGCGGTAGAGGCTCTTTCCGGGCCGTCGTCCCGAGGTATGCCCCGACCTACTTTGGACCCCTGAACGCTCTTATGCATACCTTACAAATGACCGTGGGCTCGTCTTCGAGCCTCTCTATGCGCTGAGCTTCCTCAGCCCTTTAGCTCGTTCTCGAGCTATCACAGAACCGAGCTTTCTCGGCTTCCCGCCTGCTTAGGCCTCCCGCAGAGCTAAGTCTCCCCGGTTCCACCGAGCAACCTAGAACGCATATCACAGGCGCCTCCGCCACGGCTCCGCGTATCTTTCCTGACGCTTGCTCAAGAACCGAGAGCCGGCCGGGGACTGGCCGGCCCTCGTTCGATCAGGTGTTCTTCGCTATAGATGCCGCCGCCCCACGATCCCGCGTTCTACGCCGCCGTATCCCCCCATTAACGAGCGTATCTCGTCATTAATGGGGGGATCCCGTCATTCATGCAAGCGTATCGCCAGGGGCATAACAGCCGGCGAAGATCTCACGCCGGCCAGCTCATGGCGACCGCTATAAAACCCCCTCTCTCAGACGACTCAGGTAAGGCAATTTTACTCCAATAAGCCGCTACTCTGCCCAAATATCTCGGCTAACTTGATCGTCGGAGGGTTCACAGTGGTACAACCACCCCGGGACTTCGTTGCAGGTAGCTCGGCTTCATCCCAAATCAAGCTCACTGAGATCCACACGCTCAAGGAGGCAACCCTCAGCACCAATCTCAGCCGTCCATCAACGCTCGCGACATATCGACGGAGGACAACATCTGAAGGAGATCCAGACCTCCATCAAGAAGAGAGAGAGAGAAAGAGAGAGCAACTAACTATAATTATTTCCTAAATAAAATAACACCTCTTATCCTATGTGTTTTTGAGAATGGACAATTCCCTCCGAATAAAAACTTGGATTTGAAATTGCCGAAAAAATGATGTCAATTCCCAACATAAACTGCTACCATTCTATGGAAACAAATAAAGAAATGACAACTTAGTCGTTTTTTCATTTTGATGAACAGTGTCTTATCCTTCTAATTCCCAAAAGTTTTGGCAATTCTCCTCAAACAAACAACTTCCAAGCGCACGTTTAATAGCAGGAAAGTGGAGAATAAAGTGAGAAATCGCTGATCGTTTTATATTTCTTATCTTTTTTTTGGCTAAAAAGGCAAGTTTGGACAATGTTTTTTCACTTTTCTTCCACCTACATTTTCTTCTCCTTTTACTTTCTTGCGAAGAAAACTTAGAAAGTGGAAGAAAATGATATGAAAATAGATATTTTTATTATATTTTCTTAACCTTACTTTTATTTCAATTTCCTATGTTCTTAGTTTTTTCAATCCAATCAAACAAACACAAGAACATAAGCACCGCTCAATTTTTCTTTTCATTTTTTAAAAACCGAAACAAACATGAATTAATATATTCTCTCGTTTTTCTTCTCATTTTATTGTGTTCTTAGTTGCTTTCCTAGCTAGCTACTTTTATTCTCACATTTTAATCCTCAATATGCCCTAATGGCTAATTAATTTCCATGCAGACAGAGGCGGAGCAAGGGGCGGGCATGCATCCGGCCCCAGCAAACCTCCGGCAACTACATTGTATATATGTGTTGTGGGTGTTATTTGTTATTACAGTAGGTATGTTTATTGACAAAAAGAATTTAAATGGCCGAGTAAATCTTGTTGTGGTTGTTGGGTTTGAAACCCACCAATTGCATTTTTTTTAAAGAAAAATGGATAAGGTCCACAAGGACCTAGCCAGATAAACTTAATTGCATTTTTTTCGAATCGGCATGCTATGTATTTTAACTATATATTGATTCAAATCGGTATAAAATTTCCGCCGGCAGGATTTTTTATTTTAATTTAAGAAGCAATATCATTTTTTACAAAATGTAAAAAATACACGGCTTATCACATTTAATTTTACAATTGTAATTATATTATCAAAGTATAAAACAAAAGATACGGTGCGTTAATGTATTATAGCTTAAGAAAATAATACTTAATAGTATCGCGCTGTATCTGTGGAAAAAGACAAAAGACATGCATGAATGACCCCTAGCTAGCTACTATGCTTCTCTCTTCATGAATAAATAATGCGACACCTATAAGATCATGGTTTACCAAAAGTTTAAAATCCAAGATTACTTTAAGATTGGATTGCACTTTGAAGAGAGAAAGTTTCTATTTTATAATCTCTCGTCTATTATCAACATCTCACCAAGATGTTACTTAACTGGAGTGCTCTCATCAATCAGAGACTTTTTCCGTAAAATCCGTGGTAGGATGTCAGTAAAGGATAAGATCGACGTACTGAAAAATAAAGCCAAACTTTTTGAAAATGAGAAATGTGGAGGTATATGAGAAAAACATTGTCCTAATTGGTGAGAAAGTCGGCATGCCAACCTTTTTTAATTATTAGCAGCGCTCTTCATCTCGATCAATATATTTTAGACATGCACATACAAATTATGTGACCTTAATGCTTCCTACACGACGTCGAAGTGCACCTAGTTTAACGGTTTATCGATAATAGAATATTATCTATAACCAAATTAATGACAATAAAGTATCAAAATCAGATGGAAATTAGGATACATATGATTTAAGCAATGAAGATTAAGATGGACCATATGGATCATTGAAAAAAGTTGTTAGAAGTTGGCTTTTTGACCAATATCCAAAAAGCTCTCTCCGATTTTGTTTGGAAATATAATTTTCCAAACAAAAACAAGAGTACATTTTTTAAAGAATAACAAGCAGAGCATAAAAATCACAACGAATATGTTATAAGTTTATAACATGCGGAAAAATAAAGAAAGAAAGAAAACGGACTTTATTTTTGGTAAATCTTTACAAATCAAAATGCATCTCTTGAAAACGCAAATGGATATTCAACATTCATTTGATTTGTAAGGCTGATTTCAGGAATTTAAAGCAATTGCATCTTCCATGCATTTTTTGCTATGGTTTTTAACACATTCTCTTTTTCTGCCGTATACATGTATAGCTTTATTTTTTGGTACTTCCATATTTAATTTAAGGTTTTTTTTTGAAATAGGATGTTTAGATATTAAAATTAGTAAAATAGGATAGTTTAAATTATAATTATCAGAATAGGGGATGCTACTGTTATAAGACGGGTTCCAGAAACCCGCTATCGATATTTACAAAATGTAGGGAACCCGCCTTGCTCACATGCACCGTCCCATCCCATCCACACCCACACCCACACCATACCCCAGCCCACCCTACCCCATTCACACCCATGGAGGACGGGTTCGAGAAACCCACCCTCCCCCTTCCATAGGGAGGGCGGGTTCCCAGAACCTGCCCACCCCTCATAAAAAAGGAACCCGCCTTCTCCTTTTTTAAGAAGAGGGCGGGATCTCGAAACCCGTCCTTTTTTGGGGGGCGGGGTGCAGGGGGCGGGTTCTGGGAACCCGTCCAATTTTTTTTTAAAAATCCAGATGTAGCGTGTTTTTCGTCATCCCATTGAGATGGGAATACGCGTGCGCTTGTCAGACGTACTATAGATCCCCCTGTCTAGAGTAGGCTGGGGTTTATTGATTGTGAGAATCCGAATCTCCGGCAGCCCCGGACTAAGCTGCCGTTAATTACCCCTTACCTTTGGAGCGAGAGAACCTCCGATTGACGGGTTAAATTGGTCATGCAAACTCAATGTGCAGTGTTGTGTTTTGAAAGGGTTTTGGATATATCGGAGGGCTCGCAGAGTTTTTACGGAGGTCCCGCTATCCGAATAGCGGGCTGGGGGTCAAGGGGGCTAGCAGCCCCCTTACGAGGTGCGGGGCAACGTCCCGTTAGAAATTTTTTCTAACGGGAGAGGTATTTTTAGTGTGGAGTATGTGTGTATGTGTAAGGGAAAAGGCATCTAAAAGATACGTGGGAGAAAGCGCTAGGACGCTAGCGCTAGCGCTTTGGGCGCTAGCGCTTCACTTGCCAAGCACGTGGGCGCTAGCGCTTTGAGCGCAAGGACGCTAACATTTTGGGCGCTAGCGCTTTGAGCGCAAGGACGCTAACATTTTGGGCGCTAGCGCCCCACGTGGCAGGCACATGGACGTTCGGGCGCTAGCGTTCCACGTGCCAGGCACGTGGGCACTCGGACGCTAGCGTTTTGGGCGCTAACGCACTGGGCGCAAGAGCGCTAGCGTTTTGGGAGGCAAAAGGGACTTAGTCCCTGCAATGAGAGTTGTATTTCCAGAAAAGAACACTTATTATTTTTTTTGTGTGTGTGTATATATATATATATATATATATATATATATATATATATATATATGAGGAGTTAAACTCCTAGGATATTTTGAAGCTGATGAAGGAGCTTCTCCCCTTGAGCCCTGGATCTTTCCCAAAGTGGGGTTTCTGGAGATATATATATGAGGAGTTAAACTCCTAGGATATATATATGAAGCATCGCAACGAATTGGGTCGTCGATTCTTGAACTTGCTAGGGTTTACAAAACTCGTAGGATTCAAGAATCGATTTAAGATATATTACATCATCATTCTATTGATCGTCTCGACTCCTCGACGAGCGGAGTATTACTCAAACATCATCACACAGAAAGTATTCAAGAATTGAAAAGATATCATGATGCGAGAATTTAAAGAAAACAAGATATAAGAATATCACCTTTTATTTATATCAACAATTTGATTACAGTCGCTCAAGAACTACAAGAGGAAGAACTAAATTGTTGAATTGGTGTCGCTCGGCTCCGTGAGTCGCGGATCGGCTTGGACCACTTGCTCTGTTGAAGATCGGCTCGGCTCATAAAAGGTTGCAAGGCTTCTTGCTTGATGGGTACTCGGGATCTTGGCTTTTGATTGGAATTAGGGTTAGGGTTTCACACAAGTCCTCTCACTAGACTTGTGGAAGAAGAAGATGAAGAAAGAGATAGAATGACTAAAATGAACTAATGGATTGATTTTTGCAAGATTGAATCCCTTTTACAAGTGAGCCTAGGGTCTTATTTATAGACTTCTCAAACCCTAGGTCTAGGTTTGAAATTACAATTCCCTCCAAAAGTTTGTTGAGGAGTTTCTAGAAAGAGTTTGTTAGGAGCTAGCTTAGGGTTTAGGGAGAAGTTTCTAGAATGATAGGCTAGTTTAGTGTTGATCCCAAAGCTTGCTGATCTGGCAGAAGTATCTGGAGTCTTCTGGAAAATGACATGTCATTTTGAGCTGTAGCCACAGAGAGAGAAGTTTTGCATAAAAATTGAGACCCTAATTCCTTGGACCCGCCGCGGATCCGCGGCGCAAGCAGGCTCCTGCTGCGGATCCGCGGCTCTTTGTGGGGTTTTGGCCTTGGGTTTTCTGGTGTGGTCTTGGAATGCCATTTGGGGCTTTATCTGATATGTTGATTTGTATTTTCCCCTTTGGATTGATATCAGAACTGAAATCATTGAGTTGGCGTAATGTTTAATCGGTACCCTGTACATTTTGGCCTTTCTTCTGGATTTTCCTGTACAGATCTCAAAACAAGTGTTGCGCAAATGTAGGGATGATGCGATGTCATGAAATGTGGTCAATTTCCTTTATAGTGTCGGTTTCAGAGTCTAATACATGCAATCTGATATTTTGTGACAGTTTTGCTAATATGTAAAATATGAATGCCGAACACTTCTATATGGATGCAAATTATGAGGAAATTGCCGGCTAAAATATGCAATATTTTCGACTAATCAAATTCCCCCAAACTTAATTTCGATCGTCTCGAGCGAACTGTTTTATTTAAAAAGAGAAGGAGAAAATAAAGAAAGAGAAAAACTATCTAGCACACTTTCGTAGGCAACACGATTACACTGAGCATGTGCAACAAGCCTTTAAACTTCTAGGTGTCCCTAGTAGGAGGAGTGTTGTCTCCTGAGGGTTTTCAGCGGATTGCACCCACAAAATCCAATAATAAAAGAAAGATCATGATTATTACATTTAAAGAAAAGAATTGTAAAAGAAAAGCTCTGAAAATTAGGGTTTCCAACTAAGCTAGTTTTTCGGTTGTCATGAGCCCTATCTTAATGGTCATGAAAAGATATTAGAAATCACGTCCTCCCTCAATAAAACATCGTCTTATTCTTCATTCCTATCTTTATTCCAAACATCGATCATATAACCCTGCGTGTGTGTAAAGATATCCCTACACCCGGAGAATTCAATTCAAGCTATCATACTCTTGCCTATCAGCCTCAGTACTTTTTAATTAATGAATATTTAGAATTGCTCACACACTTTCATGCGACCGTTAATACTTCTTGAGGTACTAACTGACCGATTACTCCTGTGCTTGCTTACTTGGTGTATTTTCCTCGTCTTGCACCACCTCAGGCATAGCAGTGACTCCCAGACCAGTTGGCCTTAGGGCACTAGGTGAAGAAGCACCCTCGCTATACATTTTTATTACCTTTGGTGATAACAAAACCAGTGTCCATTTTTCTCACCACTTTATATTTTCTTTGTTCACTTTTTTTTTATTTATTTCCTTCATACATCGGCTTTAAGACGTGTGTAAGTGCGAATAGCAGGGTAGCAACGTTCAAAATGTTTGGCTTTCAGAATAGAAACTATTTTTCAGACTTATTTTTATCCTCAGATTAGTGACGTCCTTCATCTTACTAACCCTTGGGACAACGGCTCATAACTACTTATTACTAGTTCGTATAAGAAAACTTTTAATTTTCTTAGTTTTCTAAAAATTTTCTAATCTCATGGATGTAATTTTTCACTATCTAAACTTTCATTATCTTATTTATGTACAAAAAGTGTAAATATTAAAATTATTTTTATACTTGGAAATTTTTTTAAATTTTTATTGGTTTTGAAAATTTTTCAATTTTTATAGATTTTAAAAGA
Source organism: Agapanthus africanus (assembly GCA_030015575.1). Classification (NCBI taxonomy): domain Eukaryota; kingdom Viridiplantae; phylum Streptophyta; class Magnoliopsida; order Asparagales; family Amaryllidaceae; genus Agapanthus; species Agapanthus africanus. Next base: position 60,648,837 of record CM057338.1, read on the forward strand.
AATGTTTTGTGCTTATGCAGATGATATGCAAATGATGCAAAAATAAGCACAAACCTCCCCCAAACTTGTTTTCAACAGTGTCCTCACTGTTGCCAATCGCTATACCTACAAATACTGTAAGCCTGGGGGGAATTATTAGTGGGGGCAAAATATATAAGTGAAGAACTTCCCCTAAACTTACTCTTTTCATGCACCTCCATTCAAAAGATGATGCAGTGATATACTGGACATGAAGGTAAGATGGAGGAATTTTAATCCAAATAAACTGGCTCTTGTAAGAACAAGAGCTCCTCCGTGGGGTCAGTGGAAAAATACAGCTTAAGTCTATGTCCATTTACTTTGAAAAAGGTGCCGTTTTTAATATTTTCTAATTCTACTGCCCCGTGCGGGTATACAGACCGCACAACAAAAGGTCCCTTCCATCGAGATCGGAGCTTACCCGCGTGAAGGTGTAATCGTGAATCATAAAGAAGGACTCGTTGACCAGGTGAAAATATTTTCCTCAAAATGTTTTTATCGTGAAAAACCTTAGTCCTATTCTTTGTGATTACAGCGTTATCATAAGCTTCATCGCGGAGTTCGCTTAGCTCATTAAGTTGCAGCTTCCGAAAGTTGCAAGCAAGATTTAGATCAAAATTTATTTCTTTTATAGCCCACAATGCTTTATGTTCTATCTCGATGGGTAAATGACATGCTTTTCCAAACACTATCCTATATGGAGACATCCCTAGGTCGGTTTTATATGCAGTCCTGAATGCCCAAAGAGCATCCGTCAGTTTGGTCGACCAGTCTTTCCTATTTTTAGCAACAATTTTCTCCAGGATAAGTTTGATTTGTCTGTTTGAGATTTCAGCCTGCCCGCTTGTTTGGGGATGATAGGGTGTACAAAGTCGGTGGTTGATTGAGTATTTTCGCATTAGAGTCTCGAAAGACCTGTTGCAGAAATGTGTCCCATTATCGCTAATGATAGCGCGTGGGTGTCCAAATCGCGAGAAGATATTCTCTTTCAAGAACTTAATGACAACTTTCTTGTCATTAGTGCGACATGGAATAGCTTCTACCCACTTTGAGACATAATCAACCGCCGGCAATATGTACAAATTCCCAAAGGAGTTGGGAAAGGGACCCATAAAATCAATGCCCCAAACATCAAATATTTCAACAACCAAGATGGGTTGCTGAGGCATTTCATTCCTCTGGGATATTCTACCCGTGTACTGACATTGTGTACAGGTTTTGCAATACTCAAATGCGTCCTTGAATAAGGTCGGCCAATAAAATCCACATTACAAAATCTTTTCCGCTGTCTTTCTAGGACCAAAATGACCCCCACAGGCCTAATCATGACAAAATGAAAGAACACTCTTGAACTCTTCATTCAGGACACACCGGCGAATGATCTGATCAGGACAATATTTAAACAAATAGGGCTCGTCCCAGTAAAAGTGTTTTACTTGGGATAGAAAACGGTATTTGTCCTGTTTTGACCAATCGCTCGGTATTAGTCCCGTGGCATGATAGTTCACAATATCCCTGAACTATGGTTCAGTGGATACGCTCAAGAGTTGTTCGTCAGGGAACGAGTCATTAATCGGCAGGGTCACAGGGGAAGAAATGATGCATGAAAGATGGTCAGCTACTACGTTTTCACATCCTTTCTTATCTTTGATAACAAGATCGAATTCTTGTAACAGTAGGATCCAACGTATTAGTCGACCTTTTGCATCTTTTTTCGCCAGAAGATGTTTTAAAGCGGAATGGTCAGTATACACAACTATAGGTGAGCCAATTAAGTAAGGCCTGAATTTTTCTAATGCAAATACAACCGCTAAGAGTTCTTTTTCTGTGGTTGTATAATTGATTTGAGCATCATTCAGGGCCTTACTTGCATAGTATATCACGTGTGGCATTTTTTCGATGTGCTGTCCTAAGACTGCACCTACTGCAAAATCAGATGCGTCATACATCAGCTCAAAGGAGTAGTCCCAATTTGGTGATGATAAAACGGGGGCTGAAGTGAGTGAGTGTTTAAGTGAGTCAAAAGCTGTCTCGCAGTCCGAGTCAAAATGGAAGATCGTATCCTTGGCCAGGAGAAGAGTTAAAGGTCTAGCAATTTTGCTAAAGTCCTTAATGAATCTCCTATAAAAGCCCGCATGGCCAAGGAAGGATCGAATATCTTTGACGCTTTTGGGATGAGGGAGGTTTTGAATGACATCTATCTTAGCTCTGTCAACCTCAATGCCTTTCTGTGAAATGACATGTCCAAGTACTATTCCTTCTTGGACCATAAAATGGCATTTTTCCCAGTTCAAAGTCAAGTTCTTCTCTTTGCAACGAGTAAGAACAGCGTCAAGATTCGCTAGGCAATTGGAAAAAGTGTCTCCAAAAATCGAGAAATCGTCCATAAATATCTCCAAAAAATTCTCTACCATATCAGAGAATATCCCCATCATACACCGCTGAAAGGTAGCGGGAGCATTGCATAACCCAAAGGGCATGCGACTGTAAGCAAAGGTACCAAAAGGACAAGTAAAAGTGGTTTTATCTTGATCTTTTTTGGCGATGGGGACCTGATTATAGCCTGAGTATCCGTCCATAAAACAATAATACTCTCGTCCCGCTAAGCGTTCCAGCATTTGATCAATGAATGGTAGAGGAAAATGGTCTTTCCTCGTGGCAGCGTTGAGTTTTTTATAATCAATACATACACGCCACCCAGTTTGGGCACGTGTCTGAATCAACTTATTTGCCTCATTGGTTATAACAGTGATGCCGGATTTCTTAGGAATTACATGTATAGGACTCACCCACTGGCTATCGGAGATGGGGTATATAATACCATTATCTAAGAATTTGACGATTTCTTTCATGACCGCTTCCTTCATGACGGGATTCAACCGTCTCTGTGGTTCTCGGGTCGGTCTGGCATCATCCATCACATGTATATGATGTTCAACTATCAAAGGACTAATCCCTTTGATGTCCACCATACTCCAACCAAACGCCTCTTTGTTAGATCTCAATACCGATAAAAGTGCATTCTCTTGCTCTGATGCTAGAGAAGCGGAAATTATAACCGGTAAAGTCTCCTTCTCACCTAAATAAGCATATTTCAGATGAGGCGGTAAAATTTTGAGATCTAATTCAGGCGGAGAAATGATAGAAGGAGGTATCATTGAGTGATTTTTGGATTTACACAGAAGCTCAGAGCCTGTGAAAGATACAGACTCGGGTGGAGAAAAGTCAGGAGTGCAGGACTCAAGTATAGAGAAAGTGTCCTCACTAAGATCATGTGTGAAATCAAACAGAGATGTGGTAATGTCATCTAGATCAGTAAGGCAAAGTTTCTCGGCTGTACAACTATCGGGAGCGATCTCATGGACAGAGCACACATCTAAAATATGAGCAGAGGGTTCTGATGGCTGACTTCCAACTTTGTAGATATTTAGTTCAATGGTCATATTTCCAAATGATAAGTTCATTGAACCATTTCTACTGTTTATAACAGCGTTGGAAGTGGAAAGGAAAGGACGACCAAGAATCACCGGAATTTGGCCCCGGGGGTTTGCTACAGGATGTGTGTCGAGCACAATGAAGTCTACAGGGAAAATAAATTCCCCGACCTTTATCAATACATCCTCTAATTCACCCCTTGGTTTGGTGATAGATCGGTCTGCCATCTGGAGAGTGCAGTGAGCAGGTTTCAGCTCTCCAATCCCTAATTGCTCATAGACAGAATAAGGGAGCAGGTTAACACTTGCGCCAAGGTCTAAAAGAGCACGATTTATGTTTTTACCCCCAATCGAAATCGATATTGTAGGACATCCTGGGTCTTTTCTTTTCTTTGGAAGCTGGGGTATAAAAGCAGTGCTAATATTATTAGACATGAAGACCTTCTTCGGCACTTGATTCTTCCTCTTCCTAGTACACAAGTCCTTAAGAATTTTCGCATAAGCGGGGACTTGTTGAATCGCATCTAGGAGAGGGATATTGATGTTAACATGTTTGAATATTTCTAAAATTTTCTCCATATGAGAACTCGTTCTAGCCCTTAACCGGTTCGGGTAAGGAGCTTTCGCAATAAGCGCAGGGTCCATCACAGGAGAAGGAAGAGGGGGTAGACGCGGTCCCAAAAGAGGTGTGGGGACCGTCTGTGGAGAACTATAAGGGTTGGGAGAAGGTGTCGAGCCTAGTGGGAAATGGAGAATAGGCTCTCGAGAAGATAGTGTGGTAGAAGAAGAAGGATCAGAAGGAGAAGTATGTGTGTGTGGAAAGGTCTCAGCCGGGGTGTTGATATGATTTTCAGTATCATCAATACCTTCCCCGACATGATTGTTCAGCACTCTTCCCGATCTCAACGTTGTGACGGCATTTACATTGTAATGCTCAGGATTCTGTAGGGGTTGAGAGGGAAGTTTCCCTTTTTCTCTCGCACTCATTTCGGCTTTTAGGCGTGCGATTTCAGCTTCCATCGATATGATACTCTCAGCTTGGGACGCTGAGTTTTTCTTTATCTCACTGACGGAAGATCTAACCTCATTCGAAACCTCTATGAAATTTGATAAAAGTGATTTCATGGTTTGAGTGAATTGAGAAAACTCGTCAGAATAGGTCATAGGATTAGACTGTGCAGGAGTGTTGACCTGGTTTTGGAAATTTTGTGACTGATAGGGGTGCTGAGTGAGTTGAAGGGGTTACTGTTGTGGTGGAGGAAGAGCCCTTTGAAATTGATTCGTGTTTGGAACCGTGTTTTGAGATTGGTTTTGGTTCCAAGCGAAATTCGGGTGATTCCTCCAACCCTGATTGTACGTGGAAGAATATGGATCATTTCGAGGTCTTTGAAATACGACATTAGAATGCTCGTGACCTTGAAACGCAGAGTTTAATGGACATTCTTCCGTTAAATGAGACGGATCAGAACAGCACCCACAAACAGTTTTGGGGAGCGACACTGGGTTTAGGGAGGCTGCTGCAAATTTGTGTTCCATAGCGTCGAGCTTCTTTTGCATTGTTGCCATTTCAGCTCGAACACCTATGGACACATCTATTTGGTGTACGCCACCCCTATTCAATGGTTGGGTTCCACTCTCCCACTGTAGTGATTTTTCAGCGAACTCTTCTAAGTACTTCCACGCTTCCCCATCATCTTTGGTCATAAAAGTACCTTGACACATGTTTTCAAGGCTCTGTTTAGTGTTTGGGTTAATGCCCTCATAAATGATTCGGCACAATTCCCATCTCGGGATGCCGTGATGAGGACACTGAACCAATAGATCCTTGAAACGTTCAAAGCATTTTGAAAATGGTTCAGCAGGGAGCTGGGCAAATTGATTCAGTTCGCTATGGATTCGAGCTGTCTTTTGTATTGGGTAAAATTTCTTAAGGAATGCAGCGACGAATTCTTCCCAATTCGTAATAGAGTGTGCGGTAGTGTTATATAGCCACTTCTCGGCTATATCGTACAATATAAATGGAAGAAGTCGTAGACGCATAGCATCCACTGAAAGTTGTGACGTACCCATCATTGCGCATACGTTTTCAAATTTGGTAATGAAAACGTAAGCGTCCTCAGTCTCGAGTCCGTGAAATTTGGGTAAAAGATTGATATACTGGGGCTTAATCTCAAAGTTATCTCCATTGGCTGGTGGTGTGGATAAGCAGGTCGAAAGAGGACCTCGAATAGGGTAGCACCTCTCCTGGAGATAGATGCGGGGTGCATTCTGCGCACCAACGGACGGAGGCAGATTAGGGTTAAAGAAGTTTGATGGATTCGGATCCATCGGTGTGAGTGTGGTAGTGGGTAAAGAAAAGGTAAATGGAGAAATATCGACTTCGGAGTCGATAAAGGGTACGCGGACTAAACGGGCACTAGAATCCCGTGTCCAGCCTATCTTGCACTAAAAATGGTTAGTACAAGTGGCAGCGTTGACTTATAATTAAGGGTAATGAATGAATGCGGTGCTTGCTTTTGAAAAAGGGACGGATTTTTGAAAAAATGATGCGACAAAACAAATGCAGCACACAAACCCTAGAATCTAGTGGTCACTTAGGTCCGGCTCTAGACCGCTCCTAACTGCCAAAAGACAAGTCGCAGGATAGAATCCTCCACTGCCTCTTTGTCCCCCTGTGGCCGGATAAGTGCCAGGTAAGTGGGAAGGTACTCCACTACGTAAGTAGTGGGCCTAATTAAAAACCACTAGCCTTAGACACACTCGCCTTAGGCGCCACAAGAAAACGCGGATAAGCAATAAATTACCCACGGCCTTCTCTTGTCCTAATTGAGCGCGACAATCCTTAGAGTCTTCTCTAGATTTCTTTTAGTTAATGTGGGTCAATGCGGATGCAAGTTTTGTGGTTTTCGGGGCCTAGGAAGGGTAATGAAATCCCCACCTAATTTGGATTTGGCCGTGCCCCTTAATTTCCGTATTTAGAATGCAAACAACCAAGAAGTCAAAATCACGCACAAATTTAATTTTGCTTTTGCGGCGCTGCGATTATTTGCAAAGAAGTCTGCAGAAAATTGTTAGTTAGAGCTAAAAAGATGAGAGAGGAGAAGGTAAAAAATCACCTGAAGCAAAAATTGCACAGAGACCCCCCAATCTTGCCGCGGTTCCGCCGCATATGGGCACTTAGGCCGCGCTTCCGCGGTAGGGTAGTGAGAACACTGCACCAAACTTTTTCAGGGAGCTTCTGTAGACTCCCTCTGCTCTCTGGTATATTCCAAAACTTTTCTTCAATTGCCAAACAGCTCCAGATTTCCTTGTAATGAACCACAACAAATCGTTTAGGGTTTGCACGAATTTTGATCTCAAAATAACAATGGAATAATTCTTTCAATTCAAACTATAATATGAAACGAATTAGCGCGCGGTCCCCGGCAACGGCGCCATTTTGATTGTTATAAAATTCGATTGTGTGTATCAAATCAAATAGTCCCCGGCAACGGCGCCATTTTGATTGATCGTAGAATGCGAGACTGAGTAAGTAAATCAAATCGATAAGAGTCTCTTTGTGTCGGTAATTAGAAAATTGAATAAAGTTCACAATCAAAAAAATTATATTTGACCGCAATCAACTACGGTGTCAGTTGTAGATCGTAAGCGAGTGCGGATCGTCCACAGGGATTGTGCGATTCGTTTTTATATTTGATTTGTTTGAATCGAAAAGTTAATCGAAAAGAAAAGAAAACATGATTCAAGAATTTATCGATTGATTCAGGTGTCACGATGTTTAGTCAAGAATCAAGAAACTGATAAACAAATCAAGAATCGATGTTTCGATGATATTTCCAATCAAAATGTCAAGAATCTAAATGAGGCTCGTAGGAATCGATCGGATCTATAGACGTGATGTAATTTCAAGATTTCGTGTTCTTGTCCTTCGAAGGATTGATACTAGATTGATGATAATCGATGAGAGTTAGGGCTTTCTTGATGAAACCAGGGTTTCATCTTTTAACCCTTGTTCTTTCATCGATATCATTCACATTCTAGTCTCTAACAATTTCAAGAAACGATCGTAACTCCCCAATCTCGAGCGATATCAATCAAGAAAGCATCGCAACGAATTGGGTCGTCGATTCTTGAACTTGCTAGGGTTTACAAAACTCGTAGGATTTAAGAATCGATTTAAGATATATTACATCATCATTCTATTGATCGTCTCGACTCCTCGACGAGCGGAGTATTACTCAAACATCATCACACAGAAAGAATTCAAGAATTGAAAAGATATCATGATGCGAGAATTTAAAGAAAACAAGATATAAGAATATCACCTTTTATTTATATCAACAATTTGATTACAGTCGCTCAAGAACTACAAGAGGAAGAACTAATTGTTGAATTGGCGTCGCTCGGCTCCGTGAGTCGTGGATCGGCTTGGACCACTTGCTCTGTTGAAGATCGGCTCGGCTCATAAAAGGTTGCAAGGCTTTTTGCTTGATGGGTACTCGGGATCTTGGCTTTTGATTGGAATTAGGGTTAGGGTTTCACACAAGTCCTCTCACTAGACTTGTGGAAGAAGAAGATGAAGAAAGAGATAGAATGGCTAAAACGAACTAATGGATTGATTTTTCCAAGATTGAATCCCTTTTACAAGTGAGCCTAGGGTCTTATTTATAGACTTCTCAAACCCTAGGTCTAGGTTTGAAATTACAATTCCCTCCAAAAGTTTGTTGAGGAGTTTCTAGAAAGAGTTTATTAGGAGCTAGCTTAGGGTTTAAGCTAGGGTTTAGGGAGAAGTTTCTAGAATGATAGGCTAGTTTAGTGTTGATCCCAAAGCTTGCTGATCTGGCAGAAGTATCTGGAGTCTTCTGGAAAATGACATGTCATTTTGAGCTGTAGCCACAGAGAGAGAAGTTTTGCACAAAAATTGAGACCCTAATTCCTTGGACCCACCACGGATCCGCGGCGCAAGCAGGCTCCTGCCGCGGATCCGCGGCTCTTTGTGGGGCTTGGGCCTTGGGTTTTCTGGTATGGTCTTGGAATGCCATTTGGGGCTTTATCTGATATGTTGATTTGTATTTTCCCCTTTGGATTGATACCAGAACTGAAATCATTGAGTTGGCGTAATGTTTGATCGGCACCCTGTACATTTTGGCCTTTCTTCTGGATTTTCCTGCACAGATCTCAAAACAAGTGTTGCGCAAATGTAGGGATGATGCGATGTCATGAAATGTGGTCAATTTCCTTTATAGTGTCGGTTTCAGAGTCTAATACATGCAATCTGATATTTTGCGACTGTAACACCCGAGCCCAATAATACTATTTCTGATACTAGTTGAGTGTTATACATTGCTTATTTCAATTATCTTGCTTGTTTGGTGATTTTGCTAAATTTTAACCGGCTAAGTCATTTTTGCATATAACAAATTTTAACACCTAAAATGAAATTAAAAATATCCATATTGGCCTACTCGTCGCCACAAGTCGCGTGGTAGCGTCCGCGCATCGAGATTTCATCCCGTTCGGTGAAACGGGCAGGTTTGGACGACTACGCGCGCGTGCAAGTGTCCGACTTGGGGGAATGCATTTTAATCACAAAACATCTCTTTTTAAAATTTGGAACCCGCTTAAAATCCTACTATTTGAATTTCAAACATTTGGGCGCAACCCGGGCGCGATTTGGAAATGTTTCATTTAGCGCCGAAATGCCCATTTAATTAAATATATTTAAACCATATAATATATATATATTTCTGTTATATTTTTAACGTATAAATCTTTTAAAATCTTTAAAAAAAATTCCTTTTAATTTTTCCTTCGCCTCCTCAGCCTATCACGAGGCTTATCTCTCGTGGGCCCCCCATCAACCATCTCTCTCTCTCCCCATCTCTCTCTATCTCTCTCTAATCTTATTCTCTCTCTCTATCTAACAATCTCTCTCTCCCTCTCTCCTATAATCTTCTCTCTCTCTCTTTTTATATTCCCCAAACAGTTCCTCGTCCTCACGCAAAACTCACCACGAGAGAACCCACGAACCCTAACCCTAGCCTCGTCGTGTCCTCACCGCCGACCTCCCCGCGACCTCGCCGTCATCACCCTCGCCTCCACAGCCTAACCGCACCCCCTACCTCCTCTCCTCCCTCCTTCAGCGCCTGCAACCCAACTCCGACGCCACCACCTGCACGCAGGGCTCGCCGTCGCCGCCGCCTCCCATTGCCGACGACGCCAGAGCCTTCCTCCCTTCACCCTCGTCCCGACCTCCTCGTCTTCCTCCTCCCCTCGCCGGACCGCCACAGAACCCGAGCCTAACCCTAACACCAACCCTAGTCACCGGGAAACTCGCCGTCGACCCTCGCCGTCGTTGCCAGAGCCACCGCCGACCACCTCCTTCTCCCCCTGAACACCAGATCGGGCCAGCACCCCCTCTACTCACCGCACCATCCTTTTCCAGCGAACCCAGCAAACTTTCAGCCGTCGCTGCCGCCGTCGCTGCCTCGCCGGCGTCCCATCGCCGTCGAACCCTTCGTGGTTGCCCCTGGTTCTTCCCTGTAAGCCTCTCTTCACAATCTCCCTTCGCGTATCCCTTCGCTGATCGTTTTCTCGCTTTGATTTGTATTTGCTAACTTAGTCGCCGTTTTGACATTTCGCCGGATTCCGGCCGTGCCGACGACTGGACCCGACTCTCCAGCGAGGTACTCTGGTCCGTGTGGTTCCGCTGTTCGCTGTTTGGACTCGATCCGTGGCCCGTGCTTTCGTCGCGTGTTTTCCGCCGACGTTGCGTTCGTGTTTCCGGTTTGCGAAACCGTCGAGGCAAGATTTCTTGCTACATGCTACGTTAAACTATTTAAGTGTTTGACTCTTAAAACTTGCAATATTAACTAAGTATAGTTACTTGTCTCATTGGACGAAATATGATATACATCATAATACTGCCATCTAAATCGTATTTTGCCACCATAACCTTAATAACAACTACCTGTTAATTATTTTTTTATTTAGAGGACGATAGTCGTACACTTATATCTTCATTACCTACTGTTATTAATATTGCGCTACCTTGTGATTATTGCAACCCAAGGGTGCTCGAATCTGTTAATAAGATAATACAAAGCACCATTGTGATTAAGTGACTATTATTGCTGTTTACTTGAGATTCTTGCTGCTGTTCATTATTCGATTGTATACCTGTTGTGAGCATATTCGATTGCATTACATATTGACCTGACCTTGCTACACATGACATATATATACATACCGATGCACCGGACATGGTACCCTTTACTACCAACTCAACCTGTTGTACCATGACCTGACTTGTTACCTGATCTCATGCCTAATGCCAACAAACCTGACTTGGGGTCCTCATGGACCATTCCTGTTGTCTACCCAGACAAACCTGCTGTTACCTGATCCTGTGTTGGCATTAGTTCTTGATTACTGAATACCTGACCTGACATACATAATTTGGGGGTATGGGGAAATCAAAGGTGAAACCGACTTGTAACTCAACAGTTCGATACCTGTTCTGATCAGTCTTACGGGCTTGGCCAGTCCGGGAGTGATGATGCTGACATCACTCGTCCATCCTGCTACCTGTTACTGCCTAGCGGCACGTCTCGGATTCAGCCCCGAGGGTCTTGACCGTGGTCCCGGGCATGCACGGGATACTATTCAGTTACAACGACGAGTCACCAATTAATTTCAAAGACTTTAGAATAGAAACCTGATAGGACAGTATAGTTACCCACTGCACACTACCCTGCACTGTTATTTCATATTGTTGTTTTATTCATGTTCATCCCTGCATTGCTTATTACCATGTTCATATTATATTATTGGTTGACATGACGCGCTGACGTCTGGGTTTTGCATGGCCCAGATTCTTTACCACTGTCGCCGACCGAGCAGGAGTACTTCAGCCAGCAGGCTAATTTGTGAGTTCTGTAGTGGTTAGTTCATTTATTGCATTTTATTTCCAGGTGTGATCCCGCATTATGGGACGTACCTTTCTATTATTATATTGGATCATTTGCTTCCGCACTTATTTTTCATTGACTCTTGTTATTATGGATTTGGACATGTGTCAGATAGTTTATTTATCTTGTTCTTGATATCTCTACAGCCGTAATGTGACTGTGGATGGATACTTTCTACCCACAGGTAGCATGGTTGGCTATGTCACGTGCCTAATCTTGCGTACTCTGGGAAGCGGGGCGTGACATGGTTCTTTTGGTATCAGAGCCATAGGTTAGTTGGGTTGATTCTTTTGTAGTTGGGTATTGTACCCTATACACGAATCAGAATACCCGTGATTAGGAAACATGTCCTGCCACCTTGACCGTTTTACCATCCTTGAATCATTCTTCCGGATCATGTCGACATGCAAACTTACTTTGCATGGTCAACTCGAAAACCTACTTTCTTGTTATCTCTAGGACTTAGGCGACTTGGGTGGAGTTAAGTAATTGCGGCTATGATACCGCGGCATAGCTACAATGCGTACTCTATTTAAGTATCTTGGAGTTCTAGTCTTGATCCATATTCAGAATCTATCATCATGCTAATGTTGGGTGTTTTGAGTTCAGGATTATGACAGGTAAGAAGTTGATGACGTACCAGAGGCGTGTGAACGAAGCCGCCATGCTTGGAGTGATAAGAGGAATGCTGGAAATCAAATAAACAGCCCGAGCTGATCCAGCAGCAAGCGGACTCGTTTCAGGAAGGTTTGCAGATCGTTCAGCAGTCTGTAAACAACGCTGGAGCTAAACCAGTTAACCGAGTAGGGACCATGGCAGATTTCAGACGTTTGGGGTCCGTCTACATTTACTTGTTTAAAGGGGCCGTTGCCAGTGGAGCAGTGGCTAGTTGACACAGAGAACTTGCTTTTTGCGACACAGATTCCAGATGACAAAAAGAGTTGATGTGGTGCGCATTCAGCTGGTGGACTACGCCCGAGAGTGGTGGCTTGTGGAGGAGACCCGCTTGCCCAAGCCAATCAGTTGGGCGGATTTCTCTAAAAGTTTCCTGGAGAAGTTCTTCCCGCGGACTGCACGGGAGGAAATGGAAGAGAAATTTATTGGGCTGAGGCAAAATGGAGCACCTGTGGACGTACATGCAGCAGAATGGACGAGACTCAGCAGTTTCGCTAGACCTTTCGCAGCCAACGATGCAGACAGCAGTTGCGGTAAGGAAGCGGTTCTGTCGGGCCAGTCGAGTTTAGGGCTAGGCTGACAAACAGTGTTCTTGCAGCTATGGAAGTTGATAGTAATGAAGAGCCGGCAGTTGTTCGCGATTTTATGGACGTATTTGAAGATATATCGGGCTTACCGCAGACGCGAGACGTGGAGTTCGCGATTGACCTTATTCCTGGTGCAGCGCCAGTATCAAAATCTTATTATCCGATGGCACCAGTGGAATTGGAAGAAGTTAAGAAGCAAGTTGGTGAATTACTTGAGAAGGGTTGGATTCGAAGCAGCAACTCGCCTTGGGGAGCTCCAGTTCTTTTAGTAAAGAAGAAGGATGGCACGAGAAGGATGTGCATTGATTATCGAGAATTGAACCGGGTGACTATTAAGAACAAGTACCCGATCCCTCGCATTGGAGAACTTTTTGAGCAGCTTAGTGGCGCGAGGGTATTCTCGAAACTGGATTTGCGATCAGGATATCATCAGGTCCGAGTGAAAGCAGAAGACATTTGCAAGACGGCGTTTCGAAGTTGATATGGACATTTCGAGTATCTGGTGATGCCCTTCGGAGTGACGAATGCGCCGGCAATATTCATGGATTTGATGAACAGAATCTTTTCGCCATTCTTGGACCAGTTTATTGTGGTATTCATTGACGATATTCTGGTATACTCGAAGAGTCCGGAGGAATATGCTGAGCATTTAAAGATCGCACTGCAGACGCTGAGACAGGAGAAATTGTATGCGAAGATGAGTAAGTGCGAATTCTGGCTGGAAGAAGTGAAATTTCTGGGACATGTCGTGTTGGGCGATGGAATCGCCGTTGATCCCGAGAAGATTGCAGCAGTTCGAGATTGGCCAATTCCAAAGAATGTTGTGGAGATAAGAAGTTTTCTTGGACTCGCCGGATACTACAGGAGATTTGTGGAGAACTTCGCTCGTTTGGCAGAGCCGTTAACCAAGCTCACGCGCAAGGAGGTACTGTTTGTTTGGACGGATGGATGTGCATTGGCCTTCGAGACGTTGAAGCAGAAGTTGATAACCGCCCCTATCCTAACTGTACCGGATAATTCGGGAGGACTGGTGATTCACAGCGACGCATCTGGAAAAGGATTGGGATGTGTTTTGATGCAGAATGGGAAAGTCGTGGCTTATGCATCGAGACAACTGAAGACTCATGAGAAGAATTATCCGACTCATGACTTGGAGCTAGCGGCCGTGATCTTCGCCTTGAAGATTTGGAGACACTACCTTTTGGGCGAGAGAGTCGAAGTCTTTACAGATCACAAGAGTTTGAAGTATGTGTTCACTCAGAAGGAGTTGAACATGAGGCAACGCAGATGGTTGGAGCTGATGGCCGACTACGACCTTGATCTTAAGTACCATCCGGGAAAAGTTAACGTCGTGCCGGATGCGCTTAGTCGGTTACCAGCAATTCAGGTATTGACCGCACAGAGGGAGATCGTTGCAGATTTTCGAAGATTTGACTTGGAGGTTGTGCTACCACACTCTATGGGACAGTTGATGCAGTTGCAAGTACAGACGTCCTTAGTTGAGAAGATTAAAGCGGCACAATCGCAGGATACTAGACTGCAAAAGTTTCGAGAGCAGGTTGAAGCCGGACTACGAACAGATTTACTGGTCCACGAAGACGGTTCGTTGAGGTATGGTAGCCGTATGTGTGTGCCAAGGGAGATGTGCGTAAAGAGCTTATGAAGGAGGCACACAGTTCAGCTTACTCTGTACATCCAGGAGGGACAAAGATGTACCGAGATATTCGACAGCACTTCTGGTGGGAAGGTATGAAACGGGAGATTGCTCGCTTCGTGGCTAAGTGCTTGGTGTGTCAGCAGGTCAAGGCTGAACACCAAAGGGTTGCTGGTTTGTTGCAACCACTTCCGGTTCCTCAGTGGAAGTGGGAACATATAACCATGGATTTCGTGACGGCTTTACCGCGGAGTCCAAAGGGCAACAATGCAGTATGGGTGATTGTCGATCGGTTGACCAAGGCAGCTCACTTTGTTCCTTTTCGGGTTGGTCAATCGACGGAGACTTTGGCAGAGCGGTATATGCAGGAGATTGTAAGATTGCATGGATTACCGGTGAGCATCGTGTCCGATCGGGACACTCGGTTCTTGTCGCACTTCTGGAGGAGTTTACAAGAAAGTTTGGGGACTCGATTGAAGTTTAGCACAGCTTATCATCCTCAAACTGATGGACAATCGGAGAGAACGATCCAGACCCTTGAAGATATGTTGAGGGCTTGCATGTTGGACTTCAAAGGTTCTTGGGAGGATCATCTACACCTGGTGGAGTTTTCGTACAACAATAGCTTCCAAGCGACTATTCAGATGGCTCCGTTTGAAGCGTTGTATGGTCGTAAGTGCCGTTCACCTGTTTGTTGGGATGGTGTTGGTGAACGAAGGTTACTAGGACCAGATTTGGTGGTACAGGCAGTCGAGAAGGTGAATACAATCAGGAAGCATATGAAGGCAGCTCAAGACAGACAGAAAAGTTGGGCCGACACGTCAAGAAGACCTCTAGAGTTCGCCGTGGGCGATTTGGTATTCTTGAAGATATCACCGACTAGAGGGGTGATTCGCTTTGGGAGTCGGGGAAAGCTTAGTCCTCCATTCGTTGGACCCTTCGAGATATTGGAGCATGTTGGAGAGGTAGCGTACCGTTTGGCGTTACCACAGACCTTGGCTGGAGTGCACGATGTGTTTCATGTATCTCAACTACGGAGGTATGTTCGAGATGAAACTCACGTCTTGGATCATTCGGAGTTGACCGTACGGGAGGGCCTAACTTTTGGGGAGCGACCGGTTGAAATCAAGGATCGAAGAGAAAAGGTTCTTAAGAACAAGGTTATCTCTCTTGTGCTAGTTTCTTGGGGTAATCGATTGCATGGAGAATCCACTTGGGAGCGAGAAGACGAGATCCGGCAGAAATTTCCTCACATTTTCCTGTAGTTAGCTATCTTGTATTCTTGGAATTTCGAGGACGAAATTCTTTTTGTAGTTGGGTATGATGTAACACCCGAGCCCAATAATACTATTTCTGATACTAGTTGAGTGTTATACATTGCTTATTTCAATTATCTTGCTTGTTTGGTGATTTTGCTAAATTTTAACCGGCTAAGTCATTTTTGCATATAACAAATTTTAACACCTAAAATGAAATTAAAAATATCCATATTGGCCTACTCGTCGCCACAAGTCGCGTGGTAGCGTCCGCGCATCGAGATTTCATCCCGTTCGGTGAAACGGGCAGGTTTGGACGACTACGCGCGCGTGCAAGTGTCCGACTTGGGGGAATGCATTTTAATCACAAAACATCTCTTTTTAAAATTTGGAACCCGCTTAAAATCCTACTATTTGAATTTCAAACATTTGGGCGCAACCCGGGCGCGATTTGGAAATGTTTCATTTAGCGCCGAAATGCCCATTTAATTAAATATATTTAAACCATATAATATATATATATTTCTGTTATATTTTTAACGTATAAATCTTTTAAAATCTTTAAAAAAAATTCCTTTTAATTTTTCCTTCGCCTCCTCAGCCTATCACGAGGCTTATCTCTCGTGGGCCCCCCATCAACCATCTCTCTCTCTCCCCATCTCTCTCTATCTCTCTCTAATCTTATTCTCTCTCTCTATCTAACAATCTCTCTCTCCCTCTCTCCTATAATCTTCTCTCTCTCTCTTTTTATATTCCCCAAACAGTTCCTCGTCCTCACGCAAAACTCACCACGAGAGAACCCACGAACCCTAACCCTAGCCTCGTCGTGTCCTCACCGCCGACCTCCCCGCGACCTCGCCGTCATCACCCTCGCCTCCACAGCCTAACCGCACCCCCTACCTCCTCTCCTCCCTCCTTCAGCGCCTGCAACCCAACTCCGACGCCACCACCTGCACGCAGGGCTCGCCGTCGCCGCCGCCTCCCATTGCCGACGACGCCAGAGCCTTCCTCCCTTCACCCTCGTCCCGACCTCCTCGTCTTCCTCCTCCCCTCGCCGGACCGCCACAGAACCCGAGCCTAACCCTAACACCAACCCTAGTCACCGGGAAACTCGCCGTCGACCCTCGCCGTCGTTGCCAGAGCCACCGCCGACCACCTCCTTCTCCCCCTGAACACCAGATCGGGCCAGCACCCCCTCTACTCACCGCACCATCCTTTTCCAGCGAACCCAGCAAACTTTCAGCCGTCGCTGCCGCCGTCGCTGCCTCGCCGGCGTCCCATCGCCGTCGAACCCTTCGTGGTTGCCCCTGGTTCTTCCCTGTAAGCCTCTCTTCACAATCTCCCTTCGCGTATCCCTTCGCTGATCGTTTTCTCGCTTTGATTTGTATTTGCTAACTTAGTCGCCGTTTTGACATTTCGCCGGATTCCGGCCGTGCCGACGACTGGACCCGACTCTCCAGCGAGGTACTCTGGTCCGTGTGGTTCCGCTGTTCGCTGTTTGGACTCGATCCGTGGCCCGTGCTTTCGTCGCGTGTTTTCCGCCGACGTTGCGTTCGTGTTTCCGGTTTGCGAAACCGTCGAGGCAAGATTTCTTGCTACATGCTACGTTAAACTATTTAAGTGTTTGACTCTTAAAACTTGCAATATTAACTAAGTATAGTTACTTGTCTCATTGGACGAAATATGATATACATCATAATACTGCCATCTAAATCGTATTTTGCCACCATAACCTTAATAACAACTACCTGTTAATTATTTTTTTATTTAGAGGACGATAGTCGTACACTTATATCTTCATTACCTACTGTTATTAATATTGCGCTACCTTGTGATTATTGCAACCCAAGGGTGCTCGAATCTGTTAATAAGATAATACAAAGCACCATTGTGATTAAGTGACTATTATTGCTGTTTACTTGAGATTCTTGCTGCTGTTCATTATTCGATTGTATACCTGTTGTGAGCATATTCGATTGCATTACATATTGACCTGACCTTGCTACACATGACATATATATACATACCGATGCACCGGACATGGTACCCTTTACTACCAACTCAACCTGTTGTACCATGACCTGACTTGTTACCTGATCTCATGCCTAATGCCAACAAACCTGACTTGGGGTCCTCATGGACCATTCCTGTTGTCTACCCAGACAAACCTGCTGTTACCTGATCCTGTGTTGGCATTAGTTCTTGATTACTGAATACCTGACCTGACATACATAATTTGGGGGTATGGGGAAATCAAAGGTGAAACCGACTTGTAACTCAACAGTTCGATACCTGTTCTGATCAGTCTTACGGGCTTGGCCAGTCCGGGAGTGATGATGCTGACATCACTCGTCCATCCTGCTACCTGTTACTGCCTAGCGGCACGTCTCGGATTCAGCCCCGAGGGTCTTGACCGTGGTCCCGGGCATGCACGGGATACTATTCAGTTACAACGACGAGTCACCAATTAATTTCAAAGACTTTAGAATAGAAACCTGATAGGACAGTATAGTTACCCACTGCACACTACCCTGCACTGTTATTTCATATTGTTGTTTTATTCATGTTCATCCCTGCATTGCTTATTACCATGTTCATATTATATTATTGGTTGACATGACGCGCTGACGTCTGGGTTTTGCATGGCCCAGATTCTTTACCACTGTCGCCGACCGAGCAGGAGTACTTCAGCCAGAAGGCTAATTTGTGAGTTCTGTAGTGGTTAGTTCATTTATTGCATTTTATTTCCAGGTGTGATCCCGCATTATGGGACGTACCTTTCTATTATTATATTGGATCATTTGCTTCCGCACTTATTTTTCATTGACTCTTGTTATTATGGATTTGGACATGTGTCAGATAGTTTATTTATCTTGTTCTTGATATCTCTACAGCCGTAATGTGACTGTGGATGGATACTTTCTACCCACAGGTAGCATGGTTGGCTATGTCACGTGCCTAATCTTGCGTACTCTGGGAAGCGGGGCGTGACATGGTTCTTTTGGTATCAGAGCCATAGGTTAGTTGGGTTGATTCTTTTGTAGTTGGGTATTGTACCCTATACACGAATCAGAATACCCGTGATTAGGAAACATGTCCTGCCACCTTGACCGTTTTACCATCCTTGAATCATTCTTCCGGATCATGTCGACATGCAAACTTACTTTGCATGGTCAACTCGAAAACCTACTTTCTTGTTATCTCTAGGACTTAGGCGACTTGGGTGGAGTTAAGTAATTGCGGCTATGATACCGCGGCATAGCTACAATGCGTACTCTATTTAAGTATCTTGGAGTTCTAGTCTTGATCCATATTCAGAATCTATCATCATGCTAATGTTGGGTGTTTTGAGTTCAGGATTATGACAGGTAAGAAGTTGATGACGTACCAGAGGCGTGTGAACGAAGCCGCCATGCTTGGAGTGATAAGAGGAATGCTGGAAATCAAATAAACAGCCCGAGCTGATCCAGCAGCAAGCGGACTCGTTTCAGGAAGGTTTGCAGATCGTTCAGCAGTCTGTAAACAACGCTGGAGCTAAACCAGTTAACCGAGTAGGGACCATGGCAGATTTCAGACGTTTGGGGTCCGTCTACATTTACTTGTTTAAAGGGGCCGTTGCCAGTGGAGCAGTGGCTAGTTGACACAGAGAACTTGCTTTTTGCGACACAGATTCCAGATGACAAAAAGAGTTGATGTGGTGCGCATTCAGCTGGTGGACTACGCCCGAGAGTGGTGGCTTGTGGAGGAGACCCGCTTGCCCAAGCCAATCAGTTGGGCGGATTTCTCTAAAAGTTTCCTGGAGAAGTTCTTCCCGCGGACTGCACGGGAGGAAATGGAAGAGAAATTTATTGGGCTGAGGCAAAATGGAGCACCTGTGGACGTACATGCAGCAGAATGGACGAGACTCAGCAGTTTCGCTAGACCTTTCGCAGCCAACGATGCAGACAGCAGTTGCGGTAAGGAAGCGGTTCTGTCGGGCCAGTCGAGTTTAGGGCTAGGCTGACAAACAGTGTTCTTGCAGCTATGGAAGTTGATAGTAATGAAGAGCCGGCAGTTGTTCGCGATTTTATGGACGTATTTGAAGATATATCGGGCTTACCGCAGACGCGAGACGTGGAGTTCGCGATTGACCTTATTCCTGGTGCAGCGCCAGTATCAAAATCTTATTATCCGATGGCACCAGTGGAATTGGAAGAAGTTAAGAAGCAAGTTGGTGAATTACTTGAGAAGGGTTGGATTCGAAGCAGCAACTCGCCTTGGGGAGCTCCAGTTCTTTTAGTAAAGAAGAAGGATGGCACGAGAAGGATGTGCATTGATTATCGAGAATTGAACCGGGTGACTATTAAGAACAAGTACCCGATCCCTCGCATTGGAGAACTTTTTGAGCAGCTTAGTGGCGCGAGGGTATTCTCGAAACTGGATTTGCGATCAGGATATCATCAGGTCCGAGTGAAAGCAGAAGACATTTGCAAGACGGCGTTTCAAAGTTGATATGGACATTTCGAGTATCTGGTGATGCCCTTCGGAGTGACGAATGCGCCGGCAATATTCATGGATTTGATGAACAGAATCTTTTCGCCATTCTTGGACCAGTTTATTGTGGTATTCATTGACGATATTCTGGTATACTCGAAGAGTCCGGAGGAATATGCTGAGCATTTAAAGATCGCACTGCAGACGCTGAGACAGGAGAAATTGTATGCGAAGATGAGTAAGTGCGAATTCTGGCTGGAAGAAGTGAAATTTCTGGGACATGTCGTGTTGGGCGATGGAATCGCCGTTGATCCCGAGAAGATTGCAGCAGTTCGAGATTGGCCAATTCCAAAGAATGTTGTGGAGATAAGAAGTTTTCTTGGACTCGCCGGATACTACAGGAGATTTGTGGAGAACTTCGCTCGTTTGGCAGAGCCGTTAACCAAGCTCACGCGTAAGGAGGTACTGTTTGTTTGGACGGATGGATGTGCATTGGCCTTCGAGACGTTGAAGCAGAAGTTGATAACCGCCCCTATCCTAACTGTACCGGATAATTCGGGAGGACTGGTGATTCACAGCGACGCATCTGGAAAAGGATTGGGATGTGTTTTGATGCAGAATGGGAAAGTCGTGGCTTATGCATCGAGACAACTGAAGACTCATGAGAAGAATTATCCGACTCATGACTTGGAGCTAGCGGCCGTGATCTTCGCCTTGAAGATTTGGAGACACTACCTTTTGGGCGAGAGAGTCGAAGTCTTTACAGATCACAAGAGTTTGAAGTATGTGTTCACTCAGAAGGAGTTGAACATGAGGCAACGCAGATGGTTGGAGCTGATGGCCGACTACGACCTTGATCTTAAGTACCATCCGGGAAAAGTTAACGTCGTGCCGGATGCGCTTAGTCGGTTACCAGCAATTCAGGTATTGACCGCACAGAGGGAGATCGTTGCAGATTTTCGAAGATTTGACTTGGAGGTTGTGCTACCACACTCTATGGGACAGTTGATGCAGTTGCAAGTACAGACGTCCTTAGTTGAGAAGATTAAAGCGGCACAATCGCAGGATACTAGACTGCAAAAGTTTCGAGAGCAGGTTGAAGCCGGACTACGAACAGATTTACTGGTCCACGAAGACGGTTCGTTGAGGTATGGTAGCCGTATGTGTGTGCCAAGGGAGATGTGCGTAAAGAGCTTATGAAGGAGGCACACAGTTCAGCTTACTCTGTACATCCAGGAGGGACAAAGATGTACCGAGATATTCGACAGCACTTCTGGTGGGAAGGTATGAAACGGGAGATTGCTCGCTTCGTGGCTAAGTGCTTGGTGTGTCAGCAGGTCAAGGCTGAACACCAAAGGGTTGCTGGTTTGTTGCAACCACTTCCGGTTCCTCAGTGGAAGTGGGAACATATAACCATGGATTTCGTGACGGCTTTACCGCGGAGTCCAAAGGGCAACAATGCAGTATGGGTGATTGTCGATCGGTTGACCAAGGCAGCTCACTTTGTTCCTTTTCGGGTTGGTCAATCGACGGAGACTTTGGCAGAGCGGTATATGCAGGAGATTGTAAGATTGCATGGATTACCGGTGAGCATCGTGTCCGATCGGGACACTCGGTTCTTGTCGCACTTCTGGAGGAGTTTACAAGAAAGTTTGGGGACTCGATTGAAGTTTAGCACAGCTTATCATCCTCAAACTGATGGACAATCGGAGAGAACGATCCAGACCCTTGAAGATATGTTGAGGGCTTGCATGTTGGACTTCAAAGGTTCTTGGGAGGATCATCTACACCTGGTGGAGTTTTCGTACAACAATAGCTTCCAAGCGACTATTCAGATGGCTCCGTTTGAAGCGTTGTATGGTCGTAAGTGCCGTTCACCTGTTTGTTGGGATGGTGTTGGTGAACGAAGGTTACTAGGACCAGATTTGGTGGTACAGGCAGTCGAGAAGGTGAATACAATCAGGAAGCATATGAAGGCAGCTCAAGACAGACAGAAAAGTTGGGCCGACACGTCAAGAAGACCTCTAGAGTTCGCCGTGGGCGATTTGGTATTCTTGAAGATATCACCGACTAGAGGGGTGATTCGCTTTGGGAGTCGGGGAAAGCTTAGTCCTCCATTCGTTGGACCCTTCGAGATATTGGAGCATGTTGGAGAGGTAGCGTACCGTTTGGCGTTACCACAGACCTTGGCTGGAGTGCACGATGTGTTTCATGTATCTCAACTACGGAGGTATGTTCGAGATGAAACTCACGTCTTGGATCATTCGGAGTTGACCGTACGGGAGGGCCTAACTTTTGGGGAGCGACCGGTTGAAATCAAGGATCGAAGAGAAAAGGTTCTTAAGAACAAGGTTATCTCTCTTGTGCTAGTTTCTTGGGGTAATCGATTGCATGGAGAATCCACTTGGGAGCGAGAAGACGAGATCCGGCAGAAATTTCCTCACATTTTCCTGTAGTTAGCTATCTTGTATTCTTGGAATTTCGAGGACGAAATTCTTTTTGTAGTTGGGTATGATGTAACACCCGAGCCCAATAATACTATTTCTGATACTAGTTGAGTGTTATACATTGCTTTTTTCAATTATCTTGCTTGTTTGGTGATTTTGCTAAATTTTAACCGGCTAAGTCATTTTTGCATATAACAAATTTTAACACCTAAAATGAAATTAAAAATATCCATGTTGGCCTACTCGTCGCCACAAGTCGCGTGGTAGCGTCCGCGCATCGAGATTTCATCCCGTTCGGTGAAACGGGCAGGTTTGGACGACTACGCGCGCGTGCAAGTGTCCGACTTGGAGGCATGCATTTTAATCACAAAACATCTCTTTTTAAAATTTGGAACCCGCTTAAAATCCTACTATTTGAATTTCAAACATTTGGGCGCAACCCGGGCGCGATTTGGAAATGTTTCATTTAGCGCCGAAATGCCCATTTAATTAAATATATTTAAACCATATAATATATATATATATATTTCTGTTATATTTTTAACGTATAAATCTTTTAAAATCTTTAAAAAAATTTCCTTTTAATTTTTCCTTCGCCTCCTCAGCCTATCACGAGGCTTATCTCTCGTGAGCCCTCCATCAACCATCTCTCTCTCTCCCCATCTCTTTCTATCTCTCTCTAATCTTATTCTCTCTCTCTCTCTAACAATCTCTCTCTCCCTCTCTCCTATAATCTTCTCTCTCTCTCTTTTTATATTCCCCAAACAGTTCCTCGTCCTCACGCAAAACTCACCACGAGAGAACCCACGAACCCTAACCCTAGCCTCGTCGTGTCCTCGCCGCCGACCTCCCCGCGACCTCGCCGTCATCACCCTCGCCTCCACAGCCTAACCGCACCCTCCTCTCCTCCCTCCTTCAGCGCCTGCAACCCAACCCCGACGCCACCACCTGCACGCAGGGCTCGCCGTCGCCGCCGCCTCCCATCGCCGACGACGCCAGAGCCTTCCACCCTTCACCCTCGTCCCGACCTCCTCGTCTTCCTCCTCCCTTCGCCGGACCGCCACAGAACCCGAGCCTAACCCTAACACCAACCCTAGTCACCGGGAAACTCGCCGTCGACCCTCGCCGTCATTGCCAGAGCCACCGTCGACCACCTCCTTCTCCCCCTGAACACCAGATCGGGCCAGCACCCCCTCTACTCACCGCACCATCCCTTTCCAGCGAACCCAGCAAACTTTCAGCCGTCGCTGCCGCCGTCGCCGCCTCGCCGGCGTCCCATCGCCGTCGAACCCGTCGTGGTTGCCCCTGGTTTTTCCCTGTAAGCCTCTCTTCACAATCTCCCTTCGTGTATCCCTTCGCTGATCGTTTTCTCGCTTTGATTTGTATTTGCTAACTTAGTCGCCGTTTTGACATTTTGCCGGATTTCGGCCGTGCTGACGACTGGACCCGACTCTCCAGCGAGGTACTCTGGTCCGTGTGGTTCCACTGTTCGCTGTTTGGAATCGATCCGTGGCCCGTGCTTTCGTCGCGTGTTTTCCGCCGACGTTGCGTTCGTGTTTCCGGTTTGCGAAACCGTCGAGGCAAGATTTCTTGCTACATGCTACGTTAAACTAAATAACTGTTTGACTCTTAAAACTTGCAATATTAACTAAGTATAGTTACTTGTCTCATTGGACGAAATATGATATACATCATAATACTGCCATCTAAATCGTATTTTGCCACCATAACCTTAATAACAAATACCTGTTAATTATTTTGTTATTTAGAGGACGATAGTCGTACACTTATATCTTCATTACCTGCTGTTATTAATATTGCGCTACCCTGTGATTATTGCAACCCAAGGGTGCTCGAATCTGTTAATAAGATAATACAAAGCACCATTGTGATTAAGTGACTATTATTGCTGTTTACTTGAGATTCTTGCTGCTGTTCATTATTCGATTGTATACCTGTTGTGAGCATATTCGATTGCATTACATATTGACCTGACCTTGCTACACATGACATATATATACATACCGATGCACCGGACATGGTACCCTTTACTACCAACTCAACCTGTTGTACCATGACCTGACTTGTTACCTGATCTCATGCCTAATGCCAACAAACCTGACTTGGGGTCCTCATGGACCATTCCTGTTGTCTACCCAGACAAACCTGCTGTTACCTGATCCTGTGTTGGCATTAGTTCTTGATTACTGAATACCTGACCTGACATACATAACTTGGGGGTATGGGGAAATCAAAGGTGAAACCGACTTGTAACTCAACAGTTCGATACCTGTTCTGATCAGTCTTACGGGCTTGGCCAGTCCGGGAGTGATGATGCTGTTGGATATAGTGCCCTCTAAGTCAATTATTGGATCGCAGGTACGTGATTTCAATGATTGAGGGAGGACCTATACCGATAAAACAGTCTTACTCGAGATGATAGTATGCTATCTGGTTTGTCTTTATCATCATGATAAAGCCCATAGGATTCTTGTTTGACTACCAGCAGTATGATGGCGATCATATAAGTGGGAGCTGGGGTCTATAAGCACATCCTTAAAGTGTCCCTAGTCGTGGGAGTTTCGAGACAGGGCATCGATACTCCAGAGTAGACTAGTGTATACAGTCGAGACCCCGACGAGGGGTGGTGGCCGGTCTCACAAGCCACTGGTGTCAGTTGGATCACCTAAGATGTATACAGGTGCTCATTAGGTTATGAGTACACCGGACAGGACTCGCCGGGAACATGCTAGTTGGTATTATACATATCGTCAGATAGCAGTTCCCTGGTGACATGTGTACAGGTTAGTTCATCGACCTGAGGTCGTCATTTGTCTCGTGTGAGTTCCCACTGTGCTTAGATTACTACCCTACCACGCTCAAAGGAGTTGTGCAAACAGGTTTTAGTTGGGTACAGTCCCGAGCCATATTGGAGGCAAGTGAGCGGATCTTCGGGGATTCGTCTCTCCCGGTATTGGGGGTGAGATTGCGCTGTGTTTAGGAGAGCCATTACACGAAATCCCTGGCCAGGGTAATCGAGATATATTGGTAGGTATACCAGCAGAATCTCAGGGTGTTCTGGGCTTCTCTCTGACACGACTTATATCGCTGTTGGGGGTCTGATGTTTACTGGCCCCCTAGGCCGTATATGCGATACTCATAGACGAATGTTCCGGACTGTACGGTTATTGTCACTGTCAGGCTCAGTAGGGTTTATAGATGAGTTCGCTCGTCAGCTTCCCTTCCAATCAATACATAGGCAAAACGTTATGTACAGTTAGTACCTCTGACGTGCTAGGGTTATACCCAGTGCCAGTGTGTTGATGAGTCATTAGAGTCCCCCACCGACACTTTCCCAAGTTCGGGCGAAATGTTGTAGATGCCGTATGGGTTTATGGCAAGGTTCGGAAAATACACGTGCATTTTCGCACGTGTCAGTTTTCGGGCAGATAATACTGGTAGGCTTTGGTTTAAGCCGGAACCCAGTATTATACTGTGTAGATATAATATCTTTGTCTCAGTTGCATTTATATTCGGTCGTAATACAAATACGGGTATGTTTATACCGATACGGGGTTATCCTGAAATTCGTTTCGGGATGATTTTTGGAAGTTGCTAGTTTCCAGTTTTCTATCAGCCGTATTTTGACATTCGGTTAAATGCGGATTTATCTTTTCTTGGGATTTGTGTGGAAACTTCTAGAAGAGGTGACTAGGATGGTGACTAGGATAGTGAGGTGGCTTTGTCATTAATGGTTCATTAATGATAAAGCATGACTAGGTTAATTGTGATAGGTTAGCATTTAATGTCTTTTGATGATTCATTCTTTGTGATAAGCATGAAGGGATATGGTCACCCTCCTCCTTGCTCCTACACTCACCCTCCTCTTCATAAAATGTGGCCGGCCCCCTCTTGTGGAAAAGAGATTGATTTTTGATTAAAAACATTATGGTTTTGGCTTCATGAAAATTAGATTGCTCATTTCTCAATTCGATTGATCCAAATGGCAATTTCTTTTAACCGTTCGTCCATAGTCTTGGACGTAATGAGACAAAGTATTCTACTCGTTTTGTACTTCATCTTGGTCGTCTCTTTTAGCAAACTTGACGATCGAGTTGCCTCGGTTCAGAGGCGGGAGCCCGTTTAAAGATCCGTCGACGTGGTGCCACCTGGACGACGCGACCGGAGATCGAGCAAGTTCGGATCAGTTGCAACATAGCGTGGGATGATGGTTGAAGACCGAAGGACTCGGATCATTCGGTATAACAATTCTACCCTCTTTACAATTTGTTAGTTTAGCTTTAATGGACGATCCGGGATAAAGTACGCGATAGCGCCAGTCGTAAAAGTTTTGTTCCGCATATCGGCATCTGTTAGATGGCCGGGGCGCTGCCGCGGACTTACAGTGGTATCAGAGCCTCACCATTAAGCTATACTAACTTGTGCTAACGCGTTTAAAAGATCGATCGAACGGAATTTCCGAAATCACAATTTTCTGTACATGATGTTTCTGTCGATTTTTAAACCGTTCTAAAATTCATTTTGAGCATTTCAGAAAATCATGCAGGGTTTTTTAAGAATACTGGTGAAATTTGGGCACGTGATCCCACAAAACGACCGCGGATCCGCGGCCCAAACCATGGTTTGGCCGCTGATCCGCCGTGCTTTTGTGGGAACAGTACGCCAAATTTTTTCAGTGGGTTTCTCATGGGAAATGGTGATTTTTGGTATATGTATTTTGGGCCAAAATTTTGTTACTGTACACCAGATGTATGTGGGGCCCACTTCGGGAAATTTAGTCGATCGAAATTTTAAACTTGTTAGTGTTCAGTACTTTCATTATATCTCCGACCGGGAATGTCATTTGATCAGTAAATCGCGTCTGATTGCTATAGTTCTTTTAGACGGGTTTGCGAACGTGACATTCGCGTTGATGTTCTGTGTTGTGCTATAATGTTGCGGATTTGTCGTGGTGGATAGCAGGGTGCAATGATAGTGTTGTTTAAATTTATTTGTACATTTGATATTGCGGGGCGAGCGTCCGACTTGTGGACTGCCGTCACTGCCTGTTTGTATAATATTCTTTTGGGGCACGACCAGGTTGCGGTCGATGTACCTATTGTACTATTTTTATTTCTGTACTAGGTTTATCCCGCGGTGGGGTGCACGAATAGCCGGTTTCTGGAGGGCAACGGGTTCATATCTCATGGCATTGAGAGGCAAAGGGACCTCACTTTAGAATTGGCAGACTATTCGCCGCACTCGTAGGGGGTACAGGTTGACCCAAGGAGGGGTGCTCAATTTACCGGATTCTGTGAAGTGCCGGGTATTCTATTCACTATGTTGTGGGGACTACCTCGCTTCAGGTTTTGGCGGGTAACTTGCCGCACCCGTAGGGGTCTAGGTTTCATTGCACAGGCTATCCACACGACCAGGGGAACGTCGGGTTTCAGTAGCGGCTCTGTGAAACCCGGGGATCCCAGATTATCTGTATTGTTCTGTGATGCTTATTACTTTTCTGTAATGTTGCATTTATCATGCCTGGAGCGATTATTGTATATTAGTATATATACTATTAGATGTTGTATATGTTTTACACCCGCGCTAGTCCAGTCCCCGCTCTGTCGTTAGTTAAGTAACCTAACGGGTGATGATGGGACCCAGTGACGAATGCGGATGGCATATACGTACATTTTATTTTCGTTCTTTTCTGGTGTGATTGATTGATGGGACTGCGTTGATTCTTATTAATGCAAAGATAAAACAAACCTGTATTTGATGTTTTTGGAACAAATTTTAAAAGGAAATTATTACAAAGACGTTTCCTTTTGTTTTGCATAGCGGTATTCAGTTGGAATATCCTGCACCTCATTCCACGAGGAAAGAGTCGAGATCCCTTCACCGGGAGTGACTTCTTTAGCAAAAGGTTTTCGCTACTATATATTTTTATAAAGCTATCAGGTTCCTTCAAACGAGATCAAGTTCATTACGTTAAAGGTTTTTCGCCAAAAACCAGCCGTAATCCTCCGTCGTTTCTTATGGATGGTCAGTAGTATTCAAGCTATGTTTGTTGGCCTACGTCAAGACATAGTGTTTGGTAGCTGCTGGGTATTCATTTGTTGCATAGATAGATGCATTAGTTTAAGTCAGACGTACACCTTGTTGGCCTACGTCAAGGGCTTGCACGATGACTTAAGTTGATCAGGACAACGACGGGTAGATCTTGACATGTTGCTTATGACTTGTTGGCCTACGTCAAGGTCATAAGAGCATGGGATAAAAATTACATCGGGAGTTTAAACATACAAGAAACTTGCCAGACTAGCGCATACCTTCTGGAGTGTGATGACTTGAGTGGCTTCCATCAAGTTATCATGCGATGATAGTTGGATCCTGATTCTCACCGATGAGTTGGTTTACTCTTCGGATGACCCCGACTAATTCTTCTTTCAGGTTTGGAGGAGAATTTGAGAAAACAGTGGGAGGTTTCCAAATTAGATAAAGTGATAACCATTCTGATTTAGGCTAGAGTGCACGCAGAGTGTTTCTTCTCTCTCTCTCTCTTTGGCAGCGACTTTTTGACCACCCCAGACTATAACTCAGTGACCAAAGTTGACCGAACCTTCTTAAACATACTGGATTTTGGATTGTCTATAGTTGCATAAGTCATTGCTGCTCTTTCTTTTACCCTTTGTATTTCTCAGAACACCCCGTATTACTACGGACATCCACGTCCATTGGATAGATCCATCGTATGGTTATATACGAACTCAAAGGGACACCTTTGAGGATGGATCCAGGTTCAGGAGAAATAGAACTGGTTTATTCAGTTGACTTTTATTATCACCTTCTCTCAGGTTGCGAGGGCTCCTTGGTTTAGGAGAGTACACCTATTATGCTTATTGGATGGTCTTCTTCCAAACCATAGGCTGGTGCCGAACGGTAGGGAATGAAGAAAACCAATTAGCCTAAGTAGGGTGTGCAAAAGGTAATATGTAAAGACAAGATAAAGGGATTAGAAAGAGGGCAGAGTAAATTGCGACTATTAACATTCACGACCAAACCACGTGTTTCATCGCCACTCCTACTTCACCTTTGATTTCTCCAGAACAACCCGTATCACTACGAACATCCAATTCCATTGGATAAATCCATCGTATGGTTATATACGAACTCGAAGGACATTTTTTCGAGGATGGATTCTGGTTCAGGAGAAATAAGAATAAGGTATTATTCAGTTGTTTTTATCATCACCTTCTCTCAAGTTGCGAGTACTCCTAGGATTAGGAGGGTACACCTATTATGCTTACTGGATATTCTTCTTCCAAACCATAGGTTGGTGCCGAACGGTAGGGAAAGAAGAAAACAACTTAGCCTAATGATGGTGTACAGAAGGTAACGATTAAAGACAAATAAAGGGAAATGGAAAGATGGCAGGGAAACATACGGTTAAAGTCATGATTTGGATTATGGAAGAGGCATTACTAGGAATACCAGGAAACCCCTACAAAACATATTTATGTTTCATATTCACTGTGCATTGTTAACAGAAAACTGATTTCCCGATTGGATACTTACTCCAGGGTATGTATTTACCAGGAACGATTCTCACATCTGCATGGTTTTACAGATGTTGAGTGGGAGCGAGTTATTGGGAATTAGGTGATCATCCTCATTATATCGGAATTCGTTGTAATTGGTGATATTTGAGGAAATCGCCTGGGAACAGTTTTCAACCTACGACGTATAGGTTATGAGTTATTCAACTCAGTGAACTTATACAGAGTAATGTATGTTGTCCAGTGTCCGTCAGGACAAAGGGGATTGGTCCTCGTACTATATTCTGTTTACTTGTAACTTCTCTAGTTTTTAGACAAGTGTTTCGTAGAAATACAATGTCTAAGTTTTGAGAAGTTGTGGGTATAGGAATAAAGTAGAGAACCAAGTGTCACAAGTATCGGGATTCTTCAAAGAAATCGAAGATGTAGATTCTTGTGAATGGTATTCAATTGATAGTAATGGTTTTGAGAAACTTGTTTCTCTTTCAGGTTACTCGTAATTGGATGGATTCCTAAGTTGAATAATACTGATTAGCCTCTCTCCATTAAGTTGATATGCACTGGAGACAGCTGCATGATTAGAATTTAGTTCCAAATTAAAATAAGTGCCTATGTTTCTATATTGGATATAGATTGCTTCATATCTTAACGATGTTAAGGTAAAGGGGAGTTGTCCAGCATATGCTTTAAAACAGACACTGGAAAACTCAAGGCACGTTTCTGTAATGACAGTTTGTGGGTTGACCCTAGCTTTGACGAGGGTTGATTTTCTACCATCTGGAAGATCAATAGTGATATTGTTCTTGACTCGCCACAGTTTTATTTAAATGGATTTTTTCAGAAAAACAGTAGTTGGAGCATGGTAGAACTGGAAGTGATTCCAGAACCGCAAACGATTACGGAAAGTTTTAATAGGACCTATATATTCAATCAGGTTTGACATTCTAATAGCCACTCCGCAGATATGGTGGGTAACTTCAGACACCCGAGAGGTACTCCGGTAGCCATAAGGACGGTGACAGGGAGGTTCTTGCTTATCCAGACTTGACACTACTGTTGTTCCAGACTATGAGACCGGGCAGGAGGAAATGTATAGCGTCGTTCTAAACTAGTTTTAGAAGTGTACGTATATATATTATTCTGCCAGAGAGTTGTCGTAGTCAGTGGGAGCAGCGGAAGCATAGTGGGCAAGATGCTTATGTCTATTTATAGACTTGAGCAGGAATAGCGGAGATAAATCATCTATTTTTGATGTAACAGTCATGGGTTTGGCTTCATCAGAATAGGGGATGAATCTGTTAAGAAAGTAGTAAGGTGTGATGTCCTGGTATTTGGATGACATGCACAGAATATGAAGTAAAATTCCTATACTACGATCAGGTTGTACTTTGGTCGTCACACAGTTGTTTCTTCACAAAGGATATGGATATAATATAAAATATTCTGGTAACTAGA
Organism: Agapanthus africanus; assembly: GCA_030015575.1. Classification (NCBI taxonomy): domain Eukaryota; kingdom Viridiplantae; phylum Streptophyta; class Magnoliopsida; order Asparagales; family Amaryllidaceae; genus Agapanthus; species Agapanthus africanus. The sequence continues at coordinate 60,680,365 of CM057338.1, forward strand.
TCTATGGTTTTAGATCTAGATTTGGGTATTTTCCCAATTTGGGTACTTTGACAATATTCTAATAGTATTTTAGAATAGATGACTCCAAGCATGGTGGTTTACTGCAGGTGATGGAGTCACCCTCTCTAAAGGTATCTTACAGACTAAAGGGGAGAGGGATGTGCATGATTGACAGATCACTTGCTTAGGCAATTGAGTCAATCGTGAGATGTCAAGTACCACACCAGATGTTGTTATTGCACCAGATGTTGTTATTGCACTAGATGCAATAAGTTTATATTAATCCAATCCTGGAGAAACATTAGGAAGCAGTTTTAGAACATAAGTGAATGTTCTACGGACAAGATGACGGCGGCCTCCTTCGGGAGACGGTTATCATTCCAGGCTTCAAAGGTGACATAGATGATAGAATGATTGTCAAGGTTATAGTTTTTCCTCTGACAAAGGACAGTATAATGGACAAGCGGTCCAAGAGGATACTGTGGGAGGCATAGTGCGCAACACTGATTAGTTTCAGTGATCGATGCAGTCTAAGAAGTTTGGATTTGGAGTTCATTTATGAACTAGGTCCCATCAAATATCCAGACATATTCTAAGACATATATTACTCAATTCGGGAGATGGTTTTCTCCGCGAAGTTGAGATATAGAGAGATACAGAAAGAAACACCGGAGCGGATCCACTCACTGAGGCTATTTCTCGAATACAACAGTTTTACAAACGAGCTTTATGAAACTGATTAGTAGAGGAGTTGGATGCTCGGTATCACACGAGCTGTGAGTACTCGACATCGTAATAATTAGCCTTAAGTGCAAGTGGGAGATTGTTGGATATAGTGCCCTCTAAGTCAATTATTGGATCGCAGGTACGTGATTGCAATGATTGAGAGAGGACCTATACCGATAAAACAGTCTTACTCGAGATGATAGTATGCTATCTGGTTTGTCTTTATCATCATGATAAAGCCCATAGGATTCTTGTTTGACTACCAGCAGTATGATGGCGATCATATAAGTGGGAGCTGGGGTCTATAAGCACATCCTTAAAGTGTCCCTAGTCGTGGGAGTTTCGAGACAGGGCATCATACTCCAGAGTAGACTAGTGTATACAGTCGAGACCCCGACGAGGGGCGGTGGCCGGTCTCACAAGCCACTGGTGTCAGTTGGATCACCTAAGATGTATACAGGTGCTCATTAGGTTATGAGTACACCGGACAGGACTCGCCGGGAACATGCTAGTTGGTATTATACATATCGTCAGATAGCAGTTCCCTGGTGACATGTGTACAGGTTAGTTCATCGACCTGAGGTCGTCATTTGTCTCGTGTGAGTTCCCACTGTGCTTAGATTACTACCCTACCACGCTCAAAGGAGTTGTGCAAACAGGTTTTAGTTGGGTACAGTCCCGAGCCACATTGGAGGCAAGTGAGCGGATCTTCGGGGATTCGTCTCTCCCGGTATTGGGGGTGAGATCGCGCTGTGTTTAGGAGACCATTACACGAAATCCCTGGCCAGGGTAATCGAGATATACTGGTAGATATACCAGCAGAATCTCAGGGTGTTCTGGGCTGCTCTCTGACACGACTTATATCGCTGTTGGGGGTCTGACGTTTACTGGCCCCTTAGGCCGTATATGCGATACTCATAGACGAATGTTCCGGACTGTACGGTTATTGTCACTGTCAGGCTCAGTAGGGTTTATAGATGAGTTCGCTCGTCAGCTTCCCTTCCAATCAATACATAGGCAAAACGTTATGTACAGTTAGTACCTCTGACGTGCTAGGGTTATACCCAGTGCCAGTGTGTTGATGAGTCATTAGAGTCCCCCACCGACACTTTCCCAAGTTCGGGCGAAATGTTGTAGATGCCGTATGGGTTTATGGCAAGGTTCGGAAAATACACGTGCATTTTCGCACGTGTCAGTTTTCGGGCAGATAATACTGGTAGGCTTTGGTTTAAGCCGGAACCCAGTATTATACTGTGTAGATATAATATCTTTGTCTCAGTTGCATTTATATTCGGTCGTAATACAAATACGGGTATGTTTATACCGATACGGGGTTATCCTGAAATTCGTTTCGGGATGATTTTTGGAAGTTGCTAGTTTCCAGTTTTCTATCAGCCGTATTTTGACATTCGGTTAAATGCGGATTTATCTTTTCTTGGGATTTGTGTGGAAACTTCTAGAAGAGGTGACTAGGATGGTGACTAGGATAGTGAGGTGGCTTTGTCATTAATGGTTCATTAATGATAAAGCATGACTAGGTTAATTGTGATAGGTTAGCATTTAATGTCTTTTGATGATTCATTCTTTGTGATAAGCATGAAGGGATATGGTCACCCTCCTCCTTGCTCCTACACTCACCCTCCTCTTCATAAAATGTGGCCGGCCCCCTCTTGTGGAAAAGAGATTGATTTTTGATTAAAAACATTATGGTTTTGGCTTCATGAAAATTAGATTGCTCATTTCTCAATTCGATTGATCCAAATGGCAATTTCTTTTAACCGTTCGTCCATAGTCTTGGACGTAATGAGACAAAGTATTCTACTCGTTTTGTACTTCATCTTGGTCGTCTCTTTTAGCAAACTTGACGATCGAGTTGCCTCGGTTCAGAGGCGGGAGCCCGTTTAAAGATCCGTCGACGTGGTGCCACCTGGACGACGCGACCGGAGATCGAGCAAGTTCGGATCAGTTGCAACATAGCGTGGGATGATGGTTGAAGACCGAAGGACTCAGATCATTCGGTATAACAATTCTACCCTCTTTACAATTTGTTAGTTTAGCTTTAATGGACGATCCGGGATAAAGTACGCGATAGCGCCAGTCGTAAAAGTTTTATTCCGCATATCGGCATCTGTTAGATGGCCGGGGCGCTGCCGCGGACTTACAGATGCTGACATCACTCGTCCATCCTGCTACCTGTTACTGCCTAGCGGCACGTCTCGGATTCAGCCCCGAGGGTCTTGACCGTGGTCCCGGGCATGCACGGGATACTATTGAGTTACAACGACGAGTCACCAATTGATTTCAAAGACTTTAGAATAGAAACCTGATAGGACAGTATAGTTACCCACTGCACACTACCCTGCACTGTTATTTCATATTGTTGTTTTATTCATGTTCATCCCTGCATTGCTTATTACCATGTTCATATTATATTATTGGTTGACATGACGCGCTGACGTCTGGGTTTTGCATGGCCCAGATTCTTTACCACTGTCGCCGACCGAGCAGGAGTACTTCAGCCAGCAGGCTAATTTGTGAGTTCTGTAGTGGTTAGTTCATTTATTGCATTTTATTTCCAGGTGTGATCCCGCATTATGGGACGTACCTTTCTATTATTATATTGGATCATTTGCTTCCGCACTTATTTTTCATTGACTCTTGTTATTATGGATTTGGACATGTGTCAGATAGTTTATTTATCTTGTTCTTGATATCTCTGCAGCCGTAATGTGACTGTGGATGGATACTTCCTACCCACAGGTAGCATGGTTGGCTATGTCACGTGCCCAATCTTGCGTACTCTGGGAAGCGGGGCATGACAGCGACAGTTTTGCTAATATGTAAAATATGAATGCCGAACACTTCTATATGGATGCAAATGATGAGGAAATTGCCGGCTAAAATATGCAATATTTTCGACTAATCAGGAGTCGTGAGGACCCCCAAGTGTGTTGCTCCTTTATGAGTCGTAAGGATCTTACGCGGGAATTTTCTCCTCACAAAGTCGAGAGGACTTTGCGAGTGCATTTCATCTCTTTTTTACGAGTTTGCGCCCTTTCGGATTTTCATAAACTCGCCGGAAGTCCTGCTGTTTTTACTCACGGAGCCCTTTCGGGTTTTCATTCGTGCCCATTTTGCTTGTGGACATACCATTTTTTGGGACTTTGAATGCGGTCTCACCGGTAGGACTCGGGAGAGATTGGGATTGTTTTACGCCCTTGGATTGTATACGGTTTTGCAGGATGTTTGATCCAGACCGTAGGGCCGGAAAAATTTCGGGACTTTGTTGGTGTCTGTATCGCTGCACTGGAATATGGTACCAGGAGCGACTCATCATTCGCCGTTGAGGTATGGGATTTGGAATTTGGTTGGTGTCTGCATCGTTGCACTGGAATATGGTACCAGGAGCGAATCATCATTCGCTATTGGGAGACTTGGGATTTGGAATTTGGTTGGCGTCTGCATCGCTGCACTGGAATATGGTACAAGGAGCGACTCATCATTTGCCGTTTTGGGATTTGGAATTTGGTTGGCGTCTACATCGCTGCACTGGAATATAGTACCAAGAGCGACTCATCATTCGCCACTTGGGGATTTGGATTTTGGCCGGCGTCTGTATCGCTGCACTGGAATGCGAATCATCATTCGCCTTTGCCTATTGGGAAGCGATGGCTTAGGAAACGGGTTTAGATCCCTATCACCTAAGGCTTTTCAATTTAATGGGCCGTGAGGGTCCTATAAAATCATTTTCTCCCTACGAGTCGTAAGTATCCCGCAGGTGTATTTTCTCCTTAGGAGTCGTGAGGACTCCTAAGTGTGTTTTTCCTTTGTGTGTCGTAAGGATCCCACGAAGGTTTATTTTCCTTATGTATCATGAGGACACATGAGTGGGTCTTCCTAATGGACCATAATTCCAAGGGCGAAGACCGGCCGCTGGACTGGTGGTTGCTGTGGGGCATAGGTATGATAAGAATTATCTGAGCCCGTGGATTGTATACGGTAGTCAACTTTAGGACCAACCGTAGGGCTGGGAGAATTTTAGGAATTTGAATTTTGTTTTGCGTCTGCATCACTGCACTGAAATATGGTACCAGGAGTGACTCATCATTCGCCGTTTTTTATACCGCGATTGCTCTATCATTTCATCTTTTCTTATCGCGAAAGTCGCGATTGCCCTATCATTTCGGTTTTTTATTCGCGGTTGCCCCATTATTTCGTATTTATTTTCATTTTTATTTTTACTCGCTGATTTTCATTGCGAGTTGCCCCATCATTTCGGCTTTTCTTTTTAATTATTTATTTACACATTTTTTTGTTTATTTACATATTTTTACATTCCCAGTTTAACGACTTAGGGGTCGTCTGTTCCCAGTTTAATGACGTGGTGGTCGATTATTCCCAGTTTAATGACATGTTGGTCGACTGGATCAGAAACTTGGAGAAGATACCCGATTGAGCAGTTGTCAAGTGCACCGCTGGAGCTTGCCCGAAATGCCTTATCACTTTGTCGGTGTTGATGGCCTTGCCCCCAGCTGGGGCCAAGGAAAATCGTTCAAATACCGACTTGCATTCGAAGATGGCAATTGAGAGTCAATAACCTGCGCAAAGAAGCATGATTTCAGTACAGGCAATCGATATGTACATTGATTGAGTTCGCATGAACGTTTAACCCGAAATATTGGAGGAGAGAATGGTCCAACCGGGCGTGCCAGAAATCTGTAGGGTGTTTTTCGTCACCCCATTGAGATGGGAATACGTGCGCGCTTGTCAGGCATACTACAGATTCCCCTTGCCTAGGGTAGGCTGGGGTTTATTGATTGTGGGGATCCGAATCTCCGGCAGCCGCGGAGTAAGCTGTCGTTAATTACCTCTCGCCTTTGGAGCGAGAGAACCTCCGATTGACGGGTTAAACTGGTCATGCGAACTCAATGTGTAGTGTTGTGTTTTGAAGGGGTTTTGGATATATCGGGAGGCCCGCAGAGTTTTTACGGGAGTCCCGCTACCTGGATAGCGGGCTGGGGGTCAAGGGGGCTAGCAGCCTCCTTGCGGGGTGCGGTGCAGCGTCTTGTTAGAAATTTTTTTCTAACGGGAGAGGTATTTTTAGTGTGGAGTATGTGTGTGTGTGTGTGTGTGTATAAGGGAAAAGGGCATCCAAAGGATGCGTGGGAGAAAGCGCTATGGCGCTAGCGCCTCACTTTCCAGGCATGTGGGCATTCGGGCGCTAGTGCTTTGAGCGCTAGCGTCTCACGTGCCAGACACATGGGCGCTAGCGCTTTGGGAGGCAAAAGGGACTTAGTCCCTACAATGGGAGTTGTACTCCCAGAAAGAAACACTTATTATTTTGTGTGTGTGTGTGTGTGTGTGTGTGTGTGTGTGAGGAGTTAAACTCCTAGGATATTTTGAGGCTGATGAAGGGGCTTCTCCCCTTGAGCCCTGGATCTTCCCCAAAGCGGGGTTTCTGGAGATGGGCCTCCTTCTTCTTCCTGTCGTTTGGCCGGATCTTGGAAAAAGGGGGTGAGACTTAAAAATCTCCCCTTTTTGAGATCTAATGGAAGATCCAAGTTCCCCTTTGTGGGTTTTGTGGTGAAAAACTATTTAGTTTTGGAAAAGAAAGAGTAAAACTCTTTATTTAATTCGAATGAAAGAAGAAGGTTTTGGAATCTTGAGGAGGAGAAAGAGGCACAGACCCTAATTTTTGGGGAATGAAAAGTTTTTTTTATTCATCAACATGTTGCCTTATATAGGCTTACACATTTACCTATAGCTCCTTGGGCTTTACAAAATGGCATTTTGCCCATCCCATGGCTCATGTGTCATTTCTTTTTGCACATAAGTCATGGGCTTTACAAAAATTTGGCTTTATACCCATTTTGATTACATTCATGTACAAAAAATTACATCAAAATTATTTATGACATGATTTTTATGTTGGCATGGGGGAGGCCGACCGCTTCATGTTCGGGCTCGATTTGGGCATAGGCCCACCTGACCTGGGCTTGGGCCCACTTGGCTCGGGGTTGACCTTGACTTTGACTTGGTCAACCGGGTGCAATTTTCGACCCCAACAAAGTGCCTCCCATCAATAGATGCACACACATATGTGAGCCGTGTGCATGAAATTGATGGATCATCTTTCGCGTGGAGGCGACTTGTTTTGGTTCCCACTTTTTGGGATGCACTGCCCTTTTTACGACATGGACGGTCGACGCTTGACGCGTCTCTAAGGTGGAGTGTCCGTGGTAGACGTTTCTCTGGCCCGGAGTGATTTGGTTCCCGCTTTGTGGGAAGCCTGCACTGCCCTTTTTACGACATGGACGGTCGATGCTTGCCCGATTTGTGGGAAGCCTGCACTGCCCTTTTTACGACATGGACGGTCGACTTGACGCATCTCTGAGACGGAGTGTCCGTGGTAGACTTTTCCCAGGCCCGGAGTGATCTAGTTCCTGCTTTGTAGGAAGCCTGCACTGCCTTTTTTGCGACATGGACGGTCGACGCTCTGATCCAGAGCGATTTGATTCCCGATTTGTGGGAAGCCTGTACTGCCCTTTTCACGACATGGACGGTCGACGCTCTGATCCGGAGCGATTTGGTTCCCGATTTGTGGGAAGCCTGCACTGCCCTGTTGGGGTCGAAAATTGCACCCCGGTTGACCAAGTCAAAGTCAAGGTCAACCCCAAGCCAAGTGGGCCCAAGCCCGGATCAAGTGGGCTCATGCCCAGGTCGAGTCCGAACATGAAGTGGCTGGCCCTCCTCCATGCCCAAAATGAAATCATGTAATAAATAATTTTTATGTAATTTTTTTTATGCATGAATGGGCATAGAGCCAAATTTTTGTAAAGCCCATGGCTTATGTGCAAAAAGAAATGGCACATGAGCCATGGGATGGTCAAAATGCCATTTTTGTAAAGTCCAAGGGGCAATATGTAAAGTGTATAACCTATAAAGGTAAGGATAATGAAAATATCCCAACAACATTTTCTCTCTCCAAAAAAAGAATCTAGATATGAGATCTTTCTCCTTCCTCAAGGTTCTAAAACCTTCTTCTTTCTTGAATTAAATCAAGAGTTTTACTCTTCCTTTTAAAAAACTAAATAGTTTTTCACCACAAAACCCACAAAGGGGAATTCAGATCTTCCATCAGATCTCAAAAAGAAGAGATTTTTAAAATCTCACACTTCTTGATTTTCAAGATCCGGTTAACAAAGGAAGAAGAAGGAGACCCATCTCCAGAAACCCCACTTTGGGGAAGAACTAGGGCTCAAGGGGAGAAGCCCTTCATCAGCTTCAGAACATCTTAGGAGTTTAACTCCACTCTAATTTCTCTTTCGGGAGTTTCTGGGGCTAAAAGCCCTTTTCTCTCGCCGGCGCCCATGCGCCTTGCGCTCAAGCGCCTAGCGTCCAGCGCCCATGTGCCTACACGTGGCGCGCTAGCGCCTAGCGCTCAAGTGCTCAGCGCCCACATGCCGACATGTGGTGCGCCAGCGCTCGAGCGCCTAGCGTTCAAGCGCTGGCGCTCCGCGCTCAAGCGCCCAGCGCCCACGTGCCGACACGTGGTGCGCCAGCGCTCATGCGCCCAGCGCTCAAGCGCCAAGTGCCCACGTGTCGACACGTGGTGCGCTAGCGCTCGAGCGCCTGGTGCTCAAGCGCCCAGCGCCCACGTGCCGACACGTGGTGCGCTAGTGCTCGAGCGCCTGGTGCTCAAGCGCCTGGCGCTCAAGCGCCCAGCGCCCACGTGTCGGATATGTGGCGCGCTAGCGCCTAAGCGCACAGCACCTAAGAGCACAGCGCTCAAGACGCTGGCCCCACGCGTCCTTTGGGCGCTTTTTCCTTTATATATATATATATATATGTATACATGTATATATATGTATAGATACACAAACACTCCACAACACGGTCCCTCCCAAAAAATTTTTGGGCCGGGACGCTGCCCCGCACCCCGTAAGGGGGCTGCTAGCCCCCTTGACCCCCAGCCCGCTATCCGGGTAGCGGGACCCCCATAAAAACTTTGCGTGGCTCCCGATGTATCCAAAACCCCCTATCAAAACACAACACATGCACGCTGCATATTGAGTTCGCATGACCAGTTTAACCCGTTAATCGGAGGTTCCCTCACTCTAAAGACGAGGGGTAATTAACGGCAACTTAGTCCGCGGCTGCCGGAGATTCGGATCCCCACAATCAATAAACCCCAGCTACCCTAGGCAGGGGGAATCTGTACTGCGCTTGACAAGCGCGCGCGTATTCCCATCTCAATGGAGTGATGAAAAACACCCTATAGATTGTGGCACGCCCGGTGGGACCTTTCTCTCCTCCCATATTTCGGGTTAAACGTTCATGCGAACTCAATTAATATACATACCTATATTTATACTAAAATAATGCTCTTTCATGCAGGTTTTCAAGCAATCATTTTTCAACAATGTCTCCAAAGATGAACTCAGCTCTCAGCACGACTTCCATCTCCTACACGATGAAGACAGACTCCAGGACGGTCCTTCCGGCCAGTCTCGGGCGACAGTGGGAAGAGCCGCTGCTATAGTTCGGCTCTATTCTGTTCGTGTCAGCTAACGTCATTCCTGCACCTCAAGCTCCGGTAACCGACAAACCGGTCTCGAAAGGCAAGAGGCCAAATGTGGTGGTCTCGAGGGTGCCCCAACCCAAAAGCAAATCCGTTTCCGAACGTCTCTCCGTCGCTCTAGCAGGGGGCAAGGCCATTAACGTCAACATAGCAACGGGGCATTTCGAGCAAGCTCCAACGGTACCCTTAACAACTGCTCGATCGAGTGCCTTCTCTAAGCTCCCCGTCAATGATAAAGAGACAGCTAGACATGTGGTCCACACTGTCTACATGGTGGGCACGTGCAGCAAGAGCAAGGAAGGGGCCACTACATCTCAAATTCAATCTGGTATGAATATGGCTGCCACATTCTAAGACCAGCCTCCTCTGGAAGGTAATGAAGACCCTTCCAGTGAAGCTGATAAGCAGAGAGAGCCCTCAGTTCATGAGGAGTCGGGCTTGGAAAGCGAAGATGAGCCAACTTTCTATCCTAAGACCGCAGAGCAGCAACTTCTCCAAGAGCTCCGAAAATAGCTCAGAAGCAAAGACAAAGAGATGGCCAAGCTCTACTCAAATATCGACGACTTGACAAATGTCGTCTTACGGCTTACAGCCCAACTTTCCTCTCAGCCGCCCAATCAAGCGCGGGGCTCTGCTCATGAACCGGGAAATGGTGTCCTGAGACAGCCGACGCCTATTCCCTCAAATCCAAAGGTGGGCGGACCGCACGAAAGCCAGTCGCATCCTATCTTGGGAAATGTCTTAGCGGCCGATGACAGCAACCCACTAACTCAAGATCAAATCATGGATTTGGTTGCCAACAAAGTCAAAACATTGGAAGCCGAAGCCGGAGAGCAAAAAGATGCCAGCAGTAGCGGGAGACCATATCCTACTCGGTACGATCTTGTGGAGTTTCCCACAGGCTATGTCGTCCCCAAATTTGAAAGGTTCGATAGGACGGGAAATGCGAACCGGCACATTGCCCAATTTAAAGCATCATGCGCAAATATTGGGAGCAACGATGCACTCCTTCTCTGTCAGTTTGTTAATAGCTTGACGGATGTTGCTTTCGATTGGTATGCAAGCATACCAGATAACTCGATCATGACGTTCGCTCAAATAGAATCCATGTTCAAGCAAAGGTTCATGAGTGTCAGCGATAAAATCACCATTGCCGACCTCGTAAGGACAGAGCCAAAGAACAACGAAAGCAACATGGATTTTATAGTCCGATGGCGCAATCTCTCTGTCAAATGTGAACCGCCGTTGGAGCAAGACCAATCCGTCAGTATTCTTATAGAAAATCTGAAGGACTGGATGCAACCTTTCCTGTGCACCGCAGGCCTTAAAACATTCCAAGAGCTAACCAAAAAGGTCCAAATGTTGGAACGCTCAAAACCCGAGTCCGCTCAAGGTCTTCAGTTCACAAACAGACCGAAACCTTGGAGGGACAACAACCGAAAAGGCGGAAGCTCTAACAGCACCGATTCTCTAAATAAGCAGAGAGCGGACGAAGAAATAACTAACAAAACTCAAGAGCCAACTTTGGAGGAAAGAAGAAATAAGGTCTATTCGTTCCGAAGGGAAAATGTCCACAAAATTTTTAAAGATGCTCTGAAGAATGGCCTGGGGCTACCAGAACCAAAAAGGCCAAGTGAAGCGAACAAGACTGATCATCCCAACTTTTGCCCATACCACCGAGTGCTGGGACACACTATTCAAGACTGTTGCATCTTCAAGGATTGGGTCGAGAAACAATACAAGGCGGGAGAAAAATCATTGTCCCATGGTGTGTTAACAAACAATCAAGCTGCGATCGCCAATTTCATACAAATGGAGACCGAAGTCTTTCAGGGACCTGATTCTCTCAGACATTTGCCTTTCTCTAAAAAGAGCGGACCAAGGCAACAAGCTAAGAGTCAAGCGAGCAGCATTGCCAGTGAAGAAGCAATAGACGGGTACACAACCCATACGGTCTATATGATGGAGCTCAGAGGAACAAGTCCTCCTACGCCTTATAACCATGACAATGTCGCGGTTGTTTCTATCCAACATCAGCCCGATCCAAATGATGAAGAGCTCGCTCGGGCTATTAAGCCAAAGGAAACTGTGGTTCATGCTGAATCAAGTTCAGACGGTAGGGATGACCCCGTTGTCATACCCGGAACTATAAAACAAGCATTATTGCAATGGCTTCAAAGGCAACTTCAGGACAGGGATGAGAAGATGGCCAAGGTCCATTCTAAAGTTGACGAGCTGGAAATTGTTGTGGCGGATCTCACGACCCAAGTCGCCCGATTGCAATTACAGCAAAATTAAATTTTGGTTCGTGAGCTGGGGATTGATATCCGGAAGCAGCCGACCGATGCTCCCTCCAGCCCGAGAGCGGAACACCTTTGTGAAAAACGGATGCGATCAGCCTCCAGTCCCTCCGATACGTACACTGAACGTGGTAAGCGGACAGTAGACGAACCAAAGACTTATCGTCTTCAGGGTCCAGCATCAGTAAGGGCACCCACTCCAATGGAGAGAAAGAAGAAAGTATACTCCTTCAGGAGGGATAAAATCCGCAAAATATTCGAGGACGCCTTGGACAACGGTCTTCAATTGCCTATTCCAAAGAGGCCACACGAGATGAACATGACTGGCAATCCCATATACTGCCCATATCATAGAATGGTGAGTCATGCCATTGAAGATTGCTATGTTTTTAAAGATTGGGTGGAGAACTAATACAAACTCGGGAAAGCCTCACAGTCGTCAGATATACCGACAAGCTACAGTGCTACGGTCAACACAACCCCGCCAAGATCAAAGTTCGAGGAGCTAAGATAAGCAAACCACTGACCACCACGTCGTTAAACTAGGAATGACAGACCACAAAGTCTTTAAACTGGGAATAACTGACCACCACGTCGTTAAACTGGGAACAATCGACCACCACGTCATTAAACTGGGAACAGTAGACCTCTAAGTCTTTAAACTGGGAACAATTGACTTCTAAGTCGTTAAACTGGGAATGTAAAAAAAATATGTATATGTAAATAAACAAAAAAAATGTGTAAATGAATAAATAAAAAGAAAAGCCGAAATGATGGGGCAACTCGCAATAAAAATCAGCGAGTAAAATAAAGATGAAAAATAAAGCCGAAATGATAGGGCAATCGCGAATAAAAGCCGAAATGATGGGGCAATCGCGACCTTCGCGATAAGAAAAGCTGAAATGATAGAGCAATCGCGGTAAAAAAACGGCGAATGATGAGTCGCTCCTGGTACCATATTCCAGTGCAGCGATGCAGATGCTAATCAAAATCCAATTTCCCAAAATTCTTCCAGCCCTGCAGCCAGTCCCCAAATTGACTATCGTATACAATCCACGGGCTCAAATAATTCTCATCATACCCATGCCCCACCGCAATCACCAGTTACGCGGCTGGTCTCCGCCCTCGGAATTATGCTCTATTGGGAAGACCCACTCATGTGTCCTCACGATACATGAGGAGAACAAACCTTCGTGGGATCCTTATGACTCACAAAGGAAAAAACACACTTGGGGTCCTCACGACTCCTAAGGAGAAAATGCACCTACGGGATCCTTACGACTCGTAGGGAGAAAATGCTTTTATGGGACCCTTACGGTCCATAATGTTGAAAAGCCTTAGGTGATAGGGATCTAAACCTGTCTCCTAAGCCATCGCTCCCTAATCCCCAAGTGGCGAATGATGAGTCGCTCCTGGTACCATATTCCAGTGCAGCGATGCAGACACTAACCAAATTCCAACTCCCATACCCCAACGACGAATGATGAGTCGTTCCTGGTACCATATTCCAGTGCAGCGATGCAGACGCCAACAAAGTCCCGAAATTTTTCCGGCTCTACGGTCTGGATCATACATCCTGCAAAACCGTATACAATCCACGGGCGTAAAACAATCCCAATCCCTCCCAATCCCTACCGGCGAGACCACATTCAAAGTTCCACCGGCGGTGAAGATTCAAAAAAAAAGAAGAAAAAGAAAAAAAGAAGGTATGTCCACAAGGAAAATGGGCACGGATGAAAACCCGAAAGGGATCCGTGAGTAAAAACAGCAGGACTGCCGGTGAGTTTGTGAAAACCCGAAAGGGTGCAAACTTGTGAAAAAGAGATGAAATGCACTCGCAAAGTCCTCTCGACTTTGTGAGGAGAAAATTCCCGCGTGAGATCCTTACGACTCATAAAAGAGCAACACACTTAGGAGTCCCCACGACTCCTAAGGAGAAAAAACACCTACGAGATCCTTTCGACTCGTAGGGAGAAAATGCTTTTATGGGACCCTTACGACCCATAAAATTGAAAAGCCTTAGGTGATAGGGATCTAAACATGCCTCCTAAGACATCAATTCTCAAATTCTCTTGGGGAAAATGATGAGTTGCTCTTGGTATTATTCCAGTGCAGCAATGCAGATGCCAAACAAAAAAACCAATCCCCAAATTCTCTCAAAGACAGATGATGATTCGCTCCTGGTACCATATTCCAGTGTAGCGATGCTGATGTCGATTCAAATCAAACAAATCAAACCAACCAATTCCAACAACGACCTCTGCGTCAAACAACAGACACTCCGCCTCGGGGAAACGTCGACCAGCGACACTCCGTCTTGGGGAAACGTCGACCAGCGACACTACGTACCGGGGAAACGTCCAACAAAGACACTCCGTAACGGGGAAACGTCCAACACAGACACTCCATGCCGGGGAAATGTCAACCAGCGACGCTCCGTCTCGGGGAAACGTCCAACACAGACACTCCGTGCCGGGGACACGTCAACCAGTGACACTCTACGTCGGGGAAACGTCCAACACAGACACTCCGTCTCGGGGAAACATCCAACACAGACACTCTGCATCGGGGAAACGTCCAACAACGACACTCCGTCTCGGGGACACGTCAATAAGCAGATACTCCGCCTCGGGGAAACGTCGACCATCGACACTCTGTCTCGGAGAAACGTCGACCAACGACACTTCGTACCGGGGAAACGTCCAACAGCGACACTCCGTAACGGGAAAACGTCCAACAGCGACACTCCGTAACGGGGAAACGTCCAACAGCGACACTCCGTAACGGGGAAACGTCCAACCAGCGACGCTCCGTCTCGGAGAAACGTCCAATACAGACACTCCGTGCCGGGGACATGTCAACCAGCGACACTCTGCATCGGGGAAACGTCCAACACAGACACTCTATCTCGGGGAAACGTCCAACACAGACACTCCGCATCGGGGAAACGTCCAACAACGACACTCCATCTCGGGGACACGTCAACAAGCAGACACTCCCTCTCGGGGACACGTCAACCAGCGACACTCCGCATCGGGGAAGCGTCCAACACAGACACTCCGTCTCGGAGATACGTCAACAAGCAGACACTCCATCTCGGGGACACGTCAACCAATGACACTCCGTAATGGGGAAACGTCAAGCAGACATTACGTGCCAGGGACACGTCGACCAGCGACACTCTGCATCGGGGAAACGTCCAACACAGACACTCCGCATCGGGGAAACGTCCAACAACGACATCCCATAACGGGGAAACGTCAAGCAGACACTCCGTCTCGGGGACACGTCAACAAGCAGACACTCTGTCTCGAGGACACGTCAACCAGCGACACTCTGCGTCGGGGAAACGTCCAACACAGACACTCCGTGCCAGGGACACGTCAACCAGCGACACTCCGCATCGGGAAAACGTCCAACACAGACACTCCGCATCGAGGAAACGTCCAACAACGACACCCCGTAATGGGTAAACGTCAAGCAGACACTCCGTCTCGGAGATACAACAACCAGCGACACTCTGCGTTGGGGAAACGTCCAACACAGACACTCCATGCCAGGGACACGTCAACCAGCGACACTCCGCATCGGGGAAACGTCCAACACAGACACTCCGTGTCGGGGAAACGTCCAACACAGACACTTCGTCTCGGGGACACGTCAACCAGCGACATTCCGCCTCGGGGAAACGTCGACCAGAGACACTCCGTGCCCGGGACACGTCTACTAAATCACTCCGGACCAGGGAAACGTCTTCCACAGACACTCCGTCTCGGAGACGCGTCAAGTGTCGACCGTCCATGTCGTAAATAGGGCAGTGCATCCTCAAAAGTGGGAACCAAAGCAAGTCGCCTCCACGCGAAAGAAGATCCATCAATTTCATGCACACGACCCACATATGTGATATGCATTTATTGATGGGGGCACTTTGTTAGGGTCGAAAATTGCACCCCGGTTGACCAAGTCAAAGTCAAGGTCAACCCCAAGCCAAGTGGGCCCAAGCCCGGATTAAGTGGGCCCATGCCCAGGTCGAGTCCGAACATGAAGCGGCCGGCCCTCCTCCTTGCCTAAAATCAAATCATGTAATAAATAATTTTTATGTAATTTTTTTATGCATGAATGAGCATAGAGCCAAATTTTTGTAAAGCCCATGGTTTATGTGCAAAAAGAAATGACACATGAGCCATGTGATGGCCAAAATGCCATTTTTGTAAAGCCCAAGGGGCTATATGTAAAGTGTATCGCCTATAAAGACAAGGATAATGAGAATATCCCAACAACTTTTTCTCTCTCAAAAAAAAGAATCTAGATCTGAGATCTTTCTCCCTCCTCAAGGTTCTAAAACCTTCTTCTTTCTTGAATTAAATCAAGAGTTTTACTCTTCCTTTTAAAAAACTAAATAGTTTTTCACCACAAAACCCACAAAAAGGAACTCAGATCTCAAAAAGAAGAGATTTTTAAAATCTCACACTTCTTGATCTTCAAGATTCGGCCAACAAAGAAAGAAGAAGGAGACCCATCTCCAGAAACCCCACTTTATGGAAGAACTAGGGCTTAAGGGGAGAAGTCCTTCATCAGCTTCAAAACATCTTATAAGTTTAAATCTACTCTAATTTCTCTTTCGGAAGTTTCTGGGGCTAAAAGCCCTTTTCTCTCGCCGGCGCCCAAGCGCCCGAGCGTCTTGCGCTCAAGCGCCCAGCGCCCGAGCGTCTTGCGCTCAAGCGCCCAGCGCCCACGTGCCGACACGTAGTGCGCTGGCGCTCGAGAGCCTAGCGCTCAAGTGCCCAGCGCCCACGTGTCTATACGTGGTGCGCTGGCGCTCGAGCGCCCAGCGCCCACGTGTCTATACGTGGTGCGCTGGCGCTCGAGCGCCCAGCGCCCACATGCCGACACGTGGTGCGCTAGCGCTCGAGCGCCTGGCGCTCAAGCGCCCAACGCCCACGTGTCGGATACGTGGCGCGCTAGCGCCTAAGCGCACAGCACCTAAGCGCACAACGCTCAAGGCGTTGGCCCCATGCGTCTTTTGGGCACTTTTTTCTCTTTTTTTTTATATATATGTATACATGTATATATATGTATAGATACACACACACACTCCACAACACTGTCCCTCCCAAAAAACTCTGCGTAGCTCCCGATGTATCCAAAACCCCTATCAAAACACAACACACGCACGCTGCATATTGAGTTCGCATGATCAGTTTAACTCGTTAATCGGAGGTTCTCTCGCTTCAAAGGCGAGGGGTAATTAACGGCAGCTTAGTCCGCGGCAGCCGGAGATTCGGATCCCCACAATCAATAAACCCCAGCTACCCTAGGCAGGGGGAATCTGTACTGCGCCTGACAAGCGCGCGCGTATTCCCATCTCAATGGGGTGACGAAAAATACCCTACATGCCCTTTTTGCGACATGGACGGTCGACGCTCTGATCCGGAGCGATTTGTTTCCCGATTTGTGGGAAGCATGCACTGCCCTTTTTGCGACATGGACGGTCGACGCTCTGATCCGGAGCGATTTGGTTCCCGATTTGTGGGAAGCCTGCACTGCACTTTTTACGACATGGACGGTCGAAGCTTGACGCGTTTCCGAGGTGGAGTGTCCGTGGTAGACTTTTTCCTGGCCCGAAGTGATCTGGTTCCTGCTTTGTAGGAAGCTTGCACTGCCCTTTTTACGACATGGACGGTCGACGCTCTGATCCGGAGCGATTTGGTTCCCAATTTGTGGGAAGCCTGCACTGCGCTTTTCACGACATGGACGGTCGACGCTCTGATCCGGAGAGATTTGGTTCCCGATTTGTGGGAAGCATGCACTGCCCTTTTTGCGACATGGACGATCGACGCTCTGATCCGGAGCAATTTGGTTCCCGCTTTGTAGAAAGCCTGCACTGCCCTTTTTACGACATGGACGGTCGACGCTCTGATCCGGGCGATTTGGTTCCCAATTTGTGGGAAGCCTGCACTGCCCTTTTTACGACATAGACGGTCGACGCTCTGATCCAGGGCGATTTGGTTCCCGATTTGTGGGAAGCATGCACTGCCCTTTTTACGATATGGACGTTCGACGCTTGACGCGTTTCCAAGACGAAGTGTCCGTGGTAGATTTTTCGCTGACCCGGAGTGATCTGGTTCCTGCTTTGTAGGAAGTCTGCACTGCCCTTTTTGAGACATGGACGGTCGACGTTCTGATCCGGAGCGATTTGGTTCCCGATTTGTGGGAAGCCCGCACTTCCCTTTTTGCAACATGGACGGTCGACGCTTGACGCATCTCCAAGACGGAGTGTCCATGGTAAACTTTTCCCTGGCCCGAAGTGATTTGGTTCCTACTTTGTAGGAAGCCTGCACTGCCCTTTTTGCGACATGGACGGTCAACGCTCTGATCCGGAGCTATTTGGTTCCTGATTTGTTGGAAGCCTGCACTGCCCCTTTTACGATATGGACGGTCGACGCTCTGATCCGGAGCGATTTGGTTCCCGATTTGTAGGGACCCTTCACTGCCCTTTTTGCGACATGGACGGTCGACGCTCTGATCCGGAGCGATTTGGTTCCCGATTTGTGGGAAGCCTGCACTGCCCTTTTTGTGACATGGACAGTCGACGCTTGACGCGTCTCCGAGACGGAGTGTCTGTGGTAGACTTTTTCCTGGCCCGGAGTGATCTGGTTCCTGCTTTGTAGGAAGCCTGCACTGCCCTTTTTGCGACATGGACGGTCGACGCTCTGATCTGGAGCGATTTGGTTCCCGATTTGTGGGAAGCCTGCACTGCCCTTTTTACGACATGGACGGTCGACGCTCTGATCCGGAGCGATTTGGTTCCCGATTTGTGGGAATCCTGCACTGCCCTTTTTGCGACATGGACGGTCGACGCTCTGTTTGACTTGCTCTGCTTTCTGCAGTGTCTGGGGTGAACTTGACTTGCTCCGCTTCTTGCGGTGTCGAGATTGGATTCTAACTTGCTCCGCTTTCTGCGGTGTCGGCATTGATGTTGACTTGTTGATTGTGATTTGGGTTGACATCAGCATCGCTACACTAAAATATGGTACCAGGAGCGAATCATCATCTGTCTTTGAGAGGGTTTGGGGATTTTGGTTTTTGTTTGGCATATGCATTGCTGCACTGGAATAATGCCAGGAGCAACTCATCATTTGCCCCGGGAGGATTTAGGAATTGGTTTTTACTTGGCATCCGTATCGCTACACTGGAATATGGTACCAGGTGAAAATCATCATTTGCGCTTGTTTATCAGGAAGCGATGGCTTAGGAGATATGTTTTAGGTCCCTATAACCTAAGACTTTTCAATTTTGTGAGCCGTAAGGGTTTCACAATGCATTTTCTCCCTACGGGTCGTAAGGATCCCGTAGGTGTATTTTCTCTTTAGGAGTCGTGAAGACCGCTAAGTGTGTTGCTCCTTTGTGAGTCGTAAAGATCTCACGCGGGAATTTTCTTCTCACAAAGTCGAGAGGACTTTGCGAGTGCATTTCATCTCTTTTTTACGAGTTTGCGCCCTTTCGGGTTTTCACAAACTCGCCGGCAGTCCTGCTGTTTTTACTCACGGAGCCCTTTCGGGTTTTCATTCGTGCCCATTTTGCTTGTGGACATACCATTTTTTTGGGAATTCGAATGTGGTCACACCGGTAGGACTCGGGAGAGATTGAGATTGTTTTACGCCCGTGGATTGTATACGGTTTTGCAGGATGTATGATCCAGACCGTAGGGTCGGAAAAATTTCGGGACTTTGTTAGTGTCTGCATCGCTGCACTGGAATATGGTACCAGGAGCGACTTATCATTCGCCGTTGGGGTATGGGATTTGGAATTTGGTTGGTGTCTGCATCGCTGCACTGGAATATGGTACCAGGAGCGACTCATCATTCGCCATTGGGAGACTTGGGATTTGGAATTTGGTTGGCGTCTGCATCGCTGCACTGGAATATTGTCACGACCCGAAGGTACGGAACGTGACTGGCACTTAGATTACGAGACGTGTAAAGGCGTAACGTAACCTAAGTCAGCCAAAGCCCGGAAAATCTAAACCATAAACAATAAGAGTGAAGGAAAACCTTTTATGAAAACGATTTCAAACCAATTAAGTTATATTAATATCCTTTTTTAAAAACATCAAAATTTTCCGAAAATTTCGGCAGAGACTCCTTTGTAAATACTAGCCCTCAAAATAGGTACAACAATATATATATATATATATATATATATAACCTGCAATGATATAATGGCTTCCCCAAGCGGGAGCTAGCTCTTTGCCCAAGGCGGATCACAACCACACGCAATATATATGTAATATTAAGCAAATAAACATAAAGAAAACTCAAAAATAAGAAAACACAACGTCGGCTCAAGTGAGCTCGACCCCAGAGAAACCACATATACCCAAATCTCTCAGTCTCATCACTAGGTCGCATATACAAGTAAGAAATGGTAGATGGAGAATACTAGATATAATAATATTACAAAAAGAGACAAAGTGTCCTCGCAACCCACCTACGAGCAATGTCGCGAGTCTGAGCAAAAGAAGCCAATGAAAAGATACGCTCACCGCTGCAAAGCTGACGGGTCCGACCTGCAAAACACTGTGGCACAACGGGGGTGAGTTGCCAGCTCGTGAGTAGCAAGTAACATCTAATAACGCTATCGTAAGAATGCACGCAATGCGTCGCAATCTGCATATCTAAGAATAATGCGATGCTATTAATATGTATGCACATGGATGCAAAATCAATACGAAATCTTTAAGTGTTTAAATACGATGATCTTTGCATTCTTAACTTAGAAAAAATATCTATACAATAGCCAATGTACCATCAATGAAATCATCCGAAAACCGTGTCAAGCATCGACAGCAAATATGGAAATATATCTGTCTCACTGTCTCACTATATCAATGTCTCAATACCTCGGGCTCCGTCAGTCCGGATCGTCCCATATCATCAATCTCACGACAACGGTCGGTATCCTCCGGATATCCGCCGCGCCAGACATCACCGGTAGGTAGTCTTCCCCTTCCAGACTCATCGTCTACAACTCGATCTTTTTGCCCCGGAGTACCATACCGGTATAGGGTGTTTTTCGTCACCCCATTGAGATAGGAATACGCGCGCGCTTGTCGGGCGCATTACAGTTCCCCTTGCCTAGGGTGGGCTGGGGTTTTTTGATGTTGGGGATCCAAATCTCCGACATCCGCGGACTAAGCTGCCGTTAATTACCCCCACCTTTGGAGCGAGGGAACCTCCGATTAACGGGTTAAACTGGTCATGCGAACTCAACGTGCAGTGTTGTGTTTTGAAGGGATTTTGGGAATATCGGAGGCCCCGCAGAGTTTTTATGGGGGTCCCGCTACCCGGATAGCGGGCTGGGGCCAAGGGGGCTAGCAGCCCCCTTGCGGGATGCGGGGCAGCGCTCCGTTAGAATTTTTTTCTAACGGGGAAGGTATATTTAGTGTGGAGTATGTGTGTGTATATATAAATAAAATAAAATAAAATAAAATAATAATACAAAAGGAAATGGCGTTCAAAGGCCGCGCGCGTGGTATATGGGTGCCTTAAAACCCGGGGTCACGTGGGCACACGTGACCGATGGGCGCCTTGGCGCCCCGGGGTCACGTGGGCACACGCGACCATGGGAAAACACCTGCGGAAAGGGGCCTATCCCCTAGGCTGGGGAGTTGAACTCCCAAGGTAATTTTAGGAGTTAAACTCCTAACAAGAAATTAATTTATGGAGTTAAAACTCCCACAAATCTAGAAAGGAGTTAAACTCCTAGGAATCTTTGGCTCTTCTTTTGAGCCTTGGGTCAATCCAAAGTTAGATTTTGGGGATGAGTCTCCTTCTTCCTCCTCTTGATCGGCAGGATCTTGGAGAAAGAGGGTAAGACTTAAAAGTCCCCCTTTTTGAGATCTGATTGAAGATCCGAGCTCCTCTTTGTAGGTTTTGTGGTGAGGAACTATTAATTTTTGAGAAAGGGAGAGTTAAACTCTTGATTTAATTCAAAAGAAAGAAGAAGGTTTTAGAACCTTGAGGAAGGAGAAAGATCTCATCAGATCTGGAGTCTTTTTTTTTGGAGGGAGAAAAAAGTTGTTGAGATATTTTCATTATCTTGGCCTTTATAGGTTATACACTTTACATATAGCCCCTTGGGCTTTACAAAAATGGCATTTTGCCCATTTTTCTTACATTTATTCATAAAATAAAATAAAAGAAATACAACAAAATTATTTATTACAAAATTTTTATCTTGGCATGGGGGAAGGCCGGCTGCTCTATGTTTAGGCTCGACCCGGGCATTGGCCCACTTGACCTGGGCTTGGGCCCACTTGGTTTGGGGTTGACTTTGATTTTGACTTGGTCAACCGGGATGTAAATTTTTACCCCAACAAATTGCCCCCCATCAATAAATGCACACCACACAGGTTGGTCGTGTGCATGAAATTGATGGATCTTCTTTCACGTGGAGGTCGACTCCGTTTTGACGACGTGGATGTCATTTCTGCCATTTTACCGACGTGGACGGTCGATTCTACCCTTTTTGCGACTTGGACGGTCGATGCTGCCATTTTAGCGACGTGGACGGTCGGTGCTGCCATTTTAGCGACGTGGACGGTCGATGCTACCCTTTTAATGACTTGGACGGTCGATGCTGTCATTTTAGCGACGTGGACGGTCGGTTCTGCTCTTTTTGCGACTTGGATGGTCGATACTGCCATTTTAGCGACGTGGACGGTCGGTTCTGCCCTTTTTGCGACTTGGACGGTCGATGGTGCCCTTTTAACGACGTGGACGGTCGGTTCTGCCCTTTTTGCGACTTGGACGGTCGATACTGCCCTTTTAGCGACTTGGACGGTCGGTTCTGCCCTTTTTGCGACTTGGACGGTCGATACTGCCCTTTTAGCGACTTGGACGGTCGATGTTGCCCTTTTAGCGACGTGGACGGTCGGTGCTGCCCTTTTAGCGACTTGGACGGTCGGTACTGCCATTTTAGCGATGTGGATGGTCGGTTCTGCCCATTTTGTGACTTGGACGGTCGATGCTGCCCTTTTAGCGATGGGGACAGTCGGTTCTGCCCTTTTTGCTACTTGGACGGTCGATGCTGCCCTTTTAGTGACTTGGACTGTCGGTTCTGCCCTTTTTGCTACTTGGACGATCGATGCTGCCCTTTTAGCGACTTGGACGGTCGGTGGTTGTCTCGCCGATTTGATGTGAATTGGGTTGACATCAGTATCGCTACACTGGAATATGGTACCAGGAGCGAATCATCATCTTCCATGAGTGGATTTGGGGATCTCCCTCGTTTCCAGTTTAATGAATTAGGGGCCATCTATGCCCAGTTTAACAACTTAGAGGTCATCTGTTCCCAGTTTAACGACTTAGGGGTCTATTGGATTGGAGTTTGGAATTTTGGGGTTAGAGTAGGCATCAGCGTTGCTAACACTGAAGCACATGTGCCAGGAGCAATTCATCATTTGCCTTTTTTTGTTGGGAAGCGGTGGCTTAGGAGACAGGTTTAGGTCCTTATCACCTAAGACTTTCCAATTTTATGAGCCGTAAGGGTCCCATAAAAGTATTTTCTCCCTACGAGTCGAAAAGATCTCGTAGGTGTACTTTCTCCTTAGGAGTCGTGAGGACTCCCAAGTGTGTTTTTCCTTCGTGAGTCGTAAGGATCCCACGAAGGTATTTTCTTACGAGTTGTGAGGATCCCGTACGGTTTGTTCTCCTCATACGTCGTGAGGACGCATGAGCATGTCTTTCCAAATGGAGCATAATTCCAAGGGCGGAGACCGGCCGCTGGACTGGTGATTGCGGTGGGGTATGGGTATGATGAGACTTTTTAAGCCCGTGGATTGTATACGGTAGTCAATTTGGGGACTAACCGTAGGGCTGGGAGAATTTTGAGAAATTGGATTTTGGTTGGCGTCAGCATCGCTGCACTGGAATATGATATCAGGAGCGACTCATCATTCGCCGTTTGGGGACTTGGAATTTGGATCTTGTTTGGCATCAGCATTGCTGCACCGGAATAATGCCAGGAGCAAATCATCATTTGCCCCAGGAGAACTTGGGATTTGGGTTTTGGTCGGCATCAACATTGCTGCACTGGAACAATGCCAGGAGCAACTCATCATTTGCCTCGGGAGGACTTGGGATTTGGGTTTTGGTCGGCTTCAGCACCGCTAACACTGAAGCGAAATGCCAGGAGCGACTCATCATTTGTCGTTGCCCGTTGGGGAGAGATAGCTCAGGAGACAGGTTTGGATCCCTATCACTTAAGGCTTTTCAATTTTATGAGCCGTAAGGGTCTCATAAAAGCATTTTCTCCCTACGAGTCGAGAGGAACTCGCAGGTGTATTTTCTCCTTAGGAATCGTGAGTATTCCTAAGTGTGTTGCTCCTTCGTGAGTCGTAAGGATCTCACGCAGGGATTTTCTTCTCACAAGGTCGAAAGGACTTTGCGAGTGTATTTCATCTCATTTTATGAATTTGCGCCCTTTCGTGTTTTCACAAACTCACCGGTAGTCCTGCTGTTTTTACTCTCGGAGCCCTTTCGGGTTTTCATCCGTGCCCGTTTTGCTTATGGACATACCGTTTTTTTTGGCCGCTGGTGGGACTTTAAAAGTAGTCTCACCGGCAGGATTTGGGAGAGATAGGGGTCGTTTGTGCCCATGGATTGTATACGATTTTGCAGGATATATGATCCAGACCGTAGGGCTGGTGTGCTCAATTCTCCTATGACTTGGAGCATTCACGCATAGTATTTCTTGAGATATCGGCTATTGATGGGTGGCATGGGTCTTTTTCCCTCGACACTTATTAGTTGGTAGGATCCTCCGTAGAACACTTTCTCGATGATGTATGGTCCTTCCCAGTTTGGCTCGAATTTTCCCTTGGCATGTCGATTAGGGATGATCGGTCTTTTGAGGACCAATACCAATTCGCCTTTCTTGAAAGCGCGGAGACGAGTTATCTTGTCATAGGCCCGTGACATTTGGGCTTGGTACAATTCCAGATTTTGCTGTACTGCAAGCCTCTTTTTTTCGAGGGCGTCGAGCTATTTAAGCCGAAGGAGCACGTTTTCCTCCTCCATCAACTCGTGCTAAATGGCCATTCTTATGTTTGGAACTTCGATTTCGAGAGGGAGGACCGCCTCCACTCCGAAGAGCAATGAGTATGGAGTGGACTGAGTTGGAGTACGGTGCGTGGTACGATATGCCCACAACGTCTCGTGAAGTTTGAGATTCCAGTCTCTCTTGTTGGCTGAAGTATTTTTTCTCAGGAGCTTGCATAGAGTTTTATTGAAGGCTTCGGCTAGCCCATTGGCCCTTGGATTGTAGATGGAGGAATATCTCCAGTCTATTTTGTGCTGAGTAGCGAACCTTGAGATTTTGAAGCTCTTAAAAGAAGGCCCGTTGTCAGAAATGATTCTTCTTGGTGTACCGAAGCGGTATAGAATATTTTGCTGGAAGAACGTCGGAATATTTTCTGTCTTGACTTCTTTTAGCGGGACAGCTTCAGCCCATCTGGAGAAATAGTCAGTTGCGGCCAATATGAACCGGTGGCCTTTGGATGATGGAGGATCAATTGGGCCAACAATGTTGGTGCCCTAAACTTCGAAAGGCCACGATGCCACCCTAGGATGCAACGGATTGGGATGCTTATGAATGAAATCGCCGTGAATTTGGCAGAGATGGCATTTCTTTGCATGCTCTTCGCAATCCCTTATCATAGTGGGCCAGTAATATCCAAGCCGTTTAATTTGAAGTCGCATCTTGGGGCCAGATTGGTGGGCACCGCAAACGCCCGAGTGAACTTCTTTCATGACCTTTTGGGCTTCGGACAATGACAGACACCTGAGCCAGAGTTGGTCATATGACCTGCGGTATAGCGTGTCATTTACAAACACGTATCGGAGAGCTCTCTTCTTCAGCTGAATCCTTGCAGATTTTTCTTCGGACAGCTTGTCGTATCGGAGGTACTCTATGAAGGGTTCTCTCTAATCGGGCTCGTCTTGGATGATCGAAGATTCTTCGGCAGGACTGCTCTTATGTTCCGCGCTTTCCTCTTCTCGTATAGAGACTGGGGGTAGAATTTGCCGGCTCCTGACTGTGATCAGAATTTCGTCTATGTCAGGATCAGCCAGCTCCTTGGCTAGGCGAGCAAGTATGTCAGCCTTTCCATTCAACGCTCTAGGGACTCTTATTAGTTCAATGTGAGTGAACCGTTTCATGAGTTCCACCACACGGCTTCTGTACCGAGCTAACTCGGGTTTGTATATCTTATAGTCGCCACTTACTTGGTTGATGACAAGCTGGGAGTCACCGTAAACCCGTAGTCGAAGGATTTCCGTTTCTATGGCGAGCTCCAGACCCGCTATTAGAGCTTCATACTCATCTTCATTGTTTGTTCGAGGCTCGGTGAGAGCAAAAGAACGCTGTAGGGTTCCCATCGATGGCGTGATGAACACTAATCCTATCCCTGCTTTTATCTCCGGGGCGCTTGATTTACTGGAGGTCCTTATTGATGAGGCTCCATCGAATTAGAGCTCCCAATACAGCTCGCTATCCTCGAGGTGCAATATTTGTTCATCGGGTGATTCACAATTTAGCGGCGACCTTTCTGGTATAGGATGAGCAGCGAGGAAATCGGCGAGGGCTTGCCCTTTTACCGCTTTCTGAGGAGTATAAACTATATCAAACTCAAGTAGCATGACAGCCCATCTTGCCATCCTGCCGGCTAGGCTTGCCTTGGTCATTAAGTGTTTGAGCGGGTCGACTTTGGAGATCAACATGACTCGATGAGCAAGCAGATAGTGCCTTAGCTTCTTCACAGCGAATATCAGAGCCATGCATTGCTTTTCAATCGGGGAATAGTTGTGTTCCGTCCCGACTAAAGTTCGACTGAGGTAGTAGAGGGCATTCTCCTTTCCCTCCTCGTTGTTCTGGGCAAGGAGCGCACCGAGTGACTCATCTAGCGCGGCGGTGTAGAGAATCAGCGGTTTATTTGGAATGGGAGCGGCCAGCACTGGAGGGTGCAACAAGTACTGTTTGATCCTTTCGAACGCTACTTGACATTCGGCATCCCAGATAAAAGGAGCTCCTTTCTTCATGAGCTTTGAGAAGGGCCTACATCTCCCCGATAAATTTGAGATAAACCTCCGTATATAAGCAAGCTTGCCTTGAAAAGATCTTAGCTGCGTCAGACTCTTCGGCGGGGGCATCTCCATGATGGCCTTTATCTTGGATGGATCAACTTCAATCCCTCGATGTCGGACTATGAAGCCCAGGAATTTTCCCGATGACACGCCAAAAGCGCACTTTAGAGGATTCATCTTCAGATCGTATTCCCTCAATCTAGTGAGAACGGTCCTAAGATCTTGGATGTGATTAGCCTTGGCTTTAGTCTTGACGACCAGATCATCAACATAACATTCGACGACTTTATGGATTAGGTCATCAAAGATATTGGTCATTGCCATTTGATACGTAGCACCTGCGTTCTTTAGTCCGAACGGCATCACTTTGTAGCGGTATATTCCGATCGGGGTTCGAAATGCTGTGTGCTTCTCATCCTCAGACGACATCTTGATCTATTATATCTAGACGAGCCATCCATAAAGGTGAACAACTCGTAATTTGAGATGTCATCGACCATCATTTCCATGACCGGTAGCGGGAAGTCATCTGTAAGACATGCCTTGTTGAGGTTCCTGAAATCGACACAAACTCGGATCTGCCCATTTTTCTTCTTCACTGGGACCATGCATGCGATCCAGTCCGTATATTTCTCTTCCCTGATGAAACCGGCATCGATGAGCTTCTTGGTTTCCTCGATGACCTTTTCTTCTAGTTCTCTTCTCATTATTCGAGGAGCTTGTTTGACTGGCTTAGTATCAGGAGATATAACCAGTTTATGCACGGCCACTTCAGGGGAAAGGCCAGGCATTTCTTTGTATGTCCACGCGAAGCAGTCGACGAACTCATGCAGCAGGGCAATTATTTGTTCTTTCATTTCCTCTGACAAGAGTGAGCTGATGCAGGTCGGCCTTGAATTGTTAGGCGTTCCTAAATCGATCTCAGTTAGCACATCGAAGGTTGCCTGTCCGCCATCTTCGAGCTCTTGGGGAGCTTCTTCTGGCTCGGCTAGCTCGTCTTCATCATTTGACTCTTCGCTGGCTTCCCCAATATGGATCATGTAGCATGCCTTAGAATCAGGCTGGATGAAACCTATGCCCCGTCTATCTGGGATTCGTCCACCGATGAGTGCTCGGACATGAGGCGGATGCCATAGCCCTTCATAAAACTTTGCTTCGGACTCCGATTGATACAATCGGCACCGCACCTTTTGAAGTTGTTTACCCCAATCAGAGTAAAACTCTATTCAAATTCCAAGATGGGAAATGAAGCAACGCTTCTGTTTCCCCCAATCAGAGCAAGCCTCTGTTCTGAAAATTAAAATAAAAAATTGATTAAAAAATTAAAGAAGCAACGCTTTAGCTGACTTGCGCTCTGCGCTGCGCGCCACGTGGCAGCGCAGTTGCGCTAGCGCAGTTGCGCTGCGTTCTGCGCTGCGCGACACGTGTCAAGCGCAGGAGCGTTTGCGCCAAACAGAATTAAAATTCCAGTAAGTTCTTTCTGTTCTTGTTAAAACACGAAGATTGTCTTTTGTAAAACAGAAGCTCTTGGATCAAAGATCCAACGGTAGGGAAAAATCCCCAAATCACTCAGAGAATGATCTCTTTAACAAATTTAACAAATTTATGGGCACTATATAAAGGCCCCTAGACCCCAATTCAAAAGACATCAAGAAAAGAAAAAAAAACACAGAGAATTGAAAGAACTCTGAAGAAATTTGAGAAGAACTCAAGAAGAGAAAAAAGGTAAAAACCTTTATAAAAGAAGAATTTCTTCTGAATAGATCATTGATCTAAGATCAAGATCAATGATCTTCAATAAATAAAAAATAATAACAGTGCCTTGCACTTTTTTATGAACCATTGGTTTTGGAATCTTAAAGATTCTTTTCTTGAATCCAAAGTTGGATCAAGAAATTAAAACAGTGCCTTGCACTTGTAAATCTGCACTGTTGCGCTCCTGGGTTGGCGCAAGCCACCAGAGAGCGCCACGTGTCAGCTCCAAGACCACTTGCGCTGTGCACTTTTAAGATAGAGCATTGCTCTCTGAAATTGGCGCAACTCACCAGAGCGTGCCACGTGTCAGCAGCGCAACAGCGCAGCGCACTGGCGCAGCGCACTGCGCTTGCGTGACACGTGTCACCTCCACAAGCGCTTGCGCTCAATAATTAGCGCAAAGCGCCTGACAAGCTACTGTCAAATAATTAATGCACTGCATTATTTACAAAAGGGCCAAGCCCAATTAAAAAAGTCCTAACAGGCCTAATAAAATGCTATGCATTATTTTAAAAAGGGCAGAGCCCAAACAAAGGTCTGTCAAGACAAAAACAGATGCTGTGCATCATTTATAAAGGGACAGAGCCCAAATCAGAAAGGCCTAGCAGGCCAAAATAAAATGCAGTGCATTATTAAACAGGGGCAAAACCCTAGCACAGGCCTAATAGGCCAAAGATAAAAACGTTGAATATTCTCAACTGGACATAGCCCAATCATGGCCGTAAGTCCTCAAATTAAATTGACTGAGCAAGACCGCTCTCTTAAATCAATTTACATCCGGTTCAAGGGTACATCTCTGAACTCCTCTGACACCTATCGTTGTAATCCTTCAACGACGTCAGGGAAGTGACGGGTCCCGACAACCATACATCGATACGGACTGCGGGGTCCTTAAACTCGTGGACCGAAATGTCCTTAAACTAATGCTCGTCCCCAAATGGGAATGATGGACCACCATGTCCCTAAACTGGAAATCGACCGCAACGTCATTAAACTAAACAATAGAGCCAATTGCTCTCTTGTCGGATCTAAACGATCCCGTTTAAGTTGATCTTAGCCTCAATATGGCTAACGTATCCTTAAACTAAAACACCAAACCCAAATCTAAGTAAATACGGATTTGGACTAATCCACGTCCTACGGGCGACGGCATAACTTAGTCTCCGTATACAATCCACGGGCAACCACAAACAAAACAAACACCCACGACACGAAGTGAAATTCTGGAGAAGGAGAAAGTTGTTACCGCGATGCGGTAGCGTAATTAACTGCAGGGGCTTGCGCCTGCAGGGAAGAGCGTCCCCACAATCAAAAACCCCTCAAGCGAGGGGGAATCTGACGAAGTCTGCTATATCGGCCGCATCCGTCCAAACCACCGATACAGGTGCCATAAATCAGCTTGGCATCTTCAGAGAGGTGGACGGATAAAACCAAATAGCACCTGCCCCAAATCACAGGCAAGACGCCTCCATGTCTTGGCCGCCGTTCGGAGGGGAACATAAGTATTCCCGCATCTCGGGCGCATAGTATCTGGGATTTAGGACGGCTCTTATGCCTCTCTCATAGGGAAGGCACGCAACAGAAAGATCGTCTGGGTGCACAATGGGGTTTGACCCATAAAACAGAATACCCTTCTGTCCATTTTTCCTTCCGGGAACGTAGAAAGTTTTCAGCTAGTCCACGGTAGAGACTAACAATGCATCGAGCTCTTTGCACATCCGTTTTGGCACCCTTGTGATGGCCAAGGACCCTTCTGCAATTTCCAAGGTCTCTCGTAGTTTCGCTTGCTGCATGGGGGTCCAATCTGCACAGCTGTTGCACAGCAGGTCCTCTTCTTCCGACTCTTCAGTGTCGCTGCCAAGATGAGGGCGGAATTTGCTGCTTGATGGGATTTCAGTATCGGATTCGTCCTTATCGCTACCGAAACGAAGGCGAGTTTTACGGAAGGGCGGACTTCCAGCGTCGGACTCATCAGTGTCACTGCCGAAACGCGGACGCACTTGGGGGTTTTTGCTTTTGAAAGTGGCAGCTGGCTCAGATTTTCCTTTGAGTTTCGGGACCGTTCTATCTTTGGTCATCTGTGGCTCAGTACTTTAGGGCTTCATAAAGTACCGAGAATCCTCATATCGGACTTCATGCACACCGAATGGCTGGATGTCTCCGTCAATGCGTCTTTCTTCGCCATCTTTAATATACTTCATGCATTGATGGAGAGTTGACGGAATGATGCCGTAATCGTGGAGCCACGGCCGTCCCAAGAGAATTGTATAAGACGTGTCAGCATCGATCACGTATATCTTAGCTTCAGTTTGCAGATCCCCAAATTTGATTGGCAAAGCTATAGACCCCAGAACTTGCTGGCAGTTTTGATTGAAGCCTTGAATGACAATCCTTTCCCTTGACAGGTGTCGGACATCCATTGACAAACTCTTCAGAGTCCGAAAGTTTATGATGTTCACTGAGGACCCCGGATCGATCAATATGAGAATTAATCCGATCTCTGTTGCTGTACCCGGTTACGTAGAGCGGTCGATTATGCTCAGCCGTTCCCAGTAGCAAGTCTCCGTCCTTAAACGTGACCGCGGCAGCATGCAAAGCGTACTGGGCTTCTTTCATATTAATTTCCGCAAATCGAGCCTGATACCGCTCGGGGTTTTATAGAGCGTGAATGAGAACATCTCTTAGCTCCTTAGATAGGACTAAGGCATCGTAGATGCTCAGGAGAGATGGAAGCTTCCGGAGATGAGCCAAGACATTATAGTCCACCGAGGAAGGACTTGAGTTTTTATTAGCCAGTTCTCTGCCATCTTCCTCATTAGCCATCTGTTTTTCCTTTCCTTTTGGGGCGTTTTCCTGATTTGGCGGTAGAGCCCTGCCGCTTCTGAGCTGGATCTGGTTGGCCATTGTGGCGAGCTCCTCGCCCTCTTCGGAAAAACAGAGCTCCTCCTCGGAGTCGCTGCCAAGATGGATGGCGTAGCACGTCACTATAGGGACATCTTCATCGGAGCCTTCTTCTAGCTCCTCCAAAATCTCAGTTGCTAAGAACTCTTTCAATTGAATTAGAGTTCTTTCCTTCTGTTCATAGTCTTCGAGGGAATCAATATATTTTTGAATGACCGATCTCCCTGCAGACTCCTTTTCGCGACGAGCTACACTTTTGTTCTTCTTGAGCTTTTTGGATTTTGAGCCTGATTGGGCCGAATTGGCAGCTGGAATGGTGGGCTTCTTCTGTCCTTCCCATTTCGTCTTGGGCTCTTTCTGAAGCAGTTCTAGCATCTTTTTTGTCTTATTAGATATGTGCTTACTCCAAGGAGGCTGCAGTGAGTCGGTCTCATTTCTCAGGGCAGCGGGTTCGGCTGTCTGCTCCCAGAAGGCTTCAGCTTCTGTCTGTATAAAGTTGGTGGTTGCAACTTGATTGTTCACCAACACACTTTTGGACAGCTTGATCTCTCCAGCCTTGTACTGCTTCTCGACCCAGTCTTTGAAGATATAACAATCCTCGATCGCATGGCTCACTACTCGGTGGTACGGGCAATACATGGGATTGTTGGTCATTTTTGCTTCTTGAGGTCTTTTCGACTCCGGCAATTGTAGACCGTTGTTCAAGGCATCTTTAAATATCTTGCGGACCTTGTCCCTTCTGAAAGAGTAAACCTTGTTCTTTTTCTTCTCTAAGGAAGGCCCATCTCCTCCCAGCAATGGCTTTCGAGACCGGTTGGTTTTGGATTCACCCGCCCTTCGCTTTTCTTCATTGTCGGACGCATTGAAGACATTGGTACTGCTGGAACTCCCGCTTCTATGGTTGTCGTCCCGCTTGCTTTTCCAGGTCTTGTCTCTCTGAGAGTCCGGGATGGACTCTTGCTTCGAGCGTTCCAGCATTTGGACTTTCTTGGTTAGCTCTTGAAACGTCTTGAGGCCTGCTGTACACAAGAATGGGACTATCCAATTGCTGAGGTTCCTAATGAGAAGGCTGACGGACTGGTCCTGTTCCAGCGGCGATTCGCACTTGACTGTGAGATTACGCCATCGGGTGATAAAGTCTGTGTTGCTTTCATTCTTCCCCGGCTTGGTTCTCACAAGGTCAGCAATGGAGATTTTATCATCGACACTCATGAATCTTTGCCGAAACAGAGACTCCATTTGGGCAAAGGTAATAACGGACCCGTCTGGTATACTCGTGTACCAGTCGAAGGCGACACCGGTTAGGCTGTTGACAAACTGACGAAGAAGGAGCGCGTCATTGCCCCCAGTATTTCCGCACAATGCTTTAAAGTGGGCAACGTGCTGATTTGCATTCCCCGTTCAGTCAAATCTTCCGAACTTAAGAATGATGTAGCCGCTCGGGAACTCGATTAGATCGTACTGTGCGGGATATGGCCGCCCACTACTTCCAATTTCTTTCTGAGCTTCAGCTTCAACCACCAATGTTTTAACTTTGCTGGTGACTAAATCCATTGTCTGATCTTGTGTTAGTGGGATAGTGCTATCTGGGGCCAAGGCATCCCCAGAAGCGGAATGTGGCCGGCTTTCGTGCGGCTCGACCAGTCTTGGACCAAAAGAACAAGCATTGGCTGCTTCGGATTGTCATCACCCGGCTGATGAGTAGCGACTTGTGCTTGATTGGGTGGCGCTCGAGCAATTTGAGCCGTAAGCTGCATCACAACGTTCGTTAGGTCGTCGATTTTCGAATAGAGCTTGGCCATCTCTTTATCTTTGCTCTTGAGATGTTTTCGAAGCTCTTGAAGCAGCTCTTGCTCCGCTGTCCTGGGGCGGAAGGTTGTCGCCGGGGCGCCTGCCTGCCATATAGACCGTATGGATAATATATCCAGCCGTCTCTTTATTATCGGCGGCTGATTGCACGGATCGCTGTCTTGACCCCCCTGTTTCGGTAACGGGCAGTCGATTGAAGGCGGATAGCTTGGCCGGATTCTTGAATGGTGCTGGTGCTTCTTTTCTGGATTTGCCCCGCTGCTTTCGCGCGGCGCAGAGCGCCTGATAGACTCTTGAAGAGACAGTATCATACTTTTTCTGTTGAGACCGGGGCACGTCTCTTTGTAGTGACGTTCGGACCGCTGTCTTCTTGATTCTGGCGGTCATGACATTTTTTTGTACTCACCTCAGAGATTCGAAGGAATTGCTGATTTTTACGGCCAATTCAGCCGTCGTCGCAGGATGACTGTGCTCTTAGAATCTCACAAGATTCCACCAGGCTGGGGTCCTGGCCCTCTTGTTGGCTCGATACTTGAGCCGCTTCTGTCTTAGCTTTTCTATTTTGAGCAATTGGCTGGTCACGACTCCTCGGGAAGCCGCCGTAGACCGGGCAATGGAAGGCTTTGGAGATACGTCTGATCGTGCATTTGTTGGAGTCATCGCCTGAGCTCGTCCACAACGTTTGATGTTGCCCTTTGTACCGGAAGTTTTGCCCCCAGCTGGAGCACCAGAGAGTTCAGACACCGCCTTAAGTTTCGGTTGAGGTGCTTTAGCGATCACGACATTCGGCCTCTTGCCCCTTGAGACCGGCTTGGCCGCCTGCTTGGTCAGGATTTCTGCCAGATGAGTGCTTCCGGCAGGGTAGATGACGACAAAACCGAACTGGCAGGGCAGTTCCTCCTACTGTCGACTGAGGCTTGCGGGGAGAACCACACGAGCATTGACCTTGACCACGTACGGAATCGGGATCGCGTTGGAAGCTGAATTCCTCTTAGGAGACATTGCCGTCGAAAGTTGATTGCTTGAAAGCCTGTATGAAAGAGCATTATTTTAGTACAAATATAGATAAGTATGTTAAGTGAGTTCGCATGAACACTTGACCCGAGATATGGGAGGAGAGAAAGGTCCCAACGGGCGTATCAGAGTCTGTAGGGTGTTTTTCGTCACCCCATTGAGATAGGAATACGCGCGCGCTTGTTAGGTGCATTACAAATCCCCCCTGCCTAGGGTGGGTTGGGGTTTATTGATTGTGGGGATCCGAATCTCCGGCAGTCGCGGACTAAGCTGCCGTTAATTATCCCCCGCCTTTGGAGCGAGGGAACTTCCGATTAACGGGTTAAACTGGTCATGCGAACTCAACGTGCAGTGTTGTGTTTTGAAGGGATTTTGGCGTTCAAGGGCTGCGCGCGTAGCATATGGGCACACATGGGCGCCTTAAAACCCGGGGTCATGTGGGCACACGTGACCGATGGGCGCCTTGGCGCCCCGGGGTCACGTGCGCACACGTGACCGATGGACGCCTTGGCGCCCCCAGGATCACGTGGCCGATGGGCGCCTTGGCGCCCCGTGGTCACGTGGGTACACGTGGCCGATGGGTGCCTTGGCGCCCCGGGGTCACGTGGGCACACGTGACCATGGGAAAACACCACAGAAAGGGGCCTAGCCCCTAGGCTGGGGAGTTGAACTCCCAAGGCAATTTTAGGAGTTAAACTCCTAACAAGAAATTAATTTATGGAGTTAAACTCCCACAAATCTAGAAAGGAGTTAAACTCCTAGGAATGTTTGGCTCTTCTTTTGAGCATTGGGTCAGTCCAAAGTTAGATTTTGGTGATGAGTCTCCTTCTTCCTCCTCTTGATCGGCAGGATCTTGGAGAAAAGGGGGGTAAGACTTAAAAGTCCCCCCTTTTGAGATCTGATTGGAGATCCGTGCTTCTCTTCGTAGGTTTTGTGGTGAGGAACTATTTATTTTTGAGAAAGGGAGAGTTAAACTCTTGATTTAATTCAAAAGAAAGAAGAAGGTTTTAGAACCTTGAGGAAGGAGAAAGATCTCAGATCTGGAGCCTTTTTTTTGGGAGAGAGAAAAAAGTTGTTGAGATATTTTCATTATCTTGGCTTTTATAGGCTATACACTTTACATATAGCCCCTTGGGCTTTACAAAAATGGCATTTTGCCCATTTTTCTTATATTTATTCATAAAATAAAATAAAAAAATACAACAAAATTATTTATTACAAAATTTTTATCTTGGCATAGGGGAAGGCCGGCTGCTCTATGTTCAGGCTAGACCCGGGCATTGGCCCATTTGACCTGGGTTTGGGCCCACTTGGCTTGGGTTGACTTTGATTTTGATTTGGTCAACCGGGGTGCAAATTTTTACCCCAAAAACCGGGCCCACCATGTACCCGAGACGGTTCATCCACTCCTTAAATCGGGTCTCGAAATCCAACAGAAAACATGAAAACTCATGGAGGACGACACATATATCACGAGAAAACCGCAATTTTATAAAAAAAAATATGATGATAATAAGCTTTTGTTAAATTCTTGCGGTTTTCCCCAAAATCCAGAAATCTCATCAATACTGAAATCCTCAAGAAAATCATAATATCCAACATGTTGTATATGATAAATGCTTATGATGTCAAGGTATGCAATATGATTTATGGCTAGGAATCTATATAAGCATGATGATGAAGTGAGGTATATACGTGCTATGCAATTTAATGTATCATGTATGATGCAAGTGTTGATACTGAACTAAGCAGGTTCTACAGTGCTCATGGCATGGCAATTACCAAAGGCGTGTGTGTTCACATGAATAGTGCGCGTGCAACATGAGCCAATGGTAATGGTGTAAGTGTCCTAAGATGTGATATCACACATGTGTATATAGATAACCAGAAAGCTATGCATATGAATGAGGTGGTTAACTAAATAACTATGCATATAGTTTGCAAGTAATAAAGTGATCCTAACTATAGGGCGCCTCGCGCCATCCAGACGATTTCCCCATAGATGTATACATCTATTCACTCGGACGCCTTGCTAATCTGATCCAACCACAGCCTTTCCTTTGCGCGCCGCGTCCGATATTTCCGCAACCGATCTTAAAATTGCACAACACAAATATAAGATTACACATCATGAAACGTCATAAGTCACAATATGAAAGATCAACGCTCACAAGTTAGGCACAACGTGTATTAGGTGTGCGGAACATACACGAAAACCACTAAAACCTTAACTAAAATCGTCGTTTCGGAGCAACCGTCAAAACTAAAACCCGACTAAACCAAATTCCGCATTCGCACACCCTAAATGTCGTAGGAGATGCTAATAATATCGTCAGTATAGCACAATTGATTCACCACCTAAATTTATGAAAAACCCAGTAAGCGCTAACATTGAAAATTTGGTGCAAACATCGCGAGTTTGCGATAAAGTGGTCACAATATCGCACAATCATCCAATCCACACAACTAGATTGCCACTACACTAAATTAACCCATTTACAATTCTTCAAACCCTAATTTTAAAATCAAACTCTTTTCTAGAACTTCCTAAACAAGAAATTATAACCAAATTAACACTTTAAAATTCTAGTTTAGCATATTTAAACTACCAATTAAACATTAGATTAGAATTATACCTCTCAAGTTGAACCCTAGCTTGCACTTGACCTCTAAAGATGCCTCATTGCTCCTTGTTTTAAACCAATTTGGGCTTGAGAAGGGATAGCATAAGGATTTGTTTGAGTTTGGTTAAGAAATTTGTGGATTTCAGTGGATTTTTGAGATGAAAATTGAAGCAAAAAGAAATGGGAAAATGGGAGAGGGCCTGCTGCAGTTTCGGCCAGAGGAAGGGGAGGGAGTTGTGAGAGAAGTGTAGAAAATTCTATGAGAAAAGAACCCCTCAAGTGCATTTAATGCTTATCACATCAACTACTTATTTAAAATTTCATTTTAATTCATTTTGATTTATTTTTAAACCATGTAAACTACAATCTTGGAAAGTCTTGCTAAAATTTTTGTTATTACTAAATTTTAGTTTATAATGGTTCTTAAATATATAATTACCCATTTAAATTTGCATTTATCACTAATTTAATGTATATTTAAAAGCTTAAAATAATATTAAAAATAATTAATTAAGGAAATTTTTTTAAATGACTAGAAATTTTTAAGTGACAATTAATTAACCAATTACTAGCAATTTATTATCTAAATTTTGTATAATTAGGCCTATATTGAAAAATAATTATTTTGACATTTTACGGAAAATGCCGTTTATTTTACCGATTATCGAAAAATTACCTAAACGATATTCAAAGCGTTACAATTTTCCCCCTTTAAAGAAATTCGGTCCCCGAATTTAAAATTTAACTATGCGTACCTTCAAAAAGATGGGGATATTTCTTCCTCATGTCGTCCTCGGTCTCACAGGTGACCTCCTCGCTGTTCGGGCCACACCAAAGAATCTTGACGGACGGTATAACCTTCGACCTCAATTTCTTCACCTGCCGATCCAAAATGACCACCGGCTGCTCTGTGAATGAAAGATCGCGCTCTAGCTGGATCGTCTAGTGCTGAATCGCATGAGGAGGGTCATGAAGGTACCTATGGAGCATCGAAACATGGAACACGGGGTGAACATCTGGGAAGCTAGACGGAAGAGCCAGCCGATAAGCCACCGAACCGACACGCTCTAGGATCTCGAAGGGACCAACATATCTAGGACCAAACTTCCCTTTCCACCCAAATCTCATCAGACCCTTCATCGGAAAGACCCTCAAGAAAACATGATCGCTAACAGCGAACTCGAGTAGGCGACGGCGCCTGTCAGCATATGATTTCTGCCTATTCTGGGCCGCTCTCATCCTGTCCCGAATCAGCTGTATCTTTTCGGTCGTCTCATGTACGATCTGCGACCCCAAAATACTGCTCTCCCTAAGCTCTGTCCAACACACAGGCGATCTACATCTCCTCCCATATGAAGCCTCAAAAGGTGCCATCTGAATCGTCTCCTGGAAGCTATTATTGTAGGAGAACTCGATCAAGGAAAAATGACGATTCCAGCTACCACCGAAATCTAAAATACAAGCTCTGAGCATGTTCTCAAGAGTTTGAATAGTACGCTCTGACTGACCGTCAGTCTGCGGATGAAAAGCTGTGCTAAAACTCAATCGGGTGCCCAAAGCCTCCTGAAGTTTCTGCCATAATTGGCTGGTAAACTGGGTGCCCCGGTCGGACACGATGCAAGTCGGGACGCCATGCAGTCGTACGATATCATCAATATAAACCTGGGCATACCGAGCAAATCCAAAGGTGGTCTTCACTGGCAGAAAGTGAGCCGCTTTCGTCAGTCGATCCACAATCACCCAAATAGAGTCATACCCTCGACTGGTCCTGGGTAGACCCACAATGAAGTCCATAGAGACATGTTCCCATTTCCACTCAGGAATGGGCAAAAGCTGTAACTCGCCGGCTGGCCTCTGGTGCTCGGCCTTGACTTGCTGACAAGTCAGGCATCTCGATACGAAGTCTGTAACATCCTTCTTCATTCCGTCCCACCAGTAAGCATCTTTCAAATCACGGTACAAGAGCGACTCATCATTAGCCATTGCCTATTGGGAAGCGATGGCTTAGGAGACAGGTTTAGATCCCTATCACCTAAGGCTTTTCAATTTTATGGGCCGTGAGGGTCCCATAAAATCATTTTCTCCCTACGAGTCGTAAGGATCCCGCAGGTGTATTTTCTCCTTAGGAGTCGTGAGGACTCCTAAGTGTGTATTTCCTTTGTGAGTCGTAAGGATCCTACGAAGGTTCGTTCTCCTTATGTATCGTGAGGACACATGAGTGGGTCTTCCCAATGGACCATAATTCCAAGAGCGGCTATCGGCCGCTGGACTGGTGGTTGCTGTGGGGTATGATTATGATGAGAATTATTTGAGCCCGTGGATTGTATACGGTAGTTAACTTGGGGACCAACCGTAGGGTCGGGAGAATTTTGGGAATTTGAATTTTTGTTGGCGTCTGCATCGCTGCACTGGAATATGGTATCAGGAGTGACTCATCATTCGCCGTTTTTTTATACCGCGATTGCTCTATCATTTCAGCTTTTCTTATCGCGAAGGTCGCGATTGCCCTATCATTTCGGTTTTTTATTCGCGGTTGTCTCATTATTTCGGATTTATTTTCATTTTTATTTTTACTCGCTGATTTTCATTACGAGTTGCCCCATCATTTCGTCTTTTCTTTTTATTTATTTATTTACACATTTTTTGTTTATTTACATATTTTTACATTCCCAGTTTGACGACTTAGGGGTTGTTTGTTCCTAGTTTAATGACGTGGTGGTCGATTATTTCCAGTTTAATGACATGGTGTTCGACTGGATCGGAAGCTTGGAGAAGATACCCGATTGAGCAGTTGTCAGGGGCACCGCTGGAGCTTGCCCGAAATGCCTTATCACTTTGTCGGTGTTGATGGCCTTGCCTCCAGCTGGGGCCAAGGAAAATCGTTCAAATACCGACTTGCGTTCGAAGATGGCAATTGAGAGTCAATAACCTGCGCAAAGAAGCATGATTTCAGTACAGGCAATCGATATGTACATTGATTGAGTTCGCATGAACGTTTAACCCGAAATATGGGAGGAGAGAATGGTCCCACCGGGCGTGCCAGAAATCTGTAGGGTGTTTATCGTCACCCCATTGAGATGGGAATAGGCGCGCGCTTGTCAGGTGTACTAAAGATTCCCCCTGCCTAGGGTAGGCTGGGGTTTATTGATTGTGGGGATCCGAATCTTCGGCAGCCGCGGACTAAGCTGCTGTTAATTACCTCTCGCCTTTGGAGCGAGAGAACCTCCGATTGATGGGTTAAACTGGTCATGCGAACTCAATATGCAGTGTTGTGTTTTGAAGGGGTTTTGGATATATGGGGGGGCTCGCAAAGTTTTTATGGGGGCCCCGCTACCCGGATATCGGGCTAAGAGTCAAGGGGGCTAGCAGCTCCCTTGTGGGGTTCGGGCAGCACCCCGTTAGAAATTTTTTCTAACGGGGGAGGTATTTTTAGTGTGGAGTGTGTATGTGTGTGTGTGTAAGGAAAAAGGGCATCCAAACGATGCGTGGGAGAAAGCGCTCGGGCGCTAGCGCTTTGGGCGCTAGTGCCTCACTTTCCAGACACGTGGGCACTCAGGCGCTAGCGCTTTGAGCGCAAGAACGCTAGCGTTTTGGGAGCTAGCGCCCCATGTGCCATGCACGTGGGCGTTCGGACGCTAGCGTTTTGGGCGCTAGCATTTTGAGCGCTAGCGCTCCACGTGCCAGACACGTTGGCGCTCGGGCGTTAGCGCTCTGAGTGCTAGCGCTTTGAGCGCAACGGCGCTAGCGCTTTGGGAGGCAAAAAGGACTTAGTCTCTGCAATGGGAGTTGTGCTCTCAGAAAGGAACACTTATTATTTTGTGTGTGTGTGTATATAAGGTGTTAAACTCGTAGGATATTTTGAGGCTGATGAAGGGGCTTCTCCCCTTGAGCTCTGGATCTTCCCCAAAATGGGGTTTCTAAATATGGGTTATCTTCTTCTTGTCGTTTGGCCGGATCTTGAAAAAAAAGGGTGATACTTAAAAATCTTCTCTTTTTGAGATCTAATGGAAGATCCAAATTTCCCTTTGTGGGTTTGTGGTGAAAAATTATTTAGTTTTGGAAAAGAAAGAGTAAAACTCTTGATTTAATTTAAAAGAAAGAAGAAGGTCTTAGAATCTTGAGGAAGAAGAAAGAGGCACAGGCCCTAATTTTTGGGGAATGAAAAGTTTATTTTTATTCATCATCATGTTGGCTTATATAGGCTTACACATTTACATATAGCCCCTTAGGTTTTACAAAATAGCATTTTGTCCATCCCATAGCTTATGTGCCATTTCTTTTTGCACATAAACCATGAGCTTTACAAAAGTTTGGTTTTATGCCCATTTTGCTTACCTTTATGCACAAAAAATTACATCAAAATTATTTGTTACATGATTTTTATGTTGACATGGGGGAGGCCGTCCGCTTCATGTTCGGGCTCGACCTGGGCATGGGCCCACTTGGCTCGGGGTTAATCTTGATTTTGACTTGGTCAAGCAGGATGCAATTTTCGATCTCAACACCAGAATTAAAAATTAAAAATTAAAATCTTATTAAATTAAAAAAATAATTTCATTTTTAACCGGAATACTAGTAAATCAGGTTTCAAGAACCCGCCCTTCACTGTATGCCAGATAGGATGGTTTCAAAAAACCCGACTTCCAAAAACAAATATTGGATAAGATTGAACAAATATTGGATAAGATTGAACAAATATTAGATAAGATTGATCCGCTCTATCCAAACCCGATTTCTATATAAACGGTAATAACACTTATCCATAACAATAACAACAATCTTATTCTCCAATATTTGTGCGAGAACGGGTTTTTTGGAACCAGGTCTATCCGGCATGTGCGGTTTTTGGAACCCATTTTAAGAATTTATTTTTTTATTTAGTAATATTTTTATTTTAAATTTTAAATTATTTTGATTTTATAATTTTGATTTTTTTTGGACGGGAACCTGCCCCCCTGAAATAGAGGGTGGGTTCTTGGAACGCGCCCTCTCCTTTAAAAATGAGGGGATGGGGTGGGGTTGGAGATGTGGGAGGCGTGGTGGATTGGGTGGGGTGGGGCTTGTAAGCAGGGCGGGTTTTAAGAACCCGCTCTTCATTTTATAAATGTCAGCGGCGGGTTCCATGAACCCGCCTTCTAACCGACTCCGTTCCAAACCGTCATATTCTGATAATTATAATTTAAACTATCCTATTTTACTAATTTTAATATCTAAACATCCTATTTCTCGGGAAAAAAACCCTTAATTTACTCCGTGCAAATATGCATATCCCTGTAAAGAAAATTTTGAAAATATTTTTTGGCACATGTAAGGGTAAGAAAAGCTGATCATATTTTGAAACATACTTTTGTAAATTTAAATATCAAATATGACGCGTAATTGCCACAACCGCAAAGGGAAAATTAGCGGGGAGGGGGAAGTGGGACCCGCTTTTAGTGTAGCTCTGTTTTCCTTGAAAACATTTTAGGTGTGCGGGATGCAACGTAACGAGCAGAGAAGAGAACAAAGACAGGACATTGCAGATATTTTTTCGCAGTTTTGTCGGTATCAATCTATTCTCTCTCTCATGACCACGTACGTTTGCTCAATGAAATGAGTTTCTTTTTTAATAAATATAATTTAAAGGATATTTCTTAATAAATCACTAAGAACCTTATGATATAATCTGTATTTCTTACTCATAAGAATTTACATTCAAATAAAGACCTTGATGATAAAAGATAATGAAAATTCTTTTTTTATTTAATCTAAAATCCATCTGCCTGCGGTATCTGTAGTTGTCCGCCGTATTTAATTTTTATGCGATTTGTATGCAGTTGTAGCTGCTTACAATATGTATGCAGTTGCCTATGATATGTATGGGCTAATAAGATATAACAGTAAACTATTTAAATACTACAGGAAAATTTTCCAAAGGGTTCCGTTTTGGGGTAGGGTTTTTTGTCGGCCGTAAAAGCTACTGTTTTTTTTTTCTGTTGACAATTTTATAATCTAGTTTAAAGTCGGTTAAACCTTTGCAATTGATAATATGGGGTGAAGTTATCCAAACAAGGACATAGCTTAAACATGTGCAAACTCCTCACCAATCAATTTTTAAGCAAACGTATGTAATTTGATGACCAAGTGCCAAGTTTCTATCACTGCCTTGATATATATAATATTTTATCAATTCTCAAGGGGGCATGTGACCCCCTCAGCTTATGGGTCTGTCCTTGGTTACATAAGGAATTTTTGTTGACCACAGCTAAATTAGATGCCCTGCCACGTTAAATTCATGGTAAATTGTCAAAACCTTCCGGGCATGTTTCCCGATGTCAAACACCCCCCTCAAAGAGATTGTCAAAAATCCTCTGAAAAAGTTTTGCTGTCAAATAAACTCTTGTTTGCGGTATCTGTATGGTTGCCAACTATATCAAAGCCGTTTCCTGTGATATCTATTCAGTTGCTTATGATATGTATTATCTATTTAAATACAACATGTAACTATATAGATACTGCATGTAAATTTTCGCCGGAACCGTCCGGGGATTCTTTTAGTAGTGGGAAAAAGTGACGGGGATTTGACAATTTACCCTTAAATATATTTTTATAGAGAGAGAGATTCAATGTGTAACAATATGATTAGTCACCAACAAGCAAAAATGGCAGTAGTGTTTCTCCTATACCTCCTATGCATCATCTCCTTCATCTTCACCCTCATCTCCATCCTCAAACCTTCCACCAATGACGGCCTGCCACCTGGACCCAAACCCCTCCCGATCGTCAGCAACCTCTTCGCCCTCGGCGACAAACCCCACTGCACCCTAGCCAAACTGTCCAACACCTACGGCCCCATCCTCTCTCTCAAGCTTGGCCGAGTCACCATCGTCGTCGTCTCCTCGCCCGAGCTCGTGCGCGCGGTCCTCTTCAAGCATGACCAGCATTTCATCACGCGCTTCTGATGGAGATCCTTTTCAAATCTCCTTCAGATGTTGTCTTCCGTCGATCTCCCGGCGGATTCTGGAGGGGATCCCCTGTTGTGTGTGGGTCTCAATGGGTTTTGAGGAGATTTGGTGATTGGAGGAGTTGGATACCAAGTACCTGCAAAGAAGTCCC
The DNA here is from genome assembly GCA_030015575.1 of Agapanthus africanus. Lineage (NCBI taxonomy): Eukaryota > Viridiplantae > Streptophyta > Magnoliopsida > Asparagales > Amaryllidaceae > Agapanthus > Agapanthus africanus. Next base: position 60,724,316 of record CM057338.1, read on the forward strand.
GAGATGATTTGATGCTACCGAGGACCCTCCGACGATCAAGTTAGTACTAGATCCGAGCAGCGTAAAGGCTGAGTAGAGTCAAAAATGTCTTACTTGACCCCTCTATGATGGGAGTTTATATAGCGGTGATGGCACGCAGCAGCAGGCGCGAGAATCTCGCCGGCAGTTACGCTCCTGACGTCACGCCCGCGTAGAGAGCGGATTGCCCATTAATGGGGATCGCGGAGGCGTGGACGTGGGATGCTGCTGGCGGAGAATTCGCGCATGGCGAGATTCGCGGAGCGGCGGTTACGCCTGTAAGCGGTGGAGCTGGTCGGAGGACCGAGGAAGACGGCCTCGGCCGGGGGGCTCGGAGACGAGTGAGAAGGCCGAGGAGACTTAGTCTTGTAGCAGCTCAGGGTGAGCTGAGGGGCCGAGGAGACCAATCTGCAGGGAGCCCCGAGGAGGGCTAGCTTGTGATTGCAGGTCGGGTACAGGGGAGGCCTGGTCGGCCTCTGTGGGCCCTTTCTTCCGAGTTATGGGACATGCCATCCGCCACGTGTCTTGATCCTAGGGGTCGCCAATATTGAGTATCATCATTAGCCCCCCACTCTTGTCCCAACCATCCAGCGGGTCGGGTCAGGAGTGGACCGTCGGGCCGCCCGGGGTGAGCTCCCTCTTAAGGTTTCGTTGGGACCCGTCCCCGGGCCGCGAGCTGTCTTTTCTGCCAGCGAATCAGGGCGAGATCTCCGCATTTAAGGAGGGTGCGCCGGTTCGTATATCTTGCCTTTGAAATGACTGCCCACGTGTCGAGCGTCGGTTGGCTGACGCGAGATATGCAGACCTGTGACGTTTGAAAGGGTGCGGTCCAGTGTGGGGACGACAAGTGGAGCAATCGGGGCCGTCCGATTCGAGGAGGCGTCTTGGCGGGAGATGAAGGGCACCGTTGGATGAGGTCGCTTGTTGCGATAAAATAGGGGTGGGGCCCATTCCGGGGCCCCTACTCCTTCATATTTCCCGTTCCAAGTCTCGGTTGCTCGGCGCTCGTCTTCTTCCTTCCACTTTCGTTCCCCGAGAATCATTCTTCCTAAGGTTAGATGTCTTCTCTTGTCGAGTCGGTAGATGTCGTTGGGGTAGGTTCTAGGAACTCTTTAGGTGAGCCTGAGTCCTCCAGGGGGGCAGGGGTTGGCCCTTCTTCCCGGGATCATATGGTGGGGCAGCCCCCAGGGAGGAGGCGGTAGATGCTACCCCCAGTACCTTGTGTTGGATAAGGCATGAGGATGAGCTTGCCAACGCTCGGGCTCGCTTCCACATCCTCTCACGCTATACGCTCCTCCTGGCCAAGGAGGGAGAGAGGGCAGACCAAGTACGGGGCAGGGAGATCGTCCTGTATTTGGAAGCACTTTGGGGTGGAATGCGTCCGCCCTTCTCTCCTGAGGTCGTTGAAGCGTTGAACTTCTTCGGGTTAGCCCCAGGTCAGTTGGTGCCAAACTCGTGGAGGATTCTTCTCGGGTTCCTGGTCCGCCTGAAGTTACATGCGATCCCCTTCAGCCTTTCCCTTCTTGATTCTTCCCCCATTTTCAAAAATCACCCCGGTGGTCGAGCGGGAGACCCGAGGTGGGTTTATCTCTCTTTCAGAAAGCGACCAGGGGGCGCCGCCGGGACAGGGGTTGTGGCCCTGCCTTCTTCCATTCACGACCGGAAGAAGAAGAAGTTCTTCTTCGTTTCTCCTCCCGAGGGAGAGGACTGGCCCGTGCTTACAGAGTGGTCGAGGGAGAAGCACTTGCCTGGGAACCAGTCTAGTGACCCCGTTGCGGTGAGAGTGGCGTCGTGGGATCCCATCCCCCGTTTCGACGTGCTGTTGTCTGAGAGGGTTCTGAGTTGGGCCGGGCTCAGCCCCGTTAGTTCGTCGGTAAGTTTAGCTTTTCCTTTTTGGTTCGTATATTGCCCGTATCGCTGACTCCCTCTACATTTGGTTCTGTGCAGGACCTATGGACATAGACTCGCTTCGGGCTTCAATGCGCCAGCTGAGGCCGACTGCGAAGGTTGGGGGCGCCGGTTCTTCCCATTCTCAGCGTGCTTCGGCTCCTTCTCCCCGGGCAGTAGTGCCCCGCGAGCGCTCGGAAGCGAATCTCGCCCCGGGTCCCAGCAGAACGTCGGGTCGGAGGCGGGCTCGGATTCTGGAGGACCCGGCCTCGGAGGAGGAGACCGGCTCTCCCTCGAGGCCGCTCAAGAGGAGATCTACCCGGGGACCGTCTTCACCAATCACGGTGGAGGAAGGCGGTCTCCAGTTTGCCGTGCCTTCGGGGCTATCCATCGCGGATAGCTTGCTGCATGAGATAGAGGCATCGGCCGGGGGTAGAGTCCCCGGGGGGACCTTCAGGGCTCAGTTGGCGTCCATCGCCCAGGAGTCCGTGCAGGTAAGCGCTTGTCTTTCATTATTATTATTCTTTGAGGTTCGATGCCTCTTTCATCTTCCTGATCTCTCTTCTGCCTTTCAGGTCCTTCAGCACGTCGCTCTCGCCTTGCACATGGAGGCCGAGGTGGTAGCCCCGGCGATGAAAGCTGCGGGCCAGCTCGCCTCGCTGGAAGAGAGCTCCAAGCGGGAGCTGGAGGCGATGAAGGCGAGGGTCGTCGTCCTGGAGGGTGAGGTGGAGGCCGGGAAGCGGGAGGTTTCCCGGCACCGTGAGGCCGCCACGGTCGCTAAGGCCAAGCTTGAGGACGCTCAGGTGCTGGCCGGCAATCTGAAGAAGACAGTGAAAATCCTCCGGAAGGAGCTGGGGGTGGCGGCCGAGTGGGCGAAGTCGGCCGACCTGAGGGTGGCCAAGTTGGCCGACCTCTCGGCGGCGAAGGCGGTGGAGAGCTACAAGAAGTCGAAAGACTTCTATGATGACTTGGCCGTCGCCACAACCCTCATCTGGCACGAGGCCCTCGACGCTGTTAAGGACTGAGTGCCGGGGTTCGCTGATGAAGAGCTCCGGGCCCTGTACCCCCTCGCGGACACCAGCGGGCAGGGGCAGGAGATTAATGACGAGGAAGTCACCGAGGACCTAGCTCGCCTCATGGCGGATGTCGAGGGCCCCGAGGTCGCTCCTGGCCCTGAGGCCTAAAGCCCCCGTCTTCCTCCTCTTTTTATTTTGCTGCGTCTGGAACTTTGTAAGCCTCCGGGCACTTTGTTATGCTGGGGAGCCAAAAATACCCTCTGTAAAGACCGCCTTTTAGTAATAAAACTTTTTCTTTCTTTGGTTTCCTTGATTTGCGCTTTTGTTCATGAAGAATGCTTGCAAAATTTTTCTTCTTGCGCCGTTGGGCCTCCATGTCAGGTCGGCTATTTGCCTTGCGATCGTTCGTCGAGCTGATTCAAGCGCTGCTGAGGAGAAGGTGTCTCCATGCGTCTCAATGGCCCCGAATTCAAGGGGAGATCACTCGAGACTTGGATAGACCTGATGCCCTTGGTTGGCAGCTCGGGCCGTCTGCGTGTGGTGGGCGGAGGGCTGTCCGCCTTATTTAGACCGAGCAGGGTAGCTGCCCGGTTGCCTCTTGCGAAGGCTTTTGATCCTTCAGGACGGGGACCGAGCAGGGTTACTGCCCAGTGCCTCTTGGCGAGGACTTTGATCCCTATCGGTTGTGGTAGGAAGATACCAGTCGGGGATAGCTGAGCAAGGACTCGACTGCCTCTGGGAGGACTTTGGTCCTTGGCGCGGGAGTGGCCGCAGAAGCCTACCAAGGACCCTTGACCGGGCAGGGTTACTGCCCGGTGCTTCTTGGCGAGGGCTTTTGTCCTGAAGGATAGCCGAGCGAGGGATCCTCAGGCTCGACTGCCTCTGGGAGGGCTTTCTGATCCTTGGCGTTGAGGTAGGGGAGCTGCCCGCCCGGGATGACAGAGCAGGGGAGCCGCTAGGTTGCCTCTTGGTGAGGGCTTTGGTCCCCGGCGTTGCGGTAGGGAGGCTACCCGCCAGAGATAACGGAGCAGGGCAGCTACTGGGTTGACTCTTGGTGAGGGCTTTGATCCTTGGCGTGCGGTAGGGGAGCTACCCGCCGGAGATGACCGAGCAGGGTAGCTGCTAAGTTGCCTCTGGGAGGACTTTCCGATCCCTGGCGTTGCGATAGGGAAGCTACTCGCTAGGGATAACCGAGCAGGACGGCTGCTGGGTTGCCTCTTGGTGAGGGCTTTGACCTTTAGCGCTAGGGGGGCCTGAGGGTGGAGCCGCTAGGCGCCCAACGGGCCTCAGGGAGTATGGGTCCATGGGATCCGTGGTCGGGAGTCACAGCCCGATGGTGGTCGGCCGTGCCGACGGGGGCAGAGCATTCCGGAGGCGAAGGAGCGGCGATCTAGGGCCCAGGCCCGGCCGTTTGGGCGCGGACGAGCGCCTCCAGAAGGTACTGTAGCCGATCGATTCGGCTGGCGAGGGCGTGGATGATGGTCGCCGGAGGGGGTTCATCCGCGCCTCCGGTGACTGGGAGGCGGCAGCTGGTACCCGAATCTTTAGGATGGTCGCTTGCCATGTGGACGAAGATCGGAAGGCCAACTTTGTTTTTGTGGAGTTTGCTTCCCACAGACGGTGCCAACTGATGGAGATCCTTTTCAGATCTCCTTCAGATGTTGTCTTCCGTCGATCTCCCGGCGGATTCTGGAGGGGATCCCCTGTTGTGTGTGGGTCTCAATGGGTTTTGAATAGATTTGGTGATTGGAGGAGTTGGACGCCAAGTACCTGCAAAGAAGTTCCGGGGTGGTTTGATGCCACCGAGGACCCTCCGACGATCAAGTTAGTACTGGATCCGAGCAGCGTAATGGCTAAGTGGAGTCAAAAATGGCCTACTTGACCCCTCTGTAATGGGGGTTTATATAGCGGTGATGGCACGCAGCAGTAGGCGAGAGAATCTCGCCGGCAGTTACTCTCCCGACGTTACGCCCGCGTAGAGAGAGGATCGCCCATTAATGGGGATCGCAGAGGCATGGAACGTGGGATGTTGCTGGAGGAGAATCCGTGCATGGTGAGATTCGCGGAGCGGCGGTTACGCCTGTGAGCGGTGGAGCTGGTCGGAGGACCGAGGAAGACGGCCTCGACCGGGGGGCTCGGGGACGAGCGAGAAGGCCGAGGAGACTTAGTCTTGTGGTAGCTCAGGGCGAGCTGAAAGGCCGAGAAGGCCAATCTGCAGGGAGCCCCGACGAGGGCTAGCTTGTGATTGCAGGTCGGGTACAGGGGAAGCCTGGTCGGCCTCTGTGAGCCATTTCTTCCGAGTTATGGGACATGCCATCTGCCACGTGTCTTGATCCTAGGGGTCGCCAATATTGAGCATCATCAGCTTCGTTCCGGACGCCGTACAGGCGCACAGCCATCACGCAACATCCATAGTCTGGCTCTTTGCAGTACACAGCTGTTCGCGTCGCACAAGCTTGACTGCAACAGAAGCCTCAGGTGAAATATCCTTGTATATTACCAGCGTTTTGGGCATATACGGTTATATGTAATTATAAAATAAATTATGATAAATTTATTTATTAATTTAACTATGTATGTGCATCATTTGTAAAAGATAATGCATCGTCTGCTAACTTGCATTACACGTTAAAACAGATAAAACAATTGTGATTTTTTATTTGATTTTCTTGAAAAAATAAAAAACAACGTCACCATTTAATTTCAAAATTAAATAACCCTTTAATTACTTTTTGCCTTATAATAGAAGAGATTATTACTAATGTTATGCACGCGCGATGTATGTATGTAAATGTCAGCATGAAGAGAGCCATGAGAGCAGATATTTGAACAATTCAAATGTATAGATTTTTAAGGACCGAAAGAAAATACTTAGATTTATATAAATCGGGCCTAATATATAAGAAAATGATCGAGTTCTTATTCTTATCATCAGACACAAGAAAGTGCAAGAACTGGTTGAATATTTACGAGAGCGGGGTCGTGCCCGGGAAAGAGTGGACGTAGGCCGAGCCGCGTTTACGACAACATTAAATTTGATATCAAACACACTGTTTTCGATGGATATGGTGAGTTTGTGTTCGGAAAATGAAGGACAGGAGTTCAGAGATTTGATGTGGGGGGTGATGGAAGAAGGTGGGGGTGCGAATGTTTCAGATTTCTTCCCGGGTATCAAAAAATGGGATTTACAGGGAAGGAGGAGGAGATTGAAAGGGCATTTTGACAGGTTGCATCAGATTTTTGATGAGTTAATCGATGCAAGATTGAAGGAACCTTTGAAGGAGAGAGATGTGAGCGAGGCCGAGCATGAGGATTTCTTGGATACGCTCGTTAGGTTTAGCTCGTTAGGTTTCATGTAGACGAGAGCGAGAAGAAGATCGCTCGTTAGGTTTCATGTAGACGAGAGCGAGAAGAAGATCGATCGACAAGCTATGAAATCATTGCTCGTGGTGAGAAGTTCTTTTCGAGTTTTTAAATTGGTTTATGGGCAGTAATTGATAAAGGATTACTCATAGATTTGCCTTTTGCATCTGCTTGGATTTAGATAATTTCCTATGCTTATTTGTACGATAGGACCCGTGTATACTAATCATCAATTATCACAGCATCAACCACCCAAAGCTTTGTAAATTACTAATTACTATCAAACTATTTGCTACTAAAAATAATCGTTTTCGTTATAATTTTATTGTCAGAAATATAAAATGTCCTTATGATAGTTTAGATTGAAATGGTTGTTTCTAATATGAAAGTTTCTTTCCTTTTTAGTAACATGCAACATGTTTACAATGTTGATGGTAGTTTAGTGAAAATGAGTGTACCCTTCGGTAATAAAATTTGGTGAAAGATGATTTTTCTCGATGAACCGATAGCTTTAAGAAGACTCTCAAGAATCTTTGAATTCTCTCTAATAATAAAACAAACTAAATAAAAAGACGATTTGGTTCAACTAAATTTATTTTTTAAGCACAAGTTTTGTTTTCAACTGGCCACGGATCGAATAATTAAGTGAAAAAAGAAAAAGAAATATCTTGCTTTAAGTTCGGTATAATCAAATATTCATGTCACACCAACTGCTAGAAACCAGACATTTGTCGCAAACTTTCTCAATGTTATCATATAGGACTCGTTTGTCGGAGGCTCAGATACAAGCTCAAACACAGTCGAATGGGCAATGGCAGAGCTCCTCCACAACCCCAACTCAATGGCAAAGGCACACACCGAGCTCTCGCAAGCCTTCACCAAATCAACGCAGCTTGATGAAACACACATCCTAAAGCTCCCATATCTCCAAGCCGTCGTAAAAGAGGTTTTCAGGCTGCACCCTCCAGCTCCATTCCTACTCACACGAAGAACCGAGATGGGCATCGAAGAATTCTTTGGATACAAGATACCTAAGAACAGTAGAGTACTTGTGAACACATGGGCGATCGGCCGCGACGAGAAAGTTTGGAAAGATGCGGAGATGTTCAAGCCTGAGAGGTTCTTGGAGAGGGATGTTGAGTATAAGGGCAAGGATTACGAGCTGATTCCTTTCGGGGGAGGACGAAGGACTTGTCCGGGGTTGCCTTTGGCTTTCAGGATGGTGCACTTGATGCTGGCTGCATTGCTGCATGAGTTTGAGTGGAAGCTCAGTGATGGGATGAGGGCCGAGGATGTGGATTTGAGTGACAAATTTGGGTTTACTTTGGCTTTGGCCACTCCTGTTCTTGCTATTCCTGTTCCGGTGGAATAATATGTGTGTATGTTCCTTGTAGCCTGTCGCCCGATTCGGCTCGCAGATTTCAATGTATCTGAATTGTTGTTGAAACTTATCTATGAAAAAGAAATCTTGATATAAATTTAAAGAGAAAATATGATATGATATGATTGTGACGAATTCGAGGATATTGTTAAGGAGATTTGACTTGATTTTTTACTTAAACTCAGAGATGCGATTTATTTATAATAGGATAAATTTTATAAACCCTATGGGCTTTCTTGAGTTTTCCAGAGAAACCAATAAACTATAAAAATGCCATTAACCTCTTTTGAAAATCATTTTTGCCGATAGATGTTCATTTCATTTTAAAGCTATTCAAATATAAGGCATTCTGGTGTTATCAATCCCTTAGTCCTCTAGTGTCGTGTTCGAGTTAATGAAGTCAACAATTTCAGATTAACGGTGCTAATTTGGAAGGATTTTATGGCAATTTTAAATCTCGTTGGTGTTATCAAAATATAAATAAAAAAATAAAAAAAATCATGAAAAGTCGATGGTGTTTTTATGAAATATTTCATTTATAATAAACCAACTGGAAAGGTGTTATATGCAACCACTACCACAAAAATGGGCTGCTCCTACGGTTATAGTAATCCGTAGGGGCAATTATTTCTCCGTAGGGGTATGTTCACGGCGAAAACTTCCACCTGCGGCCTTTGCACCTACGGGGTATTTTTTACCCCTCCGAATATATCTGTAGAGGCAACCCCTTATTGTAGTAGTGAACTATTACAAGGTCTAGGGTTTATCACTCTCTTGCCCCAAAAGAATTCTCTTTTCATCTCTCTCAAAGAAAAACAATGGAGTTGAAATCTAGCGCTGTGCCGAAAGAGCTGTTGTGGGAGTAATAACGGAGATAGATGATATACGGAACAATACTAACGATCAATCACGCAGCAACAACGCAATACCAACAAAATATATAAAACGATAAACACGCGAGAATATAAGAATCATAAACCAGAGAGAGACACAAGAATTTGTTAACATGATTTATCCACAGTATGGCTAGTCCCGGTAGAATAGAATCTGCAAACGTCTACTATATTCTTGAATCAAATTACACCAACAACCAACCCTAAGAGATTTTTCTCAAATCTCTCTAAATCTTAGCCGCCACCCTCTCTCTATACAATAGTCTCTCAAATTGGTAGTACATATAACATATGAGATACACTACTACAATATCCACCTGTCACTACGGATTTAGCCGTAGGGGCAAACTGTAGTCTTTGCGGATTAATCCGCAGGGGCATAAAATAACTCTAAAGGTTCAAAGGCCGCAGGTGAAAGTATTTGTCCTGAACATGTCCCTACGGAGTTAATATTTTCCCTACGGCGTAATCCGTAGGAGCAATTGGTTTTACGGATTATTCCGTAGATACATAATCTTTTTTTTTAATTTATCTCTTTATAAACGCGATGATATCAATATAGGTAAACCCCAATTCTACTTTAAATAAGAGATAAACCTAAATTATAAATATTCGGTTCGCACGGATATACCGATGACAGACGTCTGATGAAGAAAGCGTCAGACGTCTACCTCTTCTCTATTAGATTTTATTTTCTTGGGCAGACGTCTGAAGTTCATTGTTCAGAAGTCTTCCTGTGTTCTGGATTGAGCTTTGATCTCGCACATTTATTGCATATTTTTACTATCATTTCTCTTTCTTTAATTAATTAATAAATATCATTATTTATAATTTAAGAACATATATGGAGTTATCTGCAAAAATACATTTATATATTTCTTAAATAATAAATGAAATATTTATTAGTTAATTGGTTTGGATATTTTTCCTAAATAAAATATGGCGCTGCTAATAATTTGTTTTGAGATATTTTTCAGGTTTAAATGCAGCCAAATCAATTCAAGAGGTCAAATCAAATCAAATTCAGAAATTCATATCAGCCGAATTTTATAACAATTCGAGGACCCTCGCAAATGCAGTGAGGCAGCAAGATATTTATGATATTATGCGCTCAAAGACATCCAAAAATAGCGACAGGAATTCATAAAAAAATCCGGAGCTCTAATTCTTTCAAACCACGGCGGAACCGCCGCAAGCAAAGAGGGATCCGCAGCGGATCCGACGTGGAATTTAGGCCATACAATCTAAGTTTTTTTTGGGCATATTCGTCTTTTTACATGCGTCGATATCGAAATTAGGGTTTCAGATTTTAAAGCCTATAAATACAACCGAGCAACAACCAACATGAGGCATTTAGGGTTTAGCTTCTAGATCAATTTAGATTCTTGTATTTTCTTTTCTTTTAACCATTAAAATTTATGTAGAAGTTTTAAAGTTTAATAAAAGGCATGCAATTTAATTCTTTTCTCTTTAATTTTATCGTGCAATTTAATTCCTTGTCTCCTCTATTTCAGCACTTTAAAATTTCTGCAATTTATTTATCTTGCGCTTTTACTTTCTGCAATTTAAATTTATGCACTTCATTTTCTTGCAATTTATTTCTTGAGATAGATCTTATATTTTATTTTTGTTTTTATGGATTTCCTTCTACCCATTCTTCCTTTCAATTGTTTTAAAGCGATGATACTTGATGGTCGATTCTTGCTTTTGTGAGAACCCTAAAGCTAACTTTTTAATTATTTCTTTGATCTCTTTTCAATTAGTTATTTTATTTTATTTTATCTAACTTGAGTAAGTAATTTCTCTCCTGTTAGGATTTGTAAGAAATGATGGTATAAGGGATGGAAAAATCCCTTATACATTTTTATTTATTTAACTTTTTATAAGTTTTGGCATAGTGAGTATTAATTCTCTTATCTTGGAGCTCTTTCCTTTCATGATAGTTGCGACCCAGATTGAGTCAAATTATACTTACTTTGTTGAAGGCGTAAGATAATAGGGATCAATGGAAGGAAAAGAGTCAATAGAGATAATCTTTAATACCCCTCTAAGTGTTGGCTATAGTGCCTTCAAGGCAATTATTGTAATCGCAGGCAGATGATTATGATGATTGAAGGAGGACCTATACGGATACAGCAGTCTTACTCAAAATGATAGTATGCTATCTGGTTTGTCTTTATCATCATATACATGCATTATATGGTATTACGGATCACTATTACATGTTGATAGAGCCTATAGAATTCTTTCTTGACTATCAGCATTATGATGGCGATCATATACATGGGAGCTGGGTGGTCTATAAGCATATCTTTAAATGTCCCTAGTCGCGGGAGTATCGAGATTGGGTATCGATACTCCAGAGTAGACTAGTGTGTACTTATCGAGACCCCGAAGAGGGGCGGTGGCCGGTCTCACAAGACATTGGTGTCTGTTTGTCACCTAAGATAGTATGCAGGTGCTCAATGGATTATGAGTACACTGGATGGACTCGCCAGGAACTTGCTAGTTGGTATTATACCTATTGTTAGATAGCAGTTCCCAGTTGACGTGTGTACAGGTTAGTCTGTCGATCTGAGATCGTCATTTGTCTCATGTAAGTTCCCACTGTGCTTTGATTACTACTCTACCACGGCTCAAAGGAGTCATGCAAACAGGTTTTAGTTGGGTACAGTCCCGAGCCACATGGAGGCAGTGAGCGGATCGTCGGGGATTCGTCTCTCCCGGTATTGGGGGTTGATGTCGCGCAGTGCACGGGTGGCCATCACCAGAAATCCTTGGCCAAGGTGGACGAGAATTACTGATTTGGATCAGTAGTTTCTCAGTTGGTGATGGGCTTCATGCCGACACGAAATATCGCGTTATTAAGGGTCTGACTTTATCCACCCCCTTAGACCTGATATGCGATACTCTTAGACGAACGGACCGGACTGTAAGAAGATGAACCGTTTCCCATCATATCTTATAAATGCAGGGGTCTCTTCAGAAGCGCCTCCACTTTTTCATCTTCTTCCTTGCTCATTTTCCTCTGAGAATTTAATTCTCTTCCTCAGAGCTCAGTTCTCTGTTTCAAAAATTTTCAGAGTTTAACTCTGTCAACAAAAGATTTCCTTTTTCAGGTAAGGATCTTGAACAGCCGAGGAACTTCTTTTAGAAATTTTCTTTTGGATTTTAAATTCATACCAAGGGTTTTTCCCTTTAACAAGAACCCATCTTTCCACGTTCTTTAAAAATGTACAATTTTTAAATAATAAACCCCTTTAGCTAGGGCTTCTCTGATCTCAGGGATCGATGGTGATACTTGTCTCCTCTATGGAATTTAATTCCATTCCAAAGAGCTTAGCTCTGAAAAAGTTTTCTGGGAATTTAATTTCTCTGTTCAAAAGGAATTTAATTCCTATAAAGAACTTAGTTCTTAAAAGGAGACTTCTTGGGATTTTTCATCCTGAGTTGTTCTTGCAGAGATCCTTCTCGATTTGCACAGAGCTTCTGTAATGGGTTTTTCTCCTTAGGGGAATGTGCAGAGTCATTTGAATTTATTGAGAATCTTCTTTTTGTTCTCATGATGATTGCTCAACCTCATTATTAGTGAGCCGCCATATTGATTTTGTGGGGCCCACGTGTCTTGTAACCAATGGTCCCATAAAATAAGTTGTTTGTCATTTTCTTCCACTGTCTTTTATATATATATATATATATATATATATATATATATATATATATTTATAAATATATATACATGTGTGTGCTTCACTAACAGCTTCTTTTCCTTTGTTTCAGGAGTAATGGCTTCTCTTACGTACTTCCCTTTCACCCACTCGGAGGCGGCTTTTACTCAATCAGCGTCGGATGAAGAAGTGATGGCGATGATCATGGCTCATGACTCGGATTGTACCAATTTACTTTTATGGTGGACCTGGTGCGGTCATATCATCCGCGGTCGTCGAATCTTTCTTTGCGAGGTACCAACAGAGCCTATCCGCCCATTCTTGCCGATGGACCCTCCATGGACTGCTTTTGCTGTAGAGGTGGCAAATTGGACCCTTACCGGCCGGCTCGAACCGTCGACAACTGGGAAACCAAATCAGCCTGTGCCGGCCATAGACATCTTGGGGTGTCGTATCTGCCAGGGTGAAGCATAGCCTTGGGGAAAAGTTTACAAGATAGTACTTACCCCTCGCCATCCCACGGGCTACCTTCTCTAGGCTCATTACATATTGTCCGCTCATCGTGCGCGACTGCAGAAGGTTGGGCTTTACCGGGCGGTGTATTCATCCCTCTTCCATTATCAATCTCTCCATGTATGGCGGGTCAAAGATTTCCTAAATCAGTGGAATCTTCCCACCAATACTTTCTTGTTTGGGAACCGTGAAGTTTCGATCTCTTTGGAAGAGATTCGCGAGATCTCAGGTTTACCGATCAGTGGAGCGCCTTACGAAGAATTGTTGCTCTCCGATGAGTATGCCTTCGAGACTATGCCCACTACGCTTGATGGGTTGTCAACTGAAAGTGCCGTCCGCCACAAGTACCCGAGTCTAATCAAGACTCTGGGGATTTTTGAGAAGCTGTTCACGGAGTCAGAGGAATAGGGCATTACTTTTAAAAGCTTTATCGCCTCCTTTCTTCGTGAAGGCGTTCTGTCAATGACGACTCCGAAGTTCGCGAATATCAACGACCCCTTCGGGTTTGGTTTAAATAGGCTACCAGCTAAAGAAGAGGATTTGCCTCAGTTCTACATTCCAGTCTTGTCGGCTATACCTTTCGAGTCGATCGCAGCTCCTGGCATGGATGAAGAAACCTTCTTCATGGGTTTTATCAGTGTTTGGCTCAGTTGGTTTGTTGTTTCAACGCACCGCCGATTCATGAGAGTCTCGGTCATTTACCATGCTCATCGCATCGCCGTAGGGACGTGACTAGCTGTGGGTATCGCAGGGCTGTCGCATCTGTACCATGGGTTAAGCACTGTAGCCAATACCTCAACCCCAGACATAAACGTTGTGAGTTTCTCTCTTCATTACTTTACGTCATGGATTGAGATGCACGTGCTAGGGGCATTTGCCGTGCATCAGAGACCCAGCTTTTATGATGCCTATACCTTTCCGTGGCTCATGAGGTTGGTGGACGCCTCTGCTCCTGACCCGACTCAATTAGGGGCTCTTCGAGTGCTGCTCAATCCGTATACCAACGAAGGTGGAATGATATTTAATGATCGAATCCTTTCTGCTCCCTCGGGACCTGTCTAGCAACTGTTTGACTTGTCGAAAGAGGGAGCACTATCTTTGAAACCCAGGGAAGCCATGCATTTGTACTCGATCAGACCCGGCTATCTGGTGTTCCGTCAAAATGATGCGGCTCTTTTCATGCGGTACAATCCACACCGCTTTGCCCGGCAACTGGATATGACTAGGGTATCCCCTTCGAGGCGTTCATAGTGGAGCCCAACCCATCTTTGGAAACTGTTCGTGACGCCACCCACCATTTCATGAGGCTGAACACCGGTTCTCATTTCATGATCCCCGAGGCCGACTACATTCCGAGGTGCATGGGGGCTTTCACGGGTTGGTATCATCACCTGGTTAGTCCAATCATTGCTGAGGAGAGGAGGATACTTTTTGGGCTTAAAGCTCCCACCCCGCTCCAGGCCACGGGAGTCCCGCCGTGACTGCGGAAAATGGTTCACCCTCTCTTGAGGGATACTGGTATCATGCTTATTCCTGAGGCGGCGGATGTGGACTTGACTCCGACAGTCGGTATGTCGATGCACACTAGAGCTCAGGCAAGGGCTTCTGATAAGGCGCCAGTAGCAGTTTCATCAGCTGCGGCGTCAGCAATGGCAGTGTCGTCATCGGTAGCACCGCCGAGAGAGGATATTGAAGGCGAAGTGGGTCAACGTTGCACCAAAGCACCAAGGGAAAAGAAGCGATCGTCTTCTGGTGTTAGTTTTGGGTCCAAGAGGCGAAAGAAGACGGTCACTAATCTGCTCGACTTTTTAGTGGAATCAGAGCCTATCTTTCAAAATGAACCACTAGCTATGCAGGAGCCGGATGGTGGTCTTCTTTTTCCGGATTCATCTGCCGAGGAAGCCGCACAATTGGATGAGGCTATAAGACGCTCCCAGGATGAAACTGAGAATGTAAGGGTCCCGAAGTGGCCTTATCCTGCCGTCATCTTCTACGAGGATCCTCCATCGATACGGCGGATATTTATAGGCCCTTTGGAAGAGGGAGGCGAGATAGCCCTTAAGCAGCCTATCTTGGCCGATGCCGAAGATGCGCTTTCGTTGTGGACCAGTGGCCACGAGTCTACCCTCGCACCCCGGCGAGCACGAATTCTTGAGAAGGAACGCTGGCTTGAAAAAGCCATATTAGAAGCTCCTTTACGCATTGGTATACTTATATATCTTTTTTTTGTAGTATTTTGCACTGCTTGTATGTATGTATGTATATATATATATATATATATATATATATATATATCCTTATCTTTGTGAAAACTTTGCAGGGATTTCGGCAATGGCAGAGGATCTGAGTTCGAGTCGTGCCTTGACTATGGACTCTGTAAATATCCCCGATGAGACACTAATAAGTGTGGAGGGGGTCGATACAGCCGTTCTTCCTGCCATGGATCTCCCATTGGTGATTTCCGTTCCCCCGGTGCTTGCTCTCCCGGAGGAGGCATCTTCATTGGCCGCAGATTCAATGGATCTTTCTGGGGACGGCCCGGAGACTATGTGACAGGTAGTCGAAGCCACCGTCCTTTCATTGAAGCCTGCCACAGTGGCCATTGCTGCTCAATTAGAAGTTGTTATACCTGCCCATGTCCCAATGATGTGCCTGAAGGCATGGAGGAGGTCGCCGAATCTGCTATCCCTCCTGTTCAGAGCGGGAGGAGCATCGAAGGTAGCCCTCTATATTTTATTTTAATAATCTTTCCATTATCTGAACCTTTCTTTCTTTTCAGAATTGCGCGGGTTGGCGGCTTTTATCGCTGATCTTTCTCCTAGAAAATCTTTTCAACGTCTGCTAGAGATGGCCGCTCCGCAGGCAATATCCCCTCAACGCATCGTCCTATCTTCCGGGCAAGGTTAGTGTTATTGCCTTCTTTGCATGGCATTATTATTATTTCATATAACGATACGGATGTCCTCCGCAGTTCTGGAAGCCGATGATGAAGTGGAGATTCTTGACGGGCCTGGGGATTTTTTGGACCCTTCTTGCATGACTGTGGGTAAGTAATGTTTCGACGTTGTTCCATCTGCACTTTGCTTGCAAGTCTCGCTGATTTCTTTATAAATCTTAACAGTTTTTCCAGTTCTTACCACGCTGGAATCTCGCATCGTCATGCCGCCCAGCCCCTATGCTCTACGTGCCTCGGAACGGATGGCAAAGCTAAGCTTTCACTCTTTGTCAGCTCTGATCGAAGACCTTCGTGCTGGTAGCTTGATCACAGCCGAAGAATTTGCCGCCGAAACCAACAGTTCTATTCCCTTTCTTGCTGCTTACCATAGTGAAATATTGGTGCAAGTCTGGGTTGAGTTTTGTCGTCGGGTGAAGGCCTGCTTGCATAGTCTTGAATGTACATGTCTTCCTTCAGAGGTTGTGGCTGCAAAGGCGAGCTTGCGGGGGCTGATCGAACGGTGCGCCGCAAATATACTGTCATGCGAGAAGAGGCTCAGCCGGAAGTTTTCGGAGAAGGAGATGGCTTCCAAAGCGCTGAGAGAACTTCAATCTAATCTTATGGCCAAGACCACTCAGGCATATGAACTTTGGCGGGTACTTCAAGAAGCTATCAGGGAGGTGGTAGCCATTGATAAAGCTGTCATTTTTACCCGCGAAATGGTCGAAGCTCATAAAGTTAATGAAAAGGAGCTTGAAAGTCGGCTTGCCTCGTACCAGGCCCAACAGTCTCAAGCGGAGGCTCGTCTCTTAACGATAATAAATCATGAAGCCGAGGCCCAGCGGAAAAAGGATGAACTGGCAAATCTATTAAATCGTCCGTCGGCTTGAAGAATTGTATATTTTTCTTTTATTCTTCTTTTGTACATACTCCTGAATGATAGTATTTTTTTTTTGATTCTTTCATAAATTGCACTTTGTATTCATTTTGATTCATGAATAAAAGACATATTTTGCTTCATGATGGTGTGACCCTTTTAGTAAATGCATTTTATGGATAATCTATTTTGATCTCCCTTGTAGAACAGCGATGGCTTAGGAGTCAGGTTCAGATCTGCCTCCTAAGGCTTTCCAACTTTATGAGCCGTGAGGGTCTCATAAAGATATTTCTCCTTACGAGTCGTGAGGATCTCGTAAGTATAATTTCTCCTTAGGAATCGTGAGGATTTCTAAGTGTGTTTTCTCTTGAGAGTCGTAAGGATCTCAGAAGAGAATTTTCTCCTTACAAGTCGAGAGGACCCGTAAGTGATTGTTTTCTTTCTTGTCAGAGAGTGTGGTCCGTAGAAAATCTACCTTGACCTCTCTGCGAGGAAATGATGGCTTGGGAAACAGGGTTAGGATCTGCCACCTAAGACTTTTCAACTTTATGAGCCGTGAGAGTCTCATAAAGAATTTTATCCCTACAGGTCGAGAGGATCCCATAGGTGTATTTTCTCCTTAGGAATCGTAAGGATTTCTAAGTGCATTTTCTCTTGAGAGTCGTAAGGATCTCACAAGAGAATTTTCTACTTACAAGTCGAGAGGACCCGTAAGTGATCGATGAGTTGACTTGCTTCCGAATCAAAGAATTGCTTTGACGGGGAAGTCGAGGGTTGACTTTATCCGCATTTCATGGAGTCAGGGGGTTGACTTTATCCGCATTTCACGGAGTCAGGGGTTGACTTTCGCATTTCACGGAGTCAGGGGTTGACCTTATCCGCATTTCACGGGGTCATGGGGTTGACCTTATCCGCATTTCACGGAGTCAGGGGTCGACCTATCCACATTTCATGGGGTCAGGGGGTTGACTTTATCCGCATTTCACGGAGTTAGGGGTTGACTTTATCCGCATTTCACGGAGTCAAGAGTTGCTCTGGATATTTCCCACGGGGTCAGGATTGACATTAGACGTGTTCTACGGGACCAGGATTTGCTCTGGGTGCTTCCTACGGGGTCAGGATTGACATTATCCGTGTTCCACGGGACCATGATTTACTCTGGGCGCTTCCCACGGGGTCAGGATTGACATTAGCCGTGTTCCATGGGACCAGGATTTGCTCTGGGCGCTTCCTACGGGGTCAGAATTGACATTAGCCGTGTTCCATGGGGCCTGTATTCTCTCTGGGCGCTTCCCACAGGGTCAGAATTGACATTAGCCGTGTTTCACGGGACCAGAATTTTCTCTGGGCGCTTCTCATAGGGTCAGGATTGACATTAGCTGTCTGTGAACCATCGAGATTTGGCTTCTTTTTCTGATGGAGCCTGGTGGGAAGGTATGGTTCCCTCTTTGTTTGTGCTCCTAGATTGTATACAGGGATCGATGTGATCTCACCTGTAGGGCAAGAAGTTTCATTTTATATATTTTCTTTCCGCGATGCTCTATCATTTCAGCTTTTATATCGCGAAAGTCGCGATTGCCCAATCATTTCGGCTATTTTTCGCGGTGCCCAATCATTTCGGCTATTTGTTTTATTTACTCGCTACTTTTTTTATTGCGAGTTGCCCAACCATTTCGGCTATTTTGTATGCATACATTTTTACTTGCTGATTTTGTTGCAAATTGCCCCATCATTTCGGCTATTTCGTATGCATTTGTGGCCCGCTGACTTTTCGCTGTGAGTTTGGGATTTGATACCGATTTAGGCATCAGTATCGCTACAACTGGGATATTTCCAGGAGCGAATCATCATTTGCCTTTGTCGATGTCGAACAAAAGGTGGCTTAGTAAACAGAGTTAGGATCCTGTCGACTAAGGCTTTTGACTTCATTAGCCGTAAGGGTATCATAAAAGTATTTCTCCCTACGAGTCGTGAGGATCTCGTAGGTGCATTTCCTCCTTAAGAATCGTGAGGAGTCTTAAGTGTATGGTCTCTTATAAGTCGTGAGGATCTCGTAAGTGTAATTTCGCCTTAGGAATCATGGGTATCCATAAGTGTGTTGCTCCCTTATGAGTCGTAAGGATCTCACGCAGGTGGTTTCTCCTTACAAGGTCGAGAGAACCTTGCAAGTGTCTTTTAACGAGATTGCGCCCTTTCAGGTTTTCACAAAACTCGCCGGTAGTCCTGCTGTTTTTACTCACGGAGCCCTTTCAGGTTTTCATCCGTTCCCATCTCGCTTATGGACATACCGTTTTCTTTCTTTTTTATTTTTATATTTTTTTAATTTTTTTTGTCAGCCTTGGGATGCTGCAGTCTGTAGTAATTTATCGACGTCTCGGTCAATAGCCAGTTTTAGGACATAGTGGTCTATTGTTAGTTTAAGGACGTTTCGGTCTGTCGTTAGTTTTAGGACATTTCGGTCCGTTGTTAGTTTAAGGACGTTTCGGTCCGTTGTTAGTTTATGGACGTTTCGGTCCGTTTGCCGGCTACTACTTATAGAGTTTGGGCTCAGGAAGATAGCGAGCAGACATAAGCGTTGTCATCTATCGTTGACCTAGGCCGTGACTCGTCAGGCGTAGTATTTTTTCAGGAAGCGACCATTTATTGGCCTGAAAGGTCTTTCACCATGCATGTCTATGAGTAGATAGGCTCCACCCTGGTAAATTTTGTCTATAATGTACGGGCCTTCATAGTTCAGCTCGAATTTCCCCCATTTGGCACGATTGGGGATCATGGGTCTCTTGACCACTAGTACGAGTTCGTTTTGGCGGAATGTTCTCGGCCTAGTCAATCTCTCATATGAGCACTTCATCTTTGCTTTATAAGCCTCTAGGTTTTGTTGCGCCATGAGCCGAGTTTCGTCGAGAGCATCAAGATCCTCAAGGAGAAGATGAGCATTCTCTTCGTTCGTTAGCTCGTAATGAACTGCCAATCGTAGAGAGGGTAACTCTATCTCGAGAGGGAGTACTGCTTCTGTGCCGAATACCAATGCATACGGCGTTGTGTTTGTGGCCGTTTTGAACGTAGTTCGATAAGCCCAGAGAGCTTCATGCAGTCTCTTGTGCCAGTCCTTCTTATTTCGAGACACCGTCTTTTTCACAATTTTCATCAATGCCTTGTTGAAAGCCTCAGCTAGACCGTTAGCTCGGGGATTATAGACCGAAGAGTATCTCCAGTTTATGTTATGCTGTTGTGCGAAGCGGCCGATCTTGTGGCTTCTATAGGCTGGCCCGTTATCGGAGATAATCCGTCGCAGAGTGCCGAACCGATAAATGATGTCTTGAAGAAATGGAGGATATTCTCCGTCTTCACCTCTCTTAGTGGTACTGCTTTCGCCCACTTAGAGAAATAATCAGTTGTCGCCAGTATGAACCAAAGTCCTCTGGATGATGCCGGTTCGATGGGCCCGATTATGTCAGTTCCCCACATTTCGAATGGCCAGTTAGCCACCGTTGGATGTAGCGGATTTGGATGCTGGTATATAAAGTCCCCATGAATCTGGCATGAGTGGCACTGCTTCGCGTATTCGAGGCAGTCTTGGATCATCGTAGGCCAATAGTAACCCATCCTTTTGATCTTTAGTTTCATTTTTGGCCCGGCTTGATGAGAACCGCAGAGTCCGTCGTGAGTTTCTTGGACGACTCTGTTTGTCTCTTCAGGTCCCAGGCATCTTAGCCACAGAGAATCAAATGATCTCTTATACAGCGTATCATTGACGAAAGCAAAAGATAGAGCTCATTTTATGAGCTGATGTCTTGATGACGCATCTTCAGGTGTTCGACGGGATTTGAAGTAGTCTATAAAGACTTCTCTCCAATCCATAGCCTTTTCCTGGTCTTTTATTTGTAGGGCCGTTTGCTCGGTCGCTCCTTTTTCTTTGGACGACTCTGAAGATATTTTTGCCGGTGCGAGAACCCGACGGCTTTGCACAACGATCCTCACGTCATCAAGGTTCTCGTCGGCCATTTCTTTAGCAAGCTTGGCTAATGCATCCGTTTTTCTATTTTCCGCATGCGGTATGCTTTTCATAGTGTAGGAAGGAATTTGAGTCAGTAGTTGCTGCACTCTCTCGCCGTAATTCACCAACTCAGGCTTGCATGTTTGATAGTCGCCGTTTACTTGACTAACAATCAGTTGGAAGTCTCCGTATATGAGGAGGCTTTCAACTCCCATGTCGACAGAGATCTCAAGTCCTGCTGTTAAAGCTTCATACTCAGCTTCATTGTTTGTTCTTGGCTCTGTCAAGGAAAAGGCGAAGCGCATTATCCCTCCTTGTGGAGTCACGAAGATGAGGCCTACCCCGGATTTGATTATGGGGGTGCCTTGTTTGCGCTTCTTCATGGAAGATACTCCATCGAAGTAGAGTTCCCACTGGGTATCATTCTCTCTTCTCTCCCCGTCGATCGTGTCAAACGTGTGCTCGTCGGGCAATTCGCAGTTCAAGAGAGAGTCGGCAGGTATCGGATGCTCAGCGAGGAAGTCGGCGATGGCCTGGCCTTTCACTGCCTTGAGAGGACGATAAGTTATCGAGAACTCCATCAAAAGCAGGGCCCATTTAGCGAGTCGTCCTGTTAGTATGGCCTTTGACATCAAATATTTGAGAGGATCCACTTTTGATATGAAATGGACCTCATGTGCCAACGCTT
The DNA here is from genome assembly GCA_030015575.1 of Agapanthus africanus. NCBI lineage: Eukaryota > Viridiplantae > Streptophyta > Magnoliopsida > Asparagales > Amaryllidaceae > Agapanthus > Agapanthus africanus. The sequence continues at coordinate 60,745,552 of CM057338.1, forward strand.
AGTGTCTGAGCTTCGTTATCGCGAAGATTAACGCCAGGCAGTGTTTTTCGATGGGGGGGTAGTTGCTTTCTGCCCCCAGGAGAACTCAGCTTAAATAGTAGAGGGCTCTTTCCTTTCCTTGGTCGTTCTCTTGTGCCCACAATGCACCTAAGGAACCTTTGAGGGCTATTGTATACAGAATGAGGGGCTTTCCCTTGACTGGAGCGGTTAGCACCGGAGGATTCTGTAGGTATTGCTTGATTTCATATAGTGCGCCTTGGCATTTGCGATTCCAGACGAACGGGGTTCCCTTCTTCATTAGATGACTGTAAGTACGACACTTGCCGGAGAGGTTAGCTATAAATCGCCGGATATACGCGAGTTTTTCTTGGAGAGAACGCAATTGCTTGAGAGTCCTTGGCGGAGGCATTTCCATGATCTCCTTGATCTTCGACGGATCTATTTCGATACCTCAGTGTCGGACGACGAATCCTAAGAACTTGCCCGAGGAAACTCCGAATGCGCATTTGAGAGGGTTCATCTTCAAATTGTATTTCCGAAGGCGCTGAAACACGGTCTTCAGATGCTTTAAATGTTCCTCTTATGATTCGCTTTTAACCACGAGGTCGTCAATATAGCATTCGACGATTTCATGTATGAGGTCATCGAAAATCTTTGTCATGGCCCTCTGATAGGTGGCACCGGCGCTCTTTAGAACGAAAGGCATTACTTTGTAACAAAATATGCCCAAAAGGGTCCGGAAAGCGGTATGCTTCTGGTCCTCGGGATGCATTTTTATCTGATTGTATCCTGATGAGCCATCCATGAACGAGAAAACTTCGTGAGTGGACATATTATCTATCATCAGCTCAGTGACCGGTACTGGAAAGTCATCCTTCGGGCAAGCTTTGTTGAGATCCCGGAAGTCCACGCATATGCGCACTGTCCCATTTTTCTTCATCACTGGGACGATGTTGGCGATCTAGTCAGAATACTGAACCTCTTGGATGAAACTGGAGTCGATTAGCTTCTTGACTTCGGCGTTGATGCTCATCTCAAGCTCGAGCCGCATTCTTCTCGGTGCTTGTTTAATCGGCTTGACGTCCGGTGATATCGCCAATTTGTGCACAACAATCTCCGGATCTAGTCCTGGCATCTCGGAATAGTTCCATGCGAAGCAATCTTTATACTGCATGAGCACGTCTTTAAGCGTAGCCTCCTTTTCTTCAGACAACAGTTCACTGACGAACGTCGGCCGTGGGTCGTTTGCCATTCCTAAGTCGATTTTTCTGAGGTCATCTGCAGTAGTATGTATCCCATCTTCCAGCTCTTTTGGCGCCGGTGGAAATCTGAGATCGACTCATCTTCATTGTTTTCGAAGCACCAAGAGAGGTCATCCATATTCTCGGGTTCCTCTTCTGACAGCGTTATCGCGTGACAGGTACGAGATCGTTCCCAAGACCGATGTTGATCTGGTTCTACTCTCATCGCGTAAGTGGATTTTGATTCATGCTTCCATGGCGGACTTACCCTCCAACTATTGGATAGAGCGAATCTGCCGAGTTGATACTGGTCTTCAACCCAGTTCTTGAAGGTGAAGCAGTCTTCGAGAGGATGTCCTGTCGCTCGGTGATAGGAGCAATAGTCTGGGTGAGAGACCTTGTCTGCTTGCTCGGGGTGCTTGGACTCCGGGAGTGTCATCATCTGATGTTTTATGATAAGATCGAATATCTTCTTTGTCTTGTCTTGGGGAAAAGAATATGCTCGAACCATCTTCTTTATAAGAGACGAATCCCGGCTGCTCGATTCTTGATCGCGTGGCTTCTTAGATCCGCTTTGCCACCATCGAACGTTTTTTTTTTCCGTTTTTAGGCTTATTTTTGCCTCTGCGCCGGGTCTTTTGTATGACGGGCTGGTGATGAAGAGCATTATCATTCTCCATGGCCTGCTGAAGGAGAAGCTGCGTCCTGGCTTTCTCATAAATGGCCATTTCGCGGCCATGTTCATCCCGGACCTTTTGACCCGCTTCCCTTACTAGCTTGTCCATCTGTTCTTCAAACGACGGACTTGGCGTTTTCATGGCGGGACCTCGTTTTGGTTCAGGGTCAGCGTATTTTAACAAAACATTTCCTTCTTCATCGAAGTCATGTATAACGTAGCAGTCATGGAATCGTTCCCGTTTCTTGGATTGAACATATCCAAGCCCGATCGTTTCCGTTCTCCCGTTGGGCAATTTTCGCCGAGTTCCGGGGATGTCCCAGATCCTGTTGTAGAACTGAGCTTGTCGAGCAGTCTGTTTGAAGGGTATGCCTTGGCGCCTCAACAGCCTTTTTAATCTTTCTGTATAGTATCTGGGTAGACAGATGGGCTGAAGCCTGTCAAGTGTAGAGTCAGCACCATGCCAAATTTCTTTCCCCACTTTGGTTTCCGTTGATCGATAAAAGAGGATCACCTTTTCATCTTTTCTCCTAGGAGGGACGTAGAATGTTTGCAGTTCTTGCACACTATAGGTACCAAGCGCGTCGAGTTCTTTGTAATGCCCTTGCGGAACCATGGCGATTTGAAAACTCCGATCATCACTAGCGAAGGCTTGTATCGATGGCCGTACAGAAAATATGGCATTGACCTCATCTTCTGAGTCGCTGTCAAAGACCAGAATACGGGTGGACGGTCCCGGCTTATTGCATTAGGGCGGCCGTGAATAAATTATTTTTTCTTCCTCCTCAGTGTCACTCCCGAAGACTGGAATAGTGGTGATAGTTTTGTTCTTCACTTTATGACATCTCTCCGTGTCTTTGAAATCTGGTAAGAAGTATTTTGCATCTTCGTACTTTCGTACTTCATTCACGGAGAATGGGTTCAACTCCTCTGTCACGGTATACTCGAGACCATCCTTGAAATACTTCATACGTTGATGTTGTGTAGAAGGGATGATGTTGTACTCGTGTAACTAAGACCTACCGAGCAAAGCATTGCAGCATGTCTTGGCGTCAATGACGTAAAATTTAATGTCCGTGACGAGAAGCCCAAAGCATAACGTTAGTATCATAGACCCGAGCGTCTGTGATGACTGGGAGTCAAACCCGGAGATGGTGATTTTATCACGAGCGAGGTGCTGAACGCTCATGCAGATTTCCTTCAATACTCTTGCATTGAGGAGATTGACGGAAGACCCATTGTCAACCAGGATCTTGCCTATCTTAATATCATGACAGTATCCGGAGACATAAAGGGGACGGTTATGCTCGCACGTCCCGAGGAGGAGATCTTCATCGCCGAAGGTGATATCGGCTGTGTGCACTTCTTCCAGCTTGTCCTTCATCTTTTCTTCGGCGAGAAAAGTTTGGAACTGCTCGGGCTCTTGTAGCGCCTTGATCAAAGAATCCCTCGCTTCTTTGGATAGCAGAAGGGCGTCGAGAATGCTTAGCTGTGAGGGTATCTTCTTCATGTGTGCCAGAACGTTGTAATCCACCTTGTTTCTCTTGGGTGGATCCTTGGCTGTCAGCTCTCCGACGGCTTAGTCATCAAGGGTAATATCCTCAGGGACCTTTACTTTTCCGTTATCCTTTTTTGTTCGACCCCTTGTTTACGAGTCCTAGATTCTTTTCAGGTAATGTGCGATTGCGCAGCTGAATGTTCTCGCAGCTCTTCGGCTCTTCCTCTTTTCCTGAGGTGGATACTTTGAAGAGAGGGCCGAGAGTCATTTTCTCTTCAGAGTCACTCCCGAAAGTGAGAACTTGCGATCCCCTGGTATCAACCATGTGACAGTTACCGACAGCTCTTCCACGTTCGTCTGTCGCATTGTTCCGCTGTCGACGAGCTTCACGCTTCATCCTCTTGAAGTGCTTCCTGTGAGCGATATACCCTTGCCACTAATTTTTAAAGGCGTTGCACTCTTCAGTGGGGTTCGCAATCTTCTGATGATATAAACAGTAATTAGGATGCACATCCTCTTCATTAAGGTGCATCTTATCAGAAGTGTTTCCTTCGGAGAGTGGCAGCTTCATTTCCATCGATATGGCTTTGGCGAACCTTTTCTTCATTTTAATCCTGCTCTTGTCTGTCGCGTGCATTCCTCGGTCTGGCTGGGGTGTTTTAACACTTTCATCTAGTCGCCGGCTGTCACGCCCTGCTTCCCGGTATACGGCGAAGGGGACGCGACTGGTCCGCTACGTATTTACTGTGAAGTAAATACGCTAAGCGTATCTAAGCAATATAAAAGTAATCACAAGAGACAAGAGATATAAAAATAACAGCAACTTTATTTATTAACATTCTTTTGTACAACGCATGAAAAGGAAATACAACTGAAGTAAAAACAATGCCTAAACAATGGCATAACAGGAAATTAAAGGTACTGAATGGAAACGTACAATGTCTAGAGCTCGGGTTCTTCGAGGAATTGATCCAAGTCTTCACTGATGGGCTCGATCTCTGCTGTGTCCAGATCACCTGACGACATTCAAAGAAGAAAAAAATAGAATGTCGTCAGCGAACAGGTCGCTCGGTAAGTCTCAAAGTTAAGGGAGAAATAGAAAAGACAGAATAAGAATGTATCTTTTAAAGTTGTATAATAATATAGAATATGTGTTAACGCTGTTGTTTGTAGCTTGGTACAGAAAGATGCCAGTGTATACGAGAGGGGTCTCTATATGCTAGAGACCAGGGCAAACTGAAAGTATAAGGAACCGTTATGCCACGGTACAACAGAACATGATTCATGTTAGGTGTCTTAATCTTACTGTCTCGTGCCACTTTTAATACCTTCCGTACCAATCTACCCCTTAAACCCCGTAGTGTTTTGATTGTATTGTTATATGGTATTGTATAAGTTGTATAGTTAGATGACTGACCGAAACCATGATATCAGTAACGGATGTAATGGATATAAACTGGAATCATGTAAATGGAAAGTATATCCATGGTTTGCTTCAGTCAAGTTGAATAGATTGATAACTGGATTCATGGATTCGTGTGTTCATGTTGAATTATAATATTGTAGATTTATATGGTACTTGAATCATATTCAAGTCGGATTATGATCAGAATCAAACCCGAGTCAGACAGTAGAGATGTAAATCGAAGTCCTATATTTACTAGGGTCCTTAGCGTAATATATAAAACTTGAGGGGGTTTTATGTAAAAATACTTTTGTATAGTTTTCATGATGCACCCCAAGTATTTATTATTCGTCTTTTGAGTTGTAATGAATGTGGGTTTTATATTGTGATATTTCTAGTGAAAATATCCTAATTTCATAAATAAATGTATTTATTTATAATATTGAATTATGTGGAATTTATGGTATTTTAGTGTAAAATTTGTTCTTGTGATTTTTAGAAAAAAAGTGGAATATTTATATCATAACAAAATAAATATTTTAATGATAAATATACATATATTTATACAAAATTAATTTTAATAAATATTTTATATTCTAAAAATCTCATTTTCTTAAAATGTCGTATTTTAAATCTTTCGAGACCGAATGCTCCTTGCGGAGGTCTGAATCTCGCACTACTAAGCTCGAGGATGTGCGATAAAACACACCATCCCGAACGGGTTCCCCAAAATGGGTTGTAGCAACGCTTTGCAAAGATTTTATAAATACTAATCCTTTAGAAGACGGTTTTATTAAGTAAATGGTATTTATTTGTAAAGATATCGATTTCCCGTATTCTATGTCAAGTTGTGAGATACCTCCAATCGCCTCTTCACCGCCAATTGTGGTCAGGTAAATACAAGTGAAGAAAGGAGGGATCCGCTCAAGAATCAACGTGAGACGGGCCTTTTAAAATTACCTTTCTCACTTGTCTAGCCTAGACACCACAAAGTCAGGTTTAGATAAACGACCGATGTCCACAACCTTACTATGTCCTAATGAAGGCGATGGTCCCTAATTGACTGAGTCTATATATTTTTTATTAGTTCCAAAAGTTATTTATTTATAAGATGTATCAAAAATTGGTTTTTATTAAGTAAAGGGTATTTAAATAAAATTGTTTTATTTTCCGTATTCTAAGTTCTCAAGGTAGCGTGTTATGTTTGCATATGAGTGTGTGAGAAGGTAGGTCATTATCTCATGATCTACTTTAAGGTATAACAATTTAAATGGGGTTAAAGGCGTATTGAAACCATGTGGTATTTAAGTGAAAATACGGTAGAATGGAAATAGTTATCATTTTATGAATTTAACTTTGATCAATTTAGTTGTTTAGTGTTTAATAGTCAACATGATAGTGTTTAAACATAATTGAAATAATGAGAAGTGAAGTTTATAAGAAAACCGAATCGGAAATCGGATTTGTGCCGATTCCGTCGGATTTGTAAATTCGTATTTTTTTTAGAAAAGAAAAGAGAAGCTAGAAAGGGACTTACGGGTTTGGAAAAACACGAGAGTGATAAGGAAGAAGAGGGTTTACCGGTGCGTCGATTCGTCGCCTAGAGTTCCTAGCACGATCACCGGAAGTTTGCCGTCGATTTCGTCGGAGCTTCGCCTTTCGCTCGTTTTCAAAGTACACAAGGTTTTCTTGAGATTTTGAGAGAGTGGGCTCAGAATTTTGGGATGAGAGGGTAGGAGGTAGGGGTGTATTTATAGGCTTAGGGTAGGTGTAGGGTTTTTAATTAAAAAATGTAAAAATAATAGGAAAAATGTATTAAAATGTAGTAAATAGGTGTTAATGGGCTCTCTGGAGGTGGTCTGAAGAATTAAAGTATGCAATGAGGTAGGGTAGCCCAAAAGACAGATCTTCCCTGTTGATGACTCGGCCGACCGGCCAAGTCCGGCCGGCGGCGCCGGCCCGAGTCGGCCTGTCCGCCGGCCGATTCGGCCGAGTCGGGCCGAGTCGGGGTGTCGAAAGCTGGGGGGTCGCCGGAGGTAGCCACTGAAACATCTAACTTTTCATGGGTAGTGGGGTTTTTGTGAGAAATGCACGTGTAACTGTTTGTATTCTAAAGGTTTTAAAACAAAATATTATTAAAAATAATATGGGGTATGGGATTTGAACTCTGGTGACCTGGTTCAGCAATGCAAGGTATTACCAATGAGCTAAAAGCTCCTTCTTGTAATTATGGTGTGAAATAAATACTTAAAGAGATATCAGCAACATTAAATACTCCAAGTATACTTTGAATTTAAATCAATTCTTTGTACATTAAAAATGGAGTTGTTATAGTCTACCCTCCATACAAAAATTTCGTTCTCGAAATTTACAACTTTTATTTGAGGACTGATTTTGTATGTCAAAAACTTATCTATTAACCACAATCAAGAACGGCGTCGCGTAGTAGCTAGCCGGTGAGTACGGGTCGGTCCACAGGGATGTTGTGAATTTCCTAATCGCTCAAACGAGTTAATTCCGATGGGAGTCGGATTGATTTATTAAATCTAAAAACTAAATCTATCTATACTAAGATTATCTAGATCTAAATCTTGCCATGGTTAGGTTTAGAAATGGTTTGGAAATTTAAATAAATCTCAACGCTTTCTATACCCAAATTAGGATCTAAGAGGAGTTATGGTAATTATTAATAAAGGGGATTAGATCCATTCGGGAAGGTGTTCCTTCCTCTAGGTTCTTGTCCTTCCTTTATCAATCCTTACCCTAACCTCCATGGAAAACACGCGCAACCGGGCCTTTATACTACGGTATCACCGCTACCTCGAGGGATAGGGTGCCGTAGGGCGCGGTGTGTGCGTGTATGCATGGAGTCCTATTGATTATATGTGATGGGTAAGAAAGGGATGAGAGATCTCATCTCTCAAAAGCCTTCCCCAAAGCTAACTCTAACAATTATTTAGGGCAAGGAATTAAATCTAAACTAGAGCAGAGAATGAAAAATTACCTACTTTATAGATGGCTCTCTCCAAATATCAACACAGGGTTGTCAGATCTGAATTCATGAAATGAAAAGAGGCACCGATGCTCTCCAAAAGAATTCTAAAATTTATTAATGAAGGGAGGCATAAACAAATACAAGGAATTGGGATTCTATTTATAGGACATAGAAACCCTAGGTTACAATTGATTCGTACATCTGCTTTTACAAAAATGCCCTCTAAGAAAAGACCTAGTCAAAGATCCGCGCCGCCTCTGAAACTTGGTAAAAATTAAACTTCTACGGGCTCTGGATGGCCGCGGAACCGCGGCCTCCGCATGGGTTGGGCCGCGGTTCTGCGGCCCAATGATGGCACTGGAGGCTTATTTTTCCTGGGCTTTTTCTTAGACTCTTGGGCTTCTTATTTCTTTGGTTCTTTTATTAAAATAGCTTCTAGGTTTCTACCAGATCTCCAGTGAACAATTGCAGTGGACTTTTAACCGTTCGCTTTGTAATCCTGGACCTTGCGTTGCCTTGTACTGATCTTTGTGTAGGCTTTATCAAAATCCTTCTGTTTGCTGGTTGTAGTTCCACTTTTGCATCGTCTTTTCTCTTTTTCACTGTTTTAGATCCAAGAATCTGTAACCTATGATATGTAGCAGTCATGCGTCAAAAGCACCTGTTTATTTATAAAACGAATAAGAATGGGGAATATAATAATACAATATTATGGTGTGAACAAATACCCCCAAACTTATCTTTAGCTCGTCCTCGAGCAAACTTATTTTTATTCTCTACAAAAAACCTAATCGCACTTTCGCAGGGAAACGCGATTGCACTGAGCATGTGCAACAAGCCGTTAAACCTCTAGGTGTCCCTAGTAGGAGGAGTGTTGTCTCCTGAGGGTTTTCAGCGGATACTACCCACAAATTCCTATCAATTCGGCTTTTCGACTTTTGTTCTCCAATTAGGTTTTCTAATAAGGAATTCTATTATCGTCGACTCATAAATTATCCACCCATATTCTTCGCACTTCCTCATCATTTAACTTAAGATTATATATATTCTGTAGACTTACTTAGCTTTCGGCATCTCTTAAGTTTTCCTTATAGGGTTCCATCTCCACTTAGGAATTTTTATCAACTCTATTAAAGATACAAGTTTTATTCTTCACTCCTTTCTTTTATCTAAACTCCAATCACATACCCCTACGTGTGTGTATAAATCACCCCTACACTTGGAAATTCAAATCAAGCAATCATACTCTTGTCCTTTTGTCCAAAGCACTTATTAATTGGTGAATTTTTAAATGAATTTTGCTTGCACATCCTCCATGCGACTGTTAATACTTCTTGAGGTACCAACGACCGATTACAAGATGTGTTTGCACATTAAAGCGTAATTCCTAGTCTTGCAACACCCAAGGCTTTAGCAGTGACTCCCAAACCAGTTAGTCTAAGGCACTAGGTGATGAAGCACCCTCGCTAAATATTTTTCTATTTTTGCAGCCTTAAGTAATCACAAAAACCAGTGTTCATTTTTTTTTTCTTTATTCACTTTTTTTTCTTTTATTTTTTCATACTAAAGACTTTAGACAAGAGCATTTCAAGGTCTCCTCTACTATTCCAAGTTTCAAGGTGCGTGTTAGTGCAATTTATAGGGTATATATTTTCAGAATCTAGACTTAAGTTAGGAATTATTTTTCAAACTTATACTCCAATAAAAATATCAATACTTTTCCCTTGTTTTGACTTAGCCCAAGAATTGAACTCAAAATTTGCCTATTTCTAAATAAACTATAAAGACATACACTTTCTACCGTTAAATTTTAAGGAAGGTTATTTTTAGGGTTTTTAATTTACTAAGTCTAAAATTTAGTTATTCCTAGCTAAGTAACCTATTTGTCAAACTTAAGTCAAATAAGGCCAAAATTGAATACATTAATTTTTATAATTTTTGAGATTTTTCAATTTTTATGGGTTTTCAAATAAATATGCAAATGCAAAAATATGTACATATGAATGCGAAGGAAGAAGACGTACCGAGCATACCCCCAAACTTAAACTTGACAGTGTCCTCACTGTCATGCTACACCAAGAGGGTCAAAATTGTCAGCACTCCCCTGTTTATTTATTTATAAATTTTTTTTAATTTTTATAGAAAGAGAAAACAAAAAGTATATATACTTATATACAACAAGGTTCCCCCCAAACTTAAGCTTGGCCTTACACAAGCCAAAGGTTAGCACCAACCATTCAAAAATCTTATCGTGGTAATGGTCGAGTTGGTGAAAGAATGGAGTGGAAAGAAAAGAGATGAGAAGCACACGAGACCGTGTGGAGGTAGAAACGGGATACGGTCTCGGTGGGGGGAGAAGAATGGCGGAAAAGAGAAAGAAGTGGAGTACGATCTTGAGGGTGTAAATCGAGTGAATAAATTAGCTCAATTTGTGATGACCGATGTGTTAAAAGCGATTGTGCTAACCTATCAACCCGTCGAGAAATGGGGTCAAATCTATCAAGATTCGCAAGAAGGCATGGGTACGCCGAACTTGGTATTGAAGACGAAAGCGTAACGGTCTCTTGTACGGTCGGAACGATAGGAAGGACGAAAGGGAGTGAATTAGGGATAGTCTCATTCTCACCGTAGTAAACAGTTTCGAACTTGAAAGATTCTATCAATGGTTCGAAACGACTGTAAGCAATCGAGTCTGATGGTTCAACTAACTCATCTGAAAATTCAAAGGACTCAAACTCGGGCGATGAGTTTTCAACATCGTCCGAAAAAGTGAAACACTCATAAGTGTTATCTGCTGTGAGAACTGTGTCAGATTCAATGGAAAATTTTTCAAGCTCACAGTTTTCAATCGTGATCGTGTGCGTGGTCGGAACGACGGAAAGGAGGGAGGGTGATATAGCAGTTAAAAGTTCAGGAGGCTGAATTGGAAAATCTGACACATCAAACAAAAATGGTTCAATCTCAATATTATCCTCAATACTCTCCTCAATACTATCCTCATAATTCTCCTCAAAATTTAGCTTATCCATGCTATTATCATCAAAATCAAGACGCATATGAAGTTCGGGAGAAACATTTAATGACTTGGGATGATGAATTGGAGATAAAATTTCAGTCAAATTTACGGGTTCATCATCCAAAATATTCTCGATGTCTATATCCTCAATCAAGTGAAAATCAATATTTTCTGACACCTCATCAAAAGCATGGATATTTATCGATTTAGGTTCTAGAGTGGAGGTGTAAAGATTGAAAGGATTAGGTGCGGTTTCACTCGAAATGGGTTCTTCAAAATCTGGCAAATCAAGCACTACAAAATCACACAACTCGTTTTTATTTTCAACTGGTGAACTATTTGGGACAATCGATGGAAAACCGGAGTTGTGGGCTGGAATTGGTTATGGGTAGGTTTGATTTGGAAATCCTCTCAAATTCTCACTCTGTCCAACCGCCTCCTCATATATTGGAAAATTTGGAGCTAGTTGGAAACTAGCTACCGGTTCACTTACATAAGGGCGGCCATGGACGCTTCCACATTCCTAGTTATTTTGTTTGTTGCTGCAATATAAGCTGCCAACGACTGTTCTAAACTAGACATGGGTGGTGAAGGGGTTTCGGTAAAAGATCCGAAATTGTTTGGATACGTGAAACTCCCAAAGGGCTGTGTAGAAATAGGGTCTAGTGAAGGTGGGAAAGTCGGGTAGGACTGGTAGGAAGTGGATGGTTGGACAGGATTAGGATCAACATGTGGATAAAAAAGTGGATGGACTTGTTGATTCCTAGAACTAGATGAGGGGAGAGGGGTGAAAGATCGGCTACGAGAATGAGCGATATGCTCAGCAATGGATATCGGTTTAGGAGTTATAGCAGGACTTGAAAAAGTGGTATCAACATATGAAGTTGGTAAAGGTGGACATGGTTGACACAAAGTGGGTTGCAAAGTCGAACTGTTTCTCCTAGACGCTTCTATTTGATCTTTCAAAGAAATTTTGGGCACGGAGGGATCTTCTTTAAATCGACCGAAACAATTGACGTACGACGCAAAGTTAGGTTCGGGATACCAATGTTCGGCAAGAGATTTATGATGTGGGGTACCATGATAGAAGAAAGGGGAAAAGAAAGAAGGTTGGGTGGTGCAAGGATTTCTTAGCGACAAAAGTTTTTTAAAACTTTTTCCTTTTTCCTTTTTCTCTTTATTTAGAACTGTTTGCAAAAAGATTTTCGATAAAAGAGCTAAGACACACTTTCGATCAACCAAAAATGCACAATCAGGCCTAGATCTAGGGTCACCTAGGTCAGCTAGACAGCTCGTAACTATTCCAAAGGGCTAGAAATAGGACTTCAAACCGCTTCTTCACTGCCAATTGCGGCCAGGTAAGTGCCAGGTAAGTGGGAGGCTCCCCGCTACAAGTAGCGGTCCTAATTAAGTAACCACTTGCTTTAGACACACTTGCCTAGACACCGCAAAGTCAGGTTAGGATAAACGGTCGATGCCTATAACTAGTCCTCTGTCCTATTGTGCTCGAAGTCTTTAGGGCTGAGTCTAGTATTTTTTTAATTAAGAATGGTCAATGCAAATGCCTTATGTGATTTCTGGGGTCCTGAGAAAGGTGATGAATTCCCCACCCAATCTGAATTGGTCAAAAGCCCCTTAATATCAGTTTTAAAGATATGCAATACAGAAAAAAATTCACTTGCAATCAAATCTTTTTTTATTTTATGCGCGGCACAAAGAATCCTGCACAAGATTTGTTATTTGGAAAGAGGAAGATTTTTAAAGCGCACAGAATCCTGCAGGAGATTTTTCAAAAGATATATTAGAGATTTGCAAAGGAGGAGATCAGAAGACTTACAGTTTTTTTTTAACCGCGCTTCAGCCTTTTTTGGGGAACCGATCCGTTACCTCCACCGCGGAACCTCTGCGAATAGCCCCTCCGACCGCGGATCCGCCGCCGGTTGGTCGCTTCGGCAGGGTTTTTTTTGTCACCAGATCTCCGCGGTTTTTCTTGTTGACTCGGTCCTCCAAATTTCTTCTGTTATCTGTCGTGATATTTCTCTGTTTGTTCGGATTTGATATTTGCTGTTTTGATCTCTGGAGATTTTCAGATCCGAACTTGTTTGTACATCCTGCAAAATTCTCACAAAAATACCCTTTCTAAAGATAACAGATGATATATTTTTATATTTTTTATGATTTTTCAAATTTTTATGATTTTTTTAATTTTGATTAACCCGAAATTGCAAAAAGGAAATAACACGCCATCCCCGGCAACGGCGCCATTTGATTTTGTATGTAAAAAACTTATCTATTAACCGCAATCAAGAACGGCGTCGCTTGGTAGCTAGCCGGTGAGTACGGGTCGGTCCACAGGGATGTTGTGAATTTCCTAATCGCTCAAACGAGTCAATTCCGATGGGAGTCGGATTGATTTATTAAATCTAAAAACTAAATCTATCTATACTAAGATTATCTAGATCTAAATCTTGCCATGGTTAGGTTTAGAAATGGTTTGGAAATGTAAATAAATCTCAACGCTTTCTATACCCAAATTAGGATCTAAGAGGAGTTATGGTAATTATTAATAAAGGGGATTAGATCCATTCGGGAAGGTGTTCCTTCCTCTAAGTTCTTGTCCTTCCTTTATCAATCCTTACCCTAACCTCCATAGAAAACACGCACAACCGGGCCTTTATACTACGGTATCACCGCTACCTCGAGGGATATGGTGCCGTAGGGCGCGGTGTGTGCGTGTATGCATGGAGTCCTATTGATTATATATGATGGGTAAGAAAGGGATGAGAGATCTCATCTCTCAAAAGCCTTCCCCAAAGCTAAATCTAACAATTATCTAGGGCAAGGAATTAAATCTAAACTAGAGCAGAGAATGAAAAAATTACCTACTTTATAGATGGCTCTCTCCAAACATCAACACATGGTTGTCAGATCTGAATTCATGAAATGAAAAGAGGTACCGATGCTCTCCAAAAGAATTCTAAAATTTATTAATGAAGGGAGGCATAAACAAATACAAGGAATTGGGCTTCTATTTATAGGACATAGAAACCCTAGGTTACAATTGATTCGTACATCTGCTTTTACAAAAATGCCCTCTAAGAAAAGACCTAGTCAAAGATCCGCGCCGCCTCTGAAACTTGGTAAAAATTAAACTTCTACGGGCTCTGGATGGCCGCGGAACCGCGGCCTCCGCATGGGTTGGGCCGCGGTTCTGCGGCCCAATGATGGCACTGGAGGCTTATTTTTCCTGGGCTTTTTCTTGGACTCTTGGGCTTCTTATTTCTTTGGTTCTTTTATTAAAATAGCTTCTAGGTTTCTACCAGATCTCCAGTGAACAATTGCAGTGGACTTTTAACCGTTCGCTTTGTAATCCTGGACCTTGCGTTGCCTTGTACTGATCTTTGTGTAGGCTTTATCAAAATCCTTCTGTTTGCTGGTTGTAGTTCCACTTTTGCATCTTCTTTTCTTTTTTTCAATGTTTTAGATCCAAGAACCTGTAACCTATAATATGTAGCAGACATGCGTCAAAAGCACCTGTTTATTTATAAAACGAATAAGAATGAGGAATATAATAATACAATATTATGGTGTGAACAAGGACTAGTTTACAAAGAGGTGTGGATATCTAGTACGCATTTCATCCTCCCTTTCCCAAGTGGACTCTCCTGGAGTGTCTTTCCTCCACATCACTCGGACCAAATTAACTTCCTTGTTCCGAAGTGTCTTCACTTTCCTGTCCAGGATCTCTACAGGCTGTTGCTCATAGGACAAATCGGGCTGTATAGTGAGCTCGGAATGATCGAGAATATGGCCGGGGTCACTCAAATACCTTCTGAGTTGGGATATGTGGAACACGTTATGCACTCCTTCTAATGAAGGTGGAAGCGCTAAGCGGTACGCCACTTCACCGACTCGTTCGAGTATGTCGAACGGTCCAATATATCTCGGACTTAGCTTACCCCGTCTTCCAAATCGGATCACTCCGCGGTTCGGTGATATCTTCAAGAACACATGATCTCCTGGCTGGAACTCCAGATGACGTCTCTTTGCATCAGCCCAGTGCTTCTGTCGATCTTGGGCTATGTGCATCCTTTCCCTGATAGTACGAACCACATCAACAGTCGCTACTATCATCTCTGGTCCAAGAAGTTCCCTATCTCCGATGTCATCCCAACTTAATGGCTATCGACACTTCCTTCCATACAATGCTGCAAAAGGTGTCATTCCTATGCTTGCTTGGTAGCTGTTGTTGTACGAGAACTCCACAAGATGTAGGTGATCTTCCCACGATCCTTTGAAGTCTAACATACATGCTCTAAGCATATCCTCCAAGATCTGAATAGTTCGTTCCGACTGACCATCTGTTTGTGGATGATAAGCCGTGGTGAAGTTCAGACTTGTTCCCAAGCTTGCTTGCAGACTTTGCCAAAATTGCGATCGAAACCTGATGTCACGATCGGAGACAATGCAGACCGGTACTCCATGAAGTCTCATAATTTCCTCTATGTACTTCTTTGCTAGTGTCTCAGTAGATTGGCCAACTCGAAATGGGATGAAGTGAGCCGATTTTGTGAGTCAATCCACAATGACCCATACAACATCGTTACCCTTTGTGCTGCGAGGAAGAGCAGTCACAAAATCCATCGTGATATATTGCCGCTTCCATTCTGGGATTGGTAACGGTTGAAGTAATCCAGCAGTCCTGTGATGTTCAGCCTTTACTTGCTAACACACCAAGCATTTTGCGACGCTTCTGGCTACTTCACGCTTCATTCCATGCCACCAATAATTCTGACGTAGATCTTTGTACATTTTGGTACCTCCAGGGTGTACTGAGTAGGGAGAGCTGTGAGCTTCTTTTATTAACTCTTCCCGAACAGGGCCTTTTGGTACACACAATTTACTGCCGTATCTCAAAGATCCATCTTCATGGATGATGAAGTCTATTCTGAGTCCATTCTCCACTTGTTCTCTGATCTTTTGCAACTTAGCATCACTTGCTTGGGCTGCTTTGATCTGATTGATAATGGTTGATTGAACTTGTAAATTCATCAAACTTGAAGTATTACCTGGCATGACTACTTCAATCTCCATCTGATGCAAGTCTTGTTGAAGTTTCCACTGAGCGGTGAGATTCATTGCTAATGGTTGGCGACTAAGTGCATCAGGTACCACATTCACCTTCCCTGGGTGATATTGCAAGTTGATATCAAAGTCCGCCATGAGTTCTAACCATCTTCTCTGCCGCATATTCAACTCCTTCTGAGTAAACACGTACTTCAGGCTCTTATGATCTGTGTAGATGTTTACTCGTTCACCAAGTAGATAATGGCGCCAAATCTTGAGAGCAAAGATGACGGCTGCCAATTCCAAATCACGCGTCGAATAATTGCGCTCATGAATCTTCAGCTGTCTTGAAGCATAAGCCACAACTTTACCGTGTTGATGTAGAACACATCCTAATCCCTTACCGGATACATCACAATGCACTTTGAATCCTCCAGATTGATCCGGTATGACGAGAATAGGTGCTGATGTCAACCTTGACTTGAGTTCTACGAAAGCTTGTTCGCATGCTTCTGACCACACAAAATCTTCATCTTTACGTGTGAGCTTGGTCAGGGGTGTTGCTATCTTCGAAAATCCTTCAATGAATCTTCTATAATATCCTGATAGACCTAAGAAACTCCGAATGTCCTTCCCTGACTTTAGTGTAGGCCATTCGCTAACTGCTGAAACTTTTGCTGGATCCACCGAGATTCCTCCTCCTGATACGATATGTCCAAGAAAACCAACTTGCTTTAGCCAAAACTCGCACTTGCTGTACTTGGCATAGAGCTGATGTTGTCGAAGAGTTTCCAGGACAATTCGTAGATGTTCTGTATACTCTTTCCGATTCTTAGAATACACCAGGATATCATCGATGAAGATGACAACAAACCTGTCTAAGTACTCCCGGAAAACCTGATTCATTAGGTTCATGAATATTGCGGGTGCGTTGGTCACTCCAAATGGCATCACGAGAAATTCGTAATGTCCATAGTGAGTTCTGAAAGCTGTTTTATGAATATCAGTTTCCTTGACCTTCACCTGATGATAATCTGAACGAAGATCCAATTTAGAGAAAACACAAGATCCACTTAGTTGATCGAATAAATCGTCGATGCGCGGAAGTGGTTACTTGTTCTTTATAGTGACTTCATTCAGGGCTCTGTAATCGATGCACATTCTGTATGAACCTTCCTTCTTCTTCATAAGTAGTACATGTGATCCCCAACTTGAAGTGCTGGGACGAATCCATCCTTTCGCCAGTAATTCGTCCAACTGTGTTCGGACTTCCTTCAAACCTTCCGGACTTAAACGATAGGGTGCTTTGATCACCGGTTGTGCTCCTGGTACTAAATTAATACCGAATTCAAGAGCTCGATCGGGAGGCAAACCTGATATATCGTCAGGAAATACATCGTCGAACTCTCGAACCACATCTGGTCTTGATTCTTCCTCTGCTTGAGCTGCTGCAACTACTGCTTCTCTTGGCTTCGCTTTGTAGGTACTTGGCTCCAGTGTACGGTCTCCGCTTTTGAAATAGAAGACCGGATGGTCTGGAATCTCGAATACTACCCTCCTTTGACGACAGTCAATGGTAGCATAAAAAGTTCCAAGTCAATCCATTCCTAGAACCACATCGAAGTTCGGTATGTCCAGCACTTTGAAGTCAGCATAAAACTCTCTGCTGCAGACGACGACTGGACACAAACGGTATTCCATGGTTGCCTTTAGAACGCCATTTCCTGAACTGACATTTCAGCTGGATACAAGCGGTGAGACTGGAATCGCATGGGTTCGAACAAACCGCTGCGACATAAAGCAGTGAGATGCTTCAGTTTCAAACAGTGCTAGTGCAGGGATTGGGGATACTAAGATTGTACCTAAGGTATGTGGGATTTGTTTTAGGTATAGGAAAAATATGTAGCTAATTAGCAGGATAGAAAAGCAAAGTTTGAAAAGAAAAGTTTACCAGTGATGACTTGTCCAGTGGCCTCAGCTTCTTCCACGGTCATCGTGAAAGCCTGGCGCCTTGGTACATTCCTCCTGGCCGGAGGAGCATTCCTCGGAACGTTCCTTTGAGCTTGATGGAACTGACAAGGAGGTGGTGCAGCTTGTGGTCCTCTGGGTAGTGCAGGTAGTGCAAGTCTTGGAGCAGGTGTTTGAAGAGCTGGTCGCTGCGGATAGGTAACTGCTGGCCTGGGTGTAGCAACTGGGTTTTGCTTTTGGGGACAAGACCCAATATCATGAGCAGCTGAGCCGCAGATCAAGCAAAGATGGTTGGCTTGCCGACAGTCTTTCATCATATGTCCAGTTCTCTTGCAGTAGGTACAAATGGCTGGGCTGGGATGGTTGCTCTGTACTCCGGGTCGCCTTGGCATAAAAGATGGCCTGGACGAGGCTCCTCCTGCCATCTGGTTGGCAGGATGCTTAAATCCAGCAGATTGAGGTCTTCCCCTCGCCTTTCCCGCTGCCTCATAACGGCGGCCAGCTTTCAGAGCCGATTCATGAGTCGGAAAATCTCCTGTGGCCAGTGCAAGCTGGATTTCCGAATCCAAACCTTGTTGAAAGCGACGGGCTCTGATGTCATCCGTTGGTATAAGGTGTGCTGCAAAACTGTTAAAAATATTGTGTTAGCTGTGTAATATGTGATATAAAAAAATTCGAATTATTGAGACATATCTTACCGACTGAGCATGGTGAACTCAGCGTCATACTCATCTACTGACTTGGTCCACATCGAACCTTATTGTAGATGGATGAACTGCTGTTCCATGTCGAACCTGGCAGTCTCAGGGAAGTACTTAGCGTCGAACATGTCGCGGAAAGTCTTCCATTCGATAGGCTGTTCAAGACGGCTTTCTTCCGCCTTCCACCAGTTGCGAGCACTGTCCGTGAGCTGCAGTTTCGCCATAAGAACCCAAGCTATTTCTGGCACTTGTGCTGCCGCCAGATCATCCTCTATGCTCTGTGCCCATTCCTCAGCTTCAAGTGGGCTTCCCTTTCTGGAGAACTGTTTTGGGTGTAAAGCCCTAAATTGCTTTACCCTAGGTACGTCTGCCTCGGGACAGTTCATTAAAAGAGCAGTCTGCTGCTGCTGTTCCTCTAGGAGGCTTCGGATTGCCTCAAGCAGAACCGTCTGCTCGTTGATCGGAGCAGGGACGACAGGTGTGAGTGGTGGGGCTGGAGGTGTGTAGTTGACATTGGTGCTGGTGTTATTCGGGGAATCCATAACCTTGAAAAAAAATTTGGGTTAGGACAGATTCAAAATATTTGAAATGATAAGATTCAATGAATATGAAATTGTAAGAATCAAGGAACATGAATTGTAAAGAATGTTTTAGTTGCTGGTTCTTGTGTTATATTGCTTAGTTTGTTCACACAGAACAGAACTGCATAGTATGATTCTATACAGCTCTGACCTGCATGGGCCACCAACAAAACCTGTCACGCCCCGCTTCCCGGTATACGTCGAAGGGGATGCGACTGGTTCGCTACGTATTTACTGTGAAGTAAATACGCTAAGCGTATCTAAGCAATATAAAAGTAATCACAAGAGACAAGAGATATAAAAATAACAACTTTAATTATTAACATTCTTTTGTACAATGCATGAAAAGGAAATACAACTGAAGTAAAAACGATGCCTAAACAATGGCATAACAGGAAATTAAAGGTACTGAATGGAAATGTACAATGTCTAGAGCTCGGGGTCTTCAAGGAACTGATCCAAGTCTTCACTGGTGGGCTCAATCTCTGCTGTGTCCAGATCACCTGACGACATTCAAAGAAAAAAGAAATAGAATGTTGTCAGCGAACAGGTCGCTCGGTAAGTCCCAAAGTTAAGGGAGAAATAGAAAAGACAGAATAAGAATGTATCTTGTAAAGTTGTATAATATTGTAGAATATTTTGTTGACGCTGTTATTTGTAGCTTGGTACAGAAGGATGCCAGTGTATACGAGAGGGGTCTCTATATGCTAGAGACCAGGGCAAACTGAAAGTACAATGAACCGTTATACCACGGTACAACAGCAACACGATTCATGTTAGGTGTCTTAATCTTACTGTCTCGTGCCACTTTTAACACTTTCCGTACCAATCTACCCCTTAAACCCCGTAGTGTTTTGATTGTATTGTTATATGGTATTGTATAAGTTGTATAGTTGGATGACTGACCGAAACCATGATATCAGTAACGGATGTAATGGATGTAAACTGGAATCATGTAAATGGAAAGTATATGCATGGTTTGGTTTAGTCAAGTTGAATAGATTGATAACTGGATTCATGGATTCGTGTGTTCATGTTGAATTGTAATATTGTAGATTTATATGGTATTTGAATCATATTCAAGTCGGATTATGACCAGACTCAAACCCGAGTCAGATAGTAGAGATGTAAATCGAGGTCCTATATTTACTAGGGTCCTTAGGGTAATTTATAAAACTTGAGAGGGTTTTATGTAAAAATACTTTTCTATAGTTTTTAAGATACACCCCAAGTATTTATTATTCATCTTTAGAGTTGTAATGAATGTGGGTTTTATATTGTGATATTTCTAGTGAAAATATCCTAATTTCATAAATAAATGTATTTATTTGTAATATTGAATTATGTGGAATTTATGGTATTTTAGTGTAAAAGTTGTTCTTGTGCTTTTTAGAAAAAAAGTGGAATATTTATATCATAACAAAATAGACATTTTAATGATAAATATACATATATTTAAACAAAATTAATTTTAATAAATATTTTATATTCTAAAAATCTCATTTTCTTAAAATGTCGTATTTTAAATCTTTCGAGACTGAATGCTCCTTGCGGAGGTCTGAATCTCGCACTACTAAGCCCGAGGATGTGTCATAAACCGCACCATCCAGAACGGGTTCCCCAAAATGGGTTATAGCGGCGCTTTGCAAAGATTTTATAAATACCAATCCTTTAGAAGACGGTTTTATTAAGTAAATGGTATTTATTTGTAAAGATTTCGATTTCCCATATTCTATGTCAAGTTGTGAGATATCTCCAATCGCCTCTTCACTGCCAATTGTGGCCAGGTAAGTACAAGTGAAGAAAGGATGGATCCGTTCACGAATCACCGTGAGACGGGCCTTTTAAAATTACCTTTCTCACTTGTCTAGCCTAGACACCACAAAATCAGGTTTAAATAAACGACCGATGTCCACAACCTTACTATGTCCTAATGAAGGCGACGGTCCCTAATTGACTGAGTCTAGATATTTTTTATTAGTTCCAAAAGTTATTTATTCATAAGATGTATCAAAAATTGGTTTTTATTAAGTAAAGGGTATTTAAATAAAATTGTTTTATTTTCCGTATTCTAAGTTCTCAAGGTAGCGTGTTATGTTTGCATATGAGTGTGTAAGGAGGTAGGTCATTACCTCGTGATCTACTTTAAGGTATAGCAATTTAAATGGGGTTAAAGGCGTATTGAAACCATGTGGTATTTAAGTGAAAATGCGGTAGAATAGAAATAGTTATCATTTTATGAATTTAACTTTGATCAATTTAGTTGTTTAGTGTTAAATAGTCAACATAATAGTGTTTAAACATAATTGAAATAATGAGAAGTGAAGTTTATAAGAAAATCGAATCGGAAATCGGATTTGTGCCGATTCCGTCGGGTTTGTAAATTCGTATTTATTTTTAGAAAAGAAAAGAGAAGCTAGAAAGGAACTTACGGGTTTGGACAAACACGAGAGTGATAAGGAAGAAGAGGGCTCGCCGGTGCATCGATTTGTCGCCGAGAGTTCCTAGCACGATCACCGAAAGTTCGCTGTCGATTTCGTCGGAGCTTTGCCTTTCGCTCGTTTTCAAAGTACACAAGGTTTTCTTGAGATTTTGAGAGAGTGGGCTCAGAATTTTGGGATGAGAGGGTAGGAGGTAGGGGTGTATTTATAGGGTTAAGCTAGGGTTAGGGTAGGTGTAGGAGTTTTAAATAAAAAATGTAAAAATAATAGGAAAAATGTATTAAAATGTAGTAAATAGGTGTTAATGGGCTCTCTGGAGGTGGTCTGAAGAATTAAAGTATGCAGTGAGGTAGGGTAGCCCAAAAGACAGATTTTCCCTGTTGATGACTCGGCCGACCGGCCAAGTCCGGCCGGCGGCGCGGGCCCGAGTTGGGGTGCCGGAAGCTGGGGGGTCACCGGAGGTTGCCACTGGAACATCTAACTTTTCATGGGTAGTAGGGTTTTTGTGAGAAATGCACGTGTAACTGTTGGTATTCTAAAGGTTTTAAAACAAAATAATATTAAAAATAATGTAGGGTATGGGATTTGAACTCTGCTGGCTTGGTTAAGCAGTGCAAGGTATTACCAATGAGCTACAATCTCCTTCTTGTAATTATGGTGTGAAATAAATACTTAAAGAGATATCAGCAATATTAAATACTCTAAATATACTTTGAATTTAAATCAATTCTTTGTCCATTAAAAATGGAGTTGTTACACCGACGTTTGGCCTTTTCAAATATGGTCATTTCGCGCTCTCGATCAGCCTTACTTTTTAGAAGAGCTTCGTTCAGGAATGCATCAATCATCTCGTCAGAAGGTCCTAGAAGTTCCGGCTCGGGATCTGCCCCCAGTTTCTCTGCATCCAGGGCTTCTTCACCGTTTATTAACGAATGAGAGATCATGTGGCAGCTTGCCACATAACCCTCAGGTTCATCCGACGAGTTTTCTCCATTGTCATCATCTCCGTCCTTAAGGACGTGGCTGAGAAACTCTTGAAGTGTGACCGGTATTCGCGCCTTCTGGTTATATTCTTCCAGCGCGTCGATATGTTTTTACAGGTCCGTGCGCTTGTCACCAGGCTTCACGGGCTTTTTGGTTTTCTTCTTTTTCTTCGAAGACTTTGACGGCTGGGCCTGAGCGTTTTGATTATCGTTGCCAATTTTTGGCGTCGAGCGCAGCTTCAGCATTCTCTCGATGACTTCGGATTCCAGCGGACTTTTCCATTTGATTGCAGGGCATGCTTAGAGATCTTTCAACATTCTTTTCGTTTTGGTTGAAAGAACGACCTCCCATGGAGCTTCTTCGACAAAAGAGCACGATACCCTCGGTGTGTCCGCCTTTTTGAGAGCGTGCGGCTGGGGCGGGTTTACCTTCCAATTCTCGGACAGTGCGAATTTGCCCTGTTGGTATTGGTTCTCAATCCACCCTTTGAAGATGAAGCAATTTTCGATTGAATAGCCTATCGCTTGGTGATAGGGGCAATAATTGGGATTATTAGCCTCACCGGGTTGCAATGGGCGTTTTGGATCCAGTAAGTTGATGAGCCTGTTGCGCACCACCAGCTCGAACAATCTCTTCATTTTGTCCCGGGGAAACGAATAAGGACGCTTCATTTTCTCATTAAAGAATCGCCGTCTCTCGTCTAGGCGATCAGTTAGTTTTGGACCACTGGACTGCTGTTGAGCATTAGCGACGAAGGTTGCTTTCCTTTTCCTTTTTTTCATTCCGTGGCTCCGGCTTCGAAGAGGAAGGCCTATGGCCCATCTGGTCCATTTGGGCCAACTTTTCAATCAAGGTCTGGAAAGTAGTTGGCTTGAAGAACATCATGAATTGGGAGATGGTCGCTTGGGGGTCGAGAGTACCCACGAATATGCCTACCGCAGACGCTTCTTCAATGCGCTGCTCGCACTTCGAACATAAATTCCGCCACCGTATTGCATACTGAACCCATGTTTCTCCAGACTTCACCCTGGCATTGATCAATGCGGTGATCGGGGTGCGCTTGCTAGCACTTGCGAATCTCTGTGTAAACAGTAGCTCCATCTCTGCAAATGTCTTGATAGAGTCATTTGGGAGTTCGGAATAGCATTGGAATGCTGTCTCCGACAAGCTGCCAACGAAATGGCGATGCAGTAGCTTATCATCCCCTCCAGTGTTGCCGAAGAGAGCCCTGAACTGAGCGACATGTTGATGGGGATTGCCTATCCCCTTGTATACATGGAATTTGGGAATCGTATATCTTGGAGGGTACTTTATCTGGTCGTACCAACCCGGATAGGGTCGCCCAGTTTTAACAATTTGCCCAGCCGCTTCATTCGCCTGATGAACTCGTATCTGCTGAGCGATGTAATCATCCAGGGCGGTTTTTGAGATGGCCTCCTCCTTGGCTGCTGACAGAGCCGGCAGAGGGTTTGTTGTCTCTCCTCTGTCATCTTCAATTATTACTGGAGGGTCTTCGGCTGGAGGGTTCGACTTGGAATAGAAAGGCCATTTCTTTTATATTGGCCGCTTGTTTCGCGACCTCTTTTTCCTTTTTCTCAAGCATTCTCCGAAGGAATTCAGCATCAGTTTCCTGCTCATGGCGCTACTCCGAGGATGTCTCCGGGCTTGCTTTCGATCCCGTAAGTGCGGCCATAGCTGTTAGCATTTCTTGGAGCTTTTGTTGTTGCTTCTCCTAATCCTTAGTCACTGATTGTGTAAGCGGTCGGTGACCTGTGAAGATACGGTTATCCTTTTTTCCGGATGCCATAAAAATGGTGTGCACCACCATGTCCCCAGCCTTGGGGCGTTTGGTTTCATTGGTCTTGCGATTCGTCGCAGACGCAAGGATTTTCTCCGGCCTTCTCCTCTTGTGGGCGGTCGAAGTTAAGGGAGCCGTTGCAGTAGGCACCCAAGTAGCTGTTACCTTCTGTGGCTTGACAGGATGGTCATCTTCTCGCTGAACTTTCACCTTTTTCAGTCGGCGAGAGTAATCTTGATCAATCACCGAGTCTTGGACTTGACGACCTTGTAAATTTTAGAGGACAGCCGTTGAGGGGGCTGCTCCTGCTTCGCCTTTGTGGAATTCTCCATAGGTGGAGGTGATCTTTTCAGCACAGCAATCAGAGAGTTCTTGCGGACCCTCCTCAGTGGTTCAAAACTATTCCCAGTTGGAACAGCAGCGTCGACTTCCACCATTGAAGCTGGAGGAGTCAGTCTAGAAGGGGAATTGCCCCCAGCCTTCCTTACTCGGCGCCAGTGGCGACGTCGAGCATGTCAAGCCGATGGTACTGGCTCAGCTATGGGGGTGGCTTCATCATGCCCCCTGTTTTGGTCCGAAATTGTCGTCGTCAGCCTATTGAAGACTGATGTCTGCTGAGTGGGGATGGCTAACCCATTGAAGGCAGACTTCCGAGCAGGGGAAGCAGCCTTGACGATTTCGCCTGGAACGGGAGCTGAAACAGTCAGTCTTGTGAAGACCGACCCTTTAGCAGGAGAAGCCGCTTTGACGACTTCGGGAGCAGGAATGTCTATCCTTTTCGGGATAACCCTTTCTGGTATTGCGGGCTTCATCACAGGCTCGTTGGAGCTTTGGCCCAGTCTGCTGAAAACTGAGGTGCTTGGTTTAGGCGACCTGTTGAGAGGGGCCGCAGTAGTGGTATGCCGATGAAAGACCGACTTCTTCTGAGCTTCTTGCAATGGTACAGGGGCGTTGAAGCTCATCGGCGGGAGCATGGTCCCGAAGAATAGCCCAGTGGTGGCCTGAGTTATCTGCTCCACTAGCATCTTGAAAAGGGAGGCCGCTTGGGGCCCGTAGGTTATACCTCCAGATGAGGCGGAACGGGAGTCGCAGTCGCAGTTGGAGCAGTTAGAGGCCATTGCTGTTCTTTCTTATGCACGGGAGCAAAACCAAATCTTAGTACCTTGAACCCAAGGGCAACCATATTAAACCGCGATTCGTTCGCGAACACGACATACGAAGTGTGGAGTGGAAAGAGGAAAAGGTCCCACCGGGCGTGCCAGAATCTGTTCTCCTCCGAATACAGAGACGCGACCGCGTAGGTTTGTCTTGCCTGAATTTGGGGGCAGATGCTAAAAGGTGCTATCCTTCCACCTCTCCGAAGATGCCAATTTGATTTATAGCACCATGTATCGAAGGTTTAGACGGATGCGGCCGATGTAGCAGACTTCGTCAGATTCCCCCTCATTTGAGGGTTTTTTTTGTGGGGACGCTCTTCCCTGCAGGCGCAAGCCCCTGCTGTTAATTACGTACCGCATCGCGGTAACCACTTTCTCTTTCTTCAGATGGTCACTTCGTGTCGTGTGTGTTTGTTTTGTTTTTGGTTGCCCGTGGATTGTATACGGAAACTAATTTATGTTGTCGCCCATAGGGCGTGGATTAGTCCAAATCCGTATCTTCTTAGATTTGGGTTTGGGGTTGGGTTTAAGGATATGTTAGTCTCATTTGAGACTATGATTAACTTAAACGTTTGTTAAGGATACGTTAGTCTAATTTTAGACTAAGATCAACTTAACGGGATCGTTTAGATCCAACAAAAGAGCATTTGATCTCTATTGTTTAGTTTAGGGACATTACGGTCGATTACCAGTTTAAGGACATGGTGGTACATCATTAGTTTAAAGACATTACGGTCCAGTTTAAAGACATCATAGTCTGTAAAGGTTAAAGACATCATAGTCCATGGGCTTAAGGACCCCACAGTCCGAGATTAAGGACATCATAGTCTATGGGCTTAAGGACCCCACAGTTCGTAGTTTAAAGACGTCATAGTCTATAAAGTTTAAGGAAATCATAGTCCATGAGTTTAAGGACCCCACAGTCCATGAAATGATTGGTTATCGGGACCCGTCACCTCTTTAAAGACATTGAAGGATTACAACGACAAATATCAAAGGAGTGAAGAGATGTACCCTTGAACAATTGTTGATTGGGAAATCTGTAGTCCAATTTGGGACTAAAATCAATTAATTAGATTATGAGCACATGGGCTCAGTTAAATCTGAATTGGGGACTTATGGCCAACTTGGGCTAAGTCCAATTAGGTTTAAAAATGTTGGACCTTTGTTGGGACTGTTGAACATTTGTCTGGGCTCAGCTCCCTATTATTTAGCAATGCTAAGCATGGGTCTGGGTTCTGACCATATTTTTATCTTTTATTGGGTGCTGAGCACTCATATGCCATATAAGATGATCAATCTTGGAAGGCAAGGATGTATTTGAGGTTCAGTCAATGGGGAGTCTTGCTTCTGGATGACTTAGCCAATTTGGGCTAAGACTATTTGAAAATAGTGTTAAACACTAGCACATATCTGGCGATCACGTTTTCTCACGTGACACATTTAAAGTAGTGTTAAACACTAGGGATGAAATGCTTAAAATAGTGTTAAACACTAAAAGTGAAGCGCTCATGTGGGGTCACGTGAGGTGCCCTAGGATTGGGTCAAGCCTCCCTTATTTTATTCTCGGAATAAGTGTTAAACACTTTTAGTCTTCAAGGCCATCACGTGTGAGCACGTGATGAGCATTCATGCACTGGATATTAAAAGGATTTGCTTGGGGTCACGTGGGTACACGTGAGGGCGCCCAAAGTCTGTTTTGCCTTGGCCCTATTCTGTTTATCTTGAAGAATTTATCCAAGGGTCACGTGGGAGCACGTGACCCTATCTCATTTATTCTCTTTTGATCACTGAGGGGGAGGGTCACGTGTTGCCACGTGATCAAATTAGGTACTGACTTCTTTTACGTGCATGGAGAGTTATAAGTCCCTTGTTTAAGAATTAAATTCTTTGGTAGGGTTAAACCCTAATTTTGTTTAGAGAAATTAAATTCCCATGTATTTGAAAGAATTAAATTCTTTTATACCCAATTCTCCCTCTAAATTTGGATCTGCATGGCAGAATCTCCTCGATGAGAATTAAATTCTCAACTTATGGGGAGATCTGCTTCTGCAGATCTTCAATCAGAGGGAAGAACTAAGTTCTTATACTAAGGGTTAAACCCTATCTTTGTTGGAGGAATTAAATTCCTATGTGTTCTGTGGGAGAATAAAATTCTCTGAACTTAGGTCCTTCTTTAAGCTTTAGATCTGCATGGCAGAATCTCCCCGATGAGAATTAAATTCTCAACTTATGGGGAGATCTGCTTCTGCAGATCTTCAATCAAAGGAAGAACTAAGTTCTTATTCAGAAGAGTTAAACTCTTAGATTGAGAATTAAATTCTCTTTTTGTTTTATTGAGCTTATGATCTCTTTCCCTTTCTCACCTAGGGTATCTTTATCTTCTGAGAAAATCTTCTTTTCTCTCCGGAGAATTAAATTCTCCTCTTTTTTTCTCTCTGTTGTTGTTGTCTCCTCCTTTTCTCTTCTCTTCTTGGCTCCTATTTATAGGAGAAAGAAAAAAATCAGTTTGTTTAGTCAATCTTTTCTTGAAAGATTTTAATTGATTTTGTAACCAACATGATCTTTTAGATCACTCAGTGAGTTTTATTCATCATTGGATTTTTAATCCAAAATATATTTTGTCTGTTATTCCGGGCAAATTTCAGGGAAATCTTTCCTTGTATAGAATCTTTCCATAAATTGGTGATTTTTAATCACCATTGGATTTTTAATCCAACGGTGCTCCGCTTTACAGAGCACAATCTTTTTGTTTGGAAAGATCTAGTGAAATATTAGGGTTTTTGATTTCCCTTAATTAGAATTTAATTCTATTAGTTTAGAAGGTTTAAGAGCCTATCACATGTTAGCACGTGACCCTATTGATTGATCATTTAATTAGAATTCAATTCTATTAGTTCAGAGATTTTTAGGAACTTATCACATGTCGGCACGTGACCCCCGGTCACGTGTGGGCACGTGATGCCCCATTTAGGGTTT
Organism: Agapanthus africanus; assembly: GCA_030015575.1. Taxonomy (NCBI): domain Eukaryota; kingdom Viridiplantae; phylum Streptophyta; class Magnoliopsida; order Asparagales; family Amaryllidaceae; genus Agapanthus; species Agapanthus africanus. The sequence goes on from CM057338.1 coordinate 60,774,059, forward strand.
TCCTTCCATTAACTCAGAGAGTTCTAAGACCCTATCACGTAGTGGCACGTGATCCACTGATTAAGCATTTAACCAGAATTTAATTCTGTTATTTTTAAAGAACTCGGGAACTTCTTACGTGTCAGCACGTGACCGTTTGTCACGTATAGGCACGTGATACCCCATTGGGGGTTTTCTTGCTTTTTTATTATATTTTTAATTCTTTTCAGTGGGTTTAAAGGCTCATCACGTGCTGGCACGTGACTTCACCGATTGATTATTTAATTAGAATTTAATTCTATTAATCATAGAGCTTAGGAACCCATCAGTGTCTGCACGTGACCTATGGTCACGTGTGGGCACGTAATGCCCCATTGGGGTATTCCTTGCTGTTTTATTATATCTTTTAATCCTTTTCAGTGGGGTTTGAAGGCCCATCACGTGTGGGCACGTGACACCTGTTGATTAGAATTCAATTCTATTATAACAGAGTCTCCAGGAAACCATCACGTGTCAGCACGTGACCCCTTGTTACGTGTGGGTACGTGATGCCCCATTGGGGTTTTTCCTGATATTTTATGATGGAACAATCACACATTGATGGTGTTTTGTGCATGTGACATGCACTATGTCATATTACACATTTGTTACATTTTTCTAGCATGGCTTTTTCTTTTTTTATGCATGGCTTTGTTTTAAATGAGATGACGAGATAAAGAAAAAGAAAAGAAAAGAAAAAGGAAAATGAATAAAGAAATGGGTATGGACAAGAGAGAGAAGATAGAGAGAGGTGAGGGGTCATTTGACCTTAGCTCCCAATTTTTTTCCCTTCATTTTTCTTCTCCCTCTTCTCAACCATGGCTGCCCTCTTCCTTCCACCTCCTCCTACACCTCACAACAACCCCAAAAATACATCAAAACACTTCTTTCCCTTCATTAAATACATGCACAAGCTCACTACGAGCATGTGGAACCAAGAAAGTTGGGATTTTGAAGACTTGGGGCAACTCAAGAAAATTCTTGAGTTGCCAAATGAGTTAATTTTTTCACCATTAGAGTAGCAATCTATTTCGTTTAGCTTCTATTTTAGTTTAAAATCGTTTTGGTGAGGTTTAGTGATATTTGAAAATTCCTTGAAGAGGTTTTGAGAAATTCTTGAATTGAGATGGTGCAATTGAGGTTTAGTAGTGACCTTAAACCCCCATAGTGCTAAAAACCTGGACCAAACAGATCCTAGAACATGCAATGTGAATTAGATATCGAAATGTCAGTTTTGTGTATATTAGTGCCTACAGGGAATCTGGGATAACCTGAGATTTTTACTAGAAAAACTAGCAACCCTAGAGACCAAATTAAGACACTAGGAGACCCCCCTGCAAGTACGAGACCTATTCAAGCATCCCAGGCTGGTGAGCTCGGATTTTAGGGTAGAGTGGCCGGCCACATTGTGGAATTTGGTGCTAGGATTTGTTCTGTAGCTCATATACCTCATATACGTCACCCTAGTACTGTTTGTTCATCCCTATTTCATCTTAACTAAAATCTGGCGCAAGTTTCATGAGTTGCTGTTTTGTTTTTGTAACTTTCCATGACATGAAGTTTTGATATTTGGTTTTATATCGGTCACTTGACGTTTGTACGTCGATATCGGGTGTCGTTTGGTTGATTTGCGTGAGTAGACCATAGGTTTTAACCTATGTGTGATTCACGGGTCGTTTTAGTTTTGAATTGGACGTTTTGATGTGATACTTTGTGTTTATATGTGTAGGCACCCTCATGTAGACTTTGGACGATAAGGACGAGTATGGCGACATTGATTTCGGCAAGAAAGTTAGACTTATCTCGAGTCCTGTAGATGTATCGACTCGGACTTAGATGGATTTCCTCACCTGTTCCACTAGTCTCTTAATTTAGTCCTGTAGTTTATTTGGTAGAAGTTAGACTTATCTCGAGTCATACTTATTTTCAGAAACTAACGAATCGTGAATATTTTCAAAGGATAACCAGGGGGATATTACGGACTTTCAAAGGATGTACCTTTTTCTTAAAAACACCATAATCCCTATTTTCTAAAAACCATGATTCGTGCTACTTCAAACGCCAAAACTGTATGACTTGTGTATAGATAAAGGTATATCCCTATATGTTGCGGTTACTACATCCTTTCCATATATTCATGTTATTCTTATCGCATGCATGCTTATATTGTGATTTCCTTTGTTATTATGAACCCATATTGTCAGGACACCAGCACCATTACCGATGATGCGTATGTCTACGAACAATTGCTTGCCGGCTCACACACATCATCATCGGTAACTGCCATGACACATACACTTTAGAGAATATTATATCATTGGTATAACTTGCTAGCTGGTAGTTCCAACATGTTATCTAGTACGCTTGCTTTCATATGCTAGTTTAGACATTGCAGTTGTTACTGGGATACTTCATGCATTTATACGTTCATGCTGATTTGCAATATTATGGGGTTTTATGCTGGTAATTCACCGTTAATTTACTCTTGAGTTTGAGATTTCAGATTTTCCATGTGATTTCTGGATTTGGAGAAACCACAAAGATTTTATAAACTCATTTTCATTTTAAAAGATAAAAGTGCAGTTTTCTCGTGATATGACTTGAGAGGTGTCCACCATGAGTTTTCTCGATTCTCGAGTGGTATCATACACCCGATTGGAGATAGGGGGAGGGACCGTCTACGGGTGCATGGTGGACCCAGTGCGGTATCCAGGGGCAAGAAGATCATATAGAAAGACGTTTGAGCCCGGCAGGGGAGCATTACCGACCGGTGATTGTATGGAAACTCAACGGATATCCAGAGGATACCGTTCGGAATTATGAGAGAGATGGATATGGGCCGATCCTGATCATGCGGAGCCCGAGATTTTGAGATTTGCTGATATGGGTCAGTCTAGATTGCCGGAGCCCGAGATATTGAGCTATTGAGATATATATTTTGTGTCGATACTTGACACGGGTTTCTCTGTTGATTTAATTGATGATACTTCGGTTTTATACAAAAATCTCATTGAGATGAGGAAATAGTTTCTCGTACAAGACGTATTTTACTTTCATTCTCAATACACTTGTACATCATATATGTGGCATGTTATTACCTGAGGCACTGACACGAGCACTTGGTATTACATTTATGTATAGATGTTTACCCTTGCCATCTTTTAGATACTTCAGGTTATATATTAAGGATATTATTATTGTATGACCTAGGATAGAGTCATACATACGATTTCTGCTCTGTGATACTTTCTACTCACGAATTGGCAACTCACCTCCGTTGTGCCACAGTTCTTGCAGGTTTTGCCATACAGGTTTCCTTGGCGGCTTTACTGGCACACTGCTTCTTTCCGGGTGATTGCTTTGGTTGGTGGGTTCACTTGTATCGTGACCACCGCAGTACTTTTATTTATTCAGTTGTATCTAGAAAACTCAATCAACCGGACTTGTATTAATTTATAGACTTAGAAGACTGGAGTATATTCTTTCGACCTTAGAGTCGCGCTTGTATTATTATGGTTTTCTTGAGAATATTGCTTTTCTTGATGAGTTTTGATCCTCGCCCTTCGGCATTGTATATTATATTGCATTGCGTGGTTGTGTCCGCCAATTGGCGAAGAGCTAGCTCCCGCTTGGGGATGCCTTTATATTATGCATGTTTGTACCCGTTTGGAGCCAGTATTTACAAAGGAGACTCTGTCCAAATTTTCAGGAGAGTATGATGTTGTTTTTAAAAGTTAATGCCACTTATTTTATTAAAACCACTTGATTTAAAACAAGTTTTCCTTCACTTATTCTTTAAATGGTTTAGATTTCTGGGTTTTTGGCTTACTTGAATTAGATGGGTCCTATAGATTTCACATGATTCAAGTGCCAGTCACGTGCTATTTCGGGTCGTGACAGAGTCATACCTATTTCCAAAACCGACGAATCGTAGACTTTTTCAAAGTATAAACGGGGGATGCTACGGATTTTCAAAAGACATCTATTTTCTCAAAACACCGTAGTCCTTACTTTTCTTAAAACAACGATTCGTGCTATTTAAACATGATAAACGGTATGGCTCGTATGTAGTTGATATATCTCATTATTACTTTTGCTGTTTACTTTCTATTATGATCTCATCTGATTGGACACCTGCACCATTACCGATGATGCATATGTTGCACATACACTTACTGGCCGGCTCACACACATCATCATCGGTAATTGCTATGTCACGTGCATATTAGAAAACGTTACTTCACTCGTATAACCTGCTAGCCGGTATTTTATTCATATTGTTAGTATTCTTTCTCTCACATGTTAGTTTAGATATTGCATTTATTATTTAGATGTCGCATACATTCATGTATTCATTCTGTTATGCACTGTTGAAGGGCTTATGGCCGATATTCATTGTTTTCTCATTGATTCATGATTATGAAAATTTCGGTATTTTATGAGATTTCTGGATTTGGAAAAACCGCAAGAATTTTATAAATCTATTATCATTTTAAAATGCAAATTGTAGTTTGCTCGTGATATGATGTGTGTGGCGTCCACCATGAGTTTCTTCGGTTCTTAAGCCACGTGTGTACACATATCCGATTCAAGGAGTGAGAGGAACCGTCTGGGGGTATATGGTGAACCCGGTGAGGTACCCCGGGACAAGAAGGCCATATAGAGAGATGTTGAGCCTGGCAGGAGAGCACTACCTACCGGTGATTATTGACCCGGTGGTTATCCGGAGGATACCGACCAGATCGTGTGATTTGACAGATTTGAAGGCCTATATGAGAGATGGCTACCGAGATATTGATGTATATATCATGTCGATGTTTGACACGGATTTCTGTCGATTTTATTTGATGATACTCCAATTTTATAATACTAACATTTTACTAAGATAAGAACACGGTTTTCTCATACAGATATATCCAGATTTCATGTTGATCATTCATTCATTATGTATTCATACATCATATATATGACATGTTATTACTTTGTGACACTGACACGAGTGCTTGGTATTACACTTACAAACTTATAATATTACCCTTGTTATTATCCGATGTTTATATATATTGTTGTTATCTATTGTACGACCTAGGAGATAGTCATACATTCGGTTTCTACGCGGTGATGTCTTCTACTCACGAGTTGGCAACTCACCCCCATTGTGCCACAGTTCTTGCAGGTTTAGCCGTACAGGTTTCGTAGTGGTTTGCTGGCACTTCACTTCTTCCGGATGATTGCTTGATAGGGGACACATTGCTTCGTGACCGCCATTTTATACTTGTATATTTTATTCTAGTTGTATCTAGTTAAAAGCGCCATCAACCAGACTATATATATTCGTAGACCTAGAAGCCTTTGTTGTATATTCTTTCGGCCTTAGAGTCGCACGCATGTATTTTCATTGTTTAGATTTTCTTGACGATACTTTAGTTTTCTGGCTTTCTTCCTGTGTTTTGATCCTCACCCTTCGGCGTTATATAGTTACATTATTGTGTGGTTGTTTCTGCCATTTGGCGAAGAGCTAGCCCTGTTTGGAGATGCCTTATATATTATTTCTTGTATTCGTTTTTGGGTTAAAAATTACAAGGGAGGTGCTGCCCAAATTTTAAATGACGAAAATGATTTCAAGTAAAATACAAAGATTCTGTTTTTCATATATTATCACTTATATATTTTAAAGAAAGAACTTGATTTCATTATACCAGTCGTTCAAAACTACACCTTCACTATTTTCTCCTAGAAAGGTTTAGATTTCTGGGATTTTGGTTTACTTGAATTAGGTGGGGTCCTATAGACTTCACATGATTCAAGTGCTAGTCACGTGCCTTTTCCGGGTCGTGACAAAGTTGGTATCAGAGCGTTAGGTTTAATCTTGGTTCGAGTCTAGGTTTGACTATGCGGAGTTTATGGCGTATATATATTTTGTTAACCCTACTTTTATTTCAATTCCGTATGTTCTAAGCTTTTTCAATCCAATCAAACAAACATAAGAACATAAGCACCGCTCAATTTTTCTTTTCAATTTTTAAAAACCGAAACAAACATGAATTAATATTTTCTCTCGTTTCCTTCTCATTTTATTGTGTTCTTAGTTGCTTTCCTAGCTAGCTACTTTTATTCTCACATTTTAATCCTCAATATGCCCTAATGGCTAACTAATTTCCATGCAGACAGGCGGAGCCAGGGGCGGGCATGCGTCCGGCCCCAGCAAACCTCCGGCAACTCCATTGTATATATGTGTTGTGGGTGTTATTTGTTATTACAGTAGGTATGTTCATTGACAAAAAGAATTTAAATGGCCGAGTAAATCTAGTTGTGGTTGTTGGGTTTGAAACCCACCAATTGCAATTTTTTTTTAAAGAAAAATGGATAAGGTCCACGAGGACCTAGCCAGATAAGCTTAATTGCATATTTTTTGAATCGGCATGCTATGTATTTTAACTATATATTGATTCAAAACGGTATAAAATTTCCGCCGGCCGGATTTTTTATTTTAATTTTAGAAGCAATGTCATTTTTCACAAAATGTAAAAAACACACGGCTTATCACATTTAATTTTACAATTGTAATTATATTATCAAAGTATAAAACAAAAGATATGGTGCGTTAATGTATTATAGCTTAAGAAAATAATACTTAATAGTATCATAAATAAACGAGTTTATTTTTATATTAGAGTATGCATGACTTGCTCCTCCAACAAAATTTTGCTGGTTCCGCCCCTGCAGATGCATATTTTTTCATTTTAATCATTTTATGCAAGGATAATACGAGAGTTGTTTTCAATCTCATCATAATGCTGTATCTGTGGAAAAAGGCAAAAGACATGCATGAATGACCCCTAGCTAGCTACTATGCTTCTCTCTTCATGAATAAATAATGCGACACCTATAAGATCTTGGTTTACCGAAAGTTTAAAATCCAAGATTAATTTAAGATTGGATTGCACTTTGAAGAGAGAAAATTTCTATTTTATAATCTTTTGTCTATTATCAGCATCTCACCAAGATGTTAATTAACAGGGGTGTGCTCTCATCAATCAGAGACCTATTCTGTTAAAACCGTGGTAGGATGTCCGTAGAGGATAAGATCGACATACTGATAAATAAAGCCAAACTTTTTGAAAATGAGAAATGTGGAGGTATATGAAAAAAACATTGTCCTAATTGGTGAGAAAGTCGGCATGCCAACCTTGTTTAATTATTAGCAGCGCTCTTCATCTCGATAAATATATTTTAGACATGCACATACAAATTATGTGGCCTTGGTGCTTCCTACACGACGTCGAAGTGTTGCTGGTTTAACGGTGACCTCATATGTTTTGCTCAATGAAATGAGTTTCTTTTTTAATAAATATAATTTAAAGGACATTTCTTAATAAATCATGAAGAACCTTGTGATATAATCTGTATTTCTTAAGCATAAGAATTTACATTCAAATAATCTAGTTTAAAGTAGGTTAAGCCTTTGCAGTAGATAATATGGGGGTGAAGTTATCCAAACAAGGACATAGCTTAAATATGTGCAAACTCCTCACCAATCAATTTTTAAGCAAACGTATTTAATTTGATGACCAAGTGCTCAGTTTCTATCACTGCCTTGATATATATAATATTTTATCAATTCTCAAGAGGGGCATGCAGCTTATGGGTCTGTCCTTGGTTACATAAAGAAATTTTTGCTGACCACAGCTAAATTAGATGCCCTGGCACGTTAAATTTATGGTAAATTGTCAAAACCTTCCGAACATGTTTTCCCGATGTCAAAAACCCCCCTTGTCTCAAAGAGCTTGTCAAAAATTCTCTGAAAAAGTTTTCAATTGTCAAAAAAACTCTTGTTTGCGGTATCTGTATGGTTGCCAGCTATATCGAAGCCGTTTCCTGTGATATCTATTCAGTTGCTTATGATATGTATTATCTATTTAGATACAGCATGCAGCTTCCAGGGATTCTTTTAGTAGTGGGAAAAAGTGACGGGGAATTTGACAATTTCCCCTTAAATATATCATTATATATAGAGAGAGATTCAATGTGTAACAATATGATTAGTCACCAACAAGCAAAAATGGCAGTAGTGTTTCTCCTATACCTCCTATGCATCATCTCCTTCATCTTCACCCTCATCTCCATCCTCAAACCCTCCACCAATGACGGCCTGCCACCTGGACCCAAACCCCTCCCGATCGTCGGCAACCTCTTCGCCCTCGGTGACAAACCCCACCGCACCCTAGCCAAACTGTCCAACACCTACGGCCCCATCCTCTCTCTCAAGCTCGGCCGAGTCACCACCGTCGTCGTCTCCTCGCCCGAGCTCGCGCGCGCGGTCCTCTTCAAGCATGACCAGCATTTCTGCACGCGCTTCGTTCCGGACGCCGTACAGGCGCACAACCATCACGCGACATCCATAGCCTGGTCACCAGCAACATCACCGACATGGAAAAACCTAAGGGTTCTTTGCAGCACACAGCTGTTCGTTTCGCACAAGCTTGACTGCAACAGAAGTCTCAGGTGAAATATCCTTGTATATTACCAGCGTTTTGGGCATATACGGTTATATGTAATTATAAAATAAATTATGATAAATTTATTTATTAATTTAACTATGTGCGTGCATCACTTCTAAAAAATAATGCGGAGTTTGCCAACTTGCATTACACGTTAAAACAGCTAAAACAAATGTGTTTCTTTTTTGATTTTATTGAAAATATAAAAAGCAACGTCGCCATTTAATTTCAAAATTAAATAACCCCTTAGTTACTTTTTTACCCTATAATAGTACAGATTATTACTAGTGTTATGCACGCGCGAGGTATGTGTGTAAATGTCAGCATGCAGAGAGCCATGAGAGCAGATTTTTGAACAATTCAAAGGTATAGACCGAAAGAAAATACTTAAATTTATATAAAGCGGGCTTAATATATAAGAAAATGATCGAGTTCTTATTCTTATCATCAGACACAAGAAAGTGCAAGAACTGGTTGAATATTTACGAGAGCGGGGTCGTGCCCGGGAAAGAGTGGACATAGGCCGAGCTGCGTTTATGACAACATTAAATTTGATATCAAACACGCTGTTTTCGATGGATACGGTGAGTTTGTGTTCGGAAAATGAAGGACAGGAGTTCAGAGATTTGATGTGGGGGGTGATGGAAGAAGGTGGGGGTGCGAATGTTTCGGATTTCTTCCCGGGTATCAAAATATGGGATTTACAGGGAAGGAGGAGGAGATTGAAAGGGCATTTTGACAGGTTGCATCAGATTTTTGATGAGTTAATCGATGCAAGATTGAAGGAACCTTTGAAGGAGAGAGATGTGAGCGAGGCCGAGCATGAGGATTTCTTGGATACGCTCGTTAGGTTTCATGTAGACGAGAGCGAGAAGAAGATCGATTGACAAACTGTGAAATCATTGCTCACGGTGAGAAGTTCTTTTCGAGTTTCTAAATTGGTTTATGGGCAGTAATTGATAAGGGATTACTCATAGATTTGCTTTTTAAATTTTGTTTGCATTTACTTGGATTTAGATAATTTCCTATGCTTATTCGTACGGTAGGACCCGTGTATACTATTCATCAATTATCACAGCATCAACCACCGAAAGCTTTGTAAATTACTAATTACTATCAAACTATTTGCTACTAAAAATAATCGTTTTCGTTATAATTTTATTGTCAGAAATATAAAATGTCCTTATGATAGTTTAGAATGAAATGGTTGTTTCTAATATGAAAGTTTCTTTCCTTTTTAGTAACATGTAACATGTTTACAATGTTGATGGTAGTTTAGTGAAAATGAGTGTATCCTTTGATAATAAAATTTGGTGAAAGATGATTTTTCTGGATGAACCGATAGCTTTAAGAAGACTGTAAAGAATCTTTGAATTCTCTCTAATAATAAAAACAACTAAATAAAAAGACGATTTGGTTCAACTAAATTTATTTTTTAAGCACAAGTTTTGTTTTCAACTGGCCACGGATCGAATAATTAAGTCAAAAAAAAGAAAAAGAAATATCTTGCTTTAAGTTCCGTATAATCAAATATTCATGTCACACCAGCTACTAGAAACCATACATTTGTCGCAAACTATCTCAATGTTATTATATAGGACTTGTTTGTCGGAGGCTCAGATACAAGCTCAAACACAGTCGAATGGGCAATGGCAGAGCTCCTCCACAACCCCAACTCAATGGCAAAGGCACACACCGAGCTCTCGCAAGCCTTCACCAAAGCAACACAGCTTGATGAAACACACATCCTAAAGCTCCCATATCTCCAAGCCGTCGTAAAAGAGGTTTTCAGGCTGCACCCTCCAGCTCCATTCCTACTCCCACGAAGAACCGAGATGGGCATCGAAGAATTCTTTGGATACAAGATACCTAAGAACAGTAGAGTACTTGTGAACACATGGGCGATCGGCCGCGACGAGAAAGTTTGGAAAGATGCGGAGATGTTCAAGCCTGAGAGGTTCTTGGAGAGGGATGTTGAGTATAAGGGCAAGGATTATGAGCTGATTCCTTTCGGGGGAGGACGAAGGACTTGTCCGGGGTTGCCTTTGGCTTTCAGGATGGTGCACTTGATGCTGGCTGCATTGCTGCATGAGTTTGAGTGGAAGCTGAGTGATGGGATGAGGGCCGAGGATGTGGATTTGAGTGACAAGTTTGGGTTTACTTTGGCTTTGGCCACTCCTGTTCTTGCTATTCCTGTTCCGGTGGAATAATATGTGTGTATGTTCCTTGTAGCCTGTCGTCCGATTCGGCTCGCAGATTTCAATGTATCTGAATTGTTGTCGAAACTTATCTATGAAAAAGAAATCTGGATATAAATTTAAAGAGAAAATATGATATGATATGATTGTTGAGTAGATTTGACTTGATTTTTTACTTAAACTCAGAGATGCGATTTATTTATAATAGGGTAATGTTTATAAACCCTATGGGCTTTCTTGAGTTTTCGAGAGAAACCAATAAACTATAAAAATGCCATTAACCTCTTTTGAAAATCATTTTTGGTCAAAAATAGAAAGGCATTTTTGCCAATAGATGCCATATTCATTTCATTTTAAAGCTATTCAGCCTCTGTATAAGGCTTTCATTCTGGGGTTATCAATCTCTTAGTCCTCTAGTGTTGTGTACGAATTAATGAAGTCAACAATTTCAGATTAACGGTGCTAATTCGGAAGGATTTTATGGCAATTTTAAAGCTCGTTGGTGTTATCAAAATATAAATAAAAAAATAAAAAAAACTATGAAAAATGGATGGTGTTTTTATGAAATATTTCTTTTATAATAAACCAATTGGAAAGGTGTTATATGCAACTATCACTAGGTCTAGGGTTTATCACTCTCTTGCCCCAAAAGAATTCTCTTTTCATCTCTTTCAAAGAAAAACAATGGAGTTGAAATCTAGCGCTGTGCCGAAAGAGCTGTTGTGGGAGTAATAACGGAGATAGATGATATACGGAACAATACTAACGATCAATCATGCAGCAGCAACGTAATACCAACAAAATATATAAAACGATAAACACGCGAGAATATAAGAATCATAAACTAGAGAGAGACACAAGAATTTGTGAACGAGATTTACCACAGTATGGCTAGTCCCGACAGAATGGAATCTGCAAACGTCTACTATATTCTTGAATCAAATTACACCAACAACCAACCCTAAAAGATTTTTCTCAAATCTCTCTAGATCTTAGCCGCCACCCTCTCTCTATACAATAGTCTCTCAAATTGGTAGTACATATAACATATGAGATACACTACTACAATATCCACTTGTCTCTACGGATTTAGCCGTAGGGGCAAACCTTAGCCCCTGCGGATTAATCCGCAGGGGCATAAAATAGCTCTATAGGTCCAAAGGCCGCAGGTGAAAGTATTTGTCCTGAACATGTCCCTACGGAGTAAATATTTTCCCTACGGCGTAATCTGTAGGGGCAATTCGTTCTATGGATTATTCCGTAGATACATAATCTTTTTTTAATTTATCTCTTTATAAACGCGATGATATCAATATAGATAAACCCCAATTCTACTTAAAATAAAAGATACACCTAAATTATAAATATTCGGTTCGCACGGATATACCGATGACAGATGTCTGATGAAGAAAGCGTCAGACGTCTGCCTCTTCTCTGTTAGATTTTATTTTCTTGGGCAGACATCTGAAGCTCATTGTTCAGACGTCTTCCTGTGCTCTGGATTGAGCTTTGATCTTGCACATTTATTGCATATTTTTACTATCATTTCTCTTTCTTTTATTAATTAATAAATATCATTATTTATAATTTAAGAACATATATGGAGTTATCTGTAAAAATACATTTATATATTTCTTAAATAACAAATGAAATATTTATTAGTTAATTGGTTTGAATATTTTTTCTAAATAAAATATGGTGCTGCTAATAATTTGTTTTGATATATTTTTCAGGTTTAAATGCACTCAAATCAATTCAAAAGGTCAAATCAAATCAAATTCAGAAATTCATATCAGCCTAATTTTATAACATAACAATTTGAGGACCCTCGCAAATGCAGAGAGGAAGAAAGATATTCATGATATTATGCGCTCAAAGACATCCAAAAATAGCGACAAGAATTCATAAAAAAATCCGGAGCTCTAATTCTTTCAAACCACGGCGGAACCACCGCAAGCAAAGAGGGATCCGCGGTGGATCCGCCGTGGAATTTGGGCCATACAATCTAAGTTTTTTTTGGGCATATTCGTTTTTTTACATGCATCGATATCGAAACTAAGGTTTCAGATTTTAGATCCTATAAATACAACCGAGCAGCAACCAACATGAAGCATCTAGGGTTTAGTTTCTATATCAATTTAGATTCTTGTATTTTCTTTTCTTTTAACCAATAAAATTTATGTAGAAGTTTTAAAGTTTAATAAAAGGTATGCAATTTAATTCTCATCTCTTTAATTTTATCTTGCAATTTAATTTCTTGTCTCCTCTATTTCTGCACTTTAAAATTTCTGCAATTTATTTATCTTGCACTTTTATTTTCATTCCCGGGAAAGTCAAAATCAAGATGGACAGATCTATTTGTTGTGCGCACTGTTTTTCCGCACAGTGCAGTAGAAATTAAAGATCTGCACTCTGGTGCAACGTTTAAAGTGAACAGGCAGCGTCTGAAGCCATTCTTGGAATTCACAACAGAACCGAGAGAGCTCATGTTGTTACATGAGCCGCATTACAATATTTGACCCATCCCTGACTCTTGTTCGGTACTAAATTAGCTATAGGGAGTTTTGTGTATATATGTTTTTATATAAATTAGATTTTTTGTGAGGGGGTATATGACAAAGTGCCTTTAAAAGCCCACATTAGAACCCAAGACCCTTATTCTCTGAAAATATCCCTAAATTTGTCCTCTACCTTCTCTGCTAGAGCCCCCATCAAAAACCCTAGCCCCAAATCCAAGATCAGGATACCCAAACTCCTCTCGGGTCGGCCCCCTCTTCTCCGATCACCTCCAATCTCCTCTGGCTGTAAGAAATTTCTCCCCCCTTCAGTATTTCATACTTCAAATTTTCTGAAATTCTCTCATAGATCTATTATGGCTGAGTTAGTTGTGGAGAGGAATTTTTCCACTGTTTTCTCCGATGAAACATACGGTAGTTATTTTTATGCAGAGATTCAACACCAAGGATGGGATTATTTTTTGTACAACAATGAAAATCTCTTTGCAATCCGTGAATTATTCATCGAGTTTTACAACGATTTGTTGAATGGTGAACCTAAGGAAGGAAGTATGCGATTCAAATTTCGGGGTAGGAGGTGCAGTTTCTCACCGGAAGTTATCTCCGAAGTGACGAGAATTCAGATACAGGGGGGATAATCAAACGCCGCAAGAGCTTGCTTTTTATCAATCGATAACGGGAGATCATTGTGAGCTTAAAGATAGGGATTAAGCGGCCCGAATATGTATCGAAATGTTTATACAGTTTGCCGATGGATAAATCAAAACATTTGGGGTATTGGCCGGGTATCTTTATTTCCTTTGATTGTGGGCCAAATTGTGCATTGCCTGATGGAGAAAGATAATCGATTCTGCATCGTGTCATAACTTTTTTAAATGATTCTTGAAGGGATGACCGATTGGAAACATTTGCTTCCAGTTATTATAACGCAAATTTGTCGCTACTACATGGACGAGCATTTATTTGACCACGCCGCACATATATACGCTCATTGGCCAGTCGAAGAAGAAGATATATCACACGGTTACCAGAACAGGACAGGCGAGCAGCAAGTTTGGTCAAGAACAAACCCAAGTGAGCATGCAGCTCCCCAGACTTCCACAGAGGCTTACATTAATGAAGACGAGCCGTCCGATCCGTATGAATTGAATCTGATGGCCATGCACATCATTAAGCACTTGATGAAGAAGCAACAGAAAATGAATCTTGCTATTGAGGAGCTGAAGGAAGCTCAGGCAAGTGGAAGCAGCAGCCGCAATGGCAAGGGCAGATGATGAGGGCATCGTTAAGATCAAATTTAAGGGTGAGAATGGAGGTAGTTTCATGTATATATCATGTAGTTGCATTGGCATATTTCTTGCATTTCTGTATTTTTCCTTTTTTTTTGCATCAATCTGCATTTGCATGATTGCTTTTGTATTGCATGTTTGCTTATTGTACGATTTTTTTTTGAAAAATCCAAAAAAATCACAAAACCTTAAAACCCAAAAAAATTTGAAAATTTTCACAAAATATAAAAACTTTGTCGTCAAGTTAGTTAGTGGGAAAACTTAGACTCAAAATCTGACGGTTGAGATTGATAGGTTAGAAATAACTAAAACCTAGGATTAGAAACAGAAAACCAGAAAAATAACCATCCTTTGAGTTTAACCGTAGCAAATTTACTTCTTTGCATCACACTACACGTGTCGTGAGTTTTGAAAATTAGATGACAAGTTTGAAATATCTAAAAAAAATGAGAATCTTCTTAAGTTCAAACAAGTTTGCTTAGAAATAAGTAATCTTGAGTATGATTCATGAGTAAAGTTAAGAAGAAGAGAAAGTATTAAAATCTTTAATGGAGGATATGTCTGAAAGATAACACATCTTGAGTTTGATTGGAGTGATTACAAACCTTATCCATACGAACACGTCTTGGGATGAAAAGAATAACTGGAAATGTCTTCATTGGTTTTCTTTCTAAGAATTTTCACGTATAAAAATAAGTCTTTGTTTTGTGGCCTTGGCGACTTGAGCAATTAAGTCTTAGGGATGTCTTTACACCTAATTCCCTAAAGACATCTAGTTTGGGATTCATTGACCCAAAACTTGTTAAGAAATCTAGAAAGCCTAATAAAATAAGCCAAGCAAGTGTTCTCTACGAGTTAAAAGTCCTTACGTTTCTTTGTAGGAGAATAATCTTGGCTAAGGACGAGTTTCGAGTGCAAACATAAAAAATAAAATTTTGGACAGGGATTTAACGGAGATATGAAAGTTTGATTTGAAGTTACAAAAAAACTATTGCACGATCACGAAAATGTGTATGAATAAGATAAGTGAGAGGTGGAGTGAAAAATAAGACAAGTTCTTTGTTTAACATAATAAAAATCCTTGATTTGAGACTGAGCTGTCGAATGAAAACTCGAGAGAGCTTACGACTTTGCAAACTTGCGATATGCTCTTGAAGTTTTTCCTGGTCTTTATTTAGAGGCATGAAGAGTTTAATCGAAGTTTTTGAAACAAAATGACGCTAATGCACGGACACATAAAGACATAAAGAAGCTTAAGTTAAATGAAGAGGTGAGGTGTGAAGAATAAGAGTTGGATGTTTCAAAGTTAGGCTGATAGAATTTCTAGTTTAGATACCGAAGTTTAAGATTAGAATCAACGGTTAACTTACGAAACTAGTTTAACAGGGTTTTGTGGTTCTAATCCGCTAAAAACCCTCATGAGACAACACTCCTCCTTTAGGGGAACCTAGAGATTTAACGGATTATTACACATGCTCAGTGCAATTGTGTTTCCTACGAAAGTGAGATTAGAATTTTGAAAATAAAACGGTTTTGCTTGAGTACAAGCAAAAGATAAATTTCAGGGTATTTGTTCATCAAGAATAATTGTATTTAATACCGACCATTTTGTATCATTTTGTTAATAAAAAAGTGCTATTAATACATGACTGCTACATAAGTATAGGTTTCAGGTACTCAGGGCAATTAATTTGAAAACAAGGCTCATTTTGCACAGTTGCAATGAATTCAGGCCAAAACTGCAATTGGACGGACAAATAATCAAGAAACGAGTTTTTGCAACTAAAATTTCATTATGTGCAAATGGATCCACATGGAACAACAAGTAGCCAAGTGGGTGCACATGTTTTGAGTGGGTGCAATGATCAATTGAAAAAAGGGTGATGTGATGTACATTTTTTTAAATGGAAAAGTCATCATCTTTTAAATTTCAAACACTAAAGCGCAACCTAGAGCTATTTAGAAGAAAAAAGAGATGAAAATAATCAAGTTGGGATGTCAGAAGATCGGTGTATGAAGATGGAACCCAAATTCCTTAATGGGGCTGCCCAAACTCCCCCTAGGTCGGCCCAATCATGCCCAAGTGGGCTCATGTTCACACCATATTTTCACCACTGTAAAATCAAGCCAGTTGGATGTATCTTTTTACCTGTTGAGAACTGTTAGTTATATGTATGCTGTTCAGTTGATAAAACTGCACATTTAATATGATATTTTTCCTACTATTTCTAAATAATAAAAGGTGTTTATTATAATATATGATACATATGAGGGTTTAACTGTAAAATACTATTTTCATGTGTTTATATATTATAATTTACATTTGGTAGGAAAAAGTAAGCATATAATATCCATGTAATATTTGGCCCATTTAAATATGCTTATCTTATTAAATACCTTTGACCAATTCTTAATGGTTAAGTTAATATCTTAATAAAACAAACTCTACTAATATTATTTGTTGAGTTGTTGTGCAGAATTTTCAGGGCTGAAATCAAGAAAATCAAAGTTGTTAGAATAAATCTGCCGAAAATATTCAAGTAAATTGAAGAAACCAATTCTGGCAGAAATATAGAGAAGATTTTCAAAGTTTAGATATTCAAAAGATCACCAAGAGCTACATAGATGAAGCCCCAGAAATTTAAGGCCAAGATCCCACCATAAGACCGCGTATCCGCGGTCAAACCCATCCAACGGCCTCGGTTCCGCCGCACTCTAAGTGTAATACCCAGCCCCTATTTGTACGCTTATGGTTGTATTTCTTTTCACCTATAATTTGTATTTATATTATCGATTATTTTAAAATTTTCCCAACCTATTTTAGTTTATCCCCTCCCCTTTCTCAAACCTAAAATCCCCACACCATAACACTCCGCACCATTCCTTCGGTCTAGCCGTTGTAATTTCTCATTAGTTTATTTTATATTATTTAAACCTTTTTCCCTTCACTTCTCACAAAATTTCATTTAGAATATCCCAAGCCTATCTCCCATTCTTTTATAAACTTAATCCATCTCATTAAAACCCATTTTTCTTTTATATCAAATCTCCGGCCCACTCCCTATATTTTTCCATTTTGATTTTCCTAAAATTCTCTGGTCCGTTCTTTTTCCATTCCCTTATATTCTCTTTCCCAATTAAATCAAATTCCTTTTCCTTTTAATTTATTTGGACCAGCCCTCTTAGCAGCCCACTACTTTTTCATCAAATTTCTTCTTTATTAAATCCCACAGCCCAAACTTTATTAGATTTCTTAAATATTAAATCTCCGGCCCATTCTTTTACCATTAATAAACTAATTAACCCTATCCTTGGCCCGGACCGCTTCTTTTTTCCCCTCAACAAATTCTTTTCCTTATATTTTTGGCCCGGCCCATTTCCAACAGCCCACTCCCAGCCTCCAACCCGCGCCCGCTTCGCCCTCAACCCGACCCGACCCCCCACTACTGTTCATCTCCTTTAAATCCCCAACGGTAACTCCCCCTTCACCCGCGTGAGATTCACTCCCTCTGCCGTCGCCCCCACTCTCGAGGCGTTACGCCCACGACGCGCGCGTTTTCCCCCACGACCCTCTCTCCTCTACCCTCTACCCCTCCTCCTCGCTCGCTCCGTCCCTCGTTCTCATTTTCCTCCTCTTCTCGCTACACCCTCGACCCACGCACCCATCACCGACCTCCTCCCTTCACCGTCGACCACCTCCCTCGTCGTCGTCAAAGTCGACCCTAAGCACCGAGACCCCAACCCAAACCACCATCGCCTCCCCTGATCAACCGCAGCCCTTATCTTCGCCTACATCCCTGCCTCCACAAACCTCGACCCCCATCCTAGCTCCCCACTGCCCCTCACCGTCGATGACCCATCACCGACGAGCCTCTACTAGCCTTGCCGACGAGCTCCCCACTGCCCGAGCGTCATCCTCCTAACCATCCATTTCCCTCTACACTCTCTGCTTACTCCCTCTCAGATTTCTCTCTCTCTCTCTACAACCTTCCCTCAGTCTCTCTCTCTCTCTCTCCCGCTGCAGTCTCTCTCTCCCTGCTCCTACCTCTCTGTTTCTCTCGTTCACTCTCCATCTCTCAGCTTTCTCACTCTCTCTCTCTCTCTGTGTGCTCCCTCTCTCTAATCTTTATCTCTCTCTCTCATTCCTCTCTCTCTCTTTCTCAGCATTCTTTCCCCCTCTCTCTCTCCGTCTAACAATCCCCTTCCGGCCACCACCACAACAAGCAGCCCCACCATCAGGAGCTGCGACCACCGCAGACACCCCGACGACGTCCCGAGCCCCCACTGGCCGAGAACAGACCCGAGCTCATCCGGAGCCGTTGCCGTTGCGGTGCTAGCTCATCACGCGTCCGTACTGTACCTCGCTGCCGTGCACCTCCAGGCAAGTTTTATATTTGCTACATGCTATTTGGTATTTGTTACAAACTATAATCTTATAAATTTTATACTAAACATCCTCGATAAATTACACGATGCAACCGTTCGATGTGTGATCCCAATGAAACTACTTGGCTAATTTGACGGAACCAGATTGTTCTTGTTGTCCCTTGGTGTGATGAATATCTTGTGCAAATTTCGTTTGATGATATGACTGCTAATGACCAAAACGACTACCCCCAAGTTAAATCGTAAAACTGTAATTTTATTGTACCTGAAAATCGTTAAATTCACCATAAATCATATACATACTAGAATGGTGCGTTCGAGGGCTCAAATCGAATCCGCCTCGACGAACTTTAACCCTTTACTGGTTTCTTGGTATTCCTATACTTAAATTGTGATGATTTTTGGATCGGAGTGCGACTCTGGAATGCAGTCCAGAGCGACTCCAGTTGTTGCTTGCTGTTCCGTAATGGGTACCACAAGATTTCCTTAACTCGTAGATTGCGGAACTCCGCAGCTTATTATAGGTAAATCTGTTAGCTAGACAAAACAATTAGTTTCATTCTGTTTCGTTACCGTTTGATATTTAATCTATAATTTAATAGATCGGGACGCATAACAGTCCCAGCCGAATCAGAACTGACATATTGGTATTGAATAGTGTATATCTCCTAACCTAAAGATGCGATCGAAGATCCGTCTATTGTGTTGAAAACTTTACTGAAAACTCTAGATTTCATCCAACTGTAATGTCACTAAAATCTGATCCCAACTGGGATTAAAATGCGTTGCGAAACGGATTTCTGATTCTGAAACCGGATTTCCAGCCGCGAGCGCTTAAAATGAAATGGTTATAACTATTGATCCTGAAACCCGATTGGCTTGAAACTAAATTTGATGGTTGGAAAACTGAACATACTAATTATTACCTGTTTATCGTTTCGCTAAACTATATACGTACGTTTCATGATAAATCGTGCAAGTGATAGAACACCATTTTTATGACACCTTAATCATGCTTCATATGCTGCTTACGTATCATATCATACCCATATCATCGCAGTGATTACCTAGTGATATCGTGCATTTACTCAGTGTTAGATTTTAGTGATGATTGTGGCAAGTACGTCAGTGTTCGTGTATCCGTGATTAAGTGAAAGTGATACGTACTTGTACACAATCAGTGACCCTATTATTCTATTGCATTGTCGACGTCTGTGGGATGTGTGTACGTGTGACTATAAGTGGTATGGGACACTTATGGAAGCGCTTGCACGGGTGTCACAGATAAAGCACCAGACACTGCCATTTATCTTAGGTATTAGTCGGGACGTGCTTGATGGAGGTCCTGCCTCCAGTTCTCGCGCAGACTTGTCACGGATCGATTAGTATTTAGGGTTATGGTTAGCGTTTGATGTAGGCCACGGGGTGTAGGGTAGTTTAGGTGTGAGTTCAACAGAATCTCGGGAGTCCCATGCCGGCTTATATATTTAGGGAGATATATGGAGATTTACAGGGTATGTGATATACACCGTGATATACATGTTACATGTTGGGCCCGTGGTCCCTTGCCCTTGGGTTCTACCCTTGGGTGGAGGACACTCGCGAGTGGTTGACTCTCACACTTGGACTGACGATAGGCTTAGTGACCTGTACAGTGAGACTTAGAGACTGATAGGGATACGGACATTTATATACATTATATACTGTATTGACATACGTGACATATCGTTCTACTGCTTTACTGCTCCGCTGCATTGATTACTGCACATTCATATTCATGCTGTCATTGATTTACTGTTATTCATATCTATTACCACTGTTAGAACTGTCACTTGATTTTATATATATTATATTTCTATTGTGTCGCTCTGACGACCTGAGTATGCATGCTCAGTGTGAGGAGAAGATCTAGCCTGGACCAGGATTAGACGTATATTACAGACATCTCGATTTGATATCCAGAGTTATATCTATATTTGTTCCCCTCAGGTCAGTTCTTTACATTGTTTCCCTCAGTTACTGCATCTTTCTTTACCTGCGCATTATTTACTGTTTACCATGAAAAACTAGAAGCCGAAGTGTGACTACGGCAGGGCTTTTCCTTGACCGTAGGAGCATGGCTGGCCTTGTCTACCCCTCGTATTCCGTATTTTGGGAAGCGGGGCGTGACATGGTTTAGTTGGTATCAGAGCCCAGGTTTTGCTTCGATTGGGATTGCAGTTTCCCGTGTAAAGCTTGGCAATCCAAGACATCCCTCAGTCAGGATTGTAAACTTCATATTCTTGATCCATATTCACATCGTGTGTTCGGCTATCCATTCGCTATGATTTCGGGTGACTTGGCAAGGTTACGTGGTTGCAATTGCACTACCGTACTCTATTCAAGTGACTTAAAGTCATACGGTTGATTCCCCACTTGTAATAAATTCATCACCTCTGATATTCTTGAATCTTTGTCCTATCCATATTATATTCTGATTCGTTTAGCTTGTGACTTATATCATTCTCAAAATTGTTGTCTCAGGATCATGTCTTCCAACGACTCTTCATCCATATCCGCTCCCCAGAATCAGACCATCGAGATTCTGAGTGTACTGCAAGGTCTAAAGGAAGCCCAGGAGCGAACAAACGACTTGTTGGCTGAAGGACTGAGAAGGCAGGTGAATCAGGCACCAGCGGGAGTCTCCAATCATAAAGGGATCCCCGTTAGACGAGGAAAAGAGAAGATGATGAAGCGCCAATTTGTTCCCCCGTGACAGAAGAAACAGAAGACCCCATGTTGTGGGTACTGTAAGAGGCCAGGACATCTTCAGAGGGATTGTCGCCGCGCCCAGGGGAAATGTCTGATATGCGGGTCCAACAAATATCTCATCAACGGTTGCCCAAAAAGGAAGGAACTACAAGGAGGAGATTCGTCCACACTCCCCACTTCTGCCGAGTGACGATTATTGCGTAGTTCGCGCTTTGAGGATAAAGCAGACCCAACACAGGATCCAACTTGCATGACGAGAATGCAGCGGTCTAGCAATCAAAGAAGAATTTTATGTTTTCCACTCTCAGTAATAATGATGTCATCTTCTTATGAATATTTCTTTCCGTTTGAAATCTTGTATCCGCTGAACTTTTGATTGAATGCAATAAAAATTTGAATCATAATATATGTATCATTCTCTTGCTTTCTCTTTATCAATTCTATTCATAATCACAGTATTTTAACCTTGATCTTTCAGTTCCTGCAACCGCATGTTTTCCTATAGTTCGTACCCTGAGCTTTTTCCTTGATGTATCCCACTGTCTAATCATGACTTTCTTTTCAGACCATGGCCCACCCTGGAGCAGCGTCGCATCTAGATGAGGATGCACAGTCATGCGTTTCCTTAGACCGCACGCTGATGAGTTCTGACGATGAGATCAACGGTCCCCAAATCGATTTCGGAAACCACGATCCAGAGGGTGAAGGAGCAGCCGCCCCAGAGTTTGACATGATAGCTGATTCCGACGAAGAAGAAGGAGATCCTGAAGAGAACCCTATAGAGGAAGACCCGATAGAAGAAAATCCAGTTGAGGAAAATCCCGTGGAAGAAAATCCAGAAGAAGAGAATCACATGGAATCAGAGCTCGATGAAGAAGCTCTATCCGAGGAAGAAGGACCCGATGGACAGGAGCCTGCTATGGAAGAACTCCCAATGGCGATGCCTGCGAGGCGATATGGAAATGGACGCTTCTACCTGAGTGCGCGAGCCTACCGCGACCTGCTGAATCTCCACAACCGCGACTGACGGGATTTTTTTTAGGTGTTGTCTCTTTCTGGCCAAATAAATCTGTGTATAGTTTAGGGCTACATTTCGTTTTTGGATGATGCTTTGTTTAAAATTTTCTAGAGTGGAATAAATTGTTGAATTCGCTAATCCATCGACCTTCTTAGTTCCCTTGATGTTTGATATTTCTTCTATACAATTAATTTTCCTACCGAGATCTGCCCACTCCTACTCCTTACATTGCCTTAACCCTCATTCCGATCAACCGGTACTACACCCGATCTTCTGGAGACCCACTCTTCATCCTCTGTCTGTGCCTCGTTTGAGATCCTTCTTGGGGGAGAAAATTCTAGGGAAATTTCCAAGTTCGCTAACCCTTCAAATCTTGATTAGTGTGATGCACCGACTGTTGTTTTTTCCTTCACACTCTTCCTTCTGTATTCCTTTGTTGCTCATCCTTACGTCCCGTACTGACCCGATTCCAGTCTCCATGATCTTCAGCCTAAAGCCGCCACACTCCGACCTTTCAGATGAGCCACACTTCCTTGTAACCAATACTCTAGCTGGACCTATACCTCTTTATGTGTTTTCCTATTACCCTATATATATATTTAGGGACATTGTTGTTCGAAAATTTGGTTTCATTAATTTATATTTATCGAAGAATGTATTTTATCGACTATTCCCGTTTTACGCATTTCAAGTACTCCACTACTAGCTTTCCTATTTTTAGTAGCGCAACCCTACACCGCGCATACTTTTGGTCTATGCTTCTTAATTTCACTATACCGGTTTTCTAAAATATTTTAAACCTATTTTATCGATACCTTATCCTAAAATGTTTTAACCTACCGACTAATCCTTCACTATTTTATTGTCATTACTTTATTTTCGAGTATTGTGCCTATGGTTACTATTATCAATGTTTGTGTCTTATACTTACTATTTCTGAGGTATTACTTTTGAGATACCTACATGTACATATAATTGGGTTTCGATTTTGTTGAGTACGTCTCGAGTATCACTCTTCATTATTGTTGATATTGCTATTCTTATATACATATAAGTTGCTTTTGTAGTTGTTCCTGTCTTATATTTATTTAGACTTATACCTTTGTATATTGTTCTTACATATATAAACTTTCAAATTTCGTTATCTGCCTATTTCCAACTAAAGCATTATATGATAGTTGCAATATAATTGCTTTTGCCTATGTTTGTATAACTTACCGTTTATTTTAAATTTCGAGGACGAAATTTTTTGCAAGGGTGGTATGATGTAATACCTAGCCCCTTTTTGTACGCTTATGGTTGTATTTCTTTTCACCTATAATTTGTATTTATAATTATCGATTATTTTAAAATTTTCCCAACCTATTTTAGTTTATCCCTCCCCTTTCTCAAACCCAAAATCCCCACACCATAACACTCCGCACCATTCCTTCGGTCTAGCCCTTGTAATTTCTCATTAGTTTATTTTATATTATTTAAACCTTTTTCCCCTTCACTTCTCACAAAATTTCATTTAGAATATCCCAAGCCCATCTCCCATTCTTTTATAAACTTAATCCATCTCATTAAAACCCATTTTTCTTTTATATCAAATCTCCGGCCCACTCCCTATATTTTTCCATTTTGATTTTCCTTAAATTCTCTGGTCCGTTCTTTTTCCATTCCCTTATATTCTCTTTCCCAATTAAATCAAATTCCTTTTCCTTTTAATTTATTTGGACCAGCCGTCTTAGCAGCCCACTACTTTTTCATCAAATTTCTTCTTTATTAAATACCACAGCCCAAACTTTATTAGATTTCTTAAATATTAAATCTCCGGCCCATTCTTTTACCATTAATAAACTAATTAACCCTATCCTTGGCCCGGCCCGCTTCTTTTTTCCCCTCAACAAATTCTTTTCTTTATATTTTTGGCCCGGCCCACTTCCAACAGCCCACTCCCAGCCTCCAACCCACGCCCGCTTCGCCCTCAACCCGACCCGACCCCCTACTACTGTTCATCTCCTTTAAATCCCCAACGGTAACTCCCCCTTCACCCGCGCGAGATTCGCTCCCTCCACCGTCGCCCCCGCTCTCGCGGCGTTACGCCCACGACGCATGCGTTTTCCCCCACGACCCTCTCTCCTCTACCCTCTACCCATCCTCCTCGCTCGCTCCCTCCCACGTTCTCATTTTCCTCCTCTTCTCGCTATACCCCCGACCCACGCACCCATCACCGACCTCCTCCCTTCACCGTCGACCACCTCCCTCGTCGCCGTCAAATTCGACCCTAAGCACCGAGACCCCAACCCAAACCACCATCGCCTCCCCTGATCAACCGCAGCCCTTATCTTCGCCTACATCCCTGCCTCCACAAACCTCGACCCCCATCCTAGCTCCCCACTGCCCCTCACCGTCGATGACCCATCGCCGACGAGCCTCTACTAGCCTTACCGACGAGCTCCCCACTGCCCGAGCGTCATCCTCCTCACCATCCATTTCCCTCTACACTCTCTGCTTACTCCCTCTCAGATTTCTCTCTCTCTCTGTACAACCTTCCCTCAGTCTCTCTCTCTCTTTCTCACTCTGCTCTCTCTCTCTCGCTGCAGTCTCTCTCTCCCTGCTCCTACCTCTCTGTTTCTCTCCTTCACTCTCCATCTCTCAGCTTTCTCACTCTCTCTCTCTCTCTCTGTGCTCCCTCTCTCTAATCTCTATCTCTCTCTCTCATTCCTCTCTCTCTCTTTCTCAGCATTCTTTCCCCCCCTCTCTCTCCGTCTAACAATCCCCTTCCGGCCACCACCACAACAAGCAGTCCCACCATCAGGAGCTGCGACCACCGCAGACATCCCGACGACGCCCCGAGCCCCCACTGGCTGAGAACAGACCCGAGCTCATCCGGAGCCGTTGCCGTCGCGGTGCTAGCACGTCACGCGCCCGTACTGTACCTCGCTGCCGTGCACCTCCAGGCAAGTTTTATACTTGCTACATGCTATTTGGTATTTGTTACAAACTATAATCTTATAAATTTTATACTAAACATCCTCGATAAATTACACGATGCAACCGTTCGATGTGTGATCCCAATGAAACTACTTGGCTAATTTGACGGAACCAGATTGTTCTTGTTGGCCCTTGGTGTGATGAATATCTTGTGCAAATTTCGTTTGATGATATGACTGCTAATGACCAAAACGACTACCCCCAAGTTAAATCGTAAAACTGTAATTTTATTATACCTGAAAATCGTTAAATTCACCATAAATCATATACATACTATAATGGTGCGTTCGAGGGCTCAAATAGAAGCTGCCTTGACGAACTTTAACCCTTTACTGGTTTCTTGGTATTCCTATACTTAAATTGTGATGATTTTTGGATCGGAGTGCGACTCTGGACTGCAGTCCAGAGCAACTCCAGTTGTTGCTTGCTGTTCCGTAATGGGTACCACAAGATTTCCTTAACTCGTAGATTGCGGAACTCCATATCTTATTATAGGTAAATCTGTTAGCTAGACAAAACAATTAGTTTCATTCTGTTTCGTTACCGTTTGATATTTAATCTGTAATTTAATAAATCGGGACGCATAACAGTCCCAGCCGAATCAGAACTAACATATTGGTATTGAATAGTGTATATCTCCTGACGTACAGACGCGATCGAAAATATGTCTGTTGTGTTGAAAACTTTACTAAAAACCCTAGATTTCATCCAACTGTAACGTCGCTAAAATCTGATCCCAACTGGAATTAAAATTCTTTGCGAAACGGATTTCTGATTCTGAAATCGGATTTCCAGCTGCGAGCGCTTAAAATGAAATGGTTATAACTATTGATCCTGGAACCCGATTGGCTTGAAACTAAATTTGATGGATGGACAACTGAACATACTAATTATTACCTGTTTATCGTTTCGCTAAACTATATACGTACGTTTCATGATAAATCGTGCAAGTGATAGAACACCATTTTTATGACACCTTAATCATGCTTCATATACTGCTTACGTATCATATCATACCCATATCATCGCAGTGATTACCTAGTGATATCGTGCATTTACCCAGTGATATCGTGCATTTACCCAGTGTTAGATTTTAGTGATGATTGTGGCAAGTACGTCAGTGTTCGTGTATCCGTGATTAAGTGAAAGTGATACGTACTTGTACACAATCAGTGACCCTATTATTCTATTGCATTGTCGACGTCTGTGGGATGCGTGTACGTGTGACTATAAGTGGTATGGGACACTTATGGAAGCGCTTGCACGGGTGTCACAGATAAGGCACCAGACACTGCCATTTATCTTAGGTATTAGTCGGGACGTGCTTGATGGAGGTCCTGCCTCCAGTTCTCGCGCAGACTTGTCACGGATCGATTAGTATTTAGGGTTATGGTTAGCGTTTGATGTAGGCCACGGGGTGTGGGGTAGTTTAGGTATGAGTTCAACAGAATCTCGGGAGTCCCATGCCGGCTTATATATTTAGGGAGATATATGGAGATTTACAGGGTATGTGATATACACCGTGATATACATGTTACATGTTGGGCCCGTGGTCCCTTGCCCTTGGGTTCTACCCTTGGGTGGAGGACACTCGCGAGTGGTTGACTCTCACACTTGGACTGACGATAGGCTTAGTGACCTGTACAGTGAGACTTAGAGACTGATAGGGATACGGGCATTTATATACATTATATACTGTGTTGACATACGTGACATATCGTTCTACTGCTTTACAGCTCCGCTGCATTGATTACTGCACATTCATATTCATGCTGTCATTGATTTACTGTTATTCATATCTATTACCACTGTTAGAACTGTCACTTGATTTTATATATATTATATTTCTATTGTGTCGCTCTGACGACCTGAGTATGCATGCTCAGTGTGAGGAGAAGATCTAGCCTGGACCAGGATTAGACGTATATTACAGACATCTCGATTTGATATCCAGAGTTATATCTATATTTGTTCCCCTCAGGTCAGTTCTTTACATTGTTTCCTTCAGTTACTGCATCTTTCTTTACCTGCGCATTATTTACTGTTTACCATGAAAAACTAGAAGCCGAAATGTGACTACGGCAGGACTTTTCCTTGACCGTAGGAGCATGGCTGGCCTTGTCTACCCCTCGTATTCCGTATTTTGGGAAGCGGGGCGTGACACTAAGGGAGTTGGGATTCTGGATTTTCTGGTTTGAATCGTAACAACTAGTTACCATATTAGGAAACTAGTGTTCTGGCTCTGCGACTATAAATAAGGACCGAGAGCCTCTTGGAAAATTCATCAAGCTGAAGAGATCACAAAGTCCAAGACGGCTCACGCATCCAGGCTGATCATCAACGGTTCATCAACCTCCTTAGAAGAGATCGAGAAGCAAACTAGCATTTTGTAATCATTTTCTAAGGGAACAAAGTGTAAATGAATTTTGTTGATTAATAAAGGTAGTTCTTTTTCTTATTCTATTTGTTTGTAGTTTTAATATGATTTCCCTCTCCATCTCTTCTTCTCCCATCATGCGCGAGTAATTCTCTGCTTGTTAGGGCTCGTAGGATTAGGTTAGATTAATGGATGATGAAGATCCTTAAACTCTTTTTACGTCCTATAAAATTTATAAACTTTACCAAAAGAATCATTAACATCCTAATCGGGCGCGCTACCAATTTATTGTTAGTCTCGACCGCGATTAGAGATTAGATTAATGATTGTTTTGGTAAAGGCTAAACATGAACGGAGTTGCATGTCGAGATAGGGGTTAAGAGTGGGAACCCTTTTCCTCCAGAAACCCTAATCTAATGCATCACTGTCATTCTGGTTTTAAATCTATTAAAGAATAAAAAGAGTAATTTTTAATTAATCATTCATAACTACTAAATCCTAATGAACCCTACAAGCCCCTTTTAATATTAAACTTACATCCGTAGTTAATCTAGATTTATATTTTGCATCCGTGTTTAACGTAGATCTAGAATCTACAACCATTCTTTATTCTTCCTCCTTTCTTTCTCAACACGCCTATGGTAAGAATAAAATATTCAACGTTTCCCTGAGGACGACCCGTACTCATCTCGGTCTAGCTACGCGCGACACCGTTCTAATTGCGGTTAAACTACACACTCTAAAATAGATCAATCAAATGGCGCCGTTGCCGGGGATACATGCGTAATCTTTTATTCTTACTATTTGTGTTGAATTTTTATTCTATCATTATCATAAACAAAACAAAACTGTAAATTGTATATTTAACGATTATTGTGTGAATTTTGCGAGGGGGTCTGGAGTTGCAGACTTGAGGAAACAGGGAGCAAGAGACATTCATCAAGATCCAGAGGAGCACAGGAGGCCACAGAGCAAAAATCATCAAAAGATTCCCTCAATGCACGGCGGAAGCGCAGCGGAAAGGCTATTTTAGCGGCGGATCCACGGCTTAAGTGAGGAATTAGGGTTCCAAACTTCTTTGGTGAAATTTTCAACTCATTCTCTCCCCTCTGAAATCCAATAAAATATCTTTTCTGCAGGATTCTTTGCAAAATATCGCCGCTCAAAAATCTTTTTGCAAAGTTTTGTTATTGGTTTGTTATTTCATATTTTAATACGGATTTTAAGGGGCAAGACCAAAATTCAGATTAGGTGGGGATCTCATCACCCTTCCTAAGGCCCACAAATCACAAAATGAGCATCCGCATCAACCCTACATTAATTTAAAAAATATCTAGACAAGACTCTAAGGACTGTCGCGCTCAATAAGGACAGAGGAAGGTCTTGGATAATCTATCACTTATCCGCATTATTTTTGTGGTGTCTAGGTAAGTGTGTCGAAGGCAAGTGGTTACTTAATTAGGCCCGCTATTTTCGGTGAATCGTATAGAGGATACCTCCCACTTACCTGGCCACAAAAGTAGTAAAGAGGTGGTAGAGGATTGATCCTGTGGCTTGTCCTTTGGAAGTCTAGGAGCGGTCTAGAGACTTTACCTAGGTAACCTCAGTTCTATGGCTGTTTGTGCATTTTTGTGTGATTTGTTTTAAAGTCCCACTTTTTTCAAAAAACAAACTGATTTTAAATCACACACACGCTGCTACTTGTGCTAAACCCGCTTAGTGCATGCTCGGCTGGATACGGGGTTCTAGTGCCCGTCTTGTCCGCATTCCAGCTATCGACTCCGAAGTCGGTGCTTCTTCATCTTATTTTCCCCCACCACACACCACATCAACCGAGATGGACGGTACTCCATCAGATTATAACACCACGCTGCCACCGCCCGTAGGTGTGCAGAATCCACCGCGCATCTTTCTCTAAGAGAGATGCTATCCTATCCGTGGTCCACTTCCCACTTGCTCATCTATTCCACCAACTAACGGGGATAATTTTGAAATTAAACCCCACTACATCAATCTATTGCCCAAATTTCATGGGCTTGAATCTGAAGGCGCATATGTCTTTATTACCAAATTTGAAAACGTATGCGCAATGATGGGTACTTCACAACTGACTGTGGATGCTATGCGCCTGCGTCTTCTCCCATTCACTCTGTGCGACTTGGCAGAAAAATGGCTTTATAATACTGCCGCACACTCTATCACTAATTTGGATGAATTCGTAATAGCATTTCTTAAGAAGTTTTACCTAAACCATAAAACCGCCCGTGTTAGGAGCGAGATCAACCAGTTCACCCAGTTTTCCAATGAACCATTTTGGAAGTGCTTTGAATGTTTCAAGGATCTGCTTGTCCAATATCCTCATCATGGAATACAAAGATGGGATTTGTGCCGAATTATATATGAGGGCATTAATCCAGCGACAAAGCAGATGCTTGAAACAAATTGTCAATGCAATTTCATGTCTAAACATGATGGTGAAGCTTGGAAATATCTGGAAGACCTCGCTGAAAACACTTTGCAGTGGGAAAGCATAAGACCACCTTCATCTAAGGGAGGTATTGATCAGCTCGATGTTTCCATTGCAGTAAAAGCTAAAAGCCGAAATGGCAGTGATACAAAAGAAACTCGAAGCTATGAAAAACAAATTTTCATTAGCCTCCCTAAACCAGGTTACGCTTCCCAAAACCGTGTGTGGTTGCTATTCCGATCCATCACACTTGACGGAAGAATGTCCTATGAGTGCACCGTTTCAAGGTCACGAGCAAACTAATGCTACTTTTCAGCAGCGACCTAGAAACGATCCACATTCTTCCACATACAATCAGGGGTGGAGGAATCATCCTAATTTTGCTTGGAACCAAAACCAAAATAAAAATCAAAACCAGTTCCAAAGCAATTACCAAAGACCTCCTCCACAGCAACAGCAACCGCCACAACAGAACCAGCACCCCTTTCAATCACAAAATTTTCAAAATCCGATCAACAATTCTGTACCTTCTAATAATTCGATCGGTACCGATAACTCCTCTTTGCTCGCACAAACTTTGGATTTATTTATGAAACATTCAATCCAAATGTCGGCTGATATGAGGTCCTCTATTGATACCATAAAGAAAGAATCCGCCTCCTACGGTGAGAGTATTAAATCAATAGAAGCCCAAATTGCACGATTAAACGCCGAAATGAGTGCTAGAGAGAAAGGGAAATTTCCGTCTCAACCCCTACCAAATCTTGACCACTCACAAAGTTATAATGTGAGTGCCGTTACTACGTTAAGATCGGGAAGAGTACAGGATAACCAAGTAGGTGAACAAGTTGATGATGTTAGTGATACCAATGATACCCTGGCTTCTACTTCTTCTCCTAATTCGTCTAGTCTCCCACCTACTTCCGAGCCTATTCTACGCTTCCCACAATGCTCGAACCCTCAGCCCATTTCCACAAATCTATCTAAAACGATCTCCACTCCAATTCTGGGATCCACTCCATCCCCACAATCCTCTCCAATGTTGGACCAAACCCTTATTGATAAAGCACCTTATCCAAACAGGTTAAGGGGCAACAAACCAAGTCCACAAATGGAGAAGATTGTGGAAAATTTTAAGCAAGTTAATATAAACATTCCTTTCCTAGATGCTATTCAACAAGTCCGTCTTATGCGAAAATCCTAAAGGACTTGTGCACTAGGAAGAGAAAAGTTCAAGTACCTAAAAAAGTTTTCCTTGCGAGTAATGTGAGCACTGCTTTTACACAACAACTACCCAAAAAACGAAAGGACCTCGGAAGTCCTACAATTTCTATTTCTATTGGGGGTAAAAATATCAATCGTGCTCTACTCCATTTAGGTGCTAGTGTTAACTTACTTCCATATTCTGTTTATGAGCAATTAGGGATCGGAGAGTTAAAATCGGCGCATTGCACTCTTCAGATGGCCGATCGATCTATCACCCAACCTAGGGGTGAGCTAGAGGATGTGTTAATCAAAGTCGGGGAATTTATATTTCCTGTGGACTTTATCATTATAGTTACACAACCTGTAGCGAACCCGCGAAACCAAATTCCGGTGATTTTAGGTCGACCTTTTCTTGCAACTTCCAACGCAATAATCAATTGTAGAAACGGCTCTATGAACCTATCCTTCGGGAAGATGTCAATTGAGCTTAACATTTACAAGTTGAGAAGTGAGCCCTCCGGACCCTATGTTCATGTGTGTTCTGTCGAAACAATAGATTCCGACAGCAACGAAATTGAAGGGCTTCACGATACTGATCTCGACTCCGCTATTACGTTGTTGTCCGGCCCAACAGCTAACGCTAAATGTGAACCTTTTATAGAGTCAGAGTATCATCCCGTTCTTTCTGATGAGATTATTATTTGGGATATCGATGAAAGCTTCGAGGCAATCTTCGCTGATGAACTCGCATTCTTAGAAGACGTGGGCGTCGTGATGAATCAACCCCAACCCAAAGAAATTAAACCGCCACATCTTCTTCTTATCAAGAATGAGAATGCGAGTAATCCATCATCATTGTTTTGTCTCTACAAATCGAGACGTAAACCTTTTTCATTACACCTCTTATTTCCTCCCCACTTCTTCACGTCAATTGGCGACATGTTCTTCTACCAACCTGGTGCTTCATCAATAAAATTTTTGAAAGGTTGGTTTTGACTTTTGGTCTTTGCAAGGCTTTACTTTGACCAATAACTTTTACCCTCCCCAATAATTTTAAATGCTTAATACTATTTTACTTAAGTTTGGGAGGGGTTTATATTTTTGGCTCTTGAAAATAAAATTGTCCTCAAAATTGTGAGCTAATAATAAGTTTGGGGGAGTATTTTCACTTTCAATTTTTGTGCCCCCGTTAATAACCTTTCCTCCCAAGTCTATAGGTTTTTGAGATTTATAAGAAACAACAGTGAGGACACTGCTGCAAACAGGTTTGGGGGAGGTTTGTGCTATTTACACATTACTTTGCATTACACTATATAAGCACAAAAAAAATTGATAATAAAAGTTTGAAAGTGAAAATTTGCATATGAAAGATGGGAATAATTTGAGAACAAGAAAGTTAGAGGTTTTCTTAAACAAAACTAGTAATGAGTAGTTATGAGCTGTTGTCCCAAGGGTTAGTAAGATGAAGGAAATTGCCAATCTGAGGATAAAAATAAGTCTGAAAAATAGTCTCTATTCTAGAAGCCAAACATTTGAACGTTAATACCCTACTATACGCACTTACACACGTCTTGAAACTCGGGATAGCAGAGGATACCTTGAAATGCTCTTGTCTAAAAGCCAAAGTATGAAGGAAATAATAAATGAATAAAAAGATAAAATGGTGAAGAAAAATGAACACTGGTTTTGTAATCACCAAGGCAACAATAAAAAAATATAGCGAGGGTGCTTCATCACCTAATGCCTTAGACCAACTGGTTTGGGAGTCACTGCTAAGTCTTAGGTGTTGCAAGACGAGAAAAATACTAATACGCCTAATAAGCAAACACATGAGTAATCGGTCAGTTAGTACCTCAAGAAGTATTAACGGTCGCATGAAAAATGTGTGAGCAAATTCCATCTAAATATTCATCAATTAAAAAGTACTGAGGTAGATGGACGAGAGTATGATAGCTTGAATTGAATTCTCCGAGTGTAGGGATGTCTTTTACATACACGTAAGGGTATATGATCGATGTTTGGAAGAAAGATAGGAATGAAGAATATTGACGATGTTTTATTGAGGGATGATGTGATTTCTAACATTTTTTCACGACCATTAAGATAGGGCTCATAGCAACTGAAAAACTGGTGTAGTTGAAAACTCTTATTTTTAAGTTCTTTATTTTATAGTTCTTATCTTTATATGTAACTTTCAACATTTTTCTTTTATTATGGGATTTTGTGGGTGTAATCCGCTGAAAAACCTTAGGAGACAACACTCCTCCTACTATGGACACCTAGAGATTTAACGGCTTGTTGCACGTGCTCAGTGCAATCGTGTTGCTTACGAAATGTGCTTAACTTTCCCCTTTCTTTTTCTCCTTCTCTTGAATAAACTAGTTTGCTCGAGACGATCAAATTATGTTTGGGGTATTTGTTCAGTTGATAAAACTGCACATTTAATATGACATTTTTCCTACTATTTCTATATAATTAAAGGTGTTTATTATAATATATGATACATATGAGGGTTTATCTGTAAAAATACTATTTTCATGTGTTTATATATTATAATTAACATTTGGTAGGAAAAATTAAGCATATAATATCCATATAACATCTGGCCTATTTAAATATGCTTACCTTATTAAATACCTTTGACCAATTCTTAATGGTTAAGTTAATATCTTAATAAAACAAACTCTACTAACATTATTTGTTAAGTTGTTGTGCAGAATTTTCAGGGCTGAAATCAAGGAAATCAAAGTTGTTAGAACAAATCTGCCGAAGATATTCAAGTAAATTGAAGAAACCAATTCTGGCAGAAACATAGAGAAGATTTTCAAAGTCTAGATATTCAAAAGATCACCAAGAGCTACATAGATGAAGCCTCAGAAATTTAAGGCCAAGATCCCACCATAAGACCGCGTATCCGCGGTCAAACCCATCCAACGGCCTCGGTTCCGCCGCACTCTAAGGGAGTTGGGATTCTGGATTTTTTGGTTAAAATTGTAACAACTAGTTACCATATTAGGAAACTAGTGTTCTGGCTCTGCGACTATAAATAAGGACCGAGAGCCTCTTGGAAAAATCATCAAGCTAAAGAGATCACAAAGTCCAAGACGGCTCACGCATCCAGGCTGATCATCAACGGTTCATCTACCGCCTTAGAAGAGATCGAGAAGCAAACTAGTATTTTGTAATCATTTTCTAAGGGAACAAAGTATAAATGAATTTTGTTGATTAATAAAGGTAGTTCTTTTTCTTATTCTATTTGTTTGTAGTTTTAATATGATTTCCCTCTCCATCTCTTCTTCTCCCATCATGCGCGAGTAATTCTCCGCTTGTTAGGGTTTGTAGGATTATGGTAGATTAATGATGATGAATATCCTTAAACTCTTTTTACGTCCTATAAAGTTTATAAATTTTACCAAAAGAATCATTAACATCCTAATCGGGCGCGCTACCAATTTATTGTTAGTCTCGACCGCGATTAGAGATTAGATTAATGATTGTTTTGGTAAAGACTAGACATGAACGGAGTTCCATGTCGAGATAGAGGTTAAGAGTGGGAACCCTTTTCCTCCAGAAATCCTAATCTACATGCATCACTGTCATTCTAGTTTTAAATCTATTAAAGGATAAAAAGAGTAATCTTTAATTAATCATCCATGACTACTAAATCCTAATGAACCCTACAAGCCCCCTTTTAATATTAAACTTACATCCATAGTTAATCTAAATCTATATTTTGCATCCGTGTTTAACGTAGATCTTGAACCTACAACCATTCTTTATTCTTCCTCCTTTCTTTCTCAACACGCCTAAGGTAAGAATAAAATATTCAACGTTTCCCTGAGGACGACCCGTACTCACCTCGGTCTAGCTACGCGCGACACCGTTCTGATTGCGGTTAAACTACACACTCTAAAATAGATCAATCATATGCCCTAGAGGCCATTATTGTACATGCGATGTATATTATAGTGGATGCTTGGACACACACACACCCCCCCTATATATAGGATTTTCTTGCTCGACACCTATATATAGGATTTAAAGAGTAACCAGATAGCATGCTATCTGGTTACTCTTTATCTTAACATGTTGACCGGTATTCTTAGCTGTTTTGCTCTCACATGTTGATAAAGCCCTTAAGATTTATCAGTAGTTTCTCAAACCGTTATAGGACAGACATCGGCATGACTTATCACGTTACTGGGGGCTGACGTTTACCACCACTAGATATGATATGCGACATATCAGACGAAGAGACTGGACTGTACGGTAGTGTTACTGATAGGCTTCATGGAGAGTATGGACGAGCTTGCTAGTTGATCTTCATATCACTCAATACCCGGATAGCCGTTACGTCCAGCTAGTACCGCTGATGGCTTGCAGGTGACTGATGTGATCATCACTTATTGCTGGCGTATTGACGAGTTTTTAGAGTCCCACACAGAAGTTTCCTGGTTCAAGCGAAAAGAAATAGGACACATATGCGATATGTGTGTGGGCCTGATTAAATACGTGGATGTGATAACGTATTGTAATCTGACAGTTATCTGTTATCGGTTCGGTTATATATGATATAACCAGATTTTCGAATCAAGTGTTGATTTGATAATGTGATATACAGATAAATAATGTTAGTCGGTCATATGTGATATAACCAGATTATTAAATCAAGTGTTAATTTAATAATGTGATATATATTATATGTGATATAATTATATCTTAACTAATATCATTAGCTCACTAATTATTCTTTATTATATATATTAATATATATGATATATATATATATATATATATATATATAATAATGAATAATGTCTTGATTTTCTATTTTTGAGAAAAATAGAAAAGAGGTGGAAAATGAGAGCATGGTTGCAAGCATGGGGTTTATTTATAGTTTATTCATCTTGACTCACTATTCAAGCATGGTAGTAATTTTATATTGCAAAATTCCATGCTTGAATGAGTGGGGGTCAAGAGTTGCCATTCATTCTTAGCTCGTTTCAACACTTAGCCATTTTTTTCCATGCATGCTTCTTCTTCAGCTCTCTAGCTCTTATCTTCTTCTTTCTTATATTACTTCAAAAATCCAAACCCTCAGATGTGATGTGAATCATGAATTTTTGAATACATAAGTGAGCAAACCTAATCCCCTACTTCATCATTCTACACTTGACTAGCTATCAAGTGTAGAGCGTTTTCTTCACCAAAGGATTTAGTGAGGAAAGAGCTTGACCTAGTGAGTTTCGGGTGGATCATCTTCGACGCGAAGATCTACGAGGATGTTCGTTCAACTCCAAGTGGAGTCTAGAGGAGTCAAGAAGACTACAACAAGGAGCTTAAGAAGAGAAGGACTTGATCCTATAGAGTATAACTCCTTAAACTTTCTTAAGTTGTACACATCACATAGCTAAAATCCCTAAAATTCTAATAATGATCTTGTTAGTCTAACTTAGCACCTAATAAAAATTAAAATGTGGCATGCTTGATGCCTCTATAACCTCAAGGTGATGTTAAGGTAGACTTTCATGGTATCACAGCCAAGCTAGAATATTAGGGTAACTTGTAGCGACGTTAGAAATCCGCCGTTTTTGTTCCACAAAAACTGCCGATAAAAACAGTTTCGAAATTGATGTTTTGAGTTGTTTACACACCTCACGGGCTCACGGTTTGAATCGAGAAGCAGCGGGGTGGAGCGTGCGCACCCCGGGGTGGATCGAACGGCTGGGCCCTGTAACAACCCTAATTTTCCTATACACTTTTCTATACAAATTTTTTAAAAATTTTTAAAAATCTATAAAGGAGTATTTTAACCTGAGCACAATATATAAATATAAGTAACCATTTTGTTCTTAAATAATTCTATTTTTAGTGTACAAAAAATTGTTTTAAAATTAAAGTATAATTGGGGTATTTATTGTTGCTGTTACCACTTTAAGTAGTTATTTTCCCACAATAATTACAAGAAGGAGCTTGTAGCTCATTGGTAATACGCATTGCTGAACCAAGCCACCAGAGTTCAAATCCCCTGCACCACATTACTTTTTGTATTTATTTTGTTTTAATTTCTTTTGGAAGTCAACGGTCAAAAGGCTATAACTCCCAAAATATGTACTGGACAACAAAAAGTAAATATACCAAATTGTACCCTCGAAGAATCCCCGGCCGTTAGAACCCTGACTCGGCCCGACTCGGCGCCGCCGGCCGGCGAATCGGCCGATTCGGTCCGGCGCCGCCGGCCGGACTTGGCCGGACGGCCGAGTCGCCAACAGAGAAAAGTTGGCTCTTGACCTGGTCTACCCTCCTGCATACTCTAAATGCTTGGATCGGTTACCAATTTTCCAATAAATCCTTTTTACTCCTAGGTTTAATGATTTTTAATGATTTTTATATATTTTTTATATTTTTTTATTGAAAACCCTAACCCTAGCCTAACCCTATATAAGCACCCCTACCCTCTACCCTTTCATCCTAAATCTCTAAGTCCACTCTCCCAAAATTCTAAAAGAACTTGGTACGTGAGAAAACGAGCGAAAGGCGAAGCGCTGACGACATCGACGGCGGAATCCCGGCGATCGTGCTAGGACCTCTCAACGACGATTCGACGCACCGGCAAACCCACTATCTCCCTCTCACTCTCTAGCGTTGTCCAAAACCGTAAGTCCCCCCTTTTCTACCTTTCTTTCTTCCATTAAAATACGACTTTTCAAAGCCGACGGAAATCGGAACAAACCGATTTCCGATTCGGTTTTCTATCAAAACTCACTTATCACTAATTCCATAATGCTTAAACATATTCATGTTGACTACTAATCACTTAAAAATTAATTTGAACAAGTTTTCACACATGAAATGATAGCTTTTGCAATATACCGTATTTTTGCACTTAAATACCACCATGTTTAGTTTATCACATTTAACCCTTTAACATTGCTATACTTTAAAATAGATCATGAGGTAATGACCTACCTCCACACACACTCATATGCAATCATAACACGCTATCTTGAAAATTTAGAATACGACAAAACAAGATTTTACATTAAAATACCAATTTCTTATTAAAACCTTTTCTAAAAGTTCTAAGTTATATACAATTTTAAAACAATATCTTTTAATAGGAAAATACGATATGTCGTGGACATCGATTGTTTATCTAAAGCTGACTTTGTGGTGTCTAGGCAAGTGTGTCTAAGGCGAGTGGTTACTTAATTAGGACCACTACTTGTAGTGGAGAGCCTCCCACTCACCTGGCACTTACCTGGCCGCAATTGGCGGTGAAGAGGCGATTTGAGGCTTCTAATGACTTATCGTTTAGACCATTTAGAAATAGGTTAGTTGGCTTAGGAAACCCTAGAAGCTAAAATACGGAAATTTACACCTTTTACAAATAAATACCTTATCTTTATAAAACCGTTTTCTAAATGACTAGTATTTATTAAATCTTTGCAAAGCGCCACTACAACCCACCTTTGGGGAACTCGTTAGGGATAGTACGGTTTCTCGTGCACCCTCGGGCTTAGTAGTGCGAGATTCAGACCTCCGCAAGGAGCATTCGGTCTTGAAAGGTTTAAAATACGACATTTAAGAAAAATAAGATTTTTGGAAAATAAAATATTTATTAAAAATTATTCTTATATAAACATATGTATATTTATCATTTAAACACCTATTTTATCATAAAATAAAGTTTCCACCTTTTCCTAAAAATAACAAGATTAAAAGTTACATTAAAATACCATGAATTTCAAATAAATCAATATTACAAATTAATACCTTTATTTATTTAATTAGGATATTTTCACTAGAAATAAGACAAAATAAAATCACATTCATTATAACTATAAAGACGAATAATAAATACTTGGGGTGTATCTTGAAAACTATACAAAAGTGTTTTTACATAAAACCCTCTCAAGTTTTATAAATTACAATAATGACCCTAACAAATATAGAACTTCGACTTACTTTTCTTTTAGTCTGACTCGGGTTTGAGTCTGGTTATTTCTGATTTGAATATGATTCAAGTCAATCTATATTCTTTAATATTACAACTCAATATAACACATGAATCCCAGAATCCAGTTAACAATCTATACAACTTGATTGAATCAAATCATGGATATTCATCCATTATTCCGTTATTCCATTTACCTGATTATGCAGTTACAATCTGTTACTGATATCATGGTTTTGGTCAGTCATCCAACTTACACAATACCATACAACAATACAATCAAAACACTACGGGGTTTAAGGGGTAAATTGGTACGGAAGGTGTTAAAGGTGGCACGAGGTGGTAAGATTAAGACATCTAACATGAATCCAATTGCCGTTGTTCCGGGTTGTATAACGGAGCCTTGTACTTCCATTTGCCCTGGTCTCTAGCATACTGAGACCCCTCTCGTATACACTGGCATCCTTCCGTACCAAGCTACAAACAACAGCGTGAACACAATACTCTACAATATTATTCTTTAGAAGATACCTCTTATTCTGTCTTTCTAATTCCTCCTTATCTTTGGGATTTACCGAGCGTCCTGTTCGCTGACGACATTCTATTTCTTTCTTCTTTGAATGTCGTCAGGTGCTTTGGATACAGCAGAGATCGAGCCCACCGGTGAAGACTTGGAGCAGTTTCACGAAGACCCCGAGCTCTAGACATTGTATCATGTTCTATTCAGTACTTTCATTTCCTGTTATGCCATTGTTTAGACATCGCTTTTCATTCCAGTTGTATTTACTTTTCAGGCATTGTACAAAAGAATGTTATTAATAAAGTTGTTGTTATTTCTATATCTCTTGTCTTTTGTGATTTACTTTTATATTGCTTAGATACGCTTAGCGTATGTACTTCTAAGTATATACGAAGCGGACCTCGTAGCATCCCCTTCGCCGTACACTAGGAAGCGGGGCGTGACAGGTTTTGTTGGTGGCCCATGCAGGTCAGAGCTGTATGAATCCCTATCATGCAGTTTTGGTCTGCGTGAACAACCTAAGCAATATAACACAAGAACCAGCAACTAAAACATTCTTTACAATTCATATTTCTTGAATCTTACAAATTTCTATTTCTTGAATCTTATCATTTCATATATTTGAATATGTCCTAAACCAAATTTTTTCTTCAAGGTTATGGATTCCCCGAAAAACACCAGCACCAACGTCAATAACACACCTCCAGCACTATCTCTCGCACCAGCTGTTCCTGCACCATCCACCGAGCAAACAGTGCTACTTGAAGCGATTCGCAGCCTTCTTGAGGGACAGCAACAACTTCTGAACCGTCCCGAGACCGACACACCGGGAGTAAAGCAATTCAGGGCTTTACACCCCAAGCAGTTCTCTGGAAAAGGAAGCCCTCTTGAAGCGGAAGAATGGGCACAAAGCATCGAAGACGATCTGGCAGCAGCTCAAGTACCAGACATCGCTTGGGTCCGTGTGGCAAAACTACAGCTCACGGACAATGCTCGCAACTGGTGGAAGGCGAAAGAAAGCCGTCTGGTACAACCTATTGAATAGAAGACTTTTCACGAGAAGTTCGACGCGAAATACTTCCCTGTGACTACCAAGTTTGCAATGGAGCAGCAGTTTATACATCTATAACAGGGTTCAATGTGGGACAAATCAGTAGATGAGTACGATGCTGAATTCACTATGCTAAGCCGATTCGCGGCACACTTGATACCGTTGGACGAGATCAGAGCCCCTCGCTTTCAACAAGGACTGGACACGGAGATTCAGGCTGCTCTAGCCACGGGAAAATTTCTGACTCATGAGGATGCTCTGGAAAATGCCCGCAGTTATGAGGCAGTGATAAAAGTAAAGGGCAGACCTTAGTCTGCAGGAGTCAAGCGCCCTGCCAATCAAATGGCAGGATGAGCCTCTTCTAGGCCATCGTTTGAACCCAGGAGAACCGAAGAAATTTTCCATTACTGCCATAGAAAAGGACACTTGTGGAAGGACTGTAGCCACGCAAAAGGCCTGTGTCTAATTTGCGGTGCATCCAACCACGGAATTGGGAACTGTCCTTACAATAACAACTCAACTCACACACCCACCAACTACCCGCAGCGGCCAACCATCCAGGCTCCTGCAACTCGTCCTGCACTACCTTCTCTACCACATGCACAGCCTACTCGCCAATTCCAACAAGCAATGAGAGACATGCCTAGAGGGCAGAGAAACAGGCCCCAAAGGCAGAATGTGCCTCCAACTAGAAGGAATGTACCACGGCGACAGACATTCACATTAGAAGCCGTAGAAGCCAAGACTGTATGTCAAGGTAACACCGGTAAGCCTTTTTCACCCTTGTATCACTTTGTCACCAGACTTTCCTTGAAACTGTTACACATTCCTTTTCAAATTTCGAGAACGAAATTTTTCTAAGGAGGGTAGAATGTAACAACCCTAATTTTCCTATACACTTTTCTATACAAATTTTTTTAAAATTTTTAAAAATCCATAAAGGAGTATTTTAACCTGAGCACAATATATAAATATTAGTAATCATTTTGTTTTTAAATAACTCCATTTTTAGTGTACAAAAAATTGTTTTAAAATTAAAGTATACTTTGGGTATTTATTGTTGCTGTTACCACTTTAAGTAGTTATTTTCCCACAATAATTACAAGAAGGAGCTTGTAGCTCATTGGTAACACCTTGCATTGCTGAACCAAGACACCAGAATTCAAATCCCCTGCCCCACATTATTTTTTGTATTTATTTTGTTTTAATTTCTTTTGGAAGTCAACGGTCAAAAGGCCATAACTCCCAAAATATGTACTGGACAACAAAACGTAAATATACCAAATTTTACCCCCAAAGAATCCCCGCCCGCTGGAACCCTGACTCGGCCCGACTCGGCGCCGCCGGCCGGCGAATCGGTCGACTCGGTCCGGCGCCGCCGGCCGGACTTGGCCGGACGGCCGAGTCGCCAACAGAGAAAAGTTGGCTCTTGACCTGGTCCACCCTCCTGCATACTCTAAATGCTTGGATCGGTTACCAATTGCCCAATAAATTTCTTTTACTCTTAGGTTTAATGATTTTTAATGATATATATATATATATATATATATATATATATATATATATATATATATATATATATATATATATATATATGTTGAAAACCCTAACCCTAGCCTAACCCTATATAACATCCCTACCCTCTACCCTCTCATCCTAAATTTTCAAGTCCACTCTCCCAAAATTCCAAGAGAACTTGGTACGTGAGAAAACGAGCGAAAGGCGAAGCGCTGACGAAATCGACGGCGGAATCCCGGCGATCGTGCTAGGACCTCTCAACGACGATTCGACGCACCGACAAACCCACTATCTCCCTCTCACTCTCTAGCGTTGTCCAAAACCTTAAGTCCCCCCTTTTCTATCTTTCTTTCTTCCATTAAAATACGACTTTTCAAACCCGACGGAAATCGGAACAAACCGATTTCCGATTCGGTTTTCTATCAAAACTCACTTATCACTAATTCCATAATGCTTAAACATATTCATGTTGACTACTAATCACTTGAAAATTAATTTGAACAAGTTTTCACACATGAAATGATAGCTTTTGCAATATACCGTATTTTTGCACTTAAATTCCACCACGTTTAGTTTATCACATTTAACCCTTTAACATTGCTATACCTTAAAATAGATCATGGGGTAATGACCTACCTCCACACACACTCATATGCAATCATAACACGCTACCTTGAAAATTTAGAATACGACAAAACAAGATTTTACATTAAAATACCAATTTCTTATTAAAACCTTTTCTAAAAGTTCTAAGTTATATACAATTTTAAAACAATATCTTTTAATTGGAAAATACGATATGTCGTGGACATCGATCGTTTATCTAAACCTGACTTTGTGGTGTCTAGGCAAGTGTGTCTAAGGCGAGTGGTTACTTAATTAGGACCACTACTTGTAGTGGAGAGCCTCCCACTCACCTGGCACTTACCTGGCCGCAATTGGCGGTGAAGAGGCGATTTGAGACTTCTAATGACTTATCGTTTAGACCATTTAGAAATATGTTAGTTGGCTTAGGAAGCCCTAGAAGCTAAAATACGGAAATTTACACCTTTTACAAATAAATACCTTATCTTTATAAAACCGTTTTCTAAATGACTAGTATTTATTAAATCTTTACAAAGCGCCACTACAACCCACCTTTGGGGAACTCGTTAGGGATAGTACGGTTTATCGTGCACCCTCGGGCTTAGTAGTACGAGATTTAGACCTCCGCAAGGAGCATTCGGTCTCGAAAAGTTTAAAATACGACATTTAAGAAAAATGAGATTTTTGGAAAATAAAATATTTATTAAAAATTATTCTTGTATAAACATATGTATATTTATCATTTAAACACCTATTTTATTATAAGATAAAGTTTCCACCTTTTCCTAAAAATAACAAGATTAAAAGTTACATTAAAATACCATGAATTTTAAATAAATCAATATTACAAATTAATACCTTTATTTATTTAATTAGGATATTTTCACTAGAAATAAGACAAAATAAAATCACACTCAATATAACTATAAAGACGAATAATAAATACTTGGGGTGTATCTTGAAAACTATACAAAAGTGTTTTTTACATAAAACCCCCTGAAGTTTTATAAATTACAATAATGACCCTAACAAATATAGAACTTCGACTTACTTTTCTTTTAGTCTGACTCGGGTTTGAGTCTGGTTATTTCTGACTTGAATATGATTCAAGTCAATCTATATTCTTTAATATTACAACTCAATATAACACATGAATCCCAGAATCCAGTTAACAATCTATACAACTTGACTGAATCAAACCATGGATATTCATCCATTATTCCGTTATTCCATTTACCTGATTATGCAGTTACAATCTGTTACTGGTATCATGGTTTTGGTCAGTCATCCAACTTACACAATACCATACAACAATACAATCAAAATACTACGGGGTTTAAGGGGTAAATTGGTACGGAAGGTGTTAAAGGTGGCACGAGGTGGTAAGATT
The DNA here is from genome assembly GCA_030015575.1 of Agapanthus africanus. Taxonomy (NCBI): domain Eukaryota; kingdom Viridiplantae; phylum Streptophyta; class Magnoliopsida; order Asparagales; family Amaryllidaceae; genus Agapanthus; species Agapanthus africanus. The sequence goes on from CM057338.1 coordinate 60,818,786, forward strand.
AAGACATCTAACATGAATCCAATTGCCGTTGTTCCGGGTTATATAACGGAGTCTTGTACTTCCATTTGCCCTGGTCTCTAGCATACTGAGACCCCTCTCGTATACACTGGCATCCTTCCGTACCAAACTACAAACAACAGCGTGAACACAGTACTCTACAACATTATTCTTTAGAAGATACCTCTTATTCTGTCTTTCTAATTTCTCCTTATCTTTGGGACTTACCGAGCGACCTGTTCGCTGACGACATTCTATTTCTGTTTTTTTTGAATGTCGTCAGGTGCTTTGGACACAGCAGAGATCGAGCCCATTGGTGAAGACTTGGAGCAGTTTCACGAAGACCCCGAGCTCTAGACATTGTACCTTGTTCTATTCAGTACTTTCATTTCCTGTTATGCCATTGTTTAGGCATCGCTTTTCATTCCAGTTGTATTTACTTTTCATGCATTGTACAAAACAATGTTATTAATAAAGTTGTTATTATTTCTATATCTCTTGTCTCTTGTGATTTACTTTTATATTGCTTAGATACGCTTAGCGTATGTACTTCTAAGTATATACGTAGCGGGCCTCGTAGCGTCCCCTTCGCCGTACACTGGGAAGCGGGGCGTGACAGGCCCACTCCACAAGGTGGTCTTGACGGTGGGGACCCGAAACTGCCCCACCTTAGACAGTTTCGGGTCTGCCTCACCCCCTGGCCACCTCGTGGTGGCCTCAGGGGTGGGGTACCCCTTATAGGCCCCCCATTCGACACTTAATCTTGGGTCTTTGTCCCTGCGAAGATTCGGGCGGGTTTCGAGTTCGCTTTGACTCCCGGATTGGTTTAAAACGATCTGTTTTGGAACTTTAGCTCACTGGATTTTTCAAGTGTTGGAAAAATTGGTTTAGTTTGCTAATTGCGTGCGGAATTCTAATGTCGCGGTTATTTTACAAGCCTTGTGATGTGTGTGATACAATTATTAGAATCCGGATAAATTAGTTTTGTGAAAACTAGTTAGTATATTATAAACCTAGCCGTTTAGTCTTAATTGATCGATTGCCATGAAGTTTTGATTCGGATCAAAACTCCGTCGCAATTGCGTATTGTACGCGATCACTAAGTCGGGAATCTTGTTGAATTATCCGACAACCAATTGAAAAGAGTTTTCAATTTGAGACTAAAATGCAAGTATTATTAGCTAGGCATGAAATCCGGAATATAAGATATTCCGGGTTTATGATGTCTAAGGATATTGCGGATTCTAATTATTGTAGTTTTCTGTTTCTTTTTCTGCGACCGAAGTGTAATATGTGGGGTATCCAAATCTCGTTGCTATATGCCAACGATTTTTAGAGATACGCATATTTGCTTAAGTTGATGATATGTGATATCATGTGTTGCTGTTGATATGATTTATTGGATCATCGTGAAAGAATAGCCGGGGGTTTTTATGTAAGATGAGGGTTTTTATTTTCATTCATGTAAAATTTGTATGTAATATTCTTTTATGGGGCACTTCCGAGTTAAGGATGATGTCACCACTGTTGTATATTATTTACTTTTCCGCATTAGGATAGACCTAAGACGGGGAGAACAAGTAACCGGGTTCTAGAGTCCAGTGGGAGACCATCTCAAAAAGTTGAGACCGGGTCTCCTAACTCTAGAATTAACAGGGTTACTTGCCGCTCTCGTAGGGGTCTAGGAATGTGGGTTTGGCTATTCATCACAACTGTGGAATCCGTGTTTACATTATTGGCTAAATTTAAAACACGGACATCTTAGTATATCCAATATTTCATATGTTGCTTATGCTACTTAATTCTGTGATGTTGATCATATAATCGCTTGAGATGAATGTAATATTTTATATATGATATATAATAAACGTTGCTTATGTTTTGCATCCGCGCTGGTCCAGCCCCCGCTCTGCCGGTAGCTAAGTAACCTAACGGTGCATGACGGGGCCTCGTGGAGAATGTGGATGGTATAAGCGTACGTTCTATTTTCGTTTCATTTTTCTGTAATGTTTAGGAAAAATTAATTGATGGGACTTCATTAATGTGATTAATGAAAAGAAAGAAACCAAAAGATATTGTAGAATCAAATTTTCAAAAAGGGTAGCTCTAGTTCTTGCTTTCCATAGTGGTATTCGTTGATGAATATCCAACACCTCATTCGATGAGGAAAGAGCCGAGATACCTCCATCAAGAGTGAGCTCTTTAACAAAACTAGCAAATGCTACAACCCACTCGGTTTTGTTTTTTGATAGCTTTTTTAGTTCTTGCTTTGTATAGCGGTATTCCTTGTAGAATATCCAGCACCTTATTCAATGAGGAAAGAGCCGAGATCCCTTCACCGGGAGTGACCTCTTTAGCGAAACTAGTAAAATCCTCAAAAACACTCCTTATCAAAATCACTCGATTCTACAACGATATCAAGTTCATTACGCAAAAGGTTTTCTTAAAAACCTGTCGTAGCGCTCCGTCATTTCAGATAAGTATGTTTAGTATTCGCGCTGCGTTTGTTGACCTCTGTCAAGGCGTAGTGTGCGGTAGCTGATTAGTGCTTATCTACAAAGTATGTGATGCGATTGGATTAGGGTAGTCGTACGACTTTGTTGACTTCTGTCAAGGGTCGTGCGGGTGGGTTTAATTCAATCATGAAATGGTGGGTTGAACTTGAATAGCGCACTATGGTTTATTGACCTCTGTCAAGGTCGTGGGACGCTAGGGGCAAAATATTATCGGGAATTTCAAGTGTTGAAATTCGCAATGAGATTGCATACCTTCTATGAGATGGTTGGATCCCGATACCTACTGCGAGTAAGAGTTACTCCTGGGAGAGTTTTATACATCATAATTAGCCGATCAAGTAGGTGTCTAGAAAGGTGTTAACGGGGTTACGACCCTTAGAAAATGAGGTTTATTTTAATTAGGTCTGTGCGAAAGCACGGGGAACCTCCCTCAAAGTACCGACACTGGTCTTGCTGAAAGATTGGCGAACTTGTGAGGTGTAATTAATCCCGGCTAGTCTTATCTTTTAGGGTTTGAAGGAAGATTTGATAAAACCAATGGGAGCCATCCTGATTAGATAAGATACTAACCAATCTAATCTTGCAAGAGCATACGCTAAGTGTTTTCTTCTTTCTCTCTCTCCAGGTAGCGACCATGTCGGCCTTAATCAAGATAATAATATGGATGTATTGACCGGACTCGTTTGTTATACTGAGTAGGGGAAAGTTGGTTCCGCTCTTTTTTATAATTGTTATAAGTCCGAGCAGGAAATAGAAGAATACCAGGATTCCCGTGCCACCCAAACGAAAAATGAGCATGTTGATACATCTTCTTCGGGTTTGTTCGTTACCGAGAACTGTTTCTCAGTACACTCTACGTACTGGGTATTAGATACTGAATCGGGATCCCACATATGTAATATGTTACATGGGCTAAAGAAAGGTAAAGAACTGGGAAAAGGTGATCATTCTCTAAAAGTAGGGAATGGTGCAAATATTGCAGCCAAAGCAGTTAGTGAATATCACCTTGTATTACCAAATGGGAATACATTGATCTTGAACGATTGTTATTGCGTATCCTCTATGATATGCAATTTAATATCAATTTCTTTATTAGATAAAGAAGGATATAATTTTGTAGTAGAGAATAATGTTATGAACATTTATCTAAATCAAGTGTTGATTGGGTTTGGTACGTTATGTAACGGTTTATATGTTCCGAATCAAAACTCAGTTCTTAACATACACAACACACACAAGAGAAAAAGTTCAGAAATGAACGAATCCTTCTTGTGGCATTGTAGACTGGGTCATATCAATGCGACACGACTGGCTAAGTTAAATAAGGATGGATATTTGAATCTGTTTGAATTTTCATCTTATGAAACTTACCAGTCATGTCTCAAAGGCAAGATGACCAAAACTCCGTTTATTGGACACGGAGAAAGAGCTTCTGAACTCTTAGGACTGATACATAGTGATGTATGCGGTCCCATGTCTACACATGCCAGGGATGGTTTCTCGTACTTCATTACATTCACTGACGATCTCTCAAGATTGGGTCATGTGTTTCTGTTGAAACACAAGTCTGAAGCTTTTGAGAAATTCAAAAAATATAAGCATGAAGTTGAGAACCAGACGGGTAAAAGTATTAAAATCCTACGATCTGATCGGGGAGGAGAATACTTGAGCACGGAATTCCGTGACTATCTAAAAGAGAATGAGATTCTCTCTCATCTTACTCCTCTGTATACACCACAGCACAACGGTGTATCGGAGCGGAGGAACCGCACCCTATTAGATATGGTGCGCTCTATGATGAGCACTGCTGACTTGCCTATTTCCTTTTGAGGTTATGTGCTTGAGACAACAGCATACCCATTGAATCAAGTTCCATCTAAATCTGTACCTACCACGCCATATGAGATATGGAGTGGGAGGAGACCATGTCTTAAACGAGTTAAGATATGGGGTTGTCCGGCCTATGTCAAAAGGCAAAATCCGGATAAACTCGAGGCATGATCAGTTCTTTGTAAGTTTGTTGGATATCTTAAACATTCAAATTGATATCTCTTCTATCATACTGAGGAACAAAAGGTGTTTGTTGCTCAACATGCCACATTTTTGGAAAATGAATTTCTTGTGAAAGAAATTAATGGCAATGAGGTAAAACTGGAAGAAGATTCAGGAGTACAAACCACAACTGATTATTTGGTGGAACCAGAGGATTCAATAGTACCCAACGAACCCCAGCTACTCCGCAGATCTAGTAGGGTTCCTCATCTACCTGAGAGATACTACGGTTTTCTCGTAGATGGTGGGAGCGAGGATTGCATCATGGAAGATGATGACCCGACTAGTTTCGAGCAAGCCATCACGAGTGGGGACTCTGTGAAATGGATGGATGCTATGAGTTCCGAGATAGAATCCATGTACATCAACTAAGTATGGATTTTGGAAGTTACTCCTGAAGGGGTAAAACCCATTGGGAGCAAGTGGATCTTCAAAAAAAAGATAGGTGTAGATGGAAAAGTTGAGACTTTCAAACCTAGACTTATAGCAAAAGGTTTTCATCAATGACCTGGCGTCGACTATGATGGAACCTTTTCTCCTGTCGCTATGCTTAAGTTCATCAGGATCTTACTTCCCATTGCTGCATACCATGACTACGAAATCTGGCAGATGGACGTCAAGACCGCTTTTCTAAATGGTGATTTAGAAGAGAGCGTGTACATGACACAGCCAGAGGGCTTCGTAGACAGTGGGAGCAGCGGAAAAGTGTGCAAGCTGCTTAAATCCATCTACGGATTAAAGCAGGCGTCGCGGAGTTGGAACATCTGTTTTGATGAAGCTATCAAAGAGTTTGACTTCATCAAAAATGTAGATGAACCGTGTATATATAAGAAGGTAGTAGAGAGTAAGGTGGTCTTCGTCGTATTGTACGTGGATGACATACTCTTGATAGGAAACGATGTTCCTATGCTACACTCAGTCAAGCTCTTCTTATCACTCAAGTTCTCCATGAAAGATCTTGGTGATACCTCCTACATTCCAGGGATAAAGATCTATAGAGATAGATCTAAACAGATGTTGGGATTGTCCCAATCCAGGTACATAGACACCATACTAAAAAGGTTTAGTATGGAAGATTCCATGCGAGGTAATATACCCGCTTGTTCAGGAACCATTCTCTCTAAAGAGATGTCTCCCAAAATTGATTTGGAGAGGGCTCACATGCAAGGGATACCCCATGCTTCGGCAGTAGGCTCTATCATGTATGCGATGTTATGTACTAGACCGGGTGTAGCTTACTCATTAGGTGTAGTAAGAAGGTATCAATCAGATCCTGGAGAGAAACATTGGACAGTTGTGAAGAACATTCTTAAGTACTTGAGAAGGACTAAAGAAATGTTCTTGGTGTATAGTAACGGTGAACTCCAAGTGGAGTCCTTTACCGATTCGAGCTTTCAGAGTGATAAGGACGACAGTAAGTCGATCTCGGGTTTTGTCTTTACCCTCAACGGAGGGGCGGTGTGTTGGAAGAGTTCCAATCAAGACATCATAGCAGACTCGACGATGGAGGCTGAATACATCGCTGCCAATGATGCTGCCAAAGAAGCAGTCTGGATGAAGAAGTTCATTGCAGAGCTTAGTGTGGTTCCATCCATTTAGCATCCAATACCTGTGTATTGTGATAACAATGGAGCTGTAGTTTTGTCCAAGGAACCCAGGTCTCATCAGAGATCCAGACATATTCTGAGGCAGTATCACCTGATCAGGAAGATAGTAGATCGCCGGGAGATCGAGGTCAGGAGAGTTAACACGAAGGACAACGTAGCGGATCCACTCACAAATGCCCTTCCCCGGATACAATTTGAGAGACTTTTCAGGATGTTGGGTATGCGATACTACAACACACGGCCTTAGTGCAAGTGGAAGATTGTTAGTTATATGTATGCCCTAGAGGCCATTATTATACATGTGATGTATATTATAGTGGATGCTTAGACATATATATATATATATATAGGACTTTCTTGCTCGACATGATAATATACTATCTGGTTACTCTTTATCTTAACATGTTGACTGGTATTCTTTACTGTCTTGCTTTCACATGTTGATAAAGCCCTTAGGATATGTACTTGACTACCAGGATTATGATGAGATCATACTAGCGGGGACAGGGTAGTCCACAAGTACATCTTTTAATCAGTTCCTAGTCATGGGAATCTCGAGACCAGGGCATCGATATTCCAGTGTAGACTAGTGTGTACGTTTCTTGTCCCTTAGAGGACGATGGTTGATCCCACAACCATTGATGTGTGACATCAAAGATTGTACACAGGTGCTCATTGGAGAATGGGTACACCGAACAGGACTCGCTGAGAACTCTTATATGGTAGTATACCTATCGTCAGATAGCAGTTCTCTGGCGACACTGGTACAGGTTAGTTTGTAGACCCGAGATCGTCATAGAGTCTTGTGTGGCTCCCACAGTGCTTTGATTTCCTCCCTACCACGGCTCAAAGGATCTTGCAAACATGTGGATTTTGGGTACAATCCCGAGTCACATGGAGGCAATGAGCGATAGGAGGGGTTTCTTCTCTCCCGGTATTGGGGGTTGATGTTGCACTATGCTCGATTGGCTATAACTGGAAGTCCCTAGCCAGGGCTGCTGCTGAGATTTACTGATAAGAGTTATCAGTAGTTTCTCAAACCGTTATAGGCCAGACATCGGCATGACTTATCACGTTACTGGGGGCTGACGTTTACCATCACTAGACATGATATGCGACATATCAGATGAAGTGACCGGACTGTACGGTAGTGTTACTGATAGGCTTCATGGAGAGTAGGACAAGCTTACTTGTTGATCTTTATATCGCTCAATACCCAGGTAGCCGTTACGTCCAGCTTGTACCGCTGACGGCTTGTAGGTGACTAATGTGATCATCACCTACTGCTGGCATATTTACAAGTCTTTAGAGTCCACACAGAAGTTTCCTGGTTCAAGCGAAACGAAGTAGGACACATATGCGATATGTGTGTGGGCCTGATTAAATACGTGTATGTGATACCGTATTGTAATATGGCAGTTATCTGTTATCGGTTCGGTTATATATGATATAACCAAATTGTCGAATCAAGTGTTAATTTGATAATGTGATATACAGATAAATGATATTAGTCGGTCATATGTGATATAACCGGATTATTAAATCAAGTGTTGATTTAATAATGTAATATATATTTTATGTGATATAATTATATCTTAACTAATATCATTAGCTCACTAATCATTCTTCATTATATATAATAATAATAATAATAATAATAATAATAATAATAATAATGAGGCATGTCTTTATTTTCTATTTTTGAGAAAAATAGAAAAAAGGTGGAAAATGAGAGTATGGTTGCAAGCATGGGGTTTATTCATAGTTTATTCATCTTGACTCACTATTCAAGCATGGTTGCAATTTTATATTGCAAAATTCCATGCTTGAATGAGCGGGGGTTAAGAGTTGTCATTCATTCTTAGCTCATTCCAACACTTAGCCATTTTTTCCATGCTTGCTTCTTCTTGAGCTCTCTAGCTTTCATCTTCTTCTTCCTCATATTACTTCAAAAATCCAAATCCTCACATGTGATATGAATCATGGATTTTTGAATACATAAGTGAGCAAATCTAATCCCCTACTTCATCATTCTTCACTTGACTAGCTATCAAGTGTAGAGTGTTTTCTTCATCAAAGTGTTTAGTGAGGAAAGAGCTTGACCTAGTGAGCTTCGAGTGGATCATCTTCGACGCGAAGACCTACGAGGAGGTTCGTTAAACTCCAAGTGGAGTCTAGAGGAGTCAAGAGGACTACTACAAGGAACTTAAGAAGAGGAGGACTTGATCCTATAGGGTATAACTCTTTAAACTTTCTTAAGTTGTACACATCACATAGCTAAAAACCCTAAAATTCTAGTAATGATCTTATTAGTCTAACTTAGCACCTAATAAAAATTAAAATGTGGCATGCTTGATGCCTCTAGAATCTCATGGTGGTGTTAAGGTAGACTTTCATGAGAACTTTATAAATAGTATATCAAAGATGAAGCTAGGGGTCCAAGTTTTTATCTAAGTTTTTGCATATGATATAGCATTTGTAATATTTTGTGATATATTGATTTAATTTACTTGAATTCTTTGCTTTCTCCTCATCTTGCAACCTCATCATTGAGCTTGCAAATTTAGGTTTAAGTTATCTTGATCACCATGGTTTAATTTAATATTATAATGTTTCTTTTGCTAATTTTAATTAACTCTTTGATAGGATATATAGCACTTGATGGTTACATTGTAACCTTAGCATATACCCTATGCTTTGTATTACTAATATTTTCAAAATCCACTTCTAATTATCTTTTTAATATTGTGCTTAACTTGATGTTATGAATTTTGGGACCATCAAGTGTTTAATAAATTGCTTGATAGGGTATATAGCTCATTTGGTTACATGGTAAGTTCTTGCATATTCTCTATACTTGCTAACAAACACTTGATAATCACAAGATATCTAACTAATTATTTGTAAGAGTTATGATCATCCATTTTTAAGATTGGTGTCATGCCCCGCATCCCAGTAGATGGAATCGGTGACGTGGCAAGCCCGCAATGTATTTATTATGAGAAGATCGTTTCTCGAAATAAATACGATAAGCGTCTATAAGCAACATAAAGTAACAAGAATAAACAAAAGAATGAAATCCAACTTTGATTTATTACAATCATGATTCACGGTTGATAAAATATCTGAATATAAGATACGATAACATGATAAACCTTAATAAGGAGGCATACATAAATAAGCTGAAATGAAATAAAAAGCGGAATGGAACTAGACGTCCAGTTGTGATGCGAACCGGTTGTACTCCTTATTGACCACTTCTATCTTCTCAGCCTCAATGTCACCTGACGAACATTTCAAGAATAGAAAGAAGTGGGTGGAATGCCCGTCAGCGAACTAGCGCTCGGTAAGTCCAAAAAAAACATGAATGTGAAATATAAAGATATAGTGACAAGTATGGTAATGTATATGGAAACTATGTAAGTATGGCAAACAAGTATAAGATGGCCGTGAAGTGTAGGTATAGTGAATATGAAGTGAATATTAGTGTCTTAAAAGGGTCGCTACAAGGTAATATATCCTAACGTCGGTTCAAGTGTAAATGTCAACCATGTTCGCCACCGAAAACAGAGACGGAACCGTGTAGGTCGTCTTGCCTGAATTTGGGGGCAGATGCTATTTGGTTTTATCTGTCCACCTCTCCGAAGATGCCAAGTTGATTTATGGCACCGTGTATCGGAGGTTTAGACAGATGCAGCCGTTGTAGCAGACTTCGTCAGATTCCCCCTCGTGTACGAGGGTTTTTTGATTGTGGGGACGCACTTCCCTGCAGGCGCAAGCCCCTGCAGTTAATTACGCTACCGCATAGCGGTAACCACTTTCTCCTTCTCCAGATGGTCACTTCGTGTCGTGTGTGTTTATTTTATTTTTGGTTGCCCGTGGATTGTATACGGAGACTAATTTGTGTTGTCGCCCGTAGGGTGTGGATTAGTCCAAATCCGTATTTTCTTAGATTTGGGTTTGGGTTGGTTTAAGGACCATTAGTCTCATTGAGATTAAGATCAACTTAAACGTTTGTTGAGGATACGTTAGTCTAATTTTAGACTAAGATCTACTCAACAAGATTTTGGGATCATTTAGACCCAGCGAAGGATTTACTCAGAAAGAAGGTATCGACTTCTTTGACATCTATACTCCAGTATGTCGCATAACCACCATTCGAGTATTGATCTTTTGAGCAGCTATTTAAGGTCTTGTGATATATCAGATGAATGTCAAAACTGCATTCTTGAATGGAGATCTCATTGAGGAAATCTACATGGAGCAGCCAGAGGGTTTCATTACTGAAGGTATGGAAACTAAAGTATGCAAGCTAATTAAATCTCTCTATAGTTTAAAACAGGCTCCAAAGTTTTGGCATGAGAAGTTTGATGAAATCATCAGAAATGATGGATTCCAAGTCGGTGAATCTGACAAGTTCCTTTACATCAAGTACGTTGAAGAAAAGGTTGTAGTTATCTGTTTTTATGTTGATCATCGGGACTGAATTGCAAATAGTTGCTTCTACAAAGAAGTTTCTCTCGACACAGTTTAGCATGAAGGATCTTGGAGCTGCTGATACGATACTAGGTATCAAGATTCTGAGGACAGAGCTTGGCATAGACTTGTCTCGGTCTCATTACATAGAGAGTATGTTGAAAAGATATGGATATTGTGATTTGCCTATGATATCATTACCTTATGACTACAACAGAAAGTTTCAAGAAAATACTGGAAGACCAGTAAAGCAGCTGGAATATTTTAGGGTTATTGGCAGTCTGATGTATCCAATGAGTTGCACAAGGTCAGATATTGCTTTCGTTGTTTGCATGCTAAGCAGGTTTACTAGCAATCCAGGAAAAGCGTATTGGGATGCAATTCAGAGGTTGATGCGGTACTTGAAGGGTACTATAAAATTAATCTTATTCTATTCTGGTTATACGGTTATTCTTGAAGGCTTCTTAGATGCTAGTTGGTGCTCAGAGCCAGATGAGTACAGATCAACTGGTGGTTTTATTTTCATCTTGGGAGATGCTGCTATCTCATGGAAATCCAAGAAGCAGACTATTATTGCACAGTCATCCATGGAGTCTGAATTTTATGCATTAGTTTCTGCCGGAGATAAGGCTGAGTGGCTCAACAATCTTTTCAAAGATTTTCCATTAAAGGAACGGGATAGTGCAACTATCACTATATATTGTGATAATCGGGCAACGAGTGCTATAGCAGCTAACTCGTTATTCAATGGAAGGAAGCAGACTATTCGTCTGAAGCAAGGCTATTTGAATGAGTTGATAAGCCATGGAGTCATATTAGTGATGGATGTCCGATCTTTAGAGAATATTGCAGATCCTATGACTAAAAGTTTGAAAGGAGAATCTGTTGTAAAAGTATCCATTGGGATGGGCTTGAAACCAATGTAAGAAAAGTCTTTGTATTTTCTTTGAGTCAAATTTTAGTTCAAATATTAGCTACTAATTTCTTTTGATTCTTAGTTCAAAAGTGCATAAAATTGTGTATACGAATATGGCATCTATGATCCTATCATAAGAGAAGGTTGGTTATATAAAACCTTAATAAATCCAACACTTCGAGTGTGTGGTATTAATAGGAGCACATTTAAAGGATTTACCTATGCTAAGGTGGAGTTTTGGCCGACTCTTATGGAAACTACTGAATAGTTCCCAGAGCCTTCTGCAGAATTTATGATAATGCACAGGGCCGCTAACGTGTTACAGAACAACTATAAAAGTGATAACATAGTTCAAAACATGGCTACGATAGATATGCACCCAGATAAAGTTTGTGTGTGATCGTTGAATAGTATGTATACTATTGGTTCAAGACTGAGTTCACCAATTGCTTGACTGCTTTTCATATGATTTTATTGGAGATTCAAGTCCTAGCGATATTTTCGTTATGCATATGAAACTAAACCCATCTAAGTCAAGTTTGAAACTTGTGGTGGACTGTTGGATTTAATGAAAAAAATTCATTATGTGGATGAAAGTTTCCAACTTGTAATTACATGCTTTGGTAATTTTCTTGAGAGATGAAAGAGTTACATGTTTTGGTAGCTTTCTTAGGAGATGAAAGATTACATGAGCCTTCATTGGAAGGTTATGTGGAGAAAGCCTTCATCGGAAAGGTTACATGAGAGAGCTTTTATTGGAAATGTTACATAGAGAGAAATACCAAAGGTCGTTTTCATTCTCTATAAGTAAGGGTGTTTGGCACACTCTTGTGAAAGCAATTCCTCCACCATCTTTTCTACTAGAGAAAAAGGTAAAATTCTCCAAGTGTACTATAGAGCTTTTGGTAGGTGCACACCAGTTAGTTCTGCCTGCTGTTCCTAGAAGCGATTCGTGTTTGGGATCCTCGCATCAGAGTAGCCAAATTATGCTTTAAGCTCAGCGTCTCAGGATACACAGCAGTTCCATCTAGTCACAATCATCATCATCATCATCCAATTAGGAAAGTTTTATAATTCTAGATTTTCTTGTTCATTTTCCCCTCTACTCCAACAAAATAAAGGGTGCAATGACTTAAAAAACCTAAAACAGAAGGACACACTCTTTCTCAATAAAAGGTCAAAACAATTTTCAACTTCAACTTTGAAATTTTACTGACATGACACTGAAAATATAGTGTGGGACAGAGACCTAGCTAGAGATTTGTTAATGCATAGGCTTTAGCTTGGCCATTGATTCATCAAAGTATGGGCAGCTTTTTCAGGAGCTGTGTTCTTTTCTTTTGATTTGATGTTGGAACAACACCAAAATATTGTGATTCGACCATGTACCATATATATAGATCCATCCTCATATTATTACAACATTTTCCTTTATGTCATCGAAATATCAATCTAAGTATAAACTTGCTCTGGATTACAATAATTACGAAATGTTACCGTATTTACAATGGAAGAGCCGATATCCCTTGTTAGGGTTGATTTAAAGCGGGCCTTGATCAAGAAGTCATCCTATGACTTCCAATACACTCCGATCTCAATGCTGAATCTATTGGCCATAGGTACAACTTTTATATTTGTATCTAATTCATAGACTAGTATTATGAAGCGGAAATATTTAATGACATATGAAGAGCCACTTGATACATATATTGTATGTGAGCCTTGCTTCTATATATAATGTTATTTGAGTAACTACCACCGTTATCGATTATACATTTTAATCATCCTATAAGATAGTTGTGTAAACTTCATATCATTTTAAAATTTATTTCTTGTGGAAGATTTATTTACTTGTTCCGGGGATAAAAAGAAATTAAGAACACACTCCACTCCATTAGGATATAAGAACTGTTTTGTTAAAACTTATATTGTTGGCAAGAACAAGTGGGAAATCTCCCACCATTAATTCTTTGATTTAATTCTTTCGATACAAGAAACAACTTGTTTATAGGTAGAATGCAATTAAGCAACAAAATCAGCTTCATAGTTATCTTAATCAAGATGTTGCAATGATATATAAATGTTGGAGTCATCATTAAGTTGGTTAATGGCATGGTTAATATACTTGAAGAGAGTTCAATTCTTGTATGTCAAATAATGGTTGGTTAATAGCTTGGGAAATGTCAAAGTTAGGGTTTTATGGGTATCCAAGTCAGCAAGCTTGCAAAGGCCACATCTTGAGCAGCTGGAAGAATGTGATGGGGACACTGCAATTATTGGAAGGAAGTATCATTTTCATGCAAAATACAATCAACTATATCTTTAAAATTTATGTCATTGTTGCATAATTTTTATTGGAAGGAAGTATCATTTTCATGCAAAATACAATCAACTATATCTTTAAAATTTATGTCATTGTTGCATAATTTTCAAGTTGGAACAAGAAATATATTTCTTACATGCAAGACAATGAAGTATAGCATTATGAAATACTTAAACACAAAATCATCCATTTTGAAGTTGTAACAAGTATCACATTTCTGAAGAAAAAACTATAGGTGATTTCGTCATAATACTATATATACGATTAACTAGCGATATGTCATATATGTTTTTTCCTCGTTGGATCTAAATTTTAATATATTTGCTAAAAATAATTATGTTCAGTAGCCAATATACAGGTTAAGAGTGCGTTTTTTTCCTTTGTTATATTGGAGATCAGTTGAGCAATAAGTTGTTGTGCTTAATATAGTGAAGCCTAGGGTAAAGTGGAAACTAGCGGAAGTGTTGATTAACTCCCATAATAATTAAGATTGGGAAAAGGAAGTATTTAAAAGCCTAATTATGTCCTTACATGATCTTCCCTATTCCATTAGTCACGTCTTTAATTAATTAATCAATAGTAAATAATATATATATATATATATATATATATATATATATATATATATATATATATATATATTTATAATGGAGGAAAGAGGTCATGGAAGGAGGGGATTTCCTCTTATGGTATCGCAAAAATACAACCTCCACCATTTTTTCCAATGATCGTTATCCATCATCATCATCGTTATCATTTAAGATGTGCATACACCAAATTTCATGTGATTCTACCATTTTTTCACCGTTGAATTAGCAATGTAAAAAGTTTATTGTCGGTAAACCACTAATTTTGCACCAACTAAATCAACGGTGAAAAAATGGTATAATCACATGAAATTTAGTGTATCCACTTCTTAGATGATAAAGATGGACATGATGTATGCCGATCGTCGAGAAAAAATCATAGAGAGTGCATTTTTCCAACGCTATAGGAGATTAATGGAGGAAAGGTGGCATAGGAGGGAATTTCTTCCTATAGCGTCGGAAAAATGCACTCTCCATGATTTTTTTCGGCAATCGGCATACATTACGTCCATCTTTATCATCTAAGATGTGGATACACTAAATTTCATATGATTATATCATTTTTTCACTGTTGATTTAGTTGGTGCAAAATTAATGGTTTACCGATAATAGAACTTTTTACATTGCTAATTCAACGGTGAAAAAGTGGTGGAATCACATGAAATTTGGTATATGCACATCTTAGATAACAACGATGATGATGATGGATGCCGATCATCAGAAAAAATTATGGAGATTGCATTTTTCAACGCCATATGAGAAAATCCCCTCCTTGTATTATTATTATGGTTTTCTTGATATTTTGGGTTCCTTTTGAGTTTTGATCATCGCCCTTCGGCGTTGTATATTATATTGCTTGCGTGGTTGTGACCGTCAATTGACGAAGAGCTAGCTCCCGCTTGAGAATGCCTTTATTCATATTATGCATGTTGTACCCCTTTTGGGGCCAGTATTTACAAAGGAAACTCTGCCGAAATTTTCAGAAAAGACTTGAGATTTTAAAAATGCATATTCGGCTTATGTTGTTTAAAAACCCATTGTTTTAAAACATGTTTTCTTCACTTCTTTCTTTAAATGGTTTAGATTTCTAGGATTTCTTGGCTTACTTGAATTAGATGGGGTCCTATAGATTTCATATGATTCAAGTGTCAGTCGCGTGCCATTTCGGGTCGTGACAAAATTGGCTCTTTCCTCCGTTATCCTCTCTCTATGTATATATATCTCACCCCATCTCTACAATCTCTCTCATATTGATATATACATACCATTAGTCTCATTGAGCTAAGGATTCATGGCCAACTTGGGCTCAGTCCATTCCGTTCTGAATAAAGTGTTTAACACTTGTTTGGACTTGGTCCACTCATTTTAAATTAAGTGTTGAACATTTGTTTGGACTCACCCCCTATTAATCAACAATGCTAAGTATTGATTTAGGTTCTGGCACCCCTTTTTCTTTTGTCCTTTACTGAATGTTAGACACTCTTTATTATGGCGCTTGGCGCCAATCAAAGAGTGCGGAGCGCTTCTTATTAAGTAGCGTCCACGTAAAGGGTACGTGGTGCACTTGGCGCTGAGCGCCGACCAATGAATGCAGAGCATTCTTTATAAAATAGCGTCCATGTGGGGAGCACGTGGTGCGCTTGGCGCTGAGCGCCAGACTTGGAGCGCTGAAGCGCTTCTTTTGAAATAGAGCACACGTGAGGAGCACGTGGTGCGCTTGGCGCTGAGCGCAAGACTTGGAGTGCTGAAGCGCTTCTTTGGCAGTTCTGGTCAGTTCTGTGCTCTGAGAATTAAATTCTCGTTTATAAGAAACTTTGTCTCATTGATCTAAGAATTAAGTTCTTCTTTTTACAAAGAGATACTATGATCACTTCTTCTTCTTTTTTTTATGAAAGATTTTGTCTTGTAGATCTATGATCTAGAAAAAGAACTAAGTTCTTTTTATGTGAGGATTAAATTCTCAAGAATTGAAGAGATGTTATGATCTCGCTTCTTATTATTTACCTTGAAGAAAATTTCTTCTTAGGAGAGCTTGCTCTTCTTGTTTTTTTTTCTGAGAAAACTTGAAATTTAGGGGGGGGGGGTTCTTCTCCCTAAGACTTGAAGTCGTGGGTCCTTTATATAGGGGAAGCTGATTTGTTGAATCAGTTAAGGAAATCTCTTGTTGAGAGATTTCTTAATTGATTTGTGGAATTTATCCACCGTTGATCTTTGATCCAAGAGCTTCTGTTTTACAGAAGATAGTTTTCTTGTTATTAACAAGATTCGGAAAATATTTTCCCATACAGAACTTGTTCTGTATCTTGGTGATTTTTTAATAACCATTATATCTTTGATCCAACGGCGCTCTGATTTATAGAGCACAATCTTTCTTATTTGGAAAGATTTGAGAAGTATTTCCTCAACAGAATTAAATTCTGTGATCTGATGATTTATTCATCTTAGTTGGATATTTGATCCAAGGGTGAAGAACATTTAGTTCTAGCGCTGACGCTCTCGTGCTTTGCACGTGAGCGCTGCCTCAAAGTTATTGACTCTTAGCGCTGGCGCTCCTGGCTATAGCACTCTCGTGCTTTGCACGTGAGCGCTGTCTCAGAGTCTTTGACTCTTAGCGCTGGCGCTCTTGGTGCTAGTGCTCTCGTGCTTTGCACGTGAGCGCTACCTTAGAGTCTTTGACTCTTGGCGCCAGCGCTTTTATGAAGCGCTATTTTATTTCAAATTTTAAAATTTGAACAGAGATTTGCTCTGATTAGGGGAAACAAACCAATCTCAAGAATATTCTCGAACCCAAGGCTATCGTCCAGGGGTAAGAAATCACGGGCCTAAAATAGTGGGACTTCAATTTTTATCGAAGTATTCCAACCCAACAGGTTATCATTTAGGGGCTTGGAAACACGGGTCCCCATTCGTGAATTCGTGATTTATACCGTTTCAGCCCGGTACCACATCAACATGATTTGTACCATTTTAGCTCGGTACCACAGCAACATAATTTGTATTAATGGGACTCATGAGATTCCATTGGGTTCATACTCAAACTAGCCCAATACCACATATATATTAGTCCATGATTAATATTATGAGTCTTGATCGAATCCATAAATACAAAAGGTGATGTATAATATCAAGTTTTTAAGATTGAGTTCATGTAGTCATGTCAATTATATTCATGGTTCAAGTCAAGTTGGTTCAAGTGTACATATTGAGTTCAAGTATTCATGATTGAGTCGTGTCAAGCTCAAGTAAATTCTAGCATATAATGGTTTAATCATAAGTCATATAGATAAAAATAAATAAGCAATCATAGAACATGATATGAGATAAGTATACAAGTAACGTCCAAAAATAATGTTGTAAATAAGTATTATGTAGGACTAATCAATCAAGTCAATAAATTTCGGAATATAAATAGAAATATAGATCTAGGTGTTGTGCACGTGTAATTTCCAGTCTTGCCTAAATATGACTACCGGTTTGGGAGATATACCCGTTTGCGTATCGTCGTGCAAAACAAATCAAAATCTGTTCAGCACCGTCATACATTTCTAAAACATAGTTTGACT
The DNA here is from genome assembly GCA_030015575.1 of Agapanthus africanus. NCBI lineage: Eukaryota > Viridiplantae > Streptophyta > Magnoliopsida > Asparagales > Amaryllidaceae > Agapanthus > Agapanthus africanus. The sequence continues at coordinate 60,836,823 of CM057338.1, forward strand.
CAATTTTCATTACGTTATAGGTTACGAAGATTATTAGAAAATTGTAGGTCTTTCGATTTACTTATCTAAAACACTAAGATTCACGCGATTTGGATTTCTGGAGCTCTAGTTATGATCATTTAATATCAGCATTTAAAACATAAATTCAGATTTCTAGACAGCAACTATATGTTATATTGCAAAGCCTATATCGGGTTGTTTCATGAATTTCTAAGTAATATAGTATACAGAAAATTATATTTCTATTAATTTTTCATTTATACATCTAAAGTTTGTCACGAACGGACATCGGGAGTTCGAGTTATGTCCTATTTAAAAACAATGTGCGAATCAGGACACATTCTGCCCACATCTGTCACTAAATATTGTAACGTAGTTTTTTATATTTTATGTCAATTTTCAGTAAAAACGTAAAACTAAGAAAATCTATAATTTTCGATGTAGATGTCCAAAACACTTGAGTTTGCTCAATTTGGATATCTATAGACCAAGTTATGTGTCATAAAAGTTGACCGTTAAATACAGTTTTCTGTTTTTATGAACTGTGAATAACAAACTACGTAACTCCTAAACCGTTATTCGGTTTGATATGAATTGTTTACCGTAGACCTGAAATTCTATCTAGCATATAATCTAATTTTTATAGAATATCTATAAGTCAAGATTGATTTTCTAAAAATTATTTTAAAGGTAAAAGTATTTCTTCAAGGTGGTATTTGAGATTGACAAGGTCATGGTATTTATTTGAAATCTCGTTTTCTTTTAAAACTAAATATAAATAAAATAAAAATAGCGAGCAATAAATTATGAAAAGCATACGGACAAGCATACGAATCGGTCATGATATATATACTAAATTCGATATAAAAGATTAATGAAGATTCTACACAAAAATTATTAAACGCTTTTCTTTTGTTTTGAATAAACGATCGTGTTTTGTGATGGTATGCAATATAGGATGATACGATTCACATATTTTCATAACTACTAAAACATGAAACAAGATAATCACTACTAGTTAAAAATGTATCTTATTCATGAAGGTAAGTAAGTTTACAAAACAATTAACTATTAGATTATCTATTTATTTTATGTGTGTTTTCAAAATAAGGAGTTTACGGACGAAGTGAGCAAATATGGACATCAGTGGAGACATGACAAGATGATGATGATTCAAAAAGAGGAGGAGAAGAAACAAAGAGGACTTACATGCACAAACCGGTATCGTCACCGGGCTTGTCTATCCGCCGATAGTCTCGCGTTACTAGTGAGACCTTCTTGAGAACTTCTTCATATTTTTTTGAGGAATCTTGATGAAGAATGAGATGGGAAATAATAGAAATGTGTGATGAAGAAAAGAAAGAGGAGTGACATATAAAAAAGGTTTATGACCACTATAATTCTAATTAATTGTAGCTCATACCCATTCTAATTATTTTGGTAGTTAAAAGGAAGATGAAATGAAATGTCTCATTTGTAAGTTATGAGAAGTATAAAAATTGATAAAAAATAATTGCAAAAATGGGGATTTGAATATGTGACCTATGTAATAACAATGCAAAGACTTAACCAATATGCTACAGATTGTTCATGCACATATTTAATAAGAATTAAATATATACTGTTGCTAGAAAAGAAAGTGAGGTTTTGGGCTCATAGTTTTATAAAAGAAAATGAAAATGGGATTGGACTTTGGTTATGGGCTGGGTTAGGTCTTACGTTTAATTTGAAATAGATAAAGATTTAGTTTAAAGAATGGATTTGGGAAAACTAGATAGAATAATAAAATAATATATTTAATAGAAAATAAAATATACGGAAAATACTAAGAATAAATAAATACAATATTTTACTAAAGAAAGAAAACATGAATGTATAGTAATATTGTGGTCGTTACAATTGGAAATTGTGAGAATAAGTTTGATATCATTTATGGCTTAACTTTCGGCATACTTGATATGCTTTCTAAAACCATATATTTGCAAGATTAAGGATGAGTGATCATTTGTGATCTGGATGAGGTGTGAAAGATAGCTTAAGTTGTGATTCATGAACTTAACCCTAAACTTACGCAAGTTCTGTAATATCGTATCCCTATAATATCGTATATTTCAGTAAATGTGACAACCGTCACCCATCCCTTCCCAAAATACGGAATACGAGGGGTTGACAAGGCCAGCCATGCTCCTACGGTCAATAAAACATCCTGCCGTAGTGTAACGCTTTGAAATTCGTTAGATTAATTTTCGCGTCAATTAGCGGTAATGCGTGTTTTTCATAAAACCCCGTAAATTTTAAATTTCTACTTAAACTAAAATAAAAATCAGTTTTAATTGTGATAAGGTGTGTTTTTATATATAATAGTGTTTTGTTAATTATTAATTAATTTAGTGTTCACTTAATTAGCAAATTTTCTTAACTAATTTTCCTAAGCCAAATTTGGTTAGCATGCACAACCCTAATCACCTGGGTTAAGTGTTAACTTGTAGCCACTTTCTTTTTCCCTCTTGCATGGTTCTTATCTTCATAAAAATCAAATCAAAACCCTTGTTCCCCTCCGAAGGACGGCGTACAGGACCGCGATGTCCTGACGCTGAGATTCAGGGCAGATACTATTTGGTTTTATCCGTCCACCTCTCCGAAGATGCCAAGTTGATTTATGGCACCGTGTATCGGAGGTTTAGACGGATGCGGCCGATGTAGCAGACTTCGTCAGATTCCCCCTCGCTTGAGGGGTTTTTGATTGTGGGGACGCTCTTCCCTGCAGGCGCAAGCCCCTGCAGTTAATTACGCTACCGCATCGCGGTAACAATTTTCTCCTTCTCCAGAATTTCACTTTGTGTCGTGTGTGTTTGTTTTGTTTGTGGTTGCCCGTGGATTGTATACGGAGACTGAGTAATGCCATCGCCCGTAGGACGTGGATTAGTCCAAATCCGTATTTACTTAGATTTGGGTTTGGTGTTTTTTAGTTTAAGGATGCGTTAGTCGCGTTGCGGCTAAGATCAACTTAAACGTTCGTTAAGGATACGTTAGTCCGATTTAAGACTAAGATCAACTTAACGTGGTGATCCATTTAATATATGGCCGTTGGGACTCGTCACCTCTCTGACGTCGTTGGAGGATTACAACGGCGGATGTCAGAGGAGTTCAGAGATGTACCCTTGAACCAAAGCCAATTTGGATCTTTATCGTTCATTTGAGTGTTTAAGGATACGTTAGCCGTGTTTGGGGCTAAGATCAACTTAAACAGGACCGTTTAGATCCGGCAAAAGAGCATTTGGAGGCTCTATTGTTCTAGTTTAGGGACGTAGTGGTCCATGTTCCAGTTTAGGGACGTGGTGGTCCATTATTAGTTTAGGGACGTTTCGGTCCGATATTAGTTTAGGGACGTTTCGGTCCATCGCCAGTTTAAGGACGTGATGGTCCATCATTAGTTTAAGGACGTTTCGGTCCATTGCCAGTTTAGGGACGTGGTGGTCTATGTTCCAGTTTAAGGACGTGATGGTCCGATATTAGTTTAAGGACGTCTCGGTCCGATATTAGTTTAAGGACGTCTCGGTCCGATATTGATATGTGGTTGTCGGGACCCGTCACCTCTCTGACGTCGTTGAAGGATTACAACGACATGTGTCAGAGGAGTTCAGAGATGTACCCTTGAACCATAGTAAATTGATTTAAGAGAGCAATCTTGCTCAGTCAATTTAATTTAAGGACTTATGGCCAAAATTGGGCTAAGTCCAGTTTCAACATTTTTTTTTGTCTTTGGCCTGTGCTAGGGCTTTACCCCTTTTTAGTAATGCACTGCATTATTCTTGTTTTGGTTGGGCTTTTCCCTTTTCTAAATGATGCAGAGCATCTATTTTTTTGTTTGGGTTTTGCCCCCCTTTTAAAATGCATAGCATTTTTTATTAGGCCTGTTAGGCCTTTTAATTGGGCTCTGTCCCATTTTTTTAATAATGCAGAGCATTAAATACTCTGATAGTGCCCCCACGTGGCTTGTCAGGCGCTTTGCGCTAAGTAATGAGCGCAAACTCATATGGTGGTGACACGTGTCACGCTCTGGTGAGCGCAAGCGCAATAGCGCAGTGCGCTGCGCTGTTGCGCTGCGCTGTTGCGCTGCTGACACGTGACGCGCTCTGGTGAGTTGCGCCAATTCCCGAGAGCAAAGCTCTATTTCAAGAGCGCGTAGCGCAAGTTGTTTTGTAGCTGACACGTGGCGCTCTCTCAAGAGCGCAACAGCGCAGTTTGGAAGTGCAAAGCACTAAGAATCTTTTAGATTCAAGAACAGGAGTGCAGAGCACTATTTAATTTCTTGATCTAAATTAGATCAAAGAAAAATAAATTTTTCTTTTTTGTTTCAAGAACCAGAGGTTCATAAAAGTGCAAAGCACTATTTTTTTTTTATTTTGTTGTTTTCTTATTTTTTTTAAAGAACCAGTGGTTCAAAAAGAAGTGCAAAGCACTGTTATGTGAAAAACATTGATCTGGTTTTTAGATCAATGATTTATTTTAAAAGAGATTTCTTCTCTCTTGTGAAGGTTTTTTACCTCTTTCTTGAAATTTTCTCAGAGTTCTCTCTGTTTGAAGCTCTTGACTTTTTTTAAGAAATGTTGATGCCTTCGAATTGAGGCCTAGGGTCCTTTTTATAGTGCCCATAAATTAGTTAAATTTGTTAAAGAGATCCTTCTCTGAGTGATTTGGGGAATTCTCCCCACCGTTGAATCTTTGATCCAAGGGCTTCTGCTTTGCAGAAGAAAATCTTCTTGTTTTAACAAGAACAGAAAAGATTTCTTAGAAATTTAATTCTGTTTGGCGCAGATGCCCTAGCGCGTGACACGTATCGCGCAGCGCACAGCGCAGCGCAACTGCGCTAGCGCATCTGCGCTGACACGTGTCGCGCAGCGCAGTGCTTCATTAAAATAGAGCTTTGCTCTGATTGGGCGTGCTGCCTTGGGGGCTGCCCTGATGCATCTGCGCCTGACACGTGGCGTGTTGCGCAGCGCAAATAATCTGAAGCGTTGCTTCATTTATTAAATTTTTAAATTTTCACAGCAGAGGTTTGCTCTGATTGGGGGAAGATGAAGCGTTGCTTTATCTCCCGCCTCGAAATTTGAACAGAGTTTTGCTCTGATTGGGGTAAACAAATGCCCCCCCACCGTTGCGCTTACGTGGCCCCAAACGTGAGCGCAACGGTGGCGGAATTCCAACCGCCGTGACAACTTTCGGAAGTCGAAGAGGCACTTGATGCCTATAAGTAGGACCTTTGGTCCCCCACAGATGCTTATCATCTTTCAGATTTTTATTTTCAAAAAAAAAAACTTCAGAGCTTTGCTCTTGCCTTCAAGAACTCCAGAGCTTTGCTCTCGTTTCCAAAGTTTTTAGAAAAACTTTAGGTAAAATTGATTCTTTGATTAAATTAATTTTAATTAATCTTAACCAGCAGAGCTTTGCTCTCATAGATCTTTTGATCTAAAGAGATCCCCATTGGGGTTTCACTAGCAGAGTTTTGCTCATTTTCAAAACTAGAAACTTTAGGTAAAATTAATGTAAATCAAATTAATTTAAATTAATCTCAGTCAAAGAGCTTTGCTCTCACAGATCTTCTGATCTAAAGAGATCCCCATTGGGGTTTCACTAGCAAAGTTTTGCTCATTTTCAAAGTTAGAAACTTTAGGTAAAATTAATGTAAATCAAATTAATTTAAATTAATCTCAGTCAAAGAGCTTTGCTCTCATAGATCTTCTGATCTAAAGAGATCCCCATTGGGGTTTCACTAGCAGAGCTTTGCTCATTTTCAAAGTTAGAAACTTTAGGTAAAATTAATGTAAATCAAATTAATTTAAATTAATCTTAGTCAAAGAGCTTTGCTCTCACAGATCTTCTGATCTAAAGAGATCCCCATTGGGGTTTCACTAGCTTTCGTTCATGGGTTTTAATCCCTGAACAGAGCTTTGCTCTCTAGGAATTTAGCCCTCTGTGGATATTATTTTTCTTCTATCGCTAATCTTCTTATGGTATTTCCTCCAGGCATAATGGCGGTGCATCTATACAGTTTGCACGAGTTCATCACCTATGACGAAATCCGCGCACACGGTCGTCAACAAAACCAGGAGTTTACAGACGCTCAATGTGCAGAGGTCATGGGTCGTCTGAACGCAAGCGGTGGTTGGCTGCTACCCCGTCGTTCGGCTCTTTTGAAAGTCGTGCTGGGAGCAATATGGAGAGCACTTCCGGGTCTTCACGAGGCCCTGCCGCTCAATGCGCTGGATGATGCCGAGGACAAGGTGCATTCAGTGTACATGACGGGGCTGATCTCGAAGAAACGGCGGGACAGCTTCATTGACATGCTACACCAAATCTTCCAGCAGACGACGATAGTTGCTGCTTATCGAAGGCCAGGAGGGCTTGCCGATAATATCGACACAGAGGAGCGCGAAAGGCTGCGCATAAGAATAATCAGAAAGGCCAGAAGGACTCTGGGTGGCCTTACTTTTGACTTTCTCAATCCGTGCCTTGGATTTGAAGTTATTCCATTGTAATAATATTTTTCGTTCACTGTTTTTTTATGATTGTAAGAATTTTTGGCAATATGAATAGAAACTTTTTATTTCAGCTTGTCTTATTTCTCGTTCTGAGTCTTCTGCCCATGCATAAATGAATGCGTCTCGAACGCCTGATCAAATGTAAATCGGATGTTCTTTCTGTAGCTTTCTTCTTTCTCTTATTATCGGCATGCTATCTTAATAAACATGGTTGACGGATAATAGAGCACGCATCTTGACTTTCTTAAGAAATAGCGATGGCTTAGGCCGCAGGTTCAGATCTGCTGCCTAAGACTTTTCAACTCCATGAGCCGTGAGGGTCTCGTAGAGATTCTTCTCCCTACGGATCGAGAGGATCTCGTAGGTGGGCTTTCTCCTTAGTAATCGTGAGGATTCCTAAGTGTTTTTTTCTCTTACAAGTCATAAGGATCCTATAAGAGAATTTTTCCTTCTTACGAGTCGAGAGGACCCACAAGCGGTTGTTTCTTTCCTCGTCGAAATTCGACTTTGGAGAGTGAGACCCGTGAATAGTATGCAAGAGACCATTTTGGATTGACTTGCAGGGTCCCATTGTTCAGGAAGCAAGTTTTTTAGTCCCTGCTGCCTGAGGCTTTATTTGCATGTTGATACGAATCGGGGATTTCCCGCGGAGACACAGTTTCTCTGCGAGCCGACGCGAATCAGGAGGCTCTCAACAAGGAGTGTTTGTATCCGTGAGTCGAGGAATTTGCTAGGGATTATTTGTTTCCCAAGCGCCAAGGATTATTTATTTCCTTGGGGTTTGAAACGAGTCGAGGATTTCCCACGGAGGCACTGGTGGCTCTGCGAGTCGACGCGGATCAGGAGGCTCTCGTCAAGGAGTGTTTGTATCCGTGAGTCGAGGAACTTGCTAGGGATTATTTGTTTCCCAAGCGCCAAGGATTATTTGTTTCCTTGGGGTTTGAAACGAGTCGAGGATTTCCCACGGAGACGCTGGTGGCTCTGCGAGTCGACGCGGATCAGGAGGCTCTAGTCAAGGAGTGTTTATATCCGTGAGTCGAGGAGTTTGCTAGGGATTATTTGTTTCCCAAGCACCAAGGATTATTTGTTTCCTTGGGGTTTGAAACGAGTCGAGGATTCCCCACGGAGGCACTGGTGGCTCTGCGAGTCAACGCGAATCAGGAGGCTCTCGTCAAGGAGTGTTTGTATCCGTGAGTCGAGGAGTTTGCTAGGGATTATTTGTTTCCCAAGCGCCAAGGATTATTTGTTTCCTTGGGGTTTGAAACGAGTCGAGAATTCCCACAGAGACGCTGGTGGCTCTGCGAGTCGACGCGGATCAGGAGGCTCTCGTCAAGGAGTGTTTGTATTCGTGAGTCGAGGAATTTGTTGAAGACACTGGTTTCTTCGGAGTTGGACTGAACCGTCGAGATTTGGCTTCGTCTTCTGGCGGAGCCTGTTGGGAGAGTATGGTTCCCTCTTTGTTTACGCCCTTGGATTGTATACAGGGATCGATGTGATCTTAACTGTAGGGCCAAAGTTTTATCATTCATTTTTTTTGTTTTATCTCTGCGATGCTCTATCATTTCAGCTTTTATATCGCGAAGGTCGCGATTGCCCAATCATTTCGGCTATTTATTTTATTTTTACTCGCTGCTTTTTATTGCGAGTTGCCCAATCATTTCGGCTATTTTGCATGCATACATTTTTACTTGCTGCTTTTTATTGCAAGTTGCCCTATCATTTCGGCTATTTTGCATGCATACATTTTTACTTGCTACTTTTTATTGCAAGTTGCCCTATCATTTCGGCTATTTCGTACGCATGTGCGGCCTATTGGCTTTTTGCTGTAAACCGATTTCGGCATCAGCACCGCTACAACCGGGATATTGCCAGGAGCGAATCATCATCTGCCTCTGTCGATGTTGAACAAAGGTGGCTTAGCGACCAGGGTTAGGATCCTGTCGTCTAAGGCTTTTAACTTCATGAGCCGTAAGGGTCTCACAAAGGTATTTCTCCCTACAAGTCGTGAGGATCTTGTAGGTGTATTTTCTCCTTAGGAATCGTGAGGATTCCTAAGTGTATGTTTCCTCTGTAAGTCGTAAAGATCCTACAGGAGGGTTTTCTCCTCATAAATCGAGAGGATTTACAAGGGTTGTTTATCATGCGAACATATCCCCAGTCACGGATGAGACTTGGTTAGGGAAATGTTTATTCGCGCCCGTGGATTGTATACAAGGGTCAGTATTGAGCCACTTGTAGGGCAATATCGAAGGTTGTGGGGGTTGCTTAAGCACAGGTTTAGGTCTCTGTAACTTAAGACTTTCAACTCTTATGAGCCGTGAGGGTCCCATAAGAGAATTCTCTTTACGAGTCGTGAGGATCTCGCAAGTGTATTTTCTCCTTAGGAATCGTGGGGATCCCTAAGTGTGTTGCACCTTTGTGAGTCGTAAGGATCTCACGCAGGTGGTTTCTCCTTACAAGGTCGAAAGGACCCTATAAGTGTCCTTTAACGAGGTTGCGCCTTTTCAGGTTTTCACAAACACTCGCCGGTAGTCCTGCTGTTTTTACTCACGGAGCCCTTTCGGGTTTTCATCCGTGCCCATTTTGCTTATGGACATAACGTTTTTTTTATTCTTTTTATTTTCTTTTTCTCTTTTTTTTTACGAGGTCGCGCCCTTTCGGGTTTTCACGAACACTCGCCGGTAGCCCTGCTGTTTTTACTCACGGAGCCCTTTCGGGTTTTCATCCGTGCCCTTTTTGCTTATGGACATACCATTTTTATTTATTATATTTTTTATTTATTTATTTTTTATTCATCTCGTCAGCCTAAGGATGCTGCGGTATTAGTTTAAAGACGTTTCGGTCTGCTATTAGTTTAAAGACATCTCGGTCCGTCGTTAATTTAAGGACGTTTCGGTCCGTCGTTAGTTTAAGGAAGTTTTGGTCCGTCTCTAGTTTAAGGACGTTTCGGTCCGTCATGGAGAAGGTCGGCTACTTTTATAAAGCTTGAGCTTAGAAAGATAGCGAGCAGACATAGTCGTCGTCATCTATCATTGACCTAGGCTGTGGCTCATTAAGCGTAGTATTTCTTTAGGAAGAGACCGTTTATCGGCCTGAAAGGCCTTTCACCGTGTATGTCCATGAGTAGATAGGCCCCACCCTGGTAAACTTTATCTATGATGTACGGGCCTTCATAGTTTGGCTCGAATTTTCCCCGCTTGGCGCGATTAGGGATCATAGGCCTTTTGACCACTAGCACGAGTTCGCCTTGGCGGAATGTCCTCGGTCGGGTCAATCTTTCGTATGAGCGCATCATCTTTGCTTTATAAGCTTCCAGATTTTGCTGCGCTATGAGCCGGGTTTCATCAAGGGCGTCAAGCTCCTCAAGCCGAAGGTGGGCATTTTCTTCGTCCGTCAGCTCGTAGTGGACTGCCACTAGTAGAGAGGGTAACTCTATCTCGAGGGGGAGTACCGCTTCTGTACCGAACACCAACGCGTACGGCGTTGTGTTCGTGGCCGTCTTGAATGTAGTTCGATATGCCCAAAGAGCTTCTTGCAGTCTTTCGTGCCACTCTTTCTTATTACGGGACACCGTTTTCTTTATGATTTTTGTTAATGTCTTGTTGAAGGCTTCAGCTAGTCCATTGGCTCGCGGATTATAAACCGAGGAATATCTCTAGTCTATATTATGCTGTTGCGCGAAGCGACTGATCTTGTGGCTTCTGTAAGCTGGCCCGTTATCGGAGATGATCCGTCACGGAGTTCCAAATCGATATATGACATGCGTCTTGAAGAAGTGGAGGATATTTTCCGTCTTCACCTCTCTTAACGGTACTGCTTCTGCCCATTTAGAGAAGTAGTCAGTCGTCGCCAGGATGAAACGATGTCCCCTAGACGATGCTGGTTCGATAGGGCCAACTATGTCAGTCCCCCACATTTCGAATGGCCAGCTAGCCACCGTTGGATGTAGTGGATTTGGGTGCTGGTGGATGAAGTCCCCATGAATTTGGCATGAGTGGCATTGCTTCGCATATTCGATGCAGTCCTGAATCATCGTGGGCAAGTAGTAGCCCATCCGTTTTATCTTCAACTTCATCTTTGGGCCCGCTTGATGAGAACCGCAGAGTCCGTCGTGAACTTCCTGGACGACCCTTTTCGCTTCGTCAGGTCCTAAGCATCTCAGCCACAGAGAATTAAATGACCTCTTGTACAGAGTATCGTTGACGAAGGCGAAAGACAGAGCTCGTTTCATGAGCTGATGTCTTATGGACGCTTCTTCAGGCATTCGGTGGGACTTAAAGTAATCTATGAAGACTTCCCTCCAATCCTCGGCCTTTTCCGTCTCTTTTATTTGCAGAGCCATTCGCTCAGTCATTTCCTTTTCTTCGGATGATTCCGGCGATGTTTCTGCTGGGGCAAGCACTCGACGGCTTTGTACCACGATTCTAACGTCATCGAGATTCTCGTCAGCCAGTTCTTTAGCAAGTTTAGCCAATGCGTCCGCTTTACTGTTTTCCGCGCGCGGTATGTTCTCTAAAGTATAAGAGGAGATTTGGGTCAACAGCTGTTGCACCTTTTCACCATACTTCACCAATTCTGGTTTGCATGTTTGGTAGTCACCGTTTACTTGACTAACGACCAGTTGAGAATCCCCGTATATGAGGAGGTTTTCAATTCCCATGTCGATGGCGATCTCGAGACCTGCTATCAAGGCTTCATATTCAGCTTCATTGTTTGTCCTCGGCTCTGTTAAGGAGAATGCGAAGCGCATTATCCCTCCTTGTGGAGTCACAAAGATGAGGCCTACCCCCGATTTGATTATAGGGGTGTTTTGTTTGCGCTTCTTCATGGAAGATGCGCCATCAAAATAGAGTTCCCATCGGGTATCACCACCGTCGATTGCATCAAACGCATGTTCGTCTGGAAGATCGCAATTTAGAGGAGAATCAGCGGGTATGGGATGCTCAGCGAGGAAGTCGGCGATGGCCTGGCCTTTCACTGCCTTGAGAGGTTGATACGTGATTGAAAACTCCATCAAGAGTAGGGCATTGAAAACTCCATCAAGAGTAGGGCCCATTTAGCGAGTCGTCCCGTCAATATGGCCTTTGACATTAAGTACTTAAGAGGGTCTACCTTCAAAATGAGACGGACCTCATGCGCCAACGCATAGTGCCTGAGCTTTGTTATCGCGAAGATCAACGCTAGGCAGTGTTTTTCAATGGGGGAGTAGTTGCTTTCTGCCCCCAGCAGAACTCGACTTAAGTAGTAGAGTGCTCTTTCTTTCCCTTGATCGTTCTCTTGTGCCCATAATGCGCCTAAGGAACCTTCGAGGGCGGTTGTATAAAGAATGAGGGGTTTTCCCTTGACCGGAGCAGCCAACACCGGCGGGTTCTGCAGGTATTGCTTGATCTCGTCTAGTGCGCTTTGGCATTTTTGGTCCCAGATGAACGGGATTCCCTTCTTCATCAGGTGGCTGTAAGGACGGCACTTTCCTGAAAGGTTGGCTATAAATCGCCGTATATACGCGAGCTTTCCTTGGAGAGACCGCAGCTGTTTGAGATTCCTTGGCGGAGGCATTTCCATGATCGCCTTGATCTTAGACGGATCTATTTCAATACCTCGGTGTCGAACGATGAATCCTAGGAATTTGCCTGAGGAAACTCCGAATGCCACTTGAGCGGGTTCATTTTCAAGTTGTATTGTCGAAGGCGTTGAAATACGGTCTTCAGATGCTCGAGATGTTCCTCGTATGATTTGCTTTTAACCACGAGATCGTCGATATAGCATTCGACGATTTCGTGTATAAGGTCATCAAAGATCTTTGTCATGGCCCTTTGATAAGTGGCACCGGCATTCTTTAAACCGAAAGGCATCACTTTATAACAGAATATACCTAGAGGGGTCCTGAAGGCGGTGTGCTTCTGGTCTTCGGGATGCATCTTTATCTGATTATACCCTAATGAGCCATCCATGAAGGAGAAAACTTCATGAGTGGATGTATTGTCTATCATCAGTTCGGTGACTGGCACTGGGAAATCATCCTTCGGGCAAGCTTTATTGAGATCCCGGAAGTCCACGCATATGCGCACTGTCCCATTTTCTTCATCACCGGGACGATGTTGGCGATCCATTCAGGGTATTGAACTTCCTGGATGAAGCCAGAGTCGATCAGCTTTTTGACTTCAGCATTGATACCATTTCAAGCTCGAGTCGCATTCTTCTCGGCGCCTGTTTGACTGGCTTGATGCTTGGGGATATTGCCAATTTATGCACAGCGATTTCTGGATCTAGTCCCGGCATTTCGGAATAGTTCCACGCAAAGCAATCTCTATGCTGTAGGAGCACGTCTTTCAACGCGGTCACCCTTTCTTCAGATAGCAGCTTGCTGATGAATGTCGGTCGCGGGTCGTCTAGCGTTCCCAATTCAATTTTCTTGAGGTTATCCACAGTGGTATGGATCCCATCTTCCAGTTCTTTTGGCGCTGGTGGGAATCCTGAGATTATCTCGTCGCTGCTGTTTTCAAAGCACCAAGGGAGCTCATCTATGTCTTCAGGCTCTTGTTTTAATATTGTAATCATATGACAGGTGCGAATTCGCTTCCAATCCCAATGTGGAACTGGTTCTTCTTTCGTGGCCTTGGGCTCGTGCTTTTGTGGTGGCGTTACCCTCCAGTTGTCGGACATAGCGAACTTGCCAAGCTGATACCGATCTTCGACCCAATTCTTGAAAGTGAAGCAATCTTCAAGAGGATGCCCTATTACTCGATGGTAAGAGCAATAGTCCAGGTGTGAGACTTCGCCCGCTTGTTCGGGGTGTTTAGACTCCGGCAGCGTAAGCATCTGATGTTTTAGAGCAAGATCAAGTATCTTCTTCGTCTTGTCCCGAGGAAACGAGTACGCTCGACCCATTTTCTTCATAAGGGATAGATCAATAACGCTCGACTCCCGTTTGCGTGGCTTCTTAGCCCTGCTTTGTTGTTGTTGAGCGCCTTTTTGGCCTTTCGACTTATTTCTGCTTTTGCGCCGAACCTTCTTTATAGCAGGTTGACAAGGAGCGGCATTTTCATCCTTTACGGCCTGTTGGAGAAGGCGTTGCGTCTTGGCTTTCTCGTAGATGGCCGTCTTGCGGTTGTGATTATCTCGGGCTTTTTGACCAGCATTCTTTATAAGTTTGTCCATTTGTTCCTCGAACGACGGACTGGGCTCCTTTGCATCTGGAACTTTCACTGGCTTAGGATTAGCGTCCTCCCATTGAGCATCCGCTTCTTCATCAAGGTCATACACGACGTAGCAGCCGGGTAGTAACTCTCGTTTCTTTGACCGGATGTATCCAAGCCCTTTTGTTTCCATTCTCCCGTTAGGCAGTTTGCGTTGAGTCCCGGGGACGTTCGAGACCCTGTCATAGAATTTGGCCTTTCGAACGGTCTGCTTGAAGGATATCCCCTGGCGTTTCAGCAGCTTCTTTAAACCCTCTGTATAATATCTGGGAAGACGGATAGGCTGAAGCCTGTCGAGCGTAGAATCTGCGCCATACCAGATTTCTTTTTCTACCTTGGTTTCTTCAGAGCGATAAAACAGAATTGTTTTCTCACTCTCTCACCTGGGAGGGATGTAGAATGTTTGTAGCTCTTCTACATTGTAAATATTAAGTGCATCCAGTTCTTTATGGTGTTTAAACGGCACCATGGCGACTTGCAGACTTTGCTCTTAATCAGCGAACGTTCGTATTGAAGGTCAAGCAGAGAATACAGCATGGACTTCATCTTCTGAGTCGCTGCCAAAGATCAACGTAGGAGCTGATGGTCCCGGCTTGTTGTGTTGGGGCGGACCTGAATAAACCATCTCCTCTTCCTCCTCAGTATCACTGCCGAAGACAGGGATGGTGGCGTTAGTTTTATTCTCTGGCTTATGACACTTCTCCGTGTCTTCGAAATCCGGTAAGAAGTATTTGGCGTCTTCGTATTTGCGGACCTCGTACACAGAGAACGGGTTCAGTTCTCCCGTCACGGTATACTCAAAGCCATCCTTAAAATACTTCATACACTGATGTTGTGTAGAAGGGATGATGTTGTACTCGTGCAACCATGGTCGGCCGAGCAAAGCGTTGTAGCATGTCTTGGCGTCTATGACGTGGAACTTAATATCCGTGACGAGTAGCCCGAAGCGTAGCATCAGTATCACAGATCCAAGAGTCTTTGACGATTGGGAGTCGAACCTGGAGATGGTGATCTTGTCCCGAGCAAGGTGCTGGACGCTCATGCAGATTTCCTTCAACACCCACACGTTGAGGAGATTAACAGAGGATCCATTGTCGATCAGGATTTTGCCTATCTTTATATCATGGCAGTATCCCGAGACATAGAGAGGGCGATTGTGTTCGCACGTCCTAAGTAGAAGGTCTTCGTCGCCAAAAGTAACATCGGCCGTATGCACTTCCTCCAATTCATCCTTCATCTTTTCTTCAGCCAGGCATGCTTGGAATTGTTCCGGATCCTGGAGTGCCTTAATCAACGAGTCTCTCGCCTCCTTTGATAACAAAAGGGCGTCAAGAATGCTGAGCTGTGAGGGTAGCTTCCTCAGATGCGCTAAGACGTTGTAGTCCACCTTATTCTTCTTTGGTGGGTCTTTGGCAGCTAGCTCTTCCACCACTTGGTCATCTAAGACGATATCTTCAGAGACCTTTTCTTTCCCTTTATCTTTCCTGTTCGAGGGTCCGAGGTTCTTTTCGGGCAGCGTACGATTACGTAGCCGGATATTTTCGCAAACCTTCGGTTCTTCTTCTGTTCTCGAAGCGGACTCTTTAAAGAGAGGGGCAAGTTCTAGTTCTTCATCAGAATCACTCCCGAATATAGGCACTTGTGACCCGCTGGTGTTAACCATGCAACAATCGCCAGCAGTCCTTTTAAGCCCTTCGGTTGTATTTCTTTGCTCTCGACGAGTTTTACGCTTTTCCCGCTTAAAGTGTTGTCGATGAGCAACATATCCTTGCCAGCATCTATCGAAAGCTTTGCACTCTTGAGTGGGGTGCGAAACCTTCTGATGATATAAGCAAAAGGAGGGGTGCATTTCTATTTCACCAATAATTTTTCCTTCAGAGAATGGTAGCTTCATGCCCATTGATATGGCCTTAGCAAACCTTTTCTTTATCTTGAATTGGCTTTTGTCGGTAGCGAAGATATTTTTCTCCAGCGGGATCGTCTCAGCTCTTTCATCAAGTCGCTGGCGCTTGGCCTTTTCAAATATAGTCATCTCGCGTTCTCGATCAGCTTTACTTTTCAGTCGAGCTTCGTTAAGGAACGCGTCAATCATTTCGACTGATAGCTCCGGAATTTTTGATTCGGTATCTGCCCCCAGCGTTTTAGTGCCAGAAGTCTCCTCATCGTTCGTGATCGAATGGGAGATCATATGACAGCTTGCTACATATTCCTTGGGTTCATCCGATGAACTTTCTCCCTCATCTTCTTCTTGAAAGACGTGATTGAGGAACTCTTGGAGCGTAATGGGACTCCGTGCCTTTTGGTTGTATTCATCCAACGCGTCAATTTGCTTTTGTAAGTCCGTGCGCTTGTCACCAGGCTTCACGGGCTTCTTAGATTTCTTCTTCTTCTTTTTTGAAGATTTTGACGGCTGGCTGCGAGTGTTCGAGCCACCACCATCGGTCTTTGGAGTTGTACGCAGTTTCAACATCCCTTCAATGACCTGCGGTTCTAACGGGTTCTTCCACTTGATCGCTGGACATGTCTGAAGATCGTTTAGCATCCTCTTTGTCTTGGCTGATAATACAACCTCCCAAGGAGCTTCTTCAATGACGGAGCATGTTGCGGCGTATTCATCCCTTTAGAGGTGTGGGGCTGCGGGGGATTCACCTTCCATTTGTCACGCGAACTTGCCCTGTCGGTATTGGTTTTCAAGCCAATTCTTGCAAGCCAATTCTTGAAAACGTAGCAATCTTCGATCGGATGGCCTAGTACTCGATGATAAGGACAGTAGTTGGGCTCGTTGACGTCACTTGGTTGCAACGGACGTTTTGGATCCGGCAGATTTATGAGTCTGTTGCGCAACGCCGGCTCGAATAACCTCCTTGTTTTATCGCGGGGAAAGGAATAAGGACGTCCCATCCTATCCTCAAGGGGCACGTAAGGGCGCATATTATTTTGACGAGCAACCGGCTTCGAGTCGCTCGGTTGTTGTTGAGCATTAGCGACAACGATCGCTTTTCCCTTCCCTTTGTCATTTCGGGAGTCCGGCCTTGGAAGAGGAGGTTTATGGCCCATCTGATCCATCTGTGCTAGTTTGTCGATCAAGGCTTGGAAGGTAGTCGGCTTGAAAAATATCATAAACTGCAAAATGGTTGCTTGTGGATCGAGGGTTCCCACAAACATACCCACCGCGGGAGCTTCTTCAATGCGTTTCTCACACTTCGACCATAAGTTCCGCCATCGTATAGCGTACTGAACCCACGTCTCGCCGGGTTTTACCCTGGCGTTAATCAGTGCTGTCATCGGGGTACGTTTACTGGCGCTTGCAAAACGCTGAGTAAACAACAGCTCTATCTCCGTGAAGGTTTTAATAGAGTCGTTCGAGAGCTCAGAGTACCATTCGAACGCCGTAACTGATAAGCTTCCAACAAACTGGCGAAACAACAGCTTGTCGTCACCGCCGGTGTTGCCGCAGAGTGCCCTGAACTGGGCAACATGCTGATGAGGATTGCCCGTCCCCATGTAGACATGGAACTTAGGAATTGTATAACCTGGCGGGTACTTGATTTGATCGTACCAACTTGGGTATGGCCGCCCCGTTTTTACGACCTGACCGGCCGCTTCGGTCGCATGATGCACCCGTATTTGCTGGGCGATGTATTCATCCAAATCAGCTTTTGAGATGGTATCCTCTTTAGCTGTGGATAGAGCCGGTGGAGGATTCGACGTCTCTCCGCTATCATCTTCAAGAATGATCGGGGGATCTTCAGCAGGTGGATCTTGTTGAATCATCATACCCACCATATCCTGGAACAGGAGGGCCATTTTCTTTATGTTGGCTGCCTGCTCCGCAGCTTCTTTATCTTTCTTCTCTAGTACGCGCCGGAGGAATTCGGCGTCCGTTTCTTGTTCTTGGCGTTCCTCTGAGGATGTTTCCGGGGTTTCTTTCGGCCCTGTAAGTGCGGCCATAGCGTTCATCATCTCCTGGAGCTTCTGTTGCTGCTCCTGAGCCTTGGTCACTGACCGTGTAAGCGGTCTATGACCCGTGGATGCACGGCTGTCTTCTTTTCCCAATGCCATGTAAACCGTATGAAATGTCATGCCCCCTGACTTGGGGCGTTTAGGTTCACCATTTTTAACTTTTGCCGCTGACACGGGAGTTTTCTCTGGCCTCCTTCTTTTGTGGGCCGTTGAAGTTGAAGGAACCGTTGAAGGGGGCGGCCTTGCAGCTGCTGTCCCCTGCTGTTTAATAGGATGGTCTTTTTCTTTTTGCACTTTCGCCTTCTTTTGCCGACGAGAGTGATCTGAGTCGATCACTGAGTCTTGAACCCTTCGCCAAACTTTATAAATTCTTGAGGACAGTCGTTGATGGGGCTGTTCTTGCTTCGTTTCTGGAACTCTCTCCGCAGGCGGAGGAGATCTTTTCAGTGTAGCGGTTGGAGAATTCTTACGTACCCTCCTCAGCAGTTCGAAGCTGTTCCCAGTTGGAACAACAGCGTTGACTTCCACCACTGGAGCCGGTGGAGTTAGCCCTGAGGGGGAGTTGCCCCCTGCCTTCCTCACTCGTTGCCAATGGCGACGTCGAGCATGACGAGCCGTTGGGACTGGCTCGGAGATTGAGACATCTTCTTTTTTCCCCCTGTCTGAATGAGGCGCCGCTGGTGTTAACCTCTTAAAGACTGAGGTTGTCTTTTGAGGGGTGATATTCAACCTACCGAAGACGGATCCTTGAGCAGGGGCAGGAGCAGGAATCGTCAGTCTTGAAAAGACTGATCCTTTAACAGGGGAAGCCTCCTTGACGACTTCTGGAGCAACAGTTATTGCCTTCCTCGGGACAGCCAATTTAGAGTTCTGATTTAGCCTGGTGAAAACAGAGGCTGTCGGTTTGGTAGTGGGCGACCCGTTGACAGGGGTCGTAGTAGCAGTAAGCCGGTCGAAGACCGACTTCTTGTTCACTTCCGGTTCAGGTATTGGCTCAGGGAAGCTTGTAGATGGGATCATGGTCCCGAAGAACAGGCCAGTGGTGGCTTGAGTCAGCTGGTCTACCTGCAGAGCGAGGAAGGAAGCCGCTTGGGGCCCATATGCTACACCTCCGGGGGAGGTGGAGCGTCCATTGCAGTGGCACTTCGAGCAGTTGATGCAATTAGAGGCCATTGAACCTTGAGTTCTGCGCCAGACAAAAGACCAAATCTTAGTAACTTGAAATCCGAAGGTAACCATTTAACAAACCGCGATTGGTTCGCGAAGACGACACACGAAGTGTGGAGTGGAAAGAGAAAGAGATCCCACCGGGCGTGCCAGAATCTGTTCCCCTCCGAAGAACGGCGCACAGGACCGCGATGTCCTGACACTGAGATTCGGGGCAGATGCTATTTGGTTTTATCCGTCCACCTCTCCGAAGATGCCAAGTTGATTTATGGCATCGTGTATCGGAGGTTTAGACGGATGCGGCCGATGTAGCAGACTTCGTCAGATTCCCCCTCACTTGAGGGGTTTTTGATTGTGGGGACGCTCTTCCCTGCAGGCGCAAGCCCCTGCAGTTAATTACGCTACCGCATCGCTAACAACTTTCTACTTCTCCAGAATTTCACTTCGTGTCGTGTGTATTTGTTTTGTTTGTGGTTGCCCGTGGATTGTATACGGAGACTGAGTAATGCCGTCGCTCGTAGGACGTGGATTAGTCCAAATCCGTATTTACTTAGATTTGGGTTTGGTGTTTTTTAGTTTAAGGATGCGTTAGTCGCGTTGCGGCTAAGATCAACTTAAACGTTCGTTAAGGATACGTTAGTCCGATTTAAGACTAAGATCAACTTAACGTGGTGATCCATTTAATATATGTCCGTTGGGACTCGTCACCTCTCTGACGTCGTTGAAGGATTACAACGGCGGATGTCAGAGGAGTTCAGAGATGTACCCTTGAACCAAAGCCAATTTGGATCTTTATCGTTCATTTGAGTGTTTAAGGATACGTTAGCCGTGTTTGGGGCTAAGATCAACTTAAACAGGACCGTTTAGATCCGGCAAAAGAGCATTTGGAGGCTCTATTGTTCTAGTTTAGGGACGTAGTGGTCCATGTTCCAGTTTAGGGACGTGGTGGTCCGATATTAGTTTAGGGACGTCTCGGTCCGATATTAGTTTAGGGACGTTTCGGTCCATCGCCAGTTTAAGGACGTGGTGGTCCATCATTAGTTTAAGGACGTTTCGGTCCATTGCCAGTTTAGGGACGTGGTGGTCTATGTTCCAGTTTAAGGACGTGATGGTCCGATATTAGTTTAAGGACGTCTCGGTCCGATATTAGTTTAAGGACGTCTCGGTCCGATATTGATATGTGGTTGTCGGGACCCGTCATCTCTCTGACGTCGTTGAAGGATTACAACGACATGTGTCAGAGGAGTTCAGAGATGTACCCTTGAACCATAGTAAATTGATTTAAGAGAGCAATCTTGCTCAGTCAATTTAATTTAAGGACTTATGGCCAAAATTGGGCTAAGTCAAGTTTCAACATTTTTTTTTGTCTTTGGCCTGTGCTAGGGCTTTACCCCTTTTTAGTAATGCACTGCATTATTCTTGTTTTGGTTGGGCTTTGCCCTTTTCTAAATGATGCAGAGCATCTATTTTTTTGTTTGGGCTTTGCCCCCCTTTTAAAATGCATAGTATTTTTTATTAGGCCTGTTAGGCTTTTTAATTGGGCTCTGTCCCTTTTCTTTAATAATGCAGAGCATTAAATACTCTGACAGTGCCCCACGTGGCTTGTCAGGCGCTTTGCGCTAAGTAATGAGCGCAAACTCATATGGTGGTGACACGTGTCACGCTCTGGTCTGCGCTGTTGCGCTGCTGACACGTGGCGCGCTCTGGTGAGTTGCGCCAATTCTAGAGAGCAAAGCTCTATTTCAAGAGCGCGTAGCACAAGTTGTTTTGTAGCTGACACGTGGCGCTCTCTCAAGAGCGCAACAGCGCAGTTTGGAAGTGCAAAGTACTAAGAATCTTTTAGATTCAAGAATAGGAGTGCAGAGCACTATTTAATTTCTTGATCTAAATTAGATCAAAGAAAAATAAATTTTTCTTTTTTGTTTCAAGAACCAGAGGTTCATAAAAGTGCAAAGCACTATTTTTTTTATTTTGTTGTTTTCTTATTTTTTTTTAAAGAACCAGTGGTTCAAAAAGAAGTGCAAAGCACTGTTATGTGAAAAACATTGATCTGGTTTTTAGATCAATGATTTATTTTAAAAGAGATTTCTTCTCTCTTGTGAAGGTTTTTTACCTCTTTCTTGAAATTTTCTCAGAGTTCTCTCTGTTTGAAGCTGTTGACTTTTTTCAAGAAATGTTGATGCCTTCGAATTGAGGCTTAGGGTCCTTTTTATAGTGCCCATAAATTAGTTAAATTTGTTAAAGAGATCCTTCTTTGAGTGATTTGGGAAATTCTCCCCACCGTTGGATCTTTGATCCAAGGGCTTCTGCTTTGCAGAAGAAAATCTTCTTGTTTTAACAAGAACAGAAAAGATTTCTTAGAAATTTAATTCTATTTGGCGCAGATGCCCCAGCGCGTGACACGTGTCGCGCAGCGCACAGCGCAGCGCAACTGCGCTAGCGCATCTGCGCTGACACGTGTCGCGCAGCGCAGTGCTTGCGCAGCTGAAGCGTTGCTTCATTAAAATAGAGGTTTGCTCTGATTGGGCGTGCTGCCTTGGGCGCTGCCCTGATGCATCTGCGCCTGACACGTGGCGTGTTGCGCAGCGCAAATAATCTGAAGCGTTGCTTCATTTATTAAATTTTTAAATTTTCACAGCAGAGCTTTGCTCTGATTGGGGGAAGATGAAGCAATGCTTTATCTCCCGCCTCGAAATTTGAACAGAGTTTTGCTCTGATTAGGGTAAACAACCCTTAATTAAAAATAAAAATTAAAGAATGGGAGGCATGGTTTGGGTTAGGTGAAGAATGGGGCTTGACTTTTGACCATACCTCACTCATTTCTCTCCCACTCCCTCTCATTTCTGCATTCCAGCAGAGGCAATAGCAGCAGCAGCAACATCTTCTTCTTCTTCTTCTTCTTCTTCTTCATCTTTTGCTTCTCTTGGTATTCAAACACAATCCCTACACAAAAAGCTCACTTTTTCTTCATTAAACTTTTGAAAAATGCCTCTTTTGTGGGTCTTGGTGGCAAATCCTTGCCTTTGAAGGCATGTGCAACAAGTTGGACTTCCCTAAGATCATTTGGAGGTATTAAACTTACCCATGTCACTCTTTTGCTTAACTTGTAGTTTTATTAGCTAAAAATTGTGTTTTTGTGTGATTTAGTGCTAATGGGATGGTTTAAGTGAAGTTTAGGGTAAGTTAGGGTTTTCAGGGTTTGATTAACTTAATTAGGTGCTATTAGTGTTGTTTAAACTAAGTTAAATTCTCAGGTTACACCAAAATACCATTTTGTATCAAATTAGTGTTAAATTAGCGTTTTAGTTAAGATTTGTGCCCTTGTGTGATCTGCTTTCAATCCGGTTGCTTCAGGAAAAAATTGCAATTACTGGGGTATGTACACTAGACCCAGACCACACACACAAAGCACGAGACCCCACTATTCCTTCTAGGCCGCCGAAATATTCAATCTTGCTGCAAATTACGGCCAGATGGTGGAGATGGGTGTTGGGGTTTGGTCTGGGTGAGTCTGCTGCATATTTAAGATCTTTGGTACATGCAACTTTTTCAAATTCTTCTTGTATAAAAATCTGGAACAAAATACCGTATTTTCAATACTTTAAGCTTACGCGACACGTGTGTTATGTGAGTGGGTTTTGCGTTTGCTGCGTATCACAGCGTGTCGGGGTAGTTTCAGACGCGTATTCACACGTTCTAGCGTATCGGATACACACGCTGTAGGGTTCCTAGGCACTCAAGTGAGGTCTCACAAGTGATCAAACATGCACGAATCAAATTTTACGGGTGCCTACAAACCCGACTACGGATCGTTTACTAGATATTTAGGCGAAAACATAAACTAGTTAACATTTTAACTAAGGGAACGGATATACAACCTTTGTAGATCCGTTTGTCCACCTCCATAGCTCCGCAACGAAGTGCCTTCGCTGTCCAAGTGAACTCTCGGGCTCTAGCGTCGGCTTTGTCGAAGAATAAGTGAGCTAGGTCGTCGATGTCCATGCCGAAGATGATCTACGTCGAGGCATCGCTAGATCAAGCTCCACCTTCACCTAGTCGGAAAAACTTGTGAAGGAAACACCCTATACTACTTGGCAAGAGGTAGAGGATGAAGAAATAGGAAGTGGGTAAACTTTAGTTTTGGATTTCTCACTAGACTTCATGACTTGCCATTGGAGTAGCAAGCTTTCTTCAATGTTGAAGAAGATGAAGAAGAAGAAGAAGATATGATAAGTTATTCCTTAAAAGAAAAATAAAATAAATGAATACTTATCATCTCTTTGACCATGGTTTAGTGTAGAGTTTTAACTAAGGTTAGAGAGTGGTTAGGGTTAGATAAAAGACAAGAATGGTGGACTAAGTTCAAAGCTTCAAGAAGCTTTCAAATAAAAACAAAAACTAGCAACCATTCTTATCTCTTTATCTTTTCTTTTTCCAAAATAAACAAAAGGAATAAATAAATGATTAAGTAAATGAAAAAGAAACCCTAATCACTAATTAACCATGGTTTAACACTTTACACAAAATCAAGCTAGAATGTATCATCAAACATGATACAATCATGTGCACAAAACTATATCGAATATACAATGTGCACATCCGCGCGAGAAAATCCATTTAAAGTGAACCGATACTAGTTAATGCAAAGCAATATATCAAATATATAATTATGTATTAAATCATTAAATCAACACTTGATTCAATGATCTGGTCATGTCGCATATAACCGGCCAGTATCCTATGTATCGGCTTATCGAATCAATCCTTGATTCGATAACTAGGTTATATCGCATATAACCAATCGATACATAGATCGCGAGAATGGAATACGGTATCACATACACGCATTATTCTCGGTCCCGCACATATCTCATATGCGCTCCTATTTCGTTTCGCTTGAGCCAGGAAACCTCTGTGTAGGACTCTAAAGACTCGTCAATACGCCGGCAGCAGATGATGATCATATCAAACACCCACAAGCCGCAAGCGGTCTGCTAAACGTAACGGCCACCCGGGTATTGAGCGATCAGAAGATCGACGAGCAAGCCCGCTCACACTCCTGCGAATCCGACCAGTAACACTTACCGTACAGTCCGGTCTGTTCGTCTGATATGTCGCATATCTCGCCTAGGGGTGGTAAACGTCAGACCCCAATAGCTCGATAAGTCATGCCGACTTGAGGTCCATAACATTCATGAAACTACTGATAACTCTTACCATTATATCACAGCAACCCTGGCCAGGGATTTCCTGTTATGGCTAGTCGAGCATAGCACAACATCAACCCCCAATACCGGGAGAGACGAATCCCCTCCTATCGCTCATTGCCTCCATGTGAATCGGGACTGTACCCAAAAACCACCTGTTTGCACGACTCAGTAGAGCCGTGGTAGGGTGGAAATCAAAGCACAGTGGGAGACACATAAGACTCTATGACGATCTCGGGTCAACAGACTAAGCTGTACCAGTGTCACCAGAGAACTGCCATCTGACGTGAGGTATAATACCATCTGGGAGTTCTCGGCGAGTCCGTTCAGTGTACCCAGTCTCCACTGAGCACCCGCATACCATCTTCGATGTCAAACACCAATGGATATGGGATCATCGATCGCCCATCGCATGGGTCGAGAAGATATGCGCTAGTCTACTCTGGAATATCGATGCCCCATCTCGATATTCCCACGACTAGGAACAATTCAAGGATGTACTCTTGGACTACCCAGGCCCCACTAGTATGATCTACATCATAGTCCTGGAAGTCGAGCACACATTCTATGGGCTTTATCAACATGTAATCAGAGAGACAGAAAGTATGCATGTTAAGATAAAGTGCAACCAGATAGTGTACTATCATGTCGAGCAAGAAAGTCCTTCCTATATATGTCCCAGCATCCACTACAATATACATCCAATGTACAGTAATGGCCTCTAGGGCATACATATAACTAACAATCTCCCACTTGCACTAGGGCCATCTGTAGCAGTGGTTGCAGTATCACATACTCAACCATCCCATAAAAGTCTCTCTTTGGGAAAAGGCCTTCGTGAGTGGATCCGCCGTGTTGTCCTCTGAGTCTACTCTCCTAACCTCGATCACCCTGGAGATTAACTATCTCCATGATCAGGTGATGCTGCCTCAGAATATGTCTGGGTCACTGATGGGACCAGGGTTCCAGGGTCGAAGCCATGCTTCCATTGTCATACAATGGCAGGAACCTAGTTCATCTTATGAACCAATATACACCCAAACTTCCTCTTTGGTAGTATCTTTAATAGCGATGTTACCAGCCTTTATCGTCTAGATTGCCACGGTATCGAGCTTGGAACTCTTCCAACATACCGTCCCTTTACTGAGGGTAAAGACAGTGCCTGTGACTGACATTCAGTCGTCTTTATCACCCTGGAACACTTCCAGTGATTCTCCCCAGGATCGATTGATACCATCTCACTTCATCTAGTGAGAATCCTAACATCCAATTACATCTATCTCATAGATGAAAACTCAGGATTTAGGAGGTATCACTTTGATCCTATTTGGGGAATCCTAGTGATAATAGGAGATTGACCGATCGTAGTATAGGAAACTCTTTTCCTATCAAGAGTATGTTGTTTCCGTACAATACGAAGATGACCACCTTACTCTCTACTACCCTTTTGTATATACAAGGTTCGTCTACCATTTTGATGAAGTCAAACACTTTGACTATCACATCAAAACAGACGTTCCAACTCCGCGATGCCTGCTTCATTATGTAAAGCAACTTGCACACGTTTCCGCTGCTCCCACTGTTTACGAAGACCTCTGGCTGTGTTCTTATAGACGTTCTCTTCTAAATCAGTATTTAGAAAAGCAGTTATGGCACCCAACCGCCAGATATCGTAGTCATGGTATGTAGCCGTGGTAAGTAGGATCTGGATAGACTTAAGCATAGCTACTGGAAAAAGGTTTCATCATTATCCACGCCTGGTCGATGACGAAAACCTTTAACAAGTCTAGCTTTGAAAGTCTCAACTTTTCCATCTATACCAAGTAATCTTCTCAAGATATACTTGCTCCTGATGGGGATTTAACCCTTTAGATATAGCAGCTAAAGTCCATACTTTGCTGGTGTACATGGATTCCATCTCAGATCGCTAAGCATCCAGCCATTCTTACAGAGTCCCTACTCTCGATGGCCTGCTCGAAACTAGTTGGGTCATCATCTCATGATGCAATCCTTGCTCCCACTGTCATCGAGAAACCGAGGTATCTCTCAGGTGGATGAGGAACCCTACTAGATCGGCGGAGAGGCTGAGGTTCGTCGGAAACTATTGAATCCTTTGGTTCTACCAAATCATTTTTGTACAGCTGGAACCTTTCCAGTTCTACAGAACTGATCTTGCCTCGATCTTGTCCGGATTTTGCTTTTGACATAGGCCGGACAATCCCAAATCTTAACTTACTTAAGAGATAGGTTCTTCCCATACCATATCTTATATGGAGTGGTAGGCAGTGATTTGATTCAAACCTAATTCAATAGGTATGCAGCTTCTCAAGTGCATAACTCCCAAAAGGAAAAAGGTATCTCACTAGTACTCATCATAGAGCACACCTTATCATATAGGGTGTGATTGCTCCGCCCCGATATACCATCGTGCTATGGTTTATATGGAGGAGTAATGCTGAGAGAGAAACTCATTTTCTTTTAGAATAGTCCAGGAATGCTATGCACAAGTATTCTCCTCCCTGATCTCATCATAGAACATAATACTTATACCCGTATTT
This sequence comes from Agapanthus africanus, assembly GCA_030015575.1. NCBI lineage: Eukaryota > Viridiplantae > Streptophyta > Magnoliopsida > Asparagales > Amaryllidaceae > Agapanthus > Agapanthus africanus. The sequence continues at coordinate 60,863,456 of CM057338.1, forward strand.
TTGTTCTCTACTTCCTACTTATATTCTGTGAATACCTCAAAAGGTTCGGACTTATATTTCAACAGGAATATATGACTGAATCTTGAGAGATTATCATAGAATATAATGAAGTATAAAGAACCAGTCCTGGCATGTGTAGACAGGAGACTTTACATACATCATCATGTATCAGTCCCAAGAGTTTACTAACTCTTTCTCCGTTTCTAATAAACAGAGCTATGGTCATCTAATCTTTGTGACATGACTGGCAAGTTTCACAAGATGTAAATTCAAACTGATTTAAATATGCATCTAAAATGTAACTTCAGCCAGTCGGGTCGCATTGATGTGACCTAGTCTACAATGCCTCAAGAAGGATTCGTTCATTTCTGAACTCTTCTTCTTGTGTGTGTTCTGTATACTAGAAACTGTAGTTTGATTTAGAACTTCAATGCTTTTAGATAACGTGCCTGAACCGATCAACTTTTGATATAGGAAATGTTCAAAACATTATCCATCAATACAAAATTATATCCTTTCTTTACTAATAAAGAGACTGATATGATTTTGTATATCAGGTTCGGTATCTAATAGCATTTGTTCAGAATCAATGTATTTGTAATACAGGGTGACAGTGACCGACAGACTTGGCTGCAACACTTGCCCCGTTTTCTATCTCATGAAACTTATCACCCGTTCTCAGTTTTTCTACCTTTTTGTAGCCCTATGTAACAGATTACATATCTGGGATCCTGATCCGGTATCATATACCCAGGATGCAGAGGATACTGAGAAACAGTTCTTTGTAATGAACACACCCGAAGGAGATGCATCATATGCACTTTCTTCGTTTGGGCGGCATAGGAATTCTGGTATTCCCCTATTTCCTGCTCTGTCTTATAACAATTATAAGTTGGAGCGGGACCAACGTTCCCCAGCTCAGTATAACAAGCGGGTTCGGTCAATACATCCGTATTATTATCTTGATTAAGGCGTGATATGGTCGCTACCAGGAGAGAGAGAGAAGAAAACACTCTGCGTGCGCTCTTGCAAGATCAGATTGGTTATATATTTTATCTAATCAGGATGGCTCCCACTGTTTTTATCAAATCTTCCTTCAAACCTTAAAAGGAAAGACTAGCCGGGATTAATTACACTCTACAAGTTCGCCAATCTTTCATCCAGGCCAGTGTCGGTACTTTGAGGGAGGTTCCCCGTGCTTTTTCACGGACCTAATTACTGTAAACCTCATTTTCCCAGAGGCGTAACCCCGTTGACACCTTTCTAGACACCTACTTGATCGGCTAATTGTAAAGTGCAAAACTCTCCCAGGAGTAACAATTACTCGCAGTGGGTATCGGGATCCAACTATCACATAGAAGGTATGCAATCTCATTGCAAGTTTCAACACTTGAAACTCCCGATAAAGGTTTTTACCCCTAGCACCTATGACCTTAACTATGGTCAACAAATCATAAGTACTAGTCAAGTTCTACCTGTCATTTCGTGATTAATTAGACCCACCCACATGACCCTTAACTAAGGTCAACAAAGTCACGCGACTGTCCTAACTAATCGCATCATATGCGGTGTAGGAAGACATCACTTAGCTACCGTACACTGTGCCTTGACTATGGTCAACAAACACAGCACGAATACTAAGTACTCTACTTCCTAAAATGACGGAGGGTTGCGGCTGGTTTTTGTGAAAACCTTTAACGCTTTGAACTTGATCTCGTTGCGGAATCAAATGGTTTTTAAATGGAATGTTTTTGAGGCTTTTCTAGTTTTGCTAAAGGGGTCACTCCCGGTGAAGGGATCGTCGGCCCTTTCCTCGTCGAATGAGGTGCGGGATATATCATATATATCACTGTGCAAAGCAGAAACTATAGGAGCGATCAAATACAAACCGAGTGTGTAGCATCTGCCAGTTATTGCTAAAGGAGTCACTCCCGGTGAAGGGATCTCGGTCGTTTCCTCATCGAATAAGGTGCAGGATGTTCTACAAGGAACACCACGATGCAAAGCAAGAACTGTAGCTACCTGTTTTTATTTTGAAATTCGATTCCACAACATCAATTAGGTTTATTTTCTTTCATTAATCTCATTAATGAATATCCCATCATTTAAGTCTACCTAACCATCACAGATAAATATAACGTACGCTTATGCCATCCGCATTCGCCTCGATGTCCCGTCTGCACCGTTAGGTTAGGTAACTGACGCCAGAGCGAGGCAGGGCTAGTGCGGGTGTAAAACATAAGCAACGTCTATATAATATATCATATATACTATATATAATATCTGTCACAGAACATCACATGATCACAGATAAAACACAGCAGAAGAAACATATGAAATATTGGATATACTAGGACGTCCGTGTTTTCAATACGAGCCAGTATAAAACACGGATTCCACGGTCGTGATGAATAGCCAATCCCACACCCCTAGACCCCTTCGAGAGCGGCAAGCAACCCTACCAATTCTAGGGTTAGGAGACCCGGACTCGACTCCTCGAGTTGGTCTCCCACTGGACCCCAGAACCCGGTTACTTGTGCTCCCCTCCTTGGGTCTATCCTAGTGCAGAAAAGTAAATAATATACAACGGGTGACGACTTCCGCAACCTGGAAGTGCCCCAATAAACGAATATTACATACAAGTTTTTACATGAATTAAAATGGAAAAACACTCATCTCACATAAAAAACCCCCGGCTATTCAAACACGACGATCCAATATAACATATCCAGCAACACATAACATCACATGTCATCAACGTAAGTAAATATGCGCATCCCAATTGTCGTTGACATATAGCAACGAAACCGGCGATATCACATATTACACTTACAGTCACAGAAAAGAAAATGTAAAACTACAACAGTTGGAATCCGCAACCTCCTCAGACATCGCATGCCTGACCAAATGAATTACTTAGACATCGCATGCCTAACAATTATAAACCCCACATTTTAGTCTCATTATCGAAAACTCTTTTCAATATCAAGTCGGGCAAATCAACAGGATTCCCGACATTCTGATCGAATGCTCGTCGCAAACTTTAGTAGGCGGCCGCACCCCCGACGCCGTCGACGAAGTGCACCAAGGCGGAACACCGCTACCGGGAGCACCCGAACGGATGCTTTCGGCGACGGGGTTCTCCTACAGTCACTTGGTCGGGGCTATGGGGTGAGGCTGTCTATTAAGTTTACCCGGCGAGTATCCGCGGTAGCTACGTGATTGCGACGGACTTTTGATCACATCAAAACTCCGTGGCAACCGATCAAATGAGACTAAACTGCTATGTTTATAACATTCATTCCGTTATCTCATAACTATATGCGAATTCCAATTATTGTATCACATTCCGGATAAATAGAAAATGGTAAACTTTTCGATCGAACAATCGAACATCCAAGTTTTCCCGATACAGCTCAACACATGAAATAAGTCTAACAGCATTCAGTTCGTGCCTCAGTACCAACGGTCCAGCCGTAGAAGGGTCAAGCCAACGCCTCACATGTGGCACGCCGTACTGCCCCAAACTCGAAGGTTCAAAGGGCAGTTCAAGACGGTCACATAATCGAGTTAAGGTTTGTTGTCTTCTAGAGGGTCCATCGCGTTACTTGCACTACTTAGAACGTCGTTAAACTACGGAAAAATCCAACAATCGGAAATTTCCCGGCAGGGAAAAAAAATGGGTATTTATATCCGGTCGAACTTTTTAACATATTCTAAGATTTATCCGGAAAAACACACACCGACAAAATTAGACAATCCGACCGATACACCGAGTTCCCAATACAACCCAGAAAATGCAACTCTGGAAAAATTATTAAAATTCCCCAGAAAAACCAGCACAGACAACTAAGAGTTACTGTGCAAAATAGGATCACAAACCGACAAAATAGCCGCGGATGCGCCGCATCAACCTACTGTAGGGCCGCGGATCCGCGCCTCTTTTGTGGAATTAGGACCACGAATTTTACAGTATATCTTATATCTTCCTGCTGATTTTTCTGAATATTTTTAATGTGGAAAAATACCCGAAATTAAAAATTGTACAGAGAGCATATTCTTAGTCGGGGTTTCGGGTCGATCGGAGTTCTAATTCCGTCTAGACTTCGCTTAAGGCTCTAGCTAGGCTCTGATACCACTGTAGGGTTCCTAGGCACTCAAGTGAGGTCTCACAAGTGATCAAACATGCACAAATCAAATTTTACGGGTGCCTACAAACCCGACTACGGATCGTTTACTAGATATTTAGGCGAAAACATAAACTAGTTAACATTTTAACTAAGGGAACGGATATACAACCTTTGTAGATCCGTTTGTCCACCTCCATAGCTCCGCAACGAAGTGCCTTCGCTGTCCAAGTGAACTCTCGGGCTCTAGCGTCGGCTTTGTCGAAGAATAAGTGAGCTAGGTCGTCGATGTCCATGCCGAAGATGATCTACGTCGAGGCATCGCTAGATCAAGCTCCACCTTCACCTAGTCGGAAAAACTTGTGAAGGAAACACCCTATACTACTTGGCAAGAGGTAGAGGATGAAGAAATAGGAAGTGGGTAAACTTTAGTTTTGGATTTCTCACTAGACTTCATGACTTGCCATTGGAGTAGCAAGCTTTCTTCAATGTTGAAGAAGATGAAGAAGAAGAAGAAGATATGATAAGTTATTCCTTAAAAGAAAAATAAAATAAATGAATACTTATCATCTCTTTGACCATGGTTTAGTGTAGAGTTTTAACTAAGGTTAGAGAGTGGTTAGGGTTAGATAAAAGACAAGAATGGTGGACTAAGTTCAAAGCTTCAAGAAGCTTTCAAATAAAAACAAAAACTAGCAACCATTCTTATCTCTTTATCTTTTCTTTTTCCAAAATAAACAAAAGGAATAAATAAATGATTAAGTAAATGAAAAAGAAACCCTAATCACTAATTAACCATGGTTTAACACTTTACACAAAACCAAGCTAGAATGTATCATCAAACATGATACAATCATGTGCACAAAACTATATCGAATATACAATGTGCACATCCGCGCGAGAAAATCCATTTAAAGTGAACCGATACTAGTTAATGCAAAGCAATATATCAAATATATAATTATGTATTAAATCATTAAATCAACACTTGATTCAATGATCTGGTCATGTCGCATATAACCGGCCAGTATCCTATGTATCGGCTTATCGAATCAATCCTTGATTCGATAACTAGGTTATATCGCATATAACCAATCGATACATAGATCGCGAGAATGGAATACGGTATCACATACACGCATTATTCTCGGTCCCGCACATATCTCATATGCGCTCCTATTTCGTTTCGCTTGAGCCAGGAAACCTCTGTGTAGGACTCTAAAGACTCGTCAATACGCCGGCAGCAGATGATGATCATATCAAACACCCACAAGCCGCAAGCGGTCTGCTAAACGTAACGGCCACCCGGGTATTGAGCGATCAGAAGATCGACGAGCAAGCCCGCTCACACTCCTGCGAATCCGACCAGTAACACTTACCGTACAGTCCGGTCTGTTCGTCTGATATGTCGCATATCTCGCCTAGGGGTGGTAAACGTCAGACCCCAATAGCTCGATAAGTCATGCCGACTTGAGGTCCATAACATTCGTGAAACTAATGATAACTCTTACCATTATATCACAGCAACCCTGGCCAGGGATTTCCTGTTATGGCTAGTCGAGCATAGCACAACATCAACCCCCAATACCGGGAGAGACGAATCCCCTCCTATCGCTCATTGCCTCCATGTGAATCGGGACTGTACCCAAAAACCACCTGTTTGCACGACTCAGTAGAGCCGTGGTAGGGTCGAAATCAAAGCACAGTGGGAGACACACAAGACTCTATTACGATCTCGGGTCAACAGACTAAGCTGTACCAGTGTCACCAGAGAACTGCCATCTGACGTGAGGTATAATACCATCTGGGAGTTCTCGGCGAGTCCGTTCAGTGTACCCAGTCTCCACTGAGCACCCGCATACCATCTTCGATTTCAAACACCAATGGATATGGGATCATCCATCGCCCATCGCATGGGTCGAGAAGATATGCGCTAGTCTACTCTGGAATATCGATGCCCCGTCTATATATTCCCACGACTAGGAACAATTCAAGGATGTACTCTTGGACTACCCAGGCCCCACTAGTATGATCTACATCATAGTCCTGGAAGTCGAGCACACATCCTATGGGCTTTATCAACATGTAATCAGAGAGACAGAAAGTATACATGTTAAGATAAAGTGCAACCAGATAGCGTACTATCATGTCGAGCAAGAAAGTCCTTCCTATATATGTCCCAGCATCCACTACAATATACATCCAATGTACAGTAATGGCCTCTAGGGCATACATATAACTAACACACGCGTTTAGTTCGCGGCGCGAGTTTCTCGTTTGGTTTTGATATCACGTTTTTGCATGATTTTAGCTTATGTGTATTCTTTGTGTAAATTCTAGGTTCGCGGGCGGGTACGTCGGACGCCGCAAAGAAAGGGAAGTAAGTAGTCGGCTACACCTAGCACGAGACCACGGTGAGTAGATTTAACATCTACGGGGAAATCGCCCGTTTGGCGTTAAGCGTCAGGGCTTGATAGGATATTATAGTCGCGTAGGTGTGTGTGTGTGTGTGTATATATATATATATATATATTGCTTGTGCATATGTACCATTGTAGCGTACCCATCTTTTGTTGCATATAGAAACAGTAATTATGTAACACCGCACTGTCACTACCGGTTCAAGCTGCACGAGCACTATTTGTATGTTACATCCACACCGTTAGTGATTGCCATGACACTCGCACTATAGGATTGCTACGAACTATACATCATTTTGATTATCGCATCATTGATGATTAGACATGATTCTGTCGCATATTGGCATATATACATACTGCACATCCATACCTGCGAAGATACATACATACATACTCTTGCACATACATAGATGATGTTGATTTTGATTTGAAAATTGGGGACCGCATGAAATGTTTTCAACTGGATCCTTTTAAAAGAGCAGTTTTCCCCTTTTACCCGTAGTACGATTTTATGCGGCATACGACACATTTCATGGATTTACGCATTGAGTTTTGGATTCGTGTGATTTCTGGATTTGAGAACCGTAGTATTATTTTAAGAAAATATGCACTGTTTTGAAAACCCGGTTTCTCTTGATATGATATTTTAGTGCGTCCACTATGCGTTTTCTCGGTTCTGAGACGTATGACATGTGAACCCGAATCGAGGAGCTGGATGAGGCCGATTGCGGGTACATGGTGGGCCCGGTATGGTACCCCGGGACGAGAACGGATTGTTGTGCTGTAGACGATGAGCCTGGCAGAGGGACTACTACCTACCGGTGATTGGTTGGACCTGGCGGTTATCCGGAGGATACTGACCAGAGTCGAGAGATGGATACGGGACGACCCATACTGCCGGGTCCAAAGGCCGATTCCGCAGACGGAGCCCGTGGGCCGATCCGGACTGACGGAGCCCGATATATGAGGATTTGCGTGTCGATGCTGGACACGAGTATTTCATGTTGTTTTTGGGTGCCGATGTTGGGCACCCCGCTTCTATTGGATTTACGGGATTGAGGGCCGGATTGAGGGCCGGCGCCTGAGTATTTTGGAGTGTTTTTAGTAGACACCGGGGTTTTTCCACGTTGATGATCCGTGTAGATGATATTTTATCCCATACTCAGCATTTATTGTTATGCATCGCATCATGTTGTCGTAGTACCTGATAGAGTACTTTGGCATGATTATTGCATACTCTGCTCATCATTTAGATGTTATCTGTTTGCACATCTTAGAGTATCGCAGTACGTGCATACTCGCGATTACCTTTATATGTTATCTATTATTCATGAGTTGGCAACTCTCCTCCGTTGTGCCACAGTGTTTGCAGGTCGACCCTCAGAGTAGTTGCGGCAGGGCTATCTCTTGTATCTTTTTGGCTACGGATACCACTGCAGTTGGCGCGTGAGCTATTTTATTGCTAGGTGGGTTTGCGGTATCTGGTTATTTTCCATTTGTACACTATATTGTATCTAGTATTCTCCATCTACTATTTCATGTATCGACTTAGAGACCAGTTGTGAGGTCGATGTTGTATATTATTTTGTACTCTGGTGTCGAGATCGTGTGAGCCGATTTTATTTATGCAGTTTATCTTTTATGATGTTTTTCACTTATATTGCTCATTTCTTCTCTACGGTGTCGTATATTATTCTTGTGGTGATTATTTCTGCCGTTGGGCGTGATTGCTCCCATTTGGGGATGTTATATTCTTGTTATCAGTCATTTTACTGTAAGTGCACGGCGGCGCCCCGGCCGTCAATCCGACGGCCAAATGCGGAAACGGTGATAAACTTTAATTTTGCGAACTTTGCAAACCGGCACCACCGCGCACTAAACACCCGGATCGTAACCATTAACAAGTCTAAGCTACTAACAAGAAAGGGAAGAGATGTACCGACTGATCCGAGTCCTCCGGTCTTCGTCTCCACTCCGATCTCCTCGCGGGATCTCCGTCCGTCTCCTCCTCGTCGGAAAGGGCACCACATCGCCTGTAGCTTTTACGGGCTCCCACCTCAATACCGAGGCAACTCGGGCGTGAAGCTGGCGAATCGACGCGTCCAAGATTTGCTGTAGGATGTGTAGTGTCTATGTCTCTTTAGGGTTTTGTTTCCATGGAGGATGGAGGGATCATGAATGGACTTTTGAATGAAGTGTAGAATATTGCAAGCATGCAAATGAGATATAGATAATTCCCTCATCCAAATGAACTCATCTCTTTTCTCCAATTGTGTGGCCGGCCCTTTTATCATGGGAAATGGTGGTGGGGGGGGGTAAACAAAAGATGAGAAGGGAGGTGAAGGTAGGAAGGGGTGACCACATCCAAGACATAATCATAACAAGCTTACATCCCCACCTTAACCCTTTCCAATCACAATAAATGCAAGGATGGTGCAACAAAAGAAAAGAATGGAAATGGAATCTAAAGATGCTATCATAATCATACATCTTACAAATAAACCCTCCACTAAAAGTTATTTGCAAACTTGCAAATAACCCCCTCCATCGGAAAAGTCCGGCCGGGAAAGAACAAAGGAAAACCTGCCGGAACGGAATGCAAACTGGCAACTCCAGAAAACTGGTCCCGTAATAAATTACAGGAAAAACCCCAATACTGTGCATACACACCAGCATCTGTATTCCGTCCGGATACAAATGCAAAGAGACAAAATCTATACTGTACTAAACTAGGATCCGGCTTAAACCAAAGCCGGCTAGTAATATCCGTTCGATCCTGATCCGTGCAATACCGCACGTATCTGATCGAACCCTGCCATATATCTATACGGCCGCTAGTACAAACCGCCCGATCCTGATCCGTGTAATACCGCACGTATCTGATCGGACCCTGCCATATCTCCATACGGCCTCTACAGCGTTTCGCCCGAAAGCTTGAGTAACTGAAAGTGTGGTAGACTCTAAAGACTCGTCAATACTATGGCTGTGGATTTAACCACTAGCACGTCAGAGGTATAAGCCAATACGTGACGGGCCACCAGCTATTGACTAGAAGGGACGTCGATGAGCGAACTCATCCTGACACCCTACTGAGCCTGTCAGTGACAATATCCGTACAGTCCGGTCCGTTCGTCTATGAGCATCGCATGTCGGGCCTAGGGGGTGGGTAAAAGTCAGACCCCCAAAAGCGGTACAAGTCGTGTCGGAGTGTAGCCCAGAACACCCTGAGATACTACTGGAATACCTACCAGTAAATCTCCTGCCTTGGCCAAGGACTTCGTGTAATGGCTCTCCTAGATACAGCGCGACCTCACCCCCAATACCGGGAGAGACGAAACCCCCGAAGATCCGCTCACTGCCTCCATGTGGCTCGGGACTGTACCCAACTAAAACCTGTTTGCACGACTCCTTTGAGCCATGGTAGGGTAGTAATCAAAGCACAGTGGGAACTCACACGAGACAAATGACGATCCCCAGGTCGATGAACTAACCTGTACACATGTCACCTGGGAACTGCTATCTGACGTCAGGTATAAGACCAACTAGCATGTTCCCGGCGAGTCCTGTCCGGTGTACTCATAACCCAATGAGCACCTGTATACATCTTAGGTGAACCAACTGACACCAGTGGCCTGTGAGACCGGCCACCGCCCCTCGTCGGGGTCTCGACTGTATACACTAGTCTACTCTGGAGTATCGATGCCCTGTCTCGAAACTCCCACGACTAGGGACCTTTTAAGGATGTGCTTATAGACTCCAGCTCTCACTTATATGATCGCCCTCATACTGCCGGCAGTCAAGCAAGAATCCTAGGGGCTCTATCAACGTGCAATAGCGACCTGTCAGGTCACCTAAAGCAGTACACGATGATAAAGGTAAAACAGATAGCAAACTATCATCTCGAGTAAGACTGTCGTACCGGGATAGGTCCTCCCTCAATCATTGCAATCACGTGCCTGTGATCCAATAATTGACTCTGAGGGCACTATCTCCAACAATCTCCCACTTGCACTCAAGGCTAATTATTGCGATGTCGCATACTCACAGCCCGTGTGATACCGAACACCCAACTCCTCTACTAGTCAGTCTCACAAAGCTCGTTTGCGAAACTATTGCGTTCGAGGAATAGCCTCAGCGAGTGGATCCGCTCTGAAGTTTCTTTCTATATCTCTCTCTATCTCAAGTTCGCGGAGAAAGCCATCTCCCGAAATGAGCAATACCTGTCTTAGAATGTCTGGATGTCTGATGGGACCGAGCTCATAAATGAACTCCAAATCCAAACTTCTTAGACTGTACCGTCAACTGAACTTAATCAGTATCCTGCGCCATGCCACCCTCAGTATTTCCTTGGACCATCTGTCCAAAATACTGCCCCTCGTCAGAAGGAAAACTATAACTCTGACAACCTCCTTGTCGTCCATGTCACCTTGGAAGCCTGGAATGATAACTGTCTCCCAAATGAGGCTGTCGTTATCATATCCCTAGAACATTCACTTATGTTCTAAAACTGCTTCCGATTGTTTCTCCAGGATTGGATCAATGTCAACTTATTGCATCTAGTGCAAGAACAACATCTGGTGTGGTACTTGACATCTCATGATTGACTCAATTGCCTAAGCAAGTGATCTGCCAATCATGCACATCCCTCTCCCCTTTAGTCTGTAAGACACCTTTGGAGAGGGTGACTCCATTACTTGCAGGTACACTACCGTGCCAGGAGTCGTCCATTCTAAATACTCTTAGAATGTTGTCTAAGTACCCAGATTGGGAAACCACCCAAATCTAGATCTAAAACTATAGATCTAGTAACCAGTATGTCTGATATAATGTCCAAGTCCCATGTGGAGAAACCACTGTGTGACGACCAAAGTATAACCGATCGTAGTATAGGAATATCACTTCCTACTACCTTCTCAACAGATCCATCCCCTATTCTGATGACGTCAAACCTATTACCGTCACATCAGAAACAGATGATCTATCTCCGCTATATCTGCTTTAGTCTATAAATAGACATAAGCCTGATGTCCACCAATGCTTCCGCTGCTCCCACTGACTACGACAACCCTCTGGCAGAGTCATATAGACGTGCACTTCTAAAGCTAGTTTAGAACGACGCTATACTCATCCTCCTGCCGGGCCTCGCAGCCTGGAACAACAGCAATAGCAAGTGTGGGTAAACAAGAACTTCCCTGTCACCGTCCTTGAGGATACCGGAGTACCTCTCGGGTGCCTGAAGTTACCCACCTTATCTGCGGAATGGCCAATGGAATGTCAAATCAGATTGAATCTTTAGGTTCCTTATCAAATTTTCAGTAATCGTTTGCGGTTCTGGAATCGCTTCCAGTTCTACCATACTCCCACTACTGTTTTCTGAAAAATAACCATTTCTTTTTAAAATGTGGCGAGTTAAGAACAATATCACTATTGATCTTCCAGATGGTAGAAAGTCAACCCTCGTCATAGCCTGGGTCAACCCACAAACAGCCATTACAGAAACGTGCCTTGAGTTGTCCAGTGTCTGGTTTTAATCATAAGCCGGACAACTCCCCGTATCTTAACAATGTTAAGATATGAACTGTACTATATCCAATATAGAACCAGAGGCACTAATTTAATTGAACCAGATTCAAATCATGCAGCTATCTGCAGTGCATGTCAACTAAATGGAAGGAGGTCGATCAGCGTTACTCAACTTAGGAATGCTTCCAATTATGAGTAACCTGAAAGAGAAGCAATTTCTCTTTATCATTACTATCAACTGAATACCATACACAAGTATCTACATCTTCGATCACTTTGAAGAATCCCGATACTTGCTACACTTGGTTCTCTACTCTATTCAAATACCTATAACTCCTCAAAACTTAGACCCTGTGTTTCTACGAAACACATGTCTAAGAACTAGAGAAGTTAAAAGTAAACAGAATATAGTATGAGGACCAACCCCTCTGTCCTAATGGACACTGGACAACATACAATACTCTGTATAAGTCCGCTGAGTCTAACAACTCTTTCACTGTGCGTCGTAGGTTGAAAACTGTACTTATGGTTAAGAAGAATTACACCGCTGTTTAATGCTCCTTACCTAACCATCCACTGATATAGGTAAATGTCATCGACATAATATCAAAAGGTATATCTCACTCTATGAAAATAGACGTACAGATATATCAATTTGAAATTGGTGCACAACAGCGGATATTCAAAACCAAATATTTGCCGACCGGCAAACAGCCCAGGTGATTTCCTCAAATATCACCGATTACAACGAGTCCCGATATAATGAGGATGATCACCTAATTCCCAATAACTTACTCCCACTCATCATCTGTAAAACCATACAGATGTGAGAATCATACTTGGTAAATACATACCCTGGAGCAAGTGTCTAATCGGGAAATCAGTTTTCTTTTAACAGTACACAGTTGAACTGAAACATTGAAATGTTTCGATGGGGTATCCTGGTATTCCTAGTAATGCCTCTACCATTATCCAGATTCACAACTATAACCGTATAATTCTTTGCCACCTCTCCAAATCCCTTTATATGTCTTTAGTCATTACCTTCTGCACACCCCTTAGGCCAAATGGTTTTCTTCCTTCCCTACCGTTCGGCACCAGCCTATGGTTTGGAAGAAGACTATCCAGTAAGTATAATGGGTGTACTGTCCTAATCCTAGGAGCACTCGCATCGCGAGAGAAGGTGAAGATAAAAGACACCTGAATGTACTTTATTCCTATTTCTCCTGAACCAGGATCCATCCCCGAACTGGAACGAGTTCCTTTCGAGTTCGTATATAACCATACGATGGATTATCCAATAAAATGGGATCTTCGTAGTGATACGGAGTGTCCTGGAGAAATACAAAGGTGATTTAGGATTGGCGAAGAAATACTTGGTTTGGTCGTGAATAGCAGTCGCAATTTACTTTGCCCTCTTACTAATCCCTTGCTTTGTCTGAACTTAATACCTTCTGTACACCGTTTAGGCTAACTTGTTTTCTTCATTCCCTACCGGTCGGCACCAGCCTATGGTTTGGAAGAAGACTATCCAATTTGCATAATAGGTGTACTACTCCTAAACTAAGGAGTACTCGCAACCTGAGAGAGGGTGAAAAGAAAAGACAACTGAATAATCCTATCCGTTTTCTCCAGAACCAGAAACCATCCTCGAAGTCCTTCGAGTTCGTATATAACCATACGATGGTTTTGTCCAATGGAAGTGGACGTTCGTAGTAATACGGGGTGTCCTGGAGAAAAGGGTAAAAGTAGGAGTGGCAATGAGGTCTGCAACTCTGACAATCCAAAAGCCAGTGTTAAGTAGGTTCGGTCAACTTGGTCACTGAGTCATAGTCTTAGGGTCGGGTCAATGGTCGCTGTCAGAGAGAGAGAGAAAAGAAACACTCAGCGTGCACTCTAACCAAGATCAGAATGGTTACCAATTTATCTAATCTGGAAACCTCCCACTGTACCTCAAATTCTCCTCCAAACCTGAAAGAAGAATTAGTCGGGGTCACCCGAGGAGTAAACCAACTCATCAGTGGGAATCGGGATCCAACTATCATCGCATGACAACGTGACGGAATCCGCTCACGGTATCACACTCTAGAAGGTATGCGCATATCTGGCAAGTTTCAGTTCTTTTGAAACTCCCGATGTGATTTCTGCCCCATGCTCTTATGACCTTGGCGTGAGGTCAAAATATCATAAGTCACATGTCAAATTCTACCCATCATTATCCAGGTTAATTTGAACCCACCCGTACATACCCTTGACGTAGGCCAAAATAGTAGTACGACTGTCCCAAACCAACGCATCTATCTATGCAACAGATAAATACCCGGCAACTACCAAACACTATGCCTTGGCGTGAGGTCAAAATACATAGCTTGAATACTACCGAATATTTAACTGAAATGATGGAGGGCTACGAATGGTTTCTGGCGAAAACCTTTAACGTAATGAACTTGATATCGTTGAAGGAACGGATAGCTTTTTAGAAAATATAGTGACGAAAAACCTTTACTAAAGAGGTCACTCCCGGTGAAGGGATCTCGGCTCTTTCCCCGTAGGATGAGGTGCTGGATATTCATAACCGAATATCACTGTGCAAAGCAAAAGTAATCGGCTATAGTGAAGTTAATGCCCTGACGCAAACTTCTGTCCAAGGGGTCACTCCCGGTGAAAGGATCTCGGCCCTTGCCTCGTCGACTGAGGAGCAGGATATTCCAAATGAATACCACGATGCAAAACAAAAGTGAACGTCCTTGCAATAACAGCTATTTGAAAAGTGTTCCAACAACATCAGAATAGGTTTGTTTTAACTTGCATTGATCCGAATCAACGCAGTCCCATCAATTGATCACACCACAAAGAACGAAAATATACTGACGTACGTATATGCCATCCGCATTCGCCACTGGGTCCCGTCATCACCCGTTAGGTTAGCTAACTAACGGCAGATCGGGGACTGGACTAGCGCGGATGAAAAACATATACAACATCTACTAATATATATACCAATATATAGTATTTCGCTCAAGGCGTGAATAAAATGCAACATCACAGAAATGTACAGCATCACAGAACAATACAGATATCTGGGATCCCCGGGTTTCACAGAGCCACTACTGAAACCCGACGTTCCCCTGGTCGTGTGGATAGCCTGTGCAATGAAAACCTAGACCCCTACGGGCGCGGCAAGTCACCCGCCAAAACCTGAAGCGAGGCAGCCCCCTTCAGCACCGTGAATGGACCACCCAGCACTTCACGGAATCCGGCAACTTGGGCACCCCTCCTGGGTCAACCTGTACCCCCTACGAGTGCGGCGAATAGCCAGCCAATCCTGGAGAGAAGCCCCTTCCGTCCCAATGCCATGAGATGCGGGCTTGTTGTCTTCTAGAACCCGGCTATCCGTGCACCCCACCGCGGGGCAATCCTAGTACAGAAAGTAAAATATATATACACCGGGTACATCGACCGCAACCAGGTCGTGCCCCAAAAGAATAATACAAACAGGCAGTGACGGCAGTCCACATGTCGGACGCTCGCCCCGCAATATCAAATGTACATAATACAACAAAACTGTACTAGCATTGCATCCAGGCTATCCCCCACGACCGATCCGCAACATCACAGCATAAACATAGAACATCAACGTGAAAGTCACGTTCGCAAATCCGTCTAACCGGGCTATAGCAGTTAGACCGGATTTACCGATCAAGTGACATTCACGGTCGCAGATATAATGTAAATACTGTGAAAAATGTGTTTAAAATTTTCCGATTGACCAAAAATTAACAAGTGGGCCCCCAAGCAATACTGTAGCACTCACAGAAATAATTGGCCCAATTTTAATATTCCAAAACCCATAAATTCAACCCAGAAGCCCACTAGAAAAACCCAGCCCATTGATCCTTACAATCTGCGGCGGAACCGCGGCCCCAAGTGGGTATTGGCCGCGGTTCCGCGCTCCTGTTGAAAAGTCAATGAGTCGAATTTTCCCAGATGTCTTAGAATTTCCTGCACATCATTCTGAGACCACCTGAAAAATTTTTAGACACCAAAAAAAATCTTAACAGAAAACTGATGTGAGGTAAAAAGTAGATTTTGGAATTTTGGTCGATCGGAAACGCAAAACACATCAAACGAAAGCTAGACGAAGTTAATGGCGAGGCTCTGATACCACTGTAAGTGCACGGCGGCACCCCGGCCGTCAATCCGACGGCCAAATGCGGAAACGGTGATAAACTTTAATTTTGCGAACTTTGCAAACCGGCACCACCGCGCACTAAACACCCGGATCGTAACCATTAACAAGTCTAAGCTACTAACAAGAAAGGGAAGAGATGTACCGACTGATCCGAGTCCTCCAGTCTTCGTCTCCACTCCGATCTCCTCGCGGGATCTCCGTCCGTCTCCTCCTCGTCGGAAAGGGCACCACATCGCCTGTAGTTTTTACGGGCTCCCACCTCAATACCGAGGCAACTCGGGCGCGAAGCTGGCGAATCGACGCGTCCAAGATTTGCTGTAGGATGTGTAGTGTCTATGTCTCTTTAGGGTTTTGTTGCCATGGAGGATGGAGGGATCATGAATGGACTTTTGAATGAAGTGTAGAATATTGCAAGCATGCAAATGAGATATAGATAATTCCCTCATCTAAATGAACTCATCTCTTTTCTCCAATTGTGTGGCCGGCCCTTTTATCATGGGAAATGGTGGTAGGGGGGGTAAACAAAAGATGAGAAGGGAGGTGAAGGTAGGAAGGGGTGACCACATCCAAGACATAATCATAACAAGCTTACATCCCCACCTTAACCCTTTCCAATCACAATAAATGCAAGGATGGTGCAACAAAAGAAAAGAATGGAAATGGAATCTAAAGATGCTATCATAATCATACATCTTACAAATAAACCCTCCACTAAAAGTTATTTGCAAACTTGCAAATAACCCCCTCCATCGGAAAAGTCCGGCCGGGAAAGAACAAAGGAAAACCGGCCGGAACGGAATGCAAACTGGCAACTCCAGAAAACTGGTCCCGTAATAAATTACAGGAAAAACCCCAATACTGTGCATACACCCGCATCTGTATTCCGTCCGGATACAAATGCAAAGAGACAAAATCTACACTGTACTAAACTAGGATCCGGCTTAAACCAAAGCCGGCTAGTAATATCCGTTCGATCCTGATCCGTGCAATACCGCACGTATCTGATCGAACCCTGCCATATATCTATACGGCCGCTAGTACAAACCGCCCGATCCTGATCCGTGCAATACCGCACGTATCTGATCGGACCCTGCCATATCTCCATACGGCCTCTACAGCGTTTCGCCCGAAAGCTTGAGTAACTGAAAGTGTGGTAGACTCTAAAGACTCGTCAATACTATGGCTGTGGATTTAACCACTAGCACGTCAGAGGTATAAGCCAATACGTGACGGGCCACCAGCTATTGACTAGAAGGGACGTCGATGAGCGAACTCATCCTGACACCCTACTGAGCCTGTCAGTGACAATATCCGTACAGTCCGGTCCGTTCGTCTATGAGCATCGCATGTCGGGCCTAGGGGGTGGGTAAAAGTCAGACCCCCAAAAGCGGTACAAGTCGTGTCGGAGTGTAGCCCAGAACACCCTGAGATACTACTGGAATACCTACCAGTAAATCTCCTGCCTTGGCCAAGGACTTCGTGTAATGGCTCTCCTAGACACAGCGCGACCTCACCCCCAATACCGGGAGAGACGAAACCCCCGAAGATCCGCTCACTGCCTCCATGTGGCTCGGGACTGTACCCAACTAAAACCTGTTTGCACGACTCCTTTGAGCCGTGGTAGGGTAGTAATCAAAGCACAGTGGGAACTCACACGAGACAAATGACGATCCCCAGGTCGATGAACTAACCTGTACACATGTCACCTGGGAACTGCTATCTGACGTCAGGTATAAGACCAACTAGCATGTTCCCGGCGAGTCCTGTCCGGTGTACTCATAACCCAATGAGCACCTGTATACATCTTAGGTGAACCAACTGACACCAGTGGCCTGTGAGACCGGCCACCGCCCCTCGTCGGGGTCTCGACTGTATACACTAGTCTACTCTGGAGTATCGATGCCCTGTCTCGAAACTCCCACGACTAGGGACCTTTTAAGGATGTGCTTATAGACTCCAGCTCTCACTTATATGATCGCCCTCATACTGCCGGCAGTCAAGCAAGAATCCTAGGGGCTCTATCAACGTGCAATAGCGACCTGTCAGGTCACCTAAAGCAGTACACGATGATAAAGGTAAACCAGATAGCAAACTATCATCTCGAGTAAGACTGTCGTACCGGGATAGGTCCTCCCTCAATCATTGCAATCACGTGCCTGTGATCCAATAATTGACTCTGAGGGCACTATCTCCAACATTTACTTATATCGTGTTTTGTACCCGTCTTCGGGGCTAGTTTTTACAAAGGAGACGCTGCCGAAATTTTTAAGAAAACAACTTAAACTTTAAAGATTTGTACTCAATTACTCAAGGTTTTCTAAATGTTTTAAGCTAATGTTTTCTTTCACTCACTATTTTAATGGTTTTGATTTCTGGGTTTCAGCTTACTTGATCGCGTTGCGCCTGTAGAAGTTACGTGGTTAAGTGCCGGTCATGGGCCGAACTTTGGGTCGTGACAAAGTTGGTATCAGAGCGTAGGTTTTACCTTTCGGAGCGGGTAGCTGAAGTAGAGTGGCGTAGTGTGTGTATGTTCCGCGGCATACTCACGACACGGTATTCCGCCTAAGTGACCTTAGGACTTATTGATTAAAATTCCTTCATGATTATATACATTCTTGTAATTCTATTTCCGTATCCTTATCGAATCTTATTTTCTTTTTAGCCACTATGCCGCCAAAGACTACGAGGGCGCAGAGAGCGGCCGCGAGAGCCGAGATTAGAGTTGACTCGTCTGAGATGAGGACTGACCCAGGCAGTACACCCGTTGTACCAGAGCAGACTGTTCCTCCTTCGACAGATCAGATCGCTATGCTAGGGGCCGGTATGCAGGAGATGTGCCAGATGATAGGGTCGTTAGTTGAGACACTTCGAGCACAGCGACCAAAGGTAGTTCCACCCGTTACGGGGACCGTGATGGTACCTACAGTGCAGGCAGTTGCACCGGCAGCTACAGAGGTTATCATAGTATCGCTATCCGAATTTATGAGGCTGAAGCCTCCGGTCTTCACAGGCACCGATGCAGCCGAGGACCTACAGTCATTTATTGATAGGATGGCCTGGATATGTCGTTCACTCAGATGCTCAGATGCGAGATAGGTGGAGTTCGCGAGCTTTCTCCTGGAAGGTCTTTCGCAGAAATGGTGTGAGTCGGTAGAGAAGGGCAGTGCAGCGGGTCTTCCTCCTATGACCTGGACTGAGTTCGTGACGGTGTTCCTTGCGCTTCCTTCCACAGAGTGTCAGAGATTCTAGAGCGCGCAGGTTCGAGTCTTTACGTCAGACTCCGGAGATGACAGTGGCAGAGTATGACGTACAGTTCACCGAGCTATCTGTTTATGCCCCGTATTTAGTGGCTACTGAGGAGATGCGAGTCAAGAGGTTTGTTCGAGGATTGCTTACCCCATTGTTTCTCGCCATCAGCGCACAGCATTGCGAGACCTATGCAGCAGCTGTGGATGCAGCCCTATTAGTCGAGGAGCGCCTTGCTGAGACTTCGGTAGTTCCAGAGCCGAAGAGAGTTCGTACTGATACACCGGCACAGAGACGGCCGTTTAGGCGCCGCGACAGACTTCATGCAGGTGGAAGAGACTTGGGGCGAGGCCGATTATTTAGCTTTTATCCCCGGGAGGGTCCGCAGCAGACGCCGTCTAGATGTTTCCGGTGCGGGAGTACTTATCATCGTGTGCGAGGTTTTCCTGAGCCACGTGAGGACGAGACCGCCGTACCACACGTCACTTTACCACCTTCACCACCCCAGAGGGCGTTGCCTCTTGTACCTGCTGTTGCTCCACGTCAGACTCATGCACAGAGAGGACGTGGTCACGGAGGATTTGCTCAGGAAGAGGACGGCCAGTTGCTAGTAGGAGACCGCCAGTCGCAGGTAGGGGACAGGCACGGGTTTTCGCTTTGACGCATCAGGACGAGCAGGCGTCCAATGCAGTGGTCTCAGGTACCCTTCAAGTATGTTCCGTTGACGCACATGTGTTGTTTGATCCAGGATCCACGCACTCGTACGTTTCCACACACTTCGTGCCGAGTTTGGGTAGTGAGTCTGGTTTTCTTGATCAGTCGCTTACTGTGACCACTCCTATGGGCGAGTCGTTTATTGCTACACACGTGTTCCGGTCATGTATTGTCTGTATTGGTGAGAGAGAGTTGCTTGTCGACTTGATCCTTCTTGAGATGTTGGAATTCGACGTTCTTCTGGGCATGGACTGGTTAGCCACGTTCTATGCGTCTGTGGACTGCCGCGAGGAGATAGTTAGGTTTTGTTTTCCCGGCGAGTCGGCTTTTATTGTGCAGGGGGACCGTGGTGCCGCCCCTCACAGTATGATTTCGTCTCTTCGCGCTGGACAGCTTTTGAGGAGGGGATGTCAGGTATTTCTAGCCTATGTTTGCGATACTAGAGCTACAGTGGTTCTGTTGGACCAGGTTCCGATTGTTAGTGAGTTCCCTGATGTTTTCCCTGACGAGCTTCCTGGGCTACCGCCTGAGCGCGATATTGCTTTCTGTATTGACTTGATTTCCGGCACGGGGCCTATTTCCATACCGCCTTATCGGATGGCCCCGGCGGAGCTTAGAGAGTTGAAAGGGCAGTTGCAAGATTTGCTGGATAAAGGGCTTATTCGACCTAGCGTGTCTCCTTGGGGTGCTCCAGTCCTGTTTGTCAAGAAGAAGGACGGCAGTTTGCGCTTGTGTATTGACTACCGCTAGCTGAACAGGGTTACCGTGTAGAACAGATATCCTTTACCACGTATCGACGACTTATTCGACCAGCTTCAGGGTGCAGGATACTTTTCGAGGATCGACTTGCGATCAGGCTACCATCAGTTGCGGGTTCGACAGGAGGATATTCCGAGAACGACTTTTTGCACACGTTACGACCACTATGAGTTTTTGGTGATGTCGTTCGGACTCACCAATGCCCCAGCAGCGTTTATGGACTTGATGAACTGTATTTTCAGGCCGTATCTTGATTTGTTCATCATTGTATTCATTGACGACATTTTGGTGTATTTCCGGAGCCGAGAGGAGAACGAGCAGCACCTACGGATCACATTGCAGACTTTGAGGGAGCACCAGCTGTTCACAAAATTCTCTAAGTGCGCGTTCTGGCTAGACAGCGTAGATTTCTTGGGTCACGTGATTACACGAGATGGTATATGTGTGGACCCGAAGAAGATCGAGGCCGTTCAGCATTGGCCCAGACCAGTATCAGTTACTGAGATCCACAGCTTTCTAGGACTGGCCGGCTACTACCGACGATTTGTACAGGACTTCTCCCGTATTGCTGCACCGTTGACCGGGTTGACCCGGAAGGGAGTTCCTTTTGATTGGATGGAGGAGTGCGAGCATAGCTTTCAGCAGTTACAGACCCGTTTGACTACGGCGTCGGTGTTATCATTGCCTTCGGGATCAGGCAGATTTGTGGTCTATTGTGACACTTCTCAAGTGGGGCTAGGGTGCGTATTGATGCAGCACGACAGAGTGATCGCGTATGCTTCTCGGCAGCTGAAGAAACACGAACAGAACTACCCCACTCACTATTTGGAGATGGCTGCAGTGGTCTTTGCACTCAAGATCTGGCGACATTACCTATACGGTGAGTCGTGCCAGATATTCACTGATCACAAGAGCTTGAAGTACATATTTCAGCAGCGAGACCTGAATCTTAGACAGTGCCGTTGGATGGAGTTAGTGAAGGACTACGATTATGAGATCCTTTATCACCCGGGCAAGGCGAATGTAGTGGCGGATGCTTTGAGTAGGAGGCCCGGGGGTAGTCTATCCTGTTTGAGCACAGTGCAGAGGCAGTTGTCGGCAGATTGGCAGATTTTATGCGACAACAGAGTGCAGTTCGAGTTCACTCCGACCGGGGGACAGCTTCGCATGTTCGTGCACGCCCACAGTTGCTTGACCGTATACATGAGGCACAGTACAATGATGACCGCTGTTCAGAGATCATGGCACAGATTGGACAGGGCAGATTTTCCGAGTTCGTGATCGATGATCAGGGGATACTACGATTTGGGACTAGACTGTGCGTACCAGATGCTGAGGGACCGCGGCGTGAGATTCTTGAGAAGGCACATCGATCGGTGTACAGTGTTCATCCGGGTTCCACCAAGATGTGCCATGATATGAGAGATGTTTACTGGTGGGATGGGATGATGAGGGACGTCACAGACTTCGTGTCGAGATGCCTGACTTGTCAGCAAGTCAAGGCCGAACACCAGAGGCCTGCGGGAGAGCTACAACCGTTGCCCATTCCGGAGTGGAAATGGGAGCAGGTTTCTATGGACTTCATTGTGGGTCTACCCAGGACTAGTCGAGGGTATGAATCCAATTGGGTGATCGTGGATCGATTGACGAAAGCGGCTAACTTTCTGCCGGTGAAGACCACTTTCGGATCTGCTCAGTATGCCCAGATATACATCGACGAGATCGTACGACTGCATGGAGTCCCGACATGTATCGTGTCCGACCGAGGCACCCAGTTTACCAGCCGACTATGGCAGAGGCTTCAGGGGGCTTTGGGCACCCGCTTGAGTTTCGACACAGCATTTCATCCGCAGACCGATGGCCAGTCAGAGTGGACTATTCAGACTCTCGAGGAAAAGCTCCGAGCGTGCGTCTTAGATTTCGGAGGTAGCTGGGATCATCATTTACCCTTAGTAGAGTTCTCCTACAACAACAGCTTTCAGGAGACCATTCAGATGGCACCATCCGAGGCTCTATATGGGAGGAGATGCAGATCGTCCGTCTGTTGGACAGAGCTCAGTGAGAGCAGTATTTTGGGGCTGCAGATTGTTGAGGAGACGACCGCGAAGATCCAGTTGATTCACGATAGGATGAGAGCAGCCCAGAGCAGGCAGAGATCTTATGCGGACCGTCGTCGGCGCAGGCTTTAGTTTTCTATTGGCGATCATGTTTTCTTAAGGGTCTCCCCAATGAAAGGTGTGATGAGATTTGGGAAGAAGGGGAAACTTAGTCCTAGATATGTGGGCCCCTTCGAGATCCTCGAACGTGTTGGTGCAGTTGCGTATCGGTTAGCTCTTCCGCCCGTTTCCCAGACGTTCACCTCGTATTTCACATTTCGATGCTCCGCAAGTATCTTCATGGTCCTTCGCATGCGATTCAGCACCCGACGATCCAGCTGGAGCGCGACCTTTCTTTTACAGAGCAGTCGGTGGTCATCTTGGATCGACAGGTGAAGAAACTGAGATCGAAGGTTATACCGTCCGTCAAGGTCCTTTGGCGTAGCCCGGACAGCGAGGAGGTCACCTGGAAGACCGAGGGCTAGATGAGGAAGAAATATCCCCATCTCTTCGAAAGTACGCGTAGCTAGATTTTAAATTTGGGTACCGAATTTCTTTAAGGGGGGAAGATTGTAACGCTTTGAAATTTGTTAGATTAATTTTCGCGTTAATTAGCGGTAATACGTGTTTTTCATAAAACCCCGTAAATTTTAAATTTCCACTTAAACTAAAATAAAATCAGTTTTAATTGTGATAAGGTGTGTTTTTATATATAATAGTGTTTTATTAATTATTAATTAATTTATTGTTCACTTAATTAGTAAATTTTCGTAACTAATTTTCCTAAATCAAATTTGGTTAGCATGCACAAGCCTAATCACCTAAGTTAAGTGTTAATTTCTTTTTCCCTCTTGCATGGTTCTTATCCTCACAAAAATCAAGTCAAAACCCTTAATTAAAAATAAAAATTAAAGAATGGGAGGCATGGTGTGGGTTAGGTGAAGAATGGGGCTTGACTTTTGACCATACCTCACTCATTTCTCTCTCTCTCCCTCTCATTTCTGCATTCCAGCAGAGGCAATAGCAGCAGCAGCAACATCTTCTTCTTCTTCTTCTTTTGCTTCTCTTGGTATTCAAACACAAAAAGCTCACTTTTTCTTCATTAAACCTTTGAAAAATGCCTCTTTTGTGGGTCTTGGTGGCAAATCATTGGCTTTAAAGGCAAGTGCAGCAAGTTGGACTTCCCTAAGATCATTTGGAGGTATTAAACTCACCCATGTCACTCTTTTGCTTAACTTGTAGTTTTATTAGCTAACAATTGTGTTTTGTGCGATTTAGTGCTAATGAGATGGTTTAAGTGAAGTTTAGGGTAAGTTAGGGTTTTTAGGGTTTGATTAACTTAAAATACCATTTTGTATCAAATTAGTGTTAAATCAGCATTTTAGTTAAGATTTGTGCCCTTGTGTGATCTGCTTTCAACCCGGTTGCTTCAGGAAAAAATTGCAATTACTGGGATATGTATACTAGACCCAGACTACACACACAAAGCACGAGACCCCACTTTTCCTTCCAGGCCGCCGAAATATTCATTCTGGCCGCAAATTGCGGCCTGATGGTGGAGATGGGTGTTGGGGTTTGGTCTGGGTGAGTCTGCTGCATATTTAAGATCTTTGGTACATGCAACTTTTTCTAATTCTGCTTGTATAAAAACCTGGAACAAAATACCATATTTTCAATACTTTAAGCTTATGCGACACATGTGTTATGTGAGTGGGTTTTGTGTTTGCTACGTATCACAGCGTGTCGGGATAGTTTCAGACGCGTATTCACACGTTCTAGCGTATCGGATACACACGCGTTTAGTTCGCGACGCGAGTTTCTCGTTTGGTTTTGATATTGCGTTTTGCATGATTTTAGCTTATGTGTATTCTTTGTGTAAATTCTAGGTTCGCAGGTGGGTACGTCGGACGCCGCAAAGAAGGGGAAGCAAGTAGTCGGCTACACCTAGCACGAGACCACGGTGAGTAGATTTAACATCTACGGGGAAATCACCCGTATGGCATTAAGCGTCAGGGCTTGATAGGATATTGTAGTCGCGTAGGTATATTTATATATATATATTGCTTGTGTATATGTACCATTGTAGCGTACCCATCTTTTTTTGCATATAGAAACAGTAGTTATGTAACACCGCACTATCACTAACGGTTCAAGATGCACGAGCACTATTTGTATGTTACACCCATACCGTTAGTGATTGCCATGACACTCGCACTATAGGATTTTTACGAACCATACATCATTTTGATTATCGCATCATTGATGATTAGATATGATTCTGTCGCATATTGGCACATATACATACTGTACATCCATATCTGCGTAGATATATATATATATATATATATATATATATATATATATATATATCTTTGTGCATCCATGCCTACATACATACATACTCTTGCACATACATAGATGATGCTGATTTTGATTTGAAAATTGGGGACCGCATGAAATGTTTTCAACTGGATCCTTTTAAAAGAGTAGTTTTCCCCTTTTACTCTTAGTACGATTTTATGCGGCATACGACAGATTTCATGGATTTACGCATTGAGTTTTGGATTCGTGTGATTTCTGGATTTGAGAACCGTGGTATTATTTTAAGAAAATATGCACTGTTTTGAAAACTCGGTTTCTCTTGATATGATATTTCAGTGCGTCCACCATGCGTTTTCTCGGTTCTGAGACGTGTGACATATGAACCCGAATCGAGGAGCTGGATGAGGCCGATTGTGGGTACATGGTGGGCCCGGTATGGTACCCCGGGACGAGAACGGATTGTTGTGCTTTAGACGATGAGCCTGGCTGAGGGACTACTACCTAACGGTGAATGGTTGGACCTGGCGGTTATCCGGAGGATACTGACCAGAATCGAGAGATGGATACGGGACGACCCGTACTGCCGGGGCCGAGGGCCGATTCCGCAGACGGAGCCCGTAGGCCGATCCGGACTGACGGAGCCCGATATATGAGGATTTGCGTGTCGATACTGGGCACGAGTATTTCATGTTGTTTTTGGGTGCCAATGTTGGGCACCCCGCTTCTATGGGATTTATGGGATTGAGGGCCGGATTGAGTGACGGCGCCTGAGTATTGGGATTTTGGAGTGTTTTTGGTAGACACCAGGGTTTTTCCACGTTGATGATCCATGTAGATGATATTTTATCCCATACTCAGCATTTATTGCTATGCATCGCATGATGTAGTCGTAGTACCTGATAGAGTACTTTGGCATGATTATTGCATACTATGCTTATCATTTAGATGTTATATGTTTGCACATGTTAGAGTATCGCAGTACGTGCATACTCGCGATTATCTTTATATGTTATCTACTATTCACGAGTTGGCAACTCACCCCCGTTGTGCCATAATATTTGCAGGTCGACACTCAGAGTAGTTGCGGCAAGGCTATCTCTTGTATCTTTTTGGCTACGGATACCACTACAGTTGGCGCGTGAGCTGTTTTGTTGCTAGGTGGGTTTGTGGTATCTGGTTACTTTCCATTTGTACACTCTATTATATCTAGTATTCTCCATCTACTATTTCATGTATCGACTTAGAGACCAGTTGTGAGGACGATATTGTATATTATTTTGTACTATGGTGTCGAGCTCGTATGAGCCGACTTTATTTATGCAGTTTATCTTTTATGATGTTTTTCACTTATATTGCTCATTTCTTCGCTACGGCGTCGTATATTATTCTTGTGGTGATTGTTTCCGTCGTTGGGCGTGATTGCTCCCGTTTGGGGATGTTATATTCTTGTTATCAGTCATTTTACTTATATCGTGTTTTGTACCCATCTTCGGGGCTAGTTTTTACAAAGGAGATGCTGCCGAAATTTTTAAGAAAACAACTTAAACTTTAAAGATTTTTACTCAATTACTCAAGGTTTTCTAAATGTTTTAAACTAATGTTTTCTTTCACTCACTATTTTAATGGTTTTGATTTTTGGGTTTCGGCTTACTTGATCGCGTTGCGCCTGTAGATGTTACGGAGTTAAGTGCCGGTCACGGGCCGAACTTTGGGTCGTAACACGTAGTCACACTTCGGCTTCTAGCTTTACGTGGTAATCAGTAATCAATGCACAGGTAATGAGAAATGCAGTCACTAAATCAAAACAGATACAAAACTAACCAGATAGAGATCAAGGAAAGATGGCGCTGACGTCGCTGATCTAAATGTTCGCAATATCCTCAAGGTACGACAGGTGCTGATTCGAGCTAAGTCCACTTCTCACTCTGAGCATGCATACTCAGGTCGTTAGAGCGACACAATAACAATATATATAAATGCAAAAGTAAACACGTGAAATGATGATGAACTTGAAGCAGTAAATATAGAATGATGACGCATATGAAATAATCGGTACAAGTAAATAGTAAAGTAGGTATATCAAATCGGTAAGCAATGTATGTCAATGTCACTAACCCTATCAGTCTCTAAGTCTCACTGTCCAGGTCGCTAAACCTATTGCTAGTCCAAGTATAAGAGTCAACCACGCAGAAGTATCCCCAACCTAAGTGTAGGGCCCCAGGGGCAAGGAAACACGAGCCCGAAACTCTCGCTAATAATCAGTAATATCTCCCATATGACTCCCAGAATCGCTGTATATGTCGGCAATGGGACTCCCGAGATTCCGTTGAACTCACACTCAAACTACCCCACACCCCGTGTCCTACATCAAATACCAACCATGAATCCAAATAGTAGTCGGTCCATGACAAGTCTACGCGAGAACTGGAGACAGGATCTCCATCAAGCATGTCTCGACTGGTACCCGAGATAAATGGACAGCGTTTGACGCCTTACCTATGACACTAATATAAGTGCTTCCATAACCGTCCCATACCATTTATATTTACACTTATATATGCCCCATAGGCGTTGACAATGCAATAAATTAACTGGGTCCGCTGATTGTGTACAAGTATGTGTCACTTCACTTATTTATTCATGCTTTAACACTAACGTACTTTCTACAATCAAATCATTAATATCTATCACTGGGTAATGTACACGATCACTAGGCTATCAATGTATCTGACCACTATTCAAATGAGGATACAACTACTACATGATATGATGAGAATGCAACTAATTACGATAGGAATAAAATATTAGCAGCCAGTGTCCTACCACTTGAATAATTTACCATAAATCACACGCGCAGAATTTAGCAAAACAATATAAAAGAGATAAGCAGTAGGTTTAATTATCAGTCCATCAAAATTGGTTTCGCGTCAATTGGGCTTCAGGTTCTCTAGTTATGGCTATTCCATTTTAAGTGTTCACTGCTGGAAATCCAATTTCTGAACTGGAAGTCCGTTTTGTAACACGTTTACTCCCAGTTGAGAGAATAATTAGGTGATGATATAGTTAGATAATATTTAATTTTAACAGTTAGGTTTCCAACGCATCAGACGGATCAATAATATCCACTGCGTTCTGGGAGATATGTTCAGTTTAATATCAATGTCTACAAGCTGTCACTGCAGAAAACTGCAGGATATGTCGACGACCTAAATTACTTTTAAAATAGGAAATATTATTTTAATTAAATCAAAATAACACCATTATTTAGATAACTTGATTTTCTACGCTATGATATAGGACTCCATGTTTTTCTCAGATTTTTACAGGGATGTATATACATCTAAAATCAGGTGTCGTCAGAAAATACTGCTCTGGACTGCAGTCCTGAGTCATATCCCCCCTCAATTTTCAGCATCATAGTAAAGTAATATTCAGTAAAATTTATCAGAGGTCTATATATTATCTAGTCTGATTCGTAACGAGCCCAAGAATGTCACGATACGATTTATGTACGATTTACTATGAATTTAATATGGCGGTGTATGCAGTAAATTCCAGATTTCGTGTCGGTTGTCGGGGATGTCATTTCATATTGTAAACGTCAATAATTTCAACCCAAATTTCCACGTGATATTCATTATCAGTAAAGGGACTTATTGGTCATAAATTCTGTCATTTTAAAATAGGTTTTCGCTTAGGGTTTCGCATCGAGCACTTAGGTTGCTATCAATCGAACATCGGTTTCATCTAGTTGATTAAACAATAAGTAGACCCATATTTGTTTTCCATCCAATACAGTTAATGCAAAGTAGTCGATATTCTATGTTCGATAATAAATCATGATACGACATATTTATTAATATATTATAATTAAAACCATCCATTTACTCGATATAATTTTATTTAGTATGTAAAGCAAGTGAAAGGGGTTCACTTGCCTGAAGAAGATTTGCCACGATGACAGCGATGGATGAAACGGGCACGACAACGACGACAACAAAATGGTGACAATGACAAACAGTAGTAGCAACAGTATGGCAGCAGTGATGTCTTGGCTAAAGCTTGGGGAGCTCTGGCGACATGGCACGACAGTGGCTTCGGTGCTAGCTTTGCAGTGGAGGAGGCTCGGGGATAGCGGCGGTCGGAGGAAGCTCCGACGATCCAAGGATGACCTCGATGAGGTGGGGAGCTTGAACGGCGGCGAGAAGAGGTTGTGAGGGGGCTCGACCTCGATGGAAAGATGAGGCAACTGTTACCGCCAAAATTTTCGGCCAAGAGCTACTTGTTCCCTTACCAAAAAAGGGGAGAATCCTCAAAAAACATGCATCACGTGTAAAACACGTGGGCGCACGTATGCAAAGCATATGAGCGCTGATTATAAATAACTAAGGGCCAAACATGCCTCACGTGTTATACACGTGAGGGCTCTGAACATACACAGGCTAAAACCCACACTAGGGGTCACGTGTTAAACACGTGAGTGCTTTTGCCAATCACATGCAAAGCATGTGAGCACCCTAATTTAAAATGTTCCTATCAAATTTTAGAATTAAATATTTGGGAAATATTTTCTTAAACTAGAAAGATCTTCTATGTTAAATAGAGGACCCTTGGATCAAAGATCCAGCAGTGATCATTTGATAGAATAAAAATCTATCATAGGAAAATATTTTCCTAATTTTATAACAAGAATAAAATTCTATGATAACAAGATATCCATATTAAAAAAATATATTTCTGATCTTGTTAAACTAAAAAGATATAATAGAATAAAATTCTAATCTTGTTAAAACTAACAAGATATTCATAATCTTGTTAAACAAACAAGAATTCTTCTCTGTTAAACAGAGAGCCTTTAGATTAAAAATCAATGGTGAATAAAATTCACCAATTGATCTAAAAGATCATGGAATTAATCATGATCTCTCATTGAGGGATTTTCTTAACAAATTGATTCTTTTTCATCTCATATAAATAGGAGCAAGGAGAGGAGAAAAAAGAGACAGAGGGAGAGGGGAAGAAAAATAGAAAGAGAATTTAATTCTTTAAAGAAGGGGAACCCCTCCCAAAAGCTTCCACAAAAAGAGAATTTAATTCTCAAACCAAGAGTTTAACTCTTCTAAAAGAACTTAGATCTTCCTCTGGTTAAGATCTGCAGAAGCGTATCTCCCTACAAGTTGAGAATTTAATTCTCATCGGGGAGATTCTGTCATGCAGATTCAAAACCTAGGGGAAAGAACTGAATCCAAAAGAGTTTAACTCTTACAAAACATATAGGAATTTAATTCCTCTGAAACTAGGTTTTAACCCTTTAAAAAGAATTTAATCCCTACAAAGAATAAAAGGAGAACTTGATCCCTCGGAACCATAGAAGAACAGCCTGATGATTCATTAGCATTCAAACACTACATAAAAGCTCACGTGATCCCACGTGAGCACCTTTGTGGAACAAAGAGGGAAAGAATGAGATCTAGTCACGTGACCCCATATGCCCCTTGAGAAGTGCTCAGCACTTATAAAAGAGAAAAGGGAATAAACCCTATTTTTGGAGCGCCTCACGTGACCCAACGT
Organism: Agapanthus africanus; assembly: GCA_030015575.1. Classification (NCBI taxonomy): domain Eukaryota; kingdom Viridiplantae; phylum Streptophyta; class Magnoliopsida; order Asparagales; family Amaryllidaceae; genus Agapanthus; species Agapanthus africanus. The sequence continues at coordinate 60,894,426 of CM057338.1, forward strand.
GACCCCTGAGAAGTGCTCAACACTTATAAAAGAGGAAAAGGGAATAAACCCTATTTTTGGAGCGCCTCACGTGACCCCCGTGAAGTGCTCAACACTTATAAAAGAGAAAATGAAATAAACCCAATTTTTGGAGCGCCTCACGTGACCCCACGTGACCCCTGAGAAGTGCTCAACACTTATAAAAGAGAAAAAGGGAATAAACCATATTTTTGGAGCGCCTCACGTGACCCCACGTGACCCCCGTGAAGTGCTCAGCACTTATAAAAGAGAAAAAAGAATAAACCTTATTTTTAGAGCGCCTCACGTGACCCCACGTGACCCCTGAGAAGTGCTCAGCACTTAAAAAAGAGAAAAGGGAAGAAACCCTATTTTTGGAGCGCCTCACGTGAGTCCATGTGAGCGCCTCAAGTTCTTAGTGTTTAACACCGCCTCACGTGGGAGCACATGAGCGCTGATTATACACTAGTGTTTAACACTACTTTAAGGCCTCACGTAGGAGCACGTGAGCGCCAATCATATATTAGTGTTTAACACTATGAGAGGCCAATATTAGCTAAACTTAGATCAAATCTCCCGAGGGCAATCAATCGATCCCCCCATGCTCAGGGTCCCCCAAACCGATCTTAGTCCCAGAGATAGCTAATGAACTCCTGGCCATCTAAGATGATGTTCATTCCATCATGATCTCTCCTCTCGATCTGGAATTTGGTTCAAGGGTACATCTCTCCACACCTCCGATACATGTCGTTGTAATTCTTCAACGTCTTCAGAGAGGCGGAGGGTCCCAATAACCAATAACTCTTGGCGCACCACCGAACAAGTTTTTCAAAAAGGGGAGTAAATCTAAAACACATCTCAATTTGGGGGCGCCTCACGTGACTTCACGTGATCCTTGATAGTATTTAGCACTCAGAAAAAGAAAAGGAGAATAAAGCAAAGGCAATTTTCATTCTTCAGAGTGCCTCACGTGATCTCACGTGACGCAATAGTGCTTAGCACTCAGAAAAAGAAAAAGGGAATAAACCCATGATAGCTCCCATTTTGGGGGCATCTCACGTGTTCCCACGTGACCCCCAAACAGGGAGAAAATTCCAAAGACAGCGCTCACATTTTGAAGGCACCTCACGTGTCTGCACGTGGCTGTTTGATGAACCAAGTGCTTAGCACTTATAAATGAAAGAGGAATAAAATCCTGAGAACAGTTCTAACTATGGGAGCCTCACGTGCTCCCACGTGAGCCAAGTGCTCAGCACTTTTATATATATATGAGGGAATAAACTCAATGAACAATGCCCACTTCGGGTCCCCTCACATGTTCATACATGAGCTCCTCCAAAGTTCAGTGTTTAAAACTGATTCAGTGCTTAGCACTATGGGGTGACTAAGGGAAATCAACCTCAGCTCAAATTAGCCAAGTCTTCCGAAGCCAAGATCCTTTTTGTCACCAATCAACCGAGCCCCTATGTTCAGGTCTCCCCAAACTAATCCTAGTCCCAACGATGACAAGTGTTCTCCTAACAGATGACATCTAAACTGATGTTCATCCTATTCCCTAAATTGGTATATTGGTTCAAGGGTACATCTCTTCATACCTCTGATACATATTGTTGTAATTCTTCAACGTCTTCAGAGAGATGGAGGGTCCCAATAACCAATAACTTTTGGTTCATTCCCAAATGGTTGAACCAAAACCACACAGACTATGAAGTCTTTAAACTGGACTATGATGTCCTTAAACTTTACGGACTGTGAGGTCCTTAAACTCATGGACTACGATGTCCTTAAGCTTTACGGAATGTGGGGTCCTTAAACTCATGGACTATGATGTCCTTAAACTTTATAGACTATGATGTCTCTAAACTACCATGGACTGTGGGGTCCCTAAACTCATAGACTATGATGTCTTTAAACTTTACAGACTATGATGTCTCTAAACTCCATGGACTATGATGTCCTTAAACCCACTGGACCGTAACGTCCTAAAACTAAAACGATATAGTCCAAATGCTCTTTCGCTGGATCTAAATGATTCTAAAAACCCTGTTAAGTAGATCTTAGTCTAAAATTAGACTAACGTATCCTTAACAACCATTTAAGTTGATCTTAATCTCAAATGAGATTAACGATTCTTAAATCAATCCAACTACAGATCCCTCAACTGACATTGGTTCAAGGGTACATCTCTTCACATCTCTGATATGTGTCGTTGTAATTCTTCAACATCTTCAGAGAGGTGATGGGTCCCGACAACCAAAAATTGTATGGACTATGATGTTCTTAAACTCCATGGACTATGATGTCCTTAAACTTATGGACCGCAACGTCCTTAAACTAAGACAATAGAGCCCAAATGCTCTTTTGCTGAATCTAAATGATTCTGTTAAGTAGATATTAGTCTAAAATTAGACTAACGTATCTTTAACAAACGTTTAAGTTGATCTTAGTCTCAAATGAGATTAACGATTCTTAAACCCAAATCAAAACCCAAATCTAAGAAAATACGGATTTGGACTAATCCACGCCCTACGGACGACAACATAAATTAGTCTCCGTATACAATCCATAGGCAACCAAAAATAAAACAAACAAACACGACACGAAGTGACCATCTGGAGAAGGAGAAAGTTGTTACCGCGACGCGGTAGTGTAATTAACTGCAGGGGCTTGCGCCTGCAGGAAAGAGCGTCCCCATAATCAAAAACCCCTCAAACGAGGGGGAATCTGACGAAGTCTACTATATCGGCCGCATCCGTCTAAACTTTCGATACATAATGCCATAAATCAACTTGGCATCTTCGAAGAGGTGGACAGATAAATCCAACTAGCATCTGCCCCCAAATTTAGGCAAGACGTTTGTCTTCCTGGTCTTTCGGTGGAGAACAGATTCTGGCACGCCCGGTGGGACTTTTTCCTCTTTCCACTCCACACTCCGCGTGTCGTGTTTTTCCGCGATCAAATAATCGTGGTATATATGTTTGTGGTTGACCTTAGGGGAGGGGATACTGAAGCCGGCGTTTCGTCTCTATGAAGAATGGTGTTTGCTCCCACCTTAGCAACTTAGGCTCTATCATATCCGGTGGAGTCAAGTACGGGCCACTTGCAGGCTCAAATCTCTGCAATCCCGCTCTTTAAGAAATCAACAGGCTTCTCTTTAGGTCGATGCTCCCACCTCCCACCCTCTGTGCTTTAACGCCGATGGAGGAATCCCAGAGGATGTCTGTCTTCCATAGGTTGGTTCCCTAAGCTGCAACTTTGCCGACAGAATCAGTCCTCCAACAACTGGCACCTGCCAAGGACCAAGGTCGATGCAGGGGGCAGAATATTCAAGCTCCTAAAGGAAACAGGTGGCAGGCTCTGCAAAATCCTTAAGCTAATCAAATCCCGGCCATAATAAACGGTCGACGTCGATATCGGCATCATACAAAATAAGCTTGGGCGGTTCTCCGTATGGTCCCGTTTCAACCCCAGTGGTGAATTTTGTTGTTCCAACTGGGAACAGCTTCAAACTGTTGTGAAGGGTCGGACAAAATTCTCCTACTGCAATATTAAAAAAAATATCCGCAGCTCATGGAGATCCCACGAGAGCAGAAACGAGTTCACTCCCTAAAACAACTTTCCTCATCTATATATAAGGTGTGGAAGCAGGAGAAGGTCTCTGTCGTCAACCGTGGCTCTTCCCCTAGACGTCAGCCAAATTCTGACAAATTCCCTTCCAAATACAAGGGGATTCATCCCAAGACGGATCCGGATACAATGTTTCCTCCCAAAACCAAAACGGCTTTTCATAAAAAAAAAAGAGTCTTATTAAAGCTCAAGTGTCTAGAGCAAACTCCAATCACCCCAAGCCTGGGGGTATGGTAGTTCGCATAGTCTATGTGGTGAATTCCAAAGACGAAGTTCGAGCTTCTACTAGTCACTGACCTTAAACTCGGTCCCTGACAAAAGTTCAACTGCAAACGTGAAAAGCTGCAGGATATGCTCGCTCAGGCGGCAGCAAACGCTAATCCATCGCCTAAGGAAAGTCCCGAAGACGCACCCTAAGAAAGAATAGAGAAGGAGTCGGATAATGATTTCCTAAAGCGCGCTCTGAAAAAGAGAGATGAAGAAGCGGCAGAAATGTCCACTAAAATGAACCAGATGGCTCTTCTGATTCAGAATATGGCTGGAAAGATGGTTCAATTAGAACCACTGGAAGATGAACCGCCGGTAGTCAGTCTTAAAAATAAAGATGACATTTCAAATCCTCTGCAAACCTCATCAATGGCTGAGGAGGAAATGATTCCTAAAATCAAACCTGAACAAATATATCGCTCAGCAAATCGAAGCGCACTACGCCAGTGAAGCTGAAAATAGATCAATAAAGATTGGACGACTGTATCCGACATGGCAAAATCAAATACAATACCCGCCAGAGTACACACTTCCAACGTGCCACATGTACAAAGGAACTGAGAATTTTCGCCGGCACATTGCGCGATTTGAACCCATGTGCGGCAATATTGATATTCTTCTCCTCTTACAGTTCGTCAGCTGTCTGGCGGGCATTGCCTTCGAATGGTATGCGGAACTCTCGAATGAGTCCATGAATACTTTTGACAAAATGGAGATGCCCTCCTGTCAGAGATTCGCTAGTGTGAATAAACGCACTACCGTGACGGCACTGGTCAACGAAAGGGTTAGACCGAATGAGACTTGGGTTCAATGTGTTACCCGATGACGAAATCTCTGGTCAAGTACAAGCAACGCATCGATAAAGTTGCAGCCATAGGAATGCTCATAGCTATCCTTGACTCAAATTCAAAGGCGTCCTCGTATATGGCCCTCTTCAAGCCGACAACCTTCCAAGAGCTCATGGATATAATGACTCGATTGGATCAGCTGAGTCAAGACCCTTCATCATCTGATGAAGATGAATGAAAAGAGGAGTAAGGTGGTATTTGTCGTCGACGCTCAACAAAAAAATGAGCAAATTTGAAACAACCTGTCACCAAAATAGCGACAGCGTGGGTACTCGCTCCCCCCGAGGTATACACAGGAGGCATATTTCTCACTGGAGAAAGAATCTCTACGTAAGATGGTCTTTTTTTCTCAAAGAATAGAAAGGATATCAAGAGGCTTACAAAAGAGTCCTGCAGTCAAGTGGAATATCCCACTTGAAACCCAAAAAAAACGGTACGTCCATAAAAAAAATGGACACGGATGAAAACCCGAATGGGCTCCGTCAGTAAAAACAGCAGGGCTACCGGCGATATTTGTGAAAACCCGAAAGGACACAGACTCGTAAAAAAACAAAAACGGTACGTCCGCAAGCAAATGGGCACGAATGAAAACCCGAAAGGGCTCCGTGAGTAAAAACAGCAGGGCTACCGGCGAGTCTGTGAAAACCCGAAAGGGCGCAGACTCGTAAAAAATTCATGCACACCGATAAGGTCCTCTCGACCTTGTAAGGAGAAAATACCTGCGTGAGATCCTTACGACTTACAAGGGAGCAACACACTTAGGGATCCCCACGATTCCTGAGGAGAAACGCACTTACGAGATCCTCACGACTCGTAAGGAGAAACATCTTTATGAGACCCTTGCGGCTCATAAGGTCAAATCCTTAGTCGACAAGATCCTAACCCTGTTTGCTAAGCCATCTTTGTTCGAATCAATAGAGGTAATGATGATTCGCTCCTGGCAATATCCCAGTTGTAGCGATACTGATGCCTAAATTGGTATCAAATTCCAAGTCCTTTCACGGCAAATGATGATTCGCTCTTGGCAACATTCCAGTTGCAGCGATACTGATGCTAAGATTGGTATCAGATCTTGAGTTCCAAAAAAAACGGTACGTCTTGTTAGTTATATGTATGACCTAGAGGCCATTACTGTACATACGATGTATATTGTAGTGGATGCTAGGACATATATAGGGAGGACTTTCTTTCTCGACATGATAGTACGCTATCTGGTTACTCTTTATCTTAACATGTACTCTGATTGTCTCTTTGTTACATGTTGATAAAGCCCTTAGGATGAGTACTTGACTACCAGGACTATGATGCGGATCATACTAGTGGGGACAGTGTAATCGCCAAGTACATCCTTCAAATGTTCCTAGTCGTAGGTGTATCGAGACAGGGCATCGATATACCAGAGTAGACTAGCGTATGCGCTTCTTGACCCATATGATGGGCGATGGATGATCCCATATCCATTGGTATTTGACATAGAGAAGGTATACGGGTGCTCAGTGGAGACTGGGTACACTGGATGGACTCGCCGAGAACTCCCAGATGCTATTATACCTCACGTCAGATGGCAGTTCTCTGGTGACACTGGTACAGGTTAGTCTGTAGACCCGAAATCGTCATAGAGTCTTGTGTGATTCCCACTGTGTAGGGTTCCTAGGCACTCTCAAGAGGTCTCACAAGGCATCAACCATGCCAATTTCAAAAAATCTAGGTGCCGAGAAACCCGACTACGGATCGTTGGCTAGAAATCTAGGCGAAAATGAAAACTAGTTAACAACTTAACAAAAAGGAAACGGAAATACAACCTTTGTAGATCCGGTGCTCCACCTCCATAGCTCCGCAACGAAGTCCCCTCGCTGTCCTAGTGAATTCCCAGGCTCTAGCGTCGGCTTCATCGGAGAATAGGCGAGCTAGGTCGTCGATGTCCATGCCGAAGATGATCTACGTCGAGGCATCGCTAGATCAAGCTCCACCTTCACCAAGCCATGAAAACTTGTGAAGGAACACCCTATACTACTTGGCAAGAGGTAGAGGATGAAGAAATAGGAGTTGGGTTCACTTTAGAATTGGATTTCTCACTCAAATACATCAATCACCATTGATGAAGAAAGCTTTCTTCTTGTGAGGAAGAAGAAGAAGAAGATGAAAAGTGTTATGATAAGTTATTGTCAAAAGAATAATAAAAATGGAAACTTATCATAATCTTAACCTTAGTTAGTTGTAGAGAATAGACCATGGTAAGTTATGATGGTTAGGGTTAATCAAGAGACAAGAATGGTTAACTAAGTCAAAGCTTCATGAAAGCCCATGAACAAACAAAGAAAGCCACCATTATCCTCTTATGCCAATTATTTTATTTCCAAAAAGAATAAATGAAAAAGATAAATAAATGAATAAGGAAAACCAAAACCCTAACCATTTAAATAACCATGGTTTAATTCTTTACACAAACCAAGTAAGTATGCATCATCAAACATGATACAATCATGTGCGCAAAACTATATCAAATATACAATGTGCACATCCGAGCGAGAAAATCCATTTAAAGTGAACCGATACTAGTTAATGCAAAGTAATATATCAAATATATAATTATGCATTAAATCATTAAATCAACACTTGATTTAACGATCCGGTCATATCGCATATAGCCGACTAGTATCCTATGCATCGGCTTATCGAATCAATACTTGATTCGATAACTAGGTTATATCGCATATAACCAATCGATACATTTATCGCGAGAATGAAATACGGTATCACATACACGCATGATTCTCGGTCCCGCACATATCTCATATGCGCTCCTATTTCATTTCGCTTGAGCCAGGAAACCTCTGTGTAGGACTCTAAAGACTCGTCAATACGCCGGCAGTAGGTGATGATCATATCAAACACCCACAAGCCGCAAGCGGTCTGCTAAACGTAACGGCCACCCGGGTATTGAGCGATCAGAAGATCGACGAGCAAGCCCGCTCACACTCCAGTGAATCCAACCAGTAACACTACCGTACAGTTCGGTCTGATCGTCTGATATGTCGCATATCTTGTCTATGGGTGGTAAACGTCAGACCCCAATAGCTCGATAAGTCGTGCCGATATGAGGTCTATAACAATTCGAGAAACTACTGGTAACACTTACCAGTAAATCTCAGCAACCCTGGCCAGGGATTTCCTGTTATAGCCAATCGAACACAGCGCAACATCAACCCCCTATACCGGGAGAGACGAATCCCCTCCTATCGCTCATTGCCTCCATGTGACTCGGGACTGTACCCAAAAACCACCGTTTTGCACGCCCTCTTGGACGTGGTAAGATGGAAATCAAAGCACAGTGGGAACCACACAAGACTCTATGACGATCTCGGGTCAACAGACTACTCTGTACCAGTGTCACCAGAGAACTGCCATCTGACGTAAGGTATAATACCATCTGGGAGTTCTCGGCGAGTCCGTCCAGTGTACCTAGTCTCTACTGAGCACCCGTATATCATCTCTGATGTCAAACACCAATGGATATGGGATCATCCATCGCCCATCTGTATGGGTCGAGAAGGTATACGCTAGTCTACTCTGGTATATCGATGCCCCGTCTCGATATACCCACGACTAGGGACCTTGAAGGATGTACTTATGGACTACCATGTCCCCACTAGTATGATCCGCATCATAGTCCAGGTAGTCAAGTACAGATCCTAAGGGCTTTACCAACATGTAACAGGGAGACAATCAGTATACACGTTAAGGTAAAGATCAACCAGATAGCATACTATCATGTCGAGCAAGAAAGTCCTCCCTATATATGTCCCAGCATCCACTACAATATACATCCTATGTATAGTAATGGCCTCTAGGGCATACATATAACTAACAATCTCCCACTTGCACTAGGGCCATCTGATAGCAGTGGTTGCAGTATCTCATACTCAACCATCCCATAAAAGTCTTTCTCTGGGAACAGGCCTTTGTGAGTGGATCCGCTGTGTTGTCCTCTGAGTCTACTCTCCTAACCCCGATCTCCCTGAAGATCAACTATCTCCATGATCAGGTGACACTGCCTTAGAATATGTCTGGATCACTGATGGGACCGGCGTTCCTTGGCATAAGCCACAACTCCATTGTCTCACAATGGTTGGAACGTAGTTCATCTCATGAACCAATATACACCCAAACAGCCTCTTTGGTAGCATCTTAAGTAGCGATGTATCCTGCCTTTATCGTCTAGTATGCCACGGTATCTAGCTTGGAACTCTTCCAACATACCGTCCCTTTACTGAGGGTAAAGACAATGCCTGTGACTGACATTCAGTCGTCTTTATCACTTTGGAACATTTCCAGTGATTCTCCTCAGGATCAATTAATACCATCTCACTACAACTAGTGAGAATCCTAACATCCAATTAGATCTATCTCATAGATCCAAAACCCAGGATTTAGTAGGTATCAGTTTAATCCTATATGGAGAATCATAGTGATATGCGGAGATTGATCGAGCGTAGCATTGGAAACTCCTTCCCTATCAAGAGTATGTCATCCACGTACTCTACGAGGATCATCACCATACTCCCTACGACCTTTTTGTTTATACAAGGTTCATCTACCATTTTGATGATGTCAAACTCTTTGACTAGTTCATCAAAACAGATGTTCCAGCTCTGCGATGCCTGCTTTATCCTATAAAGCATCTTGCACACGTTTCCGCTGCTCCCACTGTCTACGAAGCCCTCTGGCTGTGTACTTATAGACGTTCTCTTCTAAAACATCATTTAGAAAAGCTTTCATGACATCCAACCACCAGATATCGTAGTCATGGTATGTAGCCGTGGCAAGTAGGATCCGGATGAACTTAAGCATAGCCACTGGAAAAGGTTTCATCATTATCCATGCCTGGTCGATGACGAAAACCTTTAACAAGTCTAGCTTTGAAAGTCTCAACTTTTCCATGTACACCAAGTAATCTTCTCAAGATATACTTGCTCCTGATGGGGATTTAACCCTTCAGATATAGCAACCAAAGTCCATACTTTGTTGGTGTATAAGGATTCCATCTCAGATCACTAAACATCCAGCCATTCTTACAGAGTCTCACTCCTGATGGCCAGCTCGAAAATAGTTGGGTCATCATCTCATGATGCAATCCTCGCTCCCACTGTCATCGAGAAACCGAAGTATCTCTCAGGTGGGTGAGGAACCCTACTAGATCGGCGGAGAGGCTGAGGTTCGTTGGTAACTATTGAATCCTTTGGTTCTTTCAAATCATCTGCTGTAGTTTGTATAGCTGGAACATTTCCAGTTTTACATAACAGATCTTGCCTCGAGCTTGTCCGGATTTTGCTTTTAGACATAGGCCGGACAACTCCAAATCTTAACTAACTTAAGATATGGGCTCTTCCCTTTCCATATCACATATGAAGTGGTAGGCAACTGATTTGATTCGAACCTTATTCAATAGGTATGCATCTTCTCAAGTGCATAACTCCCAAAAAGGAAATAGGTAACTCAGTAGTACTCATCATAGAGCACACCTTATCAAATAGGGTGTGATTGCTCCATCCCGATATACCATCGTGCTTTGGTGTATTCGGAGGAGTAATGCTGAGAGAGAATCTCATTCTCCTTTAGAAAAGTCCAAGAATTCCGTGCTTAAGTATTCTCCTCCTTGATCACATCAAAAGACATAATACTTATACCCGTATTTTGGTTCTCTACTTCTAACTTATATTCTGTGAATATCTCAAAAGGTTCGGACTTGTGTTTCAACAGGAACATATGACTGAATCTTGAGAGATCATCAGAGAATGTAATGAAGTACAAAGAACCGGTGTTGGCATGTGTAGACAGGAGACCTACATACATCAACATGTATCATCCCAAGAGTTCACTAACTCTTTCTCTGTTTCCAATAAACAGAGCTATGGTCATCGTATCTTTGTGACATGACTGGCAAGTTTCATAAGATGTAAATTCAAACAGATTTAAATATGCATCTAAATGTAACTTCAGCTAGTCAGGTCGCATTGATATGACCTAGTCTACAATGCCTCAAGAAGGATTTGTTCATTTCTGAACTCTTCCTCTTGTATGTGTTCTGTATACTTAGAACTGTAGTTTGATTTAGAACATAAATGCTTTTAGATAACGTGCCTGATCCGATCAACTTTTGATATAGGAAATGTTCAAAACATTATGCAACAATACAAAATTTTATCATTTCTTTACTAATAAAGAGATAGATACGATTTTGTATATCAGGTTCGGTATCTAATAACATTCATTCAGAATCAATGTATTGTAATACAGGGTGACAGTGACCAACAGACTTGGCTGCAACACTTGCCCCGTTTTCTGCCTCATGAAACTTATCACCCGTTCTCAGTCCTCTACCTTTCTGTAGCCCTATGTAACAGATTACATATCTGGGATCCTGATCTGGTATCACATACCCAAGACGTAGAGGATACAGAGAAACAGTTCTTTGTAACGAACACACCAGAAGATGATGCATCATATGCACTCTCTTCGTTTGGGCGGTACGGGAATTCTGGTAATCCCCAATTTCCTGCTCTGTCTTATAACAATTATAAGGTGGAGCGGGACCAACGTTCCCCAGCTCAGTATAACAAGCGGGTTCGGTCAATAATCCGTATTATTATCTTGATTAAGGCGTGATATGGTCGCTACCTGGAGAGAGAGAGAAGAAAACACTCAGCGTGCGCTCTTGCAAGAATAGATTGGTTTTTATTTTATCTAATCAGGATGGCTCCCACTGCTTTTTATCAAATCTTCCTTCAAACCCTAAAAGGAAAGACTAGCCGAGATTAATTACACACTACAAGTTCGCCAATCTTTCAGCCAGCCAGTGTCGGTATTTTGAGGGAGGTCCCCCGTGCTTTCGCACGAACCTAATTATAGTAAACCTCGTTTTTCCAGAGGCGTAACCTCGTTAACACCTTTCTAGACACCTACTTGATTGGCTAATTGTAATGTGTAAAACTCTCCCAGGAGTAACTCTTACTCGCAGCGGGTATCGGGATCCAACTATCTCATAGAAGGTATGCAATCTCATTGCAAATTTCAACACTTGAAATTCCCGATAATATTTTGCCCCTAGCGTCCTATGACCTTGACAGAGGCCAACAAACCATAGGATGCTAGTCAAGTTCAACCCGTCATTTCCTGATTGAATTAAACCCACCCGCACGGCCCTTGACAAAGGCCAACAAGGTCGCACGACTACCCTAATCCAATCTGCATCATATGTATAAGCAGATAAGCACCAGTTAGCTACCGCACACTGCGCCTTGACAAAGGCCAACAAACGCAGCACGAATACTAACTACTACTTATCTGAAATGACGGAGGGCTACGACAGGTTTTTCTGAAAACCTATTGCGTAATGAACTTGATATCGTTGTAGAATCAAATGATTTTGAAATGGAGTGCTTTTGAAGCTTTTCTAGTTTTGCTAAAGGAGTCACTCCCGGTGAAGGGATCGTCGGTCCTTTCCTCGTCGAATGAGGTGCGGGATATATCATATATATCACTGTGCAAAGCAAAACTCTTAAAAGCAATCAAAAGACAAACCGAGTGTGTAGCATCTGCCAGTTATTGCTAAAGGAGTCATTCCCGGTAAAGGGATCTCGGTCCTTTCCTCATCGAATAAGGTGCAGGATATATCATATATACCGCTGTGCAAAGCAAGAACTGTAGCTACCTGTTTTATTTTGAAATTCGATTCTACAACATCTTAGGTTTCTTTTTATTTCATTAATCTCATTAATGAAGTCCCATCATTTAAGTACCTAAACATCACAGATAAATACGACGTACACTTATGCCATCCGCATTCGCCTCGATGTCCCCTCGTGCACCGTTAGGTTAGGTAACTAACGGCAGAGCGGGGCAGGGCTAGCGCGGGTGTAAAACATAAGTAATGTCTATATAATATATCATATATACTATATACAGTATCCATCACAGAACATCACATGATCACATCACAGATATCGCAGCAGAAGAATCATATGAGATATTGGATATACTAGGACGTCCGTGTTTTCAATACGAGCCAGTATAAAACACGGATTCCATGGTCGTGATGAATAGCCAAACCCACACCCCTAGACCCCTACGAGAGCGGCAAGCAACCCTTCCAATTCTAGAGTTAGGAGACCCGGACTCGACTCCTCGAGTTGGTCTCCTACTGGACTCCAGAACCCGGTTACTTATGCTCCCCTCCTTGGGTTTATCCTAGTGCGGAAAAGTAAATAATATACAAAGGGTGACATCTTCCGCAACCTGGAAGTGCCCCAATAAAAGAATATTACATACAAGTTTTTACATGAATGAAAATGAAAAACACCCATCTCACATAAAAAAAACCCCGGCTATTCAAACACGACGATCCAATATAACATATCCAGCAACACATAACATCACATGTCATCAACGTAAGTAAATATGCGCATCCCAATTGTCTTTGACATATAGCAACAAAACCGGCGATATCACATATTACACTTACGGTCACAGAAAAGAAAGTGTAAAACTACAACAGTTGGAATCCGCAACCTCCTCAGACATCGCATGCCTGACCAAATGAATTACTTAGACATCGCATGCCTAACAATTATAAACCCCGCATTTTAGTCTCAAAATCGAAAACTCTTTTCAATATTAAGTCGGGCAATTCAACAAGATTCCCGATATCCTGATCGAATGCTCGTCGCAAACTTTAGTAGGCGGCCGCACCCCCGATACCGTCGACGAAATGCACCAAGGCGGAACACCGCTACCGTGAGCACCCGGACGGATGCTTTCGACGACGGGGTTCTCCTACAGTCACTTGGTCGGGGCTATGGAGCGAGGCTGTCTATTAAGTTTACCCGGCGAGTATCCGCGTACGCTACGTGATTGCGACGGACTTTTGATCACATCAAAATTCCGTGGCAACCGATCAAGTGAGACTAAACTGTTATGTTTATAACATTCATTCAGTTATCTCATAACTTCTTGTGAATTCCAATTATTGTATCCCATTCCGGATAAATAGAAAATGTTAAACTTTCCGATCGAACATTCGAACACCCAAGTTTTCCCGATACAGATCAACACATGAAACAAGTCTAACAACATTCAGTTCGTGCCTCAGTACCAACGGTCCAGCCGTAGAAGGGTCAAGCCAACGCCTCACATGTGGCACGCCGTACTTCCCCAAACCCGAAGGTTCAAAGGGCAGTTCAAGACGGTCACATAATCGAGTTAAGGTTTGTTGTCTTCTAGAGGGACCATCGCGTTACTTGCACTACTTAGAACGTCGTTAAACTACGTAAAAATCCAACACTTGGAAATTTCCCGACAGGGGAAAATTGGGTATTTATATCCGGTCGAACTTTTTAACATATTCTAAAATTTATCCGGAAAGCCACATAGACAAAATCTGATACTCCGATCGAAACACCGAATCCCCAAAACAAACCCAGAAAATTCAACTCTTGAATTCAAATTAGAAATACCCAGAAAATACAGAACAAGAATTTAAGAATTACTGTGCATAAGTCAACTGGAGAAAAGTCAAAGTAGCCGCGGAACCGTCGCATTAGCATGCTAATGCCGCGGTTCCGCCGCACTATAATGGAATCATGTTGTCGAACTTCACAGTTATTCTTAGATATTCCTGCTTTGTTTTCTGCATATTTTTAATTTCGAAAAATCCACAATTTTCAAAAAAGGACAGAGAGCAATTTGGAAATGGGTTTTCGGGTTCGTTCGGACTTCAAACTCCGTATAGACTTCGCCTAAGGCTCTAGCTAGGCTCTGATACCACTGTAGGGTTCCTAGGCACTCTCAAGAGGTCTTACAAGGCGTCAACCATGCCAATTTCAAAAAATCTAGGTGCCGAGAAACCCGACTACGGATCGTTGGCTAGAAATCTAGGCGAAAATGAAAACTAGTTAACAACTTAACAAAAAGGAAACGGAAATACAACCTTTGTAGATCCGGTGCTCCACCTCCATAGCTCCGCAACGAAGTCCCCTCGCTGTCCTAGTGAATTCCTAGGCTCTAGCGTCGGCTTCATCGGAGAATAGACGAGCTAGGTCGTCGATGTCCATGCCGAAGATGATCTACGTCGAGGCATCGCTAGATCAAGCTCCACCTTCACCAAGCCATGAAAACTTGTGAAGGAAACACCCTATACTACTTGGAAAGAGGTAGAGGATGAAGAAATAGGAGTTGGGTTCACTTTAGAATTGGATTTCTCACTCAAATACATCAATCACCATTGATGAAGAAAGCTTTCTTCTTGTGAGGAAGAAGAAGAAGAAGATGAAAAGTGTTATGATAAGTTATTGTCAAAAGAATAATAAAAATGGAAACTTATCATAATCTTAACCTTAGTTAGTTGTAGAGAATAGACCATGGTAAGTTATGATGGCTAGGGTTAAGCAAGAGACAAGAATGGTTAACTAAGTTAAAGCTTCATGAAAGTTCATGAACAAACAAAGAAAGCCACCATTATCCTCTTATGCCAATTATTTTATTTCCAAAAAGAATAAATGAAAAAGATAAATAAATGAATAAGGAAAACCAAAACCCTAACCATTTAAATAATCATGGTTTAATTCTTTACACAAACCAAGTAAGTATGCATCATCAAACATGATACAATCATGTGCACAAAACTATATCAAATATACAATGTGCACATCCGAGCGAGAAAATCCATTTAAAATGAACCGATACTAGTTAATGCAAAGTAATATATCAAATATATAATTATGCATTAAATCATTAAATCAACACTTGATTTAACGATCCGGTCATATCGCATATAGCCGACTAGTATCCTATGCATCGGCTTATCGAATCAATACTTGATTCGATAACTAGGTTATATCGGATATAACCAATCGATACATTTATCGCGAGAATGAAATACGGTATCACATACACGCATGATTCTCGGTCCCGCACATATCTCATATGCGCTCCTATTTCGTTTCGCTTGAGCCAGGAAACCTCTGTGTAGGATTCTAAAGACTCGTCAATACGCCGGCAGTAGGTGATGATCATATCAAACACCCACAAGCCGCAAGCGGTCTGCTAAACGTAACGTCCATCCGGGTATTGAGCGATCAGAAGATCGACGAGCAAGCCCGCTCACACTCCAGTGAATCCAACCAGTAACACTACCGTACAGTTCGGTCTGATCGTCTGATATGTCGCATATCTTGCCTAGGGGTGGTAAACGTTAGACCCCAATAGCTCGATAAGTCGTGCCGATATGAGGTCTATAACAATTCGAGAAACTACTGGTAACACTTACCAGTAAATCTCAGCAACCCTGGCCAGGGATTTCCTGTTATAACCAATCGAACACAGCGCAACATCAACCCCCTATACCGGGAGAGACGAATCCCCTCCTATCGCTCATTGCCTCCATGTGACTCGGGACTGTACCCAAAAACCACCGTTTTGCATGCCCTCTTGGATGTGGTAAGATGGAAATCAAAGCACAGTGGGAACCACACAAGACTCTATGACGATCTCGGGTCAACAGACTACTCTGTACCAGTGTCACCAGAGAACTGCCATCTGACGTAAGGTATAATACCATCTGGGAGTTCTCGGCGAGTCCGTCCAGTGTACCCAGTCTCTACTGAGCACCCGTATATCATCTCTGATGTCAAACACCAATGGATATGGGATCATCCATCGCCCATCTGTATGGGTCAAGAAGGTATACGCTAGTCTACTCTGGTATATCGATGCCCCGTCTCGATATACCCACGACTAGGGACCTTGAAGGATGTACTTATGGACTACCATGTCCCCACTAGTATGATCCGCATCATAGTCCAGGTAGTCAAGTACAGATCCTAAGGGCTTTACCAACATGTAACAGGGAGACAATCAGTGTACACGTTAAGGTAAAGATCAACCAGATAGCATACTATCATGTCGAGCAAGAAAGTCCTCCCTATATATGTCCCAGCATCCACTACAATATACATCCTATGTATAGTAATGGCCTCTAGGGAATACATATAACTAACACACTGTGCTTTGATTTCCATCATACCACATCCAGGAGGGCGTGCAAAAAGGTGGCTTTTGGGTACAGTCCCGAATCACATGGAGGCAATGAGCGATAGGAGGGGATTCGTCTCTCCCGGTATAGGGAGTTGATTTTATGCTGCGTTCGATTGGTTATAACTGAAAATCCCTATCCAAGGTTGCTGAGATTTACTGGTAAGTGTTATCAGTAGTTTCTTGAACTGTTATAGACCTTATATCGACACGACTTATCAAGCTACTGAGGTCTGACGTTTACCACCCCTAGGCGAGATATGCGACATATCAGACGAAGAGACCGGACTGTACAGGAGTGTTACTGATTGGATTCGCAGGAGAATGTACAGGCTTGCTTGTTGATCTTCTGATCTCTCAATATCTGGATGGCTGTTACGTTTAGCCGACCGCTTGCAGCTTGTGGGTGTTTCATATGATCATCACCTACTGCCGGCGTATTGACGATTCTAGAGTCCTACACAGAGGTTTCCTGGCTCAGGCAAAATGGAGTAAGAGCACATATGTGATATGTGAGGGACTGAGAACAATACGTGTATGTGATACCATATTAGATTCTCGCGATATAAGATATCGTCCGGGTATATGTGATATAGCCGGGTCATCGGATCAAGTGTTGATTCGATAAACTGATACAGATTATATTAGTCGGTTATTTATGAAATAGCCGGATTATCGGATCAAGTGTTGATTCGATATTTTAATGTATAATTATATATTTGATATATTAAATTACATTAACTAGTATAAGCTCACAAAAAGATTCTTTTTCTCACTCGGGTAATACATTGATATATATGCGATATATGTTAATTGTATTATTTTTTTTTTGTTACAATAAATATTGTATATGTGATATATAATATTGTAACAAGTTATGTTTACAAATGCAACATGATTAGTGGAGATTAAACATGGTTAGGGTTTGATTCGGGTTAACTTCTTCTTGAAGCTTTTAGAAGCTTATGTTTTGTTTCTTGCAAAGATATTATGTGTTGATATTTTTGCAAAATATTATTTAACCTAACCCAAACCCTTCACCCTAGGTTAAAATCTCTACATGAGTTAAAGTAACTCAAGGGTTGTATTTGTAACCATAGGTTTTATTCATTGTTCATCACAAAAGAAATGGTTCTTCTTCTTCTTTCTCTTTTGGATGGAAA
Organism: Agapanthus africanus; assembly: GCA_030015575.1. Taxonomy (NCBI): domain Eukaryota; kingdom Viridiplantae; phylum Streptophyta; class Magnoliopsida; order Asparagales; family Amaryllidaceae; genus Agapanthus; species Agapanthus africanus. The sequence continues at coordinate 60,912,415 of CM057338.1, forward strand.
AGCTTACTAGCTTTTTCATTAGTGATGATTTTGAGTGAGAAATAGAAAACAAACGAGAGCTAAAATCCTACTTCATCATCCTAATCTATCCTAGCCATTTAGATTAGGGTGTTCACTTCATTTGTGATTGAGAGCTTGTGTTAAAGAAACTTCAAGATAGATCATCTTAGTTATCGAAGATTGGAAGCAAGTTTGCATCATTCTCTTCGTGGAGCATCTCTAGAGTCCGGGTACATGATGATCACAGCGAAGGGACCTCAACACGGAGCTTATGAAGTGAAGGACCGGACTACAAAGGTTGTAATCCCAAACTCTTAGATGTTAAAGTGTTTAACATACTTTGTTTTGCCTTATCTCTAGTTTAAAGATCTTGGTTAGGGTTGTTCGGCACGTCTAAATTTTAAATCGGGCATGGTTTATGCATTATAGACCCTTGTGAGAGTGCCTAGTAACCCTACAGTAGTATCAGAGCCAGGTTAGAGCTTTAGGCGAAGTTTAGACGAAATTTAAAGTCCGATCGAACTCCGAATACCCGTAAAACCCTAGTTTCTGAAAAATTTTCAAATAGTTGACATTTTTCATATTAAAAATGCTCAGAAAATTCAGCAGGTAATTGTATGGGTTACTGTAAAAAACGACCCCAAAATACCTTTATTGCGCCGCGGAACCGCGGTCGTACCCTTGCTTGCGCGGCGGTTCCGCGGCGTTACAGTGGAATTAGGGTTTTGGTTTTGCATAGTAACATCCGTATGTGTTTCCTGATTCTTCTGGGAATTTTTAATTCTTACTCAAGTGTTGAGTTTTCTGGGTTGTATTGGGAACTCGTTGATTCTATCGGAAAATATAACTTCGTTTAGTTTGTCCGGGTAGTTTTTAGAAGGTGTTAAAAAGTTCGAACGGATATCAATAACTCACTTTTTGCCCTGCCGGAAAATTTTCAAGCGTTGGATTTTTCCATAGTTTAAGAACGTTCTAAGTCGTGCAAGTAACGCGGTGGACTCTCTAGAAGAACACAAACCTTAACTCGATTATATGACCGTCTGAACTGCCTTTGAACCTTAGGGTTTGGGGCAGTACGGCGTTGCCACATGTGAGGCGTTGGCTTGACCCTTCTACGGCTGGACCATTGGTACTGTGGCATGTGATGGATATTTTTAAACTAATTTCAAGTGTTGAGAACTATTTGGGAAATCTTGGGTGTTTGTTTATTCGATCGGAAAGTTTAACATTGTCTATTTATCTGAAATGTGATACAATATTTGGAATCCACAAGTAGTTATGAGATAACTAATTTGAATGTTATAAATCTAGCAGTTCAGTCTCAGATGATCGGTTGCCATGGGATTTTGATGCGATCAAAAGTCCGTCGCAATCACGTAGCGTACGCAGATACTCGCCGGGTAAACTTAATAGACAGCGACGCCCCATAGACCCGACCAAGTGACTGTAGGAGAACCCCGTTGCCAAAAGCATCCGTTCGGGTGCTCGCGGCAGCGGTGTTTTGCCGTACTGCACTTCGTCGACGGCATCGGGGGTGTGGCCGTCTACTAAAGTTTGCGACGAGCATGCGATCAGGATGTCGGGAATCTTGTTTGAATTGCCCGACTAGATATTGAAAAGTGTTTTCGAGATCGAGACTAAAATGCGGGGTTTATAATTGTCACGCCCCGCTTCCCAATATACGGCAAAGAGGACGCGACGAGGCCCGCTACGTATATACTCAGAAGTGCATACGCTAAGCGTATCTAAGCAATATAAAATAAGTACACAAGAGACAAGATATAAAAGAACAGCAACTTTATTAATAACATTCTTTTGTACAATGCATGAAAAGTAAATACAACTGAAATGGAAAGCGATGCCTAAACAGTGGCATAACAGGAAATGAAAATACTGAAAAGAACAAGGTACAATATCTAGAGCTCGGGGTCTTCGTGAAACTGCTCCAAGTCTTCACCGGTGGACTCGATCTCTGCTGGGTCCAAAGCACCTGACGACATTCAAAGAAAAAGAAATAGAATGTCGTCAGCGAACAGGTCGCTCGGTAAGTCCCAAAGATAAGAGAGAAATAGACAGAAAGTAAGAAAGAGAGAGAGAGAGAGAGATTTTAATGTTGTATTATAATATTGTAATATTGTATTAACATTGTTGTTTGTAGCCTGGTATAGAAGATGCCAGTGTATACGAGGGGAGTCCCACTTACACCGGGAACCTTGGTAACCTGTAGTGCAAGGCTCCGTCGATAATACCACGGAACAACGGCATGGATGTAATTACATCTTAAGTGACCACCTCGTGCCACCTTTAACATATTCCGTACCAGTCTACCCCTTAAACCCCGTAGTGTTATGATTGTATTGTAGTATTGTATTGTATAAGTTGGATGACTGATCAAAAGCATGATATCAGTAAACATGTTGTAACTGCATAATCAGGTAAATGGAATAACGGAGTAATGGATGTATATCCATGGTTTGATTCAGTCAAGTTGTAATGATTGTTAACAGGATTCTGGGATTCATGTGTTCATATTGAGTTGGAATATTAAAGAATATAGAATGTCTTGAATCATATTCAAGTCAGAAATAGTCAGACTCAAACCCGAATCAGACTAAACGAAATGTAATCTGAAGTTCTATAATTCTTAGGGTCCTTAATGTGAATTATAAAACTTGAGGGGGTTTTATGTAAAAAGTACTTTTGTATAGTTTTCAAGATACACCTCAAGTATGTATTATTCGTCTTTATAGTTATAATGAGTGTAAATTTTATTTGTATTATTTCTAGTGAAAATATCCTACTTACATAAATAAAGGTATTAATTTGTAATATGGATTTAATTGAAATTCATGATATTTTAATGTAACTTTTAATCTTGTAATTTTTAGGAAAAGGTAGAAACTTTATTTTATAATAAAATAGTTGTTGGCTGTTTAAATGATAAATATACATATGTTTATACAAGGATAATTTTTAATAAATATTTTATTTTCCAAAAATCTCATTTTTCTTAAATGTCGTATTTTAAACCTTTCGAGACCGAATGCTCCTTGCGGAGGTCTGAATCTCGCACTACTAAGATCGAGGGTGCACGATAAACCGTACTATCCCTAACGAGTTCCCCAAAGATGGGTTGTAGTGGCGCTTTGCAAAGATTTAATAAATACTAATCATTTAGAAAACGGTTTTATAAAGATGAGGTATTTATTTGTAAAAGGTGTAAATTTCCGTATTTTAGATTCTAGGGTTTCCTAAGACAACTAACCTATTTTTAAAGGGGTCTAAATGATAAGTCATTAGAAGCCTTAAATCGCCTCTTCACCGCCAATTGTGGCCAGGTAAGTACAAGTGAGGAGGGAGGGATCCGCTCACGAATCGTGAGGCGGGCCTTTTAAAGTTATCCAAGCTCACTTGCCTAGCCTAGACACTACAAAGTCTGTTTAGATAAACGATCGATGTCCATGACATATCGTATTTTCCTATTAAAAGGTTTTGTTTTGAAATTGTATACAACTTAGAACTTTCAGAAAAGGTTTATAAAGAAAAGGGCATTTTAATGTAAAGTCTTGTATTTTCGTATTCTAAGTTTTGATGATATCAATTAAGGTTGTATTTGCGTGTGTGTGGAGGTAGGTCATTACCTCATGATCTACGTTAAGGTATAGCAGTTGTTAAGGGTTAAATGTGATAACTAAATATTGTGGTATTTAAGTGAAAGAAATACGATAAATGGAAACGTTATCATTTCATGTGAAAAACTTTATCCAAATTGATTTTTAAGTGATTAATAGTCAACATGAATATGTTTAAACATTATGTAATTTTTGACAAGTGAGTTTTGATAGAAAACCGAATCGGAAATCGGTTTGTTCCGATTTCCGTCGGGTTTTAAAAAGTCATATTTTTCTTAAAAGAAAAGAAAGATAGAAAGAGGGGGACTTACGGGTTTGGACAAGCTAGAGAGTGCTAGGAAGGTAGTGGGTTGTCGGGCGTCGAAACGTCGTGAAGGTCCTAGTACGATCGCCGGAATCCGTCATCGATTTCGGCAGCGCTTCGCCTTTCGCTCTTTTTCTAACGTACCGAGTTCTCTTGAATTTTTTAGAGAGTGGACTTAGAAATGTAAGGTGAAATGGTAGAGGGTAGGGGTGTTTATATAGGGCTAGGCTAGGGTTAGGGTTTTAATTAAAAAAATATAAAAATATTAAAAAAACATTAAAAATCATTAAATTTTGGAGTAAAAGTAATTTATGGAGAATTTGATAACCGGTCTGAGAAAATAAAGTTTTCAGGTGAGAAGACCAGGTCAACACGGAGAAATTCCGTGTTGACGACTCGGCCGTCCGGCCGGCGGCGCCCGGTCCGCCGGCCGACTCGGCCGAGTCGAGGGCTCGTCGTGTGGGTCATCACCTGGGGGGAATTTTGGTGCATCTAACTTTTTGGGTTCAGTATAAATTTTGAGAGTTATGGCTGTTTGACTGTTGACTTTCCAAAAAAATTAAAACAAAACAATATAAAAATAATGTGGGGCATGGGATTCGAACTCTGGTGGATTGGTTCAGCAGTGCAAGGTATTACCAATGAGCTACAAGCTCCTTCTTGTAATTATTGTGGGAAAATAACTACTTAAAGTGGTAACAGCAACATTAAATACCCCAAGTACACTTTAATTTTAAAACAATTTTATGTACACTAAAAATGGAGTTATTTAAAAACAAAATAATTACTTACATATATATTGTGCTCAGGTTAAAATACTCCTTTATGGATTTTTAAAAATTAAAAAAAATTTGTATAGAAAAGTGTATAGGAAAATTAGGGTTGTTACATTCTACCCTCCTTATAAAAATTTCGTTCTCGAAATTTGTAAAAGGAAAGTGTAACAAATCCAAGGAAAGTTTGGTGCTAGTGTACTGACAGGGTTTTAAAAAATGTAAAGATTGTGTGAAGGAATGAAAGAATGCGAAGGTTTTGGTAGAATTGTAAAAAAGGTGAGGGAATTTTGTGTTAGGATAGATTCAAAGTATATGATTTAAGGAATATGAAATGATGGGATTCAAGGAACAGAAATTTATAAGATTCAAGAAACATGAATTGTAAAGAATGTTTTAGTTGCCGGTTCTTGTGTTATATTGCTTAGGTTGTTCATGCAGACCAGAACTGCATGATAGGGATTCATACAGCTCTGACCTGCATGGGCCACCAACAAAACCTGTCACGCCCCGCTTCCCAGTATACGGCGAAAGGGACGCGACGAGGCCCGCTACGTATATACTCAGAAGTACATACGCTAAGCGTATCTAAGAAATAAAAAATAAGTACACAAGAGACAAGATATAAAAGAACAGCAACTTTATTAATAACATTCTTTTGTACAATGCATGAAAAGTAAATACAACTGAAATGGAAAGCAATGCCTAAACAGTGGCATAACAGGAAATGAAAATACTGAAAAGAACAAGGTACAATATCTAGAGCTCGGGGTCTTCGTGAAACTGCTCCAAGTCTTCACCGGTGGGCTCGATCTCTGCTGGGTCCAAAGCACCTGACGACATTCAAAGAAGAAAGAAATAGAATATCGTCAGCGAACAGCTCGCTCGGTAAGTTCCAAAGATAAGGGAGAAATAGATAGAAAGTAAGAAAGAGAGAGAGAGAGCTTTTAATGTTGTAATATTGTATTAACGTTGTTGTTTGTAGTCTCGTACAGAAGATACCAGTGTATACGAGAGGAGTCCCACTTACACCGGGGATCTTGGTAACCTGTAGTGCAAGGCTCCGTCGATAATACCACGGAACAACGGCATGGATGTAATTACGTCTTAAGTGACCATCTCGTGCCACCTTTAACATATTCCGTACCAGTCTATCCCTTAAACCCCGTAGTGTTATGATTGTATTGTAGTATTGTATTGTATAAGTTGGATGACTGATCAAAACCATGATATCAGTAAACATGTTGTAACTGTATAATCAGGGAAATGGAATAACGGAATAATGGATGTATATCCATGTTTTGATTCAGTCAAGTTGTAATGATTGTTAACAGGATTATGGGATTCATGTGTTTATATTAAGTTGGAATATTAAAGAATATAGAATGTCTTGAATCATATTCAAGTCAGAAATAGTCGGACTCAAACCCGAGTCAGACTAAAAGAAATGTAATCTGAAGTTCTATAATTCTTAGGGTCCTTATTGTGAATTATAAAACTTGAGAGGGGTTTATGTAAAAAGTACTTTTGTATAGTTTTCAAGATACACCTCAAGTATGTATTATTCGTCTTTATAGTTATAATGAGTGTAAATTTTATTTGTGTTATTTCTAGTGAAAATATCCTAATTACATAAATAAAGGTATTAATTTGTAATATGGATTTAATTGAAATTCATGATATTTTAATGTAACTTTTAATCTTATAATTTTTAGGAAAAGGTGGAAACTTTATTTTATAATAAAATAGGTGTTTAAATGATAAATATACATATGTTTATACAAGGATAATTTTTAATAAATATTTTATTTTCCAAAAATCTCATTTTTCTTAAATGTCGTATTTTAAACCTTTCGAGACCGAATGCTCCTTGCGGAGGTCTGAATCTCGCACTACTAAGCTCGAGGGTGTACGATAAACCGTACTATCCCTAACGAGTTCCCCAAAGGTGGGTTGTAGTGACTCTTTGCAAAGATTTAATAAATACTAATCATTTAGAAAACGGTTTTATAAAGATGAGATATTTATTTGTAAAAGGTGTAAATTTCCGTATTTTAGATTCTAGGGTTTCCTAAGCCAACTAACCTATTTCTAAATGGGTCTAAATGATAAGTCATTAGAAGCCTTAAATCGCTTCTTCACCGCCAATTGTGGCCAGGTAAGTACAAGTGAGGAGGGAGGGATCCGCTCACGAATCGTGAGGCGGGCCTTTTAAAGTTACCCAAGCTCACTTGCCTAGCCTAGATACCACAAAGTCAGTTTAGATAAATGATCGATGTCCATGACATATCGTATTTTCCTATTAAAAGGTTTTGTTTTAAAATTGTATACAACTTAGAACTTTCAGAAAAGGTTTATAAAGAAAAGGGCATTTTAATGTAAAGTCTTGTATTTTCGTATTCTAAGTTTTGATGATATCAATTAGGGTTGTATTTGTGTGTGTGTGGAGGTAGGTCATTACCTCGTGATCTACGTTAAGGTATAGCAATTGTTAAGGGTTAAATGTGATAACTAAACATTGTGGTATTTAAGTGAAAGAAATACGATAAATGGAAACGTTATCATTTCATGTGAAAAACTTTATCCAAATTGATTTTTAAGTGATTAATAGTCAACATGAATATGTTTAAACATTATGTAATTTGTGACAAGTGAGTTTTGATAGAAAACCGAATCGGAAATCGGTTTGTTCCGATTTCCGTCGGGTTTTAAAAAGTCGTATTTTTCTTAAAAGAAAAGAAAGATAGAAAGAGGGGGACTTACGGGTTTAGACAAGCTAGAGAGTGCTAGGAAGGTAGTGGGTTGTCGGGCGTCGAAACGTCGTGAAAGGTCCTAGTACGATCGCCGGAATTCGTCGTCGATTTCGGCAACGCTTCGCCTTTCGCTCTTTTTCTAACGTACCGAGTTCTCTTGAATTTTTTTGAGAGTGGACTTAGGAATGTAAGGTGAAATGGTAGAGGGTAGGGGTGTTTATATAAGGCTTGGCTAGAGTTAGGGTTTTATTTAAAAAAAATATTAAAATATAAAATAAAACATTAAAAATCATTAAATTTTGGAGTAAAGTAATTTATGGAGAATTTGATAACCGATCTGAGAAAATAAAGTTTTCAGGTGAGAAGACCAGGTCAACACGGAGAAATTCCGTGTTGACGACTCGGCCGTTCGGCCGAGTCCGGCAGGCGGCGCCGGCCCGGATTGGCCGGTCTGCCGGCCGAGTCGGGCCGAGTCGAGGGCTCGTCAGGTGGGTCATCACCTGGGGGGAATTTTGGTGCATCTAACTTTTTGGGTTCAGTATAAATTTTGAGAGTTATGGCTGTTTGACTGTTGACTTTCCAAAAAAATTAAAACAAAACAATATAAAAATAATGTGGGGCATGGGATTCGAACTCTGGTGGCTTGGTTCAGCAGTGCAAGGTATTACCAATGAGCTACAAGCTCCTTCTTGTAATTATTATCGGAAAATAACTACTTAAAGTGGTAACAGCAACATTAAGTACCCCAAGTATACTTTAATTTTAATACAATTTTATGTACACTAAAAATGGAGTTATTTAAAAACAAAATAATTACTTACATATATATTGTGCTCAGGTTAAAATACTCCTTTATGGATTTTTAAAAATTAAAAAAAAATTGTATAGAAAAGTGTATAGGAAAAATTAGGGTTGTTACAATAATTGTTAGGCATGCGATGTCTAAGGAATTCATTTGGTTAGGCATGCGATGTCTAAAGAGGTTGCGGATTCCAACTGTTGTAGTTTTACACTTTCTTTTCTGTGACCGTAAGCGTAGTATGCGGTGTATCGCCGGCTTCGTTGCTATACATCAACGACAATCGGGATACGCATACTTGCTTACGTTGATGATATGAGATATTATGTGTTGCTGTGATATGTTATATTGGATCGTCGTGTTTTTGAATAGCCGGGGGTTTTATGTGAGATGAGAGTTTTTCTTTTTCATTCATGTAAAATTCATTTGTATGTAATATTCTTTTATTGGGGCACTTCCGGGCTGAGAATGATGTCACCATTGTATATTATTTACTTTTCCGTATTAGGTAGACCCAAGACGGGTGCATAAGTAACCGGGTTCTAGGGTCCAGTGGGAGACCATCTCGAGAAGTCGAGACCGGGTCTCCTAACCCTAGAATTGGCAGTGTTGCTTGCCGCTCTCGTAGGGGTCTAGGGATGTGGGTTTGGCTATTCATCGCGACCGTGGAATCCGTGTTTTATACAGGCTCGTATTAAAACACGGACCTCCTAGTATATCCAATATTTCATATATATTCTTCTGCTGCAATGTTCTGTGATGAGATCATATTACTGTCTGAGACGAATGTTTATATTATATATATGAGATATATGTTATATTGCAGATTTCGTTTCAAATGTGATACTTGTGAAGCATAATAAAATGGGACTTCATTAATGAGATTAATGAAACTAAAAGAAACCTAAAGATGTTGTAGAAACATGTTTAAAAACTGGTAGCTCTAGTTCTTGCTTTGCATAGCGGTATTCCTTGTAGAATATCCAGCACCTTATTCGATAAGGAAAGAGCCGAGATCCTTTCAACGGGAGTGACATCTTTAGCGAAACTAGCAGATGCTACAAACTCGGTTTGTCTTTTGATTGTTTCTATAGTTTTTGCTTTGCACCGTGGTATTTGTGAAATATCCTGCACCTTATTCGATAAGGAAAGAGCCGAGATCCCTTCACCGGGAGTGACCTCTTTAGCAAAACTAGTAAAAGCCTCAAAAACACTCCATTCAAAATTCACTCGATTCTACAACGATATCAGGTTTATTACGCAAAGGGTTTTCTTAAAAACCTGACGTAACCCTCCGTCATTTTAGGAAGTAGAGTACTTAGTATTTGTGCTGTGTTTGTTGACCTTAGTTAAGGCACAGTGTACGGTAGCTAAATGGTGTCTTCCTATATATAGCATATGATGCGATTAGTTAGGACAGTCATGTGTCTTTGTTGACCTTAGTTAAGGGTCATGTGGTTGGGTCTAATTAATCAAGAAATGACGGGTAGAACTTGACTAGTGCTTATGATTTGTTGACTATAGTTAAGGTCATAAGTCACTAGGGGTAAAATATTATTGGGAATTTCAAGTGTTGAAATTTGCATGAAGTCAAACTCTTTGACTACCACATCAAAACAGACGTTCCAACTCCGCGATACCTGAGTTATCACATAAAACAACTTGCACACGTTTCCGCTGCTCCCACTATCTACGAAGCCCTCTGGCTGTGTACTTATAGACGCTCTCTTCCAAATCATCATTTAGAAAAGTAGTCATGACACCCAACCGCCAGATATCGTAGTCATGGTATGTAGCCGTGGAAAGTAGGATCTGGATGAACTTAAGCATAGTTTTGAAAGTCTCAACTTTTCCATGTATACCAAGTAATCTTCTCAAGATATACTTGCTTCTGATGGGGATTTAACCCTTCAGATAAAGCAACCAAAGTCCATACTTTGTTGGTGTATAAGGATTCCATCTCAGATCGCTAAGCATCCAGCCATTCTTACAGAGTGTAGTCAAAAGATGACCACAGCTCTGTTTATTGGAAACAGAGAAAGAGTTAGTGAACTCTTGGGATTGATATATGATGATGTATGAGGTCCCCTGTCTACACATGCCGGGACCGGTTCTTTGTACTTCATTACATTCACTGATGATCTCTTAAGATTCAGACATATGTTCCTGTTGAAACACAAGTCCGAAACTTTTGAGATAATCACATAATATAAGTTAGAAGTAGAGAACCAAAAACGGGTATGAGTATTATGTCCTTTGATGAGATCAAGGAGGAGAATACTTGAGCACGGGATTCCTGGATTATTCTAAAGGAGAATGAGATTCTCTCTCAGCATTACTCCTCCGTATACACCACAATACCTCGGTGTATCGGGGTGGAGCAATCACACCCTATGTGATATGGTGCGCTCTATGATGAGTACTAATGAGTTCCCTATTTCCTTTTGGGAGTTATGCACTTGAGAAGCTGCATACCTATTGAATAAGGTTCCAATCAAATCAGTTGCCTACCACTTCATATGTGATATGGAATGGGAAGAGCCCATATCTTAAGTATGTTAAGATTTGGGGTTGTCCGGCCTATGTCTAAAAGCATAATCCGGACAAGCTCGAGGCAAAGTCAGTTCTGTGGAAGTTTGTTGGATATCCCAAGCATTCGCAAGGGAATATCTTCTACCACATCGAGGGACAAAAGATGTTTTGTTTCTCAGTATGCCACCTTTGTGAAAGGGAATTTCTTGTGAAGAAATTAGTGGTCATGAGGTAGAACTGGAAAGAGTTCCAGCTATACAAACTGCAGCTGATGATTTGATAGAACCAAAGAATTCAATAGTAACCAACGAACCTCAGCCTTTCCGCCGATCTAGTAGGGTTCCTCATCCACCTAAGAGATACTTCGGTTTCTCTATGACAGTGGGAGCGAGGAATGCATCATAAGATAATGACCCAACTAGTTTCGAGCTGGCCATCAGGAGTGGGACTCTGTAAGAATGGCTGGATGCTTAGCGATCTGAGATGGAATCCTTATACACCAACAAAGTATGGACTTTGGTTGCTTTATCTGAAGGGTTAAATCCCCATCAGAAGCAAGTATATCTTGAGAAGATTACTTGGTATACATGGAAAAGTTGAGACTTTCAAAGCTATGCTTAAGTCCATCCAGATCCTCCTTTCCACGGCTACATACCATGACTACGATATCTGGCGGTTGGGTGTCATGACTACTTTTCTAAATGATGATTTGGAAGAGAGCGTCTATAAGTACACAGCCAGAGGGCTTCGTAGATAGTGGGAGCAGCGGAAACGTGTGCAAGTTGTTTTATGTGATAACTTAGGTATCGCGGAGTTGGAACGTCTGTTTTGATGTCGTAGTCAAAGAGTTTGACTTCATCAAAATAGTAGATGAACCTTGTATATACAAAAAGGTAGTAGGGAGTATGGTGGTGATCCTCGTAGAGTACGTGGATGACATACTCTTGAAAGGGAAGTAGTTTCCTATGCTACGCTCGCTCAATCTCCGCTTATCACAAGGATTCTCCATATAGGATCAAAGCGATACATCCTAAATCCTGGGTTTTGGATCTATGAGATAGATTTAATTGGATGTTAGGATTCTCACTAGGTGTAGTGGGATGGTATCAATCGATCTTGGGGAGAATCACTGGAAAGGTTCCAGGGTGATAAGGACGACTGAATGTCTGTCACGACCCGAAAGAGCACGTGACTGGCCCTTGAACCATATGAAGTCTATAGGACTCCATCTGATCCAAGTAAGCCAAAAGTCCAGCAATCTAAAACCATTTTAAGAGTAAATAAAGAAAACTGGTTTTTAAGGAAGTGAAGAAAAATATGTTTGAAGTCAAGGTTTTTAAATAACTAAGCCGAATATGCATTTTAAAAAATGTACGGTCTTTTATAAAAATTTCGGCAGAGTTTTTTTTGTAAATACTGGCCCCGAACGGGGTACAACAAGATTAATATATATATATGCAGTGACAAAAGGCATCCCCAAGTGGGAGCTAGCTCTTCGTCAATTGACGGTCACAACCACGCAAGCAATATAATATACAACGCCGAATGGCGAGGGTCAAATCCAAAAGAAACTCAATAAGCATGAAAACCGCAATACTACTAAGCGTGACTCTAAGGTCGAATAATACATCACTAATGTCTAAGTCTGAAACAATATACAAGTTTTGGTTGATGGAATTCTAGATACAAGGAATAATACAAGTACAATGGTGGTTCTTGATGCAAAAGAACCCACTTACCAAAAGCAATTCACCCGCAAGGAAGCAGTGTGCCAGAAATGCCGCTATGGAACCTGTACGGCAAAACCTGTAAGAACTGTGGCACAACGGGGGTGAGTTGCCAACTCGTGAATAGAAAACATCTACAAGCAGAAACCGAATGCAAGACATAATCCTAGGTCAATACGATCAGATATATAACCTCTAAGAATAAGCCTGAAGCATGATAAGGTGGCAATGTAACATCTAATCATGTATATAGTGCCAAGTACTCGTGCCAGTGCCTCAGGTAATAACATGTCATAAACATAAGGTATGTCTGCATGAAGTAAATATGATGGAGTATCAAAATGAATATCAATACACATATATTAGCGTCCCATTCCACTAATATTGGTGTAAGGGTATATATAACAGCGCCCTCATACCATGTTATATATAAAAATGAAGTATGATCAATGTAGTCAAAGTCTGTATGTAATCAATGTCTGTATATATGTGGATCTCGTCCACCTGTCACCCAATGACAATAAGCATCATGCATGTAAATATGAGGATATAATCAAAATCATGGAAACATCATGAAACCTGTGCCTAGCATCGGCACGTAAATTCTCGTCCATATGGGACTCCGTCTGCGGTATCGGCCCTCGGCCCTGGCAGTACGGGTCAGCCCATGTCCATCTCTCAACTCCGGTCGGTATCCTCCAGATATCCGCCGAGCTCAAATACAATCACCGGTAGGTAGTAGTCCCTCCACCGGGCTCACCGTCTAACAATACGAGTCTTCTCGTCCCGGGGTACCGTACCGGGTCCACCATGTACCCGCAATCGGTGCCTACCTCTCCTCGAATCGGTTATACTCACACAAGCTCTCTGGAATCGAGAAAACTCATGGTGGACGCACCAAAATATCATATCAAGGGAAACCGGGTTTTTAAACAGTGCATGGTTTCTTAAAATAGTACTCCGGTTCCCAAATCCAGAAATCACATAAATCAAATCCAATGCATAAATCCATGCAATGTGTCGTATGACACTAAGGGTAAAAGAAAGGGAGAACCGCTCTTTTAAAAGATCCCGTTTTGAAGAATATCTTGCGGTTCCCAAATCTCTAATCAAGTCAGAATCATCTATGTATGTGTACATGTATAAGTGTACAATATGCCATGCAAGAATCATATCATGAATGCAAGAATCATCTATGTATGTACTACAGTGTAGTGGCATGGCAATTATCGATGATGAAGTGTGTGAGCCGGCAAATAGTGTACGTGGAACATACGCATCATCGATAATAGTGCTGGTGTCCTAACAGCATGATAATAATATGGCAATAAACATATGCAAAGCAATGTGAATAGCATGAATATGCGGAAATCAACTAATCAACACCACAGTGAAGAATCTACATCAATATGTATGTGTCATGCAGTTATGTCATTTGAAATAAGACGAATCAAGATTTTTAGTAAAATAAGGGCTACGGTATTTTTAAGAAAGATACGTCCTTTGAAAAATACCCGTAGAATCCCTTTACTTGTCTTTTAAGATATTCCTGATTCGTAATTTTTGAAATAGGTATGACTCGGGTCTAGTCTAACATCTACTATGCAAACTACAGATCTAAGTATTAAGTAAATCGGGAGGGGTATGGAAACCACCTTAATCTGAGTCGATATATATATATATATATATATATATATATATAATAGTCGGTGATCCTGCCTCAATAGTATCGCGTACGATACAGTATATCATATGACATCCTCAAGTCATGAGTGCGGATCTATCATCAATGTAAAGCTCGTACGGTAAATCGTCGTACGGCATCCCAATAGCTGGGTACGGGTCAATATCACATTCCTCTCATCAGATATCAGGTATCATTATCATCATAACACATAATCTGGGGTACTAATCTAAGTCTAGTACAACTCGATACCATCTATATACTGCGTGTGCAAGCACACGTCCAAAGGCCCGCTAGAGATCACGTATCGTATCCCAAATACGAATCACATCAAATCACCGATCTCGCGGCACAATGCCCAACATCATCGACTCATCTCCAATGTCATCCAATATCATCAAACACAGTGCAAGTATAATGAATATGCAAGGGTGTGCGTGTAGGCGTAAATCTATTCTAGGGTTCGTGACTATGAACTACACTAGTTACTTCTAACCCTACACTATCCATAATACACCTAACACAATATCCATGACACACTATAACTATCATATAATATATCAGCTACGGACTGCGGGGGTGTTATACGCCTTCCACCCGACTTCCCCATATAGATATAATCTACTCACCTTGCGTCTTTATCTGTCGATGTCACCATGCGTTTGCTTGTCGTCCCGAAGTCTTCATGGGGTACTTACACATCAAAGTATCGTATATGCGCATTAAAACCAAGTCAAGCTAAAACGGCACACGAAACCCAAAACGATACGATAAGGGGCCTATAGGTTAGAACCTATGGGCACGCCTTCAAAACCATCAATCAATCCTCGATATCATCGTATAAACGCCAAATAGTCGAGGTAAAACACAATATACAATTTCAGAATTAAAAATACGGAATATGGAATCACGAATCCAAAACAGCAACTAGGGAAATAGACTCCAGATTTCACCCTAGGTCAAACTAGATAAATCTATACATGCCAGGGGTCTAAACTACAGATAAGGGAACACCAAAACCAAAACGAGCCAAAATGGGGTAGGTCTGGCCGCAAATTGCGGCCAAATGGAATAAATCTGCGGCCGGATAAATGAGTTAGGGGCTGGGGTCCTGGTGATAGCTTTCTGGATGCCTGCACATCTCACTGTCCAATCAATTTAATTTTTGGATGTCTCGGGTGAAAGCAGATTCAATAAAACCTTCACAGATTTCACAATTTCTCCGATATCGATTCCATAAATCCGTATTCTGGTTTCAACTCTCAGGTTTAGGTCTCAATTCATACACTAGGGTGTTTGTATAGTCTCTACTAAGCTAAATTTCCCATCACAACTCATAATTTCCTCAAACCCTAACTAGGTTTTCTTTAAGTCCACAAACACACACAATATCGGTTCTAAACTTGCATGAAGGTAAAAGTAACACTAAAACTAAGCTAAGGGTTCAGTAAATATCTCATTTGGCAACTCAAGAAAATTCTTGAGTTGCCCCTAGTGGCCAAAATTCTTGCTTCCTTGGTCCAATGTGTGGATCTTGAGCTTATGCACACTTTTTGTGAAATGAGAGTGGGGTTTTGGAGTTGTTTTCATGGTGATTTGGGGCTTTGAAGAGGGGGGGAGATGAAGGAGCAGCAGCAGCAGGAGAAGGGGAAGAGGGAGAGAGAAAATGAAAGAAGAATGAAGAGATGGCTAAGTCCTAAGTCAAAGTGAAACCATACCTCTCTCTCTCTCTCGCCCCTACTACTAAATTCTTTATTCTAAACCCCTTTTTCCATTTCTTTTTCTCCAAAATTCCTTTCTCACTCAATAGTAACCCAAGGAAAACATGGTGGAAAAATGCATAAGTGAAAGAAAATGATATGTGCATGTTTTGCAGAAAATTGCTAAAAAAAACCGATTAGCGATTTTTTATCGCGATTAGCTCTAAATTAGCATATAACTAATCATAAAAACTTAAAAATGGTATAATTCTATAAAATACCCTATTTTAGAATTTTCCATAATTTTTCCAAATTTTTCTGTATTTAATTATACCAAAATATTAAAATATTCAATAAAATAATATTAAATTATAAAAAATTTCAAAGAATAATATTTTATTTTTTTGAAATGTTACAATTTTCCCCCCTTAAATAAATTCGATCCCCGAATTTAAATTTAAACCCCCAATACTAAAACATTTCGGTAAAAATCCAAATTGTCGAGGCTCCGAAAACATCAATACATAGCGAATATCAAAAAAATGTAATGCTCTATAAGAAATCAATCCCCAAAATGTATATAAGAATACCCCGTGCGTCTGGTGCGCACGGAAATCAAAATCCATATGTGTGCCATACATGGGCACAAAACAACATCTAGGTGCAACGAGGGTGCACGGAACATCTGTCATAGGCAACGTGTGTGCGTGACAGAAAAATCAGGTACATATGACATGCACGAAGAATCCCGATTTAGTGCATCTGGCGTGCACCAAAATCGTATATCAAAACACTAAATGTGCATGAAAACTATGCTGGAAACGTAAATCAAGTCACTGGAATAAAATAGGCATGAAATCACAATCAATACCTCAACGTAATAACTATGCATAAAATATAAATACCCAGTGGGTGCAACCATGGTGCATAAAAACAAATGTCATGAAACTCAGCCATCAAGACTAAATCATGAAAACAGAACGCCCAAAATACCGAAATCCAAAGTGACGGATACGTGATAACCGAATCACAAATCATAAATACCGTCGTCGGTAGTTTCTCCTTCAAGGTCGAGAAGGAGTCGGTGCATCCAATGCTAGCAGCGCAAGATATCTACTTGCCTCTTGCTCACGGTCTGGCGTCCTCTGCCTCTGGGTCCTTATCTTCTCTGTGAATTACCAATCTCACAATCAATCAGCTCATCGGCCCTGTCAGGTGTGCTAACGGGGACGATTCCGTTCTGGCACTTCTCTGGTCATCTCTCGATCAATCCTCACGACCACTCATAAAGCAGCATGTCACTGGCGTCGGCCTCTGGCTCTCTGAATGCACATCACACATCTGATCCTTAGTGCAAATATCATTGCAGTAGTGTCCTGGAAGGAATCCCGCTCAAGGTCTCTTCCGATCTTGCCTATGCCGAACTGTACGGAGGCTGGTACTCTTGCATAATCTCTTCTCGCTCAATGGACATCTGTGTCCTCAGCATAATATTTCTCGGAATCTGGTCGCATCCCAACGTCTCTGTAAGCATATCAGGTCTCTGGTCTCGACGGGAAGTAATGACAGCTCGTCAACGTCTCGCACGAACCTCTTGTCCGCTTGTCTGTATTACCGTCCACTTCGACGTCACGTCTCTATCGGCGCACTGCAATGTTCTCGGCTACGGTCAATCCGAAGTCTCTCGCACGGACTCGAAATCGCGTACTCTGTAGCTTCATCATTCTGTTAGAAGATGTCTAGACGAACAGGTCCTCGGGAACACATCCCAACCATCGGATGAATACTCAATACTCGTCCGTCCTCGATCAACTCGCAACGCATCTGGGTAAGGTCCTTTATCCGAACCTGGTCGACTACCTCGTCGACGATGCCGAACTCTGGCCTGCCGGGTGTGCGCAATATGACCACTCCTGGGTCTAGGTCTTCTCGTATCGTATTCCAGAAAGATCCTGTCGAGGTCTCTCTCTCTCAAATCTCATTCCTGCTGAATTGCCCGGAAGTCATCGTCCTTTACTGAAGCTAAATCTTGTTCCGGAACGGCTGCATACTCATCGAGCCTCTTTCTGGAAGCTATATCCATATACATTGCCTCTACGTGCGAATCGCATCTCAGATGTCGGCGGAGTGGAACGTCATCTCGTCGAAATCTCTTGCGAACTCTTTACTTCACTCTACTTCAATGTCGACTAATTCGGACTCGTCTCATCATAGCTGCACGGACTGCTCTCCAACGGCTATGCTCGTATCTGGAGTCTCCCAAGCAATGCATCCCATCACATGATATCCGAATGATGTCGAATCGTCCGATCGACTCGTCAGACCCTCATAATCCCCCAAGAGTTCAACATCTTGAGTACAGTTTAATAGTATCGAGTACATGCCACAGCGTCGGTGGTCCAGCCGTAGAAGGGCAAACCCAAGCCTCACTAATGGCGCCGCGGAACTGCCGCAAACCCTAAGGTTCAAAGGCTTTCACACGGTCATTAAGTCGAGTTAGGGTTTCATCCTTCTAGAGGGTCCATGGAATCGCCTGCATGTCTTTCCGTATACTTTAAACTTGGAAAATGGCTCCTGACACTCGATCATCTCTATCGACTTTCAACGTCTCCGCGTGAAGTCGTCTCTAGCTGGAAGCAATCTATCTGATGACCTCGCATCGGGGTAAGCGAACGAACCACATGTCCTAGTCATTCATCCTCGGTGACTAGCGACCTTCCATCATATCTCTAAGTATATACTCATGCTGCAGTAGCTCCAATCATCTGGGCGATATCACGTCGTTTGCAGCAACAACTGGCTCATTCGTCTGTATGCTGAACAGCGCCTCAATCCTCCAGGAAAGGCGATACATTGGTTGTCATCTCTGAATCGGTCTGCTCTAGATCTGAGTAAGACTCTCCACACTGGAAATCTTCAACTCAACTGGGCCTGCTCCGGCGCATTAGTCGGACGAATCACCTTCGTCTCTCAAATCGGGTAGACTAGCTATCATTTGTCTCATATCCGCCTGGAAGCTCCGGCGATCTCAGCTCGTAAGCTCCGGAAGTGACATCCTATGGATCTCAGCAACAGCTGGTCCATCTGTCTGCACGGTAGGCGACATCATAATCTCTGAGGTATGATGTACATCAATAGTCCTCCCTCAACTGGCAGCTCTAACAATGGCCCGATCATCCGGTGCAAAACCAAGCACTCGCCTCCACTAGAGGTCACAATCACCAATACTAACTCGAGACGTTCCCATGTCACCAGCAAACACAATGGTCGGCCCTCCTACCAGACGAGCTCGCCCTGACCGTAACCCTAGCAGCAGCCCAAACTACGCTCAAACATGGCGACAGGAACCTCAATCGAGTATCGAAGAGAGCAGATCAATGGCAAGAAAGAGAACAACAGATCCAGAGTGGATACATGATCATAAGAAGGAACAGCATCAATGAAGGTATAATCATGGAACTAATAGAATCGAGGATCTCAAATTGATGTATAATCATGGATATGAAGAGAATCACTGATCTCGAAAATATGTACATCCTAAGGTTTCTTAAGCGGAGTGGCGTTTCGTAAGTATGCCGTGGAACATACCCACGGTACGTCGCTCTACTTTAGTCACCTATTCCATCAACCAAGGATCATCTTACACGATAAAAGTTTGGGTCTAATACCCCCTCGACTAAGTCTAAGTTCCGTAAGGTCAAGCCTAAGTTCCGTATATATAAAGACGCCCTAGGCTCCACATAGTCAAACTTAGACTCGAACCAAGGTTAATCTAACGCTCTGATACCAACTTTGTCACGACCCGAAAGAGCACGTGACAGGCCCTTGAATCATATGAAGTCTATAGGACTCCATCTGATCCAAGTAAGCTAAAAGTCTAGCAATCTAAAACCATTTTAAGAGTAAATAAAGAAAACTGGTTTTTAAGGAAGTGAAGAAAAATATGTTTGAAGTCAAGGTTTTTTAAATAACTAAGCCGAATATGCATTTTAAAAAATGTATGGTCTTTTATAAAAATTTCGGCAGAGTTTCTTTTGTAAATACTGGCCCCGAACGGGGTACAACAAGATCAATATATATATATGCAGTGACAAAAGGCATCCCCAAGTGGGAGCTAGCTCTTCGTCAATTGACGGTCACAACCACGCAAGCAATATAATATACAACGCCGAATGGCGAGGGTCAAATCCAAAAGAAACTCAATAAGCATGAAAACCGCAATACTACTAAGCGTGACTCTAAGGTCGAATAATACATCACTAATGTCTAAGTCTGAAACAATATACAGGTTTTGGTTGATGGAATTCTAGATACAAAGAATAATACAAGTACAATGGTGGTTCTTGATGCAAAAGAACCCACCTACCAAAAACAATTCACCCGCAAGGAAGCAGTGTGCCAGAAATACCGCTATGGAACCTGTACGGCAAAACCTGCAAGAACTGTGGCACAACGGGGGTGAGTTGCCAACTCGTGAATAGAAAACATATACAAGCAGAAACCGAATGCAAGACATAATCCTAAGTCAATACGATCAGATATATAACCTCTAAGAATAAGCCTGAAGCATGATAAGGTGGCAATGTAACATCTAATCATGTATATAGTGCCAAGTACTCGTGCGAGTGCCTCAGGTAATAACATGTCATAAACATAAGGTATGTCTGCATGAAGTAAATATGATGGAGTATCAAAATGAATATCAATACACATATATTAGCGTCCCATTCCACTAATATTGGTGTAAGGGTATATATAACAGCGCTCTCATACCCTGTTATATATACAAATGAAGTATGATCAATGTAGAAAGTCTATATGTAATCAATGTCTGTATATATGTGGATCTCGTCCACCTGTCACCCAATGACAATAAGCATCATGCATGTAAATATGAGGATATAATCAAAATCATGGAAACATCATGAAACCTGTGCCTAGCATTGGCACGTAAATTCTCGTCCATATGGGACTCCGTCTGTGGTATCGGCCCTCGGCCCCGGCAGTACGGGTCAGCCCATGTCCATCTCTCAACTCCGGTCGGTAACCTCCAGATATCCGCCGACCTCAAATACAATCACCGGTAGGTAGTAGTCTCTCCGCCGGGCTCACCGTCTAACAATACGAGTCTTCTCGTCCCGGGATACCGTACCGGGTCCACCATGTACCCGCAATCGATGCCTACCTCTCCTCGAATCGGGTATACTCACACAAGCTCTCTGAAACCGAGAAAACTCATGGTGGACGCACCAAAATATCATATCAAGGGAAACCGGATTTTTAAACAGTGCGTGGTTTCTTAAAATAGTATTCCGGTTCCCAAATCCAGAAATCACATAAATCAAATCCAATGCGTAAATCCATGCAATGTGTCGTATGACACTGAGGTTAAAAGAAAGGGAGAACCGCTCTTTTAAAAGATCCCGTTTTGAAGAATATCTTGCGGTTCTCAAATCTCTAATCAAGTCAGAATCATCTATGTATGTGTACAGGTATAAGTGTACAATATGCCATGCAAGAATCATATCATGAATGCAAGAATCATCTATGTATGTACTACAGTGTAGTGGCATGGCAATTATCGATGATGAAGTGTGTGAGCCGGCAAATAGTGTACGTGGAACATACGTATCATCGATAATAGTGCTGGTGTCCTAACAGCATGATAATAATATGGCAATAAACATATGCAAAGCAATGTGAATAGCATGAATATGCGGAAATCAACTAATCAACACCACAGTGAAGAATCTACATCAATATGTATGTGTCATGCAGTTATGTCATTTGAAATAAGACGAATCAAGATTTTTAG